>CM062818.1:16677639-18023262 GCA_031772625.1 Pinus tabuliformis | reverse complement strand
TGAGTTTGGGGTTGCAGTGCCCAAATATGTCTATAACAGTTGCCCCCTAAAGCATGAGGTCATAAATCTTTTGATGTGAGGTGAAATGCTTTATGATGAGGATCCGAGGTATTCGAACTAGAAGGTGACCTGTATAAGATACAATACAATACATTATCATCATATTATTTTTATGATCTAGCTGAGTTGGGCATTCCCATGCTCAATTTTATAAATTCATTTTCATGTACATAGGACAGACAATCGTCCGCTATTGTAGACTGGTGATTCTTCGCATGAAGAGTCATCTTCCCTGGCTTAGATGAATATCTGTGCAGCTTCTGTGTACAATTGATGTTTTTATTTTCCTGAATATATTGCAGCCCAAATGGATGAAACTAGATATGGGGTCTTCAAACTCGTTCAATCTTCACCCGATGTACAAGTCGATCCATGTGAAAAGATGTTCTGAAGTCGAACATGGAAAGACATCACCTAATTACCAGCCAATAATGTAAGCTGTTAACATGCGTGAGAGGAATCACTGATAATGATAATGACCCTCAAGGTACTATAGTACAATTCACATGGTGTGAATATATGATTTGATGTTGAACACCAGGGAAAATCTTTCGGTCAAAGGCCATTGATGTAAACCTGTCGCCGGAAGTGAGAAACTTGCCATTGAGGCATGCAAGCTTCAAAGTACTGAAAGGGTTGTTTCTAAGTCAACTTCTTGGATAATGAGATGATGTTGACAAGAAGTGACTCACCATTGGAGGGCCTTAATGTATCCCACATCTACGACATGAAACAGAACAAAAAGATCTTCTGGATGTGAAAACGATCTAGTGATATAAGGTTCAGGAATGGCGGTCATGAAAAATGAAGGGCAGAGGTATTGCAGTGGATGAGGCATTTGCTGGATGGTGAATTCTCTGAATGACTTCTCTTGAATATGTCGGCAAACTGAGATGGATTGGTAGCGTTAACCCCAAAAGATAGATGGTACGGAGGACCAATGGTGATATGACCGGTGAACGGAATAACCCAACCTGACTCAATCATGGTGATGGAGTGAAAGTGTCATGTTCAAGAGTGACCTTCTACCAATAAAATTCTTCAAATTTTCTTCCCTTTTTCCCCAGTCATTGCTGACCAGTACCTCTTTATTTTTTTTAAGCTTGAGGAGGATAACATATGCTAGGTCTATAATTTTCCATTCGAGAAAACCTGTCGCTATATTTTAGCGAGCCTAGCATCAATGAGACTCTTTCTTGTCTGGGTGGACAAGTTTGTCGCTATTGTTTTAACGAGTTTAACAACAAAGATAACTCGGTCCTTTTCATGTTTAGAGAGTTTGAAAAGGGACGAAAAGGAAACTGCAACAGTCCTTTTTCGTAGCATAATCCCTTAAGTCCAAAAAAGTATAAAATAATACGGAAGGGATGACTTTTCGATTGCTTTAGTGAGCCGAAAAAGACAAGCTCTCGATCTTTTTGTTTGATAATCCCTCAGGTCGAAAAAGATTAAAATATATAGGAGGGATGTCACTTCCCCTTAATTTAATGAGCCGGAGAGGCCAATAGCTAGAAAATCTTTTTATATTTAACGAGTCAAAAAAAAGTTTAAAAGAGACTCGTTTCTGAGGAACGAGTGGTGTTCTTGGGTAGAAACTGGTTCCAGGTAAGTTTGGAACTTCTCAAAACATGGCAGTGTGAAGAGGGTGGCTAATAGAACCACTCGTCGCAGCTGTTCCTCAAAAGGGTAAACAATCAAGTGGAAGCGTATGATCGGCCAAAAGAATGGAGGTGATGGTAAGAACACAACCAAAGCTCAAAAGACTGATAGCAGGGCGATCACGAAGGTTATTTACCGAGGGTTGATTCATTTTTTATTGAGCTTGAATCGGAAGAAACTATGCTCAGTGGTAGGTTTATTTTTTAACGAGCTTGAACCTTGCAGAAACATTTCTCTTGCTAGTTGTTTAAAGATGTCTCTTATTGGTAGGATTATTTTTTAATGAGCTTGAACTTTACTATAACATGTGCTCATCGCCTTTTTATGTAAGTTAGAAATGACCAAACTACAAAGCTAACTATGCTAAAAAGCTAAAAAATGAAATTGGTCATTTTTCACTTGCATATAAAAGGTTGCATGCCCCCAGGTATTTAAGAAAAGGAGAGTTCCTAGGTCACCAAATGGAAGTCCCTGTGGTTAGGTAGGACTTCCTTTGCTTTGTCCATCGAAATAGATGAAGGTGAATGGTGTGAGCTTCCAATCACATAACTTACAAGGAAATAGCTGTTTCAGACCGATCACATAACCTACAAGGAAATGGTTTTTCAGTCCAATCATATAACCTTCAAGGAAATCTCTCTTTTCATCTGGGTTTGCCTGTCGAAGTAGACCAGGGTGCATGCCCCCTAAACTTCGTTACATTCACCAAACTACTCGCGGTAATTAGGTGGATGGAATGAAGGTTGAAGAGACATTGTTGACGCAAAGAGACCATTTAGGGATGATGGTTGATTTATAGCTGTGTTTGAACTGGGAAATGAAAAATGGTCGACAAATTGCACCAGTTTTCCTTCATGTGGAAAACACATCACTAGAAAGAGTGTGGAAACAATAGCTTCCATGTTATATATATAGTCACGTCCAAGGAGTAGATTGTAATCTAGTGGCCCTTAGGCTACCATCACATTCAAGTGAGCGGTTTTCCTTTTCAAAGTTATTGAAAAATTTGGAAGGATCCCTAACAGTCAACTGGTTCCTTTGTTGAAGCTTGCAAATTTTGTGTTTCAGGCAGAAGTGATGGTGAATCAAGCGCTTTCCAAGTAGTTGAGGAAAGGATACTCACTGAAGCCCCTTCATCTATGATAGTGCCAGACACGATCATTTTGTAAAATTGTACTATGAACCGAAATGGTACATTAGATGGAAGGTGGGGTCTTGTTAGTTGATTCCAATTGAAGAAAACGACTAGACTGCTCAGAGGAGGTACCGGATAAACGGCTAGATAAATCTCATGAACTTGAGGGCTTTCCTCCTGTTGTAAAAGAACGGGTGGATTGCCCCCAAGTTCACCAAATTCTGTATTGACAAAAAGAATTTGAAAGGTGTCGTTCTCGTTCTCTTTGGAAATTATATCATTTGAAGGTGGACTTTCTGAAGGCAAGATTGGGTTGACTGCCATCTCGACCTGTTGACTTTGGTCCAGCATGGACTCAGAAGGTTCACTTTCAATGATAGGCATTTTGACTGACAATTGAGTTATGTCAGTCGGGTTTTCATCTAGCAATGGACTTGGTAAGAGTTTCTTGTATCCAAGTGAAAGTCGATGCGGTGAAGCAGGACGATTATACAAGATTCTCTTGGCCTCATCTAGAAATGGACAACGGGGAAGGTGATGGTCTCCCTCACATAGTAGACATGGAGGTTTGGCATTTCTTTCCTGTCCAGGAATTTCATTTTCACTAGTTAACGGTGTGTTATCAATCTGATTGTCAGAGGTTGATGACACCGGGTGGTGCGAACAGGGATACCATTCTCTCAAGATCCGCAGAATGCAAGGACAATCTCAATGAAAATGGTTTTCTTTGCAAATTAGACAAGGATATCTAGGAGATTTAATGTGTGGATTTTTTCCAGATGATTCATTATTTCCCCCTTGCTTAACTGGCTTCTTCTTCTTCTTCTCCTTCCCTTCTTCTCAGCTAGTTGGTTTTTAGTGTCACTAGTTTCACCAAGCGAAGAGGAAGAAGGGGAGGGAGAAACAAGCAAAGTAGAAGGTGAAGGGACAAATTCAATATCATCTGGTTGCTGATTTGATTGTTGAGGAATTACGGTGTTTTGAATGACAGAGGTCGAGAATAGCCATACCGGTAGGCCGATTGTGATTCCTGGAAGGGACAATGTAGCCATATACAGAGCACTAATATCTACCCAAGAGGAGAAAGGAATAGGATTCCTTGATTGGTGAACTCCATTATCTCAACCTAAGATCAACGAAGGAACGAGGATGTTATTCCAATTTAAATAAAGTTTAAGACACTTTGACACAAATTTCCTTTTTAAATTTTTAAGAGTTGAGAAAAAGCTAAAGGTGACTCTAGTCACCTTCGATTTTTAATGAACTTGAAGTGACAAGTGCTCAGATGGACCTTTTCTTTTAAGGAGTAAAAAAGGAACGAAACTGACTACTTTGGAAATCTAGACAGAGGGATTACCAAACCAATCGCAAAACTGCAATATACACCTTGGTAGTAAATTAAAGAGAAATTACCAAGGACTTTACATATGGCAGTCAATATTCCCAAATGGTGTGTTTAGTGCATTGCAATCGATAGGGTGGCAGACACGACTTCCTAAGGATAAAGGATAACAGCCTATTATGGTCTCCCAGTATATACTCAATGGTACATGAAGCACAAGTCCGTATTGGCACTTGTCATATGAAAGAGGAGGAATCACCCAACCTTCGATGAAAACAATAGTTACCAGGTTTTACGACGTCGGAACACATCTCTAGCCTAGACTTCTAGATGTGGTGCGTTAGGTCCCAAAGCGTTTTTATGTTCATTGAGATTTATTTTAGAGTTGATCTTGCTTAGAATTTTGTCTTTCAAGGTTCACTGTGTGATGTAGATGTAAAATTCTTAAATATGCAATCTAAAATGATAAATAGTTGTTTATTTTCTTTTAGCAATGAAAATCCTAGCTACTAAGGAAAGAAGATTACGATTCTTTTGATAGAGAGCAAAGAGCACACACTAAATGCACTTTTCCTAAATCATTTTTGCACACAGTCTAAATGCAAATGCAAATGCATGTATTTGTTTTTCATTTCCTTAATGTGAGAATGCTCAAAAGGAAAACTAAGTATAGATCTGAACTATTTTCTTTAAAGCGACATTTCGACAATTTATTTTCAAAACGAAAGGAAGACTTAAAACGACACTTTCAATTTCGAAAGAAGAACTGCTTTCGACACTTCAAAAATTAACAATCCAAATCAAATACAATGACAAAAGTATAATCAACTATCTAGAGGAGGAAGACTTTACAACACTCTTCTTTTTGACTAAAAATGACAGTTACGACACTTTTTGCATCAAAAATGACAGTTCGATTAAGCTACTTTCGACCAAAGAGGAAAATAAATGATGGAAACATACATAAAAAATTTACAAATCCTAATCAATTGAGGCTGAAATATATTAATGAATAAGGTTTCAGCAAGGAGATACTAATCATAAGTAGAAATACAATCAAACAGAGCTGAAAACAAGGTCCAAAAACTGTTAAACACAAATGGACAGTAAGAGAAATATGAAAGATAAAACATGAGAGTGCGATTTTTATTAACAAATGATTTACATTTATAGTACATGTTGTGACCCTTGGGTTTCACATCTCAAGGTCTCTTGGACTCCTTTTGTCCATTCGGCGTCCACACTAACCCATTGAGGATTAGGTGTCCAACATTCCCCCCTTTAATCCGAAGGGTTATGTATGAGTCCAAGAAGAGAGTTGTAATACAAAATGTGCAAAAATGCATGGTAGCACTAGGCTGAATGTGCTCTCTGAAATGTTGGTATAAAGGGCGATGGTTTAAGGATGACCACCAACACTGGAACGCGTAGTGCAGTTCCCGGAACTCTTCCAAAACTGGCAAGAAGCTGAAGTCTTCTGCGAGAGGAAGTGCTCCTATAGTTTTGAAGAGAGAAACCTTAAACCAATAAAGGGAGGTCTCACCTCGCATAAAAGGAAGAAATTCAACCTAAAAAGGGAAGTCTCAACCTGTGATGGTTTAAGGATGACCAACAACTCTAGAATGCTTAATGCAATTCTTGGAACTCTTCCAAAACTGACAAGAAGCTAGAGTCTTCTGCTAGAGGAAGTGTTCTCAATTTTGTTCCTGGAATTCTTCCGAAACTGGCAAGAAGCTGAAGTCTTCTGCTAGAGGAAGTGTCCTAGATTACCAACCGAAGGCATGCTCAGGGGCATCTTTGTTTCTGGCTACAACTCTGAATCTAGTGTGGCAGGTTGTGGCTCAGGCTCGCTTGATGTCACTTTGAAACTTGTAGATGACCATCATTTCCCCCCCTGTCAGATACAAGGTGAGATGACGGAACTGCAAGATTGTTCAATACTCTGGAACAAGTTCTGACATGTGTTTGGAATATCTTCTTGGTTGTTGATGCCCATTGCCAAGAAGCGATCCATCCAAGATGAATCTTTGTTCTTGCAGGACGTTTATTTCTGAAGCATCTGTGTGAAGAATGACTGGTTTTATGACAGTGCTTACATGGATGAAGATCAAAACAATGATCTTTCAAATGGCCAACTCGGTCACAATGTTGGCATTTCACAATCTGTTGTTGTTGTGGAAGAGGGGCAGAGTCTGGAACAACTGGAGGTGAACTGTCATCAGGAGCAGGTGGATTGTCATGAATGAATCTAGCACTCTCAAACTGAATTGGTTTGGAGTAGTCTGGAATATGAAAAGACAAGTCCTTCTCATATCCAAGACCAATTCTATGCTTGTTGTGGACAAGCTATTCCCAAGGTTTGATGATGGGCTTGGGAAGTGCAGGCTGAGTTTCTGCATCTGCATGTACAACTACTGCTTTATTGGGCATTGGATCTGAATGAACTTGTTGCTTATGGGAGACTGTATAGAAACAGGTTCATAATGATGACTCCACTCTTGTAATTCTTCCTGCTGTGGTTGAGATTCAAGCTGCAAAAATTCAATCTTGTCATGTACATCTTGTAAGCAACTGTGAATATCGGTTAGAAAATCCTTGCTGTTTTTGATTGTATTATCTATAGTAGAGAGTATTAGATTGTCCAGTGACTCTAATATTGCACCAATTGGAGCCATTTTTCAACCTCAAAAAAATAGTAAAACAATGAGGAAAATATGGACACCAATTTCTCTTTTATATAAACTTATGGCAACAACTTCAAATCAATCTTGACAGCTTGCAATAGATTCAACACACAAAGAATGGTAACATCGAGAAAACACACTCCTCATTCAAAAATGAATTTTCTCCAATTCACCTGAGAATTTAACTTCCAAAAAGGCAACGAGAAATTCAGGCCTCAAAAAGATAAGTTCTTGTACCAGCCTTGAAACCAAGAGAACCTGTCGTGGGAATAATTTTCTGAAGAATGGAATTTTGAATGCCAAATTGACAATATGACTGGGTGCTCAGAGTAATACAATAACAGGTATTCTGATCGACATAGACTAATTTTCTGTGAATTGTTCTTAAACCTTAATTTGACAACAAAATTGCAATGATGAATAAAGAAGACGATCAGAGGCAACAACTTCTTCAATCTGGTTACACAGGAAGAAAGGGCACCAGAACCTTCCCAAGGGCTTCCTTCAAAGCCTCCCACAACACTGTCCACTGGCTGTGTAAAAATAAACAGTATCCACAACATAAGCAACTGCCTGATCAATATTTCAATAGAAAGAAAGAGCATTCCTCAGTGGGTTTAACCATTACAACCATTTCAGGCTCCACCTCAACATCTAAATAGGTTATCAAGAGTGAGTTAGCTATTGTTAGAGAGCCTATTGTGCCAATCCACTGCTAACTGAAAACTCTACTAGAAATCTTACCAAAGATTTAAGAAATATATCTATATATCTATCTCTCTCTCTCTCTCTCTCTCTCTCTCTCTCTATATATATATATATATATATATATATATATATATATATATATATATATATATATATATATATATATATATATATATATATATAAGCAGAGTGGGATATTGACATGACGGGCACTGGCATGTGTTCTTTATTTGATCTCTGTTGTCTATTTATGAAATATTTCTAAACGTTATATGATTCAGATGGATATTTTAAACTCCAACCATTATTCTCATTTTTTTTCAAAAAACAGTAAAATATATGAAAGAAAAATTCGAATCGTAACATTATCACTCATCGATTTGCTTCTACATATTTTAACTATGCATGTTCATGTTTTTTTGAAACGCAGATACGAGTCTTGTACTCTCCACGAGAATTGAATGAAGCCACTAGGCTTGTCAATTCAGAAAACGTTTCGGCCTTCACATCACCAAGAATTGAATGAAGCGATGTTAATTCTAGCAGATGGTACTATAAATACTACTCGGGATATATGAATAATTCTTCCATCACCCCGAACAGAGAACCTTGCATGCATCACCTAGTACCGGTATCAATCCAAATCGATCCCAAGCATAATAACACCAGCTACTCTTCACAAGTGACTTCTTTCAAAGGGTCGACAAAGTCCTACGATTTTCCATCAATAAACATGGCAGTCACTGGTTACAAAAATAGATATTTATATGTGGGAGGATGCTCAAGCGGATGCAAATATTTACAACACTTTCCTTTCGATACAATTGTCAAATCGAAAGGTACAGAAAAAGAATCAGTTTCAACTTGGTGGGCAGGAAAGCGTTCATTTATAGGAAAGCCAATGTTTGTGTCCAAATTATTAGGCTTTTGCCAACCTTATCTCTCTGGATTTGAAAAAGAGAATGGATACATACTAGTCATACAGTACACAGGTTTGATACGTAACAACCTGCCACAACATTACAAGGCTTTACCAATGCAGCAGATGTTCATTCGATGGAGACAGTGCTGACATGAATCTCGTCGACTGAAATTAAGATGTTGACAAGACAAAAAATTCTAGTCGCCCGGTTAGCGATTCATCTTCCCAAAGAGAGCACCGACCAAACAGTTACTCGATGGATGCACAAATAGCTTAGGTTTCCGACTGCTGAACTCGCTAGACGGAGCCCTTTAGCAATTAAAAACAACGTTAATGTAATACCACAGACTTCAGGCAAATGCATAACATAATGAAACTTTTTAATCAGAGTGGAGCGACGTATGGATGTTTATGAGCAGCTAGAATAAATGGTGAATAGCAGGTGGAGCAACATATATATGGAAAACTAAATTTGGTCAGATGGGCAGGTGTGAATTCATTCAACGGTTTTCAAATTTAATGCAGGTTTCTACGGCTTCAACATCTTCAAGCTTTAAAAAACTACCCTCAACGCATTCTAGAACATTTACACGCAGACCTCTGAGCACACAGTGCACGGTCTCACATTCATTACAATGCAACAAACGCTCCAAATTCTGGCAGAGGGACAGGGAATAATGAGGACAATGACATAAAACTTACGGGAGTTACAACACAAAAAACTAATTTGGGAACCTGGGACCTGTGGTAGCATCAACGCATAGTAACGTGAGCCTTGTAATGAGCAGCATCAATGCATACCAATGTCAGAGCAGTGTACAACACACAGTAAAACACTTTATAAGGTGGCAATTCTGATAAACTTTGATTAGGAGAAAGGCAGAACTGACATGTATATAGAGACCACAAAACAAGTGGCTCACATTGGCACAGGACCAGTAATCGCCTGCTCTGATACCATGTTAAACACACATGGACAGTAAGAGAAATATGAAAGATAAAACACGAGAGTGCGATTTTTATTAACAAATGATTTACATTTATAGTACATGTTGTGACCGTTGGGTTTCACATCCAAAGGTCTCTTGGACTCCTTTTTTCCATTTGGCGTCCACACTAACCCATTGAGGATTAGGTGTCCAACAAAAACCAATTTTCAAGGAGAGAAAACAATATCACTCAGTTAGTGCACCTGTCCTTAAGGGAAACAGGGATGCATCTCACCTGCAACACATGGGAGGTGAGATGCATACAGGCTACTAGTTACAGGCAGTGCAATGGACCAGGGAGCGAAATTGAGCTGGGTTTTTGGCCAAATTTGTAGCTGAGTTCAGGGATTTAGGCTGAGCTATGATGGATAGTAAAAAAAAAGTATAAGGGTATGATCTTATGAGATTATGAGATACCACAAGGGCATTTAGAATTCTTGTAAGTCAGATGTTTAGTTCATAAACCAACCCGGAGATTGACTGAAGCATCGTTCATCTACTTCGCAATTGCATAGAAAAGGCGGTTCGAAAGCTAGCTGGCTAACTTCAGGCTCCATTTGTAGTTTATAAAGCAAACAAAAATAACAAGCAAACAAAATATTCACTCCCCAGCGGAGTCGCCATTTTTTTCGAGAAAACTAGTGTCTATTCGATCTGCTAGTCCCACTAAGACGGGTAGCTATCTTAGAAACAAACAATCAAAGCAATTCGAGATTTCCTTTAAGTGTAATAGATGAGAGGGAAGAAAAGAGGACCAACCTAGATCTTCCGCTTGGATCCTTGCTTGATTTCTCTTTCCCTTGATAGAATTTTCCACTCCTCTCCTACTTGTCCTGCTTTGAAGAGTACTTGTAGTCATAGTAATAGAAAACCATCAAATCATCTCTATCTAAAACATCATAAACAATGCGGAATCAGAAACACATTGACCATACAATATCATTCATAAATAGTAAGATTCACAAACACATGATTATATGGAGGAAAACTCAAGAGTCAAAGAACTTTATTAATAGTAGAAGAGAGGATTACAACCCAGCTATCTGATCCAGGATAGAAGCCCTCTTCACCTCATGAAAATAAAGATCACCCAACAATACAATGTCTCTTCTCACAGTTAAACCAACAACACTTACAAATTACAAAATTCCAGCCTCTAGATCTCTCAGATGAGGGATCCATTTATAGATGTCTTGTAAGGGTGTGAGTCAGCTCTAGGTTTTTGATTAGTGTCATTCCACTGATAATTCTTGGTTCCACTTGGAGATTTCATATCTCTTACTCATCCTTGGGCGAATTCAGAGAAGCAAGTGTCGAATGAGAAGTTTCTGGAAGATTCCATGATCATCCACTTAGAAAATTGTCTCTACCATTTGTCTATTCTCGCTCATAGCACCCCACATAAGGCTCTTTTAGTATGCATCACACCTGGCTAGTGTAGCAGCCAGTATGCATCACACCTTGACCATGGAGCAGTCAGTATGGTCTAGTTTTGGCCAGTTCTAAGTGGTTTTTCAGGTGGAACTTCTAGGAAATGATGTAATCCGTTGACCATGATCCTTTAGGGTATGAAACAACACTTTTAGGGGTTAAATATCCCTTGGTTTATGGACATATGAGTTTGGGGTTGCAATGCCCAAATATGTCTATAACAGGGAGACTTTGGCTGGCCAATGTAGATGCATTTATAGGATGTAGATCTAGATCTATGATGATCTGAGATGGCCAAGATACAAAGAACCTTAATCATTACCCCTAAAAAATAAATATGGATTTGAACGATCACTGGTGGATTGGATTTGAGACTGAACCAGATCTTTCCCTACCGCTCATCACTCTGGGAAAAGCCTAGTCTTTCAAGGATGAGATAAAAGATGATATCATTAATGGCTTTAATAGTAACTTGCTTTCTGTCACTTCCATTGAAAATTAAAAGGGGGAAGAGGAGGTAGAAGATAAAATTTTTGAACAAATGAGAACCATTCCGCATACTGACAGTAGTCCAGTTGAAATAGAACCAGGGAAGTTTCTGAACATTAACCCCAACCTGACTATTGAGAAAAACCAACCGCTGTTACGGCTGTTATAAAAATAAAAAAAGGAATTTGCATGGGACTATACGGATATGAAAGGGATTCATCCCAACCTGTGCACTCACCACATTTATTTGAAAGATGGCTGCAAACCAATTAGACAACCGCAACGCCGCATGAACCCTACGTTGAAGGAGGTAGTGAAGGAAGAATTACAAAAAATCCTGAGTGCTAACTTTATTTATCCGATATTTGACAGTCAGTGGGTGTCTCCGCTTGTCATTGTCCCTAAGAAGAATGGAAAGTGGAGAGTCTGTGTTGATTACAGAGAAATCAATAAGGCCACTTAAAAGGACCATTTTCCTTTACCATTTATAGATCAAGTTCTTGACACCCTTTATGGGAAAAAGGTTTTTTCATTTCTAGATGGGTTTAGTGGCTACAACCAGATACGGATTGCCCTAGAGGATCATGATAAAACAACCTTTAATTTCCCTTGGGTAACTTTCGCATACAGAGCACTCCGTTTTGGACTCTACAATGCTCTAGCAACTTTACAGAGGGCAATACTGGGGATTTTTTTTCTTCTGATTTGTTGAATGACTGTCTTGAAATCTTCATGGATGATTTTACACCTTATGGTGATGCTTTTGAAACAACATTAGCCAATTTAGAAAAAGTGCTGGAATGTTGTGTACAGACTAATGTTGCTTTGAGCATTGAAAAATATCACATGATGATGATTGAAGGGATCGTGCTAGGAAATTACATTTCTGCTGACGAGATCAAGGTAGACCCTGCTAAAATAGAGGTAATTTTGAAAATTCAAACTCCCAAAATGAAAAAATAGGTACATAGTTTCTTGGGACATGCAGGGTATTACAAAAGGTTTATAAAGAATTTGTCAAAAATTGCATCGCCATTGTTTTCTTTGCTCATGAAAGATGTCGACGTCTTGTGGATAGGAAAGTGTGAGCATGCCTTTTTGAAGTTGAAATGCTGTGTATCAATAGCTCCAGTTTTATGTGGACCTAATTGGGAGCTTCCATTTCACATAGCTACAGATGCATATGATATTGCTGTAGGTGTTGTTTTTGGCTGACTGGAGGACATGAAACCTTATGCTATTTATTACATAAGAAAGAATTTGACTCCAGCTGAGCTAAATTACACAGTGACCAAGAAGGAATTCTTAGTAGTAGTGCACATCATCAATACCGGGTATCAAGTATTTGGACACACTGACCACTTTGCCATTCGTTTTTTAATGAATAAGCCAATTACCAATGTTAGAATTACATGCTGGTTATTGCTGTTACAGGAATTTGATACCACAATTGTTGATAAACTTGGAAAGTGTAATGTAGTAGTTGATTTCCTTTCTAGGTTAACTATTGATGACAATTGCATTCCTACTGAGGATTCTTTCCCTGATGAGTATCTCTTTGCTATTTATACTTACTCACCATGGTATCCTGATATAGACAATTATCTTGTTGCAGGGAAGTTTCCAAAATATTTGTCCTCTAAGGAGAAGAGAAATATCATACAACATAGTGCTACCTATAACTGGATAAATGGGAATCTCTATCACACTGGACCATATTTCCAGATCAGATGTTGTGTTAGGGAAGATGAGATCTTTGATATCCTTAAGGCTTGTCATGAGGAACCTTGTGGAGGGCACTTCGCAGACAAGTGGATATGATACAAAGTTCTTTCAATAGGGTATTATTGGCCAACAATATTTCAGGATGCCAAGAAGTTCATGAAAGTATGTGATAGTTTCCAAAGAATGGGCCAAATGCTGCAGTCAGATGAGATGTTGTTACAGCCTCAAATCGTCTTAGAACCTTTTGAGAAATGGGCCTTGGATTTTGTGGGACCAATTAATCCTTCATCCAGACAGAAATCCTACATTTTTTTCTATTGTTATACAAAAAAATGACCCCCTCATCAGTTTAGAGGGGAAAGACAAGATGGTTGAAGCAAAGCCCAAGATCACATGCCTTGTTTCCACACTAACGCTGGCTATGCACTGACAAGCTGCTTTATAAAGTTTCTTTGCAAGCCTAAGGGTGTGTTAGTTACCCAACTAACTCTAGTTGCTAGTTCGGGAACAACATTAGTGGACCCTAATGAAGTTTTGCGGGCCAAAGGAGCGAATTGACTCATAAATATCTAGATATTTGCTCCTAGATCTACGCAAGAAAATCAAGGAAACATCTCAAGTTCGACCTATTTGGGGGATTTATAATCCTAATGAAGGAGGCAAATGGGAAAGAGCTGAAAAGCATGGCAACTTCATTGCTTTTACCCTAAGGAACTCATGGAGGAACTTGGCAACCATAACTCAATTGCTACTTAAGCAAAGCTAAGGCTATGGTGATAGAGGTCAGATCATTTGAAAGGATAGCATACTTGATTGTTGAGCATTGTCTCAAATCAGAAGAGGTTGGTAAGAAGAGAGAGAGAGAAGCTGGAGGGGTAAGAGAAGGCTGATGCAATAGATGGTCGTAATCACTGTTTCGACATTAATATAGAATTGCAGTTATACTGTCTACTCCATGGTGTTGGTACTATCATTCATTAACTTGTTTGTCCAATACCTTTTAGCATGAGTAGCTTAGTTATGTGTAACTAGATGTTCTTTTATGTATTCCTGTATTAGTTATCAAGGTTGTATGCTATGATTATGCTTGTCTCTTCTATGTGCAGGACTTGATCTGGAGCCAGCTTAGGGGACTTCCACCTAGCTGCATTGTGCTCTCCAACAAATCTACATGGAGCCTTGAGGTAATCTATTTGTCATACTTTGATAGTTAGTTATTGCTAAGGAACATGCATGTAACTTTGTGATGGTTGTAGATAATATTACAGTCTGCCAAAGGTCCTAGGAAGACCTTTGAGGGTATCTTCATTCTCCATACACTGTGCATTTTATCCTATAGCAGAATTAGCGACTCCACTGGGGACTATACATCTAGTTCCTGGTTTACCCAGAGATTTCTCAGTTTCCTCCTGCTTCTAAGAGATCCCTATACTTATGCATTCCATTTTTGACCCACCAAAACCTTGCTGCATCCTGCCTACATATATTCATCATTGAATCTGATCCAAGAAGCCCTGTTTTGAACTGTTTTCCCACACTAACGTAGGTTAGCAGACTACACAGTGCTTTATAAATCACTGTGTCTGCACACAAAGAGTGTTAGTGGACCCAGTAACTCTTTGTGGCCACTTCTAAAGAGCATTAGTCTCCCAAAATCTTGATTTCCAACTGTGTCTACAAACCCAAGGGGATAGGAAGCTTGCTCATGGACTGTAAGAGGATCTGCTACTGCATGTTGTTAGCAAGATAGGTGTCCTGAAAGGAATTTTTTCTAGGAATTAAGTTTTTTTTTCTTCCTTAAAAACATTTTTTATGAAAGAAGATCCACACTTTTTATTCATCCTTCTATTTAGCTGGTTAAAAGCTGCTTTATTTTGGTTTCAAATAGTTGTTAGGAAAGCATTGGAAATATTTCTGTTGGTTATGCATGTGTTCTAATGAATAAGATGCATGGAAAAAATATGAATATGTGAAAGACTCTCACCTATAGAATACAACTTGTTTTCATCGAATTGAATAATTTTAAAGCATTTTCTTGTGCATGATTTTTGAGTCAGAGTCCCATCACATTTCATATGCCAACTCCCCTACCGAAGACAATAAAAAAAAGTAAACATAAAATTTACCTAAAATCAATCAGTAACTCTTTATTGAGCAAACAAACAATAATTCAGGCTAGGATCTTGGGATAGGCAGTGTGAGTAAACTTCCCAAGGTCAGAAACCCAAACTAGTGTCATTAAAAGAGAGGAAATTCCTTTTGCACTCATACTACCAGGACCACTCTAGTCAAAGCAGAGAAAGATACGAGACAACATCAGACTGTAAGTGAAGGTAGCCTGCCTTCACTTGCAACTCCTTTGGGTATTCTGTGTATTGGGGATCCCTTCGGGGATTTCGGAGCTGAGTCGGGGACTCAGGTATCCTGCCCACACAGCGTACTGTCTGTGACTATGTCCCCCCCAGTAGTGTCTATGATCTGAGGTATCCTTAGTGGCCAAGATTTTAGGGACTTACACAAGGTGACTGGGGTGGGCTGCCCTGGTACCTGACACAAACGAACCTACTCTGTCTTCAGTTTTTGGGAGGGTGCTCGTCTTCATGAGAGTACTTGGCCCCTCAATATGAGGTTCGGGCGAAGCTCTAGAGTAACCATAACTGTACATTTGGCCAACCCTCTTTGTTATTCATTGTGATACTAGGTTTCATCTCCAGTGATTAGTGCTTATCAGACAAGGTCATTTCCCTCTGTTTGCTGATTGATCAACTTAGTGTATTTTTTATATTTTTTAGGCATCCGTGTGCTATCATTGAGACTTTAAAAAATATCACGATAAAATTTATTGGAAAAATTTAACGGTCACTATGGCTACATCCGACCCTCGTCATCAATCTAGATGATTGTTAGGACTTCCTTAACTCATTGTGGAAGATCCTCCGAGCTCCAGTGAACCAGATTCCCCATCTTCAGGGAATCAGTCTCCTAGATCTCACACAGAATTTGTTTGGACAATCGACTATTCATGTTTGCCGGAGGATTTCTATACCGAAGGATTTCTTCCTCCCTTTAACCCTTCGCTCATGAATCTGTTGGACCCACTCTTAGTTACCATGGCACCTGTACTCCTTGTCTCTTTAGAAGGAACATTTCCATTCATCCCATCGACGACTAACGGGTCATGGAACTTTGTGGACACTTTTGGTCCTCAACCACTTCCTGAATCGATAGTCACCACCACACCATTGATGGCGAACCCCGCTATCCCATTTGTCCCAGGTACAACCACTCACATGACACCCTCCACGAGTGGAAACCAATCAATGCTAGGTTCCACCCCTTTAGTGTCAAACTGTATACCTTTGACAAGTGCTACATACAACGCTCCTTATAACACCCAACATAACACTATTAGCGTGGTTCCTGTCCACAAACAAAATGGTCGGAAGCCATTGCACAGTTCAATCCCCCAGATTCAAGTATTTGAGGGCATTCCCAATCTGCACATACCGGTCGGGAACGTAACATTTCCCCCTCCATTCTCAGGCATGCATGGTTAGTCATTGGTTGACATGAGCGTTCCTTATGTCAATCAAGGACATATGGTTAGTTCTGTGGCGGGCGGTAATCCTCAAGGAGGACCCAATCAATCCATGGGGATCCCCTACTCACAACATCAAATGAGTCAAGGGGGCACCATTTATCCTGGGGGCAATGCTATAATCCAGTATCAAAATCCCCATGGAAACCCACATTACAATGCCATACCCTAAGGCAGCTACTATACCATGCATCCTATGTATAATATTGGGACTCAAACAATGGGAGGACTGCAAGGTTCCTCAAGTCATATGTCATCGACTTGGTCTGAGCCGGGGGCACCACAAAATATGCCTTTCTTGGCAACGTTGGATATCCCCGACTTATACAAACTTACAAATGACCCCATGTATCATAACTTACAATGGCTGCCAATCCCGCATAAAATACCAACAGACATCCCCAAGTTCGATGGGAAACAAGGGAGGATCTGAGCACTCAAATCACCACCTGCCATATTTGAAGTGTTTCTAACTCCATGATGGATGATAGTGTTCGGTTACGTCTTTTTCCTTGCACCTTCACTGGTAACGCAGCTAAGTGGTACATTGAGTTACCACACATGCCATTAAATACCTTCAATGCTCTAGAGATGGAATTCTTAAAGCACTTCTAGCTACCCATCCACTATGAGACTGGAATAGAGCTCATCACTTCATTACATCAGGATACCACCACCCACATCTCTGATCATATACATTAATGGAGACATAGGTGAAGGTTAGTTAAAGCTCCCCTCCCAGACTATCTCTTAGTGGACTAGTTCTGCAAGTCCCTACTCCCTCAAATCGCTAAGGATGTCGCCTTAGGTGGTGCGTTTGCAGAAGACCAATCCATATGTCATGCCTAGCACTTAGATCTGATATATTCATAGTCTGGCACTCTTTATGATGTAATCCCCAATGCTCCTCGCAACTCCAATGCTTCCACTACTCAGCACCCCGGAGCGCACGCCGATGGGATTGTCGGTGCAACCTCTAGGACTGCTGTAAAACAACTGAGTGGTCACATTGCCTAGATGTCAGTGGACCCCTCTACCAAATCGATTTCTCTTCCTACCATTGCAATAAACTCTGTGCGGTCTACACAAAATCCCGGTGGTAAGAACAAGAAGAATAAGAAAAAGACCGCTCCTTCTGAAGAGCAGTCAACAAAGCAGTATAGTCCAAAGCAGAAGGCTATTGCACCCTTTGATGATGGAAAGGATAAACCCGCCTAATTCCCTTGCAAAATATGTGCGTAAGACCACATGACATATCTATGTCCACGTCTTCAGGAATGCACAAATTTCATTGCTAAAAAGGATGCTGGTAGGACCCCTGTTGTCCTGAATAATCCTTTCCCCACTCAGCAGCAACAACACTTGATTGCAAACCAACCGTTACCCCTGCAAGGGGGCAATGGTAGTTTGCAACATCCTTCAGCTGGTGAAGGATCCTTTATCGTTTACACCTTTGAAATGGTAGATATACAAACAAGAGCCAAATCCTATGAAGCTCTTGTCGCTCATGTAGAGGAACCTTCCTCAAGTCAAAACCCACCACCTCCCAATGATTTACATATTGAAAGGTCGGTTGCTGACCTTGTAATTCACCCTACCAAAGGGGCACTTCGATGCACAATGCACAATACATCTACATGTGCCACCCAAAATTACAGCATTGTAGAAGACTTAGCGCAAGCGCCGTCGGCTATGTTAGTGATCAAATTATTGCAAACATGCTCAGCACAAAGGAAAGCTTTGCTTTTGGCTATTGGTGGTATCGACCCATAGGATTCCATGCTTGTAGTTTTTGACATGGAAAAGTGTAAACCTCCCCTTTCCCACCAGCTTGCATTTCAAGTGCAAATTACTTCAAAAGGTAAAGTTATACACAGAACTGTCATCGACGAAGGTGATTCTACCTGCATCATGTCGGCTTCATGTTGGCTTGCTTTGGGTTCTTCAAACCTATCCCCGTCATTGAATTCCCTTAAATTTTTCTTTCATCCCAAAAGGTTACCTTGCTGACTACCCCATCACTCTTAGTGGGAAAACGGTAACGGTGGATATCAAAGTTGTGGATCATAAACTCGACTATAATATGCTTTTGGGCTGCACTTGGACTTATGCCATGAAGTCCATTGTGTCTTCGGTCTTCTGTATCATCCTATTTCCCTTAGATGGAAATATAGTCACAATAGACCAACTGTCCTTTTGCACCCCAGACTACTCCCCGTTACCTAGCAACTCTATACCCTTAGTGGGTGGTGTACCTGACTCTTACGTGAGTATCGGTACCGGTCTACTAAAGGCTTCTTCCCTCATGGGTTGTTTCCCTCTTTAGCCGCCCAAGGTTTCACAGATGGTCAATATGATTTCATCTATTCCTCATGAATAGACTGATCCATGGATCCTACTAGCTCCTTCAGACATTGACACTTACGGAGAACAAATGCCGCTGTCACCAGCTGAATTGGCCTACCAAGCCATTCAATCTGCATTCGAGTCTCCGGTCACTTTGGTCACGGCCAACGGTACCATTTCCCCTCCCATAACTGCTCCTTCTTTCGATCCCCTCAATCAAGTCCTACCTAAGGATGAAGCTATTAGAGAGATCATAAGTTTAGAAGAGCGACTTTGGTAGGACTCGCACCATCGTGTTTCGATATCTGATTTGGACATGATGCCTCTTCAAATCCTGTCACCTAACACACCTGAAATTGTTTCCTCACCATATACAACTATCCAAACTTTGGACTCAGAAGGAAACATGGGAAATATTTCAAAAACATTGCTCATATATATTTCTGTCATGACAGGCATCATGGAAAAGATACAGATTGGTGCCAATCACAATCCTGAGGAACTTGTGAGCTTCAACTACCCTTTTAAGGATTTCTACGATGTTTTCCCTTGGTATTATGAGGAAATGCATGGCATAGACCCTCCTATTATCAAGCATGAGATCAAGAAGTGTCGAGCATTCTTTTTACAGTACTTTTCTTGCTTTTTAATCCGAAAAAACCTCGAAGAAGATCGAGTGTTCTTTTTATGGTATTTTTCTTGCTTGTTGATCCGCAAAAACATCGAGTCTCCTTCTTTGGGCTCGTTAAACTACTACAAAGAAGATATGAGCACTATTATTTTATGGGATGTTTTCTCACTCTAAAAACTAAAAAATCCCCAAGTTTGTCATCATTAGGCTCGTTAAACACATACAACGACATTCTGAGCAACTCTTTTTCGCTTTTTTTCTAGCTCATTAAACTAAAAAAGACCGTTAGAGCATTCTTTTTAGGAACCTTTTTCTTGCTCATAAAACTGAAAAAATCTCGAGTTTTTCTTTAGGCTCGTTAAATATTTATAAAGATGACCTGAGCATTCTTTTAGGTAGTTTTATCGCTCGTTAAACTGAAAAATCCCGAGTTTTTGTCACAAGGCTCGTTAAACATATATGACAGAAACAAGCGAACTTTCTTTTTTGGGACCATTTCTCGCTCTTAAAATTGAAAAATCCCCGAGTTTTTCCCCTTCTTTGGGCCCGTTAAATGTATGAAGAAGGAATGAGCAGTTCTTTTACCTCCTTTTCCTTGCTCAATAAACTGAAAAAGATACCTGGAGTTTTCTTCATTTGACCTGTTAAAATTTGATGAAGGTATTTAGTTTGTCGTCATGTGACTCATTAAAAATTGACGATGAAAAATGAGTTTAATCCGTCTCCTTCTACTCATAACAAAATGAGGTCGACATCTATTGAACATAGGTTTCTCTTTATCCGGATTCAATAGATTAACTCACGAAAAAGTAACCGATCCAGGTATACTATTAACCTTTTGTCGCACCTGGTTAACAAACATGACAAAGGGACCACCATCGAGTCGTTCTTTACGATCTTTTCAGACTCTCTAAATATGAAAAGACCACTGAGTTGTCTAGTCTAGACTCATTAAATTACACACACAAGATATAGAGTCACTCTTTTTACGATCCTTTTTAGACTCTTAAAACATGAAAAGATCAACGAGTTTTCCTATTTGGACTCATTAAACTAATTAGATAGGGCATAGAGTCACTCCTTTTGCGGTCCTTTTCATACTCTTAAAATATGAAAAGATTGATGAGTTTACCTGTCCGAACTCACTAAACTAATCAGACAGGGAAAGTGGACAATACAACTACATTCAGTATTAGAAAGCGTGGTTTGGCAGTAGTTGTTCCCTTTAACATAACACTCCCTCAGATAAACCTTCCTTGTGATGGCCTCTCAAATATGAATCCTACCATTCTATGAGTTTAGCCTAAATACCTCGATGTTCTTGCATCTTTGTATCCTAACACTCTTTGGTGTTCATGAGTCTAGTGCTGCATGGTTAAAACCATTGTCATGCCTACTATTGTTCAAAGGTTAACCTTTTGTTTCCTCCATCGACCCATCAAGCATGTCCTTTCATTACACCCTCTGTTGTTTAGACCCAATGCTCAAAGATTCCTAAAAAAAAAATCATTCTTGTCCCATTTCGTGTCGATTGATGTAGGACACATTATTGCGTACCTTTCGACAAGTATCTTGCTTTTGAATTCAACACTCTATCTAGGAAGACAACCCAGAAACACATTCAGTGCCTTGGTACTTGCAGACATTAGTAGCAGGTCGCCTTGTGTTTGATCAGGGGTTCTCATTATTGGCTCTTGGTTAAACGATTCTATGGGTGTTCGAAGACAAAAACATCTTTCACACTCGCTAGATTGTACTGTGCATCTTGGAGACCATCACCATTATTGGTGGCCTTCCTCGCATATGTTAACGGTCTCCATTATTGACTGGTAATCAGATGATTTCGTTCATGTTCGACATCAACACATATATTCACATGTACCGATCTATGCTGTTCAGTGAAGCAGAAATCAAGACCTTGGGTAGAGGCTTGCATCACTCAACCTTGTTTCCTCTCCCAAGTTGTGTATATTGTTTTTTGGAGACAACTTATCAGGATGATTCTATTATGACACCGGATTCGCATGTGCTTATTGGCGGCCATCATTGTCATATCTCTTTGGAGAAAATCACTCTAACATAGCTACTGAGCATGGGAATGCCGGATTCAGGACATGATTTTAGTAGTTATATATATATATATATATATATATATATGTATATGTGTGTGTGTGTGTGTGTGTGTGTGTGTGTGTGTGTGTGTGTGTTGTATCAAGTTTCCAGTACCACTTGAAGCTACGATCCTCTCTCTCTTTTTGTCAAAGAAGGAAAATTACAGTTCAGTAAATTATTTTGGCCATTGTTGTAGCCTCTGATCTCACACTTTAGGGGGCATCTGTTATACAACAAAATGACACCCTCATCATCTTAGAGGGGGAAGACATGATGGCTGAAGCAAATACCAAGATCACATGCCTTGTTTCCACATTAATGCTGGCTATGCACTGACAACCTGCTTTATAAAGCTTCTCTGCAAGCCTAAGGGTGTGTTAGTGACTAATCCAAAATGGATTTTGGATAGACTCCTAAGTCTAAGTGTTACTCACAGAGGAAAAATGAAAGTCCAAGGAAGTTCCTAGAAATAGCCCCATTGTAGAGATCATTTCATTCTGAATCTATTGCAACTTGAATGGGAAAAAATGGACTTAGGATGCAAAAGTTATGGCAGAAAGAAGATGCCCTTGCTTATATGGAAAAAGAGGCAAATATTCAAAAAAATGGCCTAAACGGCTTTATGAAGAAAATCGCATCAGAGGAGGTCCAAGGCAGATTTAAGCGGAAAGGGGAAGCACCCCCGATTGCTGATCCCCAACATATCGGGTCGGAGGCGGGCATATGCATATAATATGAGCAAAAGACCTGGGCCGATGTGACACTGTGATCGCTAATCGACAGACTGACATCGGAAAGGGCATGGAACATAAGAAAAGGACTGGGTCATTGCAATATCGTGATTGCGGATATCGGTGGATCGCAATTGGTGATGCCATATGGAAAGACCCCAGGTCCATGCCATATAGGATTGTGATCAATCACATCGCAATATCGCATTGGAGTCATACGACAGAGTGGGGCCACACACACACACACACACACACACACACACACACACACACACACACACAGATATACATATGCGATGCGATATAGCTGGACCCGATGGGGTTTATTAATAAAAACACATATATTTTGAGTTCCGGGAAACGAAGTTTTTATGTGTATTTTGTGTTTTCGTTAAATAAATGAAATACAAAGGATAAAGTGCCGATGTGATGAAACCAGACCCGAAAGGGTTTATTAATGTTGCTGCATATTATTTCAAGTCCGTCTAAAGCCATTTTACGGGGTTTTTCAACGTTTTAATGTATTTTTAAATATAAAAGGGAAATCATGATACAAGTGGGTTTTCGGGCGGGCCAAAGGCAGTAAGTGGTTTTGGCCAGGCTCCGCCCAATCCCATACACTGGCTGCCACATGTCCAGGCTAAGGAGAGAGAAAACCACCCTTATCGGGCAGTTAACCCCCGTACGAAAGAGTCGCCCGAAATGAACCATAGTTGTTGGATCCAGATCTCCCAAATCAGTGGTGGAGATGTGATGCGATTAAAAGGCGGATTCGATAGGAGTTTTAAGGCAAGATTTATATCTTTTCAAATCCGATAAAAGGCATATTGACGGGTTTCCTGTGTTTTTAGTGTATTTCTCTGTGAAAACAAAGAATGCTATTTCTGGAGATTTCAGAGGCCCGATGACCCATTCTATTACATAACAGGTGGTCACCATCCCTAAAATCATTTAGCAATGATTTCTAATGCTTAGAGGGGGATCTGAGCGAACAGAGGCCAGAAGCTAGAGAGCCTAAGAGCTGAAACGAATAAACAAGTACTGATAGGCTTAAAAGCTGTTCAATGACAGAGACAGAGGGGTTGCTAAGTCTGCGAGCACTATTGAGAAGCTAATGCAGAAGGTAGAAGCAAAGAGTAAAAATTGAAGTGCAGGGAAACTAAGATAGTCACTTGGAGCTCAAGCAGAATGCTGACAACTCAGAGAAGCCAGAGCCGAAGAGCCAAAGCCAGAGCCAGAGTCGAAGAGCCAGAGCCAGAGCCAAGAGTAAGAGCTAGAGCCAAAGCCAGAGCCAGAGCCAGAGCCAAGAGTAAGAGCTAGAGCCAGAGCCAAGAGTAAGAGCTAGAGTCAGAGCCAAGAGTAAGAGCTAGAGCCAGAGCGAGAGCCGAGAGCCAGAACGAGATCTAGAGCCAGAAAGCCGAGAGCTTTATAGCCAGAGATCAATTATGCCTAAACCCATTGTTTCTGTGTAAAACAGTGGAGTTGAGCCAAGAGCTTGTAAAAAGGACTTAGACCATAATCCCAGAGAGCCTAGTTGGGTTGACTAGAGCTCAAGGAGATGTAGCCCAAGAGTTTTGGGTGAACTCCATATCAAATTATTGTCTTATGTGTTTATTAATTGCTGTATTGTTGCACTATTACATGTATTTACATATCAGCACAAACAACAGATTTTAAAGCACATAAATAGTTAAATAACCATATGCATACACCTTGTTTTCAAGAACATATTTAATTCCGCATTGGTTAATCATAAAGACTTGGGAATATTTATGCTTTGGAAGTGGGAGAGGTTCTTGTAAGTTAGACAAGAAGCCTAAGTGACCCATTTTCGGATCAGGTGGTATCAGAGCTTGATATTGATTAACCCTACCTTCAAAGAAGGTTATATCAGAATGCTTGATTGACAGAGAAAAGATTGCTTGTCTGAAAGGTGTTTGGGCAGTCAAGGATTGATTGTCTGATTGATTGTATGCTTGTTGCAAACTGATTATTTTCTAAGTTTGCAGAGGTGAATGGAAAGCCATTGATAGCTCAGTCTAGGAAGGACAAGAAGGAAGAAGGGATGAAGGCATTCTTCTATTCCAAAGGACCTCAAAGCAATCCTTGAAGCACAAGAAGTTTGTTGCAAAAGGTTTCTTAATAAAGCACTTTATTAATCTTGTTTGAAGTTCTTTTGGTTCATTGGTATAATGACAAATTATACAAGTGAATCCTCAAATTCCTTCTTCATCGCAAGACTCTATGATGGAGACTTGAAGCAAGACTTTTTCATCATGATGGATAGGGTGATAGAAATTTATGAGGATGGAAGGAAGAGCAACATACTTAGAGAGCAGGTTAATTCCATGAAGGAAGAGAAGTAGTTGCTTTCTGACAGGTTGCAGGAAATGGAGAGGCAACTTCATATTGCAAATATGAACCTGAAAAGGATGCATGAGTTGGAGTCATAGCTCTTTGTTTCCAAAGAATCCTTGGTCAAGAATCAGCTTGAAGAAGAGGCAAACTATTCCAGTTTGTCTTCAAATTCTTCTGAGAATGCTTATATTGGTTATTTTGAAAAACATACTAGAGGCATAGGTTCCAAGCTAATGTCTGAGATGGGCTATGAAGGAAAGGGCTTGGGAAAGCATGCACAAGGTATTGTTGAGCCAATAATAATTGATAAAGGCCTAAGTATTTGGGTCTTGGCTATGGACAGTCTTATGGAGAGAGTTCCAAAGCTGCCATGAAGGCCATTGAAATAGCTCCAAGAAGGAGTTGCATCACAGGGTGTGAAGATTGTGTTCGGGAGGAATGCAATAGCTTGAAACATCATTTGTAGGATGTAGGTGTTCAGAAGCACACACTTGAACCAGAGAGTTGTGGGAACTCTAATAGCCTTGAAGAGATTGATGGTGTTCCAAAGGGAGGCACTTCTTCATTTGCTTCACCTCCTCATGAAGGCAATAAAGGTAAAGAGGAAGGTATAAATTTGGTTCTAAATACATTCCTTTTGATTTTTCAAAGCATGGTAAATTTCCACATAAGCATGGGAAAAAAATTGCATGTTCCTTCTGTGGTTTGAATAACCAACATGTTTCTAGATGTTGGAAGAGAATGGCCACATACAGGAAACTTTTGAAGGAAAAGAAGTAAAGAGCCAAAGGTCCAGTGGAAAAGGAAAATCATGCTGTCAAGAGGATGCACATGTGTTGCACTTACTGCCATAAGCAAGGGCATCTTGCTGAAAGATGTTGGACTCTGAATCCAGCAATGCTTCCACAAAAGCTGAAGAAAGTGGAAAGAGAAGATGGCAGAAATGGAGAGGAAGTTTCCATGAATGAAGTGCTTCAGAATGATTCACATGTTGCTGCTGATGTGCAGACAAAGGAAAGACCTTCGAACTGGATTTGTAAGAAATGGTTAGAGTTATTTTCCAATTAAGGTTTCATGTCTATTGATGCATCTATTTGCATTTCTTTGTTGATGAGATGCAAGTTGCAGGTTTCTACCAAGAAGTTGAATGGAAAAGGGGTTGAGTAGGAGACTCACTTTGTTTCTGCAACATTATATTTCATTTCAGCTTTGAAAGTACAATGTACTTAAGTGAAAGTTGAAGGAAGAAATGCATGCATGAGCATGATGTGCATGAACACAGGGATGCTGATGTTTTCCTTGTATTTGAACATGTATGTGTGATTAACATGCAGGGTTGATTGCCTTGACATGCATGTGATGTAATATTGACTTGAGGAAAGTTGACTTGGTCTCTAAGATGGAGATAGTGATGAAATGTTTCATCTTTCGAAAAGAGTCCTAATGGTCCTTTTCTACATGCTTGACTTGAAGGGTCATTTGTTTTACAGGAATGTTTTGTGGGATGGTTTTCTAGTCCATCCTTTGTATGTAGATGTAAGGCAAGGAGGTGTTCACAAGATGTGAAATCCATTTATTTGTTGAAGCAAGAGTTTATGCCATCCAGTTGTTCTTTGTATTTCAGTTGTGGTTAACAGTTGTTATTGATAGCTTTTCAAATAGGTACAAGTGAAAGTTTTGTGGAGCAGGTGTACTTCACATTTTTTTGAGCCACCTTGGATCAATGATCAAGGCAAAGAAGTTCAAACTACCTTCTGTGACCATATAAGCAGGAGTTCTGCAAGGAGGCAAAGAAGAAGGCAACTCTTCCTAGGAAGACCAGCCCATCCAAGAAGGGAAGTGGTTAGAAACTTTGGTTCAGAGGCACTATGCAAGGCAAGTGTAGGGAGGCTGAAATAAGAGGGTCAATCACTCTAATTTACTGTTCAGATTAGTATATCAGTCTTTTGGAGACCAAAATTTCTTGTAGTGGGAAGGTGTGATCCAAAATGGATTTTGGATAGACTCCTAAGTCTAAGTGTTCCTCAAAGAGGAAAAATGAAAGTCCAAGGAAGTTCCTAGAAATAGCCCCATTGAAGAGATCATTTCATTCTGAATCTACTGCAACTTGAATGGGCAAAAATGGACTCAGGATTCAAAAGTTATGGCTGAAAGAAGATGCCCTTGCTTATTTTGAAAAAGAGGAAAATATTCAAAAAAATGGCCTAAAAGGCTTTATGAAGAGAATCGCATCGGAGGAGGTCCAAGGCGGACTTAAGCGGAAAGAGGAAGCACCCCTGATTGCCGATCCCTGACATATTAGGTCAGAGGCAGGCATAGGCATATAATATGAACAAAAGACCCGGGCAGATGTGACACTGCGATTGCTGATCGGCAGATCAAAATCGGCAACTGCATGGAACATAAGGAAAGGACCGGGCCGATGTGATATCGCGATCGCCAATATCAGCAGATTGCAATCGGCGATGCCATATGGAAAGACCCCGGGTCCATGCGATACACGATTGCAATCAATCACATTGCAATATCGCGTCAGAGTTATATGACGGAGCGGGGCCACACATATATATATGCGATGTGATATAGCCGGACCCAATGGAGTTTATTAATAAAAACACATATATTGAGTTCCAGGAAATAAAGTTTTTCTGTGTATTTCGTGTTTTTGTTAAATAAATGAAACACAATGGATAAAGCACTGATGTGATGAAACCAGACCCGAAAGGGTTTATTAATGCTGCTGTATATTATTTCAAGTCCGTCTAAAGCCATTTTATGGGGTTTTTCAATGTTTTAATGTATTTTTAAATATAAAAGGGAAATCATGATACAAGCGGGTTTTCGGGCAGGCCAAAGGCAGTAATGGTTTTGGCCAGGCTCCGCCCAATCCCATACACTGGCTACCACGTGTCCAGGCTAAGGAGAGAGAAACCACCCTTATGGGGCGGTTAACCCTCGTACAAAAGAGTCGCCTGAAATGAACCATAGTCGTTGGATCCAGATCTCCTAGATCAACGGTGGAGATGCGATGCACTTAAAAGGTGGACCCGATAGGAGTTTTAAGGTGGGATTTATATCTTTTCAGATCCGATAAACGACAGATTGGCGGATTTCCTGTGTTTTTAGTGTATTTCTCTGTGAAAATAGAGAACGCTGTTTCTGGGTATTTCAAAGGCCCGATGACCCATTCTGTTACAGAACAGGTGGCCACCATCCCCGAAAGATTTTAACAATGATTGCTAATGCTCAGAGGGGGATTTGAGTGGACTGAGGCCAAAAGCCAGAGAGCCCAAGAGCTGAAACGAACAGAAAAGTGCCGATAGGATTAAAAGTCATTCAATGACAGAGGCAAAGGGGTTGCTGAGTCTGAGAGCACTATTGAGAAACTAATGCAGAAGGAAGAAGAAAAGAGCAAAAAATGAAGTACAGAGCAGCTGAGACATTCGCTTGGAGGTCAAGTGGACTGCTTAGAGCTCAGAGAAGCCAGAGCCAGAGTTAGAGCCAAGAGCAAGAGCATGAGCCAGAGCTAGAGCTGAGAGCCAGAGTGAGAGCTAGAGCCAGAAATCTGAGAGCTTCAGAGCCAGGGATCAAATGGTGCCTAAACCCATTGTTTCTGTGTAAAATAGTGGAGTTGAGCCAAGATCTTGTAAAAAGGACTTAGACCATAATACCAGAGAGCTTAGTTGAGTTGACTATAGCTCAAGGAGATGTAGCCCAAGAGCTTTGTGTGAACTCCATATCAAATTACTATCTTATGTGTTTATTAATTGCTATATTGTTGCACTGTTACATGTATTTACATATCAGCACAAACAACATATTTTAAAGCACATAAATA
This sequence comes from Pinus tabuliformis, assembly GCA_031772625.1. Taxonomy (NCBI): domain Eukaryota; kingdom Viridiplantae; phylum Streptophyta; class Pinopsida; order Pinales; family Pinaceae; genus Pinus; species Pinus tabuliformis. The sequence goes on along the minus strand of CM062818.1, from coordinate 17,994,504 downwards.
GTTAAATAACCATAAGCATACACCTTGTTTTCAAGCACATATTTAATTCCACATTGGTTAATCATAAAGACTTGGGAATATTTAAGATTTGGAAGTGGGAGAGGTTCTTATAAGTCAGACACGAAGCCTAAGTGCCCCATTTTCAGATCAGCAACCCAACTAACTCTATTTACTAGTTCGGGAACAATGTTAGTGGACCCTAATGAAGTTCTGAGGGTCAAAGGAGTGAATTGGCTCATAAATATCTAGATATTTGCTCCTAGATCTACTCAAGAAAAGTAAGGAAACATCTCAAGTTTGACCTATATTGGGGATTTCTAATCCTAATGAAGGAGGCAAACGGGAAAGAGCTAAAAAGCATGGAAAATTCATTGCTTTTACCCTAAGGAACTCATGGAGGAACTTGGCAACCCTAACTCAATTGCTACATAAGAAAATCTAGGGATATGGTGATAGAGGTTAGATCATTTGAAAGGATAACATACTTTATTGTCGAGCATTGTCTCAAATCAGAAGAGATTGGTAAAGAGAGAGAGAGAGAGAGAAGCTAGAGGGGTAAGGGAAGGCTGATGCAACAGATGGTTGTAATCACTCTTTCAACATTAATATAGAACTCTAGTTGTACTGTCTACTCCGTGGTGTTGGTACTATCATTCATTAACTTGTTTGTCCAATACCTTTTAGCATGAGTAGCTTAGTTATGTGTAACTAGATGTTCTTTTATGTATTCATGTCTTAGTTATCAAGGTTGTATGCTGTGATTATGCTTGTCTCTTCTATATGCAGGACTTGATCTACAGTCGGCTCAGGGGACTTCTGTTTATGGGAAAACTAGTGTCTTTTTGAGCGACTAGCCCTCTAGGTTTGGCAGCTACCATAGAAACAATAGTTTAAAGCAATTCACGATTTCTTCTATGTATAATAGATAAGAGAAAGACAATGGGACCAACCTGGAACTTCCACTTAATACCTTGCTTGATCTCTCTCCCCCTTGACAGAGCTTGCAACTCCTTTCTGTACTTATCCCGCTTGGAGAGTACTTGTAGAAACACAGTAACAAAGAACCGTCAAAGCATATTGATCTATTATAACATAAACATTACAAAATTAGATATATAATGAACATACAATAAAATTCACACTTGAACAATCATATGGAAGAAAACTTGAAGAAATTTATTAAATAGAAGGGAGAATTGCAACCCAGTTGTCTGATCTAGCATCATCCTCCCAACATCAAGCCCTCTTCACCTCATGAAATAGCAAGATCACACCAACAATACAATGCTCTTTCCTCAATTACAAACTATCAACACTTCCTTGCAATTCACAACATTCCAGCCTCTGGATCTCTTAGATGAGGGATCCATTTATAGATGTGTGCAAGGGTGTGAGTCATCTCTAGGGTTTTTATTAGTGTCATTCCAATTGGTTCCACTTGGAGATTTCTTAGGTCTCTTACTCATCCCTGGGCGAATTTAGAGAGGCAAGTGTCATAGGGGAAGTTTCTAGAATCCCATGAGCATCCACTTAGCAAACTGTATTGGAAATTTTTCCATCCTTACTCATCGCACCCTATAGAAGGTCTAATCAGTATGCATCACACCTGAGAAGTGTGCCACTCAGTATGCATCGCACCTAGCCAGTGTAGAAGTTAGTATGGTTCAGTTTAGGCCATTTCTTGATGGTTTTTCAAGTGGAACTTTTGGGGAATGATGTAATCAGATGACCATGTTATTTTAGGGTATGAAACAACTCTTTTAGGGGTTGATGAGCCCTAGCTTATTGACATATGGTTTTTGGGGTTGAAGTGCCCAAATATGTCTATAACAGTTGCCCCCTAAAGCATGAAGTCGTAAATCTTGATGTCAGGTGAAATGCTTTATCATGAGGATCCGAGGTTTCGAAACTGGAAAGTGACCTGTATAAGATACAATACAATACATCATGATAATAATTTTCATGATCTAGCTGAGGTGGGCATTCCCATGCTCAGCTTTATAAATTCATTTCATGTACATAGATCAGATAGTCGTCAACAGATGTAGACTGGTGATTCTTCAGATGTAGAGTCATCATCCTTGGTTTGGATGACCATCTTTGCAGCGTCTTTGTACATTTGATGTTTTTATATCCCTGAATATATCACAGCCCGGATGGATGAAACTAGATCTGGGGTCTTCAAACTCGTTCAATCTTCGCCCGATGTACAAGTCAATCCATGTGAAAAGATGTTCTAAAGTCGAACATGGAAAGACATCGTCTGATTACCAGCCAATAATGTGAGCTGTTAATAGACATGAGAGGAATCACCAATAATCATGATGACCCTCAAGGTACTATAGTACAATTCACATGGTGTGAATATATGATCCAATGTCGAACACCATGCAAAATCTTTCGGTCGAAGGCCATTGATGTCAACTTGTCGCCGGAAGTGAGAAACTTGCCATTGAGGCATGCAAGCTTCAAAGCACGTAAAGGGTTGTTTCTAAGTCAACTTCTTGGATAATGAGCTGATGTTGACAAGAAGTGACTCCTCATAGGAGGGCCTTGATGTATCCCACACCTACGCCACGAAACGAAGCAAAACATTTTCTGGAGGTGAAACGATATGACGACACAAGGTTCAGGAATGGCGGTCATGAAAAATGAAGGTTGAGGGTATTGTAGTGGATGAGACATTAATTGGATGGTGAATTCATGAATGAATGACTTATTTTGAATGTATCGACGACACTGAGATGAATTGGTAGCGTTAACCCCAAAAATGGATGGTGTAGAAGACCAATGGTGAGACGACCGGTGAACAAAATAACCCAACCCAACTCAATCATGGAGATGAAGTGAAAGTGTCATGTTCAAGAGCAACCTGCTATCATAAAGTTTTCAAGTTTTCTTCCCTTTTCCCCAGTCATTGCTGACTAGTACCTCTTTATTTTTTTCAAGCTTGAGGAGGATAACATATGCTTGTTCTATAATTTTCCCTTCGAGCAAACCTATCACTATGTTTTAACGAGTCTACCAACAGTGAAACTCATTCTTGTCTGGGTGGACAAGTTTGTCGCTATTGTTTTAACGAGTTTAACGACAAGAATAACTCAATCCTTTTAATATTTAGAGAGTTTGAAAAGGGTTGAAAAGGAAACTCCAGAGGTTCTTTTTCATAGTATAATACCTTAAGTCCTAAAATGATTAAAATAATAAAAAAAGGATGACTTTTCGACCACTTTAATGAGGCGAAAGAGACAAGTGCTCGAACTTTTTCGTGAGATAATCCCTTAGGTCCGAAAAATATTAAAATATATAGGAGGGACGACACTTCCAATCACTTTAATGAGCTGCAAAGGCCAATTACTCAACAATCTTTTCATATTTAATGAGTCTAAAAATAGTTTAACGGGGACTTGGTTTTGAGGAACGAGTGGTGTGTAGGGTAGCAACTGGTTCTGGGTAAGCTTGGAACTTCTCAAAACATGGTCATTTCTGGGAAAAGGTTGGCTAACAAGACCACTCATCACAGCTGTTCCTCAAAATGGTAAACAACCAAGTGGAAGTGTATGATTGGCCAAAAGAATGGAGGTGATGGGAGGTACACAACCAAGGCTCAAAAGGCTGATAGCATGGCAATCACAAAGGTTATTTACTAAAGGTGGGTTCATTTTTTAATGAGCTTGAACCGTGGGGGAACTATGCTTGGTTTCAGTTTCATTTTTTTACAAGCTTAAAATGGAAAGATATGCTTGAACTAGTTTCTATTTCTACGCAAGCTCAAAACTAAAAAGCTAGAAACGACAAAGCTAAAAAGCTAGAAAAGTCAAAACTAAAAAGCTAGAAATGAAAAAACTAAAATTTAAAAAGAAATTGAAAAAAAGTTTGCATGCCCCTAGCATGATGAAAAGGAGAGTCTCCAGTAGCCATATGGAAACTTACTGAGGTTAGGTAGGACGGTTTTGTTAGCAGAATAGAAAAAACACTTCCTTGGCTTTATCCGCAGAATAGACAAAGGTGAATGGTGTGTCAGACAAGTCACATAACCTACAGGGAAACTTATCTTTTCAGCAGGGTTTGTCCGCAGAATAGACGAGGGTGCATGCCCCCTAAGCTTCATTACATTCACCATAATACTCATGGAAATTAGGTGGATGGAATGAAGGTTCAAGAGACACTGTTGATATAAAAGGACCATTTAGGGATGACTGAATTGGAGCTATGCTTGAACCGGGAAATGAAAGCTGGTCAATTGTGACAATTTTTTCTTCATGTGGGAAACACATCACTCGGAAGAGTGTTGAAACAATAGCTTCCATGTTATAAAAATAGTCAAGTCCAAGGAGTAGATTGTAATCTAACGGTCCTGGGACTACCATCACATTCAGCTGAGCGGTTTTCCTTCTCAAAGTGATCGGTAACTTAGGAAAGATTCCTAACTGTCGACTGGTTCCTTTGTTAAAGCCTAATAGATTTTGTGTAACATGCATAAGCGATGGTGAACCAAGCTCTTTCCAAGCAATTGAGGAAAGGATACTCACTGATGCCCCTTCATCTATAATAGTGCCATATACGATCATTTTGTAAACTTGTACTATGATCCGGAAAGGTACATAAGAAGGAAGGCGGGATCTTGCTAGTCGATTCCAATCAAAGGAAGTGACTAGACTGCTTGGAGGGGGTATTGAATAAATGGTTGAATTAACCCCTTGAGTTTCAAGAACTGGAGGATTTTCCTCCTGTTGTGAAGGAATGGGTGGATTGCCCCCAAGTTCATCAGACTCTGATGTAACAAAAAGAATTTGAACAGTATCGTTCTCACTCTCTTCGGGAAGGGTTCGATTTTCTGAAGGTAAAACTAGGTCAATTGTCACTTCGATTGGTTGACTTTGGTTGGGTATAGACTCATGAGATTCACTTTCAGAGGTAGTGATTTCAACCGACGATTGATTTAAGTCAGTCGGTTTTTCAACTAGTAAAGGACTTCGGGAGAGCTTCTGGTAACCAGATGGAAGTCGTTGCGGTGAAGCAGGACGGTTATCCAAAACTATTTTGGCTTCATCCAAAAAAGGACAACGGTGAAGGGAATTATTACCTTCACATAACCTACATGGAACTTTGACCTTTCCTTTCTGTCCATGAGCTTCACTATCACTAGTCAAAGGAGTGTTACCAACATGATCACCAGAGGTTGATGACACCAGACAGTGCGAATGGGGAGACCATTCTCTCAAGATCTGAGGAAAGCAGGGACAATCTCTATGAAAATGGTCTCCTCTACAAATTATGCAAGGAAATTTGGGTTTAGGAGCTTTAGTGTGCGGATTTTCACCAGCTGATGCATCCAAAGCAATGGTTGCTTGGTTGCCCCCTTGCTGAATTGGCTTCTTCTTCTTCTCCTTCCCTTTCTTCTTCTTCTTCTCCTTCCCTTTCTTCTTCTTCTTATCCACTTGGTTACTAGCATCACTATTTTCACCAAGCGAAGAGGAAGAAGGGGAGGGAGAAACAAACGAAGAAGAAGGTGAAGGGTCAACTTCAGTATCAACTGGATGCTGATTTGATTGCTGAGGAATCATGGTATTTTGAACCACAGAGGTTGAGAACAGCCATACTGGCAGGCCAATGGTAAGTCCTAGAAGGGACAATGTGGCCATATGAGGAGCACCAATATTTCCCCAAGAAGTAAAAGGACTAGGATTCCCCTCAAGAGGGATTCCTTGATTGGTGGACTCCATATATCTCAACCTAAGATCAACTAAGGAACAAGGATTTTATTCCGAATTTAATTAATTTTAATGACGCTTTGACACAACTTTGCTTTTCTAGTTTTTAAGAGTTGAGAAAAAGCTAAAGATGACTCTAGTCCCCTTCGATTTTTAATGAGCCTGAAGTGACAAGTGCTCAGATGGACCTTTTCTTTTAAAGAGTCGAAAAGGAACGAAAGTGACTACTCTAGAAAATCTAGATAGAGGGATTACCAAACCAATTGAAAAACTGCAAAATACACCTTGGTGATAAATTAAAGAGAAATTACCAAGGACTTATGTACGGTAGTCAATCTTCTTGAATGTTGTGTTCAGTGCATTACGATCAATAAGGCGGTAGACTTAGCTTCCTATGGATAAAGGATATAAGCCTATTGTGATCTACCAATATATACACGACAGTACGAGGAGCACAAGTCCGTGCTAGCACTTGTCGTATCAATGAGGAAAAATCACCCAACCTTTGATGAAAATGATAGTTACTAGTTTTTACGACGCCGAAACACGGCTCTAGCCTAGACCTCTAGATGTGTTACTGTTACACTAAAAAATGTCACCATGGCTATTTACAGTTGGTATGGCTCTATCAACAGTCATACTACCCTCTTGAGCAAGTCTTATGCCTCTGTTATTCATGTCAAACTCCAAGAAAGAGAGAAAGTCTTTATAAATATGTTTATCTCTGGGTACGCAGGTTCTCTCAAACCTTGCCTGCGGGTACACACCTATTGTTCATAAGGTCTGCGTCCAAGGACGCTCTGTATCTAAAGGGGCAGGTGCGTCCCTCTGAAAAGGTTAAAATGCGCAAGTTTTATCTTCAAAAACTTACTTGTGGTCATTTCTAGAGCATTCTAGAAGGTTGTTTGATGTGTATTGAGCGCCTCCAGATGGTTCATGCACTCCTACCAAAGAGGAACTTATCCCATCAATAAGGGAGTGATCCCATCCAAAGAGGGGACTATCCCATTGATGGTGGACCTGATTAACTTCCTCTTGAGCACTATAAGTACAGGCATTGGGCCAGAAGGAGAAGAGGTTGAAAGCTATAGATTTCTAAGGGTAAATGCTGCAGGAATTAGGACTGCCATTTAGAAGCTTGTGAGGAGAGATTGTCATCTTTACTTGTTCTATTTGCAAGTGGGTGAGCTTTGTCAAAGTAGAGGAAGACTCTTGTGGACCCTGGAAGGAGCTTGCACAACACCAAGGCTCAGGTTGTAATGGTTCCTTTTGATTACCTTTAATGCAAATTGGTCCATTCTTCTCAATAGCTTGTTGTTAATGGGTTATTTCATGTACTCCTTGGTCTATGTGTTGAATATGCTTTGTTTTATGTTATAATCAGGTGCTATTTAATTGTTTGACTGTTGGTGATTACAGGTTTTGGAGAAACGGAGGAGCTCATCCAGATCAACAAAGCTTGGACTTCTACAACATCGTTTGGACAAAGGTAAGAACGAAACACTTGATTTCTCATATCATAACGTATGTTTAGAGAAGGATAGCTCCAGTTTGTTTTGTTTGTGATTAGAATGTCTTAGACTTCTAGGAAGGTCAGCTGTGTCCGCACCCTTGACTGATTCCGTGTGACAGTTACATTAAGTTCCAAAGCATTGTTAAGTTAATTGAAATTTATTTTAAAGTTGATCTTGTTTAAAGTTTACCTTTCAATGGTTCACTACGTGATGATGATTTTGAAATTCCTAAAATTCAATCTACAATGATAAACAATCTTTGTTTATTTTGATCAATGAAAATCTTAGCTACTAGGGAGAGAAGATTACAATTCTTTCAAACAAAGAGCAAAGAGCACACACTAGTGCATTTTCCTAAATCATTTTTCGCACACAACTAAATGAAAATGCAAATGCATTTATTTGTTTTTGTTCCCCTTAATGTGAAAAATGCCAAAAAGGAAAACTAAATGCATCAAAGATCTGAAATATTTCTTTCAAAGCAACATTTTCAACAATTTCTTATTCAAAAGCGAAAGTGTTATAGACATTTTTGGGCACTGCAACCCCAATCAAAACATGTCCATAAACCAAGGGCTCCCAAGTCCCTAAAAATATTGTTTCATACCCTAAAGGAACAAGGTCAACTGATTACATCATCTCCCAGAAGTTCTCCACAGAAAACTGCTCAGAACTGGTCAAAACTGGACCACACAGGTTGCTTAGTGCTAAGGGTGCAATGCATCCCACCTGCCCAGTGTAAAAGGTGCAATGCATACTGAAAAGCCCTTCTGTAGGGTGCGATGGGCGAGAGTGGACAAATGGCAGAGACAGTTTACGAGGTGGATGATCATAAAATCTTCCAGAAACTTCTCCTATGACACTTGCCTCTCTAAATTCACCCAGGGATGAGTAAGAGATCATCAATATCCAAGTGGAACCAAGAACTATCAGAGAGATGACACTAATCAAAATCCCAAAAGCTGACTCACCCCCCTGCAATCATCTATATATGGATCCCTCATCCAAGAGATCCATAGGCTAGAATTTTGTATCTTGTAAGGAAGTGTTGTTGGTTTCTTGTTGGAATATCATAGTGTTGGGTGGTCTAAGCTTTTCATGAGGTGAAAGAAGCGCTTTCATGCTGGAGGATGACACTGGGTCAGAAAAATTGGTTGTAATCCTCTTTGCTTATTCTTGATATTAATAAGGCTATTCAAGTTTGCCTCCACATTCTTGTATGTTTGATGATATATGCATTTGTGTGGTCAATATATATCTAGTCCTATATTGTTTATGATTGTAGATCTCTGTTCTTCGATAGTATTATGCTGCTTTGATTCCACAAGTGCTCTTTGAAGCTGGGTAGATGAAGGAGAAAGCGGCAAGGGTCTGTCAGAAGGGAGAGGAATCGAGCAAGGAACCAAGCACAAGACTGAGGTTGGTGTCCTTCGTTCCTCTCTTATCTACTTATCATAAAGGAAAACAAAAGTAGTTTTAGTTTTTTTTTTCTAAGATAGCTACCAGTCTTAGTGGGACTAGTAGTTCCGAGTGGACACTAGATTTCCCGATAACAAAATGGCGACTCCGCTGGGGAGCGAATAGATTGTTTGTTTGTTTATATTTGTTTGTTTTATAAACTTACAGATGGAGCCTGAAGTCAAGCTAGCTAGCCTTCGAATTGCATTTTCTATGCAAGTGCAAAGTAGATCAATGCTGCTTCAGTCTATCTCCGGGTTTTTTTTATAAACTGAACAATCGATTTTCAAACCTTCTAATTGCCCTAGTGGTGGCTCTAGTAACCTCATTAGATCAGCCCCTGTGATTTATATTTACTGTACATCACTTGCTCGGCCTAAATCCCTGAACTGAGCTGCAAACTGTGACCCGAAACCCAGTTGAAGTCTCGTCCCTGGACCATCACACCTTCTCCTCTTGGGAATCTGGATGCATTGCACTTCTAATGTGCAGTAGGTGCGCTGCATCGCACTTTCCCTGTGTTATAGGTGCGCTGGTCAGAAATGACCTCTTCTGCTCTCAGTTTTTTGGTTTCTGTGTCACTCTTTCAGCTCTATTCAGAAGTTTTTCTGTCTATGATCAGTATACCACTGTGGAAACCCCCTTCCTTTCCATCATTCCGCCTCCATTGTGCAAATAACTGTGAATTTTTTTACGTATTTTGTGCCATTTTCAGTTCTCTTTTACAAAGAAGTAGCATAATCAAACTATCGTCTTCTGATTTGAAAGTGTCACAAGTGTCGTTTTCAGTCAAAGAAAAGAATTCTATTGTTCTTGATGGTGGATTATATAGTTACTCTTGTATTTGATATGAATTAGTAGTTTTTCAAGTGTCAAAAGCAGTTTTCAATTCAAAATAGCAAAGTGTCGTCATTATCTTCCTTTCATTTTTGAAGAGAAATTTGTTAGTACTGTCGCTTTGAAAAGATAATTCAGATTTGTACTTAGCATTCTTCTTGTCATTCACACATTAAGAAAGATGAAAACAAATACATGCATATGCATTTGAATTTAGACGGTTTGTTGGTTTTATTTAGGATAGTGCATCTAGTGTGTGCTCTCTGCTCTATGTTGAAAGAATACCGTCTCTCTTTCTTTAGTAGCTAGGATTTTCATTGCAAAAAGAAGATTAAACGATTGTTTATCATCTTAGATTGCATTTCAGGAATTATATCTACATCATGCGGTGAACCTGAAAGGAAAATTTCTTAATAAAGATCAACTGTAAAGTAAATTTAATGAACCTAAAAACGCTTTGGAACCTAACACACAACATCTAGAAGTCTATGCTAGAGACGTATTCTGGCGTCGTAAAACCTGGTAACTGTTGCTTTCACTCTTGGTTGGGTGATTCCTCCTCTTTGAGATGACAAGTGCTAGTACAGACTTGTTCTCCCACATACCGTCGAGTATATATTGGGAGACCACAATAGGCTATATCCTTTATCCATAGGAAGCCATGTCTACTGCCCTATCGATCGCAATGCACTGAACACAACATTCGGGAAGATTGACTTCCGTACCATAAAAAGTATTCTGCAGTTTTGCGATTGGTTTGGTAATCCCTCTATCTAGATTTCCAGAGTAGTCTCTTTTGTTCCTTTTCAGACTCCTTAAAGGAAAAGGTCCATCTGAGCACTTGTCACTTAAGGCTCATTAAAAATCAAAGGCGACTAGAGTCATCTTTTGTTTTTTCTCGACTCTTAAAAATTGAAAAAACAAGTTGTGTCAAAGCGTCTAAAATTTATTTTAATCGGAATAACATCACCATTCCCGTGTTGGTCTTAGGTTGAGAAAAATGGAGTCCACAAACCAAGGAGTTCCCCTCGGAGGAAATCCTAGTCCTTTCTCCTCTTGGGGAGATGTTGGTGCACCTCATATGGCCACATTGTCAAATCCAGGATTGACTATTGGCTTGCCAATATGGCTCTTCTCAACCTCCGTCGTTCAAAACACCATGATTCCTGAACAATCAAGTCAGCAACTGGATGATACTAAAGTTACTCCCCATCCTTCTACTTCATCCAATTCTACCTCTCCTCCTTACTCTTCGCTAGATAAAGCCGGTAAAGCCAAAAATCAAGTAACTAAGAAGGAGAAGAAGGGGAAGGAGAAGAAAGAGAAGAAGAAGAAGGAGCCAAAGGCAAAAAGGGGTAACTAGGCATCGTCTAGTGAAAATCCACACATTGCACCATCTAAGCCTAAGTCTCCATGTGTCATTTGCAAAGGAGACCACTATCATTGAGATTGTCCTTGCATCCCTCAGATCTTAAGGGACTGGTCTCCTCGTTTGCACAACCCGGTGTCATCAACCTCTGAAGACCATGTTGAAAGTACACCATCAACTAGTGAAAGCGAAGCATTTGGACAAAAAAGGAAATGTAAATTTCCTTGTAAACTATGTGAAGGCGATCACGCCGTCCACCGTTGTCCCTTCCTAGACGAAGCTAAAAGAGTTTTGGATGACTGTCTGGATTCACCGCTACGGCTTCCTCCTGGATATAAGAAACGCTTTCCGAGTCCGTCACAGGTTGAAAAAATAACTGACACACCTTTGTGGTTGGTCGAAGCACCTGTCATTGAAGATAAACCCACTGAATCCATACAAGACGAAAGTCAAAAGGTTGAGGCAGCAGTCAACCCGGTCTTGCCTTCGGAAGGTCCATCTTCAGATGACACAATCACCGAAGAGAATGAGAACGATACCGTTCAAATTCTTTTCATAAATAAAGACTTCGATGAACATGGGGGTAGTATACCCATTCCTTTAATGCAGGAAGGAAGTTCGTCAGAGTCATATTCGGCCATTTATTCAGTCCCACCTCCAAGCAACCTAGTCGTTTCCTTCGATTGGAATCTACTAGGCAGACCCCGTGTACCAACTAATGTACCATTTTGAATCATTGTACAACTGCTTGGGAAGTGCTTGGCTCGCCATCGCTTCTGCCTGAGATGAGAAATCTGATAGGCTTCGACAAAGGAACCAGTCGACCGTTAGGGATCCTTCCCAGTGTGCCCATAACATTGAGAAGGAAAACCATTTACATGAACGTAATGGTAGTCCAAGGACCCCTAGATTATAATCTACTCCTTGGACGTGACTATATTTATAGCATGGGAACCATTGTCTCCTCACGCTTTAGAGTAATGTGTTTTCTGCATGAAGGCCAAGTGGTCAAGCTCGTAGACCAGCTTTCGTTCCCCGGCTCACACATAGCTAATAGTAAAATGCCATCCCTAAATGGTCTTTTCACACAAGGAATGTCTCATCAATATCCAGTCTGTCCACCTGAAGAGTGCGAGTGATTCTGGAGGACATGGCTGAAACCCAGGGGGTATGCACCCTGGTTTGTTTCGGCAGGAAAACCTTGGGTATAGGGTAGGTTTCCACAGAGGATATATGACTAGTCTGACACACCCGTCCATTTAGGAAAATGGGATTAGACTGGAATAAGATTCCCTCGTCAAAGTTATGTGAGTGGAGGTGACCGTGCCACTCACCTTTGTCTATTTCGGTAGACATCGCCAAGGAAGCATTTTGTCTGCAACGTGGATGGAGAGCTTTCATATGGTAGCCTGGAAAATTTTCGCTATACTTGGGGGCATGCAAACCTTTTTGCATGCAAGCGAAGAGCGACCATTTATTTTCTTAGTTTTTAGTTTCTCAACCCTTTAAACTCATAGGATTCGTCGTTCCTAATTGGCATAAAGAAAGGATCTGGGGCAAAGCTTTGAAAGGTGCAAGCTCCATAAAAAATGGCATCTTAGATGAGATATCCTTATCATATGACTGGTACAAGTAGTTTTAATGTGGAGTTCAAGCTCGTTAAAAATTAAACCTAAGCAATGAGAAAATGTTTCCCCCAGAGTTTAAGCTCATTAAAAAATGAACCAATTTCCGGTAAATAACCATTGTGAATGCATTATCATCAGCTTTTGAGCCCTGGTCGTGTTCTCATCATCACCTCCACTCTGTTTTGGCCGATCATTCACCTCCATTTGATTGTTTACCCCTCTTGAGGAACAACTGTGAAGAGTGATCCTGTTAGCCATCCTTGTGACATTGTTGTGATTGGAAAATTTCAAACCTTACCTAGAATCAGCTGCTGCCCGAAATCATCACTCGTTCCTCAAAAAACGAGTCTCCTTTAAGCTCTTTTCACCTGACTCGTAAAATATGAAAATATTGCCGAGCGATTGGCCTCTCCAGCTCATTAAAGCGACCGGAAGTGTTATCCTTCGTCTATATTTTAATCTTTTTGGACCTGAGGGATTATTACACAAAAAGATCGAGCGCTTGTTTTGTTCGGCTCGTTAAAAATACCGAAAATTCATCCCTTTTGTATATTTTTATACTTTTTTCGGACTTAAGGGATTACATGATGAAAAAGGATTATTGGAGTTTCCTTTACGTCCCTTTCAGACTCTGTAAAATTGAAAAGGATCGAGTTATCTTTGTCGTTGAACTCGTTAAAACCAAATAGCGACGAACTTGTCCATACAGACAAGAACGAGTTTCACTGTTGCTAGGCTCGTTAAAACATAGCGATTGGTTTTCCCGAAGGGCAAATTATAGAACAAGCATATGTTATCCTCCTCAAGCTTGAAAAAAATAAAGAGGTACTGGTCAATAATGACTAGGGAAAAATTGGGAAGCAAACTTGAGGAAACTTTATTAGTAGCAAGTCGCTCTTGAACATGACACTTTCACTCCGCATCCGAGTCGGGTTGGGTTGTTCCGTTCACTGGTCATATCAACATTGGCCCACTGCACCATCCATATTTGGGGTTAATGCTACCAATCCATGTCAGTTTCTCTGGTATGTTCAAGAGAAGTCGCTCAGAGAATTCACCTGTCTCATCCACTGCAATACATTCACGCTCCATTCTTTCATGACTGCCACCCTGAACCTTGTATCATCAGATCGTTTTCACCTCCAAAATCATTTACTTCGTTCCATGTCGTAGATGTGGGATTCATTAAGGCCCTCCTACGACGGGTCGCTTCTTGTCGACATTAGCTCTTTATCCAAGAAGTCGACTTAGGAACAACCCTTTCAGTACTTTGAAGCTTGCATGCCTCAATGGCAGGTTTCTCACTTCCGGCGACAAGTTTACATCATTGGCCTTCGACCGAAAGATTTTGCGTGATGTTTGATGCCAAGTTCCTTTTCACAGCACGCGAATTATACTGTAGTACCTTGAGGTTCATCATCATTATCGGTGATTCCTCTCGCGCCTGTTAACAACTTACATCATTGGCTGGTAATCAGGCGATGTCTTTCCATGTTCGACCCCAGAACATCTTTCACATGGATCGACTTATACTCCAAGTGAAGATTGGATGAGTTTGAAGACCCCGGATCTAGTTTCATCCATCTAGGCTGCGATATATTCAGGAAAATAAAGACATCAAATGTACATTGTTGCTGCATAGACGATCATCTGAATCAAAGGATGATGACTCTATCAGAATCATCAGTTTCCCGCATAGACGGTTGTCTGTATTATGTACATGAAATAAATTTATAAAGCTGAGCATGGGAATGCCCGCCTCAGCTAGATCATGAAAAATATTATGAAGATAATGTATTGTATTGTATCTTATTACAGGTCGCCTTCCAGCTCGAAAAAACTTCAGATCCTCATGATAAAGCATTTCACCCGACATCAAAAGATTAATGACCTCATGCTTTAGGGGGAAACTGTTATAGACATTTTTGGGCACTGCAACCCCAATCAAACATGTCCATGAAAAAATGGCTCCTAAGTCCCTAAAATTGTTGTTTCATACCCTAAAGGAACAAGGTCAAGTGATTACATCATCTCCCAGAAGTTCTCCATAGAAAACTGCTTAGAACTGGTCAAAACTGGACCATACAGGTTGCTCAGTTCTAAGGGTGTGATGCATCCCACCTGCCCAATGTAAAATGTGCGATGCATACTAAAACGCCCTTCTGTAGGGTACGATGGGCGAGAGTGGACAAATGGCAGAGACAGTTTGTGAGGTGGATGATCATAGAATCTTCCAGAAACTTCTCCTATGACACTTGCCTCTCTGAATTCGCCCAGGGATGAGTAATAGATCATCTGTCTCCAAGTGGAACCAAGAAATATCAGAGAGAGGACACTAATCAAAATCCCAGAAGCTGACTCACCCCCCTGCAATCATCTATATATGGATCCCTCATCCAAGAGATCCAGAGGCTGGAATTTTGTATCTTCTGAGGAAGTGCTATTGGTTTCTTGTTGGAATATCATAGTGTTGGGTGGTCTAAGCTTTTCATGAGGTGAAAGAAAGGCTTTCATGCTGGAGGATGACACTGGGTCAGAACAATTGGTTGTAATCCTCTTTTCTTATTCTTGATATTAATAAATCTATTCACGTTTTCCTCCACATTCTTGTATGTTTGATGATATATTTATTTTTGTGGTCAATATATATCTGGTCCTATATTGTTTATGATTGTAGATCTTTGTTCTTTGATAGTATTATGCTGCTTTGATTCCACAGGTACTCTTTGAAGCTGGGTAGATGAAGGAGAAAGCGGCAAGGATCTGTCAGAAGGGAGAGGAACCGAGCAAGGAACCAAGTGCAAGACTGAGGTTGGTGTCCTTCATTCCTCTCTTATCTACTTCTCATAAAGGAAAACGAAAGTAGTTTTAGTTTGTTTGTTTCTAAGATAGCTACCAGTCTTAGTGGGACTAGCAGCTCCAAGTGGACACTAGATTTCCCGATAACAGAAAGGAAGACTAAACGACACTTTTCAATTTTTAATTAAAAAAAATGATTTCGACACTTCGAATATCAACAAATCAAATCAAATAGATGAAAAAAATTTCAATCTACTATCCAGGAAGGAAGAATCCAAGACACTTCTCTTTTTGACACAAAATGACAGTTACGACATTTTTTGTACCAAAGCGACAGATCCATTTAAGCAACTTTTCTACAAAGGATTTTAAATGATGAACAAATACATAAATTTTTTTACTGATCCTAATCAATGAAGGCTTATCTAAGTGATACAAGCAGGCTTTATTAAGGAGGCATTTCTCATAAGCAGCAAAAACAACTAAACAGAACTGAAAACAAGGACAAAATCCCCCAATTTCTAGAATGGAAAAAGACTCATTTAGTCATCGCACCTGGGCCTCACAGAAACAGGGATGCATTGCACTTTATACACTTGGGAGGTGCGATGCATAATGGTTACAGTGATAGACAATGCGATGGGCCAGGGAGTGCAACTGAAGTAGGTTTTGGCTTAGATGTGCAACTGTTTTTAGTGAGTATAGCTGAGCTATGACGGATAGTAAAGAGAAAAGTACAAAGGAATGTCTTGAGAGGTTACTGAGCTACCAAAAGGGAATCTATAATTATTGTAAGTCAAATGTTTAATTCATAAACTAAACCAGAGCTTGACTGAAGCAACATTCATCTACTATGCAATTGCAGAGCAAGATCAGTTTGAAGGCTACTTGGCTGACTTTAGGCTCTGTCTATAGTTTATAAAACAAACAATAACAACAAAAACGCATCTATTCGCTTCCCCAGCAGAGTCACCAATTTGTTTATGGGAAAACTAGCGTGTTTTCGAGTAACTAACCCTCTAGGTTTGGCAGCTACCCTAGAAACAACAGTTTAAAGCAATTCACAATTTCTTCTATGTATAATAGATAAGAGAAAGACAATGGGACCAACTTGGAACTTTTGCTTAATACCTTGCTTGATCTCTCTCCCCCTTGACAGAGCTTGCAACTCCTCTCCGTACTTATCCCGATTGGAGAGTACTTGTAGAAACACAATAACAAAGAACCATCAAAGCATCTTGATCTATTATAACATAAACATTATAGAATCAGATATATAATGAACATACAATAACATTCAAAATTGTACAATCATATGGAAGAAAACTTGAAGAACTTTATTAAATAGAAGGGAGAATCACAACCCAATTTTCTGATCCAGCATCATCCTCCCAACATCAAGCCCTCTTCACCTCATGAAATAGCAAGATCACACCAACAATACAATGCTCTTTCCTCAATTACAAACTATCAACACTTCCTTGCAATTCACAACATTCCAGTCTCTGGATCTCTTAGATGAGGGATCCATTTATAGATGTGTGCAAGGGTGTGAGTCATATCTGGGGTTTTGATTAGTGTCATTTCACTTGTTACAATTGGTTCCACTTGGATATTTCTTGGGTCTCTTACCCATCCCTAGGTGAATTCAGAGAGGCAAGTGTCATAGGAGTAGTTTCTAGAAGATCCCATGAGCATTCACTTAGAAAAATGTCTCAGACATTTGTCCATCCTTGTTCATCACACCCTATAGAAGGCCTAATCGTATGCATCACACCTGAGCAGTGTATTAGTATGAATCGCACCTCGCCAATGTAGCAGTCAATATTGTTCAGTTTAGGCCATTTCTTGATGGTTTTTCAAGTGGAACTTTGGGGAATGATGTAATCAGATGGCCATGTTCTTTTAGGGTCTGAAACAACTCTTTTAGGGGTTGATGAGCCCTAGTTTATTGACATATGATTTTTGGGGTTGAAGTGCCCAAATATGTCTATAACAACTTCCACCTAGTTGCATTGTGCTCTCCAGCAAATCTACACGGAGGCTTGAGGTAATCTATTTGTCCTACTTTGATAGTTAGTTATTGTTTATGAACATTTATGTAACTTTGTGACGGTTGCAGATAATCTTATAGTATGCCGAAGGTCCCAAGAAGACCTTTGAGGGTATCTTCATTCTCCATACACTGTGCATTTTATCCTATAGCATCTGCATCGACTATGTCACAAAATGGGTTGAGTCAGAAGAACTAACCAGAGCTACAGAGAAGGTTGTTTCAGACTTCCTATTTGAATACATCTTCATCCATTTTGGTATACGTAGGGAGATAGTTGTTAGGGTCCTATAATTTATAGGATATCAAGGTGATTGAGTATTTCACAGTCTACAAATTTCAAATTTTTCATAGATTCCAATATTCAATTGATTCCACAAAAAACAAGAGAAAAGAAAAGAAATGAAAAGAGGGTATATAAAAAGAAGAAAAAGAACAAAAGAGAAAAAATAAGAAGAAAAAGAAAACCCCAAATGTTGTTCAAATCATACAGTCTAAGCATGATTGAACAAATTTCAATTTCTATTGATAGGGTAGAAAATAAAGATCTTCCAAATAGTTTAATCTTGGAAAATCAGTAGCTAGTTAGAAATAAAATTGGTTCAACTGTTTAATTTGGACCAATGGGAGAAATAAGTGATAGAGTAGGTTAGAAATAAAAGGAAAAAATGAAAAGTTCTGCCAGTCCAAGTGCACCTTGCAAATGAAAAAGAAAAAAATGCTAGATTAGAAAAATAAGGGTAGGTAGATTGAGGAAAATCCAAAGAAAGAAAGACATTAATGTTCTTTTAAGGTTGGAAGACATATCCTATTGTTTTTCCTAAGGTCGGGAGAAGAAATTAAAAGGGGAAGGGGTCTTATATTATTTTTCAATATTATTTCCCCTAACCTTACTCTATACCCCTATTTTCCTATAGTCTGCCCCCTATTTATTTCCCTACCCCACCACTCGCTTACCCGTCACATCCCATCTTACCTATCCCCCATCTCTCATCAAATCCCCACTCATCCCATATGATCTGATGGCCCGTGTGCTTTTCTGGCCCCCCCTCACCCTCCGAAAGTTAATCCCGAGTGGGGGGGGGGTCTGAAATCAGTGGTTTCAAACCACTGACATGTCACGCTCTCATGATTTCGCACCCCCCCATACCACTTACCACTCCCCAAGCCCCCCGAAAAATGGTTTATGCCGTTAGTCAAACCGCTTTTCCGCTGTGACCGTTTTCCACTCCCACCACCTCACAACGCCAACCCATCCCATCTACCTATCACCTCCGTTCCTGCCATTATGCATTCAATTGGCTGGACCGTTAGCCAACAGACCTGTGCCAAGTCAGACCAACCCAACGGGAACACTCCAAAGCCATAAAAGCACCATTTCACGCCATTTTCTAATTTTAACTTTCTATCGCTACTATGAGGCGTAATTCCATTCAATTCAGTTATAAGCAGAAAGTGCAGTAAGCTCACTCCAACAACAATACAATTGCAGGAGAATTTATTTTTCTGCAATGATCACATATTCCCTTTCTCAAATCCCACTTCTGGTTTATCCCTTTTCTTTCTCCCTCTCCGAATTCCCATTTCTTCTTATCCCCTTCTGTTATAATTTCAACACAGGTCAGTTTTTAGAGGTTTCTGCAGAAGACAACCATGGCACCAAAGAAAAAGGAACAAGAAGTATTTAATCCAATGGTGCACCCACCATTGGATTTGGATCACATACCACTTGTAGACAGGGATTTTAAGATACATGAAACCCTCTCAGAGTTCGATTTATTTGACATATATTGCTGGTGGGAGGATAAATTTGTGGAGGAGATGGATGACATAGGCCTCTGGGACACTAATCTACCTTTTTACATTTTTCCTAAAACACATAGTTTCCCAGAACTGATTAGGAAATGCCACTCATGCTACAATCCACAACAAAGGGCAGTGATGGCCCCAACATGACATATATTGTTTACCATTGATGCCAAGTCCATTATGCAGATGATGCAGGCCCCTGTTATTGAAGGAACTACTCCCTTTTCCCATGAGATTCTCACTGAAATGTATCAGAAGCTTGATTTTTCTAAGAGAGCCAAAACCTTAGAACTTTTCATGACTGAGCACACACCTCTGCCAAACAAGAATCCTCCTTATTCCTCCTCTGTTTTCCCTGACAGAACTAGACACATTGTCATTGTTCTTTCTTATTTACTTGGCTATTATTCAGATCAATGGCTTGATGAAGCTATCATAGCTTTCCTGTCTATTCTGTCAACAAAATCCAAGCCCTCTGTCCTCTTCAATTTCAGCCAATTTTTAGCAGATGCCATTCATGAGCAGTTTGTCAATTTCTTCATAGAGGAGGTGTTTCAATACTCCTTAGTTTTGGTTTATATGCTTGTTTATTTTCAGGCAGATAGGTTCCAGTTTTCAATGAGCAAGTTGAATGAGGAAGGTGAATCCAAATTTGTTATTTTTTGGACAACGTTAGTGATGAAGGACTCAAAATAATTTAGCTATAAAACATTTGTAAAACTGTTTGTTCACCAAACAATGAGCCTCCTTAGTGGGACTGCAGAACCCAGGATCAATGAAGAAATAAGAAGTATTATGTAGTTGACAGACCAATCAAGAACAGGTGATTGGTGCTTGTATCAAAATTACACTGACGAAGAGTATATGACTCTGAGCTGGCCCCTTATAAGATGCCAAAGTTCCTCCCCATGAGGATCTTTGCACTTGAATACATTAGAAAAATGATTAATGCAGATGAAGTGAATTTTGTAGCAGCTAAGAAAATTCCCAGTTCAGGATCAAATCTCAGATTGGTCCCTTCATTTGTAACAACAAATCAGAAGGGGAGGAGGCAGATAAAAGAATGAAAGAAATTAATTTCACTCACAGTTTTACATGGTCCTATGACCCATGGATATCATCTCCAAGAAGAGGGTGGAGAACAAGTC
Organism: Pinus tabuliformis; assembly: GCA_031772625.1. Lineage (NCBI taxonomy): Eukaryota > Viridiplantae > Streptophyta > Pinopsida > Pinales > Pinaceae > Pinus > Pinus tabuliformis. The sequence goes on along the minus strand of CM062818.1, from coordinate 17,974,175 downwards.
AACAACCTATATTCACACTCAAAGGTATGAAATTGAAAAATACATGAACCAGATTGAGTGGATGCCTGACACACTACAGGAGGCTGAGGAACAAGTGATTTCTTCTTCCAACGCACAAAATCCAAGACAACAGGAAAAGAAAATCACTGAAGAAAAAAAAAGGGAAAAGAATAAGAACAGGTAGTAGCAGGGAAAAGGCCTAGAGAAGATCAGTCACCAGGGACTAATACTTCTATGAGGGAATTCAAGTTGAAATATAGGAAACATCTCAGAAAGAACATGGACATAGACAAAGGATCACCGAATAAAGCAATCACCAATATCATTGATATTCCAGATTCATCCCCAACTAGGAGGCAATCCTTTCCTGCCACTCTGATTTCAGAAAGGAAACAGTCTCTCCAAGTGTCATCTACAAATATGAATAGAGAAAAGGAAGATATAGTCTTTGACACATTTAGGGAGATCAAAATCAGGAATGAAATATTGAAAAAGAGCACTTATGCTCAACTTTGGAAACAGAGTGCAACTGCACAGGGTAGACTTCTCTCTACCTTTGATTCAGAAAAGGGCAAAGTGCATATTGAATTTTTAGAAGCACAGACAACAGAGCCTAAAACTCCAGCAAAGTACAAGAAAACTTCTTTTGAGTTTGATGCAAGAAGTGTTCATCCAATTGATTAGCTGGAAATGCAAAAACAAATTGGTGAAATGATTTTCTCTACTCTAACCAACACTTCCATGAATTTGTTTAAAATGAAGATAGCCCTATCAAATGCTCAATCCCAGTTAAAGATGGAAAGGATTTCATCACAATCAAATGACACTAAAATTAAGTCTTTAGAAGACATAGTAGTTGTTACACAGTAATTTGTCACTGTCTCCCTGTCAGTTACCCTACTGTGTCAAGAATTCACAATAATCAAGTTCATGCCTTCTGAACTGGCACAAAACCCACTTTTCCAAAGTTTTCCTCATCAGCGCGTCTGTTTCTAAAATATCCGCGCTGACCGGCGGCTCATAGTGTATTCAGTGCGCTGCTAGCGCGGAAGCACATCACTTTTCCGCGCTGGTCGCATTTTATGAGCCAGCGCGCCTCTCCTTTGTATTGGGTCGCGCTGACATGACTTTCCCAGTTATTGAGGCGCGACGTCAGCGCGTCAGTCGCCTTATAATCCACGCTGATCCTGTTTGGGCGAATTTGTTCCAACAGCCAGCCTTCCAGATCACTCCAGGTTTGGTTGTTGGCTTTGTGGGTATCGACTCCCTTCTATGGCATGTTTGTTCGACCCTTTGCAACCACTTCCCTCAAGGATAAGCTCATCCTTCCACCTTTTTAGGAGGCTCCTTCTCCTATATAAACTTCCACCATTACCATGAGCAGCTAGTTTGGAATAGCTTGGATTGTGTAGAGCTTATAGTGCTCAGATTGCTGCTACTATAGGTATTTGATGTGCTAAGTGTGGAAGTGATTGATAGCTTAGGGAAGGTTGTGTTGTGTTTCTTGTGTGAGAGAGAGTTTCTTGTCTTGGGAGAATCATTTCCAAAGGTGAATGCTTGAGACGCTTGCTGACTGGCCCCTCTTGAGAAGGATACCGACGTCAGAACATTTGGTTGTACTCTTCTCTATTTTTGATTAATAATAGATGACTGCTACTATTGTTCCATTCTCATTTGTCTGTGCAATGGTTAAATGTGAATTACATCTTTTCTGACTGATGTATGGTTGCTTTTACTAGATTTCACGCTTGTGTTTGTTTCCCCTTCATGTGTGCAGGTGTCTATTCGCGGGGATCGCGGAGGATTGTGACCAGCCAAAGTGAAGGAGCGAAGGCAGCATCTCTTCATCAAACGACAGCGCTGGAATCCAAGTAGGTGCTCTTTACCTCTTGTTTAATTGTAATTAGGAACATGCATAGCAGCATTGTTTGATTGTTGCTAGACCCTTGCTGGGCTAGTAGGGATCACCTCTATCCGTAGAGGGGATTTACCTCTCCAACAATTTGGCGACTCCACTGGGGATCAACCTTTTTGTCTCTTGAGTCGACTTTTTGTGTTTGAAGTTGATTTTTCTCTCTTTTCAAGTTTTGGGGATTGTTTTCTCTGCCTATAAACTTTCTGGGTGCATCTGGGAAGTGTCTTAATTGTTGAAAGATTCTTACCTTTCGTTTGGGAAGTTTTTGTTTTGGCTTCACTGGTTTTTTACCCTCAGCGTGCTTTAATTCAGAACAGACGCGCTGACGTCGCGCCCCTTCTTCTGTGTTGTCCTTGTCATCGCGCCTGTACAATCAATAGTTGCGCTGACCTCGTTTTTAGAGACAACGCACTTTATCCGTGTGCTTCCGCGCTGACGGCGCGCACCTGCTTCTTTGTCCTCCCTGTCATCGCGCCTGTGTGATTTATAGTCGCGCTGACCTCGTTTTTCTGAGACAGCGCGCTTTATCCGTGTATTTCCGCGCTGACGTCGCAAAGTTGCTACGGGACCCCTCCCGTCAGCGCCGAGTTGCTAAAGGCCACCCGCGCTGATCCTGTAAAACTTGATTTTGTCGAGATCAGCCTCCTGAACTTGTTGCTTTAGCTTTCCCCTCTTCTCTCCACTTGGTTTTTGACTTGTTTTTCATTATTTGAACTCTGAGCTGCTTGCTTGTGAAGTCTTGTTCCACAGGGTTTCGTTTTTGCTCATTTTTCGGGTTTGCATATACCTTCCTTTTCGCTTTCGCTGCTTGGATTGTTTTTCCGCCATCACTTTTACAACTGCTGGATTGTTTTGGATCTCTATTTCACTGGTTGAGACTCTTATCCTCCGGGTGTTTGCTTCTCTCCATTGATTTCGCACTCTAGCCCTAGGGCATCTAGTGGCCGTGTGTGTGTCAAGCCTTCCGTAGGGATTTTGTTTTCTTGTTCGACCAGCTAACTTCAGATTTGTTTATACGCTTGTTCAGTGATTGTTCAAGTGTTTTTGGGTTGTGTTTCTGAGTGGTTTGCGCTTCCTCCTTGCTTGCAATCCTTGCCTGTCTTGCCGAGCTTAGATCACATAGCTCGTGCAGAATTTGGTTTTCCTTTCGATTTGGAAACCTTTGTTGGATCTTTTGGGAACTTTGTGTGCTTTCATTAAGTGATTTGCTTGGTGTTCCAGTTCCTCTGGCTTCATTTAGATGCTTTGTGACATTGAAAGAAAATCAAACTAGTAGCTTTGCTTTTAGGAATTGAAAAGGAAAAGAACGTTTCATTGATTTGCATTTTCAAGAGAAAAAGTTTCCTCTCCTTGCTTTTCGCTGCATTAGGTGGTTTGATTGTTTGTATTCGTTTTTTTTGGTCGAAATCTCTCTACCTTTTCATAGCTAGAATTCATCGAACAAAATGAAATTCTTTGGCATGTAGCTTGCATCTAGGTAATTGTGAGAGAACATACGATAGAGCCTAAAATCGAAACTTAACTCAAGATTAACTATAAAATAAACCGAATAAATCTAAAAACGCATTGGAACTAAACGCAAACATCTAGAGGTCTAGGTTAGAGACGTGTTCCGGCGTCTTTAAACATAGTCACTGTTGTTTCACATTACGGTTGGGTGATTCCTCCTTCTGTGACTCGATAGTGGTCTAACACGGACTGCGCTCCCACGTACCGTCGCGTATATAGGGAGACCCCAATAGGCTTTTATCCTTTATCCATAGGAAGCTGAGTCTGCCGCCTTGTGAACCGTAACACACTGAACACAACATTTGGGAAGATTGACTGCAGTATGGAAAGTCCTTGGCTCTCATACGATTGCTGGGGTGTATAAGCAGTTTTACGGGTTGCTTGGTAAACCTTCTACCTATAGTCTCCAGAGCAATCACTTTTGATCCTTTTCGGACTCCATAAATGAAAAGGTGCCTGTGAGCGTCTTGTCACTTCGTGCTCATTAAACATTCGGAGGAGACTGGAGTCATCTTTTCGTCCTTTTCTCGACTCTCGAAACATGAAAAGGTCAAGTTTGGTTCTTGTGTCTTAAAATTAATTCGGCCACGATAACATCACCTGATTAGATCTTGTGTGTGATAGTTTTGAGTAGGGTTTCTATCGTTAGTTTCCTTTAGGTTTTCTAAGGGGTCTAGTCATCCTGGCTGACCCGTCAACTCCCGGTCCAAGTGATCAAGGTTCTCCATCTTCTGTTGCCCCAGAGGTACCGGTTGTAAGCGATACTCTTCCCATTGTTCCGAGTATCCAGCCTATCAACGTACGTGCCCTAGGCGACGAGGATTACATAGAAGATTGGAATCCTATCTGGGAGCCTGATTATACCCCTCGTACCCCTCGTACTCCTCTCGGTATGTCGTCTCCAATGTCTACTTCCCCCATGGATGAGACAGCTTCCAGCACCGGTGAGACGCCCGTGGTGACGGACATTGAGACTCCGATCCCAGCTTCTTCTCCACTCCCTCCACGATATTCATCAGTGAGGGACAGGATAGCCGCTAGAACTACTTCTACCACTATATGGGATCCTAGTCTTATTGCCACCACCGGGCCCTTTGTTTCGCGACCTCTTAGTACACCTCTTACTTCCAGGCTTGACACGCCCGTTACCTCAGTTCCCACTAGACCCACCGTTTGTGTAGCACGTTCGACTCCGGTCGTCAGTGCTGTACCGACGTCCTCATCTGCAAACCCTGAAGTTGGTCCCTTTTCTGGTGGCATTCCAGGAGCAGGGCCGTATGATGCTCATGGGCAACCCATTACGGACCCAGATTACAAAGGTCCCCTCTTTTATTATGATGAGAACGGTGAGTACCTCGAGAGCATTTTGGTCCTTCCTCATCGTCCTTACTCACATTTTTCATGGGGCCCGAAATCCTTCCGGACAACCCCAAGGACCACCCAATCAAGGCCAACTGCTCTATGTGCAAACCCCTCAGGGGCAACCACTTTATGGCCTGCCTTACCCAGGACAATCTGGGGGCCCACGGGGACAACCCTACCAGGGACAACCCTCGGGCATTGGAGGTCCGTCGTATTCATATCAAGGTCAACCTACTGGCTATCTAGGGCAACCTGGTACCCAGCAGGGTTACCCAACTGGACAACCCGGGCAGCCTTATATTCAACAAGGCCAATCCGGCTTCCAGCAAGGGTACCCATCTGGACAAACTGGGTCAGTTTATAATCCTCAAAATCAACCAGCAGTCCAGCAGGGATATCCTCATGGGCAAGGGGGGCAACCCTACTTACAGCAGGGCCAACCTACTCCCCAGACTGGTCATCTTTCTGGGCAGGGTGGGCAACCCTATGGTCAGCAGGGTCAACCCACTGCTCAATCCACGAATCCTTCTGGGCAAGGGGGGCAGCCTGCTATACAGCAAGGCCAACCCACTGCTCAGCCTATGCACCAAGGAGGGCAGCCTGCTACACAGCAAGCCCATCCCTCTGCTCAGTCTGTGCATCCTGGGGGGTAGACGGGCCAACCTTCTATGCAGCAAGGACGACCAGCTGTCTGCCCTATTCGTTTATCTGGACAAACTGGTCGACCTTAGGGCCGACCAGCTGTTCAGCCGGCTCAGTCGTCTGTTCCGCAAGGACAACCCTTGGTGGCACATGGACAACCTAGTGCCCAGCAAGTCTATCCTGCTGGCCAACCAGGTCCATCTCAAATCCAACCAAGTCAACCTTCGGGACAGATGGTTCAACCCCAGCCGGTTCAAGGACATTACCCTGGGCCTCAAACTCAAATAGGTTATCAACCTTCTTACCAAACGCAGCCTGCCTATCAGGCTCCGTATGGGGCCCAACAACCATATGGCTACCAGCAACCCCAGGGGCAAGCTCACTTTGCTCCTTACCAAAATTTCCAACAGCCACAGGTCACTCCTTATCAAAACTATCAGTATGGTGCACCTGTAGGGCAAGTTGCTAATACATGGGGAGTTGGGGGGCAGACACAGGGACAACCGTCCGCATATGGCCAGAATCCGTATGGACAGAACCCCTACGGACAAACTCCCTATGCGCCAGGCCCTTTCGGGCCAGGTCCATCGGGACAAAATTCTTACGCACCAGGCCCGTTTGGGCCGGGTCCGTCCGGATAGAATCCGTGGGGGCAACCACCGTCTGGGTGGAACCCTAATGTCGCCTCGAATCCGCAGCCACAAATTTCCTTTAACCCGCAGCTACCATTCTTAGCAACGTTGGAACTGCCTGATGTGTCCAAGTTAACAAATGATCCTATTTTGCATAATCCGTATTGGCCACCGGTTCCAACCAAAATACCAGGTGACTGTCCAAAGTTTGACGGCAAAGCCGGTGAAGACCCTCAGGCCCATGTAATGAATTATCACCTTTGGTGTTCATCAAACTCATGGCTTGATGATCTTATCCGACTTTGCCTCTTTCAGAGAACTCTCACTGGTTCAGCTGCTAAATGGTACATCGAACTCAATCGCGGCATGTTTCAAGATTTCAACTCGTTGGCTATGGCCTTCTTGACTCACTTTCAGCTACCCATTCGGTACGAGACTGGGACACATCTTCCCAGGTCTCTCAAACAGGATACGGCTACGCACATCTCTGATCATATACATGAATGGAGAAGGCGTCGTCGCTTGAGTAAGTTTTGGATCCCTGATCAACTCCTGACCGACTGGTTCACGACTTCCTTTGTCCCTAAGATTGCAAAAGATATCGCAATGGGAGCATGTGTAACTGAAGAGCAAGCGATTGCGCGAGCTCAGTACCTCGAATTAGTATATTCTCAGTCAGGTACTTTGTATGAGTATTTTCCAGATGCCCCGAGGCATGGACAGCCCAAAGCTCCACCAAAGCCTTCTGTTGATGGAGTCATTGGTTCTGTGAATGCACCATCAAAGAAGTCAGCTGCGAACCCTGGGAAGCAGAAGCAGAATACCTCTAGCGAAAATGCTCCTCAGGGCCAATCAATTTCTGGGAGTACCTCCGAGGTAAACGCCGTTCAGTCCACCGCGGCGGACAAATCCTCGAAAGGGAAAAAGAAAGGGAAAGCTAAAGATAAATCTGGACAGCCTAAGCAGGACCCTCCTAAGCCTTCTTCCGAGGAAGGAGCTAAACGGAAACCTAAGTATCCTTGTCTCATCTGCGATGAGGATCACTATACCAAGGACTGCCCAAGGCGGTCCGAGGTTAGTCGACTCTTAAAAGGTGCTCCGGGACCCCCTGCTGTGCTAAAAGAGCCTTTCCCTTCCCAGCAGACGCATCAGGTGGCAGATCCCTCTCAATCCTCTTCCTCGTTCGGTTCTCAAGTGTTCATGGCTGGAACGATCCCCATCCATGTTTCAACTCGAGCGAAAGATTATCCATCTCCATCCGGGAAAGAGCCGGAGGTTCCCTACAGCGCTCCTCCGTCCAGTTCTAGTCCCCTTCACATTGAACGGCCCAGCCCTGAGACGATCCCCCGACCCCCTCCCAAAGGTGTACTCAGGAAGTCATCTTATAACCCCAATGCTCGTACTGCTCAACACTATAGCATTTTCGAGGACTTAGCTCAGGCTCCGTCTGCTATGTCCGCATTAGAAGTCCTCCAGAGCTGCCCCTCCCAGAGGAAGTCCCTGCTATCAGCGATTGGTGGCATAGACCCGACGGATTCGGATTTAATTTCTTTTGATATTGAGGGTTTCACACAGAGACTGCCTCATCAGATGGCTTTCCTCATACAGGTTCTCATCAACGGCAAAACGATCCATCGTACAGTCATTGATGAAGGCGCCTCAACCTGCATCATGTCGGTTGCTTGCTGGAAGGCTATTGGTTCTCCTGCTCTGAGCCAGTCTCCTACGACCCTGGAGGCTTTCGATGGAAGAGAATCTCGTCCATATGGTATCCTCACGCGATTGCCTATCTCTTTAGAAGGGAAAACCGTAGAAGTGGAGGTTGAAGTTGTCGACTCTAATCTCACTTACAACCTCCTCCTTGGACGAAGCTGGACGTACGCCATGCAAGCCGTGGCTTCCTCCTTGTTCCGTGTCGTTCGCTTCCCCCATCAAGGAAGAATCGTCACGGTGGACCAGCTGTCCTTTTTTGCTTCCTCTTCTGAAGGAAATGTGCCATTCGTAGAGCATACCTCCAAATCGTTAGTGAGCGTGGGTGCTGGATTATTCAAAGATCCCTCCTTGATGGGAGTATTTCCCCTCCCACCTCCGAATCTCGCCCCTGTTAACATGATTTCAGTGCGTTCCGATCCATGGGTTCTTCCTCCCTTGAATCAAGAAGACTCTTGGGGTGATATGATGCCGTTGAGTCCTGCCGAGCTCAACTACATCAAGATTGTCGCTGCATCGGCTCCCCCTCCTGAACCTGCTTTTCCAAGCAGCGTTCCTGATTCATATGATCACTTCCCTTGGTTGGGAGATGAGGCCACTTCGGATCCCCTGAAGGAATCATTCCCCTCCGATGAGGCTATCATTGAGACTATGTCTCTCGAGGAGCTCCCTTGGTTAGATCACCACCATCGCTCTTCGTTTCTCCCTCCGCATTTGGAAATGGTCGCATGTCTCGAGCGGTTTGCTTCATGTGTTCCGTCTCCACCTCTCCAAACACCTGTTCAGCTATATCAAGTGTCTTCGGAAGGCAATATGTGTAACATCACGCAAACCCAGGCTATCGACATCATCGTCAAACCAGGGATTGTCGAGAATATTTTCATTGGAGTCACATGCACTCCTGAGGAAGTTCAACTTTATACCGCTTTATTTCGTGAATTCCGCGATGTCTTCTCATGGTCTTACGCCTATGTCGAGAAGTTGGCATTGGCAGCTGTCTGTGCCGTCCAACGATTCCGTCACTATATCCTATTGCGCACAACGACCGTGATCTCTGATTGCAACCCCATGACCTACATTTTGTCACGTCAGCTGTTGGGGGGCAAATACTCGAAGTGGATTGTCATCCTCCAAGAGTTCGACTTGGAATTCACTACAGCCAAGTCTAAGAAATCTTTGGTCTTTGCTGAACTGCTCTATTCCTTACCATCTCACTCCGCACCATCTCGCTCAGAGGAGCATATTCCAGATGAAACACTGTTTCTCATCAGCACCCTCGACCCGTGGTACGGGGACATTATCGTATATTTACAGACGTCTTCCTTCCGTCTGAATGTATCGAAAGATGCTCGACAGCGAATTCGTCACCAAGCTCAACCTTATCGCATTTTGGGCGGTACCCTGTACCGCCTCGGCGTTGACTCTGTTCTCCACCGTTGCTTGAATCTCGAGGAGGCTGAGCGAGTGTTGAATGACTGCCACTCTGGTGTTTGTGGCGGCCATATGTCTGGATATGCTATCGCCCAGAAGATCCTCCGTGCTGGTTATTTCTGGCCTTCCATCTTCAAGGATTGCATCCTTGCTGTACGAGCATGTCATGAATGCCAGGTTTACCACCGGAAGATGCGTGCACCTGTTGCACCACTGCACCCTGTTGTCACCGTAGGTCCATTTGCCAAATGGGGCATCGATTACACGTCCTGTAACCCTCGTTCGGCCGGGGGGCATGGGTACATCATCGTTGTCTTGGACTATTTCACCAAGTGGGCCGAAGCGATGCCTACATTGAATGAAGACGGTTACACAGCGACGCAGTTTTTATTCAATCATGTCATTACTCGTTTCAGAGTCCCGCAGGCTATCGTCACGGATCACGGAAAGCATTTCCGTAATCACATGATGACGGAACTAACATCCCAACTAGGCTTACGTCAGGATAGTTCGACACCGTACTATCCACAATCTAATGGTCAAGTCGAGGCTGTGAACAAAGTTTTGATCACTATGCTTCAACGCACCGTCAATACGCACAAGTCTAATTGGCATCTGATGCTGTTCCCAGCCTTGTGGGCCTACCGGACTTTCGTGAAGGACGCCACCGGCTTCACTCCATTTCAATTGGTTTATGGACTGGAGGCTACCCTTCCTGTCGAATGCAAGATTCCTTCGTTGAAACTAGCTGTCGAGTTGCTTCCCAACACCACTCCGGTGGAGGAACGCCTTCTGTACCTAGAACGGTTGGACGAGACTCGTCGATTAGCTTCTCTGGCTATCGAAGCGCAAAAAAGAGAGTCAAAGCTCACTTTGACCAGAGTATTCATCCTCGTTCCTTCGTTGAGGGAGATCTAGTACTGCTCTACGATCAAGCTAAAGATAAGCTGGGGGCAGGAAAACTCGAGTCCATGTGGCTAGGTCCCTATATCGTGAAAAGAGTTTTACAAAAGGGCGCATATGAGTTGATAGATTACGAAGGAAATCCTCTTGACAAACCCCGCAACGGGCTTTATCTGAAGAAATATTACGCATGACTTCGTGCACTCAATTTGTACATACGCGTGTTTAGTGTGTTTTGTGTGCATGATTTCGTGCTTTGCTTTAGTGTGAAGACGTTTCTGCCTCTTATTGTGTTTTCTTCTTCTTGTGTAGATGTCTAGTGCACCTTATGTTGGTTTCACTGATGGCGCCTGCCGTAGCACCTGCAATTTGTCTTCTGCGGCATGGGTGATCTACGATCCTCACGGAGAGTTGCTAGATCTTCAAGGAGTCTGTCTCGGTCATACCACTAATAATGTTGTTGAATACAATGCCGTAATTGAGCTACTAGCCGAAGCAGTTGATCTCGGCATTCGAGCAATGATGGTAAACCTGGACTCCCAACTGGTCGTTCATCAACTTAACGGGCGATATTCCGTCAGAGACCAACGTATCCTAAGGTTGTATCTACGTGTCCGATTGTTAGAAAGGAATTTTGATTATATTACATATCGACATATTCCGAGACGATGAAACACGTTGACTGACGCATTGGAAAATCATGTGTTAGACAGACATTTGCGAAATAGATAACATCATACAAGAAGACATAGAAAGCATAATAGAGTAAAGCATATGTAAATATTTTCTCAAGCATAGTTTGCATGCGTGCTGTGTGTGCTTTTAAGCTTGCATTAAAAACATTAAAATACATGGGTCATGTGTTGTGCAATTCATACATAAGATCACATTTGTACTGAACATTTGCATAACATAAGCAAAAACATCATCATATGTAAACAAGATCCATCCAAAAATCGGTATGTATATATATATATATATATCTATATATATATATATATATATATATATATATATATATATATATATATATATCGTGTGGCGCACTGAGGCGCTAAAAAATAAGTGTATGTGTCAAAAATAAGAGTCATTGTTCTCCATACATTCGAGACATATGTCTCTCAAAACATCAAAAAGAAACCTAGGCGACTACTGTGCTGGGTTGTGCTCTCTGTAGCACACAGCCGCTCGTGCCACCCGCCTCAACAAGCGGTGCACCCTGGGTACCACCCCCACTGTATGGATCTGGTGCTCTATGGGAACCTCCTCGACTCCCTGATAGTCCGGCACACCCTCCAGCAACCCCTCAAGGTTGCGAGCTATGGTCTCTGAAGTATCAACTCCTGGAGGGACCAAGGCAAGGACATTAGCTCCTTGCCCCTCTCTCCGTGCCTCTGGGGCTAAGCCGATGGGTCTAACAGGTCCCACATCTGCACACAGCGACATTTATCAAGACATATACATTAAAATAAAAAAACATTAAAAAACTCAGAAAAATCAAAGTGTCATACCTCCATCATCCCAGTGGTCTCCCGCGGGCAGTGGCATGTCAGGATCGTTGCGGAAGTCCATACCCGCGTACGGCCAGTCCTCAACGAAAACAACCTGCTGCTCCAACCACTCTCGAAAGATCACTCCCCAAGTAGCTGGCCGGCCACCACCTCCGCGTGGCATAATGCGAGCCCACCGAGAAGCCCTCGTCTCCCGAGGACTTCTAGGGGGATCCACGGCCATAGTCTGCAGCCGCATGGCTGGCACCCGCTCCAGAATGAGTGGGAGTAGGAGCGACCCATAGCCAAACTGTTTCGACTCTCCGCGTCGACAGTTGCTGAGTTGCCTCTTCATGCTATTGGTCACCGCAGTGGCCCAGTCAAACACAGTAGGCTGTAGGCAATCAAGAGCTAGCAGCAGGTGGGTCTTCGAGGCCTCATGGTTGGCCAAGCTTCCCGCTGCCCGGGTCACCATAAAAAGGATGGTGCAAAGAACTATATCTCTCACCGTGGGAATTGACACCTTCCCACTCCGCGTTTTCTCCGCCTCTGGACATACTCGAGCCATGAGTTGGTCGAGAGTCTCGCCGCTGGGCCGCTGCCCCTCCAGAATGGGCCTCGCACCCCGGCGTGACAATCCGGTCAAAAAATATATGTCCATATGGTCAAACTCGATGTCTTTACCACGGATGGTAAATTTTCCGTCTATTGGGTTCCATGACCGGATCAGGAACTCAAGTAAGTCATGATGAGCTCTCAAGCGTGGAGTCAGGAAGAATTTTAAAAATCCGCATGCCCGCATGGCATCTCGGCAATCCGCTCTTGCAAAAGCGGCTATGTCCTCAACATCGTGAGCCCTCTCTTGCCACTGGAAGGCCATTGCGTCCTGCATGAACATTAAAAGCAATTAGAACGCTGGCTAATGAAAAATTCACGTCCAAAATATAAAAAATAAAATTTGACTGCGCCAGCGCGGCTGTTTCTAAAACAGCCGCGCTGACAATGGCGGATCCTTTGTATTTTCTCCAGGTCAGCGCGGAAGAACACGAGTTTTCCGCGCTGACCCGAAATTTGGTACATGTAATTTTCATCGGTCAGCGCGGTCCCGAGCGGGAAACCCGCACTGACCGAGAGCGCACCAATGGCTCAAAAAATCGCCCAATTGGGCCAATCCCACCGTCAAAATGCTAATAAAAGGACTCAAAAAAGGGCGCGTGGCAAGAGGAACCTACCTGGAGCAAGCCGTTTGCCAAATGGTGTCCGCACGAGGAAGAATTGGCTCCGTCAACTTCACAGCTTCACAACGTTCTCAAAGGCTCAATTTGGTAACAATGGTAAAAATGACTATTTACCTTTCTATTTATAGCAAAAATGGCTTAATTGACTATAATTCTTACGAATATGGGTTTATGGTCATACTTTTACTATGGATTTAGCGCTTCTGTCGATGTTTTATACGTGTTTTAATATGTTTTTAACATGTCGAACGGATTTATGCGGGTATTTTTATTGTGCAGGACCTTCGGAACGGTGAAAATCATAATGGTCCTAAAATCACTTGGTCACAAACAATGTCGTCTTTGAGCTCTTTTCCGACACAAAACAAGAAAAGATGGCCGAGCCTCCTTTCAGCTCGTTAAAGGGAATGAGAGGCGGTCATTTTAAGCTCTTTTTCCGACCGTGTAACTTAAAAAGATTGCCGGGTGTTTGTCGTTTCGCACTCGTTATCGGCTCTAAAACGACGTGTTTTCAACCGCTTTTTTACTTTTTCAGGTCGAAAGCACTATTTACGAAAAGTACTCCTCGATCGTAATGGTCGGGCGGTTCTTTCGGGCATTGTTTTATACTTTTTCGGGCTCGAGAGACACAACTGTACGAAAAAGGACCCCCCTGGAGTCTCCTTTTCCGCTATCTTTTCAGACTCTCTAAACAAGAAAAGACGCCGAGTTTTTCCTTTGTCAGGCTCGTTAAACACTTGATGACATCGGACGTTGTCGAAATGACACTCTTCAAGCATATGCTATCCCCGTCAAGCTTGTCATCCAAAAATAACCGGTGTACCTGCCAGAAATGGTGGGGACAAAAGGAACTGTAATCACAGTCGTGTCGGCAGTATGTCGCTCTTGAACATGGCACTTCTCTGCTTCGTGTCTGGGTGGGACCACCTCATCTTGATTTTTCACTGGCCTCCGTGGGTTGGGTTATCCCGTTTGACCTCTCATCTGCTCATTGCCATCGTCATCATGCCCTCTGCTCATTTGATGTCAAATACTGCCAAATCCACTGTCGTGCCGCCGATATGTTCAAGAGAAGTTGACCTCTGCAATAATACAACCTCATCTACTATCTCACACAAATCATGTTACCTCTATCTCGTGTCGATGATGTGGGAAACATTATGGCCCACCTTCGATCGAAGTCACTTCCTGTCGACTTCAGCTCATTATCCGGGAAGGTGACTTAGAGACTCCCTTCAGGTGCCTTAGAGCCTGCATGCCCTAATGGCAGGTTCTTCGTGTTCGACGCGAGGTTTACGTCATTGGCCTCCGATCGAATGATTCCGTGGGTGTTCGACACCAGCTCATTGATTCACACGCCGCGGATTGTACCTATAGTACCTTGAGGGCCATTGTCATTATTGGTGGTACCTCTCATGTCTGTTAACAGTTTTCGTCATTGACTGGTAATCAGATGATGTTCATGCGTGTTTGACTCCAGCTCATTTTTTCACACGTTTGAACTTGTACTTTGTTCGGGTCGGGATGGAGCGCAAGACCCTGGATCCCTGTTTGTTATGGTCCAGGTTGCGATTTTGTGGATGATCATTACATGACTCATTGATGGATGGCTGCGCCCATACCTGAGTCTTCATGGATGGCTGCGACCATACCTTATCATTATTCTAATCTCTTTTGCTGGGTGGCTGCATCCATTCCACAGACCTTTTCGCATGTCTTTCGGATGGCTGCGCCCATGCCTAGACAACATGTACTTGATTATCAGAGATATTTGGTCCTTCCTGGTGGTGTTCCGGTTCGGCAAAGTGTTGTAAAGTATTTCACCCCTCCCACTCTCTCGGTCTTCATGCTTTAGGGGGCATCTGTTACACAATAATTTGTCATTGTCTCCCTGTCAGTTACCCTACTGTGTCAAGAATTCACAATAATCAAGCTCATGCCTTCTGAACTGGCCCAAAACCCACTTTTCCAAATTTTTCCTCATCAGCGCGTCTGTTTCTAAAATATCCCCGCTGACCGGCGGCTCATAGTGTATTCAGTGTGCTGCCAGCGCGGAAGCACATCACTTTTCCGCGCTGGTCGCATTTTATGAGCCAGCGCGCCTCTCCTTTGTATTGGGTCGCGCTGACATGACTTTCCCAGTTATTGAGGCGCGACGTTAGCGCGTCAGTCGCCTTATAATCCACGCTGATCCTGTTTGGGCGAATTTGTTCCAGCAGCCAGCCTTCCAGATCACTCCAGGTTTGGTTGTTGGCTTTGTGGGTATCGACTCCCTTCTATGGCATGTCTGTTCGACCCTTTGCAACCACTTCCCTCAAGGATAAGCTCATCCTTCCACCTTTTTAGGAGGCTCCTTCTCCTATATAAACTTCCACCATTACCATGAGCAACTAGTTTGGAATAGCTTGGATTGTGTAGAGCTTATAGTGCTCAGATTGCTGCTACTATAGGTATTTGGTGTGCTAAGTGTGGAAGTGATTGATAGCTTAGGGAAGGTTGTGTTGTGTTGCTTGTGTGAGAGAGAGTTTCTTGTCTCGGGAGAATCATTTCCAAAGGTGAATGCTTGAGACGCTTGCTGACTGGCCCCTCTTGAGAAGGATACCGACGTCAGAACATTTGGTTTTACTCTTCTCTATTTTTGATTAATAATAGATGACTGCTACTATTGTTCCATTCTCATTTGTCTGTGCAATGGTTAAATGTGAATTACATATTTTCTGACTGATGTATGGTTGCTTTTACTAGATTTCACGCTTGTGTTTGTTTCCTCTTCATGTGTGCAGGTGTCTATTCGCGGGGATCGTGGAGGATTGTGACCAGCCAAAGCGAAGGAGCGAAGGCAGCATCTCTTCATCAAACGACAGCGCTGGAATCCAAGTAGGTGCTCTTTACCTCTTGTTTAATTGTAATTAGGAACATGCATAGCAGCATTGTTTGATTGTTGCTAGACCCTTGCTGGGCTAGTAGGGACCGCCTCTATCCGTAGAGGGGATTTACCTCTCCAACAGTAGTGAAGATTGGGTATGATCCCTCAGATGTGAAAGTAGTTGAAGAAATAATAAATAAAAAAGAGATGGATATAGCATCTTTGAAGAAGTAGCTCAAGATGCCTACTACATATGACCCACTGAACAAAGAGATAGAGGAAATAGAGAGACAAAACACTGATATGATGAAATTAATAGTGGAGAAGTCTCTCCAAATCAAACAAATGGAAATAGAGATGGAGAATATGGTGCAAGAGAAATAAAAGGCAGCACAGATGGCCAGCACAACAATAGAGGCCCTTCCTCTAACAACTCTTCCCATAACCACTCCAGCAAGTGCTGCCATAGGAGCAGGAAGCAACACAGAACAACTGGCCAGATCAATGGAAGGCATGAATCTGCAGACTGAGGAGATTAAAAGACTGGAAACTCAAGTTAATGTGCTGCAGGATCAAATCAAAAGGGTCAAAAGTGACCACTTAGTAGAGATGCAGAGGGCAAGGACCTTGATTGAAAGGTTGCAAAAGTCAGAGAAAGAATCATCCATTGGGAACACTCTAGGAAGAGTTAAAGAGATTATTTGGAACAACATAATCAATGGTATGAATGAAATTTGGCCTAGCATCCAAATTATCTTTGAGCAGAAAGAATTAGTGGAGAAGGCTAGAGAAGCTATTTCAGCTACTAATGAAGAGCTGGGAGACATGCCAGCAACAACTAATAGGATAATCAAAATTTTAAACTCAAGAAACATGTATGAGCTGGAAGAGTTGGGAGTGGCAGACAAGTCAAATACTATAGTTCAAGTCAAGAAGCTACTGACTAAGAAGAGCTTAAATGTGCAGCTAGAAGAAAAAAGTCAAAATATGAAGCTAACAGTCAACAGGTTCTTCAACAAAATTCAACCTGAGAGAATTTTTTATGGATAATCAAAATTTTAAACACAAGAAATAGGTATGAGCTGGAAAAGTTTGGAATGGCAGACATGACAAAGACTATACTTCAAGTCAAGAAGGTACTGACTAAGAAGAGCTTAAATGTGCAGCTAGAAGAAAAATGTCAAAATATGGAGTTGACAGTGAATAGGTTCTTCAACATAATGCAACCTGAGAGAATTCAACCGAAAGACTTTGTTTAATTCATTATGGATCACAAAAGCTTGAATACAGAAAAACTAATTCAACCTTTAAATCAGAAAGGTCTCCCCTCTCTGTTTGTCGTAAATGACAAACTCATGGCCAGAGAGGATTATGTCAAGAAACTCCAGGGTATAGCCACAGATGTTGCAAATCTTTCCAACATCAAAGGCATCATAACAAGAAAGGCATTGCTGGAAGCTATCAACAATCAAATCTACATTGAGCATGAGCTTAAACATGTTTTTGTGGTTAAACCCACTTTTGCAAAATACACTAAAGCTGATGAAATATACAGGAGGCTAATGAAGATCAAGATTCTAGATGAAGAAGCATGGAGTGACTTGTGTGATTATTAAGAGGAACGAGACAAAGATGATTGAAGTGACAACGCAAATCTAAGTCAGCACCATCCATGTCAGCAGAGTCACTACAACAAAATTAATTTCTCAACAACAACATCCCTGAAAAGAGGACCAGGTGTCCCAGTTTTCTCAGCGTGGCCACTTCGTGGTTACACTAGTCAATTTTATTTTGTTGTAATTAATAACAGATTTCCAAGTGTATAAGGCAAATCGTTGTAGGTTTTGAGTTAAATACTTCATGCATTGGAAGTATTAGGGGTTGGACCCAAGTCATTTGAACTATCTGTTTTCATTGGAGTATTGTAATATTGAGCTGGAGCATCAATAAAAAAGGACCGTTTGCAAGATACTTGATCTGTTTTGACCTGGTGATGTCTTCCCTTCTGTGCTGAATATATCTATGTTTTATTCATTTATGCATCATTAAGTCTTATTGTAAAGCAGAAATTATAGATTAAGATATGTTGTTGGAGCACCTTATTTCTATTTGTGTTTACAATCTAAATGTTTTCTTCTAATGTATGATTAAGAAATACTTAACTTCTTTTTAATCATTACTGATATCACTTTTTTGTCATCTCATTTCTCATTCTACTTTTAGATCCAGTATAAACAGTTAGATTGCCTTGTAAATTCTCTGGAAAATTGATGTTACCACCCAGCCTTTGACTCCATAGCCCAATGGAAAGGATTCATATACGATCTACCCCAACCAAACAAACAAACAACCAAGCAATTAATTAATAAATCTCCTTCATTTTTACATCTAGCCTAACACATTAGAACTCTAAAAATAAAGTCAAATCCTAAAATACAGAGAGAGCCCTCTCTGAGTCTAGGAGGGCTAGATCCTAGACTCCTAAGCGGTTTGATGTATCTTTTGTGAATTTTGTCTTTCCAATCTTCAAAATCACAGAATGATACTAATAGTGACAGATGGAGGGTCCCCGTTTACATCCCATATGATCCAAAAGTTGGTTGAAAAATACAAAATCCATCATAGAACCACAACACCTTATCATCCATAAGAGAATGGCCAAGTGGAAAGCACCAACAAAGTCATTAAGGGGATTCTTACCAAGGACTGTGGCTAGTCACTGAAGGAATTGGGCCAATAAAATTCCAGAAATACTATGGGCATACATAACTATGTGTAGGAATACCACGAGATTCTCACCATACGAACATGTGTATTGTAAAAATCCCTTATTCCATATTGAGTTCGAAATCAAGACATTGAGAATAGCATTGGAAGTGAATTTGGATTTGGCTATAACACAAAAGCAAAGGTTGAACTAGCTCAATGAATTGGACGAGAAACGACTAGCTACTATCCAACAAATAGAGATTATCCAGTAGAAAAGAGCTAAGTGGCTTGACAGGTTCATTAATAAGAAGAAGTTTAAGAAAAGAGATTGGGCTCTCTTATATGATTCAAGATTCAAGGAATTCAAGGGTAAGCTCTGCACTAGATGGCTAGGTACCTATGAGGTAGATGCAATCTTTGAGAATGGGACTGTGAATTTGGTTACCATTGATAGTGAGAGGACACCATTGCTTGCAAATGGGCACCGTCTTCGGTTATATCCTAAAACTACTTCAAGGGATTCATTTGTTAACATTGTCACGAATTCAGATCTTCAGATTACAGGAGCAGGGGAAAACAACCTCTGTGCTGCCAAAATTCTAATTTTTCAATTAGTGTAACAGCTAAAAACCAACGTTTTTTAGTGGCTGTTTGCTAAAAAAAAGGGAAATAAAATAATATGGCAGTGAAAGCCTTTTTGGGTGCAGACAAGCAATTTCTGTAGCAGTTGAAAACCACTCTATGGTGACTATTACACACGTTATAACAACATTTTTATTTCAAGCATATCCTACAGTAATGCTATTACGCAACTTTTTTGCTTTGCTTTTATCTTTTGTGGAAAATAACTAATACATTAGCAATCATCTTGGTTGTTATAAATGTAACAACCGACGAATTCTAGAAAAATCCAAGTGAATTATTTATTGTGATACACAACATGCATCACCATGATTCGGGAGTAGTTGCCTTGACTGTTGGAATTAAATTTGCGCACCTCGTCACCAACGTCTTCTCTCCATGTCACACCAGGTACGTCATAAAATGGTAATATCACTATCCTCTTTTATTTATTAATTATGACAATCTAACACAATATCCCTTTTGACGGCTGAGGTCGGCTGTCAGATTTAAGCCGGGGGGGGGACTAATTACATGATGACATGACCTTTGCATGACCTATGAGAATTTAAAAACTGCAACCAAAGCATGGTGATCTTGTAATCATTGTAATTTAATGATCGATCATGCCAAAAAAGGGAATTGTACTTCAGATTAGACCTCCCATAACTTAGCATTAATAAGGAAATGTTATTGCGTAGTATGAATCCTGATTTGAAATTATTTCTTGTGTCACCCTACCATTTACCCACTGTTGAAGCATTGCATCCTCATTCAGATTTCTGAGATAGAAGTGGAGGGGAATATTTGCAGGGCTAGAACAACTGAGTATTGTGTCAACTGCTTCAGAACTTCTCAAGGAGGAAAAGAGAGGAGAACAACATTGAATTTGTGTAACAATAGGTGAAGCAACAATTCGACATGAACTAGGATCAACAAATGCTTTGGAAAATTGCCCCAAAGCATGCGAAATTTTTAAAGACGCAGGTTGGTTTGAGTTTTTCTAAAGGCTGGAAGGATCAGATGGGGCAATTGCTATGGAATTCGCGAAGAATTTAGCGAGTAATCAAATGAAGGTTAGGGGATTAAAGCTGGAAGTTACAGAAGAGGTAATTGCTCGAGTGACGACATTACCAATAGAGGGTAAAAGGTGGTTTAACAGAAAAATTAATGACCCCTCCTTAAAGGAGGATTTTCTTCAAGGGGAGCAACGTCCAGTGAAGAAAGGAAGGGGGATTGATAGGTTGTCGCTTCCCTAGCCATGGGACGATGTGTCCCTTTACCTCATCAAGTATATTACATGTGAGTGAAAGGAAAAAATTGTATTTAATTACCACTTCCTATTGCTAAACCAACTCCGACATTGACAATTGATAAACATCCCCTACTTTTCACTGGAAAATATCAAGCATATGGTCGCGAACGTAAAAATAGTTGCGCATCTAGAGACTTGCATCACAAACCACGACCTCATCAAGCTAATTGTGTTGGACGCCCTAAGTCACTAGGGCAGGAGCTGGGAGGAATTCATGAGAAATAAGGCTAGGACTACCCACAGGAAGCAAGCTGGGACATTTGAGGAAGCTCTAATGGAAACCAAGGAGTAGCCGCAGCCCTCGGAAGTAAGGACTAGAAGGAGACCAATTGACAAGCCAATTGGTGATAAGCAACCAAAATAGAGAGTAAGGGTTAGCAGGCACCCAGAGTCCTCATCCATGTCTAAGAAGAAGAAGGATACAAAAAGGAAGGAAGATGAAGAGCATGCTCGGCTAGAGGAACCTTCCTCACCAGGTAAGAACGAGACCCAGTCATTGGTGCTTAAAATTGAAATTTTAGAAAGAGAAAATGAAAAGCTAAGGAAGCAATTAGCAGAGGATAAGGTAGAGGCAAGGGTCTCGGGGTTAGAAACTTTGGATGAGGCTATAGATAGGACCGGGAAGGAAAATTTTTGGGTGTTGTGTGCACAGCCTGTGTTAAGGAGCTAGTGGTAGCAGGGTATAGAGTCTGTGTAGTGGACACCATTTTGAGGGAAACACAAACTGAGTCATGGGAAGCTGATGCACAAAAACCCGTTGAATACTCTGCTGTTACATAAGAACCAACAACTGAGGCAAAGTATTCCACATAAAGTAATTTGGTAGCCGATACACAGGAACCTTTAGTTGACACTTCTGTTACACAAGAACCATCAATTGTTGGCTTATTGGGGCCTAACCCATGTTCAGAGTTAAGTTAGCCAAACAAATCCTGATACTACTGGCCCTTTCAGAAATAGTCCACGGATCACAGACTGAGGTCTCACCCAAAGTAGTATGGGAGGGTGCTAGAACCAGGTTTCCACACCCTGGAGATGTCTGATGAGTTCAAGTGGTCCACGGTTAGACCCTGCGCACACGTTGCTATGCACATTGTCCCGTACCTCGCAACCAAAACTGCTACCTTCGCGCAGCCCTACTCGGGGGCCGAGCATTGTTGTTACCCAAGTCCTTACTAGTATTCTACTGTTAGTTGATTAACTTAGCTTATTTGTATGTGTTAAGTTATATTTAGCAATATAAATCATTCATACATGTGCGTGTAGTAAACAAACAATATATTTGCAATTTACATCAACCATGCATTAATCCAAGAATAGATACACGAATTGGTAACAAAAAATTTCTTTATTAAACTCTTCTTTGGTTACAGATTCAACTCCGTGCTGTGCACTCAGCTACAGACTACTAGGCCTTTGTGCACTCAGCTGCAGAGCCTTTTCCTATCCTACGACCCAAGACTCACTTAGTCACTTAGACTCTATCCTCGCCTCTTTTCTGCTTCCTTTGTTATCTTTCACACTTAGAGACTCACTCTATTTATATAATACCATGGTCCGCGAACCATGGGTAGGCTAAAATTACATGTACAAGACTAGTACGGATAACCCTATGACTCTGTCATACATTTCGTGCTCCGCACCCACAATTCACAGAGACTTTACAACAATATTCGGTCAAAACTTGGGCTTTGAGCCCCAAAACATGCCGTGGGGGGGATTCCATGCCCAAAAATAGTAGAAACATAGGCTAACCAAAGGGAAAAAGAAGAAGATGATATCCATGAACCTGTGGTTGACACTATTATTACACAAGAACTAGTAGTGGAAACAAAAGCTCACCAAGGGGAAAGTGATACACAAGAACCTGTGGATGACATTTCTATTACAAAAGAACCAATAGTGGAAGCGGAAGCTGATCAGAGAGAAAAAGAAACTATTACACAAAATTCCATTGGTGACGTTGTTGTTACATAAGAACCAGCGGCCAAAATGGAGAAGTTTCACCCTCAGGAGGCTGTTACACCTTCAATTATTAGTGCATGTGGGAGAACATCGGGTCCTGATGAAGGATGGTGTTATGAAAGAATGTTGTTTATACTGGAGTTACAAAAATGGAAGCAGAAGGCACACTCTCTACTGTTGGCATTATGATACAGGTATGACACAAGTGTTGTCCTTGATGGCAACTCACTCAGATGACAAATCATAGTTCAGACTCACAGAATGAAGAAAGGTATACACAGGTTCACTATATACCAAGTTGCGTATATACGTAGGTTCACTATATACCAAGTCGTGTACACACGCAGGTTCACTATATACCAAGTCGTGTATATACGCAGGTTCACTATATACCAAGTAGTGTATACACACAGGTTCACTATATACAAGGGTGTGTATAATGTACACACACACTTTCACAGAAGGAAAGGTGCGTACATGTCAGAAAACTAAGTTTTGGTCCGTGGTATTTGGTCCATGGTATTTTGGTATTTGGTCTGAGGTATTGACCCCAGGTATTGGGTCCAAGGTATTGGTCCTACGTGGTTTTGGACCATGGTATTGAGAGAGCCTAAACCTATATAAGGAGAAGAAGATCATTAGGCCAAAGGGGCAAGGGTGCAAGGATTGAATATCTGATGAAGTGTGAGATCTAGTATGCTGGTTATGGGTTTGTGATGCTTTGCTTGATCTGAACCAAGGATGCACCTATGTGGTTGATGATGGATGATGGATCAGGATCATAAGGCTTGGAATGCATTATAATTATGTGGTTTGATCATGGATAGACTAGATCTGAATTATTGATGCATGTTTTATTGTATAAATGTTATGATCTGGGTATGATTGATGTTTGGAATAGCTACAAAGTTATGAGTAAATATTTGTAGATCTATATGCGAGTTGGCTTTGGTAAAAGTGCGTATACACGCTAGTTTGGTTCATCATAGTAGCGTATACATTGTGAGATATGATATTTGAAGTTGCAGTTGGATCTGGTTGTTGTTGCAGAGTTCTGTGTTCTGCTCTGTGTTCTGGTGACTGTGTTTTGTTGACAGGGTTTCAGTGTTGGGTGATTTAGATATTGATGATGCAGGTGTAGTTGATTGGTGTATTGCAGTGGTGATTAATTTTCTGCTTCAATGTTGTTGATGGGTCCAGTATGAAAATTGGATGAAACGTGGCCTTCAGATTATGGTGTTGTGCTTCAGGAGTATCTAGTATGAAAATTTATGAAACGTGGTCCCTAGAGGAAGAGAGAAGGTCGTAGCCTTCTATAGGTTGGCACCTATGTACTGGTAAACATATTGGCCAGTACAAGAGCTAGGGGGTTAGAGCTCCCTTCCAGTAGCAGCTGGAAAACGAGTGAAGGTTGGAGCCTTCAGTAGGCCGACGCCTACGTACTAGTAAACATATCGGCTAGTACAAGAGCCAGGGAGTTGTAGCTCCCTTCCAATAGTAGCTGGAGAATGAGAGAAGGTTGTAGCCTTCTACAGGTGGGTGCCTACATACTGGTATGAGTCTGCACCAATACAATATTGTAAACATGTTTTCCTTATCTTAAAGAAAACAACAGCAAGTGGTTTTTGTCCCGCATTGGGTTTCCACCTTATATCATGGTGTTCATGTGTGCTTCTTATGTGTGATGATTTGTTCTGTTTTACTGTACCTGTTTACTGTTCATATGGTTAATGAATTTCTAATGCACTGATTAAAGATCAACACATAATGGATTAACTGAATCATAAGTTTACTAGATATACGCTAGTTGCATTAAACACAGTTGTGTGTACACGCGAGTTCCCTTAACTAAAGTAGCGTATATGAATCTAAGTATGTAAATGAAAAAGTTAGTGATTTGCTAATACTAATTCACCCACCCCAGTATTATTTCCAACAACTGGTATCAGAGTAGGTCCTTTGGAAGAAGCTTGATCGCTTAAAGGAGATCCGTAGACACAATGGGAAGGAAGCTAAAGAAGAAGAACACAACTCAAAGGAACGGGGACAATAGGAGAGACAATTGGCTGTCAGATGGAAGCAAGGATTCAGATTCCAAATCACCTCAAGAAGAGCAAGCAAATGAAGCATCAGATAAAATCATAGATCAACAAGATCTATTTAACAATAGGGAGAGTGCCCTCAAAGAAGAAGTTATCAGCTTAAAAGCTCAGCTGGAGTGTGCCTTCAGAGTACGTCAAATGCTGTAGGAGCAGAATGAAGAATAAGAAAATGAGATTCTAAAACTAAGGCAACAAGTGGAAGAAGGAAGAAAGTCCGAAGAAATCTTGAAGAAGCAATATCTCGAAAAGGAAGAACAACATCATGTCAAGGTAAATATCTTGAAAGGTAAATTAGAAGAAAAGGATGAACTATTACAATTTCAAGACAGTACTAAGATTTTGGATGATATTCTTAGTAGTCAAAAGTCTCTTGCTACAAAAGTGGTCTTGGTTTCCATGAATCTGTTGAAGGTGAATCTAGTTCACAAGGTGAGGCAAGGAATTCTAATGCAAAATCTGAAATGATCAACAAGGAGATAAGTGGTCAACTACAACAAAAACCAAGGAAAGAAATTATTCAAAGAAAATATTTTTCTCCTAAATATGGAAGTGATAGATGTTTATTTCCTCCGATGAATAATTTTGAATGTTATGTATGTCATCATTTTGGACATGTTGCAGCCAGATGCAAAAGTAGAATGGTTCAATACCATCACACAGAAAGATCATCACGTTCCAGGTACTTTAAGGGATATTGTTTTTCTTGCAATATGTTTGGTCACAAAGATGTTGATTGCTACAGTTGGAATATGAAACATGTAAGATGTTATGCATGTAACAAGCTTGGACATATAGCAAAGGAATGTAGGAACAAAGTACGGGCACCATACCAAAAGGAGAAAACATCATCATAGTCGAAGATATGGAAGAAAAATGAAGTACAGTCAGTAAGATGTGGCATAGCAGAGTATACAGACATCACAGACTCAGAGGGAGATGAAAGTGTGGAACCTCAATGTTCTAAATATCATATGTAATTTTCATGAAGACAAGTCTCGTGTATACGCGAGTTAAAGGCTGCAGAGTTGCGTATATGGATCTATGAAGAAAAAGCAGCAGAACAAACTCAGGAAAAGAGGTTTGATATGGTTCAATCATAGTATATGTTGGCTGGCACAGGTTCAAGGGGAGCATATGCTTCAAATAATTCGTAATTTTTGGCATTATGGTTAGAAGTCTTTGGTGATGATGCTTATTGATACATCTTGCTACTAATTGTTGATTGGCCAAGAGAATGGATTGCAGGTTAGAGGTCTGGATGCTAGTGACAAATGCTTATGGTGCAGATCATATATGGTGTACGATAGTTGCTGATGACTATCATGGTCTTATTTATATTGCTGGTCATTGTTATAAAAGTCATGTATATCATTTGATGTAAAGGTCATGAAAAGACCCAATTTGTAACCCCACTTTGCATGGGAATAATTGTTACAGGGAAAGTGTCTATGCAGAACTACTAATCCCACTAAGGGTGGTAGCTACCTTAGAAAAAAACAAAGTAAAACTACTTTCGTTTTCCTTTATGAAAGATAGATGAGAGAAGAATAAAGGAGACCAACCTCTGTCTTGCGCTTGGTTCCTTGATCGATTCCTCTCTCTTCTGATAGTCCTTTGCTACTTGCTTTCTTGTATACCTAGCTTCACAAAGTACCTGTAGAATCAAAGCAGCATAACACTATACGAGAACATGGATCTATTATCATAAACAATCTAGGACCAGATGTAAATTGACCATACAAATGCATAAAACATAAATCACACAAGAGTATGGAGGAAAACTTGAATAGCTTTATTGATAATCAAGAAAGAGCCAAGAGAGTTACAACCAATCGTTCTGACCCAGCATCATCCTCTCAGCAAGTGAGCTCTTCTTCACCTCATGAAAAGCTTAGATCACCCAACACTATGATGTTGCCTCAAGAAACCAACAACAATTCCTTGCAAGATGCAAAATTCCAGCCTCTGGATCTCTGGGATGAGGGATCCACATATAGATATCTGCAAGAGAGATGATTCAGCTTGTGATTTGATTAGTGTCTTCCCTCTGATAGTTCTTGATTCCACTTGTTGATTGATGATCTCTTACTCATCCCTGGTCGAATTCAGAGAGGCAAGTGTCACAGGAGAAGTTTCTGGAAGATTCCATGCTTCTCCACCTCACGGATTGACACTGCCATTTGTCCCTTCTTGCCCATCGCACCCCATAGAAGGGATTTTTGAAATGCAACGCACCTACTGTGTGTATTTAGGTGAGATGCAACGCACTAGGCCTATGGAGTAGGTGAAATGGTCCAGTTTTGACCAGTTCTGAGCAGTTTTTCATGGAGAACTTCTAGGAGAAGCTGTAATCAGTTGACCTTGTTCTTTTAGGGGTTGGAACAAAACTTTTAGGGACTTAGGAGCCCTTAGTTTATGGACATTTATGCTTGGGGTTGCAGTGCCCAAAAATTTCTATAATAGTTGCCCCCTAAAGCATGAGGTCGTTAATCGTTTTTGATGTCGGGTGAAATGATTTATCATGAGGATCCGAAGTTCTTTCAAGCTGGAAGGAGACCTGTAATAAGATACAATACAATACATTATCTTCATAATATTTTCATGATCTAGCTGAGGCGGGAATTCCCATGCTCATATTTATAAATTCATTTTCATGTACATAAGACAGATAATCGTCTGAGTGTAGACTGATGATTTTGGTAGAGCCATCATCCCTTAGATTGGATGATTATCTGTGCAGCAATGATGTACATTTGATGTATTTATTTTCCTGAATATATATCGCAGCCCAAATGGATGAAACTAGATCTGGGGTCTTCAATCTCGTTCGATCTTCACTCAAAGTACAAGTAGATCTATGTGAGAGATGTTCTGGAGTCCAACATGGAAAGACATCGCCTGATTACCAGCCAATGATGTAAGCTGTTAACAGGCGTGAGAGGAATCACCGATAATGATAATGATCCTCAAGGTACTGCAGTACAATTCACGTGGTGTGAATAGGGGACTTGGCGTTGAACACCACACAAAATATTTCGGTCGAAGGCCATTGATGTAAACCTGTCGCCGGAAGTGAGAAACTTGCCATTGAGGCATGCAAGCTTCAAAGTACTGAAATGGGTGTTCCTAGATCGACTTATTGGATAATGAGCTGATGTCGACAAGAAGCGATCCATCATAGGAGGGCCTTAATGAATCCCACATAAATGACATGGAACGGAGCAAATTATTTTAATGGAGGTGAAAACGATCTGGTGATATAAGGTTCAGGGTGGCGGTCATGAAAGAATGGAGTGTAAATGTATTGCAGTGGGTGAGACACAGGTGAATTCTCTGAGTGACTTCTCTTGAACATATCGGCGACACTGACATGATGGATTGGTAGAATTAACCCCAAATGTGGATGGTGTGATGTGACCATGTTGATGTGACCGGTGAATGAAACAACCCAACCCGACTTGGATGCGGAGTGAAAGTGTCATGTTCAAGAGCAACTTGCTACCAACAAAGTTTCTTCAAGTTTTCTTCCCAATTTTTCCCCAGTCATTGCTGACCAGTACCTCTTTATTTTTGTCAAGCTTGAGGAGGATAACATATGCTTGTTCTATAATTTTCCCTTCGGGCAAACCCATCGCTATGTTTTAACGAGCCTAGCGATAGTGAAACTCGTTCTTGTCTGTTATGGACAAGTTTGTCGCTATTAGGTTTTAACGAGTTTAACGACAAAGATAACTTGTTCCTTTTCAATTTTAGAGAGTTTCAAAAGGGACGTAAAGGAAACTCCAAAAATCCTTTTTCGTCATCTAATCCCTTAGGTCTAAAAAAGTATAAAACAATACAGAAGGGATGAATTTTCGATACTTTTAACGAGCCGAACAAAACAAGCGCTCTATCTTTTTGTGTAATAATCCCTCCGGTCCAAAAAGATTAAAATCTAGAGGAGGGATAGTACTTCCGGTCACTTTAACGAGCTGGAGAGGCCAATGGCTCGACAATCTTTTCATATTTTACGAGTCAGCTAAAAAGAGCTTAAAGGAGACTCGTTTTTTGAGGAACGAGTGATAAATTCGGGTAGCAGCTGATTCCAGGTAAGGTTTGGAATTTCCCAATCACGACAGTGTTACAAGGATGGCTAATAGGATCACTCTTCGCAGCTATTCCTCAAAAGGGGTAAACAATCAAGTGGAGGTGAATGATCGGCCAATACAAAGTGGAGGTGATGATGAGAACACGACCACAGATTCAAAGGCTGAAGTACTACATTCACGATGGTTATTTACCGGAAATTGGTTCATTTTTTAATGATTTTAAACGCTGGGGGAAACATTTTCTCATTGCTTATGTTTATTTTTTAACGAGCATGAAGTCCGCGTTAAAACTGCTCGATTAATCCAGTCATATAATAAGAATGTCTCATATATAAAAACGACATTATTTCAAAGCTTTGCCCCACATCCTTTCTTTATGCAAGTTAGGAAACGACCAATCCTACGAGTTTAAAGGGTTAGAGGACCTACAAATTTAAAAAATAAATGGTCACTCTTCGCTTGCATGCCAAAAGGTTTGCATGCCCCCAGGTATAGAGACATAGAGTTTCAAGGTTACCCCGCAATTTCGCAGACAAAAACATTTGTTTTGCCAAAAGGCCTACCTCTTTCAGGTTACCAAAGATTGTTCTATTCACACCGCAAATAAAACACTTCCTCGGCGATGTCTACTGAAATAGACAAAGGTGAATGGTGCAGACGCCTCCACTCACATAACTTTGACAAGGGAATCTTGTTCCAATCTGACCCCCTTTTCCAATTTCAGATGGGAGTGTCAGACTAGTCATACATCTCTCACAGAAACCTATGTTATACCTGAAGTTTTCCTACCGAAGCAGACCAGGGTGCATGCCCCCTGGGTTTCAGTCATGTCCCCTGAATTACTCATGCTCATCAGGTGGACGGACTGGGGATTGATGAGACATTCCTTGCGTGAAAATACCATTCATGGATGGTATATGACTCTTTTCTATGCATGAACCAGGGAATGAAAGCTGGTCTACGAGCTTGACCACTCTTCCTTCGTGCGGAAAACACATTACTCTAAAGAGTGATGAGACAATGGCTCCCATGCAATAAATATAGTCTCGCCCAAGGAGTAGATTATAATCCAGGGGTTCTTGGACTACCATTACGTTCATGTGAATGGTTTTCCCTCTCAATGTTATGGGCACATTGGGAAGGATCCCTAACGGTCGATTGGTTCCTTGGTCAAAACCTGTTAGATTTCTCATCTCAGGCAAAAGTGATGGTGAAACAAGCGCTTTCCAAGCAGTCGACGAAAGGATACTCACAGAAGCCCCTTCATCTATGATGGTACTGGCCATAACCATTCTATATATTTGAGCAATGATTCAGAATGGTATAACAACCGGTAAATGGGGTCTGCCTAGTAGATTCCAGTCAAAGGAAACAACTAGGTTGCTTGGAGGTGGGACCGAATAGACGGCCGGGTACGACTCTGATGAACTTCCTTCCTGCGGTAAAGGAATGGGTAAATTTCCCCCGTGTTCATCGAAGTCTATGCTTACGAAAAGAATTTGGATGGTGTCATCCTTGTTCTCTTCAGTGACTGTATCATCTAAAGATGGAACCTTTGAAGGCAAGACCGGGTCAACTGTCGCCTCAACCTTTTTACTTTCGTCTGGTATGGATTCAGATGGTTTTTCTTCATTGATAGATACGTCGACCGACCACCTGAGCGTGTCAGCCAGATTTTCAACTAGTGACGGACTCGGCAAGGGTTTCTTATGTCCAGGAGGAAGTCGTAACAGTGAAACCGGACGATCGTCCAAAACTCTTTTAGCCTCGTCTAAGAAGGGACAACGGTGTACGGCGTGATCGCCTTCACACAGTTTACAAGGAAATTTTCTTTTTCCTTTTTGTCTAGGGGCTTCACTTTCACTAGTCGATGGTGTATTTTCAACATGATCATCAGAGGTTGACGACACCGGGTTGTGCAAACGAGGAGACCAGTCCCTTAAGATCCGAGGGATGCAAGGACAATCTCTATGAAAGTGGTCTCCCTTGCAAATGACACATGGCGATTTAGGCCTGGTCAGTGCAGTGTGTGGATTTTCGCTAGACGACGCTTGGTTACCCCTTTTCGCCTTTGGCTCCTTCTTCTTCTTCTCTTTCTTCTTCTTTTCCTTCTTCTTCTCAGGTACTTGATTTTTGGCTTTACCAACCCCATCAAGCGAAGAGGAAGGAGGAGAGGAAGAATTGGACGAAGTAGAGGGTTGGGGGGTAACTCTGGAATTATCTAATTGCTGACTTGATTGTTCAGGAATCGCGGTGTTCTGAACAACGGAGGTTGAGAAAAGCCATATGGGAAAACCGATTGTCAATCCTGGAAGCGACAATGTGGCCATATGGGGTGCACCAACATCTCCCCAAGAGGAGAAGGGACTAGGATTTCCTCCAAGGGGAACTCCTTGGTTGGTGGACTCCATTTTCCTCAACCTAAGACCAACATAGGAAAGGTGATGATTATTCCGTTTAAAATAAATTTGAGACGCTTTGACACAACTTGTTTTTTCAATTTTAAAGAGTCGAGAAAAAACAAAAGATGACTCTAGTTGCCTTCGATTTTTAATGAGCCTGAAGTGACAAGTGCTTAGATGGACCTTTTCCGTTAAGGAGTCTAAAACGAAACGAAAGGGACTGCTCTGGAAATCTAGACAGAGGGATTACCAAACCAATCGCAAAACTGTAGGATACTTTTTACGGTACGGTAGTCAATCTTCCCGAATGCTGTGTTCAGTGCATTGCGATCGATAGGGCATCAGACACGGCTTCATATGGATAAAGGATTAAGCCTATTGTGGTCTCCCAAAATATACTCGACGGTACGTGGGATCACAAGTCCGTACTAGCACTTATCGTCTCAAAGTGGAGGAATCACCCAACCAACAGTGAAAACAATAGTTACCAAGCTTTACGACGCCGGAATACGTCTCTAGCCTAGACTTCTAGATGTTGTGTGTTAGGTTCCAAAGCGTTGTTAGATTCATTAAATTTATTTTATTGTTGATCTTGCTTAAGAAATTTGCCTTTCAGGTTCACCGCGTGATGTAGATGTATAATTCCTAAAATGCAATCTAAGATGATAAACAATCGTTTTATCTTCTTTGTGCAATGAAAATCCTAGCTATTAAGGAAAGAGAGACAATATTCTTCCAACAAAGAGCATAGAGCACACACTATATGCACTGTCCTAAATCAAACCAATCAAACAGTCTAAATGCAAATGCACATGCATGTATTTGTTTTCAGCCTTCTTAATATGTGAATGATAAAAAGAAAGCTAATTCACAAATCTGAATTATTTTTCAAAGCGACAATTACTAACAAGTTTCTTTTCAAATTCAAAATGAAGACAATGACAACACTTTGCGATTTGGAAACGAAAACTTGCTTTCGACACTAGAAAAACTACTAATTCAGATCGAATACAATAGTAACAGGGTAATCGACTATTGAGAACAATCAGATTCTCTTCTATGACTAAAAATGACACCTGCGACACTTTCAAATCAAGAAACGACAGTACAATTATGTTACTTATTTGTAAAGGAGAACTGAAAATGACTCAAAAAACAAATAAAAACATTTACAGTTCTTTGCACAACGGAGGCGGAATAACAGCAAGGAAATGGGTTTCAAACAGAGGTGTACTAACTATAGGCAACAAAACTCTTGAATAGATCTGAAAAGAGTGAATGCAGAAACCAAAATTTAGGAACAATGCCTAGTCTGATTAGCACACCTGTAACATAGTGAAACCGAAATGCAACGCACCTACTACACTCGGGAAGTGCACTGAATTTGAGATTCACAGAACAGATAGTGCGCTGGACCAGGGACGAGACTTTGATTGGGTTCCGGGTCACAATTTGCAGTTCCGTTTAGGGATTTTGGCCGAGCAAGTGGTAATTAGTAAATAAATCACAGGGGTAGATCTAAGGAGGTTACTAGAGCGACCACGAGGGCAATTAGAAAGCTTGTAAATCAATTGTTTAATTCATAAACAAAACCCAGAGATTGACTGAAGCAACGTTGATCTACTTTGCACTTGCATAGCAAATGTAGTTCAAAGGCTAGCTGGCTTGACTTCAGGCTCTGTCTGTAAGTTTATAAAGTAAACAAATGTAGATAAACAATCAATCTATTCGCTCCCCAGTATGGTCGCCATTTTGTTACAGGGAAAAGTGTCTATGCAGAACTGCTAATCCCACTAAGGGTGGTAGCTACCTTAGAAACAAACAAAGTAAAACTACTTTCGTTTTCCTTTATGAAAGATAGATGAGAGAAGAATAAAGGAGACCAACCTCTGTCTTGCGCTTGGTTCCTTGCTCGATTCCTCTCTCTTCTGATAGTCCTTTGCTACTTGCTTTCTTGTATACCCAGCTTCACAGAGTACCTGTAGAATCAAAGCAGCATAACACTATACGAGAACATGGATCTATTATCATAAACAATCTAGGATCAGATGTAAATTGACCATACAAATGCATAAAACACAAATCACACAAGAGTATGGAGGAAAACTTGAATAGCTTTATTGATAATCAAGAAAGAGCTAAGAGAGCTACAACCAATTGTTCTAACCCAGCATCATCCTCTCAGCAAGTGAGCTCTTCTTCACCTCATGAAAAGCTTAGATCACCCAACACTATGATGTTGCCTCAAGAAACCAACAACAATTCCTTACAAGATGCAAAATTCCAGCCTCTGGATCTCTGGGATGAGGGATCCACATATAGATATCTGCAAGGGAGATGAGTCAACTTGTGATTTGATTAGTGTCTTCCCTCTGATAGTTCTTGATTCCACTTGGAGATTGATGATCTCTTACTCATCCCTGGTCGAATTCAGAGAGGCAAGTGTCACAAGAGAAGTTTCTAGAAGATTCCATGCTTCTCCACCTCGCGGATTGACACTGCCATTTGTCCCTTCTCTCCCTGTTAGGATATCTCGACACATAGGAAATAGTTAAGTTCAACTTGGTCTAGTATAGAGTTAGGTAAAGTGTGTTTCTTTACCGTTGTACATTTTGTAACTTACAATCCGACGGTCACGATATGTAGTGATCCGGCGGTTCATTCTCTCCTCGGTATTACCGACACTTGATCCGTGGCTTAACACCCGATTGGTCCATGAGTTCTATTTAAAGCGCATGGAGGGTCATTGTTCGGGTAATCCGTGCATGAGAGAAGCTTATGTAAATTTTCATTCTTTGATTAATAAATTGCCTGTAGTAGCCACGTTGGCGCAGGCCGTGGACTGTTTCCCTCTTTGAGGGTTTTAACCACGTCAAAAATACTGGTGTATTGATCTGTGATCTGGTTGTGAGTAGTGTCCTTTTGGTGTTCTTTCTAAGGAACTTACCTTGTAAATTCCTACATGGTATCAGAGCTATTTGAGGGTCGCTTCCGTTGGTGATCCAAATCTAAAGCCGGTAGAACTGCATGCGGCTGTCGTTTCCTAGATCTGCTATTTCTGACTGCTTTCGGGTCGAGAGGACTGCTCTGGTGCGTTCGGAGCATCTGTTCCATTGAGGAACCCCTTTCGTTTCACGCGAAAAGGTTTCCGGTAACCCTAGCTGCGTCATTTTTCAGATCGGGAGGTATACAGTTTTTTTGCAGTTTACTGTTACTTTCTCTCCGCTTATTTCAGTTTCGGTTTATTTAGCCCTTTTTTTTTAACCGGATCTATACCTTTCATCTCTACGTATGCTCTTTGCCCTGTGACTCTGTGCGATCTGGGCAAATTAGAAACAGAAAGGAAGGATTTTTCTCATGCGTATGCTCTTTTCCCTGCACCTTAGTGTGATCTCGGAAAATCAGAAACATTGAGAAAAATATTTAGTTTTTCGGCTAAAGCTAACTTTGAGATTTTTTTTAAATATCTAGTTTTTTGGCTAAAGCTAACTTCGAGCCGCAAGGTTCGTTTTTCTTTGCATATTCGTGTTGGGTTTTGTGTTTTCTGTTTTATAGGGAAAAAGAGCTTTCTCAAGGCAAGCACACAAACCAAGGCCCCCCCCCCCCTCTCTCTCTCTCTCTCTCTCTCAAATTTTTTGTATAAATCAATTGGTTCAAAGCTATTTTAAGAGAGTAGAGGTCTTGGGTTCAAGTCTCCATTTTGTGGGGGCGGATTTTTTCATTCCCGCAAATTCGCGCACTTTGCCGGCAACTTCAACAATTTTTTTTTTTTTTTCAAAAAGCCATAACTTCTTCATCCGGAAGCCTTTTTCAGAGCCTTTTTTTTTAAAACAGCCTAATTTTTCGAGATATATCCATTGGAACACTTACTTTCAGCATCTTCAGCCTCAGTTTTTTTTAAAAATGGAAAGTCCATGCCAAGTCATTCTTGACAGCACTAACTACTTCCAATGGATAGCCTACATGGAAGATTTACTTAGAAGTAAAGGTCTCTACAGAATAGCCACAGACCAAGAGAAGAAACCAAAAGATGAAGACAAGGCTGCAAAATGGGAAAATAGACAAGATCAAGCACGTGGTTTGATAGGGATGTCTATTTCTCCTGATCTTAGATTCCATATTTCAGAACTTGAGACTCCTCATGAAGCATTGGAAAAAATCGCTAAAGTTTTTGGGATTAAAAATGAAATTAGAGCCCATCAGCTTGAAAATGAGTTGCTTACTTTGGATCCTAATAATTTTTCTTGCATTGAATATTTCTTGTCCAAATTCAAGACCCTTAGATATCTCTTGGAAGGTGTTAAGGTTAAGAAAGAAGATGGTAACCTTATTTATTCCATCCTTACTAAGTTGGGACCAACCTACTCTGTATTTGTTTCCACTTTCCATTCTACAAGGGAAGCTTTCATTTGTCAAGGAAAAGACTACAAGGCCCCTTCCTTTGACTCCTTTTGTGATTCCTTAATAAGAGAACAAGAAAAACTCTTACACCTTGGTCTTCTTAATCTTGGAAACTCTTCCACGAAAGCGTTAGCCGCCCAACAACAACCAAATTCAAAGAATCCTAAGAAGTCATATCCTCAAAAGAATGGTCCTAAACCAACTCAGCCTCAAAATGAAAGATCATTTCAACAAAATGATAAGACCAATAAAAACAAATGGAAGAAGACTGATAGACATTGTAACTTTTGTAATCGAGATGGCCACTTAGAATCTAAATGCTTTAAGAAGATGGAAGCCTTGGAAGCCGCAATGAAGAAACATAACATCCATGTGGAGCCTACTTCAACTTCAACTTCCGGAATGGCACTTTCTGCATGTCGTTGTCAATCATCTCAGTCTGGTTATGCATTAAATGTATCTTCTTCCTCTCCTTCTCATGAGTGGCTCATTGATTCTGGAGCCTCTTATCACATGGCCAAAAACCAAGCCATGTTTTCTTCTTTAAATGATTGTAACACCAAAAATATATATGTTGGTGATGATAGATCTCTTAATGTTGTAGGGACTGGAACTGTTCATCTAGACAATGGTCAGTTTAATGATGTATTATGTGTTCCAACCTTATCCTGCAACCTTCTATCTGTATATCAGATAACTCATTCAGGTGAAGGTAAAATTGTTGAATTTTCACCTCATGATGTTGTAATCAAGGATCTAAGAGATCCTAAACAGATTCTAGCTACTGGTATTGCTGATGATTCCACAAGTTTGTATAAGTTTCACAACTTTGGGTCATCAAATCTTCCCTCAGTATTTATTGCTCATAATGATGAAGTGAGCAAACTTTGGCATGAGCAATTTGGTCACTTAAACTATCGCTTCCTTCAGCATCTATGTAAAGAAAATATGGTGACAGGTATTCCTATGGTATCTTGCAGAGATGGTGTTTGTTCCGGATGTGTACTCGGAAAACATCATCGGGAAAGCTTTGAAAAACGTGCCTCTTGGCATGCCTCAGCCCCTTTACAGCTTGTGCACAGTGATCTATGTGGTCCACTTCCTATTGCTTCATTCTCTGGCTGCAAGTATTTCTTAACTTTCATTGATGATTTCTCCAGACGCACTTGGGTATACTTCTTAAAACTCAAGAGCGAAGTATTTAACACTTTTTTGGCCTTCAAAGCCTTTGTTGAAAAACAATCTGGACATCAAATTCTTAAGCTAAGAACTGATAATGGTGGAGAATATGTTAAAAACACATTCATCAACTTTTGCACCGAAAATGGAATTCAAATGCAACATATTGTTCCATACACTCTACAACAAAATGTTGTAGCTGAAAGAAAAAATCGCACCTTAAAGGAAATGGCTAATTGTATGCTGCAATCTAAAGGACTCAGTCTTGGTTTTTGGGCCGAAGCAATTAATTGTGAAAATTATATAATCAATCGCACTCCTACTAAGGTTCTAGAGAATATCACTCCAGAAGAAGCTTGGAGTTCCATTAAACCAGATGTAAGTCACTTTCGTGTTTTTGGAAGTGAAGCATGGGCCCATATTCCATATGAAAAGCATAAAGCTTTAGGACCTAAGAGTGAGAAATGTACTTTTGTTGGATATTCTGAAGATGTAAAAGGTTATAGACTTATTCCATTTAAGTCCAAAAATGTTATCATTAGAAGAGATTTAAAATTTGATGAAAATAAATCGGCCTGCGAGCCTAGTCCGGCGGATGTGCCACCTCTTCCTATCTCTTCTACTTTTGAAAAAATTTCTTCTTCAGATGATGAAAGTGAGGATGATAATCCTCCCCCACCTTCTCAGGATCCTCAACTTCCAAGATGGGTCCGTGCTACTCGGGATGCAGCAGGTGATCTTGCCGGTGATCCTACAGATCAGCGATGTACATGTTCTCAGTTTGAAAGAGCCTCTTCTTTACTGGCTCAAGCTCCAGTAAATCATGATCCTGACACTTTTGCAGAAGCTTCAGGCCATCCACATTGGGAAGTAGCTATGAATGAAGAATATCATTCATTGTTGACAAATGATACATGGGATCTTGTTCCTCTACCAAAGGGACGCAAACTTGTTAGATGTAAATGGGTTTACAGAACCAAGTATGGACCAGATGGGAAAGTTGATAAACATAAAGCTCGTTTTGTTGCTAAGGGTTTTTCACAGGTTGAAGGCATTGACTACACTGAAACCTTCTCCCCTGTTTCCAAAATGAACTCTATCCACCTTGTTCTTTCCCTTGCTGCCTCTTTAAAATGGGAAGTCCATCAGATGAATGTTAAATCTGCCTTCTTGCATGGGGACTTGCATGAAGAAATCTATATGGAACAACCCATTGGCTTCATCCAAACAGACTCCAGCCTTGTCTGTCGACTTAAGAAATCTCTCTATGGTCTCAAGCAAGCTCCTCGGGCTTGGTATGCCAAAATGGATAGCTTTCTTTTAGAATCTGGCTTTTCTCGGTGTTATTCTGACAATACTGTCTACACCAAGAAAGTGGGCAACTCTCTTATCATCCTTGTTCTTTATGTTGATGATCTTATTCTTACTGGTAGTGATCCCAACCTTATCAACCATGTGAAGTCCAGCCTTAAAAAGAAATTTGAAATGACAGACTGTTAGAAAATTATATATTACGGAGCAATGGAACACATAAAATATTGCAGAAATATAAACACAGAAAACGCACAAAACAAGAGAGATACAGATATACGTGGTTCACCCAGTTTGGGCTACGTCCACCCCGAACAACCAGTCCTTCCTTTCTATTATCCAGCAAAATGTAGAGATACAACCTACAGCAAAACCGCTGTAATATCCTCTGTTTTCTCTCACAGTCTCACCTCTATGTTTCTCGCTCACCGAATACACATATATATCAGCCTCAAATACAATGCCCTCATATAAAGAGAGGGGTTGCCTTCTAGGGCAAAAAACCCTAAACTAAACATAAGTTCTACCGTCAGATCATCCGCCTAATGAACGGCCCAGATTGACTAGAAATTACTATACTTTTACAAGGCAATTTTACAGTTGTTTTTAGCTTCGGGGGCGCTGCCCCCGAAACCCCCCGCCAGGGGGGGGCTCCATAAAGTCGCTGCCGCCCCCCCCTGGACCCCCCACGGCAGCGATCATTTTACGGGCGGCGTTGCCGCCCCATTTTGAACTGGGGTCCAAAATGCCGGTACTATAGAAGATAATCAGGCTCCACACCCAACAATCTCCCACTTGGAGACTGATTGTAGCAACTCCACCGCTGCTCCATTTGCTGGACAATGACTCCTCTTTGGACCTGGCTGTTTCTCATCTTCATCGTCATCCTTGAAGACCAACTGAAACTGAGCATATTCTCAGTTTCTCCCTGGTTACAACTTTTTTTAGCATATCTGCAGGGTTCTGGCTAGTGTGTATCTTTTCCAGCTTCAACTCTCCATCTTCCAACATTGATCGTATGAAATGGTACTTGAGCTGTATGTGTTTTGTCCTGGAATGAAATGCTGAGTTCTTTGCAAGATGAATGGCACTTTGACTATCACTGTATAATGTGCCCATATCATGCTCCTTACCCAATTCACCCATAAACCTTTGTAACCAAATCATTTCTTTACTAGCCTCTGTAGCAGCAACATACTCTGCTTCTGTTGTTGAGAGTGCAACAACACTTTGGATTTTTGAAACCCAACTGACAGCTGTTCCTCCGACAGTAAATACATATCCTGTAGTGCTCCTCCTATTATCTCTGTCACCTGCCATATCTGCATCAACATATCCTTGTAGGGATATGTTTGAACCACCAAAGCATAATGCCTGATTTGTGGTACCTCTCAAATATCCGAGAATCCATTTCACTGCCATCCAATGTTCCTTTCCTGGATTGTTCAGGTACCTGCTTACAACTCCCACTGCATGTGCAATATCAAGCCTTGTGCAGACCATTGCATACATTAAACTTCCAACTGCTGATGCATATGGAACTTTAGACATATAATCCATGTCTTCTTGGGTCTTTGGGCACATTTCTTTGCGAAGTTTGAAATGGCTAGCAAAAGGTGTACTAACTGGTTTTGCATTTTGCATGTTAAATCTTTTCAACACCTTTTGTATGTACTCATTCTGAGACAATGTTAATTTTCTATTTTTCCTGTCTCTAGTTATTCTCATACCAAGGATTTGTTTTGCAGCACCCAAATCCTTCATTGCAAATGAATTTGCCAATTTTCTTTTGAGCACATTTATTTCCTGCATGTTAGATCCTGCAACAAGCATGTCATCTACATACAATAACAATATAATATAGCTGCCATCATTTTGCTTTTTCAGATAAACACAATGATCAGAGTGACATCTAGTATAACCTTGTTCAGACATAAACTTGTCAAATTTTAGATACCACTACCTTGGAGCCTGTTTTAAACCATACAAGCTCTTCTTCAACCTGCACACAAGTTTCTCCTTCCCTTTCACCTCATATCCTTGTGGCTGCTGCATATATATCTCTTCCTCCAAATCCCCATGGAGAAAGGCTGTCTTTACATCTAACTGCTCAAGATGCAAATCTTCAGCTGCTACAAGACTTAAAATAGTTCTGATTGAAGTCATTTTAACAACAGGAGAAAATATTTCATCAAAATCAATACCTTTCTTCTGTGCAAACCCCTTCACCACAAGTCTAGCTTTGTACCTTTGCTTTCCTCCATCTTCTTCCTTCAGCCTGTAAACCCATTTATTCTTCAATTTAGTTTTTCCTACAGGCAACCTGACTAAATCCCAAGTCTGGTTATGCATTAAGGAGTCCATCTCTTCTTCCATGGCTACCTCCCACTTCTTCTTGTTTTCAACCTGCATTGCTTCTTCATAACATTCAGGTTCACCGGAGTCAGTCAACAATAAATAATATAATGAAGGGGAGTATCGTTCAGGAGGTCTACCTATCCTAGTAGATCTTCTAACACCACTTTCAGGTGTTTGGGATGCCTGTTGCTGTTGTGGTGGTTGCTGTTGTTGTGATTGTTGATTATTATTATTTTCAGGCACCTTTACTTTTTCAGTGATTTCATCAAGGACTGCGTATTCCTTGTTTTCCTTTTCCTGTTTCTTTTCCTGCAACTGATTCTTATACAAGACCTTTTCATTGAATATTACATCTCTGCTCCTAATGATTTTGTGATTTTCGTAATCATATAAGCGATAACCAAAATCATTAACACCATATCCAATAAAGGTACATTTCTTTGACTTTGCCTCAAGCTTTGTTCTATTTTCTTTATCAATATGGACAAAGGCCTCACAACCAAAAGGCTTTAAAATAGAGTAGTTTACCTTTTTACCTGTCCATGCTTCCTCTGGAACACCACCATCCAAGGAACTTGAAGGCCCTCTGTTTATTAGATAAACAACAATATCTACAACATCTGCCCAAAACTGTAAAGGCAATCCTGCATGCAATCTCATGCACCTTGCACGCTCCATGATTGTTCTGTTCATCCTTTCTGACACACCATTTTCTTGTGGTGTTCTTGGAACTGTCTTCTCTCTGCGAATTCCATGCTCTGAACAGTACCTATCAAACTCTTTGCTGCAATATTCACCTCCATTGTCTGATCTAAGACACTTCAATTTCTTTCCTGTCTCAATCTCAACCAAAGCTTTCCATTTCTTGAAAGTATCAAATACATCAGATTTATTCTTAATACAATAAATCCAAGTTTTTCTAGTTGCATCATCAATAAAAGTAACATAATAATGAGAGCCACCAAGAGATGATACCTGAGCAGGTCCCCATACGTCTGTATGCACAAGCTCTAATTTTTTCGTTCTTATTTTCTTTCCCAACTCTGAGAAATCTGACTCTCTTTTGTTTTCCATAAATGCAGTTCTCACAGAAGTCCAAATCAACATTCTTCAAACCTGGCAACAAATTCCTTGAGTGAAGAATCTTCATCCCTTTTTCACTCATGTGTCCGAGCCTATGATGCCATAATGCTGCATCTGCTCCTTTGGAAGTCAAAGCATTAACAGAGTTAGAAATACCATTGCATAAATACAATGTACCAACCTTTTCACCTTTTTCTATTACCAGGGCTCCTTTTGTGACCTTCCAAGCTTTATCTGTGAAAGTTGTCACACAACCTTCACTGCCTAACTGCCCTGTTGAAATCAGATTTTTCTTTAGATATGGAACATGCCTTACCTCCTTTAGTAGCCATTGGTTTCCATTCTGCTGTTTTACAAGAACCTTACCCATTCCAACAATTTTACAGGGTTTGTCATCACCCAGACGAACTTGTCCAAAATCTCCTTGAACATAGTCATAAAAGTATTTCTTTTCAGGTGTGGCATGGAATGAGGCCCCTGAATCTACCACCCAGGAATCAGTAATATTTTTGAAAGAAAGAATCAAAGCATCTTGTAACACCTCACCTGTCACATTTGCTTCATGATTGTTTTCTTGCTGTGCATCTCCTTCTTTTCCCTTCCGAGATCTACAGTCTTTCTTTAGGTGTCCTTTCTCTCCACATTTCTAGCACACTATCCCCGATCTGGACTTGGATCTGCCTTTCCTTGATTTACTGCGATATCCTGAGCTCTTTCCTCTATCCATTTTTCTTCCTCTAGACTCTGCATTCAAAGCATTTCCCGATGTCTCACCGGAGCTTTTCCGTCGCATTTCCTCGCTAAGGATAGCACCGACAACATCATCAAACTTTAAAGTACTAGATCCAGAAACGGAGTTACTAATGGCCATTACCAAACCATTCCAAC
Source organism: Pinus tabuliformis (assembly GCA_031772625.1). Classification (NCBI taxonomy): domain Eukaryota; kingdom Viridiplantae; phylum Streptophyta; class Pinopsida; order Pinales; family Pinaceae; genus Pinus; species Pinus tabuliformis. The sequence goes on along the minus strand of CM062818.1, from coordinate 17,932,055 downwards.
TTTCTGGTAATGAGCACAAGAATAACAGAGCTCTAACTTCATCATCAAAGTTTACCCCTACAGAACTTAACTGGCTTGTAACTGTATTAAAATCATTTAAATGGTTTGCAACAGATCCACCTTCCGACATATTCATATTAAATAACCGTTTCATAAGAAATACCTTGTTTGAGGCTGAGGGTTTTTCATATAGTTTCGACAACGTCTGCATCAAACCCTCTGTCGTGGTTTCCTTCGAAATGTTGAAGGCGACTGATGCAGCAAGACACAACCGTATTGTTCCGAGTGCCTTTCTATCGAGAAGGTTCCATTCTTCATCTTTCATACCCGTCGGCATCTTTGTTTTTCCGCCCAATGGTAGGTATAGATCTTTCTGATACAGATAATCTTCCATCTGCATCTTCCACAGCGAGAAGTTTTGGCCGTTAAATTTCTCAACCCTAAACTTACCATCTTCCGCCATTGCTCCCACTCGAACCAGGAACCCTTCTTTCCTGCGAGTTTATCAGCCAAATAGACCTTCGGCTCCGATACCAGTTGTTAGAAAATTATATATTACGGAGCAATGGAACACATAAAATATTGCAGAAATATAAACACAGAAAACACACAAAACAAGAGAGACACAGATATACGTGGTTCACCCAGTTTGGGCTACGTCCACCCCGAACAGCCAATCCTTCCTTTCTATTATCCTGCAAAATGTAGAGATACAACCTACAGCAAAACCGCTGTAATATCCTCTGTTTTCTCTCACAGTCTCACCTCTATGTTTCTCGCTCACCGAATACACATATATATCAGCCTCAAATACAATGCCCTCATATAAAGAGAGGGGTTTCCTTCTAGGGCAAAAAACCCTAAACTAAACATAAGTTCTACCGTCAGATCATCTGCCTAATGAACGGCCCAGATTGACTAGAAATTACTATACTTTTACAAGGCAATTTTACAGCTGTTTTTAGCTTCGGGGGCGCTACCCCCGAAACCCCCCGCCAGGGGGGGCTCCATAAAGTCGCTGCTGCCCCCCCCTGGACCCCCCACGGCAGCGATCATTTTACGGGCGGCGTTGCCGCCCCATTTTGAACTGGGGTCCAAAATGCCGGTACTATAGAAGATAATCAGGCTCCACACCCAACACAGACTTAGGACACTTACACTATTTTCTCGGTCTTCAAGTCCTTCAATCCAAGGAGGGTATTTCCCTTTCCCAGTCCAAGTATGCTTGTGATATTCTTCGTCATTTTCACATGGAAGACTGTAAGCCAACCCCTTCTCCCTTTCAATCTGGAGTCAAACTTTCAGTCTCTTGTACTTCTCCTGAAGTTGATGCTACCTTATACCGTCAACTTGTAGGAAAACTCTTGTATTTAACCCATACTCATCCTGATCTTTCCTTTGTTGTTGGCCTTGTTGCTCGTTTTATGCAAAACCCCCGTGAAAGTCATTGGAAAGCAGCCAAAAGAATACTTCGTTATGTTCGAGGTACAGTACAATTTGGGATTCATTACAGTGCCAAAGTAGATCCTCTATTAGTTGGTTTCACTGATTTTGATTGGGTTGGTGACCCTGATGATCGGAAGTCTACTGCCGGTTATGTCTTCACTCTTGGTTCAGGACCTATTACATGGGCTTGTAAGAAACAGGCTGCCATTTCTCTTTCGTCAGCAGAAGCAGAGTATCATGGTGTTGTGGAAGCTAGTAAGGAAGCCTTGTGGCTTCGTCAGATCCTATTAGAGTTTGGCTTTGAGCAGCAGCATCCAACCACACTTTGGTGTGATAATCAAAGTGCCATTCAGCTATGCAAAGATCCAGTCCAGCATCAGCGCAGTAAACACATTGAACTACACATGCACTTCATCAGAAAGCTCATTCATGACCATGTTCTTGAAGTGCAATATTGTTCAACGGATGATCAGGTTGCAGACATCTTCACAAAGGCTCTCACAGAGGCGAAGTTCACTAAACTTCGATATATGCTTGGAGTTCAGGAAATTGTCACTAAGGGGGGATAGGCTCTAGTGCCTCCTTCCTTCTCCTATTGTGTCATATTTGTAAATCCTTCAATCCTATCCCAAGTTGTTCTTAAGGGGGGATGTTAGGATATTTCGACACATAGGAAATAGTTAAGTTCAACTTGGTCTAGTATAGAGTTAGGTAAAGTGTGTTTCTTTACCGTTGTACATTTTGTAACTTACAATCCGACGGTCACGATATGTAGTGATCCGACGATTCATTCTCTCCTCGGTATTACCAACACTTGATCCGTGGCTTGACACCTGATTGGTCCATGAGTTCTATTTAAAGCGCATGGAGGGTCATTGTTCGGGTAATCCATGCATGAGAGAAGCTTATGTAAATTTTCATTCTTTGATTAATAAATTGCCTATAGTAGCCACGTTGGCGGAGGCTGTGGACTGTTTCCCTCTTTGAGGGTTTTAACCACGTCAAAAATACTGGTGTATTGATCTGTGATCTGGTTGTGAGTGGTGTCCTTTTGGTGTTCTTTCTAAGGAACTTACCCTGTAAATTCCTACACTCCCATCGCACCCCATAGAAGGGCTTTTGAAATGCAACGCACCTACTGTGTGTATTTAGGTGAAATGCAACGTACTTTGCCTATGGAGCAGGTGAAATGGTCCAGTTTTGACCAGTTCTGAGCAGTTTTTCATGGAGAACTTCTGGGAGAAGCTGTAATCAGTTGACCTTGTTCTTTTAGGGGTTGGAACAAAAATTTTAGGGACTTAGGAGCAGGGAAAATTTTAAGGATGGAAATTTATCTTAAAGTTTAGAAACCTTGGCGAATCCCACTAGTCCATAATATGAAATTTATAAAATGTTTGGAGATATTTTTGTAAAAATATTCAAATTTATAATATTTTTATATAGTCTATATATAATTTTTGGCGATTTTTAGCGTAAAATGATTTCATTCTATAAAATTTGGGCAAATCATTTTTACAAAAAAATGGAAATTAGCGAATCTTTTTTTTGGAAAAAGTATAGAAAATTAGCCCATGGGCGAATATTAGCCCCTAAAATTTTCCCTGCTTAGGAGCCCTTATTTTATGGACATTTATGCTTGGGGTTGCAGTGCCCAAAAATGTCTATAACAATAATGATGTAATAATGTCTATTTCAGTCATGTATAAACATTTGGTATATCCCCACTTGGTTGGGTGGATGAGTTAAAATGGTGTATCCCCACTTGGTTAGGAGATTGATGTATGTATGTGTCATTGGTGATAGGAAGGTCATACTCACTTAGTTGAGTTGTAGAGTCATGTTATTCTCTTGAAAAATATTTTTGCAGAGTCGACATGTGTTCAGGGGGAGCATGGACGGATTGGTACATCTTGGCATGTACAAAGGGGGAGCTTAATTAGATATTTGAGAATGTATTTAGGGGGAGTATGGACAACAGAATGTATATCAAGGGAGAGAATATCTTAATTTTCCCTTTTCCCTTGATGTCAAAGTGGGAGAGTGACTTGGTGTGGTTGTTGCCATCAAGTCCAAAGGGGGGAGATTATTGGCATTATGATACAGGTTTGACATAAGTGTTGTCCTTGATGGAAACTCACTTAGATGACAGATCATCATTCAGACTCACAGAATGAAGAAATAAATGTATACGTAGGTTCACTATATACCAAGTCACGTATATACATAGGTTCACTATATACCAAGTCGTGTACACACGCAGGTTCACTATATACCAAGTTACATATATACGCATGTTCACTATATACCAAGTAGTATATACATGCAGGTTCACTATATACAAGGGTGCGTATAACTTACACATGCACTTTCACAGAAGGAAAGGCGTGTGCATGTCGGAAAACTAAGTTTTGGTCCGTGGTATTTGGTCCATGGTATTTTGTCCGAGGTAATTACCCCAGGTAATCGGTCCAAGGTATTGGTCCTACGTGGTTTTAGACCATGGTATTGAGAGAAGCCTAAACCTATATAAGGAGAAGAAGATCATTAGGCCAAAGGGGCAAGGGTGCAAGGATTGAATATTTGATGAAGTGTAAGATCTAGTATGCTGGTTATGGGTTTGTGTTTCTTTGCTTGACCTAAACCAAGGATGCACCTATGCCGTTGATGATGGATGATGGATCGGGATCGTAAGGCTTGGAATCCATTATCATTATGTGGTTTGATCATGGATAGACTAGATTTGAATTATTGACACATGTTTTATTGTATAAATGTTATGATCTGGGTATGAATGATGTTTGGAATAGCTGCAAAGTTATGAGTAAATATTTGCAGATCTATATGCGGGTTGGCTTTGGTAAAAGCACGTATACACGCTGGTTTGGTTCATCATAGTAGTGTATACATTGTTAGATATGATATTTTAAGTTGCAGTTGGATCTGGTTGTTGTTGCAGATTTCTGTGTTCTGCTTTGTGTTCTAGTGACTGTGTTTTGTTGACAGGGTTTCAGTGTTAGGTGATTTAGAGATTGATGATGCAGGTGTAGTTTATTGGTGTATTGCAGTGGTGATTAATTTTGTGCTTCAATGTTGTTGATGGGTCCAGTATGAAAATTGAATGAAACATGGCCTTCAGATTATGGTGTTGTGCTTTAGGAGTATCTAGTATGAAAATTTATGAAACGTGGTCCTTGGAGGAAAAGAGAAGGTCATAGCCTTCTGTAGGCCGGTGCCTGTGTACTGGTAAACATATCAGCCAGTACAAGAGCCAGGGGGTTAGAGCTCCCTTCTAGTAGTAGATGGAAAATGAGTGAAGGTTGGAGCCTTCGGTAGGCTGACACCTACGTACTAGTAAACATATCAGCTAGTACAAGATCCAGGGGGTTGTAGCTCCCTTCCAGTAGTAGCTGGAGAACGAGAGAAGGTTGTAGCCTTCTACCGGTGGGTGCCTGCGTATTGGTATGAGTCTGTGCTAGTAAAAGATTGTAAACAGGGTTTTCTTATCTTAAAGAAAACAACAGTAGGTGGTTTTTGTCCTGCATTGGGTTTCCACCTTATATCATGGTGTTCATGTGTGCTTCTTATGTGTGATGATCTGTTCTGTTTTATTGCACCTATTTACTGTTCATAGGTTAATTAAGTTTTGATGCACTCATTAAAGATCAAAATATAATGGATTAACTGAATCATAAGTTTACTGGATATACGTTAGTTGCATTAAACACAGTTGCGTGTACACGCGGGTTCCCTTAACTAAAGTAGCGTATATGAATCTAAGTATGGAAGTGAAAAAGTTAGTGATTTTCTAATACTGATTCACCCCCCCTCTCTCAGTATTATTTCCAACATCTACAAGAGGGGATGATCTCGCTCAAGGCACATAAAAAGATGATGGATTCACTCAGGGATAAATGGTTAAAGGAAGAGTGGGATAGAGAGTGTGAAGCACAGAGACATACGGAAGCTATGAAGAAGAAGGATGAACTGCTGCAGTTTTTACAACGATGGGTTCTAGATCTAACAAATGATAAGACAGAGCTTCGTGATCTTGCCTTGAACCTACTAGGATGTAGGTGACCTTCCCCATCATATCCAGTGTTCCTCTGGGAACATTATTATTTATTTTAGAGTTTTTGAGAACATACCTTATTTTGGTTCTTCTACCCGTACTTTTCTTGAAATGTTTCGTACTTGTTATTTTGATGAACAAATCTTACTTTGTGAGATTTTTTTGCTTAACATAATGTGTGAATATGTTAGTACCAAGATGGTGGCAAGTGTTTTATCCTATATGGGGGATTTGCAGTTACGGGCCTTCCTTTTTTTTATGAGGAACCAAATCGAATGGCACATGGCCATAGAATCAGCTAAGACCAATGAAGAAAGGGCAACATTATGGGTCAGAGAAGAACCAAGAATGGTTTATGAACTAAGATGTGATTTTAAGTTGTTCCTGAGTACCGTAGGGGTGTTATGAAACCAAATCACAAAAAGATAGAAAAGATAGATCAACGACTTAGAAATCAACCTCTTCGAGGGGGAAACCTCCTTTACATTACACAAATGATCATCACAAATGACAAAACCTCCTTTCTATATATAGGTCTCTAAGGGGTCACAATATAACGAAAGCTGACCTAACAATAATAATATAAGGGCACAAAAATAACAATACTGTGCTTCTATGGGGCACAAAAATAAAAATATGGGGACAATAGGGGCACACCAATAACAATAAGGGATACAATGACAATAGTAATGGGGGAATCACTAGTATTATAGGGATCTGACCTACCCCTATCCTTCAAAAAAGTGTTGTCCTTTGGGAGGCCTTTGAGAGTCTCAAATAACTTGGAATGATTATCCAAGGCTTTTTGGAGATTTGGAGAAATAAATGATTTCGATGTGGGAAACTCTAGTGAACATAATTGTGAAATTATGCCTCGTTGTTCTTTCTTTAGAAGCTTTGTCATGTTGGAAATAATACTAGGGGGGGTGAACCAGTATTATCAAATTCTTTTCACTATACCTTCCAAATTTATAATTTAATTTATTCTTCAGATGTTGACCATTAATTTGTATGTCAGTACCATATAATAATGAGCAAGAACAAGAAAAACAGATAGTCACAACAAAGAACACTAGATATAAGGTGGAAACCCAATGTGGGTGAAAACCACCTGCTGCAATATGTCTCTATCTTCTTTCAATTAGAAACTTCTTTTTACAATGATTCTGTACTGGTGCAGTCCTTTACCAGTACGCAGGCTGCAACCTGCAGAGAGCTACAACCCTCTCTCATTTTCCAGACTCTCTTGGAAGGGAGCTACAACCCCCTACTTCTTTTTTTCCAAGGACCTCGTTTCATCAATTTTCAGACTGGATCCATGAACATCAAATAATCATCAAGTACATGTGAATCAACCAATCTCCTTTTACAATCAACTAATGAATCAACCAATAGCCTCTCAGAATGCAATAACCAGACAAGCAATACTAGTGATCTAAACCCAGAACACTACAGCTATAGACAAAAGGAAGCCAACAAATATTTCAAGAAAAGTTCGCAACTTCACCAATATAAACCTGCGAATATCCGCACTTTTGTTGTGTCTAGCCTGCGCAGCTCCGCACCTAATCTGTCTACTGGACAACGCAGCTCCGCACCTGATCTGTCTACTATACAACGCACCTTCGCACCTGATCCGTCTACTAGACTGCGCACCTCTGCACCTGCACCTTCTACTGGACTATGGACCTCTGCACCTGCGCTTTCTAATGGATTGTAGACCTCCGCACCTGCGCCATCTACTGGTCTACGTACCTCCGCACCTGCGCTGTCTACTGGTCTGCACACCTTCGTACTTGAGCCGTATCTCACCTGCAGAGCTTCGGATATAAACGATTTATCAATCCTCAATTGTACCCCAGACTGTCAGATCCACAGATCTGACCATGCGCCAAAGAGATCACGACCCCCCAATTGATCAGGCTTCTCATGCTTAGGTTTAATTTTATTTCATCAACCGATTACAAGTATTTCAGATCTTGTTCATCTTAAGATATTCAACATTCACAAGTGTCTGAGCCAAATGATCTCCTTCCCTTTTTATAGTCTAAGCCTTTCTCAAACCATGGACCAAAACCATTGAGAAACAATACCAAGGACTCAATACTTGGGTTCAACTCTTTTGAAAGCAATACCACAGACCAAAACCATAGGATCAAAAACTGTGGACTAAATACCATGGATCAGTCATAAAATTTCCCACGTACGCGCACTTTTCTTCATTGAAGTGAGTGAATTTGATGTCTGCACCTTTTGTTCGGAGAACCTGCGGGTATGCTTGCACTTCTTGTTCGGGGTACCTGCGGGTCCACATATTTTGTTAGGCTCACTTGCGGGTATCTCATTTTCTATTATTTTGAGAGCTTGAACATTGATTTGCCACTTGAGTTAGTTGCCATCAAGGACAACACCTGTTCCATAGCGTCAAACCTGAGTCATAATGCCAACAATCTCCCCCTTTGGACTTGATGGCAACCCCAAGATCCTCAAAGTCATTCTCCCCCTTTGTCATCAAGGGCAAAGGGTTATGCTCCCCCTAAGAACATGCTGAAAACTCTGTTCTACTATGCTGATCATGCTCCCCCTAACTGTAGGCCAGATCTGTAAAATAAATTTTCTTCAAGAAGAACCATAATCAACTATGCACCATAAATGACCTTCCTATCACCAAAAGACTCTATACATACATTCATCACCCAACCAAGTGGGGTTACATCAGAAATTTACATATGACAACCAAGTACATTATAGCTTTCATCCCAGACATAGGCCATTACATGACCTTGACAAAAGAAAGATAAGACATAGAGACAAAACATTAGCAACAGTATTCAGATCAACATCCATGTTCTGCTTCTGTACTTGCTCCTCCAAGATCTTCTACAATAATGCCAACAATACATTATTAGAAGAATATATGCTCCCCCCTGAACCTGTGCCATTTGGTCTTTGACCAATCCATAAACCAGTGAGTGTACACTATACCCCATACGAAACTCGCGTACTACCAACAATCTTTGAAACAGACAAGATTCAACAACAAGATGATGCATCAACTACCCCCAGCTTTTGCCTGAGGTATTCAAAGGTCTCCTTGGGTAGCGGTTTGGTGAGTATATCAGCAACTTGTTCCTTAGAGGGAACATACTCCAACTTGACCTTTTGTTCAAGCACTTGTTCCAGAAGAAAATGATATTTGGTAGGTATATGCTTGGTCTTTAAATGCATGACTAGGTTCTTTGAAATGCTGATAGCACTTGTATTATCACATAGGATGGAGATAGGAGGAGTACAAGTGATTTGAAAGTCCTGCAAAGTTTGCATCATCCAAAGAAGTTGTGTGCAACAAGATGCATCAGCCACATACTCTGCTTGAGCTGTGGACAATGCTATTGAACTCTATTTCTTGCTGAACCAAGATACTAATCTGGAACCCATGAAGAATGCACCACCACTAGTGCTTTTTCTAGCATCCACGCTTGCGGCCCAATATGCATCTGTATAAGCATGAAGTGTGAGATCTGTATCTCTAGGATACCATAAGCCATAGTTTTGAGTTCCTTGAAGATACTTGAAGATTCTCTTAACTGCCTGAAGATGAGTTTCCTTTGGATTTGCCTGAAATCTTCCAACTATTCCCATTGCATGCATGATGTCTGGTCGGGTACCTGTCAAATAAAGCAGACTTCCAATCATGGATCTATAGGTTGGTTGATGCACTGCTGCTGATTCATCATTTGCACTGAGGCTGCATCCCATAACCATAGGGGTACATACTGGTTTTGAATCTTCCATGCCGTATTTCTTCAAGATCTGCTTGAGGTACTTGGTTTGAGATAAAAAGATACCGCCTTTATTTTGTTGGATTTGTAGACCAAGAAAATATGTCAGCTCTCCAAGCAATGAAATTTCGAATTCTTTCTGCATCACCAAGGCAAAGTTTTGACTCATAGCTTATTCATTGATGCCAAAGATAATACCATCTACATACACAACAAGTATTAGCAATTTTTCATTTTCAATTTTTATATAAAGATTGCTATCTGCTGATCCTTTTGAAAAACCTTGTTGATGAAGGTATTTGTCCAAGCGATAGTACCAAGCCCTTGGAACCTGTTTAAGACCATAGAGAGCCTTTTTTAGTCTGCATACAAGACTTGGATCATTCCCAAGGATGAAACCATTTGGTTGCTCAATGTACACTTCTTCTTCTAAGTCTCCATTCAGAAAGGCTGATTTCACATCCATTTGAAATACTTTGAACTTCTGAAAGCTAGAGAGAGCAAGGAACATTTTGATGGCCTCAAGTCTAGCAACGGGAGCAAAAGTTTCTTCAAAGTCTATTCCTTCTTGTTGAGCGTACCCTTTAGAAACAAGTCTGGCCTTGTTTCTAATTACTTCCCCATTTTCATTCAACTTGGTTTTGAAGATCCATTTTGTCCCTATGACATTCTTATCTTTTGGTCTAGGAACCAACTCCCAACTGTTGTTCTTTTCGATCTGCTCAAGTTCTTCATCCATTGCCTTGACCCAGCGTTCATCTTTGCATGCCTCTCTTACATTTTGTGGTTCAGTGGAGGAGAGTAATTCCAAATAGCTTGAAGCTTCTGCAATTGTTCTTCTTGTTTGTATGCCTGCCTCCTTTTGCCCCAAAATTTGAGATTCTGGATGATTCTTTTGAACATACCTAGATGGAGCCTTTTCTTCTATCCTTATCTATTCCTCTAGTGCCTCATGGGTTTCTTCTTCATCATGAATCTGATTTGATGTTGATGGATAGTCCTCATCATCTTCGAATTCTTCAGATCTTACCTGCCTGGGAGTGTTTTCTTTTTCATCCACCACTACATCAATGATGTCGACAATTCTTCCAAGCCTTTTATTGTAACATTTGTATGCTTTGTTGTGAGGAGAATAACCAAGGAGAATGCCGTCATCTGCTCTAGGTTCAAACTTGCCAAGATTTTCATCATTATTTTTAATATAGCATTTTCTTCCAAAAATTTTGAAATGTTTTACCGAAGGAGTCTCACCATACCAGAGCTCATGAGGAGTTTGAGTGCAGTTCACCCGAATATTTGTCTTGTTGAGAATAACAACTGCAACAAATGCAGCTTTACCCCAGAAGGTTGTGGGAGTTCCAGACTCATCAAGCATAGCACGAGCCATTTGTTGAACCATTCTGTTCATCCTTTCCACTACTCCATTTTGCTGAGGAGTCCTAGCTATAGAGAATTCCCTTCTTATTCCATGTTCTTCACAAAAATCGAAAAATCATTCGAGGTAAACTCCCCACCTCTATCAGACTTGAGGCATTTGATTTTGTGATCTGATTCGTTCTCCACCAAGGCTTTGAATGTTTTGAACTTTTCAAAGGCTTCGTCTTTGTGCTTCATAAGTCCTATCCAACACATCCTAGAAAAGTCGTCAATGAATAATATGAAAATGAAATATTCTTCTCCTCGAGGTGACCTTTTCCTAGATGGACCACATATATTAGTATGGACAATTTCAAGTGGCCTGCTAGCTGATCCTTCCGTCTCAGGGAAGTTAGTTATGGTTTGCTTACCAAACTGACATGATTTGCATATTGTATTGTCTAGAATTCTGATGTCTGGAAGACCACGAACTGCCTGGTATTTGCATGCATTCCTTATCTGTGAGAAGCTAATATTCCCCAATCTTCCGTGCCATAGCCAGTGTTCATCATTCTTGCTTAGATAGCATTGATGTTGTCCTTCTTTGAATATGTATAAATTATTTTGAGTTCTTACGCCTTTGATCACTATTTTTCCTGTATCAAGATCATAAACACTACATCCATTTGATCGAAATATTACCTCAATTCCTTGATCACACATCTGACTGAAACTTAATAGATAATGCTTTAAGCCATCAACATACATGACATTTCCAGCTTTGACCCTTTCTTTCAACTGAACAGAACCTTTACCTTTTATGAGAGCAGGGGTGTCATTTCCAAAAGAGACCTTATTCTCCTTCTCTAAGGCACTATATGACTGAAGTTTTTCTTTATCACCTGTCATATGTTTCGAAAATCCATTGTCGATGTACCATTGATTTTCCTGCCCTTTTGCATATACGGCTATACCACATCTTTCTGGTTGTGGTTCTTTTATTCTCCATGATTTGGCACTTGAGGCTTGCTCCTTCTGAGTTGTCTGCCGAAACCTGCTCCTGCATTCAGAATCTTCATGACCGAAATTGTTACAAATAGAACATTCTATTTCATTTTCAAGAGCATAGAAGTTATTGTAGGTCCTTTTCATGATCCCAGTCATACTCCTATGTTTATGAGCTTCTCTAGTCATGATTGTCTTATATGCAACACATTGAGCTGTTTTGTGACCAAAGTTATGACAGGAAAAACATTGGCCATTGAAGAAACTCCCGTGATTATCAAATCTACCAGCCATATGATTGTAGTTCCTATTGACATCCATTCTTGAGGCAAATTGAGAAGGTTTTACCTGTGGCTGGTTGTAGCTTCTGTTTGTCCTTAAAGTAGATTGCCCTCGATTTACCTGGTGATTTCCATTGGGTCTTTGTTCACTTCTCCTTGCTGCATCAAGATAACTCTTGGAGGTAGATGGTTTCTGCGCTTGAGTTGTTTCTTCACTATATCCCAGACCTGTCTTGATTAGTGGAGAGCACTACACTTTGATAATCTCATCTAAAGTGTCAGATCCTTTAACAAATCTAAGATTAAGAGCTTTTGTTTTCTCAATCTCTTTTCTCAGCCCCACAATTTCACATTCTAATTTTTCATGATGTTTTTCCTTTTCATCAAGTTGGAATTGTAGAGTATCTATGATCACATTCTTCTCTTCTAAACAAATTTTGAGTCTAGAAATCTCTTCATAAATACCTTCTTCATCTATAACATCCACAAAATCATCATCTTCAAAAGCCATTAAAAGTTTATAATTATAGCCTTGTTCATCTTCATCATTATTTGAAAGTCCATCACTATCTTCATGAGTGTAATAGCTTTTGTTATTTACATTCTGTTTCTTGTTCCATTTAACAGGTTCCTTACCTTTATCTTTATGAGGACACTTGGCAGCATAGTGACTAACTCTTCCACAAGCAAAGCATTTGAAAGGTAACTTACCTCTGAATCTTGCAGCACCCCGTTGAAGATTCTTGACAAAATTGGATTCTTCCTCTTCTTCTGACATATGTCCTGACTCATAGTAGTATCCTTTGCTTGAAGCCTTGAATGCAACTTCTCTCCTGTCTGATGGTCCTCCTTTCCTCATTTCGTAAGAAGTTAGAATTCCGTGTAACTGTGACATGGTAAGGTTCCGTAGATTCCCCTTTTCTTTTATTGCAGAAACCTTTGATTCAAACTTAGAGGACAAAGATCTTAGAACTTTTTCAACCACAACAACCTCTTTTATTTCTTCACCCAAATTTTTCACACAATTAACAATCTCATCTACACGAAGGAAATAGTTAGCCACACTTTCATCATTGTGCATTCTGAGATTTTCATACTGAATTCTGAGGGTTTGAAGTTTTTCTCGTTTTACCTGTTCATCTCCTTCATAGCTCAGAACAATCTTGTCCCATATTTCTTTTGCAGATTTATACTGCATAACCTTGACGAATTCTGATTGAGATAGACATCCTAATAGAGTATTGACAGCCTTTGCATTTGTTTCATATTGCTTCTTACCAGCTGAATCTGTAGGAGTTGTGGATGGAAAAGTGTACCCTGTATCTATGATATCCCAGACTTCTGTACCAAGAGATTGAAGATAGGCTGTGACTCTTACCTTCCAATAGATGAAGTTGGTTCCATCAAAAATTGGTGGCCTGATAAATGCTTCTCTCTCGTAGTTGCTCATGATGATGGATCTTCCTTCAAGTGATCAAGCTTCTTTAGAAGGACCTGCTCTAATACCAATTGTTGGAAATAATACTGAGAGGGGGGGGGGTGAATTAGTATTATCAAATTCTTTTCACTATACCTTCCATATTTATAATTTAATTTATTCTTCAGATGTTGACCATTAATTTGTATGTCAGTACCATATAATAATGAACAAGAACAAGAAAAACAGATAGTCACACCAAAAAACACCAGATATAAAGTGGAAACCCAATGTGGGTGAAAACCACCTACTGCAATATTTCTCTATCTTCTTTCAATTAGAAAATTCTTTTTACAATGATTCTGTACTGGTGCAGTCCTTTACCAGTACTCAGGCTGCAACCTGCAGAGAGCTACAACCCTCTCTCATTTTCCAGACTCTCCTGGAAGGGAGCTACAACCCCCTACTTCTTTTCTTCCAGGGACCTCGTTTCATCAATTTTCAGACTGGATCCATGAACATCAAATAATCATCAAGTACATGTGAATCAACCAATCTCCTTTTACAATCAACTAATGACTCAACCAATAGCCTCTCAGAATGAAGTAACCAGACAAGCAATACCAGTAATCTAAACCCAGAACACTGAAACTATAGACAAAAGGCAGCCAACAAATATTTCAAGAAAAGTCCGCAACTTCACCAATATAAACCTGCGAATATCTGCACTTCTATTGTGTCTAGCCTGCAAAGCTCCACACCTGATCTGTCTACTGGATAGCGCACCTCTACACCTAATCCGTCTACTGGACTGCGCACCTCCGCACCTGATCCATCTACTAGACTGCGCACCTCCACACCTGCACCTTCTACTAGACTGCGGACCTCCGCACCTCCGCCTTCTACTAGACTGCGGACCTCCGCACCTGCGCCGTCTACTGGTCTGCAGGCCTCCGCACCTGCGCCGTCTACTGGTCTACGCACCTTCGCACTTGAGCCGTATCTCGCCTGCGGACCTCCAGATATAAACACTTTATCAGTCCTCAATTGTACCCTAGACTGTCAAATCCACAGATCTGATCATGCGCCAAAGAGATCATGACCCTCAATTGATGAGTCTTCTCATGCTCAGGTTTAATTTTATTTCATCAACTGATTACAAGTATTTCATATCTTGTTCATTTTAAGATATTCAAAATTCACAAGTGTCTGAGCCAAATGATCTCCTTCCCTTTTTATAGTCTAAGCCTTTCTCAAACCATGGACCAAAACCATTGAGAAACAATACCAATGACTCAATACTTGGGTTCAACTCTTTTGAAAGCAATACCACGGACCAAAACCATAGGATCAAAAACTGCGGACTAAATACCATGGATCAATCATAATATTTCCCACGTGCGCACGCTTTTCTCCATTGAAGTGAGTGAATTTGACGTCCGCACGTTTTGTTCAGAGAACCTGCGGGTATGCCCACACTTCTTGTTCGAGGCACCTGCGGTTCCGCAACTTCTGTTAGGCTCACCTGCGGGTATGTCATTTTCTATTATTTTGAGAGCCTGAACATTGATTTTCCACTTGAGTGAGTTTCCATCAAGGAAAACACCTGTGCCATAGTGCCAAACCTGAGTCATAATGCCAACATGTCATTCTCTTAGTGCTGATTATCTTTCCCGGTTTCCATACGATACCCCTTAATTCAACTTCATTTCCTTCAGAAGAAATTTCATGAAAAGTTCTTGAAAATTAAAAGCTATTATACCCAAGGATTGTAGCCATTGGACTCCTAGCACAACATCAGCACCACCCATTGGAATGGAAAGAATTGGGATATTCAGTACATATTATCCCATGGATAGCTTGATATTATGGAACTTTCTTGAACAATTTATGGTTCCTCCACTTGCAACCATCACTTGACACTCTGGTGCTGGATATAGGAAGCAATTCAATTCCTTGGCTATCTTAGAATGAATAAAATTATGGGTACTGCCCAAATCAATCAACATTATTACCTTTTTATTCTTGATATGCCCTTCTATCTTGATAGTTTTAGGAGTGGTAATTCCAGCCAATGCATTACAATATATGGTCGAATTCATTTCTTCTTTCTCTAGGTTTTGTTCCTAGTGTATATCCTCTTCTTTTAATGTTTCTTATTCCTTTTCTTCCTCCTCTTCACAATCTATGTAAAATAATTTATTCTCAGCACACTTATGACCTTTAGTGTATTTTCTATCACAACTGTAACAAAGCCCTTTTTCTCTTTTTCCTTCCAATTGTTGTGGTGTCAACCTTGTAGGTTGTGGATGGCTACGGGCAACAACACTTCCATCTTTATGATTGTGAGTGGTAGGCTTCCTTGTTGCCATAATTTTTCTTTCCATTTTTCTTGCCAACCTGAATGCCTTCTCCAATGAATCAGGTTCCCAAAGGCGAACCTCATGTTGGATGTTATCCTTCAAATTCCCTATGAACACATCAATCCTATGCTCCTCTGGAATATCTTTTACCCTTATATTCAATTTTTGGAAGTCCTCAATGTGCTTCTTCATTAAACCCTTTCGTTTGAGATTTATCAGTTGGCTAAAAAAAGTGTTGCTTTTGTATCCTCATAATGTGCTATCATTTAATCCGTAAAAATAGCCCAAGTGACAATTTGTTTACAAGATCAAAGCCATCGATACCATACAAACTGATTTGGTTCCAAACATAAATTTGTAATGTGTACCTTTTGTGTGTTTTGTACATTATGGAGATAAAAAAATTGCTCCATCTGTAGTATCCATGTTATGGGATCCTTGCCATCAAACTTCCTCAAATCAATCTTTGGAACATGGTGGGTTTTCGATCCAACGTTAGAGTCTATGAAATCACGATTAACATTTATTTTGTTCTCATCATGAGTTTCCTTTACTACCCTTTCACTATTAGTAAGCATTTCTTGTAGAAACGTTATCAAATCCGTCTTCAAATATTCCATCTTAGCTACCATGCCTTTCTTTAAATCATCCATATTAGCTTCCATGCCATCCATCTTAGCTTCCATGCCACACATATTAGCTTCTACGTCTTTCTTTAAACCATCCATCTTAGCTTCTGTTACTTTTTGTGTGAGTGAATTTTGTTGCAATTTGTCTCGTGATTTTGATATATCACGTTGCATTTCTTCCTCTTCTTCATGAGTCATGCTAGAACTTTCAGGTTACTTACTAGGTGTTTCCATTTTTTTCGAGGAATCAATTACTGATAATAATTCTTCACTAGGCCCTTTGAATTCCTTCAAACTAATTTTTCAAACCAAACTTATGCAAAAATTTAAAAAAAACTACACACTTTTTTTTACTTTGTAGGAGCTCGATATTGAATTTGTTGTATCTCTGTAATTTCGGATCTCCAAGGTCTAAAATTTCTTCTCGCAGTAGAACTCTAAGTCCTCTTTCCAATTCCATCAATATGAGAAAAATTGGGTTCTCCAAGGAAGAGTTATTCCCAACCTCCCACGATGACCTGATTATATAATTTTTTGGTAGAGTGAACTTGTATGATGTTCCACGTGTCACTGTTTCGACCTTCGGATCTGAAAAAGATACACTGAAAACTACAGTTCATGATCTTTCTTCAACTTGGTATGAAATTTCAGTCGGATGCTTACAAAGAAAGTTATGACAAGCTTCCCCAGGTCACCTATTTGGGATGTAATTCGGGAGCCTGCAGAAACCCTAAATATCTTGGCCTGTATCTTTGAAAATATAGAGAAGCAAGATTTGAAATTTGGAATCGAGGTTCAGAACGATTTCGTCTCAAACGGGTTTGTTTATTATAGTATGAAATGTCACAAAAACGGATTTATAGTGAAAATTCCATGAAGGCTTGTTTGGAGCAGTGAAACCCTAGAATCCAAAGCCCTGATACCAAATGTTATGAAACCAGCTCACAAAAAGATAGAAAAGATAGATCAACGACTTAGAAATCAGCCTCTTTGAGGGGGAAACCTCCTTTACATTACACAAATGAACAATTCTTGGATGATACAAATGACAAAACCTCTTTTCTATATATAGGAGTCTAAGGGGTCACAGTATAACCAAAGCTGACCTAACAATAATAATATAAGGACACAAAAATAAAAATTGTGGGCTTTTATGGGGAAAAATAATAACAATATGGGGACAATAGGGGCACAAGAATAACAATAAGGGATAAAATGACAATATTAATGGGGGAATCACTAGTATTGTAGGTATCTAACATGGGGTTAGGGAACAGTCAGCCACTTATAGAAAAAGGATTGGGGGGATTTTCCTCAATTTGTATGCACAAATGAAAAATCGAGCGCTAGTAGGGTGCCTTAAGCGCACCGAGGCCTATAGTGTTAGATTACAAGAAGGAGATCCTTTTGAGTACAGGAATTTCGTGGTTGTTGTTACATGGGTACCCAAATATGCCCGGGTGGTGCAGACATTGGGAGCATTCTGGATCAGACTTAGATTCAAATTTCCTCTGATTTGGTTACTAGTGGAAGAATACCAACTAGATTACTACTGGAACGACTATGAAGAAGAATCCTGGCCGTGATAGCTGATGGTTACTTAGGGGTATAGGGCTCCTGGTGAAGACACTACTGGCGCCTATAATTTTACAAACTTGCATCAGGGGTATAACAGGAGAAGCTGAGATTTTTCATGGGGACATGTAATTGATTTAGTTGGGGGGAGTTGTTGGGTGTGGTTTTTATACCTATTTCCTACACTTTCTTTCCCCAATTTTGATCCTCTTTCCTTCCAGGACAACGGAAATTCACATGTTAATCATCCTTTTTCTCATTATATACAACCTATTGTGCCGTCATGTTATTTTTCCATGTTTGTTGAATATACCAATGCAATATTCCTTTTTGTGGCTAACTGGGGTAAGCATTGGAGGGGTCTTTTGGATCCTCTTCTTTTTTTCAGGTGTTTCTTGCGAAAACGAGGTTATGGAGTGAACAAGCCACACTGATTGGTCCTAGAGAAGGGTAGAGCAGATTGCTGTTACACTCTGTATGATGTTACAGATAGTTGTTACACTCTGTATGATGTTACAGATTACTGTTACACATTGTATGCTATTACAGGTGTTTCCATTACACCACGAGTTGTTAAAGGTGACTATTGTTACACTTCAGATGCTGTTACATCCCAAACCACCATTTGACCGCAGGATTCTATTGCATCGTAGTTGGAAAAGTTGTAGGTATTATTCCACACAACAACCGTTGGAAGTTATGAATTGTTTATTTAGAGGAAACAAATATAAATAGTTGTGATCTTAACCAATGTATCTGAATAGAATTTGTATTTAGGAACATGTTATAACAATTTCTATTTTATGATCAACATGAGAATCATGAGATTTTCATGACTGATCTATTCCTGATTTGGGTATGTAATAACTATAAGAGAAACTCAATCTTACATGTAAGGAGACGACATAGAGAGAAATGCTATTTTGATCTTGTAACTTTTAATTATTTTTAATATTGATGACACTGTGGTGATGCTGTTACTTTTTCTCATTTGATTGTTTAAGTAATCTCATGTTCATTCCGGCGCCCCTTCTAGGGAGGAAAGACCCAACGAATTTATAACGAAAATTCCACGAAGGCCTGTTTGGAGTAGTGAAACCCTAGAATCCAAATCCCTGATACCAAATGTTATGCAACCAACTCACAAAAAGATAGAAAAGATAGATCAACGACTTAGAAATTAGCCTCTTTGAGGGGGGAACCTCCTTTACATTACAAAAATGAACAATTATTGGATGATACAAATGAAAAAACCTATTTTCTATATATAGGAGTCTAAGGGGTCATAATATAACCAAAACCGACCTAACAATAATAATATAAGGGCACAAAAATAACAATTGTGGGCTTCTATGGGGAAAAATAATAACAATATGGGGACAATAGGGGCACAAGAATAACAATAAGGGATACAATGACAATAGTAATGGGAGAATCAATAGTATTATAGGTATCTAACATGGGGTTAGGGAACAGTTAGCCACTGATAGTAGAAGGGTTGTGGGGATTTTCCTCAATTTGTATGCACAAATGAAAAGTCGAGCACTATTTGGGTGCCTTAAGCGCACCGAGGCCTATAGTGCTGTATTACAAGAAGGAGATCCTTTTGAGTACAGGAATTTCGTGGTTGCTGCTACATGGGTACCCGAATATGCCCGAGTCGTGCAGACATTGGGAGAATTCTGGATTAGACTTAGATTCAAATTTCCTCTAATTTGGTTACTAGTGAAAGAATACCAAGCAGATTACTACTGGTGTGACTATGAAGAAGAATCCTGGTCGTGACAACTAATGGTTACTCAGGGGTACAGGGCTTCTAGTGAAGACACTACTGGTGCCTATAGTTTTACAGACTTGCATTAGGGGTATAACAAGAGAAGCTGAGATTTTTCATGGGGACATGTAATTGCTTCAGT
This sequence comes from Pinus tabuliformis, assembly GCA_031772625.1. Taxonomy (NCBI): domain Eukaryota; kingdom Viridiplantae; phylum Streptophyta; class Pinopsida; order Pinales; family Pinaceae; genus Pinus; species Pinus tabuliformis. The sequence continues at coordinate 17,912,216 of CM062818.1, read as the reverse complement.
TGGGGGGCGTTGTTGGGTGTGGTTTTTGTACCTATTTCCTACACTTTCTTTCCCAAATTTTGATCCTCTTTCCCTCCAGGACAACGAAAATTCACATGTTAATCACCCTTTTTATCATTATATACAGCCTATTTCACTGTCATGTTATTTTTCCATGTTTCTTGAAAATAACGATGTAATATTCCTTTTTGTGGCTAACTGGGGTAAGCATTGGAGAGGTCTTTTGGATCCTCTTCTCTTTTTTAGGTGTTTCTTCCGAGAACAAGGTTATGGAGTGAACAAGCTACACTGATTGGTCCCAGAGAAGGGTAGAGAATATTGTTGTTACACTCTGTATGCTGTTACAGATAGTTGTTACACTATGTATGATGTTACAGATTACTGTTACACATTGTATGTTGTTACAGGTGTTGTCGTTACACCACAAGTTGTTAAAGGTGATTACTGTTACACTTCGGATGCCGTTACAAGGATGTTGTTACCCATTAATTGTTGTTACATCCCAAAGTGCCATTTGACCACAGGATTCTATTGCACCGTAGTTGGAAAAGTTGTAGGTACTATTCACGCAACAACTCTTGGAAGTTATGAATTGTTTATTTAGAGGAAACAAATCCAAATGGTTGTGATTTTAACCGATGTATTTGAATAGAATTTGTATTTAGGAACATGTTATAACAATTTCTATTTTATGTTTAGCATGAGAATCATGAGATTTTCATGACTAATCTATTCCTGATTTTGGGTATGTAATAACTATAAGAGAAACTCAATCTCTCATGTACATAAACGACATAGAGAGCACTTTTATTTTGATCTTGTAACTTTTAATTATTTTTAATATTGATGACACTGTAGTGATGTTGTTACTGTTTCTCATTTGATTGTTTAAGTAATCTCATGTTCATTCTTGTGCCCCTTCTAAGGAGGAAGGACCCTCCTCTTTAGCAGGGATTGTAGCAGTAGAAGTAGTTGTCTATTATTGTTTATATGGTTTTCTGCTGTTGCTGTATAAATTATAGAATATATATGCTTCAGTTCTAGAATTATGTTATGATGTTGCACTGGTATGGTTAACCGTATGGTAGTTGACCAACTGATGTAGTTATTAGTTTAGTGTGTGGCATTCCCTTGCTCTGGTAATCATGATGTGTGATTTTATTTATATAGAGTGTTTTAATTTTTTCTTGAATGATTTAATTTATGCAATTGATTCAATGACATTCTTTACTATTTTTTCAATTTTCATTCTTGGCTATAGTGTATCGGCATAGATAGTGCAAACTCCATTGAAACAACAAGACCTACCCTGGGTTGACAATTAAATGGTTGCAGTCTTGGTCAATTAGGATTGATTAAAACAACACTATAGTGGGGGTCCATGATCTGTCACTTGCCGTACATAACAACTGATAATATTAAGTCTCCATTTGTTAGCATTTTTTTTTCTCACCACTATGATGCTCATCCCTTGTTTCTCATCATTGATGTCCAAACATTTTATTGTGGTAGTGGGTGGTAGTCTATGGATACCCGGCCCATAGTTATTCAAAATTTGTTAACAATGTGGAGCCTTACAAGACAACCTCTTAGAATTTTCCACCTCATTTACCACGTCACTATCTTCCATGTGTCAAGCCATGTCACTTACATGTGTCTTCTCCTTAAGTTACAACATCATCTCTATGCCACCCATCGTGCCACATCATTACCACGTGTCACTCGGAAAAGGGCCACGTTTCCATCCAAAAATTCCAAATCCACCTCCCATGTGTCATTTCCACAAAGTGTCACATGTCATCATGTAAATGTCACTACCACTTTTCATCACCTCATTGGGACACATTATTATCCTGCTACCTTTCTTTGCCACCTAGCACCTTCAAAAATGTGCCAAGGCTTTCCACCTATCGTTCGTCGCTCATTCTTTTATGTGTACATTGTTTGTTCCTGATAGTTTGATGAGAACTTTGGTGAATAGGCTAAGTGTCACACGGAATCAGTCAAGGGTGCGGACACAACTGACCTTCCTAGAAGTCTAAGACATTCTAATGACAAACAAAACAAACTGGAGCTATCCTTCTCTAAACATACATTATGATATGAGAAATCAAGTGTTTCGTTCTTACCTTTGTCCAAACGCTGTTGTAGAAGTCCAAGCTTTGTTGATCTGGATGAGCTCCTCCTTTTCTCCAAAACCTGCAATCACCAACGGTCAAACAATTAAATAGCACCTGATTATAACATAAAACAAAGCATATTCAACACATAGACCAAGGAGTACATGAAATAACCCATAAACAACAAGTTATTGAGAAGAATGGACCAATTTGCATTAAAGGTAATCAAAAGGAACCATTACAGCCTGAGCCTTGGTGTTGTGCAAGCTCCTTCCAGGGTCCACAAGAGTCTTCTTCTACTTTGACAAAGCTCACCCACTTCCAAATAGAACAAGTAAAGATGGCAATCTCTCCTCACAAGCTTCTAAATGGGAGTCCTAATTCCTGCAACATTTACCCTTAGAAATCTATAGCTTTCAACCTCTTCTCCTTCTGGCCCAATTCCTGTATTTATAGTGCTCAAGAGGAAGTTAATCAGGTCCACCATTAATGGGATAGTCCCCTCTTTGGATGGGATCACTCCCTTATTGATGGGATAAGTTCCTCTTTGGTAGGAGTGCATGAACCATCTGGAGGCGCTCAATACACATCAAACAACCTTCTAGAATGCTCTAGAAATGACCACAAGTAAGTTTTTGAAGATAAAACTTGCGCATTTTAACCTTTTTAGAGGGACGCACCTGCCCCTTTAGATACAGAGCGTCCTTGGACGCAGACCTTATGAACAATAGGTGCGTACCCGCAGGCAAGGTTTGAGAGAACCTGCGTACCCAGAGATAAACATATTTATAAAGACTTTCTCTCTTTCTTGGAGTTTGACATGAATAGCAGAGGCATAAGACTTGCTCAAGAGGGTAGTATGACTGTTGATAGAGCCATACCAACTGTAAATAGCCATGGTGACATTTTTTAGTGTAACAGATTGCCCCCTAAAGTGCGAAGCCTGGAATAGATTAGGGTTTTGTATTATCTAGGAAGGGTGAAGCGCTTTATCATTTCGAGGATTATCTCGTGGAGAACCTGGTCAGAACCTGCAATTTTCAACACAAAATACATGTATAAGATTATATCATCACTGAGGTAGGCATTCCCATACTCAGATTAAAATTTTAACTAACAGACTAACTACTCTGATACAGAAATGATTTTGCAGTACATCATGATCATAGACTTTTGTAGACACAGTATGGGCGCAGCCATCTGTTTATGGTTAGTCTACTTAGATAATGAATACAAAATTCCTCGCAGCCTAGATGGTAAAGATTTGATCCAGGGTCTTCATTCCTACTTCTCGAATTGGTACGATTCTAGCCATGCGAATAAATGAGTCGATGTCGAACATGGTAGAAACCACTTGATTACCAGTCGATGATGTGAACTGTTAACAAGCGTGAGAGAGACCACCAATAATGTCAATGGTTCTCAAAGTACCCAGTACAATCCATGAGATGTGAATGAATGAGTTGATGTCGAACATTTCACGGAATCCTTTGATCGAAAGTCAACGATGTAAACTGACGTCAAAGGCGAGAAACCTGCCATTGATGCATGCAGACTTCAAGGTACTGACGATTTCTAAGTCATCTCTCTAGATAATGTGCTGATGTTGATAGAAAGTGACCCGTTGCAGGCAAGCCCACAACACGAAATCATTGTTCAAGTTGAAGAAATGTTGCTGTAAGGACTGACTCAGGGATGGTCAAATGGATGATAAGTATTTTGCAGATGAAAGTTTTGTTTGCAGACCTCTTGGACACATAACGACACGACAGATGGTTTGGTGCTAAATAACTCAAAGTTAATCCCTGGAACCCGGTTGAAGACTTTCAAAAGTGGTTTGATCAACTGTGAGGTAAAGGATTTCCCAACCCAGGTGAATGAAAAGTGTCGTGTCCAAGAGTGGTAATAAAGTTTCTTCTGAGACAAAAGGTAACAAATAGGCTCATTCTTCTCTCTTTTCCCCCACCATTTCTGGCAAGTACCTCTTTATTTTTAACAAGCTTGAGGAGGATAACATATGCTTGATTATAAGCTCATCCTTCGGATGAGTCCAACCTAGTTTTGATTCGAACCCTAGGAAGGAGTGGTTCGTTCCTGTTTGTAATTGAACAGGTCCTTTACTGTGAAATGTTTAACGAGCCCAGTATAGGAGAAACTCGGCGTTTTTCAATTTTAGAGAGTCTGAAAAACTTAAGAAAACTCCAAGTTGAACTTTTTCGTAAATTTGTGTCCCTCAAACCCGAAAAAGTATAAAATAATACCTGGGGGAACCGCTTGATCTTGCGACCAAGGAGTACTTTCATAATTAGTGTCACTGACCTGAAAAGTAAAAAGCGATCAAGGACACATCGTTTTATTTCCGTATCGAGTTTGAAACGACAAAAACACGGCAATCTTTTCCTGATTTTACGGTCAGAAAAGAGCTATAAGGGGACCGTCTTTTAATTCCGTTTTAACGAGTGTAAAAGAAACGCTCGGCAATCTTTTCATGTTTTAGGAGTCAGAAAAGGGCTTAAAAGATGACTCTGATATTTTGTTTGTGAAAAAATGACAATTTTCCCTCTAAGTCCCTTTGTCACGCACAAAAGCGACACATTACTCATACCTGTTTAAGATAGGCAAAAATTCATCGAAAAACATCTTTCCATGGTGAAAAATGAACAAATTCATCCAAAAAACCTATAAAAAGACTTTTTACCATGTCATTTTACCGTTTGACTGTTGGGGTTGAAAAAGGAGCTTTTGACAAGAAACATCCCGTGGTCGCTGCGGAAAATCCGACCGTTAGAATCGAACGCCGTCTCTTCCAGGTATTTCACAACATCCTCCTTGTCAATTTCATCCGTTTAGAATTTTATTTTAGGTTTCATTTTTTATTTTTGGGGGGTTTTGGGTTTTGGAAACTGCTCTGCGGGGGACGCAGGTTTCCTAAAGGCTGGCCTGCGTCCCCCGACTTTTTCCTACACAGGGAAAAGGTTGGGGGACACAGGTTACCTTCAGGCCACCTGCGTCCGGGCGCACTGTGCGCCAAACGCGGGGTGCGTCCTCCGCAAAACGCGAATTTTGAAACCCCAAGCTCCCAAATTAACCATTGAAATTACCCAAAATTTATTTTAATGCCTGTTTGTTCATGTGTAGGGCACTTATCATGCTGGATTGGAGAGAAAGAGAGCATGAGGAGGTTGATGAAGCTGCAATCAATCATCAACCTTCCCTCGATGCCCTAAGAGGATGTGGATTATACAAATACTGGGCCATACCCGGCATGAGAGCTCAGGTAAGATTCTTGGAGTGGCTGGTCGAGAGATGGAATGTTCAAGAGCAATGCTTTTATATCGGCGGGCAACAACTCGAGATAGAGCCTGCTGATATTTACTTTCTCACTGGCTTGCCGAACAGAGGTGAGCAACTCAATCTGGCTGGGACTAGGCCGGGTGGCCAATCCCTTGATAGTCTCCGAGCAGATTGGTGCCTACCTGATCGAGACCATAAGAAAGGCATAGAGATCAAATATGTCTCTCGGCGTGAACTCATGGTCTTAGCTTTCACTGTGACCAGGATTTGTGGCTCAGCCACTTTACATATTGCTACTGGGTCTCAATTTCGGATGGCAATTGACTGTCTCCAAGGCACCATCTTCAACTGGTGTGATGCGTTGTCGGCTAACTTGAAAGCCCAACTGACCAGGGCAAAGACCGGGAGACTAAAGACCTTTGGATATGGGCCTATAGTCATGAGCTTTGCCCTAGAGAGGATTCCAATGCTGATCCCTCAGCATCTCACTGTTGATATTTCGGGTCCTCAGGAGCCAAAGCTGGTACGATGGGTTGCGGTGATGGCCCGGCATCCGGACGAGGGTGCGGCAGTTGTTCGATTCACCGACAGTTAGTTTCACTGGTTAGAAGACCAGGTGTTTGCGATTCAGGACTTTCCGTATGCCGGAATAGATTTTCGAGGTGATCCGGACATGGTTCTTCCACAGGGAGAACAATGGGATGACAGAGGTACTTTATTTTTCACGAGTTTTCAAATTATGTATATTTTTTTTTGTTTTTTTTTATATATATTGTCTCAAAACTGACAGTAAAATTTTCAAAATGCAGATGTTGGTCCACAGCGTCCAGCCAACCTCCGGCCTTTCGAGAGGAGACATCCAGTTGCACCGGTACCGGCCCCACAGGACGCGGCGGCTGCAGAGGTACTAGCTGAGTTGGAGCATGATCTACAGCGTCTGACGGCGGATATACCTGAGACTACTATGGATGATATTCCTATCAGACTTCAGCGCTACGTAGTCGCGGTCCCTGGACCGTTGAGGAGATTTTTGCGCAAGGTAGCCCGTGCAGTGGTGTCGTATAGGGAGCACCACCAGTGATTGGCTAGTCACTTTGTAGACACATGTGACATTTTTGACTTTTTGTACTCTATCATTTTTGCCGATCATAAGGTGTTTTTCAACCTATGATCGAAGACGATGTATATTTTTTGACACACTTCTATCTATATATATATCACTATTACCGGCTCATCTTGTTTAACATGTATGATGAAATGTTTTTAAATTTACTTGCATGATTATCGTAAATGTCTGTCCAACACTCGAGAAGCAATTGCATCTGCTAATGTATTTAAGGACCTTGGAATATGCTGATATTCAATGTAATCAAATTCACGTTCCAAGAGACGCACTCTCAAAAACAACCTTAATAACACAGGATTTCTAATGGCATAAACTCTATTAAGCTGTAATACAACAAGTTCAGAATCTAACCTCACTATCAAACGTCGAATTCCAAATGAAATAGATTCGGATAATAATTCAACCACTGCACTGTATTCTGCAATGTTATTCGTTGTTTGACCGAGGCTTACCCCATGCATAGAAACTAACTCGTCAGAGGGTGAATAGATAACCCAAGCTGCGGAAGAGATATTCCGTGTACTACGACAAGCACCATCAGCAAATCCAATGTATGTTTGGAGGGGCGTCGACATCTACAATATCAAGAGCAAAACCAAGATAAGCCAGAATAACGACGAAAAACACACTCACTAAGCTAAGCACACTGACTAACTAACAATCATACTAGCTAGAAAGAAAACCTAACCTAACTAAAAATTCTCCATACCCACCATTTAAGCATAATACCTCTTTAGGTAAAGTCCATTTCTGGGTTTACCCAAAGAGTCCCCATCAAAATCTACCAGCTCATAAGCCCCTTTTGCTAGCTTTCGCTTTACAATATAGGGTCCATGCCACATAGGAACGAATTTTCCAGCACCTAGCTTATCGTTAGCTTGATCATATAAGAGCACTAGGTCTCCCTCCGAAAAACTTCGAGGGGTCACATTTCTATCATACTGAGCTTTCATTCGCTTCGCGTGAGTCTCGATTGCCAATGCAGCGTCACGTCGAGTCTCATCTAATTTAGCTAAGTACAATAAACGTTTCTCCTCTTCGGAAGTAGCTGGAAGTAATTCGACAGCCATTTGAAGTGATGGGATTTCACATTCAATGGGTAACACTGCTTCCAAGCCATAAACTAGCTGGAAAGGAGTGAACCCTGTTGAGGTTTTTACTGAGGTTCGGTATGCCCATAGCGCCGAAAATAACATGTTGTGCCAATTCGACCGATGAATACCAATGGTTCGTCGGATCATGATAACCAGAACTTTGTTGATAGACTCAACCAAACCGTTGGCTTGCGGATAATAAGGAGTAGAGCTGTCATGGCGCAAACCAAGCTGGCTTGTAAGTTCAGTCATCATGGTGTTTCGAAAATGGCTCCCATGGTCAGTAATAATTGCTTGTGGGACACCAAACCTAGTTATTATATGATTGAATATGAAAACTGCAGCTGTTTTGCCGCTTGCGTCGAATGTAGGCATCGCCTCGGCCCATTTAGTGAAATAATCAACCGCGAGGATGATATACGCATGCCCCCCGGCCGAGTGAGGGTTACAAGTAATAAAGTCGATACCCCATTTGGCGAATGGACCAACGGCAATTATAGGGTGGAGAGGAGCAGGTGGTGCGCGCATCTTTCGATCAAACACTTGGCAGTTGTGGCACTTCCGGACTGCAATGATACAATCTTTAAACATAGATGGCCAGAAGTAACCAGCGCGCAACACCTTCTGAGCTGTGGCATACCCAGACATATGACCGCCACATGCTCCAGAGTGACAATCATTCAAAACTCTCTCAGCCTCTTCGTGAGTTAGACAACGTCGAAAAACTAAGTCTGCCCCCGGCGATAAAGTGTATCTCCAATAATTTTGTATTGCTGGGATTGAAACCTAATTTTTCGACGTTCCGCTTTTGAAGCTTCAGGCCGAAAGGTTTGGGTTTGGAGATAGATGATTATATCCCCGAACCACGGATCTAAAGTACTGATAAGAAACAAAGATTCGTCCGCAATGGACTCTTCTGCCACAGTCTCTGTGTCAGTACGCGGGAAATCACACATCAATTCCGCAAAAACTAAGGATTTCTTAGACTTGGACTTCTCGAACTCCAAGTCGAACTCTTGCAGGATAACAATCCATTTAGAGTACTTGCCCCCTAGCAATTGTTTTGTCAAAATGTAAATCATAGGGTTGCAATCCGAAATAACTGTAGTTTTACGGAGAAGAATGTAGTGACGAAAACGCTGGACAGCTTGAACGGCTGCCAGGGCCAATTTCTCCACATGCGAATATTTTAGCTCAGTGGGATTTAAGGTCCGACTGAGATAATATATCACATGTTCCGCTCCGAATTCATCTTCTTGAACTAACACCATTCCAATGGTGGAATGTGAAGCTGCGAGGTATAAGAAGTAGTCCTGGTTGTAGTTGGGAGGATGCAACAACGGTGCATGGGTCAACGCGTGTTTAAGTGCATCAAAAGATTGTTGGGCAATCTCGTCCCAAAAGAATTGAACGTTCTGTTTCAACAACCGTGTAAAACCTTTAGTGACCTCGGCGTAGTTTGGGATGAATCGACGTAAAAAGTTTGCTTTCCCCTGCAAACTTTGGAGTTGGCGCAAACTCGAAGGAGGAGGCAATTTGATGATCGCCTCGACTTTCGAGGGATCGACGCGAATGCCGGCTTTTGAAACAACAAATCCCAGCAATCGACCTGTTTCTATACAGAAAACACACTTGTGGGGATTCAACCGAATTCGATAATGCCTACACCTCATAAAGATTGCTCGTAGGTGGTCAAGGTGATCAGCTCGTCGTAAAGAATGAGCAGGCAAATCATCGAGATACGGTTGCACAATGTGCTTGATGTCGTGAAATGCGTAAGACATCGCCCGTTGAAAAGTGGCCCCGGCATTCTTAAGCCCAAAAGGTAATTTGCAATAAGCAAATGTCCCCCATGGACAAATGAATGCCGTTTTTGGTTGGTCGGCAGGTAGAATATTGATTTGATTATAGCCCGAAAAACCATCCATGAAGGAAAACATTTCACTTCCGGCACAATCATCAATAATTTGATCGATATAAGGCGTAGGATAGTTGTCTTTTGGACAAGCTCGATTGATATCCCTATAGTCGATACAGATTCTTATTGTTCCTTGTTTCTTATTGACCGGAACAATATTCGATACCCAATCCGTTAACGGGATCGGATAAATGAAACCTGCTTTCAACAGCTTTTCGACTTCTGCTTTAATCGCAGCCGCTTTTCGAGGGTGAATCTGACGCAACCGTTGCCGGATGGGTTTAGCATCCGGGTAGGTTTTGATTTCATGAACAACAATGGCAGGATCGATTCCCGGCATTTCCTCGTAAGACCAGGCAAACACATCGCGGAATTCTTGGAATAGGGCCTTGTAAGTTTGGATTTCTTCTTCTGTACATGCGGCACCTATATGAATGTTCTCCTCAATTCCGGGCTTCACTGAAATATCAATGGGAATAGTACGAGAAATATTCCCTAAATTCAACTCTGAATCAGAATGTTTCGTTGGATCCTGAGCGTCTTTGACATATTCAGCGGTAAAAATAGATGAAAAATCATTTTCAAATGCATCATCCTTAGGTAAAAACGAAGATCTGTGATGGAGATCTTCCCATGGTAGATCGTCTACACTTAGGATTTCGCGAAGTTGTTCGTCAGATGACACGACTTCGGGAAACGCTATCCGTTCTAAGGTTGAGGTGAAAAGTGATTCTTCACTGACCACATTCATTTGGTCGACCTCGGTTGAATGAAAGTCGGTAAAAGACATAAGAGCTTCATAAGCAATTTCATATGGACTCAAGGGCATAGCATTACCGAATGAGTCTATCTCAGAGTCAGATGGGACATACCAAGGATCATCATAAATAATGTTTTCTGATGTAATCATATGAATTGTTGCAAACGAAGGTTCTACGCTGAGTGGAGGGAGAGGAAAAGTTCCCAGTAAACCGGAATCCTTAACTAAACCTACACCAACGTCCCTATAAGGGATTGTCGTTTTACCGACATGCTGGATACTCTCTGAAGAGGCTGGGTCGGATGAAAAGTATGTCAGCTGATCAATAGTCACGATCTTACCGTTATGTGGAAACTTAATTACTCTGAAGACCGATGAAACGACCGCTGTCATAGAATATGACCAACTTCGACCCAAAAGAGGTAGTCTAGAGGGGCATCAACCACTTCCACATCCAGACTAACGGTTTTACCTTCTACCCCTATAGGCAATTCCTGTAGAATACCAAACGGACGGAACCCACGGCCATCAAAGGCCTTAAGGATGGTGGGGGATTGGTTCAACGAAGGAGAACCAAGGGATCTCCAACATTGAATTGACATAATACACGTAGAAGCTCCCTCATCAATCACAGTTCGATGAATAGGCCTGTTTTTGACTATCACTGGAATTTGGAAAGCCATTTGATGGGGGAGTCGTGGTGTACTATTTTCTAGATCGAAGATCATTAGATTCGGATCCTGAACATCAACAGCTCCTATAGCCGACAAAAGCAATTTTCGTTGTGCTGGGCATGATTGCAGCACTTCTAATGCCGACATTGCTGAGGGTGAAACAGCTAAGTCCTCAACAATGTTGTAATTCTGGGCCGCTCTCGCATGTGGATTGAAAGCAGACCTTCGAAGTACACCCTTGGCGGGCGGTTTAATTACTAAGTCTGGGTTAGGTTTCTCGATCTGTAGTGGATCGGAACCAGGAGCTGAGGTTGATGGGTTAGAGTGAGAAGATTCTGCTTCCTTACCATCAACAGGATTCTTACTACCATAATCTTGCGATCGAGTCGCAATCCTCACATGAGACATCATCAAAATGGGTTCTTCACTGGCATTCGAGGAAGAACCTATCATCTTATTCTCCTGCTTCGGAAATGGATTTTTTAACACAGCAGGAGTGGGAGAACCTTTGACTATTTTCACTACCTCGGCCCGATGAGGGCAATCTCTCGTAAAATGATCCTCTTCACAAATAAGACAAGGATATCGAGGTTTGCGCTTTTCGTCATTGGTTTCCGACTTTTCAGTTTTCTCCTTCGGAGCCTTGTCTGCTTTAGCCTTCTTCTTTCCTTTCTTCTTTCCACCGTTTTTTGATTTGGCCGTAGATGACTCTACAGCGTGAATATCGGCGGTAAGTTCAGGAGAAGACTCTCCTGTCGGGGAATCGGGCAAAGTGATAATAGGAGTAGTTGAAGCCTTGGAAGACTTCTTCTTGCTCTTTGTATTCACGATACCAATCATACCATCAGCGGCATGAGATCCCGAAGGAGCAGCAGCGATTTGGTTCGACTTTGGAAGATCCAGAATCTTCTCGTGTAATGTACCCGACTGAGTGTAAACTAAGTCAAGGTATTGTGCCTGAGCAATGACTTGCTCCTCAGTAACTACTCCGGCCTTAGCTACATCTTCAGTAATCCTTGGTAATAATGATTTAAAAAACCATTCAGCTAAGATTTGGTCCGGGATAAAAACTTTCACTAGCCTTCTTCGACGTCTCCACTCATGAATGTGATCTGAAATATACGTGGAGGTTGATTGTTTTAGTGAAGTTAATAATTTCGTACCGTTATCGTATCTGACCGGTAACTGAAAGTGAGTTAAGAACGAGGTAGCTAACTGGCTAAAATTGTAAAAAGAGGCCCGTGGTAACTCAATGTACCACTTGGCCGCGAGACCAATGAGTGTACGCTGGAAAAGACGTAAGCGGATCGAATCATCCGAGATGGAATTTGAAGCACACCAGAGGTGGTAAGTCATCACGTGATTGGACGGATCCTCTCCAGACTTACCTTCGAACTTGGGTATATCGCTGGGCAACTTATTTGGCATTGGCGGCCAGAACGAAAGATATTGAATTGGATCGTTCGTTAGACGCGTCAAGTCTGGTAAATCCAAAGTTGCGATAAACGGTAACTGCCGGTTAGGATCTCTAAAACTCTGGGTCACAATACCGGCCCCAGGAGGAGGATATCCAGGATAACTAGGAACAGGAGTTGCATTTGGGATATTATATCCTCCTGGAAAACCAGGATTAACCAGACCGTACTGGGGTTGCTGAGGTTGTTGATAAGTGTACCCAGGATACGGTTGATACTGGTAAACCGGTTGTTGGACAGCTTGCCCAGGTTGATACTGTCCCTGGTACGGAGGTTGAACAAATTGAGGTTGAGTAGTAACAACCGTACTTATACCAGGTTGGCCTACAGGCATCTGGACTGTGGTTTGAATCGTAGATCCAGACAATGGTACAGATGTCTGAGGAGTGGTTACAGAGACAGTAGAAACCGGAGCCGTCGATACTCCAGAAGTAAGTATGGTAGATGTGGTGGTAGATGTAGTAGCCGTTTGAGATGGAGTACTAGGTGCAATTGGTGGCTGGGTAACTACCGAAGTTACAGAGGTCTGAACACTTGACTGGACAGGTTGCGGTTGCTGGGGTGGACCAGAAACTACAGGTTGTCCCGCTTGAGGTACCGACTGTATACTTGGCTGCAACATCTGTTGACCCTGTGACGGGTCCCACACTAACATGCCAGGGTATTGACCCATAACAGGTTGAGGGTATTGAGATCCATAGCCGGATTGAGGATAGGATTGATAACTGTAAGGTGCAGTTCCCATACCTTGACCATATGATTGACCTTGAGGTGGTTGATAACCTTGACCTGAGTATTGACCTTGAGGTTGATAACCTTGAGGTAAATACGGGTACTGAGGTTGACCTTGACCTTGAGGTTGGTAACCTTGAGGTTGATACCCTTGGGATTGATACCCTTGGGGTTGCCATCCTTGAGGTTGCCATCCTTGAGGTTGATATTGATATTGAGGTTGACCTTGGGGTACATATTGAGGCTGGGGTTGACCTTGAGGTATGTATTGCCCCATAGGAGCGTACTGACCTTGAGGTTGCCCCCCAGACACGAATGAAGTACCTTGAGGTTGCCCCCCAGGAATTAACGGAGGCTGCCCCCCAGGTGGTAATTGGCCACCTTGAGGTTGGGTAACGGGAACTGAACCTGACATCATGTAAATGTCTCCTACACCCAATGGTACATTACCACTGTTTCCAACTAATAACCCATGATCAATGGGTTGAGGAGATGCTCCTGCAAAGGTACCAGAAAGAGATTGATACCCAGTAGGAACAGAAGGACCGCCATGTAAAAAAGATTCAGGACTTTGTGTAAACACAAATGACTGACCAGACATATTTACAGGAGTATGAATACCTCCAGGTGGAAAAGGAGTACGAGGTGTGGAAAAACCTAGCCCAAAGTTGTCTAAATAATTGGTTAACGAAAGGTACCAAGTAGTACTTCTAGGAGGACTGTAAAAGATAGATTCACGCTCCCTTAGATCAAGGGTAATTTGATCTTCAAGATCAGAGACGCCTATTTCTTCCTCTGGAACAAGTTCCTCAATAGCAATCAAACCAACACGAAGATTTTCGGTGATAATTCTTTCTATTCTCGGTGAATCAGGAACACTAGGAGTCAGAGTAACAGGTTCGGATATTTCTGGTTCTTCGCCTGTATCACTAGCAGACGAAAAACTACCAACAAGCTCAGAAACTGTAACAGCTTCGGGATTATAACCTGTCTCTAAACTTTGGTAATATGGATGGACTACCAAGGAAGATTCTCCTTCTTCAGGTGAACCTACTCTACTGCCACTAGGAGGAGTTACAAGGACCTTTAAACCTTCTAAATGACTGGACTCGTCTTGAGGAGGTTCACCCCTAAGTTTACGGGATCTTCTCAACAATTCGGCCACGGAAACAACTTCAGGAGACTGGCCCCGAATTCTACGGGACTGTCTCGGTAATTCCGCCACAGCTAAAAACTTTTAACTACTACACACGAAAACAAAATAAAATTTCAAATCAAACCACCTAAAGTCTCTAAAGAACCAAACAAATTTGAATCACACGCCTAAAGAATCTAGGGCGTCAAACCAAACACAAACAGTATTCTTCCGGACCAAACGCGCTAGTTGGTGATGAAGCCCAACCTCGCTGGATTCAGTACAGAAATGGCGGGTGGAACAGTTACGCCGACAACCTGCTTAATGAATAGACTGGACCAAGTTCCTCCACTTTAACCGTCTCGAGTGAAGTGAACCCCCCAGAAAATCCAAGTGAGTATAGCCGACGTCTGCTCCAGGTACAGTGGGACCTTCCCTCCACCGTCACCTTGGGTAGAATCCTAAAGATTATGGTCACTAAGGTTACCAACGGCCACAAGTACACCTGGGGGAACAGTCTAAACTCCGACAGCACGCAAGGGCAGAGTAGCAAGCTCAATCCCCTTACCGGCTCCTTGACAGTAATCCAAGGTTTACCGATAAGTGACCCCTGGCTCCTCGACAATGGTTAATCTGAGGTTTACCATTTGTAATACGTACTGTCTGGCGTCGTTCCCAACGAGGGGGGAACGATCCCCTCACTGGTTCGGACACGAGCTCGTGCTTCTCCTTTAAGAGGAGCTTTCCCAGAGTGTAAATGTAACAATTGGATTTGATTCTATCACAAGATCGACTACTTGTTTGGTTTTACTGTCTTGGAGAGTTAATTACTCACCTACTCCAAGACACTAGCCCGATCTAAATTGATGCTTCAGAGCCCTAGTAAATAAAAGTTACTATTTCAATTTTACTTTAAGCGTTACTTTTACGGTTGTTCTTTAAAGTCACAAGATAATGGAAGTGAAACCAATGGTGTGTAGACTCGACTCCAACCACTACAAAGATGCACCTAAGATGATTTATGCTACTTTGCTTTTTCAATGAAATTCTTTTACTAAGAGAGTTGAGAGAATGCAATTTTTAGAGAAAACAACTTCCTTAGAAAAGACAATCAAAGAAACAATTCTCTTTTTCTTTTCAAGCACACAAACATAACCACTCTTTACTTGCACGAAAAACTCTTTTTCTTTCAAAACTTTCAAAGCTACTTGAAACAAAACTTTTCAAAGGAGATGTTTTTGTATTTTCTCTTTTTAATAAAGCATGTAAACCTACCTTTAACAAAAAACAATCTCAAAAGCTACAAAACTATGAAAACTTGACTCACAAGCAAATCAAAAGAGAGATTACTCTAAGCAAACCTAACAAGGCAAAAGCTCACAAAGATGATTCTAGGTTGTTTTACTTGATCAAAATCAAATCAAGGACCAGCTAATGCAGAATCAAAAGACTAGTCAAAACAAAACTCAAATTTTTTTGTTCTTTTCGTAAAATGGAATTCAAGACTTAAACAACAAGCACTTCGAAATTGGCCCAAAAGACAACTTGATGGTAAGTTGCTCCGACAAGTAGACTTTATGACAGGTCTGACTTCTTAGAATGTTGACAAAACCAGAGAGATCTAAGGCTTGACAACTCCTACCGCTAAAGTCACTACAAGACCTACTCAAAAATCAAACCCTAGGGCTTACACTTCGATGAAATCCACTAAAACACTCAATGCTATTGAAACCAGTTCAGGTGAAGATTCTGGGCAAGGGACTAATGAATCTGGGCAGAAAAAACTAAGAAAAAACAAAATCTAAGAGAAAAAAGGGCAAAAAATGGAATTTTCTCAAATTTTGGCAGGGGACGCAGGCAACCCGTTAGCACAGGTGCGGACCCGCTCTGTGCACACAGCAAAAGTGCGTCCAGGGACGCACTGTGCAGCACTCAGAGGGTGCGTCCTACTGAAAAACTCAAGAAAACCCAAAATAAAACTAATCCTAAGCTAACCCACCCAGAGACAAGGTCACAGAGCCAAAACCAGAAAAACAAACCAATTTTCTCTAAGCAAAGTTCACACAAAAGAAAAACTCTTCTCATCAATGGAATCTATCCCCAACGGAGTCGCCAATTTGTCACACGGAATCAGTCAAGGGTGCGGACACAACTGACCTTCCTAGAAGTCTAAGACATTCTAATGACAAACAAAACAAACTGGAGCTATCCTTCTCTAAACATACATTATGATATGAGAAATCAAGTGTTTCGTTCTTACCTTTGTCCAAACGTTGTTGTAGAAGTCCAAGCTTTGTTGATCTGGATGAGCTCCTCCTTTTCTCCAAAACCTGCAATCACCAACAGTCAAACAATTAAATAGCACCTGATTATAACATAAAACAAAGCATATTCAACACATAGACCAAGGAGTACATGAAATAACCCATAAACAACAAGTTATTGAGAAGAATGGACCAATTTGCATTAAAGGTAATCAAAAGGAACCATTACAACCTGAGCCTTGGTGTTGTGCAAGCTCCTTCCAAGGTCCACAAGAGTCTTCTTCTACTTTGACAAAGCTCACCCACTTCCAAATAGAACAAGTAAAGATGGCAATCTCTCCTCACAAGCTTCTAAATGGGAGTCCTAATTCCTGCAGCATTTACCCTTAGAAATCTATAGCTTTCAACCTCTTCTCCTTCTGGCCCAATGCCTGTATTTATAGTGCTCAAGAGGAAGTTAATAAGGTCCACCATCAATGGGATAGTCCCCTCTTTGGATGGGATCACTCCCTTATTGATGGGATAAGTTCCTCTTTGGTAGGAGTGCATGAACCATTTGGAGGCGCTCAATACACATCAAACAACCTTCTAGAATGCTCTAGAAATGACCACAAGTAAGTTTTTGAAGATAAAACTTGCGCATTTTAACCTTTTCAGAGGGACGCACCTGCCCCTTTAGATACAGAGCGTCCTTGGATGCAGACCTTATGAACAATAGGTGCGTACCCGCAGGCAAGGTTTGAGAGAACCTGCGTACCCAGAGATAAACATATTTATAAAGACTTTCTCTCTTTCTTGGAGTTTGACATGAATAGCAGAGGCATAAGAATTGCTCAAGAGGGTAGTATGACTGTTGATAGAGCCATACCAACTGTAAATAGCCATGGTGACATTTTTTAGTGTAACACTAAGAAACTTAGGTGATCTGGATTTTATAATTATAATGTTTTTCATCCATCTCAATGATTTTAGAGTGGAAAAAGTGGAGGATTCAGCTCACAGGACAATTTTTACTAGCGGGACCTAGTTTGGAAAAACAAGGTTTGAAACCTTCTAGGAGAATTTTGAGGTGTCAAATGATGTTTTTTTGGGGTAAAAATTTGTCACTTTCGTGTGGCACCTTTTCATGTTATTCAACACATAGATACTTTTCCAACGTCACAAGAATCATGCCAATCGAAGTCCATATGTGAAACTTATTCCAATCAAAAGTTGACCTTCCTATTTTCACCACCATAGTTCGAGAGGATGCCACGTCAGCCCCCATTATTCATGAAAAAGGGGATAGACACGTGATTATGATGTAGAGTAATATAAAAGAGTATATATTATAACTCCAGTTAAGAGTTTAGGTAGTCAAACCTTCAGGCTATGTTATAACCGAGCCACTAGGAGGAAAATGGATTTCATTCTTTCGAGTGCATTTGTTCCATATTTGAGCAAAAATAGCTAAGAGGGTTAGGCGGTAGAGCACGCAGAGAGGATTTGTGAATTGTAGCAACCCATGGGCCACAAGCCTTTACTTATTTGTACTCACAACCATATTTCCATTCAGTGAGAAAGAGCGGAGCAATCTCACCTTCTAGCTAGGTTTTTCTACCGAAAGGGTTTCCTAGAGCATATCTTATGTCAAATGTGTGTGTGAGATTTTATTTTTCCTTTCTCTATTTTCTACATAATTTTAAATTTGCATGCATGCACTATTAACACTAAATCTACAGATCCATAAATCTAATAAAACTACAATAGTGAATAATTTTAGATTTTAAATATAATTTTATTAGATCTTTTGTGATGAAATGTCTAGTGGAATATCCAAAATATTTTATGGATCACTATGAACAAGAGTTATGAGCAAGCGCCTTAACAACCACCACTCATTTCTCATTGCATGTTGTTGTTGTTTGCATGTCAAATGAACTGGGTGATTTGATAAGCACCTAGGCACTTTAGCCTAGCTACCTGTGATCAAGGGCTAATGCTAATGGCTTACCACTCCACTAATCACTAGCCTTCATGCTTCCTCCTAAGATTCTTTCAACTTTGGCACTGGTCTGATGGGGGCTCCAACTGATAACTATAACCAACTAGAACCTTTCTTAAACCGCAACACTTAAAACTAAGTTTTCTCTTCATTCCTTGGGAGTTAGGTTAAGTACCGTATACCATTGGAAAGGTCTTAGAAAGGCAGCTATCAAACCAAGCACTTTTCATGTGATTTTGAACCCCTGCATTTGAGATCAATGACTATATTCAACATCAATGGCAAAAAATAACCAACAATTTCCACTATAATCAATAATATCCCCCTTTGGCATTTATGGAAACACTACCACTTGGTAACACTCCCCCTATCAAGCTGAAAAAATTGTTTCTATCTGCTCAATATTCCCCTTTTTTTTAAGGAGCCGATGGTTGTTACTCTCCCCCTTTCTCACTGTTCAACTTCAATATGTATACATGGTTCACGACATTTATAATGTTTTCTTACTCTCCCTCTTTGACATCAATGGAAAAGGGCTTAGGTACTCCTCTGACCATTCTCCCCCTAAAGGGATATAGTAGGATATTGATTATTCTCCCCCTTTATATGAAATCAATTGATTTTAATGAAAGATTACCATGTCACTATCCTTGGATTTTCACTTTTCTCGTACCTTAGAACTTACCTTCTTTGGTGTGCATGACAATACACCAGTGACCTAGAACACAAGATCTTGAATAGTAGGATCTCAACATTATCCTTTGAATCATCCTTTGTTGTAACACTCTAACTCGATAGTCGATAGGCTGATATATGAGACTACAACCGACAGACAAACATCTGTCTCTTAGATCCATTAATTGACGAGTCACACAATGGGTCTTGGAACTTCTTTATAGATCTTGAACTCTAATGGGCATCAAAACTCCAAAACCTCAATTCGTCTCAAGGTTATAATGCCTTGAGGTCCCAAGAGAGGGGATGTCAAATATAAAATACATTTTTTGTTTCTTGAGATCATTAAGTGACATTTCAACACTAATTATTGAATTGGTTCATCACTCTCGAATCTCAACCCCACTTAAGTAATATGCCTCCCTAATGTCATGTTTCTCCAAGGTCCCAACAAATGGGAAATATCCTGTCACCTGTTGTGCTTTGATACCATCCCCCTAAGCATGATAATAATCACAGATAAACTTTCCATTTCATCATTCATCTCCTACCTCACTCTTAAAATTCTAGCGTGTGTTAAGAGACCATGACCCTTATATACAAAATCAATCATAAGGAAGAGATATCACTCCCAACCATTGTCTTAGATACTCAAAGGGATCTCGAGGAAGAAATTTCATGAATATATTGGTAATATTTTCATTAGTGGAAACATATTCAAGTCTAAAAATTTGATCAACAACTTGGTCTCTCAAGGAATGATATTTGATAGAAATATGTTTTGTTTTTAATGCATTATGGGATTCTTGGAGATACTAATAAACTAGTAGTATCACATATAATGGAAATTGGATCATTATATTCAACATTGATATTCCTGAGGGTTTGTTTCATCCATAAAATCTTAGTACAACATGTAATTTCTATTATATATTCAACTTTGGTTGTAGATAATGAAATGCAATTTTTCTTTTTTCTTAGCAAGGACACCAAACGTTTACCCAAAAATAATGTTGCACCACTTGTGCTCCTTCTATCATCAACACTGCCTACCCAATCTGCATCTATGCATGTTTCTAAATTCTATGGTTTGATTCTTGCATACCATATACCATAATCAATTGTCCCCTTTATATATTTGAAGAATTTAATCACTGCATTAACATGGCTCTCCTCGGGGTTAGATTGAAATCTCACAACCAATCCTAAAACTTGCATTATGTTAGGTCTTGATGTTGCTCAATATAGAAGACTTCCAATCATTGACATATATGTATTTTTGTTTGCATCAAGGGATTCATCATCCTTGCTCAATTTTCATCTTGTGACCATGGGTGTGCTGACAAGTTTACAATTTTCCATGCCAAATTTCTTCAACATTTCTTTTACGGTTTTTTTTTTTTTTTTGATTGGGAAATTTGTAATTGAAGTAAAAATGACAATTCTCCCTACATGGAAATCTCAATTTCCTTTTGCATGTCTTCTACAAATTGTTGACCCATTTTATCCACATCACTTCCAAAGATTATATCATCCACATACACAACCATGATGAATAGAGTCTCATTATCATATTTAATATAATGAATATTGTATATTGTTCCCCTTTTGAATCCTTTTTGTTGTAGGTATTTGTCCATCATTGCATATCAGTGTCTTGGAGCTTGTTTTGGTCCATACAATTATTTCTTTAATCTACATACTTGATCAACATCTTATGACATTTGAAATCCCTTTGGTTTCTCAATGTACACTTCCTCTTCTAGGTCACCATTGGGAAAAAATGACTTGACATCCATAATATATACTTTAAATTTCTTGAGGCTTTCAAATTCTAAAAACATTCTTATTTCTTCTAGTCTAGTTACAAGAGTAAAATTTTCTTCAAAATCAATGCCTTCTACCTATGCATACCTTTTGTATACCAATATGGCTTTATTTCTCACTACTTTTCGATCTTCATTCAATTTTTTTTAAAGACCCACTTGGGGCCAATGACATTTTTTCCTTTTGGTCTAACGACCAATTCCCAAGTGTCATTTTCTCTACCCGATCCAGTTCCTCATTCATTGCCTTGACCCAATGCTTATCTTCACTAGGTTGATAAAAAAAATTGGATTTTACTTGGGATAGTAGTACCAAATTTGCATGTCTGGGAGTGCCAATAAATTTCCTTCTAGTTTGAACTCCCAATTCACTATCTCCAAGTATTTGAATTTTAGGATGAAACTTTTGCACATACCTAGATGGATTTTTGTTGTTGCTTACATGCCATTTATTATTCTTCTTCTTCTTTCTCTTTTTGTCCTGCATACTCTTTAAAGATACTTGATGTCTCATTTGATTTTTCCTTTCATTGAGTTTTTTTTTTTTTTTTTTTTTTTTTTTTGTGGAAATGCTTCAGCTATCATCACATCAATACATTCCACTATATTTCTTGATATTTTGTTTTAACACTTGTGGCCTTTTCTTATGAATGAGTATCTCAGAAATATCCCTTCATCAACTCTACAACCAAATTTTCCCAGATTGTCCTCATTCCTATTTATATAGAACTTGCTTCCAAAAACCCATAAATTTTTAGCTGAAGTTGGTATACCTTTCCATATCTCATAGGGGGTATTATCACTATTTGGTCTGAGTTGAACTCTTTTTGATAAATATATAGTTGATTGAGTTGCTTCTCCCCAAAAGGTGTTTTTTAGCCTTTTCTCCATCCATCAAAGCTCTTTCCATCTCTTGATTGATTTGTTCTTTCTTTCCACTACTCCATTTTGTTGAGGGGTTCTCGATACTAGTATTGTCTTATAATTCCATGCTCCTCATAGAATTCCTCAAATTTATTGGAGGTAAATTCTCCTCCTCTATCATCTCTCAAACATTTGATCTACAAGTCCATTTCATTTTTGACTTGAGCCTTGAATACCTTGAAATTACTAAGAGCTTCTAATTTTTCTTTAAGTAGCATGATCCATGTCGCTCTTTTATAGTCATAAATAAAAAGGATGAAATATTTATCTCCTATTAAAGTTTTTGTTATTTTAGGACCACATATATCTATGTGAACTAGCTCCAGTGGTCTAAATGATGAATGCTATTTTGTCTTGAAGTGGTCTCTTATCTGCTTTCCAAACTGGTGTGATTTTCATATGGAATCATCTGGCTTTGATAACTTTGGGATGCATCTCATTGATTTTTCCTTGCTAATTTTTATTGGATTATGAAAATTTATGTCTCATTATTCTATGTTATGACCAAGTTTCATCCATTTTTCTTATGAAACACTTTACCTTGGTTTCATTAAGAACATATACATTGTTGGGAGTTATAATTTCTTTGGATACCACTTTACTAGACTCAAATTTCCTTATATCACAATATTTAGAGTGAAATGTGACATCATAACCTTGGTCACAAATTTTACTTACACTCAGTAGATTGTGCTTTAGACCATCAACATATAAAACATTTAGAGCTGACAATTCCTCTTCTTTTTATCTGGGTTGGTACATTATTGTTGAATGTGACACTTCCTCTTCTATCTTCCTTTAAAAAGATAAATTTACTTTTGTCCCCTATCATGTGCTTTGATCACCCACTATTTATATGCCATTTCCCTTCTTGATTGTGGGCACATAATGTGAATCCACATTCCTCATAATTTTCTTTCTTCTTCTCCAACCTCTTTGTATTTTATAAGTGTTGAGATTGTTTAGGAAACTACTTCTTGGGAAAATTGAAGAATCTTCTTCTACATTCACTTTAATTGTGTCCAAAATTATTACAATTAAAGCATTTGATCCCATTCATGAGGGGAGAAAATGCATTGTTTTTGCCAACACCAGAATTCCTAGATTTAGAAATTGAAAACCCATTGAATCTGATGTTTCCGTTTATGATAAAATTATTCGCTCTGTAGTTAATAGCCTTATGTCTAAATTTATGACATAAGTAATAGTAACCATAAAGAGATTTGGATACCATAGGGCATATGATCCTCATGAAGGATTAGTTTTGTTGAACCTTTGCTTCCTTTCTTGTTGATACTTCAATTTTCCTTTAGTTCCATACATTGAGATGATCGAGTAGTTCCTTTCTTTATTCGTCCTTTTGTTAGTTTCTCTAGTTAGACTATCTAAACTTTCCTTTAAGTTCATTTATGTAGTTGAGGGATTCTTCCTTTTCTGGGGACTGTGAACTAGACTTGTTCTTCGTAATCATGTGGGGATTTTTGTAACCCAAACCTATTTTGATTATTGGTGATATTTGGATGATTAGGATGTTATCTAATGTCTATGATCCTTTAGAAAATCTGAGATTCATATATATTTTTTCCTTGGTTTTCTCTAATATTTTATTAGAGAAGCAACCTCTGCTTCTAACTTTTGATAGTTCTTCTCCCTTTTTTTCGGTTGATTTGCAAGGATATCCTCTTTTATCTTTGCCTCTTCAAGTTAATTTTTTGGAGAAATGATGCCTTCTTCATACGTATTTGAATCTCTATTTTCATGCTTCTTGGATAGATCTTATTTCATAGGTGTACTATCATCCTATAATCTAATATGACTCTTTTTCTTATAATTTAGTTGTTGTAGAATAATTTTCTTAATTCACTTTACTTCTTCTAATTAAATCTTTTGAATATGAAAGGATTGTTCGTCAAAACAATGATTACCTTCTTATGATTTTAGCAATTGTTTCTTTAACTATCTGCTCTTCCTCCCGGTCTTATTTAGTACATCTAGAGCACTAAATATTTTTGCTTCAAGGTTAACTATCCTATCAACTTCTTTCTCAATGTCTAAATTATCTTTGTAATTGTATTCATTTTCTATGACCATGGGTAGACATTCATCATATATTTGTTCATTTCTCTCTTCAACTAAGCAACTATCTTCTTTGGTATAGAATCTCTTCTTTCTTTGAGAATTTCCCTTCCAGTATTCATGAGATCTACTTCTACTCCTCTGATCTCTTTTCTTTTCTTGATTTTATGCTTTATAGTATAGACATTTAGAAGCAAAGTGACAAATTCTACCATAATCAAAACACTTAAGGACAACCTACCTTTATATTTATTAGATTCCCTTTTTGGCTTATGTTGCTGCCTAAATCCACACCTAAGGTTAGAAAGGAGAAAATACCTAAGTGTGGTCTATGGGGAAAGCTGTGAGTTGGGGTTGCCACCCAAATTTGAACTCCTTCGTCTAGGATCTCTCCTAGTCGAAGCCAAGGGGGGTAGACCCTAGGGAAAATATAAGGCTTGGTTAGTTCCAGGATTAGAAAGTTTTAGAAGATAAATGATAAGTTAGCCAAGAGATACATAAACCATCAAATTTAAAATCTACAATAAACCACTTGAACCATGTAAGCACATCAACAAGTAAATGAGAACACCATGAGCATGTAGAGATAACCATTCATGAACAAATATACAAAGCAATGATACCAATTATGAAAGATACTTTTCAAGAAATAAAATGATGTGACTAGTGCCAAATAAGTAAACTTGCAAAATGAAATGCTTAAGGAAAGAATTGTACTTGTAAAGTAAGAACATGCAAGTCAAAGAGATAACAAGTAAAATGCTTGACAAATAATTTCACTTGAAAATAATATTTTCTCACATGAAATTTACTTGAACATAAAATTGCATCAATGAAATAAGAGATACTTCAAGATAAGCAATGAGCTTCAAGTTAGAATACTTCAAGTACAAGAATGTAAATGCTTGAAAGTGAATTTGAAATACTTGCAAATGTAAAATTCTACTAGAAGGTAAATAATACTTGAAGATGAAACATGATCAATAAGATACTTCAAGATAACATAAAACATAAGATATGTTGCAATGAAGTAATGTGTAATGTGGAGTGCTCTTGGTTTATTTTATTAGACCTATTGGAAGGTGAAACTTCCTCTCTCGACCTTTATCTTTGAAAATATAGGGATGGTTTCAAGGAGCCTCATGATCCGTAAAATTCCTGGATATTCCACTATATAGTTCGTCACAACATATATGATAATATTTTATTAAAGATATGAAATTCTACACTATTACAGTTTTATTAAATTTCTAAATATGTAAATTTTACTGTAATTAGTGCATGCATGAAAATGGAAATTATGTAGAAAATTAGAATGGAAAAATAAAATATCACACACACATAAGACACAATATGTTCTTTGGGAAACCCTTTTGGGAGAAAAACCCAGTTGGAAGATGAGGTCACTCCACTCTCTTTCTCTATCTGGAAATATGGTTGCAGGTACAAAAAGTATGGCCTATGGCCTGTGGGCTGCTAGCAGTGCATAAATACTCTTTTAGTGCTCTACCTCCTATCCCTCTTGGCTATTATTTATTAGCTATGGAACAAATTCACTTGAAACAATAGAATGCCTCTTCCTCCTAGTAACCTGATTATAACACAACTCGATAACCTACTAGTGGTTATGTTTGACTACCTCAACTCTTAGCCATAGTTACAATTTATAATATCTAGGGTATTTTACATCACAATCACATGGATAACCCATTTTACATGAATAATGGGGGTTGACATGTAATCCTCTTGAACCATGGTGGTGAAAACGGGAAGCTCAACTTCTGAGTGGCATAACTTTCGCATATGCACTCTGGCTGACGTGCTTCTTACAACATTGGAAATATCACTGTCTATAGAATAGCATGAAAATGTGTCACACTAAATCATTTTTTCTTTACCCCCAAAAAACATCGTTTGATGCCTAAAAATGCTCCTAAAGGCTTTTAGACCCTGTTTTGACAAATTGGGTTCCGCTGATAAAAATGGTCCCCTGAACTGATTCCTCCACTTTTTCCACTCTAAATGCATTGAGATGGATGAAAAAAAATATAATGATCCAATATGTATCACCTGAAGTGGATAATACTATCTTTATTTATATGTATCCATCTAGTATACCAAATCAACCCACGTGTGAGCACTCCAACACTGGACAAGTCGAGCCTGAACTGCCAAGTCACGTGTTTACCTTTCTCCAACTTGGGTAAATGAATATTGAGGAAGGTGTCCTATTGTATGTAGAACCAAATTATTTTGGAGGTTAATTTTAGTGAAACAAAATGATCAATTTCAATTACTTAAGATGTGAAGAGTGCTTAAAGCAAAATTTCAAATGAAATGAAACAAATTGTAGTGAGCTATGTAAGCAATCTAAATCAAATGAACATGTAATTGGAAATTAGATGTTATTGCATGTAAATGAAACTAAATTAACATGTAAGAAGACACTTGCATGGAAATGAGATCAAATTGTTGAGAGCATTAACATGTAAATGATCAAGTGAAACTTAGCATGTAATGATAGTCAAATGAGATGAAGCATAAAATAACCAACTAGCTCAAGATCAAATGCGCATTAGTGAATGGAGAGATAGCATGCAATTAGATCATGAACATTAGCATGAAACAAAAGGAAATGTAAGTTAATCTACTTGCAAGAAATGGAAAGAAATGAAAGAGGAAAATCACAACAAGCACACTCAGGATCCCCTTCCCTCAAAAGAGAGAAGGATGGGATGTCAAGGGGAGGATCCCCAAGCTACCAAAGAAAAAAAATGTATTTATTAGTGATGTGAGTGCAAAATTATAGAGATGAGGTATTATTTTGGGAAAATTTTACAGAATCTTTGAAAATCAAAACTACTCTTTTCCCAAGATTTGCAATGAGTGATCAAGAAATATTTTGAGAAATATTACAAGAAAACTCTCCTTGAGAGAGACTTGAAAATATTGGATGAAAGAAGAAATGTATAAGTTACAAATCCTCATAACTTGTGAGGCTTTGTAACAAGAAAGTGAGTAGCAAGAACAGGGTATTAGTCTTGAAAGGTTCGAATGTGAGAAATATTTCCAAGGTATGCACTTTATCTCTATCCTTCTTCAATTTGAATCTATTGCCAAAACACCTATAGGACAACAAGAAGATAAGTTAGCATGCAAGAGAAGTAAAGCTGAAATATGCAAGAGGAGAAAATAATTTTCATGTGGTGGAAAACATATGGATTATATGTTAACTCAAATGCACTTATAATACAACAAATTCCTCCACTAAACCAACTCGCATGACCTTATTTAATGGATGAGATTTGGGACTAAACCCAACACTTTAACCTTCTATGTTTGATAAAACAGTATTATCACAAAATAGAAAGTGAAATAATTTGATTTTAATGATATGGAAGGAGAAATCTAGACTTATGGAAACCCCCTTTCAATATCCTTTGATGTATTTGGAAATTCCTTAGCTTGAATGACTTATGAGCTCCTTGAGATTGATGGAAATGAATGGTCTAACCAAGGACACTCCCAATATCGAAAGGCAATAGGTAACCTGCTTAAATAAAAACAAAGATTACAAAGCCAAACATTAGTGCAAATGGAGACTTCCCATATGATGGAAAACTTGTATTTGTTGTTCAACTGAGAACAAACAAATCACAACTATTGCTCAAGATATGCGCAAGCTCAAGGGAGACTACAAGAAATTACAATTTTCCTTTCCTAGCTGGAAATTCCCTCGGGTTATACAAAAAATAAATAGTTATGCAAGAGAAATTCAATGAAACACAATACTTATATGAGTATAAAATCAATTTTATATGTTACCTCATGCTCAAATAATAAAAGCATAAGACTAGCCTGTGACCCTAAAAAAATTCTTTATTGCTTCAAATAAATTTTTGGTAAAGTAAAAACAAGCATCTAGCTTCCAAACAAAGATATAATAGAGCCCAATGGGTCTCTTTACACACAAATGGGAGAGTATCCAAATGAGAAATATCAATTTCAAGCAGGGAAGTGGTGAATATCTCAATGCCAAGTCGAATTTCAAGCCAATCCAAGTGTGAAATCTCAAAAGTTTGAATTGTTGTTAGGTGTCTCCAAAATGAGTGGTGCGTATTACCTCATGGACAATTTGTTACATCTAAATGGTGTGTAATTCCTCATGCATTCCATGTGTGAAATCTTGTGGATATTAGTGGAAGAAATATCACACTAAATTAGTCACCAAACAGATGCAACTAATCAATGTCAAATATGCCGATGCATGAAGCTTCCAAGTAGATCTACGTATGGGTGAACTACTGATGCATAACTCGTTGAGGTGGTTGCTCATGTTACAATTGGAGGATGAAGGTGATGTAGTGGAGATACACTCCACTAATTTCTCACTAAATTTCTCTCAAATTGATCTCAATATTGTGTTGATCTTCAAGAGGATTTCAACATGGCAAATCGACCCCACAAAGTAGGCCATTAACTCGACCTATTAGAGCCTCAAAACTCATGTGCTAATGTGTTTGCCATATCATCATTTAATTTCCCTTTGATTGCTCCTTACTTTGACTTGTATTTTTCACCTCATTTCCACTTCATTTTATTTGTGGAAATATTTATTATTTCACCACTTATTTAATTCTTTGTCAATTTATTTGTAATTTACCCACTAGACTTAGGAAAAGTGGGTTTTGAGGGGTTACAAGTGAATTTTTGACCCCCAAAGTGTTTCCTAGAAGAATGTTTAGGCGGATAGGATGAATTTTGAGTACTCACACACCTTCAACATATTCTTGCATCACTTATTTACATTTTACATGAAAAATTAATTGAAAATCTCGTCTTGTGGGAAATTTTTATTTATTAAAAAATCTTATCTAGACTTGGTCAAATTCTGAGAAACTTTATATATGACCTAGCATGGTAATATAAATTGAACGTAGACACTAATATGGACCCAAGGATCGATCTTCAAGCCTTCACCCCAGCTTTGGGGATATATGTGAGTAAGAAAAGTCAACTAGTTATTCTTCGTTGAAAAACAAGAATAATTAGCTAAGTGAAGGAAAAAATCTAGGGTGTAGTCACTTGTTGATAAAGTACCAAGTCTCTTAGGCCTATTACAAATATTTATTCATCATTCTAGTGACATTTTTTACAATTCCTCGTAGGGTTGCGGAATTTGAAAACAAATTGTAGAGAGAGGAGAGAGAATGGGGCTAGAATGCCCTGCTAACTTCTCGATTCTAAAAAATTGATGTATAGTTTTGTCTCAAGCTATGGAGTCTTAATAATATCTTTTGAGTGCAACTCAATAGTCAAAAAATTCCTCACAAAATTATCTACCTCTGGATCTGACTCATCAGTAGAGAAATCTTTATGTTCTTTAGTTTTTTTTTAGACTTTGAAGGCAACATCCTTTGGTTCTGACCTCTCTTTTACAATCCTCATTTCATATGTTGTGAGAATTCCATGTAGTTATTCCATCATGAGAGTGTTCAGGTCCTTCATCTCTTCAATGGAAGAGATCTTGGCATTGAATCTCATGGGAAGAGATCTCAATACTTTCTAAACCACAAATTCTTCATCAAGCTTTTCATTAAGGCCTCTAATGGTGTTAGCTACTTCATCAACTTTGAGAAATAATTCTACAATACTTTCATCCTCATTCATCTTTAGAATTTCAAACCTCATTTTTTTTGTTTGAAGTTTAGTTTTCTTTACCTTAGCATCTCCTTTGTACTTGTTGTTGATCTCATCCCATATTTCCTTAATTGATCTACAATGCATTACCTTGACAAGTTCAGATTGATTAAGACCAAACAAATTTCATTTCATGTCTTTTCATTGTTTGAGTAGGCCCTTCCTTCATCTATATTTTTTGGAGGAATTGTTATAATTCTATATCCAACTTCAATTGATGGCCATACATAGCCACAAAGATACATTATTTAATATTCCATACATCTTCCAGAATACATAATTTGTTTCATCAAATATTGGTGTTTTGTTTGAGAAAAATCCTTCATGACTAGGCATTGATTCCATTCAAATCTACCTTTTAGCTATTTAGCTATTCTTGAAGTAACCCACTCTAATACCACTTGTTGGGAATCAGGATAACACTAAGAGGGGGTTGAATCAATGTTATATAATTTTTAACAATTATTTAACTAGACAAACACATTCAATCACATCATGATGCACAATTCACATAAGATATTGAACAAATGGAATTAACGTGGAAACCAATACGGGAGAAAAATACACGCACCAACTTCAAATTACACTAAATTAATTGGGTATTGACCTACAGGAGGCTCCAACCCCCTTTTCTTTATACGAATCAACATGATGGAAGCACCAAATCCCACTATCTATAGGAACCAGTCTGTTGGAGGCACCAACCCCCAATATTTATAGACACCAACCTCAAGGAGAATTCAATCCCCTGATCTATAGGCACAAACCCATTGCTACCATTGAGATCTATTTTTTATTCATTTTAAAATCATATCGATCATCATTAAATTATTTCAAAAACAACTATTTAATTCTCAAATCTTCTCACTTCTTTTTAGACCAACTTTTCTTCCTTTAATTCCCTAATTCAATTCATTTTCCTTTAAATCTACAATCTTCAACTTTTGTGGTTTTGATTCATCCATATTTTCTTCATCCAAATTGGGCTACATTTTCATCTTTGTGTCAACAATAACTACTTCTCTCATTTTTTTACGGGAACCCTTTTTTCTTATGTCATCTGATTTCCTTTATAGATGTCGCTCCTTTAATTTTTCATTTAAAAACTTCCTTTAATCACATAACTATATTTTGGCACTCGAATTAAAAATTTCTATTTGCATTCCAGGTCACATCAAGTTCGGGTCACTGGTAAAGTCCATGCCCTCATAAGCATAGTCATCAATAATCACAATTTGGCTATGAAGCCACTGGAAGAAATCCTCATCGAAGAAATACCGGATCGGTCCTCCTCCTGTGCGAGGATCGAGTGATGAATAGCGACCCTACCTTGGCTCCCTCAGATCAAGGGGACCTAATCTCATCCTTGGGCACATGACAGATACCCTATCAAGGAAAAATGAGACTATGATAGTACCGTACCCAAACCTGTGTTGGGTATGAGTCTTCCATGCTGTTAATTCTACCTCTAACTGGTGAAGCACTGCTTCACACCAGTTGAACATTTGTGGCTGGACACAGTCAACTGTAAGAAATAGTTGGGCCTTTGTTGCAACGTGGGGACTCTTTGACCCCGCCAATCGCATAATCAGCCATAAAAATTCCCTCATAGACCGGGATCTTATCCTCTCTATGGGGACTCTGTTACTGACTAACCCACTCTCAAGGATGCAGTAGGATTGCACCAGCTCTGAGGTAGATCGTGGATCTGGCTTGCCATTGGTGAGGTTTTCCTGTGCCCCACGGCACGACAAACCAGTCAAAAAATATATGTCATCACGGTCAATAGCCAGCACCTGATCTCCAATCCTGAACACTTGCTCGTGTTCATCCCAGCGCTGGATAATCCATCTCAGTAAATCCTCCTGCCCTTTCATTAACTCCAACTTTTCATACTTCAGTAAACCGTAGTGGAGAAATGTAAGTATGCATGCTGGATCATTTCGCATCAGCAATTCCTCGCTATCATGGGCCTGTTCTCTCCATAGGTGAGTCATTTCAGCCTAAAACCTGCACAAAATAACCCTAAAAATAGTTAAAATGGGGAAAAACACTTAAGGAATCCATGCATGAGGGTTTTAACTGTGCCCTTTAGCTCTAACACTACCCCTAGTGCTGCACATGGAGGATTAATGCCCTTCAGTGGCACATACAGAGCGTTTAACGCTCTCTACTAGCCATCTGGAGGGCGTTAGTGCGCAAATAGGGCTTTAGGGCACCTCAGATCTACAAAATTCCACCCATAAAACTGTCAAGAAAGGTTAAGTAATGCATAGAGAAAGGTTTTATCTTTTACCTAGGACTGACGGCACGTTGAATGGTTGCCCAGATCTCCTGCAATGGTCCATGGAAAATCTGCTTCTCTTTAGCTCCAGAATGCTCTCACAAATCTCAAAATAGTGAAAATGATGCATGTGAAAGCTCAAAGCATTTCCTTATATTATTTTGGAGACATGATTTTCTAAAATCATTAAAGAGGAAGTAGTCCATTCTCCATGATTTTTTATCTTGCATGAACCCATATGATAGGAATTGTTGCCTTTTTATACTTTTTACCGCTTTTGATGAAAGTACCTTCAGGAATGAAAAGCAGTAAAAGTTGCATGTAATTCTCAATAGAGCACTTTTTGAGATATTTTATTACTCTTTAAAAAATAGAAACATCTTTGAGTTTTCATCGTTGCGCTCGTTAAATCCATATGACGATGTTCTGAGCAACTATTTTTGGATCTTTTTCTAGCTCATTAAACTGAAAAAGACCAAGGGAACATTCTTTTTAGGCACTTTTTTCTTGATCTTTAAACTGAAAAAATACTGAGCTTTGTCTTTAGGCTCGTTAAACTTGATAAATATGACTCGTGTTGAAAAGTTTGCAACAAGAAATGCTTGTTGAGAATGCATCAAGATGATGGAGCTTAATGAAAAGAGTCGCCTTCACTAAGTGGGCCCGCAAGCAAATTATGGCACAAGTTCTATTTTTGGATCCCAGCAGGGATGATCACAGCAGGAGTGATCACAACAGGGATGATCACAGTAGGAGTGATCACAGCAGGGATGATCACAGCAGGAGTGACCACAGCAGGGATGATCACAGCAAGAGTGACCATAGCAGGAGTGATCACAGCAGGAGTGATCATAGCAGGAGTGATCAAAGTCTATTTTTAGACTGGATGTCAAAAATAGAAAAGTCAAATATTATTGTCTCATAATAATATTTGGACTATAAACTTGATCTTATTCTCTTGGAGCACTTTAGTTTGAGCTACAGATGTGGCACATGCAGCTGTCAGAAGGAAATACGTTTTTCTTATGAGTCAGTTGAGTTGTTGCATGCATGACTTTAGTTAGAACTCAATCAGTTGAGTTTGGTGGAGTTGATTGTAGAGTTGATGGAGTTGTGTTCAGTTTGACTTGGTTAAACTAGTTGTAATTAGTCTAAATGCAAATAGACTAATGATGAGTTGTTAAACTAATTATTAACTCATAATGCAACTATAGAATACATTAGTTAACTCAGTTGCATGTCAGTGCATGTTCAGTTCAACATGGACAGGTGTTAGAGGATCAGATTACTTCAGTTGTGACTATAGTTGTGCATGATGATTTGCACAATCAAAGGGATTGAGTATGCCAATGAATTGGCTAATACCAAGTATTATAGCCTCTGCTCACGTCTTTCCTAGTGTGAGTGGTTCTTTGGAGGTTAAATACGAGTTTGGTAAACCATTCGCATTCATTCTTGAGCAGGTATTGAGCTGTGGAGGCAGGCAAGCAGCGGGGGAGATTTGGAGATCAGATATGAGCTATATTGTGTGTAGCATGTGGAGATAGTACTGAGTACTTGTGAGGAGTATTGTACTATGTATTGTTACATGATTCAATCACTATAATATACAGATATTTGGGGTTTTTAGCGAGATGCTTTCCCCGGAAAAATATTGTGTTGATATGTGTGATTGATGCTTCTATGTACGCCTGTGAATGTTTCTGCTTCTGTAAATTGATGATCAACGTAGAGGAGGTTATGTATTATGCATGTTATTCTTATAAGTGTATAATCAGGATAATCTCTGTGAATTTGTGTCATATTATTCAAAATTTCTACAACTCGAGCATCCTTTTCGGTACTTTTCTTGCTCGTTAAACTGAAAAATCCCGAGTTTTTGTTAGCGGGCTCGTTAAAAATATACGGCAGCAGCAAGAGCACTTTCTTTTTTGGGACCGTTTCTCGCTCTTAAATCGAAAAATCCCCGAGTTTTTCTCCTCCTTTGAGCTCATTAAAACTATGAAGAAGGAATGAGTTGTTCTTTTCCCTCTTTTTCTCTCTTACTAAACTGAAAAATATACCATGAGTATTCTTCATTGGACTCATTAAAAATTTTGATGAAGGTATTGAGTTTGTCTTCATGCGACTCATTAAAAATTCACGACGAAAAATGAGTTTATTCCATCGCCTCGTACTCGTAACAAAATGAGGTCGACATTTATTGAAAATAGGTTTCTCTTTATTCGGATTCAATAGATTAACTAACGGAAAAGTAATTGATCTAGGTATACTATTAACCTTTTGTCACACTCGGTTAACAACTATGACAAAGGGACCACCATGGAGTTTCACTTTACAATCTTTCAGACTCTTTAAATATGAAAAGACCACTGAGTTGTCTAGTCTGGACTCTTTAAATTACAAAGACAAGATATAGAGTCATTCTTTTTACGATACTTTTCAGACTCTTAAAACATGAAAAAATGGATGAGTTTTCCTGTCTGGACTCATTAAACTAATCAGATAGGGCAAAGAGTCATTCTTTTTGTGATCCTTTTCAGACTATTTAAATATGAAAATATCGATGAGTTTACCCGTTTGGACTCATGAAATTAATCAGAGGGGGAAAGTGGACAATACCACTGTATTCCGTATTAGAAAGCGTGATTTGGCAGCAATCGTTCCCTTGAACATGGCACTCCCTCAGATAAACCTTCCTTTCGACAGTCTCTCAATATGAACCCTAATATCCTATGAGTTTAGCCTATATACCCTGATGTAATTGCATCTTTGTATCCTAACGCTCTGTGGTGTTCATGATTCTAGTGTTGTCTCGTTAAAACCGTTGTCGTGCCTTCTATTTTTCAAGGGTTAACCATTTGTTTCCTCCATCAACCGATCAAACATATCCTTCCATCATGCCCTCTGTTGTTTAGACCCAAATGCTCAAAATATTCCTCAAAAAACAAAACAATTCTTGTCCCATTTCATGTCGATTGA
The DNA here is from genome assembly GCA_031772625.1 of Pinus tabuliformis. Lineage (NCBI taxonomy): Eukaryota > Viridiplantae > Streptophyta > Pinopsida > Pinales > Pinaceae > Pinus > Pinus tabuliformis. Next base: position 17,877,173 of record CM062818.1, on the reverse strand, counting down.
TGTAGGACACATAATTTCCTACCTTTCAACATGTTTCTTCCTATCGAATTCAACACTCTATCTAGGAAGATAACCCAGAAACACATTTAGTGCCTTGGTACTTGCAAACATTAGTGGCAAGTTACCTTGTGTTTGATCAGGGGCTCTCATTATTGGCTCCTGATTAAGCGATTCTATGGGTGTTCGACGACAAAGACATCTTTCACACTCAGTAGTTTGTACTGTGCATCTTAGAGACCATCACCATTATTGATGACCTTCCTCGTGTCTGTTAACAGTCTCCATTATTTACTGGTAATTATATGATTTCGTGCATGTTCGACATCAACACATATTTTCACATGTATCGATCTATGTTGTTCGGTGAAGCGGAAATCAAGACCTTGGGTAGAGGCTTGCATCATTCAACCTTGTTTCCTCTCCCAAGTTGCGGATATTGTTTTTTGGAGAAAGCTATTTCAGGATGATTCTATTATGACAACTGGATCCGCATTGTGCTTATCAGTGGCCAGTATTGTTATATCTCTTTGGAGAAAATTACTCTGACATAGCTACTGAGCATGGGAATGCCCGACTCAGGACATGATTTTAGCCATTTTATATATATATATGTGTTGTATTAGGTTTCCCTTGCCGCCCAACGCTTCTCTCTCTCACATTTTTGACAGAAAAATTACAGTTTTAGTAAAGTATTTCGGCCATCATCTTTGCCTCTGATCTCATACTTTAGGGGGGCTCTGTTATACAACAAAATGACCTCCTCATCAAATCAGAGGTGAAAGATAAGATGACTGAAGCAAAGACCACAATTACAAGCTTTGATTCCACACCAACGTTGGTTGCACACTCAAAACTTTCTTTATAAATCTTGTTACCAAGCCTAAGGGTGCGTTAGTGACCCTACTAACTCAAGTTGTTAGACCAGGGGCAGCGTTAGTGAAACTAAGGGAAGTTCCAAGGGTCAAAGGAACGAATTGAATCACAAATATCTAGATATTTGTCCCTAAATTTACTCAAGAAAAGCAAGGAAACATCCAAAAATCAATTTGTTTGGAGAAATTCTAATATGAAAAAGGAGGAAAATGGGAAAGAGCTAAAAAGCAGGGCAAGTTCATTTCCTTTTCCCTAGTGAACTCTATGACGAGCTTGGCAACCCTAACTCGATTACTACATAAGCAGTGAGAGGGTCATTGTGAAAGGGGTCAGAGAATTTGAAAGGATAGCCTACTAAGTTGTTGAGAATTGTCTCATATCTGAAGAAGTGAGCTAGAAGAGAGAGAGAGAGAGAGAAGCAGAAGGGGCAAAGGAAGATTGATACAATGGATGGTTGTAATCACTCTTCCGTTATTAATATAGAACTGTGGTTGTGTTCCCTACTCCATGGTGTCGGTAACATTGTTCATTAAGTTGTTCATTTGATACTTGTTTATATGAGTAGTTTAGTTGTATGAAAATATATGTTCATTGTGTATTCATATATTGGTTTTCAAGGTTGTATGCGGTGATTGTGTTTGCCTTTCCTTTGTGTAGGAATTGATTTGGAGTCGGCTTTGAGGGAGTTCTTCTTGGCTGCATTGTGATCTCCAAACAAATCTAGAAGGAGACTTAAGGTAATCCTCTTTCCTTACTTTGTTAATTGATATTTGTATATGAACATTTGTATAACTTGGTAGCATCTGCAGATAATATTACAATCTGTTGAAGGTCCTGGGAAGGCCTTTGAGGGTAGTTTTCATTCTCCATACAGAATGCATTTTACCCCATAGCACCAAAAACTCCACTAGATCCCAAACCTCATTTTTTCTAAAGATTCCATTTCATCAACCATGGCATTTTTCCAAAGTTTTCCATCCTCTGAATGTACTGTTTCCCTGACAGTTTTGGGATCATCATCAGTAATAGATAAAGAAAAATTTGAACATAAAGAAGATGGACTATACCTTTTTCGCTGCTTTCTTTCTCGAACTGATCTTCTCACAACTGGAGTTTGTGGCTCTTCATCTTCTGTAGAGTCTCATTTTTCCTCCACCACCTCTGCCCAAAATTCTTGTCCTAACCCAACATCACTGAGCATGATTCTTGACTTTTCCGTCAACGCTTGTTCATTCTTTCTACAACTCCATTTTGTTGATGTGTGTATGGAGTAGTATTCTACTGTGTTATGCCTCACTTCTTACAGAACTCTTCAAATTCCTTCTTGCAGAACTCTCCACCATTATCCGTCCTCAACACCTTTATCTTTTTTCTCTGTTTGGTTTTCCACCAGAGTCTTAAATTCTTTAAACCTGTCAAAGACTTCATATCTCTTCCTGAGGAAATATATCCATGTATTCTTAAGAATTAATATATAAATTATACATAGTACATAGACTTACCCAATGATGGAACTGAAACAGGTACAAACACATCAAAGTGCACAAGATCTAATATCCCTTTGACCCTCTTATCACCAGGGGGAAATTCACCTGATTCTGCTTCCCATATACACAATGTTCACAAAAATCACAATCCCAAGAGAAATTAGACATACCTTCTACCATACCATTACCATGAAGTTTATGAAGGCCCTTCTCTCCAATATGTCCAAGCTTTTGATGCCATAGTATGGTCTTTTCTCCAGAGGCCATTAAATTTTATACTCCACTTTTAAGACCATAGAACTGTTGCACCCATCAATAATAGTACTACCCATAAGCTTGTATAGAGTTCAAAAATGAACTCCTCGAATCAATTCCAGTTCTCCCCGAACAATCTTGTGGATATATTTCTCTAACACTGCTTTTACACCTACATCATCCATCTTGCTTGCAAAAATCAGATTTCTGGCCAATGCAGGAATATGTAAAACACCCGAAAGTGTTCTAATCCTTCCACCTTGCAACTTAAACTTGACTTTTATGCTTCCAATGATTCTAGCCTTCATGTCATCCCCTAATAAGACACCACCACCATCATATTTCTCATACTTGCAGAACCACTCCCTATGGGGAGTGAAGTGAAAGGGTGCACCTGAGTCAATCAACCATGCCTCATGATCTACATGTGTACTTGAAGAAGAATCCAAGTACACATCCCCACCTTCATCTGAGGTGCTTTTCACCTCTGCAGAAGGAGAATCATCAAATCCCTTTCCTTTCTTAGGAGATTTACATCTACAATCCTTTTTGTAGTGCTATTCCTTTATGCATTTCCAATATACCTTAACAGGTTTTCCTAGATATGTAGATCCCCCTCTAGATTTAGATCTACCACTCGAGGACTTATTTTTGTTTCTATTCTGGGACTGCCCTCATACAGACAAGGCATCTCCATTAATTATATCCATATTTTTCCATCTAATCTCCTTCGATGGACAAGATGAGACTATTTCATCAAACTTCAAGGTAGTTGTATTGCTACCTATTGCAACAACTAGACTATCCCACGAATCTGGTAGAGAGCACAAATGCACTTATCTTCATCTGAAATTTTAATATCAATAGATAAAAACTAGCTAACCACAGTATTAAATGTGTTTAGACACTCTGTCACCGAGTCTCCATCCTTCATCCTGAGGTTATACAATGTTTTTCGCAGGAAAAATTTCTTCACCAATGATTTTGATTGGTACAAAGTCCCTAACTTGACCCACATATCCTTCGTTGCAGCTTCCCCTGATAAATTCAATAATACTGAAGCTGAGATACACAACCATATTGTGCTCTTTGTCTTTCTATCCAACTTCTCGTAGCCTTTTGCTAACATTTTTGTTGGTTTAGTACCTAGATATACCGCGATCCATTGATCTTTATCCCCCAGAAGATCCTCCATCTTGAGATTCCACAACTCAAAACCCTGGCCATTAAATTTCTCGATCTCTATCTTTCCACTTCTCACCATCTTTTTTCACTGCAAGAAGCGATCCCATAGATCTCCCACTGAATAGGGTCTACTAGAGGCCTAAGCAGAACGCCTCAGCAACAAAGGCATCCCCTTGAAGATGAAACAAATCTCAAACCAGATGTAGGTTTTAAATCTGTACAGAAATTACCTACAAACAAATTATTAAAAAATATAAAATATACAATGGTGAGAAACACCAAACAAATACATAGATATTTTCCCCTGGATCCCAAAACTGGGGCTACTAGATTGATTTTTCATTATATTCCTTTGAATTTTATAATGCATATATATACATGCCGAAGAATTCATAAACCCCAATCCATTAACCCTGGATTAGAACATAACCATAGTTTCCCTGACCAGATCTACAAAATACCACAGACAGAGAACCATCATGCCCAAAACATGTGCAAAAGCCATGCACAAAACCATAGGTAGGTTTGCCCATCTAATATGGGGTCCAAAAAAATAAAATCTGGGGCGCTGCCCTGGACCTCGTATAGGGGGGGCCCCTAAAGCCCCTCGACAAGGGGGGTTGTACCCCTCCTACACGTGCGACTAGTTGTGGATAGAATATAACAGACACCCAACAAAGACCTTTTGGAAACCATTTTTTGTGTTAAGACCTAATTTTTCTTGCAAATAGTCAGAGAACGGTCCTTGTTTTTGGAGAAGAGGAAATTGACCACCTCCTTCATTTTCAAATCAATTGGTACCAGAGCTTCATCTGACAAAGTTGCAATAATGGGAAAGAAGAGTCTCCAAGAGCCAGAGGAGATGAATTTGGTTCTTCGTATGGAGGACATTGAGGTGAGAAGAATGTTAGAAATGGTTGAAGAGGAGAAGAGGCATATCCACCTTCAGTTGCAACATGTGCTTGAGGACAAGTTGTTGAAAGTTCCACTCCTATGATAGAAAAATACACCTCCAAAATGAAACCAATATGTGGGCATGGTTCACACAATAGTTATGGACCATATGAGGAAAATGATGCATGTGTTTGCAAGCATCTCCATGGTTCTCATCTTATGCCAGTTGGTAAAAGTGAGTGGCTAGATTCATTTGCAATGTTGTCATCATCATCAGAATCTGAAAAGATGAATGGAAAGTTTAAGGAGGTAATAAGCATTTAAAGTAAAATTCCTTTTGTTTATGTTCATAACACCTATTTTGTAGCATTTGAGCAACATACCAAAGACATTCATATGAATTTTTTGTCTAAAATGGGTTATGAAGGAGGAGGCCTTGGCATCAATGGCCAAGGGATCACCAATCCAATCATGGTACAAGAGAGACCAAAGTATCAAGGATTGGGATATGGTCAAAGGGAGTTTGGAGAATGATCTAAATAGTTTGAGCAACAACAATCATATGAGGATGATATGTCACACCAAGATGGTAGTGACAATTTTCATTTGTCTCTCAAACGAGATGAATGCTTGAAGGGATATTGCATGTCATCATCTACTCCACATCGTCAAAGTTGCAACCCAAGGGAAAGGTATAATTTCATGGGTGTTTTCCAAATGATGGTAATTTTGAATATTTGCGGAATATGTATCCTTGTAATTTCTGTGATGCATTTGAACATTGTGTGTCTTTAGTGAGAAACACATGGTAATGGTTAAAAGGATGGATCAGATTTTAGGCATCAACCATGATGAGTCTCCTTCGCATGAGAGGACTTCCTTGTCGGAAAGCAAGAGAAAGTTCTTTTGTACCCATTGTAAGATGCATGTTCATGGAAATGCACGATGTTGGAAATTACATCCAGAGCTTTGTTCCAAGAAGAGAAAAAAGATTGTGCAACCTAATTCAAGGGAAGAAAATGGTGGAAAAGAGGACTTGCAACAATCCTAAAGCAACCTTCAAGGCAAACTTGATGCAAAAAGAGAACCCATAAGCCTAGGAGAGGCAAAGATTGGGTAGACTGTTTATAAAGTTGCTTTGTAAATATGTAATTGCTTGTTGTTATTTACCTATTTGGGTAATTTTGTAAAGTGAGCAATAATAGTCGCTATGTGCAACAAGTATGGTTTTTCATTGATGTTATGTTATTGGCTTGTTTATAAGTCCATATGTGTAAGGACTTTTGGAATGTACAAGTTGTCATCCAAGTTTGCCATGTACTCACTAATGCAAGTATTCAAGATGAAACTTGTTGCGAATAGAATATTTGTTTGATATTGCACAAGATAAATATGTTTTTGTAGGCAAAGCCAATTATGTCACTGAAATTTTTCAGCAGTGTAACTTTGTGCACAAGCTCGGGTTGAGGACGATAAAGAAAGTTTATGTTGCTTCTAATTTCCAAGATGGAGTCAAGTTTGTCTTCAACAATTGAACTTCAAAATGAAATTTCTTTGAGTCGTGAAAATATGAGATTAAAGATAATGTTCAAATTCCACTCATCGGTGTTTTGTTCTTGCATCAATGATAAGAATTTTGGCTCGATTCTTAACAAGACAATAGGTATTCATGAAGAAGATAGGTGAAGTGCCTTAATTGGGGCTTGAAATTTTGGATTGTTTTTTTGGTGATTTTGAGTTTCAACCTCATTTTATTTACTAGGAAAAGAAAAATTTTGGAGTCCAAAAGTTTCTAGTTGGGAGGTATGATCAGGTGATCAAATTTTAGCTCAAAAATGGAACTACCCAGAAAGTCTTGAAACTAGTGTCAAGTCGAAGTTCTTGTTTTTATGAATCCAACGAAATTCATTTCACCTCAATCTGATATTGTATTCTCAATTTATTTCATTTTTAACATCTGGCCCAACAGTAAAAATATGATTAGGGTTGCTGACTGGGAAACTGACTAGGATTTCATACAGCTAACATCATCCAAGGTGAATGTGAAAGTATGGACCAATCGGGTGCTACCAAGTGTCAAGATCTGGTTCGTGCAGGTGGTTGAATTTGATTGGTTTTGTGTGGCCCAGTAATGGGCTTCCACGTGGCACCTCCATAATACAATAAAAAATTGGTATGGTTGGCCAGAGGCCCAGGAGAATTCGAACCCCCGACCTCCCGGTTAACATTGAAATGCCTTACCACTAGGCTCACAATGGTTCTTATAATATGTAGGACCAAACCTCTATTTAAGTTTTACATGGCGTGCATTTGTGGGAAGGTGTCAGGCTACCAACCCCGACCCTTGGTCATGGATTCAACCATATAACCCACAACGTATAAGGATGGGGCCCAGTGACCAGACCTAGCCCCTAGTCACAACACTCCATGAAACCTTGGTGGAGGGTTCATCTGGATGGTGCAAATGTTAAGCCCCATCCAAGGGAATATCACCACCACACGAGACCATGGGGGAAGCAATTTAGGTGCTTAGCAGAGGGCACTTATGCAGGGGGCCAACCCCTAGTCCCATCATAAACATATGAGCTGACACACAATAGTTAAGCGGTTCCAAGGGGAAGGGCAGGTTGTTGTCCTGACCCTCGATCCCATGGAATTTAATGTGACCATGATCTCAAGCCTTAAGGGGCTAGGTTGACGAGGGCGAGCGTTAAGGACCAACAACCCATGACCACATGGCCCATGTGGCATGATTTTTCACACATAAGGGTTATTGGAAAATTTAAGTATCCAACAAATTGCACCTTTGACAGGTGAATTTGTCACCTCTGGGACAAAAAACAGGGTGAATTTGTAGGACAGTTAGACTGTTAGTCTACTTTATAGGACGGATAACAACAAAACTACATGGAGAGCTTGTAGAGCCATATAATTGGATTTTTTTGTCCTTTTGGAGCTCAAGAAGAGTCTACCTAGGGGTTTTTGGACATTTTGGATCCAATGGTGACCTCTATTTTCTGATTCAAGCACATCTAAAGGAAATTTGTGTAGGTTCAAGTTCATGGGTGTATTGATCAAGCAATGTTTTTGAGCAGTTATTGAAGGTGTTTGAGCATGGAGAAGGCCTTGTAGTGGTTTTCTTACCTTCATAAGTTTAGTACATCAGCTATTACTTGCACGGTTCAACTCATCTATACTTTTCTCACTATGTCTTGTTGAGGAAAGCTTTGTTTTTTTCCTTCAATGTGGAATTTGAGTGCTTATACGCTCATGTATGCTAATTTTTAGTTGGATTATAGGGTCTTTATAGGAGATACCTTGTGTTGCTGATGTTTTCATGATGATTGTAGGCTGTCATGCTATTTTTGGAGAGTTATTTGCAGGAGAAAATTTCCTTGAAGGGGAAATAGCCACATATTTATCATCAAACTTTTATGTACTTTGTTTCCACTGAATATATGGAGCGGTATAGCTATATTGGCAGGCTTGAAGATGTAGCCCAAGAGGGGTGAAATCCGTCACCAAATCCTTTTTTGTGCTCTTCATGTATTATTTTATGAGTTATGTGATGTTGTGTTGCTTATGATTAAGTTTAAATGCGAAAACTAATTCATAACTTGAAGAGACCTTTTGGAAACCTTGTTTTTTGTGAAGACCCATTTTTCCTTACAAAGCGTCAAAGAAAAGTCCTTTTTTTGGAGAAGAGGAAATTGACCACCTCCTCCATTTTCAGATCAATCAAGCTTCCATGTCATCTCTCTGCTACTTGTCATGTCACATCACTACAATGTGTCACACAAAAAATACTACTTGACCACCCGAAAAGGCCAAATCCATCTACCACATGTCACATCCACAAAGTTCCATATGTAATATTGTACACAGGAGCACCACATTTCATCACCTCATTAGGCCCATTCATTATCCTACTACCTATCTCTACTACTTGGCACCTTAAAAAACGTGTCAAGGCTTGCCACCTGCCACTCGTATCTCGTTCTATTATGTGTACATTGTTTGGTCCTAGCATTTTGATAAGTGTTTTGTTGCCTAGGCCAAGCACCCTATGATGAGGATCCTTTTTGGCCACTGCTTATCACTCACCACTTGCTACTCATTACTATTGTTTTGGAAAATCACATGGAGGAGGTGGTCTGCTAAGCGCGTAGGTTCTTTAGCCTAGACCCTTGTGATTATGGGCTAGGACCAGTGCCTTACCACTCCAACATTCATCAAACTTCATGTTTCCTCATGAGTTTCCTTCAACTTTTGTGTTGGTATTATTGGGGGCCCATGTTGGAACCATGACCAACTGGAACCTTGTTTGAAATACACACTTCAAACTGTGTTTTGTCTTCATTCCTTCGGAGTTAGGTCAAGTGCCATATACCATTAGAAAGAGAGGGTTATCCAACCAAGCACCTTTCATGTGATTTTGAAGCTTGACATCAATGACTAGATTTGACATTAATGACAACAAACAAGAAACAATTTCCAACATAGTCAACAATCAGCTAAATGAAAGGTAAATAATGTTTCCTAAGCTATACCAAAGATATGTTATCTATTTGATTTCATTCACTAATCAATGTAATGCTAATTCACTTATAAGTGTTTGTGTTTGTGTCGCTATTTAAGATTGCAACAGGAAATTAGTCCTTCAGAAAAGGGAGGTAACCCATGTAGCAAGATGCACTACACTTTCACTTTATGGGTGAGAATACTTTGTCACAAACAATAAATTTATTTCAGTTTCCATGCATTTTTGTAAATAAAACTAGGAATCTCTAAGGGTACAAAGACATCACAAAAAGATGAAAATAAAATTTTCATGAGGGAAATGTATTTCCTATAAATGGGAGTGTTGTGCATTAATCCAAGGAATGAGAACTCATTTCCTACTAGCTCGAATAATATTTTATAACCCTGAATATACAAGAGACAATACTTACATGTAATGATGAAGTTGAAGAGGAATACCTAAGCTAAATCAAAAGTAAATAATGAAGGTGATGCATACTCAATTCCTTTAAGATACCAACACTTAACATTCAAACTACCATACCAAGAATTATGAATAGAAAGAAAAGTTTACAATATTCCAATAGTTGGCCTAGAGAATAAATGTGACAATTCACTAGGGTTAGAGGGAAAATAACATCTTGAGTTTGGAATTTTTGCTCAAAGAGGGAAAATCAATGGAATAAGAGATCTAGAGGTAATACCTTTAAAGTTTTTATCCTTTGAGGTCATTGATTTAGGCTTCCTTGTATAAATCATTAGTGTGGATATTTAATGCCCCCAACACAATCTATGCACTTTGAGGATACAGGGTATTGTACACACAAAATATTGCACTAGAGATGAAAATTACTAACACCTAGATGGAGACATGTAAAACAAGGAGGATGCAATTCATCACCTAACCATCAATCCTGTTCACTTTAAACAAAGGGTAAACCTAACTCGAATGGGAAATCCCTTTGATTTCTATGCTTACTTCATGTAGTATGGAGTGGGAGTAAAGGAAGCCTAACAAAAAATACAACAATGGAAATGGGAAATGTTTTAAATATTGTGGATGATGGATGAAAAATGGTCTAGTTCTTTATTCATTGGTCCATGGAGATCTAGATGCAATATAGGAGGTCATGTCTATATTGATAACAATATAGACATGAAGGGACTCATAGTAATACCTATGTTATCAACAAACTCTTCATCATGAAAATGCACCCGTTATTGCTGGAATATATAAAAAATCAAGCAAAGTAAAAGGTACCTAAGGTTATTAATCATCTACCCAAATGTAGTTGATTAAATGTCACATAGAATTTATTAATTAAATCATTCAAACTCACTCTTCTAGTTTGCATATATTTTCATAGTTGTTTCTTCGATATCTGTGTGGATCCATAGAAAGTGACATTTCATAAATACGTGAGGAAAATTACCTTAAATGACTTTGTTAGGTGGAAGTACACCAAGTTAGTCGCTTAGTCTTGAGCGTCTCCACCATTCAAGAGGAGTTAAGGAGACTCTAAAGGATTCCTCTTGTCTCCCACCAAGATGAGAAGGTCACTCCATGATAAGATCTAATTAATGAGCCAAATGGATCCAAGGCATGAGATTTGGCCTATAAATAACAATTCATTTGGGACCATTTAATGAAGGATGTTGAAAGCAAGGTTATGCGGGTTAAATTTCCCCTAAAACTTGGAGTTCGTTCATTAAATATCTTCAAAGCTTCTTTGGGAGAGAATTCCTTGCAAAGAGAGAGAAAGAGGACCTACCTTTCAACAATTATAAAGGTTCCACTACCCTTAGCTCTTCCATTGTGTCTCTAGGACATTTTTATCTTCTACAATCATTAATAAATGATTTTATGCTTCCCATTTGATTTCCATTTCTTTCTTGTTTAAGTTTGTTGTTCATTCCCTCATAGTTGAATGTTTCTTTACAATTATTTGTTTTCTTACTTATTATCATGTTCTAGCAGTTTCCAATCCTTTGTGTAGGTAACAAAAACCTTCACAAAAGTGGAATTTTGGACTACCTTGCACCAAATACCACATAATATATTGGCGGATCCACTACTATTTTTCTCTAATCTCTTTTGTGTACACTCTCTCTTCTTTTATTGTTTTCACTCATTAATTAGTATCTATATTATATCAAAAGTTCAAGTGACCCAATTGGGAATTTTCTTAATAGAATTAACCTATTTTTTATTACTTGCATGATCCATGCAACTGTTGAAAAATTAGATGCATGGTTTTCTATAACATTTTTGTACAACCATTGGAACCACATGCATGTCAATCAAGTAAGCACGTGGTTCTACAATTTTCATTGCTTTGTAACTTTTTCTATGTTTCTTGAGTAGGGTGGAAACAATTAATACTCCCCCCCTCTCCTAATTACATATGTATAGTGTTTTAGGCTATTTTATCATTATTAACCACTAGAGTAAAATAATTCATGTTTTTACTTTTCCATGTGGATGGATTTAACTAAGTCAATTTTAGTTTGGGACTTTAAGTGGCATCCTCACTTAAGTATTCTATTCCCCTTGCACTCATTATAATGTAGGGGAATTAGAAAAAAATATGAGAACCATTTTTTCCTCCCTTAGGAATAGAGATTAAGTCACTTAACTTAATTAGGTGGAAAGTAAACTTCACTCATATGCACAACTTTTCCATATTTTCAAGGTACAATTTCACATAGTATAAATATGTTCCATAGTAATGGATCACTTGGTATCCAAATATTTACAATATGCTACTATTTGTGATTCATTTTTGTCAATTTTGATCTAGATTGGATCATTATATTCTTTTCATCCATTTCAATTCTTTTAGAGTGGAAAAAGTGGAGGAATCGGGTCATAGGACCATTTTTACCAGCGAAACCTAGTTTGTAAAATTGAGGTATAAAAGCTTCTAAGATAATTTTGAGGCATGAAATGAAATTTTTTGGGGTAAAATTTTGCTACTTTAGAAAAAAACCTCTTTTTTATATTCTACACATAGGGACCTTTTCAACATGCAAGAATAGCTTGAATCAAAGTCTGTATGCAGAAGTTATGCCACTTAGAAGTTTACCTTCTTATTTTCATCACCATAATTTGAGACGATTCCATGTCATCCCCCATTATTCATGGAAAATGGGTTATCCATGTGATTATGATGAAGAATACTCTAGAATAATCCATATTATAATTCTAGTTAAGTGTTGAGGTAGTTAAACCTAAACACTAGTAGGCTATCGAGCTATTTTATAATCGGGCCACTAGGAGGAAAAGGGGTTGCATTATTTTTGAGTGCATTTATTACATAGTTGAGAAAAAATAGCAAAGAGTGATAGGAGATAGAGCACATAGAGAGTATTTGTGGGATGTTGTATTACACATGCCACAAGTCGTACTTATTTGTACTTGCAACCATTTTCTATTCGGAGAAAGAAAGTAGAGTAGCCTCACCTTCTAGTTGGGTTTTCTCCCGAAAGGGTTTCCCAAGTCATATCTTGCGTCAAATAGTGGTTTTTAAGTATTTTCAGTGTTCTCTATTTTCTGCATAATTTTAATTTTCATGCATATGCAATTAACACTTTTCTACAGATCTAGAAATCTAGAGAGAAATAAAACCCTAATAATGTATATTTCATATTTTAAAATATAATTTTAACATATTTGTTGTGATGAATTGTCCAATGGAATATCAAAAATAGTTTACAAACAAATTTGTACCAACCTCACATCACACACTTGGATTTCTTCTAGTACATTCTTGGAAAAATATGCTCTTCTCCTTGCACTCAGAGTGATCTGGGGGAATCAAAATGTTGAGTTGGAATATTAGAAGTCATTCATTTCACACCCTAAGTAAATTATTTTGGGCCATCATATTGTAATAGATATATTTAAAATAAACCTAAGTTAACACATTAATTCCCTACATCATGGGGTCAAAAAATAATTTCGTAACTTAACTTAGGGATCTAGGGGTAGGCATCCAAATAATCCCGCGTAGTCATTTTCATCTGAAACATAGAAAGTTTGTCTTTTTTTGGAACTTAAATCCACCATAATCTAATTTAAAAAAGTGAATGGTGATAAGAAACCCATGAAGGGGGAAATACTTGGACCAATGGTTTTACTAGCCTCCTTGATTCTCCCAACTCTGGGTAGGGGCTCTAGACCTATGATTGATATCGAGAATCTAATATTCTCTCACCTACACTAGAAAAAGGTAGCTTAGTGGCAAAAACTTAGGGCTTCCAACCAAGGTGGTGGTTGTGGCCAAAAACTACACCTCGAAGTGGTTTTGAATAACTACTAGAAGTGTTTCCATCCCTTTCGAGATGTGCCCCATCACCCCTCATTATAACTCTCCTTTTGTATCTTTTCTAGATTTCTTCTAGTCACAATAAAACTAATGGATGTTTTGGTTCTAACGAATTTTGAGGAGGAGGTGACAGTACCAGAACCTGATCAAGTTTATACTGTTTGTTCTTGAAATTTTGCAAGGAATCCAATGGTGTGGTCAGAATTGGGATTTGAGTTGTGGATTTTCATGTCACTCCTAGAAGTGAGTTATTGTCGTATATTTTTCCATTTATTTTCCATTATTTTGTTGAGATAATAAATAGGCCTCTCCACTTTGAAGTTGGGTGCAAAGATTAGCTCACACATTGTGAGTGATATTCATTAAAAAATATTGGTGCATTGTCTATGTTGCCTTCCTTTTGTTGTGTTTCTTCATGGATGTTGCATTTATGTTATTTTAATTCTATTTAAGAAAATATATTTAACATCACCTAAGGAAATATCCCAGATCATGTTGGTATTATAACAATGTTCTTTGATGCGAATTGTAATTGTGGATACTTACTTGGGCCAAATTCAAAGAGGGTGAAGGAAAACACAAGTCTTTTAACCCCGAGATTGGACATGAAACAGGAATAAATAAATTGGAGGACAATGACATGTGCACAAAGAATGAGTAGGATTTCCACAAGGCCTTCTACCAGATGGCAGATTGATGGAAAATGTTGTCTACAGATTATGAAAGGAGAATGGCAAAATATGGCAAGAAATAGGGAGATTCAATAGAACATAATGCATCGGTACACCGAGAAAGTGGAGGAGAACCTCTTGAATCTCCATGTTCATTTTCAAGTTCTTCCTCTTCCCCTCATTCTCATCATTCAAATAGTCATCAAAGAAATCCTTCTAAACAACCATTTTTAAAGTTAGATGTGAAATTTGATTTTCCCATGTCTAATGGAGAATCAAATGTAGAGAAACTAAACAATTAGATTAGATAAATCAAATGCATTTCCACATACAAATATTAAAGAGGATGAAGCAAATATTTAGTTGGCATCTCTTCGGTTGGGAGAAACCGTGTTATTATGAAAAAATGGTATGCTCATTTGTACATAGCTAAAAGCACTAAGAGTCAATAAGCAACAATATGTATAGAGGACATATTTTCAGCTAGAAACATTATGAAAACAAAAAATCCAAAGGTTTTCCTAAAGTTGACTTACAAAATCAACCCTCATGGGTGCTCCAAATACATTTATTCACATCCTCGTGAGTTTTTCTTCAATAGCTGTGAAGGTCGCTAGAAGCCCAGTCATCACCTTGGGTTGTGAAATTGCTTGAAAAAGACTCAAGCTCTTGACATGATGAGATGAACATTTGATCCTTGAGCCCTAGGAAGCCTTAATGGTAGGAGGATGGTAGATCTCATCTCATTTATGAGGCAAACAACCTCATTGATGACCCAAAGGAGGGAAGGAGTGTTCTAAAATTCTATAAATGCAAGATCATGGAGAGCCAAAAAGAAGAAGAATTTGTGTATTGTTAAGCTACCAAAATTGCTCCAAAGCAATCAAGCATACCAAGGGTATGATAATTCCACCATTTAAGAGAGTTTTCTTTGCTTATTTGAGAGAGAAAGATCTTGAAAAAGAGATTGAGAAGGGGAAATCCTTTTTGAGAGCTATAGAGCACCATTTCTCAATAAACTCTCTTCAAGTGTCCTTGATATTAATTTTTAACTCTTTCACTACCAACAACAATAAAGAGGATAATTTTCCTACTCCTTGGTTTATTTGTTTTGCTCCATTGGCTTGTTTTTAGTTGTTTCATTTTGTTTCATTTTAGTTTTTGTGTATATGTTGTTTCCATTTAATTCAATATTTTGTTAGTCCATGTTTAATCACTAACACCATTCATTGTTTGTATATTTCGTTGTAGGAAAAAACTAGCTACAAAGAAGGTGGATTGGGGACTAATATGTTGCCAAAAAAACCATACAAGATGGTGACTCCACTTACTTTCCTTTTTTGATCTAACTGGTTGTTTTTCAACCCTTTTCTTAATGTGTTTCCATCTGGTTTTAGTCACATTGTTTTTCTGAGCCTTTACAGCTCTCCATTGGACCCGTTTTTGGCCTGAAATCATCCCTTTTTATTTTTTCGGGTTGGTTTCACAGTTTGTAGAGATAGCCACACGAGTCCTGCAATTGTGCATAACATAACCCACGAGACACACAAATAAAAGTCTTATTATAATTTCCTTTTCCTGAGTATTTTGGTAGCCTTTAATGACCTTCCTACACTCCTGCAATTTTTTATAGTTCAAATAGGATTTAATTTTGCTTTACTAACCACCATAAGTAGAGTTATTTTCTTATATTTAACTTTAAAATTTTGTATTTTGGGACTAGGAGTAGTGTGATTAAGAATGAGATTATACCCTCCCTCCCTTGCACTCTTGTGGAAAATCTATGAGGGTATCCGAAATGGTTCTAAAATACTACCTACCATCTCCCTTTTAATAGGAACATTACACATAGATTAACTAGGAAATAGGTAAGTGGCCCTAAACCACACATCTTTTTGACTTGTTTTTCAAAATCAATTTAATTTTTTGGATTAGGATTTGGTGTTGTTAAGAAAGAGAGTAGGTCCTCCCTCCCTTGCAACCTTGTGGAAAACTTATGCGGGGATATGAAAAGCACTAATTTCCCATATTCCTATATGTACTCATAACATATTAGGATACGTAAGTGGCCCATTATCCACACATATTTTATTTTGTGCAAGGAAAAACATAACATAGTGTAATTAAGGGAATTGTAAAGGATCACTGTATATCCACATCATTGCAATTCGCACTTTGTACATTCACCTTGCACACACCATCACATCACACACTAAATTCACTTATTTTTTTTGGAAAGGGTGTCCTCTTTTGGAAACTTAGTTTATTTTGAATGTAAATTTTGGCACACCCTAAGCAACGCAAAGAATCTTTTAAAAGCAACCTTAAATTGAACTAATTAAATTCCCCATAGGGGTCACAAAATAATTTATAGTGCAGGTTAGGACCATGGGGGTGGGCAACACATAAGCCATCATGGTTGTTTACATTTGAAACATAGAGGTTGGCTTTTAGGGTGATTTCAAATCCCACACCATTGATCTGTTAATGAGATCTTAGACAATTATTAAGGTATTATAGACTCATGAATGGATCTACCTATGTTATTTTTTCCAATGGATCGATAAGATTGCAAAATACATAGACAATGAAACAATTAAAGAACATAATAGAAAAACACACATAAACACAACAAGTTTAAGTTCACCCAACACTCCTAGGCTATGTCTCCTGGTCTAACCTTTAGTGGTGATCTCTCTATTATGTCTTCAGAAGCAAAGTTTTTACAAAAGTGAGCTCAATTTGAGTCTCACACAACATATACAAAAAAACAAGGCTTTACTTGGATCCTCCAAGTCTTTCTGAGTACACAGAATCTCCTCACTAACTCCCTGTCTCTATTTTCTCTCTGTCTCAGCACTGCTTGCTTCTGTCTCTGCCAGTCCATGGTTTTAAAGCCAATCGGCGTTGTCTTTTCATGTTCTCTTCTCGAGCTCTCTGGCTCCTGGCCTCTGTCTGCTCGAATCCCCCCTCTGAGCATTAGAAATCATTACTAAATGCCTTCAGGGATGGTGGCCACCTATTCTGTAATGGAATGGGTCATCAGGCCTTTGAAATCCACGAAAATAGCGTTCTCTATTCACACAAAGAAATACATTAATAACTGTGAAAATTCGCCAAACTGCCGCTTATTGGATTTGAATTATTATAAATTCCGCCTTATAACTCCTATCAGGTCCGCCTTTATACCACTTATCGCATCTCCACTATTGATCTAAGAGATCTGGATCCAACAACTGAGCTTCATTTCGTGCGGCTCATGCGTACAGGGGTTAACCGCCCGAAAAGAGTGGTTTTCTCTCTTCTTCGCCTAGACACGTAGCAGCGAATGTATGGGCTTGGGTGGAGCCCGGCCAAAACCACTTACTGCCTACGACCCGCCCGAAATCCCGCTTGTTTCCTTTGTATTAAAAAATACATTAAACACTGAAAATTTCGCAAAAGGGCTTTATGGCGGACTTGAAATGTTATACATGTGCATTCATAAACCCTTTCGGGTTCGATTTCATCGCATCGGGCACTTTTCTTTTGCAATTCATTTATTTGGCGAAAATGTGAAATACAAAGGAAAATGCCATTTTCTGGATTTAAAAATATATAACATATCACCTATAACCTATAACCTTATCGGGTCCAACTGTCGCATGCCATATTTGTATTGGCCCCGCTCCTTGGTGTAGCTCTGATGCGATTGATCGCAATTGCATATCGCATAGACCCCAGACCGTTTGGTAAGCTCTCTTTGTAATCTGTCGATGCGATATGGCAGGTTAACCTAGGCCGTCGATCTGCACACTTGATCGATGGTCCTTGTTGACCCCATTGATCGCTATCGCAACATTTATATGGTCGCCTTCAATAGCCTCAACCTGCCTTTGCTGATTGCGATATGCCGACCAGATCTGGACCATTGATCGGCAAGATCCAACGGTTCCCATGCCAGGTAGTTTTACGCTGCCAATACCCTGTTTTTTCAATGTTTTTAAGGCTCGGTAGTGTTATCCACCTTCTTTAAAGGTTTTCTTTATGCGATAGTTTTGAATGTATGAAGACTTAGAGGGTGTTTTGGATCCATTTTGGATCACACCTTCCCACTGAAAAAAAAAAAAAAAAAAAAAAAAAAAAAAACAATAATAATAATAATAATAATAACTTTTGGACCACCAAAAGTTGTTTTTAAAGCATCAATCAAGCTAGGATACAACTTCCTCACTTTTCCAATCTCTATCCATCTTGCATTGCTTGGTTTTGAACCTTTGAGTCTGATTCTGAGGTACTCAACATCCCCTCTATGTGTAGTTCTCACCTTCCTGTCCAGAACTGTATCTTCCTGCAATTCATTGAGATAGTCAGGCAACAGATCATCAATAGAAGGCAAATGACTTTGTTCTTCGGGATCTTCAATCAATGAGGGTTCAAACAGTCTCAATTTCTCTGCATTAACTACTAAATAGATGTGCATGTAAGCTGGCAAATCAAGGCAAAAAGCATTCTCACCAATTTTCTCAAGTATCTTGAAAGGTCCATACCTTATTGGCTTCAGCTTCTTACCTTCACCTTGCATCTTGTCCTTACTGATATATAACCAGACTTGATCACCAACTTGGAAGCTATGCTCAATTCGATGCTTATCATGCCTTGCCTTGTACTTGGCCTGGCTTCTGTCCAGTTGTTCCTGCACTACTTGGTGAATTTATTGGATCTGTTCAATGAACTTGGTTGCTTTGTCCACATCACTGTGTCCATCAACTGCTATGTCTTTACTAAAGAAAAAATCAAGGGATACCTTGGTGTAAAACCAAAACAAGTCTCAAAAGGAGATCTCTATGTAGAATAATGTTTAGCACAATTGTAAGCATGTTGCACATAACACAAATGTTCATCCCAAAGTTTGGGATGCTTGCTGCAATAGCCCTTGAGCAACTGGATCGTTGTCCCGTTGACCACCTCTATTTGGCCATCTATTTGTAGATGAAATGTTGTGCTCTTCTTTAATATGGTGTTCATAAACTCCCATAGACTTGACCAAAACTTCCCAACAAATCGGGAATCTCGATCAGATACAATAGAAGTGGGTAACCCAAAATGAACCCATGCATGCTGAAAGAAAAACTTTGATGTTTGTTCAACTGCAATCTTCTTGTTACAAGGTATTAAAATACACATTTTTCTGAACCTGTCCATAAAAACATATAAATAGTCATGACCTTTTCTAGATTTTGGCAATCCCCCAACAAAGTCCATGGAAACACTTTCCAAAGGATGAGAAGGAACTAGAAGTGGAGTGTACAAGCTTAGTTTTCTATTGCTGGGCTTGCTTTTAGTACACATGGTACACCCTTTAATATATCTAGAATCTATCTCATGCATTCTTGGCCAATAACAGAACCTTTGCAGTTGTGCAATTGTTTTACTTACACCAAAATGACCTGATATTAGAGAAGTATGTGCTTCTCGGATTATGTTAACTCTTTCAGTTTGAGGAATGCATAACTTTCCCAAACGATATAAGAGTTGGTCCTTAACATGATAATCCAATTCTTCTACTTTTTTGCCATGAATTAAAGCTGCATATACATCTTTAAAATCTACATCTTGAGCATATTTCTCAATGTAGCTTTCATGCAATACTGAGTTATGCTTAAGTATAGTATATGCATTTATGATTGGTCTTGATAACATATGTGCAACCTTATTGTGTATGCATTTCTTATATCTGATGACAAGATGAAACTTTTGTAGAAAACCCATCCACCTATAGTGTCTTGATTGCTAAAATTTAGTTTGTGAGCGTAAATATTCAAGTGGTTGATGATCAGTATGTATAATTGTTTCTTTGCCCATTAGGTAATGTTTCCACTTTTTTACACTCTGTACTAATGCATACAATTCTTTATCATATGTGGGATAATTAGCTACTGCAGAATTAAATGTCTTAGAATGATAACATATGGGTTTACCATGTTGCATCAACACTGCTCCCATAGCATAGTCACTGGCATCTGTTTCAATCTCAAATGGTATTTGAAGATCAGGCAATGCTGGTACTGGTGCTATACCAGTCTTTTCTTTCAAGGTGTCGAAGGCTTTCTACTATTTGCCTCCCCACTGAAACACCTTGTTCAATCCTGTTAAATCATGTAAGGGAGCTGCCATCAAGGAAAAGTTAGCAATAAACTTTCTCCAATATTGTGCTGCTCCTAGGAAGCTCCTAAATTTTGTAGTAGATTTGGGTTTAGGCCAGTTCACAATGACTTCAACCTTAGAGGGATCTATCTTCAATTCACTACTCCCTACAATATGACCCAAATAATTCAAAGAGGTTTTGCCAAATTCACATTTTGAAAACTTAACATAGAATTTTTCCCATGTTTGAATGAAAACAAGAATTTCATCTAAATATACAATTACAAAATCATCAATAAAAGGCCTGAGTACATCATTCATAACTCTCATGAAAGTGGAAGGAGCATTAGTTAGGCCAAAAGGCATAACCAGCCATTCATACAGCCCTTGCTTTGTTTTGAAAGCAGACTTCCATGCATCTTGTTCTGCTACTTTGAGCTGATAATAGCCACTACGCAAGTCCAACTTGGAAAAGTAAACAACTTCTTTCAATTGATCTAATAGATCATCAATGCGAGGGAGAGGATAACGATTCTTGATCGTTATTTTATTTAGTGCTCAGTAATCAATGCACATCCTCCATGAACCATCTTTCTTTCTCACTAACACAATTGGATATCGACATGGTGATGTGCTTGGCCTTATAACCCTTTATCGAGCAACTCCTTTACCCGCTTCTTGATCTCTGCATTCTCTAAAGCGGATAACCTATACATTCTGATGTTAGGCAATGGAGCATCTTGTTGAAAATGAATGTCATGTACTATTTCCCTTTTGGGTGGTAGACCTTTAGGTTCTTGAAATAGGATATCATATTCCGAAACAACTTTTTCTAAATCAGCTTTCTGTTTAGCATCACAGCCTTCAAATGAATTGGTTTTATTAGGGGTCTTTTCCTTTACAACCATTAGTAAAAATTATTTTCATGAATTTACAATTCTTTTCATCTACCTTGAGTTTACGAGAGTGTAGTTATTTTTGAACTGATGAGCTCTTATAATATATTCTATTCCATCTTTTCTGTGTTGATACTTATTTTCAGTTCTATAGAAAATGGCCTTTCTATCATACAAGTAAGGAATTCCTAAAACAATACCACATATATCCAATGGAACTATATCTAACTCAACCTCATCTACAAAATTTGGCCCAATAGCAAACCTAAGTTTACATTGTCTAGTCACTTGTAGCTTTGCTTTATCACATACCCAACCTAATGGATATGGCTTCTTGTGAGGTGTTGTTAGTAAGCCCAATTTCTTCACAATTGTTTCAGAAATCAAGTTTAATTGTGAACCACTATCAAATAAAGTATCAATCTTTTGATACTTGGAAATAACTCTAATATGAAAAAGCTCATGTCCTTTCCTCATTATTTTCATTATCAGTATATTGAGCAGAATTACTTGTAGATGCTTAAGAATTTTTACCTTTTATACCTGTGGCTGTGACTGTTGTTTCATCACTTGAGTCTGACCCCAAATCTTTCTGAATAGCAGCAGCAGTCTTCTTCTTCTTACCACCAAACTTCTTGGGCTTCATCTCCGGATGCAAAGACCAACAGTGTTCATCATCATGCCCATCCATTTTGCGGTGAGTTCATGAAGGTTTGTCTTTCTGTACAGTGTTTGTCTTCCTCTCCTTCCATTTTTGCTTCTTCCTTTCCTTGTTCTTGCTTGCAGTGGGTTTTGATGATCCCCCAATCTCTGGGTTCACATTCTTGCCTCTAGCCTCTAGATGTGTAGCCTAAACGGATACCTCATCTATGCTAGTAGGGTTAAACATGAGAATGGTGTGCCTCAATTAGCTATGTAGACCACTTATATACTTCAACAATGTTTCAGGTGAGTCTAGAGAAATGCCTAGAACTAAAGCTCTTTTTATTTTCAGGGCTAGTTTTATGTGAAGAAGATGATGAGGATGGTGATGATGGAGTAGATGGTGGAGAGAACCTCTCTTCTTTTCCTTTGCCTTTTGGATGGCCATCTAGAAGAGGTTCCTTTGCTCCTTTTTCTATTTGAGGTGTTGAAGTGCTTTCACCTCTGCCTTTCTTAAATTCTCTATACATATCTTCCACCATGGATCTCATGGTCATGAAATTGTCCAAGAACTGAGAGTCTGATTATGATGAGGTTTTTTTAGATCCTAGATCTACCTTAGGCTGAAGGGAGGCAATCCTAGGATAACCACGAACCACGCTTAACCTGGTAGTTAGCCCTACCAGGTTGGGAGAGGGTTCTCTCCTTGTGAATCTCAGTTGAGATGACTGAAACAAATATGGATTTTAGGCTAGGTATAGTATCTCTAGGGTTTTTGGTTGATTTTGATGATTTTGTTGCTGGATCAAATGGAGTAGGCAAGTTTGGGCCCGGGAAATCAAGTCAGGAATGCAAGGTGTTCTGTGGGGCGAGGTAGGTAGGTGTTTTGGCACTTGGAAATGAGTATGACGGTAGGTATAAGACTGGTGAGGAGTTGAGGAGGGCATGCAGAGATCATGTATCCTCTTCAAAAAACTGAAAACATCAAAAACTAATTGTATTCCCAAGGCAAAGCACTGTTACCAAAGTATTCTACCTATCTATCTTGATTTCATTTAGTTTAGAAGAATGATTTAGATTTTGGAACACATAGCACATGAGAAAAAACTAATGATAGAAGGAGAAACAATGAAAAAACACATTACCACAAGAATCCCACAAAAGACCTGCAAATCCTGTTTTATTTCCTTGCCAAACTGCTGTAGAGATGTACAATATAGCTCAAGGCATCCAAAAGAGTCCAACCTTTTCTAATGACTGAAAAATACATAATATAGACATGAAAACCACCTATGCTAGCCATCTGAGGTCGAATCCAAGGGATAAGGTACTGTTTCAACCATATCTAAACTAAGAACATGAATATAGGCAGTGTAACGTCTTGCCTCTAAAACCATGGATACTGATTCATTCACCCTCAAACCACCTCAAAATGATGAATATACCCTCTAAGGTCATTTTACAATTACATTTACATTCAAAAGCATCATTTACAGTCATAAATTCATCCAAGATGAGAGAAAAAGTCAACTTGTAGAAAAACTATTCGAAATTTGGATTTTTGAGCAAACTGGTTCTATGCATAGCGCCACTGGCCGGGTGCGTAGCGCCACTTTACAGCTGATTTTGGAGGCCTTCCCCTTAGCCAAATTGAGCCCAAGATAGTTCACTGGAAAGGTCTTCTTGTCTAGTTTTTTGGAACATCTTGAATTTTGTTCATTTGGATGTCATTTTCCCATTCAAAAGTGAAATATCCCAAGGCTGCTTCCTGTGTGTCCAAAAAGAGGTAGAGCGATCATTTTTTGATGGTTTTTTTACCTTTAGGTGACCAAGATTTGCTCCAATATTGCTGAAAATTTTAGGAGTTGATGTTCTCATCATGCTGAATCCAAATATGCAAACCATTTCTCCAAAAAAGTCTCCCAGTCAAAAGGGTAGCGTCGGTGGCGCTACGCACCTAATGCAATTTTCTGTGTTGGAAAATTTCAAAATGACAAAAACTCACCAAAACTTGCCCAGATTTGGCACAAGGCACCCTCATTAATTGATTTGATGGGCTAGGGAGGCCTAAGCCAAGATTTTTAGCTTGTCATGCTCCTTTTTTCCCCTTAAGGCCTTCCTCAACCTAGCCTTAAGCTTCCTGATTTTCATATTGCAAATTTTGTTTTCGGGTCATATAATGATATGACATGTGCCATGTTAGAGCCTAGATTTTCCTCAGGCTAGAAAGACAAGGTTCTAGGTCCACATCAAACCACGCTCAGCCTCGTAGCTAGCCCTACGAGGACAAGAGAGGGCTCTCTCCGGGTCAATCGCAGCGAAAGATAATCAATGGGGCTGGAGATGACTGAAAAACAAACTAATTTTAGGCTAGGTATGAAAAGCAAAGGATTTGATTTCAGTTTTTGGGGGTTTTGTGCTGGAAACGGGGAAAGGCAAATTGGGCTCGGGGATGAGGCACAGTTTCTACAGAGTTCTGATTGGGGCAAGGAAGGCAATCGTTTTGATGCTTTAAATTGAGTGAATGGATAGATCAGACTGGTGAGGAGCTAAGGAGAGAAAGAGAGTCTCAAGAATTCTCCTTAAACAGATGAAAACATGGAAATTTAAACAAATTCAAAGGCAGAGCATAGCAGTTAATGGATTCTACCTTAATCACTCATTTGTTCAAATTCAGAAGAAGAGACAGGAAAATGATACACATAACACTAATGAACTTACAATTACTTAGAGAAGAACACCATCAAAAAATAAAGCCACATGGATCCCAAACAGTGCTGCAAAACCCTGGTCTTTCCTTAGCCAAAAATGCAGAGATAGAATGTACAATGATATGCCAAAGAAATCCCCAGTGTCCAACCCTGAAAATGATTTAGGAATTACATAATATAGACTAGCCCAACCCATTCCCTTGCCTCTATGGGTCGATCTAATAATTCTAGGAGCTATTTCAACAAATTCTAAACAAAGCACTAAAATCTAGGCAATCAAAACAACTTGCCTCTATAAGGTAGGAAATTGATTCATTCATTAAATTTTCACTTTTTAGTGAATGAATCCTCTAGAACAAGTAAATAAGTGCCAAAATTACATCATGTTTATCCAATTACATCAATATAGATCAAAAATTACATCAAAAAGCAAAACTAGTCAAACTGGCCAAATTTCTGAGCTAGAAGGTGAAAAAATTGAGCAAAATCCTCTATGCGTCGCGCCACTTTGAGGCTAAGTTTGAGGCACTTCTTGAAGTCCAAATTGAGACCAAGATAGCTCATTTGAAATCCCTGCCTGTCTTCTTTCCAACCCAAGTGGAATTTGTCAATTTGGATGTCATTTGCCCCTCCAAAACTGCAATCTCTCAGGACTGCTTCCTGTGTGTCAAAATAGGGATAGAGAGGTCATTTTGTGAGTGTTTTTGACCTCCTGAGGACTCAAAACTTGCCCAAGCTTCTTGGCCATGCACCAGAAGTCATGATTATTCATGCCAAATCCAATGATGTAAACTTTCTGCAATTTGGAGCTCCCTAACAAAAGCGCGTGCCATGTGGTGCGGCGCATAGGGAGAAAAACCCTGTTTTTTGTGCCAAAATTTGTCAAAATGTCAAAAATGCCCCAAATTTCTTGAAATTTGGGCTGGAGCTTCTTCATTAAGTGTCATTCTGGGCTAAAGAGGCTTTGGCCAATATCTAAAGATGATCAAGCTCCCTTTGCCTCTTTTGCTTCCTTATTACCTTCCTCAATTTTGCCTTTAAATTCCTGATTCGTGCCTTGCAGACCTTGTTCCATGCCATGTAGTGGAAAGCCATGTGTCTCAACAATGCATGGTCCTTATCAGCGTTTTCCAACAGTCTCTCTAAGTGAATGTTGACTCTCTCGAGATTAGTCTCCCGATCATCATTAATCTCTTGCTCCAATGAAGTGAGCTCAACCCTTCTCCTTTGTGCAGCTTGGCGATTCTCGCGGATGTTTTGTAACTCCATGATAGCTTGCTGATCTTCAAGCTATTTGTGTCTCTACTCCAAGTATTTCATAGTCCACTTAGCCCTTTCCAAGTCAAAGGATAAGGCTTGGATCTCTGTTTGCTGCTCCTGGATGATCTCCCTAATTTTGGCACTTTGTGGGCCCGTATCTGTATCATCATCATGATTGAGAATGAAGTCGATCTCTCTTTCACCTGAAGGCCCCTCATCCTGCATTGGCCTCTTGCCTTTTTCCTGTACCTGTGGTGCTGATGTCGGAAGTGAGGCCCCTTCCACACCGGGTGGAGATAACACTTGCTTTGCTGCTGCAAACAAATGTCAGGTGCCCTTCTGATATGTGATGAATATCGGCACACTAGCGGTCTCATGGTGCTCATACTGATGAGAAGGTCCACCTGTATCATGCTTGACCTCTGATAATCCCTGTGAAGCTCTGAAGAAGTCACGAGAGATGAAATCATCCCAAGTGATGCCCTGTAATCCAAGCTGATGAACCACCAAACTCTTAATAAGAGCAAAATGATAAACAGTGTTAAGTTGCTGTTGAGTGGTTTTATGCTGCACAAGTGTGGTCATCCTCTCTATATTCTGGCAAATGAAATACGGAATGTTCATCATCCGTACCCTGCTAAAATGCATGAGAAACCTGATGTGATAAGCATATAGACGAGAGAACCGTCCCTCACAGCTGAAATATTTCATGATCAATTTCATAAGTGGAGCATATTCATCTTTCAGATATCAGAATGGAAACACTCTCTTGAGCTGCATCAAGAAACCGATTTTAATGTATGGCTCATAATGTTGTCGGTCAATCTTCTTCTTCTTGGTCCATGGTTCCCCAATGTTTGGTATGCCGGTTGCTAGTGAGACAGATTCTGGTGTGAGTGTGAAGGTGACACCGGCTAAGGTAGCCTGATCTCCATGTAAATGCAGCACAAATAGACGAGCCAACTCATGATGAAATTGAACACTAGCCACCTTTTGACAAAACTCATAGCATGATTGATACTGAAAACAAAACATAGAAAGAGGGCAGGCCTGTAATTCAGTGAGGGTGACTGGTTCTTCTCGGATATGTCTATCTCCTCTATGAGGCCTCTGGGGTGTATGTTCCTCCATGGGGGAGTCACTTTGGGTTTTCATTTCATAATCTGATGAATGCTCAGATGCCATGACTATTTTTTTTCAAAATTCCTTGGAGAAAAAGATGCTGGTGTAGGAAAACTGTGCTGAACTGCTCTTTTAGTGATGTGTTGAAATTCTGCCACCAAGGGGAAACAAATGAAACAAGGGACTTTTAGGAATAGGGAAAGTAGTAAGGGATTAGGGACTATTGGGACTATAGGGATTAGGGAAATGTAGGAGGGTTTTGAGGGATTTGATGTATAGGGTTAGGAATTGTTGTGTAGGGTTTGAGGTGTGAGATTGGAGAATTTGGGACAAAGCATTTAGGAGAAGGAATTAATGAGCTTAGGGGGGTAGGAAATTAGGGAATGATAAATACAAGGGAGAAATGGGAAGGAGGAGTGACAACTTTGGTAGCAAAACATAGATTTTGAAACCCACAACAATTTTCCTTTTGAGGTACTTTGGAGGTAGGGCTTAAGATTTTTGTATCAATTGTTATTAGCCATAAACCACCATAAATTATCACACAATTGGATGAAATACCAAGATAACGACCCTGCCTAGAAAATCCATGCAAATAAATGGAAATTTGGAGAAATTTCAAACGTTTTCGGGCTTTTGACTGTATGCGCCACGCCGCATACCCAATGCACCACGCCATCCTAGTGCACCGCGTCTGTTCATAATTACACTGGACAACTTCTCCCAGTGCGCCGCACCGCCCTAGTGCACCGCGCCACCTACTCTATGCGCTGCTCCGTCCAAGTTTCCTCCAACTTCACCCAAATTGCACACTAAATCAACCAATTTGCTTTGAGTGGCTTCTGTTTGGTCTTGGCATGCAAATGACATTGATCTTCATGAAAATATCTTTATAAAGACATGGATTTGATTTTTTGACTCTCCAAGACCCATCTTTATAATGTTTTGGCATTCACACTTTTTCCATTTTAATACAACCCTGTTTTTAAATTTCCATTTTTATTTTTTGACTAAAATGATGAAATTCTTGGCAATTTTTTGTAGGGATAGCTGACATGGAATTTGGTAAAGGAGACCAGGGCTACGCCTGAAGAATTCAATAACTGAAGAACTTTTTAGAAAATGTTCCAAAAGACAAAATGTTGACTTTTCTTCAAAACAGAGTTTTGAAGAACAGTCATAATCCATCGGTATGACGATGAAATTTGTGAAATAAAAAGCATGTGTAGAACCTCCCTCTGGTCTGCTGGCATTTGGACACTTTAACGACTCAATTTGTGAAACCCTAGACCTAAGATTGACATGACTCTTTACCCATTAAAAGATCAAACATTGACTGTCATGGACTTTAATAAAAATTGACAAAAAGACCTAAGCCAATGGGTACAAGACATGAGGGGAATGAATGACAAAGCCCTTTCCGTCAGAAAATCGATGCTCCTAATGGAATGCAAATGAATGGACTAAATGAGACACCTGAAAATGAAATGCAACAAAAGAGATTTTGATCGCTGACGTAGGGCTGTACAGACCGACTCTAACATGCCGGAGGATTCTATTGTCCCTGTTGGCCTTGTTGATCAGTCCCTCAAGATGCATGTTGACCCTCTCAAGCCAAGTTTCCTAGTCATGTTCAATCTCTTGCTCAATGGAAGTCAAAGTGACATGGTCCTCTTTGTCATTTTGCCTCTTCAGTTTCAACATTTCAAGCTCCATTAGACTTTGCTTATCCTCTAACTATTTGTTCTCTTGCACCTTTTGCTTGCCCTTTCTTTGCTGCTTATGTCTCTCCATGGAACTATCACTAAGTGTTTCTTCTTCATAGTCATATTCACTGTCTCTTTCCATTGTTTTTATAGTTGTGATCACTTGTGGTCAATGAAGAGATAGGGTAGATGAATGAAAGATGAGTATAAACAGATTTCATGGATGAGTAGGTGAGAGTGAATGGGAGTGTAAATGGGATTTAGGGAGTGAGTAGGGTGTGGGGATAATGTATGGTTTAGGGATGTATGTAGGATAAAGTGTGTACGGTTTTGGGGAGAATGTATAGGGTTTGGGAAATTTGTATGTGAGAATGGGATTTAGGGAACAACAAATGGATGAGGGAACAACAGATGGATAAGGGAACAAAAAATAGATGAGGGAACAACAAATGGATGAGATAGGAAAGAAATAAATGAGTGAGCTTTTAAATTTATGAGAAGGTTTGGTGAAAACTATGGTTTGGCTTTTTGAGAGACAAAATCACTAAAGACTAATGCAAAAACCCTTTTTCAACAAGAATGATTGAGTTACTTACTTGTCAAGAGGCAAATTTGGAGATTTGAGGCAAATTGGGGCGATTTAGAACAATTTGAAGCTTGGATACTAAGTGTGTAGCGCACTCACCCAGGTCTATAGCGCTAGTTTGGTGCGTAGCTTTAGTGAAAAATTACACTGCAGGAAAAACCCAGGTGCGTAGCACCACTCCTATGCATAGCGCCAGACTTTGGTGCATAGTGCCAACTTCAAACTCACTTTTGACAGCCTTCCTGATGTCCAAATTGGGCATGTGATAGCTCGTTGGAACGCTTATTGAGTCTACTTTCCAGCACATCTTTAATTTTTCAATTTTGAGTTCATTTTCCCTATCAAAAGTCAAATCTCCCAGGATGGGTCAAAATGTCCAGAATGAGGTTGCCTAAATGCAGAGTGCTGTTGCAGTCAAATTTGGAAGGTCTTCCTCAACTCCAAAGTTAGCTCATGAGAGCTCATTGGAAAGATCTTTGTGTCTAGTTATCATTTGATGCATCAAGTAAGTCATTTGGTCATTCCATCGAGGAGAAAAATCGATTTTACCAAGGTCACTCCAGAGGTGCAGCAACCCTCTTGAGGCAAATGATGTTTTCGACATTTCTCCCAAACCATGAAACCTGTGTAAAAAAATGAAAGATTTTTTTCTTCTTGGTTCAATGATGGACAAAAAACTCTCTCATTTTTGTCAAATTCATCTTCTATTTCTCAGAAACATCATTTGAGTAAAACCTATCCCGATGTGTGGAACAGGGGATTTGTAGAAATGAAGGGAAATGAAGGGGATAAGGGGCTTCTAAATTCTTGAGAAAATTTTGGGAAGTAGGGAGGGGTGTTAGGAAAAACGGAAAGTGGAATTTCAAAGATTGAGTGAGGGGAAGGGGTCCAAAAGGGAAAAACACAGGCCTAGCCTAGAAAATTGTCAAATTGTAGCAAGAAGCTAGGGTTTGTGGGAAAATGATGAATTTGAGGGATATCAGTGATGGGAAGTGCTTAAGAAAGTATATTAAGGATAGGGGAAGGTGTATGAGCATCAGGATACAAGTTTTGTTGATGATTTGACCATCCAAAAAAAATTACCTTCAAAACCCTAGGAGAGGGAAATGAGTCTTACCTAAGCACAATTGAAGCACGAACAAGGTGTAAATTGACCCATTGGAACCTGAAATGATGATGAGAACTCTTTGAATGATGGTACACTCAACTAAATGGTGACATGGACTCACACTTGGAAAAATTTTGAAGGAGTGAAAACAAATCCTAGACCTAATACCTAGTGACCAAATTTTACTTGAAGACTCACTGAAATGACAAAATTTGACCTTGACCCCCTAATACCACTTTATAAGAGCATATTTGATCACTGGTGAAAGGCCTCAAATACTGACACTAACAGGTTTGTTATGCCATCATCCTCCTAAGATAGACTCTTCCAAATTCTGGATTGGTCTCAACAAGTTGTCCTTCTCCTACTTTGAGCTTTGACCTAGTTAGCATTCACAATCCAGCACAAGATTGTCTAACCTTAGCAAACCTAAATCTCTGATACTAATTGATCTACTAATGAGATCTTAGACAATTATTAAGGTATTACAAACTCATGTGCATGGATCTGCTTATGTTACTTTGTGCAATGGATCAACAAGATTGCGAAATACATAGACAATGAAGCAATTAAAGAACATAATAGACAAACACACATAAACACAACAAGTTTAACAAGGAGTTCACCCAACACTCCTGGGCTACGTCTCCTAGTACAACCTTCAGTGCTAACCTCTCTATTATGTCTTCAGAAGCATATTTTTCACAAAAGTGAGCTCAATTTGAATCTCACACAACATATACAAAACAACAAGGCTTTACTTGGATCCCCCAAGTCTTCCTGAGTACACAGACTCTCCTCACTGACTCTCTATCTCTGTTTGCTCTCTGTCTCAGCACTGCTTTCTTCTGCCTCTGTCAGTCTGTGGCTTTAAAGCCAATTGGCGTTGTTTTTTCATTTCCCCTTCTCGGGCTCTCTAGCTCCTGGCCTCTGTCCACTCGAAACCCCTCTCTGAGCATTAGTAATCATTACTAAATGCCTTCAGGGATGGTAGCCACCTGTTCTGTAATGGAATGGGTCATCGGGCCTTTGAAGTCCCTGAAAATAGCGTTCTCTGTTCACATAGAGAAATACACTAAAAACTGTGAAAATTCACCAAACTGCCACTTATCGGATTTGAATTATTATAAATTCTGCCTTATAACTCCTATCGGGTCCGGCTTTATACTGCTTATCGTATCTCCACCATTGATCTGAAAGATTTGGATCCAACGACCGAGGTTCATTTCAGGCGGATCATACGTACGGGGGTTAACTGCCTGAAAAGAGTGGTTTTCTCTCTCCTTTGCCTGGACACATGGCATCCAGTGTATGGGCTTGGGCGGGGCCCAGCCAAAACCACTTACTGCCTATGGCCTGCTTGAAATCCCGCTTGTTTCCTTTGTATAAAAAAATACATTAAACACTGGAAATATTGCAAAAGGGATTTATGGCGGACTTGAAATATTATATATGTGCATTCATAAACCTTTTGGGTCCGATTTCATTGCATCAGGCACTTTTCCTTTGCAATTCGTTTATTTGGCGGAAATGTGAAATAGAAAGGAAAATGCCATTTTCCGGATTTCAAAATATATAACATATCACCTATAACCTTATCAGGTCTGGCTATCATGCCATATTTGTAACAGCCCCACTCCTTAGTGTAGCTCCGATGTGATATTGCGATGCGATTGATTGTAATCACATATCGCATAGACCCCGGGCTATTTGGTAAGCGCTCTTTGTAATTTTCCGATGCGATATGGCAGGTTAACGTGGGCTGTCGATATGCGCACTTGATCGACGGTCCTCATTGACCCTGCTGATCGCTATTGCAACATTTATCTGGTCACTTCCAATAGCCTCCACCTGCCTTCGCCGATTGTGATATGTCGATTGGATCTGGACCGTTGATCAGCCAGATCCGATGGCTCCCATGCCAAGTAGTTTTAAGCTACCAATACTATGTTTTTTCAATGTTTTTAAGGCCCGATAGTGTTATCCACCTTCTTTAAATGTTCTCTTTATGCGATAGTTTTGAATGTTTGAAGACTTAGAGGGTGTTTTGGATCAACCATCCATTGACAAAATTGGTAATGAGATGAAACCCATGAAGGGGTGAGGCCTAGATGACAGATTATCAAGAACCTCCTTATTGTCTCCTGACACTTGGTAGGGGATCTGGGTCCAAATTTGAAAACTAGAAGCTGATATTCTCTCATTCCCATTGGACGTAGGTAGCTTAGTGGCCAAATTTTAGGGAATATTTCCCTATAGGTAGCGGGTGTGGGAGCACTTGCACCTGGAGGTGATTTCGATCAGGTTGCTGGAAGCATTAATAGGAATTTTGAGATGTAGCCCCAATACCCCTCAATATAATCCTCTTCTATACCTTGGTTGGTTTTTGGCTATTGGAAGCGTTGTCAGTACTTTCGTTTTTTTTCCCCAGTACCCTTCTATAAAATATTCACAAGGCCCAGTTACTAATTGAGTGGACAGACGCTAGGTCTTTTAGGGTTCTTTTTCTCATATGAAAAGCCTCACAAACCTTTTTGTTGTTTGTTTCACACATTAAATATTTTTAGAGGGAAAATTAACCATTTATTTTTGCTTTGTCTTGTGTATGTGATTGATTTGATTTGTTAAAAAATCCCAATCAGAGTATCTTTCCACACACTTCCTAGGGCACCATAGGGGACCTGTTATGTCCTTGTAATACTAGTGTATTTCCATCATTTTTATTGTTAGTGTAGCCCCATATTGTTATTGTTGTGACCATGTATCCCCCATGTTGTTATTTTTGTGCCCTATAGAATCCCACTATTGTTATTAGTGTGCCCCATAGAATCCCATTCTTGTTATTGTTGCATTCCACTTGAAAATTGAATTTTTTTTATCATGTTTTGTAAAGACAACACTATTTATGTAATGTTAGGATTAAAATGCCTTGCAAAATTGATTTGACCTAAAAATAACTGCATTGAATTTTTTATTATGTGGGAGTGCAATTTCTAAAATGGATTTAACTCTTTCAGTATATGTTATTATTCCATCTTTAGAAATAATAAATCCCAAAAATTTACCTTCTAGAAGAGAAAATAATGACTTTTTAGGATTCAGAGATATACCATATTTCCTGCATCATTCAAAAATTTGTTTCAAGTCATGAATATGATCGTTTTTTGGAAAATATGGTAATGTCATTGAGATAGACAACAATTATTTTATTTATTAATATTGTAAAAGCAATATCCATCACCCTCTATAATGTTTCGCTAGTATTGATAAGACCAAATGGTGTCTTTCGATAAGCATAGGTTACCCATTTAGTCTTAAAGTTGTCTTTAACCTATCGTTGGGATGGAAAATGATTTTATTATATCCAATGAACACATCAAGGAAGGACATCGACTCTGATATGGCCATAGATTGTAGGACCTTCTCCATAGGAGGCAACAAAAAATTACATTTTTCTGATGCTTTGTTAAGGTTTCTTAAATCGATATAGATTCTTATATATCCATTATTTTTCCTAACTATAATCAGATTAGATACCCACTTAGTATTTCTAACTGGAAATATAATCTGGGCTTTCAACAATTTGTTTAATTCAACTTTAATTTGAAGTTCAAGATTCAGATGAGCTTTTTTTTCCCTGTTGGATAGGCTTTTCGTTGGGTAGCATTGGGATGGTATATTGTATGATTGAGGTATAATAGGTCTCAAGATCATCAAAATTCTAGGAAAATATGTCTTTCTATCTTCTAAGTAGATGAATAAATGTGAATCTCTCATCTGGTGACAATCTAAGCCCTAGATTTACATGTTGATGATTTTTGTCTAAGCTACTATTGATGACCTCAAATTTCAAGGAAGAGCTTGAAGTTTTACAATTTAGGAATCATAAAAGTATTATAACTTGAATACATATTTAGGAATGAATTTCTCAAATTTGCTTTCATTTGATGATATGTTCAATTCTTTATCATGAGAGTCTTCATCGATGAATAGGTCATCATATGTTCCCTTTGAAGTGAGGAAATTTATAATGTCTTCATCATCATTGAAAACTCTCCAGTTGGAGATATCATCATGTATAAAGGGTCTAAATATCAATTCAATTGAAAAACAATTTGGGTTGGTCTTCAAGCGGGATAAGTTTAGAGGCAACGTTTGCTAAAATATATACACTTGCATTTTGTAATCTTGGGATGGGACTAGTATTGAACGTGAGAAAATGAGAAGTTAATTCTTGAATAAGAGATTAATAATGTTTCAAGTGATTACAAACACAATGAATAATGTTTCTAACTTGTTTGATTACAATTTTGGAGTCACCACAAACTTTTATATATTTGACATCCAAGTTTATAACTTTTCTTAATCCTTGTACAAGTGCTTCATATTCAGCAACATTATTTGTGCATTCAAACTCAATTATGTAGGTGAGGATAGTTGTCTCCCCACCGGGGTTGATAAAAATGCACCCTGCACTAGGGCCATCATTAAACTTTGACCCATCAAAATACATAGTACAAAATTGAGTATTTATAGGCTTATCTACAGGAGAATCTATAACATTTACACGACGAGATGTATCGGTCTATGAAAAAAATTCGATTTATGAGCATATATTATTAGATGAAAAATAATATAATTGTGTAGTGAAATTTCCAAAATATGATTTTGCACAATAATTTCCTAAGATATTGTTGGTAAAGGTGATGAGCTTGTTTTCCTCTTCTAAGTTCAAGGATAGTGTGTTTCATATTTTTTCCCTAATAAACTCTTATATGATCGGGTTTTCCATTATATGGTGGCCAAAGTTGTAACTAGTCCAGTTCAAAGTAACCCTTCAACTTTTCTAACTAGTCTCTACTTAAGAGAAGACCATAGGACTCAGGGATATCAACTATTACAATATCAATGATCTGAAATACTTTAGGCTGAGAAGCTAATCTAATTAAGACATCCTTCAGTTCACCTAAAACTTTGACTTTAGTTCTATCAAGTTGTACAATTTGAGTGGATGATTCCTGGGGCCTAGCATTAATTTTCAAGCAAATAGAATATGGCATGATGTTGGAAGAGGCACCAGAATCGACCAAACAATTATGTACATTCTTATTAAATATTTCAAAGGTAAAGATAAAAGGTGGGGTATGTGAATTAGACTTATCACATATGATAATTGCATCTAATTATTTCATTTTATCAGAGGAAGAAGGCGGCTTCGACTTAGTTTTAGTTTTAGTAGTCATGGCAGTAGTGGGTAGGGGAGATTTTGAAGTAGCATTAAAAGCATTTAATAAAATATTTTGATGTTATTTTAATTTACTAACTTTATATAGTGAAATGTTAGCCTTGGTATCAAGGTCGGCAGAGGCAGCTGGTTGGTAAAGTCGGACTCATAAAGATGGTGAGGTCTTGTGCTCAAACCTGAGCGAGGGTGTTGACTAGTCACAAGGAGTGACTTGCCTGGGCCAAGCCCGCTCACCTTGAAGGTTGGCAGAGGTGGCTGGTTGGTAAAGTCGGACTCGTAAAGATAGTGAGGTCTTGTGCTTAAACCTGAGCAAGGGTGTTGACTAGTCGGAAGGAGTGACTTTCCTGGGCCAAGCCCGCTCACCTTTAAAGGTCGATGGAGGCGGCTGGTTGGTAAATTTGGACTCGTAAAGACGGTGAGGTCTTGTGCTCAAACCTGAGCGAGGGAATTGACTAGTCACGATGAGTGACTTGCCTAGGCCAAGCCCGATCACCTTTAAGGTTGGTAGAGGTTGCTAGTTGGTAAAGTCGGACTTGTAAAGATAGTGAGGTCTTGTGCTCAAACCTGAGCGAGGGTGTTGACTAGTCGCAAGGAGTGACTTGCCTAGGCCAAGCCCACTCACATTTTAAGGTTAGCGGAGGCGGCTGGTTGGTAAAGTTGGACTCGTAAAGATGATGAGGTCTTGTGCTCAAACCTGAGCGAGGGCATTGACTAGTCGCAAGGAGTGACTTGCTTGGGCCAAGCCCGCTCACCTTAAAAGGTCAGCGAAGGCGGCTGGTTGGTAAAGTCGGACTCGTAAAGATGGTGAAGTCTTGTGCTCAAACCTGAGCAAGGGCGTTGACTAGTCCCGAGGAGTGACTTGCCTGGGCCAAGCCCATTCACCTTTTAAGGTCAGCGGAGGTGGCTGGTTGGTAAAGTTGGACTCGTAAAGGCGTTGAGGTCTTGTGCTCAAACCTAAGTAAGGGCATTGACTAGTCACGAGGAGTGACTTGCTAGGGCCAAGCCCACTCACCTTTTAAGGTTCGCAGAGACGGCTGGTTGGTAAAGTCAAAATCGTAAAGACGGTGAGGTCTTGTGCTCAAACCTGAGCGAGAGCATTGACTAGTCGCGCGTGAATTGCCTGGGCCAAGCCCACTCACCTTTAGATACTTAAATCTGGGTGAGAATTTGTTGAAGCTAGGGTTGGAGTTGAAGACAAGGTTTTGGATTCAGGGTACCATTGCAGAGAGCGTAGGGGGGAGTGCTGCTCCCTCCTACAACCGAGTAGTCTAAAGATGGAGTCACAATGCGGGAAAGAAACATTTCAAAAAACCAATGGATAAGATCTCAGAAACACGAAGTCAGGGGACATTTGGAAGAAGCAGAGATCAGGATTAGGAAGGGAATCAACAGGAAACGAGAAAAGAAAAGGGGAATGGAGGCAATGATGAAAGACCAGCTTCTAGTAAGACCACTGGAGTTTGCAAGCCCAAGTCAGGCATTATTCCATGGGTCGTATTGAGCGATCCAACGATACAAGCTCATAGAGATCATATGACGGAGCATGCAATCATATGCAAGTTCATGGGGTTATGGTCGACGGAGAGGGCGTTACATGTATGGATAAGGAGCCATTGGAAGCCAAAGGGAGAAATACATTTACATCTGGGTTCTAAGGGCTTTTTCACAGTAGTGTTCACAAGCCTAGAGGACAAAGATAGAGTGTTTGAAGGGGGGCCCTATTTCTATGCTACAACAGGGCTCTACATGCGGCCATGGATGATGAAATTTGTCCTAGAACGTGAAACATTCACATCAATACCAGTTTGGATCAGACTATATTCCCTTCCTCTGGATTATTGGCTGCAAGAATCTTTGAAAGCCATAGGCAACAAGCTGGGACATTTTATAAAGATCTCAGAGGCAACTCTGAAAGGAAGATATACCTTCTTTGCCTGAATATGTGTGGAAATGGATCTATCTAGAGCCCTTCTAGAAGCGATCATTTTAGAAGTATATGATGAAGAATGGGATTAGACAGTGGACTATGAGCACATACCATTTAGATGCCACAAATGCCATGAACATGGGCAACTATGCAGAGACTGCCCCACAATCAATAAGGAAGATAACCAGAAAACCACTGTGGAGAGAGATCACGAGGGTTTCACCAAAGTCAAAAGTAAAGGAAAAGGGGGTAAGCATCCATACAAGAAGGAAAATGAAGACAAACATACAAGAAAAAACAACTTCAAGATCCTGGAGGAAGAAGAGGGGAATAAGGAGACAGTCCAGGACATGGAGAATGCAACAAAGGAACAGGATAAGGTAGATGACATGGAGGATATCACAGTAGACAATCAACAAAAGGATGATATACCAAGTTTGATGGAGATCAGTAGGGACCAGGAAATGACTCCAAGTGAAGTAGGAACAGAGGACCGTGAGTTACAGGATATCCTGGATAGGGAAAATCTGGATCTAGAGAAATTTCTGGAACAAGGAAAAGACATAGGGGTGGAATCCCTGCCAAAAGAGGACTATGATAGAGTACAACAAATGATTCTCTGGAGGTCACAAGTGAAGGGAGATGGAGTCAAAATAAATCATGAAACCCAGGAGCCAAGTGGGGTCAAGATGATGGAGAATTCTCAGGAACAATCTCCAAAGAACCCGAGTAGGAAAGGAGAAAGAAAG
This sequence comes from Pinus tabuliformis, assembly GCA_031772625.1. Lineage (NCBI taxonomy): Eukaryota > Viridiplantae > Streptophyta > Pinopsida > Pinales > Pinaceae > Pinus > Pinus tabuliformis. The sequence continues at coordinate 17,838,881 of CM062818.1, read as the reverse complement.
AGACAGAATGAACTGCTGAACAAATGTGGAAAACTATTTATAAACTCAGGTAAGATGAAAGATCTTACCAATTATTCCTTTACTAACCTTTCTTAATGAACTTCACAACCTGGAACATTAGAGAAATAGGGAATAAGAGGAAGTAAAGAAATCTTAGTAACAGAATGAAAGAAGAAAAACCAGACATGGTTTTCATTCAAGAGACAAAATGTTCGATGGAAAAGATAAGATATATTCATAATAAGTGGTTATTTAATTATGGGTATTTAGAGGTTAAGGCAAATCAATCGGGGGGGAATTCTCACTTTGTGGGACCCACAAAAATTTGAAATTTTGGATGCTGAAGCATCCAGGAACTATCTTTCCCTGATATGTCAACCTGTAGGGGAAAAGGAGATATACATGATTACTTTATGGACCTCAAAAGCAAGCAGACAAACTCAAGCTTCTCACCTCCCTGGAAGAACTAAGAGCGAGACATCCCATTTTTCCCTGGATCATTGCAAGAGATTTCAATATGATAAGATCTCTTTCAAAAAAAAAAGGAGGTACTAGACAACTAGGAAGTGATTCCATGGCCTTCCAGAACTTCATTATGAACATGAGGCTAGTGGAAACTGAAACAATTAATGGAACCTTCACTTGGAACAACAAAAGGGGAGGGGCTCATCAAGTTGCTTCCAAACTTAATAGGTTCATGATTTGAGAGGAACTTTTTCTCTCAGGACCTGCCATGATAGCCTGCATTCTTCCCTTTGGAGGATCAGATCATTGGCCAGTACAACTGGAAGCTACCTTATCTGCACTCCGAGAAACAAACCTTTCAGGTTTGAAAATGCCTGGCTCTCACACCCTAATTTCACTAATAACATTGATAAATGGTGGAGAGAGGTGTTGAATATTCAGGGCACAAAAATGTATATGCTCTAGCAGAAACTTAAGCATATCAAATCCCGTCTTAAAGTTTTGAATAAAAATGAATTTGTAGACATCTTCAAAGCCAAAGGAGAAACTAAACTGAAGCTCCAGGAGATCAATCAAATCAATGTCACAGATGGCTTCATCGAAGAGAGGGAAAAATTAACTGACTCTCTGTAGGAAGAATGGGAGGATCGATGCTTATAGGAAGAAATTTTCCGGAGGTAGAAATCAAGGATACAATGGATCAAAGAGGGAGAAAGAAACACAAATTTTTTCCACAAAACCACTGTGGCTCACAGGGCACACAACAGAATCACAAAAATCAAAGATTCTCAAGGCATTGAGCTTGTTTCTCACAATGATATGGAATCGGTCCTTGTACAACACTTTTGCAAAATTGCAAAGGAGCCACTGGAGGATAGATATAGGTTCATTGATAATTTCACTCAATATATGCCTTAGCTGGTTACCAGAGAGAACAACCATAATCTCAATAGGCCAGTATCAAAAGAGGAGGTTAGTGAAGTGATTAATGAAATGCAGAGTGGAAAAGGACTAAGCCCGGATGGATTCAATGTAGACTTCTTCAAAGCCTGTTGAGAAACAATCAAACATGACATCCTCAAGGTTGTGGAAGACTCAATAAGATCCAAAAAAGTTTTGAAGGCTTTGAATGCATCATTCATAGCTCTGATTCCAAAGAAGGAAAATTCCATGACTCCAGATGGTTTTTGGCCCATAGCCTTATGTAATGTGGTGTATAAAATTATCTCCAGAGTAATAGCCAATTGGCTCAAACCTCTTCTACCCTCTCTCATATCAGAGGAGCAAATAGGCTATGTGGAGGGAAGACAAATCCTCAACAATATCATCCAAGCTCATGAGGTAGTACACTCTCTCAAAAACAACAAACAAGTTGGTATGATCATTCAGTTGGACCTCGCGAAAGCCTATGACAAATTGAGTTGGGCTTACATAAGATCAATTCTAAAAGCCTATGGTTTTGATCAAAATTGGATAAGATGGGTCATCACTTTAGTTACCTCAACCCGTTTTTCCATGCTGCTTAATGGAGCTCCATCAAGGACCTTCACTTCCTCTAGAGGACTCAGACAAGGAGACACTCTTTCACTATTCCTCTTCGTCCTCATGATGGAAGGGCTAGGTAGAGTGATTAAAATGGCAAATGTTGAAGGAAGAATTTAGGGTATCAAACTCACCGTGGATGGAGAGGCAAACACTCACAACAATTTGTCGATGACACAATGTTGCAGGGCATACCTACAGCTAGGGAAGCCAGAGCAATCAAAAGCATCTTAAATGAATTTTCTATGGCAGTAGGCATTGAGGTAAGCCTTCACAAGTCCAAAGTTTTTTTTCTTTAACACTAATATTGCTATTTAGAGAAATATTACCAGAATTCTTGGATTTCAAAGAGAAAAACTACCTTCCAAATATCTTGGAATTCCCCTTACTGAAAAACTGCTAAGCAAGAAAGTGTGGGAACCAATTTTAAATAAAATTTAGGACAAGATCATAAAATGGACATGTAGATCACTAAATCTAGCAGGGAACCTTGTCCTCACATAGGCATTCTTGCAGGTCATTCCCATTTTTATGTTTTCAGCTCTTCCGGCTCCTTAAGGTATTAAGCAACAAATAAGAAGCATACAAAGGGACTTTATGTGGGGCAGAGAAAAAGAAGTGAGATTTAGTAGCCTGGGACAAGCTTTGCAACCCCAAGAGCCATGGTGGATTGGGGCTTCATGATCCTGAGACCCTCAGCGGAGTCTCAGGATCCAAGCTTTGGTGGAGATGAATTAAGGAATCAAATGCCCCCTGGGCTAAGATTGGAAACAAAAATATGCCAAGCTCTGGCAGGAGAAGGATCACATTAGAATGTCAAGGAAAATCAGGGGCTCCCATATTTGGAACCTTCCTGGGATAATAAAAACATTGTTCAGCACCATTGTTTTTGGGAAATTTGAGCAGGGGATCTTGCTCGATTTTGGGAGGACAATTGGCAACAAGAACCCAACCTTCATAGGGATGAATTTGTAGATCTAAAAAGTGACACAGACAACAAAGGTATGGTTCTAGTAAAAGACTTCTGGGATCAGGGAAGGAATAATGGAAAATGGAGGGAGTGGAAGGATCTTGGATACAATGATGAAAACTGGGTGAAGACTAATGCAAAAACCCTCACCTAGGAGATAGAGCATAGAAGGATTCTTGTCTCTTCCACAACAGATCAATTAAGATGGGGTAAGAACACCGAAGGCAACTTTATCCTCAAAGAGGCCAAACAGGAAATCACAGGATTTAACTTTGTGAATCTTGATCAGATCTGGAAGAAACTTTGGCAAAGTCCGCATTGGATGAAGATAAAGCTTTTCATCTGGCTAGTGCATCAAAGGAAGATCTTAACTTGGGAGAATCTCCTCAAGAAAGGCTTCATTGGTCCTTCCAGGTGCTACCTTTGTGGCACTCATGAGGAGATGAGTGAACACCTTCTCAACCTCTGTCCTTTCACTTCAAAGGTGTGGGACTAGGTGGCTACTATTTTAGATAAACTGATAGGGATAGTCTCAACATATCCAACACTCTAAAGAACTGGAGAAAGAACTTCTCAGGGAATGAGATAGTTAATAAAGCCTCGATTCTGGTTCCAGGTTTTATCATCTAGAATGTGTGGAAAGAGCACAACAGTCAAATCTTCAAAAACAAATCAAACAGGCCCCAATATATAATTGAGAAAATTTTGAGATAGCTCAAAGACACAGTAAGAAGCTTGTTGAGGACCCTTCCTAAAGATCCTCCCCTTCCCCATGAGGAGAGAATTTTACTTCACTTGGGTCTCTAGTCTATCAATCCTCTAGGAATAATGAAGGCAACGAGCCTTATAAACAAGTGTGCTACCATTTGGAAGCCTCCTCCTTATGGTTTCTTAAAGGTTAACATTGATGGAGCAGCTAAGGGCAACCCAGGTTTAGCGGGCTTTATGGGTGCCATAAGAGATGACCGGGGACAAATACAAATAATCTTCCATGGCCACTTGGGGAAGGCCACAAACAACATGGTTGAGCTCATGGCATTAGAGCAATGCTTGGAAATCCTGGTGAATTTAAGTTTACACAATGTTATAATTGAAGCGAATTCGGAATTAATTATTAGAGATACTAAGAAAATTAGCAATGAAACCTCTCCAGATAAAGTGTCGAAGCATTGGAAGCTCTTGCAGGAATTTTACTGCATCTATTCTCACCTGCAAACCCTTAAAACTGTTAGATTTTCTCACGTGAAAAGGAAGGCTAACATGTTAGCGGATCGTTTGGCGAATGAAGGAGTCACAAATAGGGACATGGATTCTAGGCATGCCTGGGATTCGCTTCACCCGACTAAATTGCAAGAGGACTGTCTCTGTCAAGCCACCCAAGATATGGAACAATGGACCAACAGGTTGGATCAAAGGGACCTTGAAAACCAATGGGAGGTGGGGGAACTCCACACAATATAACCCGCCTTGGTTCGATTTTTTCTGAAGTCTGGATTCCCTTTGTTTGAATGAAGAAAGGTTTGACTTGGACAGCTCCGCAGGATGGGGTTGCCCTCGACATTTGGCTTAGGTGGTGGTTGACAGAGAATCCAGGTGAATGGGATTGGCTCAAGTACTACCCGCTGGACGGAATTAAGGGTCAACACGTGGCGAAAGGACGTGTTTGGTTTTTCCGGATGTCAACCGGTCCAATACCGCAAGCAGTATATCTGGCTGAGTCAGAATGGTTTCCGGTTTTTCTGTGTTTGGCTCCGATTCCACTCTTTGAGCGACACGTGGTGGAGTGAGGTGAGAGAATACCAATCCCATCGGGTAGTTAACTCACACGCTTCTCACCCTTTCAATATCCATGATGATCGTTGGATCTTCATATGTGGATCAACGGTGGTGATTGTTTTTGCGGTTAGGTCAAAACCGAAATATGTTTAAAGTGTTATGCTTTTAACATCCATCGGGTCTGCTTGTCAATTTTCTAGTTGGCTTGTGGTGGGACCTCTTGTGAACCCACGACAAGTTATGGGATTTCCCTCCATGGTTTTCTAGGCTCATTTGTTGCACGACAGCACTGCCAGATGACTTTGTGCTCTGTTTGGTGGTTCTCCCTGGATTTTCGGTTTAGGTGTCTCTTAGTTTTGGGTGATTGGTTTGGTTTGGCCTGTCCGACTGACTGTTGAATGCTCACAGAGTGGGTGTGGCTCCTTGTAAATTATGTATATTTGACTAAGTTTAATAGAAGGTCCTACTCTTACTTAATAAAAAAAAGAAGAAATGTTAGCCTTGGTATTATTCATGTCCTCTATAATATTATACTCTATACTATTAGAAATTACAAGAGTTTTAGAAGCAGACTCATATGGAGTGGAACTTTTATTTATAGTGGCAGGTGGTTAAGTGTTAGGAGTTTCAGTGGGATTTATTCTCGTTGGATATGAAAAGGATGTAAGAGTTTTAGTCGGCCATAATCTGAAATATATTGACAATTTGGAATTTTTAAATTATTAGGGTTTTAATTAATTAATTCTCTGTAATTTATTTGTATATATATAAATTCTAGGTTTAAAGTATTTTTTTTAATTATTAATTTTATATATTTTAAATTTTAATATTATAATTAATTATATAAATAATATTTTTATTTTAGTTTAGTATATAGATTGATTATATAAATTATATGTTGATTAAATGATTTTTTTTTAATACTAAGATTAATTTTGATTATTATTTCTTTTTATTTTAATACTAAGATTAAATTTGATTAATAAATAATCATTGTTTGTTATAAAATTTTTGAAACTAAGATTAATTTTGATTAATAGATAATCATTGTTTCTTGTAAAATTTTTGAAATAAAAATGTTAATAGTGGTCTAAAATGTTTTTATTTTTATTTTTTAAGAATCTGTATAAGGTGGAAGGATATGTTGAGATATCCCTACATATTTTATGAAACTTATTTATTCACATATCAATTTTATTATGATTATATAAATTATATGTTGTTGTTTGATCTTAGATTAATAAATGAATAGTTATGATATTTAATTAAACCTTAGAATTGTTATATTATATGACAATTTTGATTAGATTTAATATGATTAGATTGATTATTTATTTAAATTATTTAATTATTATTATGCTTATTATTTGTTATTCTTAAATTGTTAAAATGATTTTTAGTTTAGATGAAAGGTCATAGGTTTTTAATGATATCAAATAGAGGTTTCCAGGTATTGCTTAGTTTTAATCCATCATTGTGATTCAAGTTGTTCTTTCTTTTTTCTATTTCTATGGCTTCTTTAATTTTTCTTTTAAGATAGTGGTCCTATTTTTTAATTAGTTTGGCTCTTTCCATATAGATGTAATGAGAGGAAGAGTGCACGTGTTCTGCTAAGGCATATTTTGAGGTTCTTTCTCTTCTTAAGTCTGCAGTGTGCTCTTTGATTTTGATGTTAAAGGACATACTTGTTTCACCTATATATTCCTTGCCGCGTGAACAAGGAATAACATAAACACCTTTTTGAAGGTTAGGGTTTATGGGGTCTTTAACTGAGTTGAATAATTGTCTAATGGTGTTAGGAGGGGTGAAGGCTACTTTAATGTTGTGTTTATTAAGAATTTTCATAATTTTGTCAGTGGTGCCTTTTATGTACGGAAGGGAGATCTTAGGAGTGATTGACATCTTTTGTTCATTGTTATCATTGTTATTCTTGCTTAGGGATTGGTGCATGGCTTTCTTAATGGTGTTCTTATTATAGCCATTTAGTTCAAATACTTTGTGAAGATGGTCAAGTTCATATTTTAAATGGTCAGGATCAGATATTTTGGCTGCCCTGGTGGTTAAGGTCCTTATGATGCCAATTTTTTACTTAGGGTGGTGATGGGAATTTGCATGCAGATACCGCTCTATATGAGTTTTCTTTCTATAGACTTGGAAACCAAGTAACCCTTCATTTTTAGTTAGAAGGATATCCAAAAAGGGAAGTTGATTGTTATTTTCAAGTTCTATAGTGAATTTTATATGGTCAGAGAGGTTATTTAAGTGATTGAGGAATAGGTTCAGTTTTTCTTTCCCATGACTCCACTTGGAAAATATGTCATCAACAAACCTTTTCCATTCTCCAAGGGTGTAGGGAAATGACTTAAGGGCTTTTTGTTCAAAATGCTCCATAAAGATGTTGGCAATTATGGGGGATAGAGGAGAGCCCATAGCCACTCCATGAGTTTGTTCGTATATTTTACCTTAGAAGGTCCACATTTTCCTTATCAGTGATGTCCCTCATGATATTGATAGCTTCATCAATAGGAATCATGGTATAGAGAGATACAATATCAAAACTAACCATGAGGTCATCATCCTTTATTTCTATGTTTTTAATCCATTGAACAAACGAAGAGGAGTCTTTAATATAAGAAGGGGTCTTTCCAGACAGGGGTCTCAGCTTTTTAGCAAGGTATTTAGCCAGAAGGTAAGTAGGGGAGCCTATAGTGTTGACTATGGGTCTGAGAGGTATGTTGGGCTTATGTAACTTAGAAGCGCCATAGATTATAGGAATAACAGAACTATTGGGGGTGATTTTCTTTTTTTTGCTATCATCAAGAGATGATTCTTTGATTTTCTTGGTTACTTCACGAAGAATTTTGTCACTTGGGTCTTTATTAATGATTTTATAACAACCACTATTATTTAGGTGTTCTTCCATTTTATTGTCATAATCAATTCTATTCATGATTATAGTTGCATTGCCCTTATCCGCCTTTAGGATGACTATGTTTTTGTTTTTTCTGAGGTTGTTTAAAGCTCTTTTTTCTTCTAAGGATATGTTGGAGGAAGGGGGTTTAGAAGTTCTAAGAATTTTCGCAATATCTTGTCTAATTTCTTCACTTTTAGCTATATCTAGGTCCTTAATTGCTACTTCAATATTGCTAATAACCTCATCTACAAGAATTTTATTAGGAGTTATGGCAAAATTTAGACCTTTTTTCAAGATGGATTCAGTTGCAAGGTCCAAATGGATGTCTGCTAAATTAATGACTTGGATATTTTCTGATTTCAAAATTTTATAGTGATTGGGATTCACGGGTCGAGTTCCAGAATTATGAGAGAACAAGACCGGAGTTGCGCTACTGGAATACGTATTGTTTGAATTTTGCATGGGTTTTGAATTTGGGCACTGCGTATTATAGTCCAATGCGCTGCTGGAATACATATTGTTTGTGGGATTTCTGGACTTGGTTTCTGAAATCAGACACTCTTTTTTGTGCACTACAGTCCATTATTGTGTTGTTACTAGAAATGTGCCTTATGGCTGCGTTACTGTCATCATTTTTTACGTACAATTAATTAGCATGATGTTCAGTCCCAATATTATTTTGATTATTAAACATCGATTTGTTGAGAGGAGGATATGTATGGTCATCGCTGGTGGTCGAGTTTGGTTCAGACGAGTGAATCGCAGTATTGAGAGGAGTGAGGACCAAGTCATGGGATTGGGTATCAATTATGGACTGCGTCGTGGGGTGAAAATAGGCACCACTGACAAAATTACGAAAATTCTTAATAAACACAATATTAGAGTAGCTTTCACCCCTCCTAACACCATCAGACAATTATTCAACTCAGTTAAAGACCCCATAAACCTGAACCTTCAAAAAGGTGTTTATGTTATTCCTTATTCATGCAACTCAGTTAAAGACCCCATAAACCTGAACCTTCAAAAAGGTGTTTATGTTATTCCTTATTCATGCGGCAAGGAATATATAGGAAAAACAGGTAGGTCCTTTAACATCATAATCAAAGAGCACATTGCATACTTAAGAAGAGAAAGAACCTCAAAATATGCCTTAGCAGAACACGTGCACTCTTCCTCTCATTACATCTGTATGGAAAGAGCCAGACTAATTAAAAAAGAGGACCACTATCTTAAAAGAAAAATTAAAGAAGCCATAGAAATAGAAAAAAGAAAGAACTTGAATCGCGATGATGGATTAAAACTAAGAAATACCTAGAAGCCTTTATTTCATATCATTAAAAACCTATGACCTTTCATCCAAACTAAAAATCATTTTAACAATTAAATAATAACAAATAATAAGCATAATAATAATTAAATAATTTATAAAATAATCAATCTAATCAAAATTGTCGTATAATATAACAATTCTAAGATTTAATTAAATATCATAACTATTCATTTATTAATCTAAGATCAAACAACAACATATAATTTATATCATCAATCTATATACTAAACTAAAATAAAAACATTATTTATATAATTAATTATAATATTAAAATTTAAAATATATAAAATACTTTAAACCTAGTATTAGCATATATATATATATATATATATATATTATAGAGAATTAATTAATTAAAACCCTAATAATTTAAAAATTCCAAATTTTCAATATATTTCAGATTATGGCTGACTAAAACTCTTACATTATTTTTATTCATAATCCTTATATATACTCTCAATATTAGCTCCTGGATACATCATTAATTTTTTCTTAAATCTATTGTCATACCCCCTGATGATGGACTCACTTAGTAGTCCGAAATGTTGGGTTCATAAAACTCTATAACAGGTCATTCCTCCATTATCAAAAATTCTTCTCACCTGTATGGATTCATTATTTATAATATACTTGCAGAAAGTCCCTTCTTTGAGGACGAAGAATCGCATGAGATAGAGAAATTGGTGTTGTAAGAACATCATTAGGGCCTGACATCCTGTTTAAGTTGCTAAATTATTTCCTTTAAGATCTAGGGCTCCAAGAGGCCTTTTGACCCATAAACACATTGTCATTCCCAAGTTCAGGATTTGAGGGGGCCTCCTTGCCTGCTTGTCAATTTCACATCGAGACACGTCACCCTATGTTGTCATCACTCTCCCTATGCATCCCTGGTATCTGTGATCAATTCCCTTGGATTACCACCCTTTCCAATGGCTTCTTTGTCCACTAGAAGCTATACAAGCATAAAGGAGAAGGGAAAATATGTGTATCAATGCGACGCCGCTGGAAATGACCGAGACTCGCTTATGGTGTATTTTGAGTTGAGAAAATATATTCACCTCTTGGCTGAGTAGGTGGATATATTGATGGTTGGTGAACCACAACATGGAATCCCGAATCAAAGTCAAGAGTTTCAATAAGCCAAGACTGAACTCCATTGAGAAAGTGAGCACATAAGAATGTTGGACAAAAAACTAGAATTCTTTTAGAAGAGATGATCTTGGCAGGTTGTCATTCAAGATTTTCAAAATGATGGTATGGGGACAAGTGATGAGAGTAGTGGAAAAACATTGGAAACACTTGGAATCCATTCAAGAGATGATCAAAGTGATAAGGAGGGATAGTAGAGAGATAAAATCCATTGAAGAGACCATTAGGGATTCATCTTCTAAAGCAAAGATAATTGTGGACTTCTTGAATCAAATACTAAAAGAGAATAGTGAAGGTGAACCTTGACTGGTCTGAATGGGTGACAAGAGAAAATCTGGCTATAAAGAAGAATGAATTGGTGATGATGGCTAAAGAAGAAGTAAAATCTTTGGCCGAAGAGGTAGAAGATTTCAAGGGGAAGTCTAAAACATTGTATTGGAAAAAATTCCCAGTATTTTTCAATGAGGAAGGGAACCTTTTACATAGATAATTCTTCATGAAACTCCTTGCAAAAATAAAAGAAGGGCACATTGTTTGGGATGGGAGGATAACACTCTTTCGGGAAACAAAGTCATGAAGTTGTACAATGATCATTATGAATTCTTGTTAATATTCAAGCATATATTCAAGGAATGAGGAAAAAATAATTATGAGGAACTAACCAGATTAGTAGGAAATATCATTGAAGCTTGGTCATGTGATATTCCTTATGGCAGAGAGTGGAGAACTATGATGGACTTGTATGAATGGGCATCTCAACTAGGTTTTACCCTCAGAGCTCAAATAAGTTCGGCATAACCCAAATCAAGTGCAAGAAGCCACATGTGCGAAACGTCGAGGTTTCACCAGTCCACCCTAGCATCGACACTCGCTTTTATATTAATAGCATCGTCAGCACCACCGATGGTCCGTCTACTGTAGCACCTGGCCAAGTTATCATCCAAGAAAGAGAAGGAAGGCAATGCCCAACTAAGAGAGAAAAAGTGCTACCAAAGCTATATATGGATGGGCTCACTCTACAGTCAACAAATCATTCAAGAAACGTCTAGAAGAAGTTAGTTACAATAGAACTAACAATCTTGTAACAAATTTTGGGTGTTTTTCCAAACACCACTAATGGTTTAGTGTAGGTCCAAGCTCCTTAAGTACCTATATATAGGCCTCATTTTGAAATGAAAAGTGGGGAGAAATCTTGGTTGTAGGGTAAACTTTGCCAAAATATTTGGTGAATTGTTGGGAGGCCTTGAAGAGAGTTTAGGGAAGATTTTTGAAGTAACTCTTGGGTTGTCTGTTTTTCTTATCATGTATGTTTCATATCACCTTATGTTTTGAATTTTACTAATGGAATACCAATTTATGCAATTTTCATGGCATTTTAAGTTGTGATTCTGGTCTATTATGCAAATTGTGTAGAATTGTATGAATATTATTAGTTTAAATGAATTATGGCATCAATATGATGGTTTGTTTAAGTTTTGCAAAATCTATCAAGTTATTTTGAAGAGTATCTTGACTTTGTTTGTATTTCTTGGTATTTCTGACAAGGGTTCTGCAAGAAAATGGTAAATTTCAGGATTATATGTTTCTAATGGTTGAATTCTTAATTGTTTAGTCATCCACCAAGTTTTATCTGATTTAAAGGAATTCTTAATATCTCCTTTTAAATTGGGTAAGGCCTGATTCTCCATATTTCATCTGTATTTTACATTTTACAATTTTTTATATCAAACCCAAGGATTATGAATGCTCCTACTCAAAATCAGTGGAAATGCATCCCAAAAAAAGAAATTAATATTTGGTGCTTTCCCGTCAACCTTGATTCCCAAAAATTCTATGATTAACAACAAATTTGAACAAAATTTAAAGGATTTTCATGGATGCTTTATATTGTCTTGAAGAACACATAATGAATGTTGAATATGAGCGATGAATAATTTCCTAGATTACTTGTGATTTTGACTCTGTTTCTTTTACTCATTCATGTTTCACTACTAAGAAGATTATATCAACATAAAAATTGGATTCAGTGGTTGTGATCAAATTCTTCATGTAATTTCCTTTTCTTGTGACATTTAAAGGGTAAAATGAAATGCATGTATCTTGAACGTGAAATAGGATTTTTTTATGTTAGCTAATTCAATTTTGAATTACAAATTCATTTTTGTAATAGATTTACAGAGACAAATTAAATATGAAATTTTATCTGTTTTGTTTAAAGTCATCTTACATTGACTATCCTTGAATTAGAAGAACATGATTCAACATAACATAGTCAAGATTTCTCAAACATAAGGGAAATATCCATAATGATAATATCACCACTAACTTATCTAATACCGAGTATCTCCATAAATATAGCAGCAAATAAAATCATACTTACATGTTCCCAAGATCTGCATTACAATACAATGTAGTGTGACTCTTGGGAACCAAAAATTTCCATCAACATCTCTCTTCAATTTGAAGATCCATTTACATAAAACAACAATTATTCATTTAGGAACTTCTACAAGGTCTTAGTTTTTGTTCTTAGCCATGAAATCAATTTCCTCATCCGTAGCATTCTTCCATTTTTCACTATCCACATCATTCATTGCTTCCTAATTACAAGAAGGTTCCCCATCCTCCGTAATCAGGGTTGTTACACAGTACTTTGTCATTGCCTTCACCCCAGTCCTTCTACTGTGTCACGTGTCTAGTAAAACATGCTCATGTTGAACAAATGCTCTCTTATGTTGAAAATTGACCCATTTTTTCCTAAGTTTTCTGCCTCATCACGAGAATCCACTTAATATACGCGATGGACCTCTGTCATAAACAGTCCAGTCGCGCCCCTATTGCAGGAGTACATCTGTTTCCTACGACGGTCAGATTTCATACCCCGACGTGAGGCTATTTGCTATATTTAGCGACGATTTGACTAAATACATTGCCTACTAGCGATGTCAGCGCTAAAGCTTAGTTATGAACTAGTGAAAATCCAGATTGGGCGAATTCATTCCAACATTTGGCCTTCTAGATGTCTCTGGACCTGGTTGTTGGGTCAGTTTGGGTCGCCCTCCTCCCTCTGGCATGGTAGTTCCGTCTTTTGTGTTGCTTGCCCTGAGGATAAGCTCCCTCTCCCTCATTTCATGGAGACTCCTTCTCCTATAAAATCACTCACCATTGCTATCATCTGCTAGTTCTTTTGGTTGTATAGTGCTGTTGCTGCTTTTGAATTTGATAGATACTTGGTGTGAGTGTGACAAGTGTGGGATTGCTTTGTAGTTTACAAAAAGGTGTGGAGTTTCCTTAACTTTGTGTAAATCTTGTGAATGAGAGAGAGAAATATATTGCTATTTGGGAGACCCATTTTTGAGAGTGAATGCTTGAAGAAACACACTGGTTGGACCCTCTGAGAAGGCTTGCGACATCAAGACTTGGTTGTAAGCTTTACTCTTGATTTATTATTAATACAATCAATGATGATTTCCTATGTCTTGTATGCAATTTACTTGATAGCTCATGACTTCTTGACTTTATGAGTAAATAGATCATTGTTGCTTCTTGGTTACATGCTTTGTTGTTTCTTCGTGGTGTTTCAGGTTGATTTCTCATTAAGGAGAAGGAAACGAAAGCTGGAGCAGCGTAGCGGAACTTCATCAACCACTAGTTTGAGGCAGGCCTCCAACGATGACTATTTAAGGGAATTAATTGTTGTTTTGTCCTTGCTGTGACTAGACCCACTCTAGGGCTAGAGGGGTTGTCTATGTCCGCAGAGGGAACACTTTCCTGTATCACAAGTTGGCGACTCCACTAGGGAGTCCTTTGTATGTTACTTCTCTTGTTTTCTCTTGTTTTGATTTTGATTTGGTATCTCTTGGATTTTGGGGATTAAGTATCATTCTTTTGGGTTACCTGGGTTGATTTGGGAAATCCCTATATTGTCTGAAGGATTGACTGGTTTTTGTTTGCGAGTTTCTTGTTCATTTGTCATTGTTTTTAAGATCGTCGCTGAAAATAATTTAGCAGTCGCACTGACGTAACCTTGAGTCTTTTGCAAAGTCCTGTGCATCATTGAATCCCATCGTACAGTTGCGAAAACTCCTGAAATCAGCCCATCAAGGAAGAGACCTGTACTCTCGCAACGACGTTGCTCTGTTGCTACAGCTAGTGGTTGATTGTCCCTAGTTGCCTATGTAATGCCCACGACGACTCCTGTAGAATTTTTTTTTCAATTCTACCTCCTGAATTCACTAGTCCTGTTGATCCCTTGTTTTTTTTTTTCTCTTGCTTAGTAGCTTGTTTTTTACTATTTATGGTTAAGGCACTCTTTCTTTGACTTTATTGAATGAATCTTGCATTTTTGGCCGTGTGACCTAGCTTGTTCTTTCAGGTTTTTGAATTAATTAGCTTGGTTGTTGGTTTGCCCAAGGTTCATTTGCAACTTTCTTGTCAGTTTGTTTGAGCCTTCTCCATTACTTGTTTCTGGTTGATTTTTAGTGACGATTATTGAACCAGTCTTTAGTATTGATTTGATTTCTTTTCACTATCGAACATAGATCACAATTGCTTGGATCAACTGGTTTTCTTTTCACACTTGCTTGTTTGTTTATTTTAAATTTAAAACAATCAAAATCAAAAGACTGCATTCATTTAGTATACGAAAGTGAAAGTGTATTTGCATTTCAAGTTTGCATATTGGAAAGCAAATGATAAAATCCATCATCAGTAGTATTCGTGCACTGTAGGGTTGATGCATTTTTGCATTGTGTCTCTTGGCTTATCTTAGTTTTCTTAGTTTGGGAATGATCTCTCTACCCTCTTGTAAGTAGGTGTTCATTGAAGTAGAAGGATGTTTCACTCATTATAGCTGCATCCTAGGTTTTGTTGTATACATACGGTAAGGCCTGAAAACTGAAACATAATTCAAGATCAACTCTAAAATGAACTGAATGAAATTAACAATGCATTGGAACATAATGCACACTATTTAGAGGTCTAGGCTAGAGACATCCTCCAGTGTCATTAAACCTAGTCACTATTGTCTTCACTCAAGGTTGGGTGATTCCTCCTTTTGTGACTCAACAGCGGTCTAGTACAGAATTGTGCTCCCAGTACTGTCGAGTATATGTTGGGAGACCCCAATAGGTTATCATCCTATATCCCTAGGAAGCCGTGTCTACTGCCTTGCAAACCGTAATGCACCGAGCACAACATTCAGGAAGATTGATTTCCGTACAGAAAGTCCTTGGTTTTCATATGATCGCCAAGGTGTATATGCAGTTTTACGGAATGTTTGGTAAACCTTTTGCCTAGTTTCTCTAGAGCAGTGACTTTCGTTCCTTTTCAGACTCCTTAAAAGAAAAGGTCCATCTGAGCACTTGTCACTTCAGGCTCATTAAATATTCAAAGGTGACTAGAGTCATCTTTTCGTCCTTTTCTTGACTCTTTAAAGATGAAAAGGTCAAGTTTTTTTCCTGTGTCTTAAAATTTATTCGGCCACGTTCCAACTTACCCTATTAGATCTTGTTGGGTTTTAGTTTGCGTAGGGTTATTTCTCCTTACTCGATTAGTTATCCCTTGGGCTTTTGAGTTAGAGCATCCTGGCGGGATCACCGATCCCGTCTCCCGTTCCAAGTGACCAAGGATCCCCATCTTCTTTCACTCCTGAGGTACCGGTTGCTAGTGATACTCTTCCTGTTATTCTGAGTATCCAACCGCTTAACTCTCGCGCTCCCAAAGACGAGTCTTACGATATTCATTGGAACCCCATTTGGGAGCCTTCCGAAGAATATTTTCCCCTTACTCCTCCTGGTGTTTCGGTCTCAATGTCTTCTTCTAACATGGATGAGACGAGCCCTGTCGTGAGTGAAGAGTCCTTGATGACAAATGGTGAAATTCCTATACTGATGGAAACTTCACCCTTCCGTGTCACCTCCCTTGGTATCACGCTGCCTTTATGTTATAATTCTCTAGCTGATATCATGGGTTATAGGTCTCCCCTTACAAGTTCCATGTGGTCTCGTACTGTCACTTCGAATTCGAGATGTTTCACTCCCCAGATTCACAAAGTGACATCTGTCCTGACTATTCCAATTGTTTGTGTGCCTTCCTTAGCCCCCGCTATTAGTGTCGTCACTGCATCTTCAGTTGCGACCAATGTCGTCGGGCCTTCTGTAGGTCCTTCGCACAACAATCCTTCGGCACCCGTATCCGGGGTTGTTGACCCCAGCCTAAGTGCCCCACCTTCTTCTGGTTCCATTCCAGTAGGGGGGGCATATGATCAATATCCCCAAATTCCTTAGAATCTGGATCCTCAAAATCCATTTAATTATTATCATTCTCGAGGAGACCATATTTATCACCCTGGACCCATAGCATCTCAACCTTTTGTTGAGGTCTCGGTTCCATTGTCTGTTGCTTGGGGTACCATGACTTACCATGGTGGCCAAGCACAGTGTTCAAATATTCAAGGACCACCCTATCAAGGTCAGCCATCTTACGGATAGTAGTCTTACGGACAACCGTACTATGGGAAACTTTATTCAGGGCAAATTGTCGGCCCACAAGGACAACCCATTCCGGGACAACCTTCGGCCTTTGGTGGGTCTTCTTTCACGTACTTCGGGCAACCTTCTGGTAACCCAGGACAACCTTACGTTCAACAAGGCCAACTTGGCACCCAGCAAGGCCACCCTTCTAGGCAAGTTGTTCAGTCTCAAATTCAACAAGGCTAGCCAATTTTCTAGCCTACTCAACCATCTGGTCAGTCTGGACAACCTTTGGTTTCGCAAGGTCAACCCAATTCCCAGCAAGTCCAAACTTCTGGGAAAATAGGCCAACCTCAACCTCAACATGGCCAACCTTCTAACCATATGGCTCAACCTCTATCTTCTCAAGAATTTGTCTGGGCCTGCTCAACCGGGCACTCAAATGATTGTTGCTTCTCAAGCTCCACCCAGTTTTCAACCCCAGTCTGGGCTCCAGACCCAATCCAGTCTTCAAATTCAGGTTGGATCCCAATCCCAACCTGCTTATCAAATGTAACCTAGCCCCCAGGCTTAGTTTGGAGCCTAGTCGCCTTATGGTTTTTAGCAATCCCAATTTTCCCCATACCAAAGTTATCAACAACTGCAGGTGAATCCTTACCAGAATTTCCAGCAACCATATGTTGCTCCTGCAGGCCAAGTTGGTAATCAATGGAATGTTGGGGGTCAAATCCAAGGTCAACCGTCCAGTTACAGCGATAACCCCTATGGACAAAATCCCTACGGACAAAACCCTTATGGGCAAAATCCATCCGGACAAAATAAATGGGGGCAACAAGCAACTGGGTGGAACTCTACTGCTAGTTCCTACCTGCTACCTCAGATGTCCTTTAACCCTCAATTACCTTTTCTAGCAATGTTGGAATTACCAGATGTGTTGAAACTGAAAAACGATCCCATTCTTCATAATAAGTATTGGCCGCCGGTTCCAACTAAAATTCCCAGTGATTGTCCCAAGTTTGACGGTAAAGTTGGAGAAGATCCCCAAGCCCATGTCATGACTTATCATCTATGGTGTTCGTCAAACTCATGGCTCGATGATTCAATCTAGCTCTGCCTTTTTCAATGGACCCTCACTGGCTCTGCTGCTAAATGGTATATTGAGTTAGCTCACGAATCTTTTTAGGACTTTAACTCATTGGCTATGGCATTTTTAACTTATTTTCAGTTGCCGATTCGAAATTAAATGGGCACACATATCCTGACATCCTTAAAATAGACCAAGGCCACGCATATCTCTGATCATATCCATGAATGGAGATGACGTTGCAGTTTGATTAAGTTTTGGATTCCCGATCAGATTCTGACTGACTAGTTCACAACCTCATTTGTCGGTCTGATAGCCTGGGACATTGCTATGGGGGCATGTGTAACTTAAGAGAAAGCTATTGCGCGTGCTCAGTACCTTGACTTGGTTTACTCCCAGTCTGGTACACTATATGATCATTTTCTTGATGCTCTGAGGCCTAGAACTTCCAAGGCCTCACTAACACCATCTGTTGATGGCATCATTGGTTCTGTCAATACATCCTCTAAGAAGCCTTCCGCGAACCCTGGGAAGCAAAAGTTGAATGCTTCGAATGAAAACACTTCTCAGGCTGTATCCAATTCTGGTAACACTTCCGAGGTTAACACTGTTCATTCTACCATAGCGG
The DNA here is from genome assembly GCA_031772625.1 of Pinus tabuliformis. NCBI lineage: Eukaryota > Viridiplantae > Streptophyta > Pinopsida > Pinales > Pinaceae > Pinus > Pinus tabuliformis. The sequence goes on along the minus strand of CM062818.1, from coordinate 17,820,550 downwards.
ACAAAGCCTCAAAAGGGAAAAAGAAGGGAAAAGGAAATAATAAGGCTGATCAACTGAAGCAGGATTCCGCTAAACCTCCACCTGAGGAAGATGCCAAACGCAAGCCTAAGTATCCTTGCCTTATCTATGATGAGGATCTCTATACTAAAGACTGCCACAAGCAGTCTAAAGTTAGTCGTTTGTTAAAAGGTGCCCTTGGGACTCCTGTCATGCTCAAAGAGCCCTTTCCCTCACAGCAAACGCAAATGGTGGCCGATCCATCTCAATCCTCATCTCCCTTTGGTTCTAAGGTATTTATGGCTGGGACTATTCCCGTCCACATTAGTACTCATGTGAAAGAGTATCTGCCGCCTGTCGGGAAGGAGACTGAGGTCCCCTCTAGTGCTCCTCTGTCTAGTTCTAGTCCCCTCCATATTGAGCGACCTAGCACCGAAGCAGTGATTTGACCTCCTCCTAAATGGGTGCTCCAAAAGTCTTCATATAACCCTAATGCTCATGCTGCTCAGCACTATAGCATCGTTAAAGACTTAGTCTAGGCTTCGTCAGCTATGTCTGCATTAGAAGTCCTCCAGAGCTGCCCCTCTCAGAGGAAGTCCTTGCTATTGGTGGCATTGACCCGGACGACTCGGATTTGATCACTTTTGACCTAGACAGTCATATACCGAGACTGCCTCACCAAATTGCCTTCCTTATTCAGGTCAATTCTAAAACTATTCATCACACCATCATTAATGAAGGCACTTCTACTTTCATAATGTTTATTGCTTGTTGGAAGGCTATTGGTTCTCCGAATCTAAGCCAGTCTCCTACGACCCTGGAAGCCTTTGATGGGAGAGAGTCTCGTCCTTATGGTATACTCCAACGTTTGCCTATTACTCTAGAATGGAAGATGGTCGAATTGGAGGTCGAAGTTGTTGATTCCAATTTAACTTACAACCTCCTTTTAGGACGAAACTGGACATATGCCATGCGAGCCATGCCTTCATCTCTATTTCGTGTTATTTGTTTTCCTCATCAGGGGAAGATCGTCACATTAGACTAGTTGTCCTTCTTTGCCTCCTCCTCCTTCGATGGCAACGTGCCTTTCATGGAGCATACCTCTGTTCCATGTGAGAGTGTGGGTGCTGGAATCTTTAAAGATCCTGCCCTTATGGGTGTTTTTTCACTCCCACCTCCCAACATCACTCCCATTAATATGATTTCTGTTCACTCTGATCCTTGGGTTCTTCCTCCTGTTGATCAGATAGAATCCTGGGGCGATGAGATGTCGTTGAGTCCTGCCGAGCTCAACTACGTCGAAATTGTTTCTGTATCGGCTCCATCCCCTGAACCTGCTCCTTCTAGCAGAGCTCTCGACTCATACACTCAATCCCCTTGGCTTGGAGATGCCACTTCTTCAGACCCTTTGAAGGAAATTTTTCCTTCTTATGAAGTGATTATTGAGGCCATGCCTTTCGAGGAACCCCCTTGGTCTGATCATCACCATCGTTCCTCGTTTCTCCCTACCCATCGGGAAATGTTTGCTTGTCTCAAGCAGTTTGCTCCTTGTCTCCCCTCCCAACCCCTTCAGACACCCATCCAAATTCATCAAGTGTCTTCTGAAGGGAATATGGGGAACATTACGCAAACTCAACTAATCGACATCTCTATTAAACCAGGGATTGTCAAGAACATCCATGTTGGAGTAACTTGTACTCCAAAGGAGATTCAGCTTTATACTTATCCTTTTCGCGAATTTCATGATGTGTTTGCTTGGTCTTACGAAGAGATGCCCGGCATCGATTCTAGCATCGTGGTGCATGAGCTACCTACATATCGAGGTGCCAAACCTATTTGATAGCGTCTACGCCCTATGAACCCCCAAAAGGCTACAGCTATTAAAGCAGAAGTTGAAAAGCTTCTTAAGGTTGGCTTCATTTACCCTATCCTACTCACAGATTGGGTTTCTAACATTGTCCCTGTGACTAAAAAACAGGGCACTATTAGGGTATGTGTTGATTATTGTGACATTAATCATGCCTGTCCCAAAGATAACTACCCTACACCCTTCATTGACCAGCTCATTGATGAGTGTGCCAGGAGTGAGATATATTCATTCATGGACGGCTTTTCTGGTTATAACCAAATTAATATCTCGCCTGCGGATCAACACAAGACCGCCTTTATGTGTCTGTGGGGCACTTTCGCTTATAAAAATCTCCCCTTCAGTTTAAAAAATGTCGGTGCCACCTTCCAAAGCGCAATGTCTTATTTCTTTCATGATATTCGAGACATTGTGCAGCCTTACCTGGATGACCTTCCAGCTCATTCAGCGAAGCGCTAGGACCATTCAACCCACCTTCATGAAATTTTTCTTCGCTGTCGACACTATCGTATCCGGCTTAATCCGCATAAATGTGTCTTCTACGTCGAGTCAGGCAAGCTTCTCGGGTTTATCGTCTCCCAGGAGGGTATCCGTTTTGATCCCCTTAAAGTCGAAGCCATCCTAAATCTCCCTCCCCCTACTTCTTTGCAACAATTGCAAAGTTTGCAAGGTAAAGAAAAAAAATTACGACGATTTATTCCAAATTATGTTGAAGTGGCCAAAGGCTACACGCGGTTATTAAAGCGGGAAACCACTTTTCTTTGGGATACCACTGCACAAAAGTCATTCGAGCACCTCAAGGCCCTCCTTGTTTCTGCTCCGTTGTTATGTCCCCCTGACTATCACCATGACTACACTATTTATTTAGCCACTGCCAATACCACCATTAGCATGGTTGTAGTTCAAGATGATGATGATGGTACTGAGCATGTCATTTACTATCTCAGCCACAATTTACTTGATACAGAAAATCGATATGCCTATGTCGAGAAGTTAGCATTGGCCACCATTTGTGCCATCCAGCATTTCTGCCACTATATATTATTGCGTACCACGATGGTGATTTCTAATTGCAACATAATGACGTACATCTTGTCACGTCAGTTACCGGGGGGCAAATACTAAAAGTGGATTGTCATCCTTCAAGAGTTTGACATGGAGTTCACCACCGCCAATTCTAAGAAGTCTCTCGTCTTCGCTGAGTTGCTTTGCTCCCTACCATCTGCTACCGCACCCTCTCGATTAGAGGACCATATTCCGAATGAAACTCTATTCTTGATTAGTACCCTCAATCCTTGGTATGGGGATATTATTGTCTATCTCTAGACATCCTCTTTTCATCCCGATTTGTCCAAAGATGCTCAGCGACGGATTCGCCATCATTCTCAACCTTATTGCATTATTGGGGACACCCTGTAGCATCTCAGTGCCGACTCTATTCTCATCCAATGATTAACAATTGAGGAAGCCGACCGAGTCTAAATGACTGCCATTCCGGCGCCTATGGTGGTCATATGTTCGGGTATGATACTACTCAGAAGATCCTCCATGTTGGTTATTTTTGGCCTTCTATCTTCAAGGACTGCATTCTTGCCATCCGCCCTTGTCATGAGTGCCAAATCTACCGACGGAAGATGCGCACGCCTCCTGCTCCACTGCACCCTGTCGTTACCGTCGACCCTTTTGCCAAATGGGGCATTGATTATATGACCTATAACCCTTTCTCAGCCGAGGGGCATGGGTATATCATCATTTTCATTGATTATTTCACGAAATGGGCTGAGGCGATGCCTACACTATCCGAATATGGTCACACAGCGGCACAATTTTTATTCAATCATGTCATTTCATGATTCAGAGTCCCTCAGGCTATCGTCACTGATCACGACAAACATTTCCTTAATCATATGATGACTGAGTTAACAACCCATCTAGGATTGCAACATGATAGCTCGACACCATACTATCCTAAGGCCAATGGCCAAGTGGAAGTTTTCAACAAAGTTTTAGTCATGATGCTTCAACGCACCATCGGCATGCACAAGTCCAACTGGCATTTTATGTTATTCTCCACCTTATGGGCCTACCAAACTTCAGTGAAGGATGCCACTGGGTTCACCCTGTTCAATTTGGTTTACGGTCTAGAGGCTACCCTTCCGATCGAGTGTGAGATCCCTTCTCTTAAATTAGCCGTCGAATTACTCCGCAACACTACTCTGGTAGAAGAACGTCTTCTCTACCTAGAGGAGCTAGACGAGACTTGTCGACTAGCCTCTGTAACCATTGAAGCACAGGAGAAGAGAGTGAAAAATCACTTCGATCATACTGTCCATCCTCGTTCTTTCGTTGAGGGAGATTTAGTTCTGCTTTATGATCAAGCAAATGATAATTTGGGGGCAAGAAAATTCAAGCCTATGTGGCATGGGCCTTATATTGTGAAATGAGTTTTGCAAAAAGGGGCCTACGAGCTGATTGATTATGAAGGGAACCCTCTAGATAAACCTCGAAATGGGCTTTATCTGAAAAAATATTATGCATGAACACCATGCATCTAATTTGTCCATACGTGTGTTGTTAGTAGGTTTGTTGTGTGCGTTTTCATGTTTGGCTTGGTGTGTAAGCGTAATTTCCTCTTATTGTGTCTTTTTGCTTCTTGTGTAGATGTCTGGTACACCTTACGTTGGTTTCGCTGATGGTGCCTGCCACAGTACCTGGAACCTTTCTTCTGTGGCGTGGGTTAGTAGACCTTCAAGGTGTTTGTCTAGGTTGCACCACAAACAATGTCGCTAAATACAGTGCTGTCATTGAATTATTGACCGAGGCCATCAACCTTGATATTCGCACATTAGTTGTGAATATGGATTCTCAGCTTGTTGTCCACCAGCTCAATGGGCGTTATTCCATCAAAGATCATCGGATTTAAAGGTTGTATTTAAGTGTTAAAGTGTTGGAATTTTTTTTTGATTTTATTACATATCAACACATTCCAAGAAGATTAAACACATTAACTGATGCATTAGCAAATCATGTATTAGACAGACATTTACGCAACATGTAATCAAAACAACATTCAAAACACAATAATGAACCATAGGAATATGTATATATGTATATATATATATAGATATATATATATATATATATATATATATATATATATATATATATATATAGATATATATATATATCTCGTGTGGCGCACCGAGGTGCTCAAAAAATAAGTGTATATGTCCAAATAAAGTTTGTGTTGTCCATACATCCGAGACACATGTCTCTCAATATCAACAAGAAATAAAACCTAGGCATCTATTGTGGTGGGTTATGATCTCTGTAGCACACCACTACTCGTGCGACTTGCCTCAAGAGTCTATGCCCCTAGGTATCACCCCTACTGTATCGATCTGGTACTCTATGGGGACCTCCTTGATTCCCCTGTAATTAGGGATCCCCTTCGTCAGGGCCTCAAGATTGTGGGCCACTGTCTCCACTAAACTGCCAGCTGGGGGAACCAAGGCCAGCTCTCTGATGCCCTATGGATCCCTTCGTGCCTTTGGAGCTAGTCCCACAGGCCTCTCTGCTCCCACGTCTACAAGTACCATAGAGTACATCATTAAGACATGCATGAAAAAATCTAAAAAAATATCATAAAAGACAAAATATAAAAATAGTGTGATCAAGTGTTTTACCTCCATCATCCCACTGCTCACCAGCAGGCAGCTGCATGTCAAGGTCTCCATGAAAATCCATACCAGCATATGTCCAGTCCTCGACAAAGATCATCTAGAGATCCAGCCACTCGCGGAATAGTTTCCCCCATGACATTGGTCGTCTGCCACCCCCTCGTGGCATAACATGCGCCCACCTTTTGATCCGGGTCTCCCGCGGTCTGGGCTTGTCCAAGTCCATATCCTACAACTGAAGTTCTAGCACCCACTCCAGCATGAGCGGGATCAAGATAGACCCATAACCAAATTGCTTGGCCTCCCCGCGACGACATTTAGTGAGCTATCTCTTCATGTTGATCATCATCGCTTCTGCCCAGTTGTACATGGTCAGGTTGAGGGAATCAAGGGCCAACTGGAGGTGGGTCTTTGTTGCCTCGTGTTGGGCTTGGGAGCCCACTGCCCTCATCACCATAAATAGAACCGAGTGAAGAACCAAGTCTTCCACCGTGGGAATTTCCACTTTCCCGCTGTTTAATTTGTGTGCCCCCAGGCACACTCGTGCTATCACCATGTCCACTGATTCGCTCTTGGTTTGTTGGCCCTATAGAATCAGCCTCTCATCATGATGGGACAATCCGGTTAGGAAATATATGTCCGTAGCATCAAACTCAATGTCTCTGCCCCGGATAATGAACTTTTCGTCTGTTAGGTTCCAAGCATGAATTAGCAACTCTAACAAATTGGGTTGAGCCTGAAGATGCAAAGTGAGGAAAAATTTTAGTAGCCTGCAAGCACGTAAAGCATTTCGGCACCCAACATCATTGAATGCTTCCTCATCATTGATATCGTGAGTTCGTTCTTGCCAAACAAATGCCATGTTGCCCTGCATTAAAAGAAAAATGAATTAGAGCTCTTTTCATAAATTTAAATCCATAATTTATACAAAAATTCAACTTCACGTCACCATCGCAGCTGTTTTCAAAACAACGGCAATGGCGCAGAGTCAATAGTTCATTTTTCCTGTGATCGTTGCGAGAGTACATCTGTTTCTTGCGATGATCACAGAGGTGGTGCGTGTAACCACGCTCGGTCATCGCGGACCCGAGTGGCTTTTCTGTGACAACCGAGAGGCAGAATCGGATTTGAAAATTCACCTAAACCCACCTACCTAACACTAAATTGTATAAAAATACTACTGAAATGTAGTGCAAGGAAGAATTTACTTACTTGGCGAAGGTTCTAGGATGAACCGTGGACAGATGAGGTCAAAATCAGCTTGAGAAATTCGGTCAGGTTGGTGCTCCAAATGCTCAAAGGTAAAATGTGCAATGTAAATGGTAAAAAAAAATGAATTACACCACCCTTTTTATAGTAATTTTTTGAAAAAAATAAAAATTATACTTTAGGGTGTGAGTTTTTTCGTTTATATCGCATTTTTAATTAGGGTTTTTGGGTTTTTAACTGTATTTCCCCATATATTATTCGTTTATGTCGAATGGGTCTTACGTTTGACGTGTTTTGTATAGAGCTACATGTGGCGAGGTTACGCCATACTTTATATGCACTTGATCCATAAAGTCTTCTTTAATGCTCTTTTCCGACTTAAAAGACAAAAAGATTGTTGAGCTATTCCTTTTGACTCATTAAGCAAAATAAGAGGCGGTCTGCTTTAAGCTCTTTTCCAAGCATATAAATGCGAAAAGATTGTCGGGCTTTTGTCATTTCGGGTTCGTTATTGGTTACAAAATGACGTGTCTTCGATCGCTTTTCTACTCTTTCAAATTGAGGTCACTAATGACAAAAATTACTCCTTGATCATAATGGTCAAGCGGTTCTCTCAAGTATTGTTTTATACTCTTTCGGACTCGAGAGACACAAATCTACGAAAAAGGACTCCCCTAGAGTTTTCTTTTCCATGTCTTTTTCAAACTCTCTAAACATGAAAAAGTCTCCGAGTTTCACCTATGTCGGACTTGTTAAACCCTGACGGCATTGGACTCATCACCATGATGAGACTCGAGCTCTTCCTCCCTAGGGCTCGTTAACCTATTACTAGGTTGGATTCAGCCGAAGGTCAAACTTATATTACAAGCATATGCTATTCCCCTTCAATCTTGTTTTCAAAAATAATTGGGGTACTTGCCAGCAATGGTGGGGGGGAATTTGGAAGTTGTCATTGGTTACCTGCGGCAGCTAGTCACTCTTGAACATCGACACTTTTGCTTCTTGTCGGGTTGGGATATCCATACATCGTCATTTTGCCTTTTGGGGTTTCTGGGTTGCAATTTAGCCTTATTCCATCTAATCCATGTTGTCTCCATCAAGCCTCTGATCCTTTGGTACCTGAATGCTGCCACCCTCCAAAATCGTGTCGCCGACATGTTCAAGAGTATAATTCTTTTGCAGTTCACATCCTTACCTCCTCCTCTGATACTCTGTTTCACCATCTGCCACTTGTTCCTTATCTTGTGTCATTGATAGGCAAAACATTATGGCCCTCCTGTGACAAATTGTCTCTTGTCGACATCAGCTCATTATCCAGGAGACTGATCTAGAGATCCCCTTTGGTACCTTGGAGCTTGCATGCCTTAATGGCAAGTTCTTCACACCTAATGATCGACTTTCATCATTGGTCATCGATTGGGTGATTCCACGAGTGTTAGACTTCAGCTCATTCTTCACACTTCGTGGATTGTACTAGATAGTACCTTGAGAACCATTGGAATTATTGGTGGTTTCTCTCGCACTTGTTAATGGTTTTCATCATTGACCAGTAATCAAGCGACTTTATATCATGCTCGACTTCAACACATCTGTCAGCATGTTAGAATTTGTACTATGATTGGTTGGGTTTCAAGACCTCGAACTCAGATCACACATGTTAGGGTTGTGTGGATTGGTTCGTGATTACATGACTCGTTGATGGATGGCTGCGACCATACCTAAGTCTTCATGGATGGCTGCGACCATACCTTTGTCATTATCATGGTCTTACTAGCTGGGTAACTACGTCCATACCACAGACCTAGTTCGTATGTATTTTGGATGGCTGCGCCCATACCTTGACTACATGTATTTCACTATTAGAGATATATGTTGTACTTGTGCCTACAGGTTCTTCCAGGTGGTGTTCCAGTTCAGACAATTCCGTAAAGCATTTCACCCCTCCCACTCTCTCGGGCTTCATACTTTAGGGGGCATCTGTTACACCGTAATTTGTCACTGCCTTCACCCCACTCCTTCTACTGTGTCATGTGTCCAGTAAAACATGCTCATACTAAACAAATACTCTCTTATGTTGCAAATTGACCTACCTTTTCCTAAGTTTTCTGCCTCGTCACAAGAATCCACTTAATACCAATTAAGATGATGGACTCAATAACTTACTTGAACCTCTGAAGAGTATGCTGAAATTCCTCACACCATCCACCATGGGCTCGAGAAATACGAGGACACATGACTCCTCCGATCTTCAACTCGCTTTACAATCCCAACTCAAGGCGATCTTGGAACAAACTATCCTCAAACAGGTGACCTAACAGGCTTAAGAATTAATTCAAATAAAAATGTTACATACCAAGTTATGCCTCAGAGTAGAGCTTTCTGGTCTCTGATCTCTTAAAGAACAGAATACAAACACTCTTTCAGACACTCACACATTCACTCACAACATAGACATGTCTCTCAACACACACAAGACTCATACTTATAAGCTTATAATATATGAGAATTATTGAAGGTCCTATCAGACATTGCTTAGTCCAGATAGTGTCTATTCAATATTCTAGAGTACAATAATTAAAAGAAAACGCACTACTAAGGTCCCATCGGACTTCGATCACTATCATAATCAGAATCAGGATCATGTGCTTCTGATGAAGATGAGGGCGACTTTTGCTTTAACCATGATTGATTTAACCACTCCAAATATTCTGTCTCCCATGTGTGGTCCTATCGCTCTTGAGAATCTTGGTACAAATCCATGAAAATAGTTTCTTTTTCGTCGGATACCTTCTCTTTTCCTTTTGCCGCAACTGCTTTTTCTTTTGTCGAGACTGTAGAAGATTCTCCTTTTAGTGGTGCCTTCGATGATTCTCCTGTATCAAAATTTATCGTGTCAGTCGTAACATAGAGATTCTTTTGTGGAAAGAGATATTTATTGTCCTCTTTCGTCCACTGATAAGCCAATGGATCTATCTCAATGTCAAGGAAGGAATCTTTTTTGCTTTTACGGAATTTAGGCATTGTTTGAACTGACAATTCGGCTCCATCTAATAATTCCCATTTGAAAATTTGAAACATGATGAAAGAGCATTCTATGGCACATTGGACCCATAGCTTGCAGTTATGATTGATATTCTCTTGCTGTTGCCAACCTAATTCAAAAACCATAGATGAACAAACCTCGGTTGACAATAATAAATTTATCAAACAAACTACATCATCACTCCAATTTCCTTCCATAACACTAATAGTAATTAATGCCGTTGAATTAATCAGTAATTTGATTACTCCAAATCTTCCTTGAAGTGTTTCCAAAGTTCTAATCATAGACAATTTTTCAGGTAACTTGAGGCTATGAAATTATTTAAGCCAGAGAATGATTTTCTTAATTTCTTCATTATTGTTGGCTATCATAGAGGCAACAACTTGTTCAGGGCCATATAATTGTGCAAAAGGATTTGGGATAATAGGATTTCTGAACTCTAAACTTTGATAATCCCAAGGTGTCGAGAATGTTCGTAGATATTGCAATGTCCTTTCAACACATTGAGAACCTCTTGTCTGTGGCTTCTTTTGACAATGACCATTTTTTTTTCCCAATCTGCAAATGGCTCAAAGAGTTAATACTTGGGAAATTAATCTATTCCTGCAAAATGTTCATCATTTCTTTGAAGAAATGCAGCATCAATTTCTTCAAAAAGATCAGGAAGTCTTAACGACTTTAGAAACTTTCCTACCCTTTCGGTGATATTTATTTCATCCAAATCCAACATTTTAGTACAAGTATAAACAGCTAAAGGGAAATCTATACCTCTAATGATCTGATAATAATTCAAAGTTTGCAAAACATTGATCATGGATTCAGTATATTCTTTAGTCCAGTAATCATCAAGAGTCTTGAAATAAAGTTTTACCTTCATATTTGGCAGAGGATATACCTTTACCAATTCTTCATCTAGACCCAATAGAACACAATCATTTTTGGACTGCCAAGCTTGACATCTATGTATCCATTGATTTCTTCTCATTCTCAGTCCAATAACCTTTTTAATTTCTTCAACCACATCACCAAGAATTAATTCAAGAATCTAAAATCTTTTTACAAAAGTTTCAAAGCTATCATCTGCAGGGGTCTTACCAAGAATAACAAAAATATCAGTTCTTTGGTTATGAACATGGGCCTTGTTCATTTCTCTGGTAAGAGAGTTGGCTAAATAATTTGAAATACCTAGCACCCATTCAACATCAAAATCATACATTTGAAACCATATCGGCCATGCCAAAAGTCTACCTCTTGCGAGTTGTTTTGATATCTTGGCTGATAAGAAATATTTGAAATTCATTGAGTCTGTTCTTATCAGGAACTTGGCAGGGGCCAAATATAATTCAAATTTTTGTATGCCATTAAAAATGGCAAGAGTTTCTTTTTCTGCTGGAAAATAATTTTTCTGGTGAATTAGAAATTCTCTAGAGGCATATGCACATAAAATATCTTCTCCCTTCTCTTCCTTTCTTTCAAAAAGGATGGCTGCCCAAAAATTATCGGACACATCAGTCTAAAGGATGAGAAATCCATTACCTGGCGATTTGAGCTTGGGGAGATTTTTGCATTCAGCTTTTAACATTTGAACTGTTGTTGTGGCTTCTTGTGACCATCCAGAATGCAAATGTCTTCTGATTGGAGCAATTTTTTCTGGCAATCTAGGAATGTGTTTATGCACATAGTTGAGTATTCCTAGAAATCACGGAATCATTTTAGTATCCTGTAACTGATCTAGAAATTCAGATAATTTTGTTAAAACATGGGGTTGCATCTAAATTTTACCATTGATAACATGGATACCCAAAAAATCAATACTATCTTGAAACATAAGCATTTTTTTTCTGACAAAACAATACCATGCTGCTTTGCTTCTTCAAGAAATATCTGTAAATGCTTCATATGTGATTCAAGATCCTGATTGTGAATCAAAATGTCATCAATATAGACAACAATAAAATCATATTTACCAAAAATATAGTCCATTCATCGTTGAAAGAAAGCTGGAGCATTCTTTAGTCCAAATGGGACTACTCTCCATTGGAAAAAACCTACGGGACATGTGAGTGAAGTTTTGTGACAATCTTCTTCTTTGATTTGTATCTGGTAATAACCAGACTTCATGTCAAGCTTACTAGAGATCTTGCTATTATGAATTTTTTGCATAATTGTTTCCTGGTGGGGCAGGGGATAGTTGAAGCCCTTCGTGATTGCATTCAATGGTTTATAATTAATGACCATTCGATCTTTTCCTCTGACTATCTCTGAGTGATTTCTTACCAGGAACGTAGAACAGGAATAATGAGAAGAACTAGGTTCGATTAACTTGAGATTTAAGAGTTCTTCAATCTTCTTTTTGATGTCTTTTTCGTCTATTGGAGTACAGGGTATAAGCTTTCCTGTAACCCCATTGTCATGCAGAGTAATTATTTCTTGCTGAGGACTTTCTTTAGTCCAGAATGCTTGAGGATTTTCAGAACAACATTTCAACAATTCACCATAAATAGTCATTTGTTCAGGAGACCAATCAGGATTTATTTTTGCCTTTTGTTTTGATTTTGTTTGACTCCTTTCTTCATAATTTTGCAATACTTCTTGCCAATTATGAGAAGTATTCTGGGATTTTTTCATGCTGGCCTTCTTTTGGCTATTTTCTTTTCTAGCTTCTGAATTAGCCAAAGTCAATCTTGGAACTGAGATTGCCTTCTTTTTTATATTCAGAATAACTTTGTCATCACTAATTGTAACTGGCAACACAAAATTAATAAACGGCATTCCAAGAAACAAACTTACAGAGGCATCATAGTGCTGAATTGCAGAATTTTTTACAATACTCCCCTGTACTCTTAAAGATACATTATCAACATAGTGGGTGAGATTGAAAGAGCCACCAATGGTCTCAGAAATCAGAATATTTTGTAAAGGCTTCCATAATCCTTTGAATAAATATGGGCGTGCTAAGTTATTGGAGCCACCTATATCAATGAATGCATCCATAGTGATCCATTCACCTTTAACTTGGACTTCAACAGGAATATAGAGAAGATTGTTAGTTTTAATAATCTTTTTGAGAAAAGGGCTTTCATCGAGATTGACAGATGTGGGAACGGGAAAAGATGAAGATGACTGAGAAACTGTCTTTGGGTAAGGACGAAAAGAATTCAAAGTGGATTGTGGAGGCAGAGAATTTAAAACGGAGTGTGAATTCTTAGTGTCTCAATCGGTAGATAGAGAGGGAACAGTAAAGATAGCATCATCTGAAATGGATTCAGATGTCTCATCAGTGTAGTCATCAGCGCTATACTCATCACTAAAATGCAAGTCAGTTTCATTCTTAGATTCAGAACAATCATAGCAAATATTCATTTTCTGGCATGTGTCAGGAACTGACTCAGTATCTGACAAGGAAGCATCAGTTAAAATATATACATCTGATACTTCATCTTGGGAATCAACAATTGACCAATTATCTACAAAATCATCAATCTCTATACATGTTTTCAACTTGTTGGAAGAGCTTTTGGGACATTTTCTGGCGAAGTGATCTTCTTGTTTGCATATAAAACATGCATTGTCTCTTTTTGGTTACCTGCGCTTTTTTAAATATTTGAACTTGCAAAATGGATTTCTAGGATTGGCTACTCTCTTGGGCCTGAATTTTCCATATCTTCTGGATTTTCTCTTTTTGAATGGTGTCCATGATAATACAGAACGACAAACATCAAGACCAGGAGAAAAATATTGAGCTTTCTTCTACCAATAGAGATATTTAACTTTTTCTTGACACCAAAATAAGAGATCTATCCAATAAGTTTGTTCAATCTTTTTCCCTTTAACGTCCAGATCTTTCATTATCATATCACCTAGATTACCAGGCAATTTTGATAGGAATGAAATCTTTTGAGTAGAATCATTAGTAAGATTAACTTTATAGATCTTGGCCATATAATCATTGCCAAATTGATCTAAAAACTTTAAATCATTCAACTCCATTCTTGCTAGATCTATTATAATCTGTTTCTTTTCATCTATCGGTTCAGGGACAAATTGGGTTTTGAGTAGAAATTCTAATGTAGCTAATCCTGTAGCAGCTACATGCATTTGTTCTTCTTCTGATGGTCCCATCCACCAGTCATATACAATTCTGGCCATTCGTTTTTCTGCTAAGGCAAAAATAGATAGATTATCTAATTTAGAGACAATTTGCATTTGATATAGGGCACCAATCCAAACTCTGATGGATTTAGCTGGATTTGTAGATTTGTCTAAGTCTAGAACATATCCAGTGGCATTGGCTACAAACAAGTCTTCTTCAACCCTTTGGTACTTATGTACTTCACGAAGTAAATTGGCTATTTGGAGAGATGGAAAAATGAAGGAAGGGAATTTAGAGGCAACATTTTCTAAAGTGGCTATCTTAATTTTTGATTTGTGAAGATTTAGTGATTTTGCTAGCTCTAGTCTCTGTTCAACTTGGGTGCTAGATTCAGCTTCACTGCCCTCTTGCTTTTCATCTATATCACAATAGTTAGGAGTATCCATGGAGATAGAAAATTTGGGAACCTTTAATTCTCTTCTTTTCTTTTCTCTTTTATTTTTCTCTTTTGCTTCTCTTCTTGCTTTTTCTTCTTGCTGTTCATCATGGAGAAGCTTAAGATTAGCTAGAATTAGCTTAAACTGGGATCCTAAATCATCCAGAACTTCCTCTGCATGTGCGTTCCATGTGGTAAGGTAATTACCAATCTGATAGGTCTGATATAGGTCAGTGATGTTTAATGCATTATGCTCTATCAAGGGAGCACAGTCAGCTTGGATCGATGGTTGTTTTGACACAAAAGAGGTGGTGAAATTTTTTGTCTTAGGAGGCCACTTCCCACCCTTTACAAAATGATGATTTGTGTATTGCCATTCTTCAACAGGAGGAAACTGGGTATGAGAAATACGATGCATTTTATTTACAACTAAAAAAGGTTTAGATTCAAGTATATACAGTTCAGTTGACGATAATTGTGGTTCAGAAAGATTGACTTCTTCAACTGGAGGGAGATCAATGTGTCTTGAAGAAGAAGATTCAGTAGAAGTACAAGGATTACATAACGTCGTGCCTGATGATAGGTCGAGGAATCAGTGGTTTTGCAGGAATAAGCTTTACTTAACCATTATTAATCGAGATTCTTTTGAGTTTTGACTCAAGCTTGCGATCATCTACAATTGACTTATATTGAAAATACCAATTGCTTGGCAATTCAGTTTGATCATACAGAACACATTCAACTTGAGCATTTGAAAGACCAACAGTAACACAATCTCTTAAAACAGGTTTTTTGAGTTTAGGGTGAGCTGTGTTGGTTAACTGAAAAGAAGCTTGAACCAATGTAGAAAGATACTCAGTATCTTCTATCATTTGAAGTCCTTGAACTCCTACCAGGAGTTTCCAACAATATTTAAGATGGATATCGGCCAAGCTGATTGAATAATCAAGAAATATTGTACCATATTGACACCCAGTAGATTAATTACCCAAAATAGTTCCTATTCTTGCATGGCCATAAATCTGGTGATGGGTATCAAAAACTTCAGCAATTCAGGGAGTATTTAATCCATGTCAAAACAAAGGAGCGAGACCAATTCTAATACCACCAAAATGAAGATAGGAATACTTATGATCCTTTACTTATTGTCGAAATTTCTTGATCTCATCATCAGAAAATAGATTTAAAGTGACTATTTGGACTGCAGGACCATAAATTTTTATAGTAACTTCCACTTCTTTCAAAAAAGATTTTCTTTTAATAACAAACAACATAGGTAATTTACAGACATCAGTAGCATGGAGAGTAGGAGGATTCTAGCTCTCAGGATTCTCAATTGCTTCAGAGTTTTCAGTAGATGCAAGGTTAGATTCAATAGTTCGAGAAGAGACTTCAGTTATAACTTTATGATCAATAGACGAGAAAGAGCGTAACAGCTTTGCTATAATTACAAACTATACTAGAGATTGACTAAAGTAGCATTTATCTACTCAGCAATTGTAGAACAAGAGATTTTCAAAGGCTTCCTGGCTAGCTTTAGACTTTGTCTGTAGTTTATAAATTAGGACCAGAACAAGGCTCTGATACCAGTTAAGATGATATACTCAGTTAAGATGATGGACTCAGTAACTTACTTGAACCTCTGAAGAGTATGCTGAAATTCCTCACACCATCCACCACGAGCTCGAGAAATATGAGGACACACGACTCCTCCGGTCTTCAACTCGCTTTACAATCTTGACTTAAGGTGATCTTGGAACAAACTTTCCTCAGACAGGTGGCCCAGCAAGCTTCATAATTAATTCAAATAAAAATGTTACATACCAAGTTATGCCTCAGAGTAGAGCTTTCTAGTCTCTGATCTCTTAAAGCACAGAATACAAACACTCTTTCACACACTCACACATTCACTCACAACACGGACGTATCTCTCGACACACACAGACTCATACTTATAAGTTTATAATATATGAGAATTATTGAAGGTCCTATCAGACATTGCTTAGTCCAGACGGTGTCTGTTCAATATTCTCGAGTACAATAATTAAAAGAAAACGCACTACTAAGGTCCCATCGGACTTCGATCACTATCATAATCGGAATCAGGATCATGTGCTTCTGATGAAGATGAGGGCAGCTTTTGCTTTAACCATGATTGATTTAACCACTCCAAATATTTTGTCTCCCATGTGTGGTCCTATTGCTCTTGAGAATCTTGGTACAAATACATGAAAATAGTTTCTTTTTCGTCAGATACCTTTTCTTTTCCTTTTGTCGTAACTACTTTTTCTTTTGTCGAGACTGTAGAAGATTCTCCTTTTAGTGGCACCTTGGATGATTGTCCTGTATCAAACTTTATCGTATCAGTCATAACATAGAGATTCTTTTGTGTAAAGAGATATTTATTGTCCTCTTTCGTCCACCGATTTACATAAGCCATTGGATCTATCTCAATGTCAAGGAAGGAATATTTTTTTCTTTTACGGAATTCAGGCATTGTTTGAACTAACAATTCGACTCCATCTAATAATTCCCATTTGAAAATTTGAAACATGCTGATAGAGCGTTCTATGGCACATTGGACACATAGCTTGTAGTTATGATTGATATTCTCTTGCTGCTGCTAACCTAATTCAAAAATCATAGATGAACAAACCTTGGTTGACAATAATAAATTTATCAAACAAACTACATCATCACTCCAATTTCCTACCATAACACTAATAGTAATTAATGCCTTTGAATTAATTAGTAATTTGATTACTCCAAATCTTCCTTGAAGTGTTTCCGAAGTTCTGATCATAGACAATTTTTCAGGTAACTTGAGGTTGTGAAATTCTCTAAGCCAGAGAGTGGTTTTCTTAATTTTTTCATTATTGTTGGCTATAACAGAGGTAGCAACTCGTTCAAGGCCATATAATTGTGCAAAAGGATTTGGGATAATAGGATTTCTAAACTCTAAACTTTGATAATCCCAAGGTGTCGAGAATGTTTGCAGATATTGCAATGTCCTTTCAACACATTGAGAAGCTCTTGTCTGTGGCTTCTTTTGACAATGGCCATTTTTATTTCCCAATCTGCAAATGGTTCAAAGAGTTCGTACTGGGGAAATGAATCTATTCCTACAAAATTTTCATCATTTATTTGAATAAATGCAACATCAAGTTCTTCAAAAGGATCATGAATTCTTAATGACTTTAGAAACCTTCCTACCCTTTCGGTCAGATTTATTTCATCCAAATCTAGCAATTTAGCAGAAGTATAAACAACAAAAGAGAAATCTATACCTCCAATGATCTGATAATAATTCAAAGTTTGCAAAACCTTGATCATGGATTCAATATATTCTTTAGTCCAGTAATCATCAAGAGTCTTGAAATAAAGTTTTACCTTCATATTTGGCAGAGGATATACCTTTACCAATTCTTCATCTAGACCCAACAGAACACCAACATTTTTGGACTGCCAAGCTTGACATCTATGTATCCATTGATTTCTAATCATTCTCAGTCCAATAACATTTTTAATTTCTTTGACCACATCACCAAGAATTAATTCAAGAATCTGAAATCTTTTTACAAAAGTTTCAAAGCTATCATCTACAGGGGTCTTACCAGGAATAACAAAAATATCATTTCTTTGGTTATGAACACGGGCCTTGTTCATTTCTCTGGTAAGAGAGTTGGCTAAATAATTGGAAATACCTGGCACCCATTCAACATCAAAATCATACATTTGAAACCATATCTGCCATGCCAAAAGTCTACCTCTTGCGAGCTGTTTTGATATCTTGGCTGATAAGAAATATTTGAAATTCATTGAGTCTGTTCTTATCAGGAACTTGGCAAGGGCCAAATATAATTCAAATTTTTGTATGCCATTAAAAATGGCAAGAGTTTCTTTTTCTACTAGAAAATAATTTTTCTGGTGAATTAGAAATTCTCAAGAGGCATATGCACATAAAATTTCTTCTCCCATCTCTTCCTTTCTTTCAAAAAGGATGGCTGCCCAAAAATTATCGGACGCATCAGTCTGAAGGATGAGAAATCCATTACCTGGTGGTTTGAGCTCGGGGAGATTTTTGCATTCAACTTTTAACATTTGAACTGCTGTTGTGGCTTCTTGTGACCATCCAAAATGCAAATGTCTTTTGATTGGAGCTGTTTTTTCTGACAATCTAGGAATGTATTTATGCACATAGTTGAGTATTCCTAGAAATCGCTAAATCATTTTAGTATCATGTAACTGATCGGGAAATTCAGATAATTTTGTTAAAACATGGGGTTGCATCTAAATTTTTCCATTGATAACATGGATACCCAAAAAATCAATACTATCTTGAAACAGAAGCATTTTCTTTTCTGACAAAACAATACCATGCTGCTTTGCTTCTTCAAGAAATATCTGTAAATGCTTCATATGTGATTCAAGATCCTGAATGTGAATCAAAATGTCATCAATATAGACAACAATAAAATCATATTTACCAAAAATATAGTCCATTCACCGTTGAAAGAAAGCTGGAGCATTCTTCAGTCCAAATGGGACTACTCTCCATTGGAAAAAACCTGCGGGACATGTGAATGCAGTTTTGTGATGATCTTCTTCTTTGATTTGTATCTGGTAATAACCAGACTTCATGTCAAACTTACTAAAGATCTTGCTATTCTGAATTTTTTTCATAATTGTTTCTTGGCAGGGCAGAGGATAGTTGAAGCCCTTCGTGATTGCATTCAATGGTTTATAATTAATGACCATTCGATCTTTTCCTCTGACTATCTCTGAGTGATTTCTTACCAGGAAAGCAGAACAGGAATAATGAGAAGAACTAGGTTCGATTAACTTGAGATTTAAGAGTTCTTCAATCTTCTTTTTTATTTCTTTTTCATCTATTGGAGTACAGGGTATAAGCTTTCCTGTAACCCCATTGTCATGCAGAGTAATTATTTCTTGCTGAGGAATTTCTTTAGTCTAGAATGCTTGCGGATTTTCTGAAAACATTTCAACAATTCATCATAAATAGTCATTTGTTCAGGAGACCAATCAAGATTTCTGTTTTCCTTTTGTTTTGATTTTGTTTGACTCCTTTCTTCATAAATCTACAATACTTCTTGCCAATTATGAGAAGTATTCTAGGATTTTTTCATGCCGGCCTTCTTTTGGCTATTATCTTTTCTAGCTTCTAAATTAGCCAAAGTCAATCTTGGAACTGAGATTGCCTTCTTTTTTATATTCAGAATAACTTTGTCATCACTAATTGTAACTGGCAACACAGAATTAATAAATGGCATTCCAAGAAACAAACTTGCAGAGGCATCATAGTGCTGAATTGCAGAAATTTTTACAATACTCCCCCCTAATCTTAAAGATATGTTATCAACATAGTGGGTGAGATTGACAGAGCCACCAATGGTCTCAGAAATCAGAATATTTTGTAAAGGCTTCCATAATCCTTTGAATAAAGATGGGCGTGCTAAGTTATTGGAGCCACCTATATCAATGAATGCATCCACAGTGATCCATTCACCTTTAACTTGGACTTCAACAGGAATATAGAGAAGATTGTTAGTTTTAACAATCTTTTTGAGAAAAGGGCTTTCATCGAGATTAACAGATGTGGGAACGGGCAAAGATGAAGATGACTGAGAAACTGTCTTTGGGTAAGGACAAAAAGAATTCAACGTGGATTGTGGAGGCAGAGAATTTAAAATGGAGTGTGAATTCTTAGTATCTCGATCGGTAGATAGAGAGGGAACAGTAGAGATAGCATCATCTGAAATGGATTCAGATGTCTCATCAGCATAGTCATCAGAGCTATACTCATCACTAAAATGCAAGTCAGTTTCATTCTCAGATTCAGAACAATCATAGCAAATATTCATTTTTTAGCATGTGTCGGGAATTGAACCAGTATCTGACAAGGAAGCATCAGTTAAAATATATACATCTGATACTTCATCTTGGGAATCAACAATTGACCAATTATCTACAAAATCATCAATCTCTATACATGCTTTCAACTTGTTGGAAGAGCTTTTGGGACATTTTCTAGTGAAGTGACGTTCTTGTTTGCATATAAAACATGCATTGTCTCTTTTTGGTTGACTGCACTTTTTTAAATATTTGAACTTGCGGAATGGATTTCTGGGATTGGATACTCTCTTGGGCATGAACTTTCCATATCTTCTGGATTTTATATTTTTGAATGGTGTCCCTGGTAATACAAAATGACAAACATTAAGACCAAGAGAAAAAACTTGAGCTTTCTTTTGCAAACAAAGATATTTAACTTTTTCTTGACACCGAAATAAGAGATCTATCCAATAAGTTTGTTCAATCTCTTTCCCTTAAACATCCAGATCTTTCATTATCATATCACCTAGATTACCAGGCAATTTTGACAGGAATGAAATCTTTTGAGTAGAATCATTGGTAAGATTAGCTTTATAGATCTTGGCCATATAATCATTACCAAACTGATCTAAAAACTTTAAATCCTTCAATTCCATTCTTGCTAGATCTGTTATAATATGTTTCTTTTCATCTGCCAGTTCGGGGACAAATTGGGTTTTGAGTAGCAATTCTAATGTAGCTAATCCTGCAGCAGCTACATGCATCTGTTCTTCTTCTTATGGTCCCATCCACCAGTCATATACAATTCCGGCCATTCGTTTTTCTGCGAAGGCAAAAATAGATAGATTATCTAATTTAGAGACAATTTGCATTTGATATAGGGCACCAATCCAAACGTTGATGAATTCAGCTGGATTTGTAGATTCATCTAAGTCTAGAACATATCTAGTGGCATTGGCTGCAAACAAGTCTTCTTCAACCCTTGGGTACTTATGTACTTCACGAAGTACATTGGATTTTTGGAGAGATGGAAAATGAAGGAAGGGAATTTAGAGGCAGCATTTTCTAAAGTGGATATCTCACTTTTTGATTTGTGAAGATTTAGTGATTTTCTGGCTCTAGTCTTTGTTTAGCTTAGGTGTTGGATTCAGCTTCACTGCCCTCTTGATTTTCATCTATATCCCAATAGTTAGGAGTATCCATGGAGATAGAAAATTTGGGAACCTTTGATTCTCTCCTTTTCTTTTCTTTTTTCTTTTTCTCTTTTGCTTCTCTTCTTGATTTTTCTTCTTGCTGTTCATCATGGGGAAGCTTAAGGTTAGCTATAATTAGCTCAAACTGGGATCCTAAATCATCCAGAACTTCCTCTGCATGTGCACACCATGTGGTAAGGTAATTACCAGTGGTGTGGCTGTTGGGAACCTTTGATTCTGCGATAGACCTCTGTCATAAACAATCTAGTCGCACCCCCATTGCAGGAGTACATCTATTTCCCGCGACGGTCGGATTTCACACCCTGGCACAAGGTTATTTACTATATTTAGGGACGGTTTGAGTAAATACATTGCCTACTAGCGATGTCGGCACTAAATCTTAGTTATGAACTAGCGACAATACAGATTGGGCGAATTCGTTCCAACAATCAACCTTTTGGATGTCTCTAGACCTGGTTGTTGGGTTAGTTTGGGTCGCCCTCCTCCCTCTGGCATGGTAGTTTCGTCTTTTGTGCTACTTGCCCTAAGGATAAGCTCCCTCTCCCTCATTTCATGGAGACTCCTTGTCCTATAAAATCACTCACCATTGCTATCATCTGCTAGTTCTTTTGGTTGTATAGTGCTACTGCTGCTTTTCAATTTGATAGATACTTGGTGTGAGTGTGACAAGTGTGGGATTGCTTTGTAGTTTGCAAGAAGGTGTGGAGTGCCCTTAACTTTGTGTAAAGCTTGTGAATGAGAGAGATATATATATTGCTATTTAGGAGACCCATTTTTGAGAGTGAATGCTTGAAGAAACACACTGGTTGGACCCTTTGAGAAGGCTTGCGACGTCAACACTTGGTTGTAAGCTTTACTCTTAATTTATTATTAATAAAATCAATGATGATTTCCTAAGTCTTGTATTCAATTTACTTGATAGCTCATGACTTCTTGACTTCATGAGTAAATAGATCATTGTTGTTTCTCGGTTACATGCTTTGTTGTTTCTTTGTGGTGTTTCAGGTTGATTGTTCATTAAGGAGAAGGAAATGGAAGCTGGAGCAGCGCAACGGAACTTCATCAACCACCGGTTTGAGGTAGGCTTCCAATGATGACTATTTAAGGGAATTAATTGTTGTTTTGTCCTTGCTATGACTAGACCCACTCTAGGGCTAGAGGGGTTGCCTCTGTCCGTAGAGGGAACACTTTCCTACATCACAAGGGCAATAAATGAAGGAATATCTTCCTACCTCTTGGGATTTTTTATTTTCCTTGTAGACCTCTTACAAGTGATTGGTTGTTGAAATTATGTTGTTTCATTTATATCTTCATCATATTTTTCTTCAGAAGCTTATGCTTGCTTCTAATTTTCGATAAATGGCTAAGTCTCCAACTAAATTTGTTGATCCTACGATACCTATTCTCGCTCAACTTTTTCAACGTATGATTTTAGAACGGAAGGTTTATCAAAAGTTATGTCTCTATTGATTATGATCTTATGCACAGAAGGAACCCACAACCGTATCATTTCAAAACATCATCATAATAGACAATGACATAATTTTTTGCTTTTGGGTCTAACTTAGAACATTGATTCTATGGAATAATAGCATAGGCATCACAATTAGAAATTTTTAAGTTTGAATAGTCACAAGCCTAACCCGACCAAACTTATTCAAGAATTTTACAGTTAATAGAAACTGAAGGTGATCTATTTACTAGATAACAAGCAATGGGTAGTGCTTTTTCCCACAACTCCTTCTGCGTATTAGCATTGTTTATCAAGCTTATGGTGTTGGCATTATTATCGTTGATGGTGTTAGTTCATGTCAGTCATGTTAGTCACCAGTGATCAAATATGATCTTTCAAAGTTTTTGTTAGGGTCTTAGGTCAAATTTTTATGGTTTCAGTAGGTATTCAAATAAAAACATTTGATCATTGGTTGTTGAGTCTAGGTTAGTGCTAATCCCTTCAGTAATCATGGATCTCATTAGTTTTCATGGTCATGTAATTGTCGGTCTCAGATCAATTGAAGTGTCAGCATATAAGTCTTGGTCTAGGGTTTCCACTGGTGTTGTCATTACTATGTCCAAATTCAAAGAAGAAAGCCATCATGGTTATGTGTCTTAAGTCTTCACACCAAGGGAGATAAAATGTTAGGAAATAAAGGTAATAAAAGGTATCAAGCAACTTTTATGAAGATATTACTACAAAAGAAAAGGTATATTGTCATCCTTTGGCATATACAAGAAAAGGTGTTTTGGTAAGTTTTAAAGACATACCACACATTTGTTTTCATCATTCACATGTACAAATACTCCAATTGATCATTCATAACCCACAAGACTCATTCAACATCGAAACTCACTCTCAAAGTGCATTTTGAACCATTTCGCTGTGTTTTTTTTCCATTTCACTGCATTTTCAAGCCTTCTCACTACATTTTGTGCTCCACGTTATGTTTTCTTTAGAACTCTGTGTTTTTTGAGGTGTGAGGAAAAGTAACAACTTTCAACATTTTCTACAGCAAGCAAAGGCCTCTCCATTTCAGTACAAGTAAGCTTAAAGGCAAACACCACCTCAGCAAAGTGGAATTTTTAGTTTTTGGGTGTGGAACTCTCTCCTAGGGTTTCCATGCTACATTTTCTTGTTCAAGTCCATGGTTTGATTTTCACACAAATAAACTAGTTTCCCTATCAATTCTACCTTTCCTCACACTTATATACAACTCCCTGTTGGAAATACTGGGGGGGTGAATCAGTATTTATTTTTAATTGTTTTTTTTATCACCAAAACATTTATATATGGAACACAGAAATAGATAGCTGGAATAAATGCTTTTATTAACACAAACAGTGCAATGAAATAGATACAATATATAGATGGTTGCAATCAGTTGCCAAGCACCAACTTGGAATTTTGTGAGGCTCCAACCTCCAGAGCACCAACTCTCTTTTTCCAAGGAAACAGTCCTGGACTTAGGAGCACCAACTCCCAAGGATTCCAATCCTTTCAATTTTTAGGCTCCAACCTCGCGGGCTCCAACCCTTTATGATCAACTTTTATAAACTATTTTACTGTAGTTCTCTACTACCAAGCCTACTGATCTTATGCTTCACTCTTGTTCTCCTGCTTATCATGCCTCTGCCTGAACTTCAGCTTTCTCTTGCTCTAATTATTCACACACACCCAAAAACCCTTTCCTTGTTTTTCTTGTTTTATATGTTCTTGATGCCTCTGATTGTTGGTTTCCATGTTTCGCTTGCTCTTCAGCTTCCTCAACACTCGCTTCAACTTCCTCTGTGCTGGCTTGTCCTTTGGCTTCCCTCTTCTTCATCGCTTTGGCTTCCTCTGCGCTGTCTGGTCCTTTGGCTTCCTGGCTTTTTGGTTTCCTCTACGTTGGCTTGTCTTTCGGCTTCCCGGCTTTTTGGTTTCCTCTATCTCTTCGTTTTCACCAACACTTAAAGGACACGTTGATACAACAACAAGGACCGAAATACTCAGAGAAGATTGTTGCACATTAAAAAAACTGTAATAGAGGCCCTTTTTAATAATAATGTGCATCCAGCTGACTTTATTGTTTACAGAGAGATTTTATTAGAGGGATAGTACTAATAAGGAGGTCCCACCTTCCACATCACCAATGTAATCGCAATCGGCTTTGTTTAGGTCTACTGAACTATCAGAACCCCAATTATAAGCTTTTTGGCCTAAAAACCCCGGGCAACACAAATATTGAAATACATAGGAAATATATGAAAATCCCGACCAAAATGCTTAAGGGTGGACTTCAAAGAACTTTGCACCCACATTTACAATTGCTTCGGGTCCGCCTTTGGTCACTATCACGAGCCCACCGTTGATCTGCGGGATCCTCAATCCAGCGGTCGACATTCATTTTCGAGTGGCCCAGAAGTACGGAAGTTACTTGCCCGAAGAAAGCAGTTTCTCTCTTTCCTCTGCCAGCCACGTGTCGCCCATTGTATGGGATAGGACAGAGCCAGCCCAATACCATTTACCACCTAAGGCCCGCCTGAAATTGCGCTTATGGAAATTAAGTACTATAGGGCCGCTTCTAAAAAATCACTTCGAGGCTTTTCCTTTGTATTTCGATTTTTACACCGAAACCCGCTAAGACAAAAAAAAATCCTTTATGCGGAGAACTTAAAATTTATAAATTCGGGTTTATAAAACCCATTGGGTCCACCTGTGTAATCCCAATCGGTAGTAGCCTGTTTTATTGGCCCCTCTCCTTTGCATCGTGGCGATGTGATATTGCGACTGCTGATCATTGCAATCACATGTCGCATGGCCCCAAGGGTCTTTCCCTTGCCTCGTGGCATTGCTGACGCTGATCCACCGATATATATGTATTTGCCACCTCCGATAGTGTATTCCAAAATATGCACTCTTTTCCGCCTCTGATAGTGATATATATATATATATATATATATATATATATGTGTGTGTGTGTGTGTGTGTGTGTGTGTGTGTGTGTGTGTGTGTGTGTGTGTGTGTGTGTGTGTGTGTGTGTGTGTGTGTGTGTTTTTCTGCCTCCGATAGTGTATTCCGAAATATACACTCTTTTCCGCCTCCGATAGTGATATTGCATATATATATGTGTGTGTGTGTGTGTTTTCAGCCTCTTTTAACTCTTCCACCTCCTTTAACTCTTTTGTGGCATATATTTCTCCTGATAGTGTATTCTTTGGCATACCTTGCTCCTGATATGGCTCCTCCTAAGCTCCGATAGCTCTGTTTTTCTCCACCAATAGGTTCTTCTTAGGAATATATGTATGATATATATATATATATATATATATATATATATATATATATATATATATATATATATTGCTCCTCTTGTAGCTCCGATAGCTCTGCTTGGCTTCCTTTGGCTCCTATAATATTGCCATATTGACATCAATGAAAATCTATGTCAACAATCTCCCCCTTTGTTATTGATGGCAATATTCTTCTTCTCTCCCCCTTTGACATCAATGGCAAAGGAATTCATACGGAATCCCCCTGTCGAATTTCTCCCCCTATCAAACTGCTCCCCCAGTAGAACTGCTCCCCCTGTCTTGCAATAGTTTTATGAATGAACTTAAGTGATGCTAAAGAGATAAACCCCATCTTTTGACAAATATGTTCAAATACTTCTCGAGGAAGAGGTTTTGTGAAAATATCAGCTATCTGTTCCTTGGTATTGATATATTCCAAGATGGTGTTTTGTTCAGCTACTTGTTCATGAAGGAAATGATACTTGATTGGTATATGTTTGGTCTTTGAGTGCATCACTAGATTTTTGTTGAGACTGATAGTACTTGTGTTATCATAATAGATGGTAATTGGTTGATCTGTACCTATGTTGACATCTTTTAGAGCTTCCTTCATCCATAGTATTTGAGTACAATAGTCTGCAACAACTATATACTTGGCTTGGGCTGTGTATAATGATATAGATGTCTATTTTTTGCTAAGCCATGATACTAAACAATGTCCCAAGAAGAATGCATTTCCACTAGTAATTTTTCGATCATCTACACTTCTGGTCCAATCAGCATCAATGTATGCAATTACAGTCAGTGTTGAGCTCTTAGGGTACTAAAAACTGAAATCAGGAGTTCCTTTCAGATATCTGAGAATTCTTTTTATAGCTAACAAATGGGATTGTTTAGGATGAGATTGAAATCTTCCCACCATTCCAACTACCTGCATTATGTCGGGTCTTGTAGCAGTTTAGTACATAAGGGTTCCAATTATTGACCTATAATGAGTTGCATCTACTAGAGGGGAGTCATCATTTTGCTCAATTTGCAAATTGTGGTCATAAGTGTGCTCATGGGTGCACAGTCTTCCATTCCATATCTCTTAAGCATGTCTTTAAGATATTTGGCTTGAGATATAAACAATCCTTCTCTGGTTTGAGATACTTGTAGTCCAAGGAAGTGAGATAGCTCTCCTATGATTGACATCTCAAACTCTTTTGACATGTTTTGAGAAAATTCATGGCTCATCTCATCATTATTTCTAGCAAAAATTAGATCATCAACATAAATAAGTGTGACTAGTAACTTACCTTCATTCATCTTTATGTAGAGATTACTTCATGCCACTCCCTTCTTGAAGCCTTGTTGTTGTAGAGAGTGATCCAATCTTGCATACCAAGCTCTAGGAGCTTGTTTCAACCCATATAATTCCTTTTTCAACTTACAGACTAAGTCTTTTCCTTCTGTTAGATCAAACCCTTCTGGTTGCTCCATGTAGACTTCTTCCTTGAGTTCCCCACTTAGAATTGTTGATTTTACATCCTTTTGAGCAAGAAAATGCCAAGAACATCCTGATAGCTTCCACATGAGCTACTGGTGCAAATGTTTCTTCAAAGTCAATTCCTTTAATTTGTGAATAGCCTTTACAAATAAGCCTTGCCTTGTTTCTGATGACTTGTCCATCTTCATTCATTTTGTTTTTGAATACCCACTTGGTTCCTATAATGTTTTTGTCCTTTGGATGAGGTACCAGCTCCCATGTCTCATTCTTTTCAATTTGGGACATCTCTTCTTCCATGGCTTTTACCCAATGAGGATCCTTACTTGCTTGAGTATATGTTTCCAGTTCTATAATGGATAGAAGATCAATATCATTTTTCTTTGGTGTACTTATCATCCTTCTTCGGGTATGCATCCCTTCATCTCTATTGCCAATAATCTGCTCTTCTGGATGATATTTCTGGAAAAACTTCATTTTTGAAGGGGTATGAGGTGGTTCTTTTACCTTGGCTTCTTCTTGATCTATTTCTTCTTTTTAGGTTCTTCTTCTTCAATGAAAGGATCAACTTCGTGTTCTTCAATCTCTTCTTCTGGAAGGTCTTCATCAATTTTTACATCAATGCTTTCCACTATTTTCCTTAGTCGATTATTGTAGCACTTGTAGGCTCTGCTCCATGTAGAGTATCCCAGGAAGATCCCTTCATCAACCCAAGAATCAAACTTTCCTAGTGAGCCATCATTGATTTTTATGAAGCACTAGATTCTAAAGATCTTGAAGTACTTACTGAAGCAAGTCTTCCTTTCCATAGTTCATAAGGAGTTTTTTCATAATTTGGTCTTCATTGAGTTTGATGCAAGGTATAGACAACTGTCTTAACTACTTCTCTCCAGAATTTTGGCTGCAAATCTGCTGCTAATAACATTGTTCTTTCCATTTCTTGAACTGTTAAGTTTCTTCTTTCAACTACCCCATTTTGCTGGGGTGTTCTGGAAGTAGAAAATTATCTTTTAATTCCATGTATTTTGCAGAACTCATTAAATTCTTTTGATGTGAATTCTCCCCCTCTATCTATTCTAAGGCACTTAATCTTTGAGTCCTTTTCATTTTCTACAAGAGCTTTAAGATTCTTAAAACACTCAAATGCTTCAGATTTATATTTTATAAAATATATCCACATCATTCTAGTATAGTCATCAACAAATAAAACAAAGTACCTTTCTCCTTGGAGTGTTGGATTTCTAGTTGGTCCACATAAATTAACATGAATGATCTCCAAAGGCTTTGATGTAGAGAACTCCTTGGTATTATGGTTGGTTCTGGTCTGCTTTCCATGTTGACATGGACCAAATATTCCTTGATTTGGTTTTAATAACTTTGGGATGCCTCGTACAACTTTAATCTTGCTCATATTGATTAAGTTCTCGAAGCTTGTATGTCCAAGTCACTTGTGCCAAAACCAACTTTCATCTGTTTGACTTAAGTAGCATTTATCTTCTTCAATCTTATTCAGAATGTAAATGTTGCCTGGTGTTCTAACCCATTTTGCCACAAGTTCCCCTGAGGAAGAGTTCCTTATTTCATAGCCTTTGGTGCTAAAGACAACATTATGTCCTTGGTCACAGATTTGGCTAACACTCAGGAGGTTGTGTTTGAGCACATTTACTAGCATAGCATTTTGGGCTTTTCCTTTTCCATTGATAAGAATAACAGTTCATTTTCCATCAATTCTGGCAGATCCACTTCCAAAGGATACATTTCCTTTCTTTTTTCTCAATGAGACAAACTTCCTTTTGTCCCCTGTCATGTGTCTAGAGCACCCACTATCCACAAACCAATGATTTTCATTATTTTGAGCATATAGAGCCAGGCCACATTTATCCGTGTTGGGATTCTCACTACTTTCTTTTCCTCTTTTGAGTGGGAAATTTTGTTCATAGTGTCCATTATTATATAAAAATGAGCAAATCAGATCAAATTTCAGATTCCAGGTCTTGATTTTCCCCTTCCTTTTGGGGCCATATGGTTTGATTATTTGATCCTTTAGTTTTGGTGTTTCATTCTTGAGAGCTATGCAATGTCTGACTTGATGACCAAAGCTTTTAAAATGGAAACAATTTCCAGGAAAGATAGTTTTGTACCTATTGTAGTAGCCACGATTTGAATTAACATTCTTCCTTGGAATTACTCTTGCTTCATTCTTTGGATTTGACATGGGCCTTTGATGACATACTTTTTCTTCTATTGGGTTGCTAGAAAGTGCATCAGCATAGCTTTTCGCACTACTCTTAGTGCTTGATGATTCTCCTTTAAAACCTATTCCATATTTGTCATGTTGAGGTCTCTGACTTTTTAGGATAGTCTCAAGTATTTGAGAGCTTTTCCAACCCTTTTTAACTTACTCCAATTCCTTCCTCAGAGATACTATTTTGGCTTCACATTATTCGCAAGTTTCTTCTTTTTCTTTTAGCTTTGTTTCCAAGAGATCTTCCCTTCTCTTTGTTTCCTCATTTTCTACCTTGAGAGAAATGATTTTATTTCGTAATTTCTCATTTTCCTCATTGGCACTTATTAACAGCTCATCTACATTTCCTTCTAGGCCTGAGTCATCATCATTTGTGAATGCCATGAATAATTTTTCTTGGCTTTCAACATGGTCACTTTCTTCATCTGATTTCTTTTTGATGACTACAAATTCATCTTCATCAGACTCATCTTGCTTAGAGAAGAAGTTCTTCATTGATCCCTTTCTTTTTGTATGCCATTCTTTTAGAATTTCCTTCATCATCACTATCATATTTATAAGGACATTTTGCAGCATAATGATCTATTTTTCCACATTTGAAACAAATAAGAGGGTACTTACCTTTTAGCTTAGATCCTTTCTTTATATTTCATACAAATTGTGCCAATTTGGATTCCACATCGGAGTCATTACTACTGTCATTCCTTTCTTTACCCTTCTTTTATTTTGAAGCCTTGAATGCTTCATCTTTGGAGCTTGGGCAACCTTTTCTCATCTCATAGGCAGTGAGGATTCCATGGAGTTCATCCATCTTGAGAGGATCTAGACCCTTTATTTCTTCTATGGTGCTTATTTTGGGGTCATATCTGTCTAGAAGAGATATTAAGACCTTTTGAACAATGGTACTTTCTTCAATGTTTTCGTCCAATCCTTTAAGAGAGTTGACCACTTCAGCTACTCGGAGAAAGTATGATGCAATATCTTCTTCATATTCCATTTTCAAACTTTCAAATTGCCTTATATGATTTTGAAGCTTTGCCTTCTTGACTTTTGAGTCCCCATCGTATAAGCTAATTAGCTTAACCCACATTTCTTTGGCAGAGTTACAATTCATGAATTTTGTAAACTCGGAAACAGTGATTCCACTAGTGATGGAGTTCAAGGCTTTTGCATTTGCAATGTAGGATTTCCTTTCATCTTGATCTATTGGAAGAGTGGAAGGAATTGGGTACTCATTTAGAACCAAATGCCAAACTTCAGGGCCAGGAGACATTAAGTAGTAGGTCATTCTCTTTTTCCATAAACCAAAGTTGGTGTCATTGAACAGAGGAGATTTTCTTGACGCTTCATGATTTCTCATCATGACTACGAATCCTTCTTCAAGCTGTTAGGCTAATATGAAGAAGCCCACTCTAATACCAATTGTTGGAAATACTGAGAGGGGGGGTGAATCAATATTTCTTTTTAATTGTTCTTTTTATCACCAAAACATTTATATATGGAACACAGAAATAGATAGCTGGAATAAATGCTTTTATTAACACAAACAGCGCAATGAAATAGATACAATATATAAATGGTTGCAATCAGTTTCCAAGCACCAGCTTGGAATTTTGTGAGGTTCTAACCTCCAGAGCACCAACTATGTTTTTCCAAGGCAACAGTCCTGGACTTAGGATCACCAACTCCTAAGGATTTCAATCCTTTTAGTTTTGAGGCTCCAACCCTTTATGATCAGCTGTTATAAACTGTTTTTTTTTTAGTTTTATGCTCCCAAGCCTACTGAGCTTATGCTTCACTCCTATTCTCCTGCTTCTCCCGCCTTTTCCTAAACTTCAGCTTTCTCTTGCTCTAATTATTCACACACACCCAAAAACCCTTTCCTTGTTTTTCCTGTTTTATATGTTGTTGATGCCTCGGATTGTTGGTTTCCGCGTTCTGTTGGCTCTTTGGCTTCCTCAACACTTGCTTCAACTTCCTCTGTGCTGGCTTGTCCTTTGGCTTCCCTCTCCTTCATTGCTTTGGCTTCCTATGCGCTGGCTAGTTCTTCGGCTTCCCAGCTTTTTGGTTTCCTCTGTGTTGGCTTGTCCTTCGACTTCACAGATTCTCAGCTTCCTCTGTCTCTTCGTGTTCACCAACACTTCAGGGACATGTTGATTCAATAGCGAGGACCGAAAATACTCAGAGAAGACTGTTGCACATTAAAAAACTATAACAGAGGCCCTTTTTAATAATAATGTACATCCAGCGGAATTCATTGTTTACGGAGATATTTTATTGGAGGGATAGTACCAACAAGGAGGCCCCACTTTCCACATCACCATCACAATCGCAATCAACTTTTTTCAGGTCTACTAAACTATCGGAACCCCAATTATAAGATTTTTGGTCTAAAAACCCCGGACAACACAAAGACTGAAATAAAAAGTAAATATATGAAAATCCCGACCAAAATGCTTAAGGGCAGACTTCAAAGAACTTTACACCTGCATCTATAACTGCTTCGAGTCCACATTTTGTCGCTATCACAAGCCCATTGTTGATCTGCAGGATCCTCAATCCAGCGGTCGATATTCATTTTCAGGTGGCCCAGAAGTACAG
Organism: Pinus tabuliformis; assembly: GCA_031772625.1. Taxonomy (NCBI): domain Eukaryota; kingdom Viridiplantae; phylum Streptophyta; class Pinopsida; order Pinales; family Pinaceae; genus Pinus; species Pinus tabuliformis. The sequence continues at coordinate 17,788,059 of CM062818.1, read as the reverse complement.
GGGTTACCTACCCAAAGAAAGCGGTTTCTCTCTTTCCTCTGCCAGCCACACGTCGCCCATTGTATGGGATCAGGCGGAGCCAGCCCAATACCATTTACTACATAAGGCCCACCTGAAATCCCGCTTATGGAACTTAATTACTATAGGGCCGATTCTAAAAAATAATTTCGGGTCCGATCTTTACTGCTTCGGGGCTTTTCCTTTGTATTTCAATTTTTACACCGAAACCCGCCAATACACAGAAAAACCCTTTATGCGCAGAACATAAAATTTATAAAGTTAGGTTTATAAAACCCATCGGGTCCACCTATGTAATCACAATCGACAGTAGCATTTTTTATTGGCCTCGTCCTTTGCATCGCGGCGATGCGATATTGCGATCACCGATCATCACAATCGCATGTCGCATGGCCCTAGGGGTCTTTCCCTTGCCTCGTGGCATCGCCGACGCAGATCCGACTATATATATGTATTTTCCACCTCCGATAGTGTATTCCAAAATATGCACTCTTTTCCACCTCCGATAGTGATATTGCATATATATCTAGATATGTGTGAGTGTGTGTGTGTGTTTTTAGCATCTTTTAACTATTTTTCCTCCTGTAACTCTTTTGACGCATATATTGCTCCCGATAGTGTATTATTTGGCATACTTTGCTCCCGATATGGCTCCTCCTGACCTCCGATAGCTCTGTTTTGTTCCTCCGATAGGTTCTTCTTAGGCATATATGTATGACATATATATATTGCTCCTCCTGTAGCTCCGATAGCTCTACTTGGCTTCCTTTGGCTACTAGAATATTGCCATATTGACATCAATGACAATCTATGTCAACACTCCCCTATCATTTCTAACCCTTCTCATTCATCCACATAGCTTCTAGAGAAATCTAAGACCCGACACTACGTTTTCAACAGAAAGGGTAGCATGGACTATGTAAAAAAAAATTGTTGTCGTTTCCATCACTCCCTATCCTATTTCTCACTTCCCTAAGGTCCCTAAGACCCCAACCCACCTCCAAAATTTTTCCCATTGCTTAATTCCCTCCGTAAACTCCTCTTTCCCCTCACTTCAAAATCACAAAACCTAAATTCCTAGTTTCCCTAATTAAAACTTTGTTTTACCATTTCTCATAACCTAGTTTGTTTTGCAACATCTAAAAATGGAAACTAAAAAGAAAACCTACAACAAGGGAGGAAAAGTGTCAAGGTTTGAACCCCTTAACACTCAGGAGTTGGTCTCCTCACCATTTTCTAAGTAGTGTTTCCATAATGTTGGTTGCCTAGGGTTTTGTGAGAAAATCCAACAAGTGGGTTATCATGCTAAACTAACCAGCTGATCCAGGTGGATGTTGGTGGCCACCCACCTATCCCATTTGGACCCCCACAACTGTCTCTTTCAGTTTTTCAGTTTCCTTAATTATAGCACAGTTTACTATTTTTAGCAATTTTTCGGGTCCTAAACATCCGGATCCATTTTGAGGCCCTAAACGACGTTTTTTGGGAAATCCACCGCCAGCGATTTTTCTGATAAAAAATGGTCTTTTTCGTCGTAGTCCTTGGAGAGATCTTTCCAACGGGCTATCATGCGCGTCAAACGGAGATAGTACGACCAATTCGCGACCCCGGGAAGTTGATGTACCAACTTACCCAAAAACGGGACCCACAATCCGGCGTTTCATCTTCTAGGGTTAGGTTTTGGAATGTGAAGGGTTTTCCGTTGTTTCTCAACAATAAATAGGCCCCCGAGCCTCATTGTAACACACTTTGAAACAGTTCAGAGGCATGTAGCCGACACATCTCTTCTCAGAGATAAGCTACCATCGCCCTAGCCGGGTTATTTCTATTTGTAAGCATATTTCAGTATTTTCCATTAATGAAATGAAGTATTATTTCCGCTGCATCTCTGTTTTTATGGTTATCGCATCTCTGTATTTATGGTTATCTCTGTAAACTATTGCGTTCTTGCTTAAATCTGGATCAGTGGTATCAAAGCGGTCTGCTTTTTCTCTGTTTTTCTTTGCATGTCCCCAACGAGGTCGGGATATAAGGAGTTAGGGCTTGAATTGGTCGAACCTTTGCAAGACCAGCCTCGCAAATCTCGATAACCTCCCATGGCAGATGAGAAGAAAGAAGAGGGGGCAGGAGATCCTATCAGAATCTTGCTCGAAGAAGCCCTCGAGCGGAAAAGGAACGCGATGATGGATAGCTTTGCGCAGATCCTTCAGTGGCTACCCAGAGGCGACGCATCGGCTTCCAACAGCTACTCTGGAAACGCCACACCATTTAAGGTACAAGTTAATTTTGAAATCCCCATCTTCGAGGGTCAAATAGACGCAGATGTCGTAGATAAATGGTTAAATCTGCTAGATGGGTATTTTTCTGTTCATGAATTTTCAAGTCGGGAAAAGATTGTTTTCGCTCTTCTCAAAGTAGCCCCCCACGTCAAGGACTAGTGGGAAACATACTGCGAGCAGAAGGATGAAAGTATAGGCTCACTGTTTTCAGCCGCCCCCACTTGGAATGACTTCCGGGATGCCATCAAGGAGCAGTACTACCCTGTAAAAAGCTATGAGGACAAATACATCAAATGGACCACACTGCGGCAGGGACGAGACCAACATGTACCAGAGTTCACAAATATTTTTCATACCCTTTGCACATAGTTGGGTATCAAAGATTCTGAGCTGCATCTGGTACTCAAATACCGCGGCTGCCTACATAGATACATCCAGGAAGAGATGGAGTTCTTGAACATCTCCTCACTCGGCACAGCATACCGATACACTGTCAAAATTGAGCAAAAGTTCAAACAGAAGAAGCGAGACTTTGGATCTGCAAATCCAAAGCCCAAAGGACAAAGCAAAGGCGGGGTGACCCAAGACAACCCCTCTACGCTGCAAGAAAAGAACAACACCACGAAGCCGAAGAAGGACACAGGAAAGTGGTGTGAGTTCCACAAGAGTCCCACTCATAACACAAGTGAGTGTCGGACCAAGCAGTCGCTGGTGGCCGAGTTGAAGGCTTCCGAATCAGATGCATGTTCCAACTCTGAGTCAGAACTTGACAAGGGGAATGACAAAGGGAAGCAGATCATTGATGCGGATCCCACCGCCACTGTTGCTACTGCCAAGATCCAGAAAAATGAGCCCGAAGATCCAAAGGAGGGGGAACGTCTTTTCCACTCACAGATGTGGGTGAAGGGTTCACCACTGCAATTCATTATCGACAGTGGTAGCCAAAAGAACCTCATTTTAGCAGAGGTCGTGAAGCGGTTGGGCCTACCAACTACACCACACCCACAGTCGTACAGTATTGGTTGGCTTCACGAAGGACGAGATCTCAAAGTTCGCCAGCAGTGCCTCCTTCCCTACAGCATCAAGCCCTTCACAAACGAGGTATTGTGTGATGTTACACCTCTGGATGTTTGTGATGTACTATTAGGCCAGCCATACTTGTGGAGGCGACATGCTGTGTATGAGTCAAGGCCTCGCGCTATCATCATTTCTTTGGATAATTCATTATACAGGATACCGGAGGTAGCCCCACCTACCGCCACCTCTTTGATTACTGCTAAGAAAGGCAGCAAGCTCATCTCACAGACTAGGAAATTTATTTTCTGTCTGGTTCGCTCCCAAAGTAAGGGAAGATCGTTGCTACATCCATGACCCCCGCAAAGGGTTCCTCCACACAGCAGCAGCAACAGAGGGATACAGTCGTGACAGAACACAGGAATAACTTCTCCTTACCCGGAGGAGTGCCACACAAGTTTCTGGTGGACGACAAAGTTTGGTTACATTTGCAGAGGGAGCGCCTTACCAGAACGCATCAAAAACTAAGAGCACTTCGACATGGTCCTTACACCAGTAACAAGGCTACGGGAAACAATGCTTTGAAGCACAGCGTTCCTCCATTCCTTCGCTTGCACCGAGTGTTCAATGTGGACCGTCGCCGACCATGCTCCCCACCATTTCTGGACACATCAGAGATTGCAGAACAGCTCACCAGAGACCCAGCTCAGCAGAAGCTTCCTCATCTCAGGGAGGAACTCAACGCAATGGGGACCATTGCTTCCTAATGGGGGAGGAATGATCCAGGTGGATGTTGGTGGCCACCCACCTATCCCATTTGGACCCCCACAACTATCTCTTTCAGTTTTTCAGTTTCCTTAATTATAGCATAGTTTACTATTTTTAGCAGTTTTTCGGGTCCTAAACTTCTGGAGCCGTTTTGAGGCCCTAAACGACGTTTTTTGGGAAATCCACCGCCAACGATTTTTTTGATAAAAAAAATTGTCTTTTCCGTCGTAGTCCTTGGAGAGATCTTTCCAACGGGCTATCATGCGCGTCAAACGGAGATAGTACGACCAATTCGCGACCCCGGGAAGTTGATGTACCAACTTACCCAAAAACGGGGCCCACAATCTGGCGTTTCATCTTCTAGGGTTAGGTTTTGGAATGTGAAGGGTTTTCCGTTGTTTCTCAACAATAAATAGGCCCCCGAGCCTCATTGTAACACACTTCGAAACAGTTCAAAGGCATGTAGCCGACACATCTCTTCTCAGAGATAAGCTACCATCGCCCTAGCTAGGTTATTTCTATTTGTAAGCATATTTCAGTATTTTCCATTAATGAAATGAAGTATTATTTCCGCTGCATTTCTGTTTTTATGGTTATCGCATCTATGTATTTATGGTTATCTCTGTAATCTATTGCGTTCCTGCTTAAATCTGGATCACCAGCCTGTTTGCCGCAAACCTTAGAGGAGATAAGGTCAATATTATAGGGGTGGACTTCATCAGTTCATTGAAGACAATATTTATTGCCACAATGATACCAAATAGTGGGGAAAAGTCGTTCAAAAACTCAAATTTGGACATTTCAAATTACGGGGCTTTCATCAAAATTAAGTTCAAAGAGGTTCCGAATAGTGTTTTTCCTTCGGGACTATTGCTTGAAAGGTTTGCTCCATTAATGAAGTTCATCATGAAATATTTTACATGTGAGGGTAGGTTTTCAGCATTGTATAAGTATCATGTTAGATTGTTGATGCACTTCACTGGTGTAAAACCTCTCAACCTACCTCACCACCTTTACAAAAATTTGGTCAGGATGGCAAAGAAAGTGAAAAATAGAAAGGGTGACCACCAAGATAGTCTCTATCACCATGCTTTTATTAAAGTCATTGTCCTACACCAGCTTGGACAAAACAACATCTCCATCCACATTATTTTTTCCCTCTAGTAGTTAGCATACTAGCCACAGTACACCACCAGCATCATCCAAACCAAGGTAGGTTGGCTCATCTAATAGAATTCTAGTGAAGACACCTAGGGTAGAAATCACTCAGACCTATATCATAGGGAAGAGGCTTGTGTTTTCTCCTATACGATAGGAAAGGTCCAAGACTACTTCAGTTGACAGGGAAGCATCTCCACATCACCATGAGACATCATTCCATGAGCATGTTCATGAAAAACGGGGAAAACCATTGAAGCAACTTATCATGGAGAAAGAGGCTGATATTAGATATTTGAAAGAAGATTCGGCTAAAGCCAACTACATGATTTCATTCCTGTAGTAGGAAAATAGGAAACTCAAAATGAATCAAATGCTAATGTCAAAACCTAGAATGGGTGTAGAGGATGATGCAGGCAAAGGTAAGAAATTCATTGATTCAGAAAAAATGGAGGACATAAAGGTTCAAGTCAAGCCAAAGAGGCCTAGAACCAAGGGCATGAAGAGGAAAGGAAACCAAATGAGTGAGCCATCTACACCTTTGGAGTAGCCAGACATTAACCAATCTATTGAACAAGCTTTTGAGAACATAGGGAATATTTTCTGGATAAGGTTAATTTCCACTTGGAGAAACTCCTTGACATGGCCAACAAGGCCACCAACTTGCAAAGGCACATGGCTAGGCATTACTACACTCGGAACAAAATTTGTCAAATTAGGGTTAAGAGCATGAAGGCAAAACTCAAGAAAACCATAAAGAAGCTCAAGAAGAAGGATAAATTGGATTTTCCTATTTATGCATCCTTGATAGTTTTAATTATCTTTCATAGGGTCAATAGAGTAAATTCTTAGCAATTTTGGAAATTTTTTGAGGTTTTGGGCATTTTTCCAATTTTTAACAGGATTTGGCCAAAAATGGTAGTGTGGCCCACACTACGTTTTTGTTGGGGGCCTGTTGGCTTATTGGGACCTGACCCAGGTTCAGAAGTGTTTAGCCAAACAAATCCCGCACTACCGGCCCTTTTGGCAATAGTCCTTGGAGCACGGACTGAGGTCTCACCCGAGGTAGTATGCAAGGGTGCTAGAACCAGGTTTCCGCACCCTAGGGATGTCTTGATGAGGTCTGGGAGGTTCGCAAACCGATCTTGCGTGCTTGTGCTGCTCTGCGCAGCTATCTAACCTTTGCATAGCCCTTGCAGCGAATGCGAAGAGGCATTGTCTAGATCCCTTACCCTTAGTATTTTATTATTATAGATCTGACTTAATTCAATATTATTAATCAATCATTCAATATTCATAACCAATGTGTGAAAACATAAACCTTAAAGAGATGCATAAAACCATAACAGAAAAACAAACACATAGATCTGCGATCAGATGCACAATATTTCAGAAACACTTATCTTTTATTAATCTTATGTTCCAGTACAATCCAATTCCACCGTGCGCACTCAGTTGCAGAGGGCCATGAACATAGCTGCAGACTCTACCAGGCCTCTGCACACACAGCTGTAGAGCCTACTCTAACTACTACCAACCACGACTCAAACTTACAGACTCAGAGTGACTATCTCCTTCTAAAACACATAATACTTCATATCAGAAAAAAAGTTACCTTCTACAATTAGAGCCTTGCTCCATTTATACATTCCCATGGCCCGTGGACCATGGGTATACCGACAAATTCTATTATTAAATTACAATATTTTAGGCGATCAACCCTTTGACTTGACTCATTACAATTCACACTCTGCACACTTTGTGGAGCCTTTACAATACCATTACCCAAAATTGTGGGATTTAAGCCCCAAAACTGTTACGCAGGGGATCTGCTACCCAACAGGCCCCCAACACAATCATCGTGACTCATCCCAGGTCACCCCGTCGGTGCGGCGAGTCACGTTGCCAAGGCTTGACAGTCCACCATCCCTAGGAGCAACACACTACAATCTGTTGCTCCATCATTGCCTCCTGCAATGCTTCTTCAAGCTCCTGCTCCATTGCCCCTACTAATTTGCTTAACTAATGATGCTCATTATGCTCTGCTAGGTTAACAAAAAGCGACCCCTCATAGGATTTTAGCTCTATCTGGGACGTCAAATGCGTGAACTTTTTGTGCAAGAGCAGCAAGCTTGTGATCTTTGGTTTAGTATACTCAATGTCTGCTGAAGCTTGTGTTGCATTTCTGCAAGAGAGTTGTTGTTGTCTGCGAGGTCCCAATCTTCAAGGCTCGTTAGAGAGGAACTTTTAAATGGAATGTCGTCTTTTGTCTCAAGATTCACAATCTTTCCCTTATCTTTCATAGACCTCTTGCCAAACCATGGTTTTCACAGCAACATTCGGAACAACCCTGCTACTTGTCTGAGAATTTCTGATACATCTCCCACCGTTGGTGTAGGGCTCGCGATGATGTCCTTGGCCGTCGGCATTACACTATCTAGAAGGTCCTGCGTCTCTTTTGGCAATGTTGCAAACACCGGGCTTACTCTCACAACATCGAAGTTCGACAAGTCCATACCTGTTGGATAGCAAAATAAATTAATTCTCAGGAAGCCACAGTTTGTTCGGTGGATGACCAGTTGTGATTTATAGGCCTATTGAAATTCAAATTCAACAGTTCCTCTATTTTCTGGCTCATTAATGTTATTTTAGCAGCATATCATTTCAAATATAGTTCTAACTCCATGTCTTAATTGCCCATTTCCCACTCCTTTTCGTCTTAACTCGGATATCTTGTCATGGACAGTGAAACCAATGGTCACTTCCTTGTCTATCCACGCAGCAGGGCAGCCCCTTTTGTGCAACCACAACCCTTGTGACATACCGACCCGGCGCACACCCCTATTGTCACACAGCTCCCTAACAGACTGTTTTATAGTCCCACACTCTCTTTCAACTGCCTGGAGTAGTGAGATTCTGCTTCGGTCGGTTAGTCAGGCAGCTGGCCCCCCGTGTAGGGCTTCAGGTGACTACCATTTACTCTTCCTGGGAAGAGCTCTCCATTCAGTTTGACAAGCTGGATTGTGCCTCCATCTGTGACCTCTTTTACCACATATGGTCCCAACCAATGCATGCAGAGTTTTCCAGGGAATTTTTTGAACCCACTGTCATACAATAATACTAAATCGTTTACCTTGAACATGCGCAACTTGATATGGTGATCGTGCCAAGATTTCTCACGTTATTTTTGTACCTGCTGATGGAATCCCCCCATAAACCATTCTTCCTCAAGTTCTTCCAATTGCGCAAGTCTTTCTTCCAAAGCTTCGCTATCTGCCATGCCTGTCATCACTGCGATCCATAGACTGGGTACAATGTATTCCATTGGCATGACTGCTTCTGTGCCATAGACTAACCTGAAAGGTGTCTGACCCGTCAATTTCTTGCATGTGGTTCGGTATGACCATAATACAGCAGGTATGCGCAAGTTCCAATCGTTTCCCTGCACATTACATACTTTGGTCAAAGCATTCTACAGAATCTTGTTGAATGCTTCTACTGTCCCATTAGCTTGTGGATGGTATGGCGTACTCTGCTGATGATACACCTGGAACTCCTCAGTGAATGTGCTAATAATTTCATTTAGCAAGTTTATTCCATGGTCACTCATTAGAATTTTCGGGCATCCAAACTATATCAACACGTTGTCGAACAAAAATTTCGCAGCCATGGCAGCCGTGTAGTCTTTAACCAGCTGTTCTTCCGCCCATCAAGTCAGGTACTCTATCGTGGTGATGATGTAGCGCGCACCCGTCTTCCCTTGAGGTTTGATCAACCCCACAAAATTTATCGCCCATTTTTCGAATGGCTGCAGCATCATCTGTGGATTGAGTGGCTTCTCATCCCTTCATGATCATGGTTTCCTAATCCGTTGACATACGTCACAGACCTGACAGTATGCTTTCAAATCTTGATGTAGGGTTGGCCACCATAGTCTGGCATGAAGAATCTTCTGTGTCGTTGCCCTTCCCATATAGTGTCCTCCGACAACCCCCCCCCCCCCCCCCCCATGTTCTTCTGTGAGGATCTGTCCCCATTCAAATTCATGTACATATCTTCGTAATATCTCGTCATTTCCCATTTTGTAGAGGTGCCCTGCGATAACAGAAAAATATGCCACGTGTACCACCAATTCTTTCTTCTGTTGGACTAAATATCCCTGTGGTTAAGAAATGGATTATATCTTCAAAGTGGTCATCCACGACACACACTGCATAGAGCTATGCATTAGGTAGTCCTTCCTCAAAAATTTTTGGCTCCTCGTCGTTCTCAATTCATGATAGGTGATATGGTCTTGCATTTAAGCATCCTGGCTTTATAATGACCTCGAAGTCATACTCTTGAAATAGTAACAGCCATCTCCACATGCGCCCCCCCAACATAGGCTTGTTCACTAAGTATTTCAACGCAGAATGATCGGTATACATCTTAAAGTGCCCACCAAGTAGATAGTGGTGGTATTTCTGGAGCGCGTATACCATTGCTAATCCTTTGCGCTCAGTAGTAGAATAGTTCTTTTTGGCTTTGGACAGCCACTAACTTGCGAACACGATTGGGTGATCGATGCCTTCCACACCTTCCTACATGAGTGTAATTCCTAGCGCGATACACGACACATCAACATGTACATGAAATTCGATGTCCCATTTTGGAAAGACCAAAATGGGAGAAAATGCCATTTTTTCCTTGAGAACCTCCAAAATTTTCTTACAATCATCATTCCAACAATATGTAGTGTCCTTTTTCAACAACTGTTCCATTGGCGTCGTGATTTGTGCATATCTCTTAATAAACTTTCAATAATAAACAATGTGCCCGAACTTGGCGCGTAGTTGTTTGACACTTCGTGGTGCTTCTAGATTGAGAATAACAACAATCTTTGCAGGGTCCACCATCAGGCCTTGTTTGCAGACCACATGGCTAAGAAAATTTCTAAAGGGGATGAGGAAGGTGCACGTATTAAGATTTAGTGCAATCTGGTGTCGTTGGCAAGTATCCAGCATCAACTGTAAGCTTGCTATATGGTTTTTAACTAACCCAAATATAGTCCAATCATCAAAATAGACCTCCAAAAACTTGTGGTTGAATTCCTTGAACACAGCCACCACTACGTGCGAAAATATCATTGGCACATTCTTTAGTCCAAAAGGCATAATAGTGTATTTAAAACAGCCCCATTCGGTTGTGAAGGTTGTCTTACTCCTATTTTCCAGCGCGATCTTGATCTGATGGTACCCTGAGAAACCATCTGTGAATGAGTAAGCTTCCTGTTTGCCAACATTTTCCATTACTTCATCTGTAAACGATGTCAGGAAGGGATCGTGAACACATGCATCATTGAGCTTCCTGAGGTCCACGTAGATTCAAATTTCGCCCTTCTGTTTTTTCTCCTGCACTACCATAGGACTCACCCATTCAGATTCTTCCACTAGTTCAATTATTCCTGCTGCAAGAATTTTGTCCAACTCTTCGCGGACCTTTTCTTTATACTTCGGATTCAACCAGTAAGGTCGCTGCTTAACTGGCTTTGCATCCAATTCTAGAGTAATCTTCATCATCCCTAAGTCGCCAATGATCCCCTTTAAATCCGTGATTTTGGTTGGGAACAAATCCTGATATTCGCGTAGTAACTTGGTGATCTTATCCACCGTAGCATCGTCCCAATAGTCCCCAATCATCGTGTACTTTGGCTCCACATCAGTACCAATGTTTACCTACTTCGTTTTAAGTGGCGCAGTGATGGCAGGGTCCTCAATTGCTGGTCGTCAAACTTTGAAACTTCCTTCAGTTTCTGGAATGTTAATGTTTCGGGGGTCGTCATCATCCTCCTCTACCTGTATGTTATAGCATTCTAGGGCATGGCTTAATTGGGTTGACCATACTGGTTGAAATACTTCCTGTGGTTACTGTGGTCTTTTAAAGATGGCGGCATTCACGGCTTACAGCGCATCATCAACAGTATCCGACCATGGGTCTTCAAAGGTGAACATTAACAAGAATCCCTCACACAAGACATCCCATTCACCTGTACCATGTCGAAGTTCTATCTCAGTACACTAGTTCCTCGGTATGACATCCAAGATAATGATAGAATTAGTGTACCCATTCAAGCTTAGGTTCTTCTCCATAGGCCTTGGTCCATTTTTCGAGGTGCGTGCATAGGTCATCGCATCCATCATATTTATCTACTATTTTTAGTTCTGATTCCCCAAACCGTAGCTGCATCATCCCCATATAGCCATGCCAGTTTTCAAAAGTTCCTTGATGTGTTCCCCATGAACACACAGGTGTTGCACGTAGCACCCACTTCAATGCATCGAATCGCTAGTGCTTCGGTACTGCACTTTCAAACTTGTCAAGAATTCATCCACCGCTATCAATCCATCGTATGTTAGTAGATCTCAGACCTAGTCTATTATGTAACGTAGTGATTTAGTCATCATGTTGCAATTCAGCGTTGTCACTTTGTTCAGCCGATTGTGCCAGCATTTATCTTCTTCATCTGAATCCGAGGTGCAAGAACCCACATGCTCCCATGAGATTCTTCCATCTGCAGTCGAATTCACCCACTCCTGATCTCACGCAGTTATCTTGTAGATACAATCTAGCACATCATCACTTCCATCGTCGCGCACGGGTTCAATGTAGTGCCCTCCTTTGGCTAGGTCTAGGGGAATTACCACGCATAGGGACTTTTTCTCGAAAATAATCTTCCGCTTCTTCAGGTTGATGACTCCATTCATATCCGTGGCCCAGTATATTCCTAGCAATGCGAGGTAAGGGTTGTTGTCATCAACAATCTCTATTACCTCAAAGTCCGTTTGTGTGCTCGTGCCTTCGATATCCACTATTACTCTTTGTAATCTCCCCATGGGCAATATCTTTTATTGCTTCACCATCTGTAATTGAATCAGGAACCACTGCAATGCGGGCTTGCCCATGCATTCCCATTTTTGTTTAGGTAACACATTCGCATCTGAACCCAGGTCCAAGATTACCTTATCCATTTCATATTTTCCAATCTACGCCATCAATTGCATTTCCCTCCCAGTACGCAACGCATGCTTTCCTAGTTTCTGGACTATGCGCAGTTCACCAAACCCTCTACACCTAGTGATCAACTCTTGTAGTCCTTTAACTGCCTTATTGTCACACAACAACTTCATGCATGTCTCTAAAAAGGTAGTTAGCATAGAAGGATCCATCCATATCTCTGGTTGATCCTTACTACCTGAAGTAGAGGCCTCCACGAAGCTCTTCTTAGCTTCCATAAACGTCTCCTTTGCACGTTCCAAGTCAAATTTAGGTTCCTTTGTAGGAGCCTTGTGAACACATGTATTTTCCTCGGGCTGCTTCCCCTTATCTTCTCTTGTGGTTGCACCACTTCTGAGCATCATTTTCACGTTAAGGCCTTCTTCACACGGTTCATCTCTCATCATTTGGATATTCTGAGTCAGAGTAGGCTATAATACCCCTTTCTCGTGCATTTGTGTGATCAGCGTAGGACAATCTACCATTTCATGATCAAACTACTCATAGTATGAATAGGATATTCTCCTTGGGTTAGTACAATCGTGAGCATAGTGCCCTGGTCCTCCGCAATTGTAATAGATTAGCTATCTGCAACCCCTTGTTGGCCCCGTTCCTCCTCTTCCTTGACCTCGCCCTTGAAATCCCCCACGTGCCATCCCTATGGCTGGGTCAAGGCCTCGCGTTTCCATCCACATTCTATACGTTGGGGTTCACTCCATCATTAACTCGTAGCTACGACAAGTTTTCTCATCGTGACCCATTAATCTACAAAATTTGCAAAACAATTCCTGGGGGTCTGTGTATACTTCTACAATAGATGACAGTTGTTCATCGTGTGCTTTCCTCCCACCTAACAGATCACGCACCAGAGCGCGGGTGCTACACTTGGCCCTGCCTGTGCCTCTGGTCTCAACGGCATTGGTCCCCCTCCTACCAAATAGTTTGTGAATACCGGATAGTGGTCCTTATCGTGGCCCTGGCCTTTACATTTTATGCACCACACTTCTTCACGTGCTTCTGGCCGGGGCACCCTATCCTACTTCAAACTCTGCATCTCCAAGCATAGGTTTTGTAGTTGCACGTGGATCTGTTGGAATCCCAACCCAGGATCCTATATCGGGGTTTCATGCAACCTCATTGTCGTTTCCAATGCTTTTGCCTAGGTTGAAATCTTTTGCTGTGATAGTGGCATCCTCAAGTGTGGTGTCAAAGACGCCACAAACCATGCACGGTGCTGCACATCCATTAGTGTCATATTAGCCTCGCGGATCGTACTCTTCAGTCTCTGATCCAGATCCCAGGGGGTTTCACTTGGAAGCATCACAATCTCTTTAAACCTAATGATTGACTGAATCTCTGACTTCGACCAAATAAACTCTCTATTCAGGGCAATCTAGATTTCCACTATTCCTACATTTAGGTGATCATTCGAGTGCTTGATATACCATGTCATCGCGTGATCCTATAGCGTGCTCACCAATGTGTCCTTTTGATGTTGTCATCTGTAACCCCGTGTGCTTCCCACACTACTCTTACTACGAACCAAAACTGATCTAGATCCTCTTTCCCTACTCCTTTGAATACGGGTAGCTTGATTGTGCTCGCCATGCTAAACTGCGGGTTGGGTGGAGGTGGGGTGGTTGAAGATGGAGGTGAAGAAGGTGAAATGGGTGATGGCATAAGCATAGGTGATTACTGTGGAATGTGTTGCCTTAGCAAACTGACCACACTTCTTGGAGAAGCCTGAGCGCGTTCTTCCTCGCTCTCTCACGAATGTGAAATTAAAGGATTGTTCCCTAACCCTTTGATCCCTTTGTACATCTTTCCGCTCCGCATCGTTCCACTCATTAGTGTATTCGCATAACCCGATTTTCACATAATAGCATCTTAATTCAGGTATTCAGGGATTTGATATACCTACCTCGTGGTCCCTTGAGAAAACACCGCTCTGCTTCATTATAGCTCATGGTTGTGTATATCGTGAACTCATTGATAAACCCTCCTATTATCCGGTCAAGCTAGTGGTCCACAGCCTACGTGATCTTATATTTTGATGCCTCTAATTTGCGCACTATCTCCGGAGTCCACACTATCGGTTAATCAATATTATACCTAGCTTGGCTTTCGGCTAACCACGAGATCCAATCATACAACTCTGGAGAGAAGGATGCGAAGAAGATCTCGTGGATTTCCGTATATACGTAGCGATCCAGCCACCTCTTCTCGGATATCTGCGGAGTTTTGTTTTCCTGTACCACAAACTCGTGTAGCTTCTGATCCAACCACTCTTCAATTTCCTTCTTTGTGGGGTTCCAGTGTTCTGACATCAAACATCCCTTATACAGATCCTGGTCATGACAACGAAACCATTTGTTGGCTTATTTGGGCCTAACCTAGGTTCAGAAGTGTTTAGCCAAACAAATCCCATACTACCGGTCCTTTCGACAACAGTCCGCCAAGCAGGGACTGAGGTCTCACCCTAGGTAGCATGGGAGGGTGCTAGAACCAGGTTTATGCACCCTAGGGATGTCTTGATGAGGTCTGGGATGTTTGCAAACCAATCTTTCACGCTCGGGCTGCTTTGCATAGCTATCCAACCTTTGCATAGCCCTTGTACCGAGCGTGAAGAGGCGCTGTCTAGATCCCTTACCCTTAGTATGTTATTATTATAGATCTGACTTAATTTAGCACTCTTAATCAATCATTCAATATTCATAAATAGTGCACGAAAACATAAACCTTAAAGAGATGCATAAAACCATAACATAAGAACAAACACACAGATCTGCGATCAGATGCACAATATTTCAAAAGCACTTATCTTTTATTAATCATTTGTTCCAGTACAATCCAATTCCACCATGCGCATTCAGCTGCAGGGGTCCATGCACACAACTGCGGACTCTACCAAGTCTCTGCGCACACAGTTGTAGAGCCTACTCTAACTACTACCAACCACGACTCAAATTTATAGACTCAGAGCGACTATCTCCTTCAAAAACCTATAATACTTCATATCAGAACAAAAGCTACCTTCTACACTTAGAGCCTTGCTCTATTTATACATTCCCATGGTCCGTGAACCATGGGTAGGCCGACACATTCTATTGTTAAATTACAATATTTTAGGCGGTCAACCCTTTGACTTGACTCATTATAATTCACGCTCCTCGCATTTCGCAGAGCCTTTACAATACCATTACCCAAAATTGTGGGATTTAAGACCCAAAACCGTTACGCGGGGGATCCATTGCCCAATAGGGCCTCTATTTGAAAAATGGCTTAGTGTTCTAGATGCCTTTTTACCTCCACATCAATCCTAGCAAACTATAATTCCACTATAGCATGATATGGCATATCAAAATGTCCAAAAAGTGCCTAAAACCACCTTTCTGCCCTCTTTTTGAGTAGCACTCTATGTTTTTGGAGTAGTTGTGGAAGAATTGAGTTTTGGAGGGCTAAAATCATTATTTTTCATTGCTTAAGGAATCCATGGTGTACTAGACAAATAGATATTTTCAATGAGCTATCATGAGCTAAATTTGGAGCACAGGAACACCTTCAAAAATAATTTTCAAGCTGCAAGCTACGTTTTCTCCAGGCACACTGTGTTTTTAGAGAAATTCTCTACTTTTTTTCCTAGAACTCTTCTTTCTTGGTTTGACCAGTCTAGTTCGACTTTTTTTTATGTAATTATTCAGTAATGAGTTGAAATGATGTAATAGGAGGTAAATAAGCTTGTTAGAGAAATTTTCATGTAAAGTTAGGCCTCATTTATGAGGAGCATTTCAGTCAAAGTTTTAAAGGAGGATTTGTTTTAACCTCCCTAGACATTAGGTTTTTGTTGAGAACTTCATGTAATCAATTCCTAAGCTTAAAGATTCAACCCTGAGAGAGGGGAAATGGTTATTTGGTCTATATGTATCTAGTTTTCAGTCAGAGAAAGGGTTGGACATCAGTGAGTAGAACTCTTGGAGCTTGTATTCAATTATCTTTTCTACAGGAAATAAAAGGACAATTGCATCTATTATTAAGGAATTCTTGTGTTGTGAGTTTCTGATAATGTTTTCTCTCTATTATAGTTTTATATGAATGCTAATTTCAACTTCTTTCCATAACTATGCTTTCAGTGATTTTCCTAAGAGGTTTTAAACATAATTCTTAAGTTTTAAGCTTTGTTTTGTTAGGAATTTCATGTTTATGTTACCCATCTTCTCATAAATGAATTATTGCTTTCCATGCCCATTTTGATATTTCCTTTTCCACCCTACACTACATCGTCAGAACCCCAAAGTATCACAAAGGCATACCTATCCTGCTCCTTTATATCTCTTGCAACCGAAACCTTTGATATTTTGACCTAGTTCCCTGATTTTCACTCCTGATCCAGCAAAACCCTAAATTTCAAAACCCTAGAGCTGAACATATCTAGCCTAATCTCATTTTCCCACTCTAGTCATATTTGGTTGTGAACTTCATAGAGAGAGCCCTCTCTGGTTTAGCAAGGCTAGCTGCTGAAACTTAAGTGGTTTTAGGTTACCTCCTTCGATCTCATTTCTCAGCCTTGGGATATTGTGGAGGATAACAGATGGAAAAAGAGAAGGAAAGGTAGAGCAACAAAGGAGAAGAAATGAAAAGAAGCAACAAGATAGGTCACCAAGAGAGGCATTGCTTTGATGCTTGTATTATTGTGATGCTTGACTGAAGAGATGCAACTTGTGGAGATGAGAGGAGATTCAACTTGTGAATAGAAAGGGGAGAAAAGTATTTTTGAGTTGGGAGAAGAAAGGTATGATTGTTAGAGTTAATGGATTGTACTTCAATGGAAAAATAGAAGCAAAGGAAAAGGAGAAACATCAACAAAATAGAGACATGGCATGTTTATTGTACATTTTGTTGAAAGGTGTATTGTGGGTGTTGTTGAGATGGAGATTAATTGATATATTGCGAGCAACAAACAAAGTAGAATAGAAAATGTTGCAATGTTTAATCTATAAAAATGCCAGGTATGTTGCATGCTATGTGAATCAGGCTAACGAACTTATTTTTTTGAAGTATTCTCATAACGCTTGTTATGATTGTGATGCTTGGGGATGTTTATGATGTGGTGATGTTAGCTTATGTTTCTATATGCATATGATGAGTGAGATGTTGTGATGCAGGAAAATTGTTTAGATGTAAGGCAAAGGCAAGAATCCATGACAAAAAAGGCAATATTCTATGACGGACAAGGCAAGACTCAAGGATGTTGAGGAAATGGAATGAAGAAGTAGCAAATACAATATGTTTCAGAACATATATATGGATTTAGAGTGTGATACATTACTTTCATATGTTGCATCCAGATTGCTTGCATTGGAGAGAGAATGTTTTACATGTGTTATGATGTTATAATATGTTACTTGCTTGCATATGTTAGCATTATGTTGATTTATTTAATTATTACAAGTGGATGAAAATAATATTTGAGCACTTATTTGTGTTATAATATTCAAAATATGAAGAGTTTGGAAACAAATGAGTGGAAGGAAAAGAGTCAAGCATGTTCACTTCGTATTCATGTTTGGAATACCAACAAACATCAAGTATTTCCTATAAAAGTGTGTGAGGTTGCAAGGCTATATGGTTAGAGAGTTAGAGAATGTGAGAGCTAATTGATGTGTTCTTCATTAATTACTTGGCACACAGAAGAGCTGATGTGAATCAAATTTGAGGAGAAGGAGAAACAAAGACATAGATGGATGTATGTAGATTTATAGACCATGTAAACCAACATGTATTTTCTTGTATGTATCAAAGGATTGTAGTCTCCTTTCAAGTTGGAGCTTGATAAAGAATGGGTTGTAGCCTGTTGAGGTAGGAGCCTCATGTAGGTTGTAGCTTATAAAAAACTTATGGGAGTTTGAGCTTTCTTGAATGTTGTAGTTCTCAAAAAATTGAGGTAGCATCTTCCTATAGGTTGAAGCCTATAAAAAATCAAATGTAATAAGGTAGTAGGAGCTTGCTTTTGCATCACAACGATAACAAAGTTATGGTTTTCTCCATTTATGAGTTTCCACTTAATTATGGTGCTCATATGTGATTCTTTTATGTGTTGATGTGATGTTTTTGGTTCACATATTACTTGTTGTTCACATATTAAATATGTTGTTTATAATTTGTTAAGTTGTCCATTTAAAAGTTCATTTAATGAGTTTAAATAAAATAAGTTTAAGGTCCATGAATGTACTAAACTGATTTGGCCCCCCTCTCAGTTTAGTCAAGTTTTCATCATTTGGCTCTTTCAATAAGATTCTTATTCATATGTTCAACAACACCATTTTGTTGAGGAGTATAGAAAACGGTTTTGTGTCTAACAATCCCTTCATCCTTGAAATGCTTTTCAAATTCTAAGTAAATTCATCGCCTTTATCCATTCTTAAATATTTAATTGGTTTTCCTATTTTCTTTTCCACCATATATTTAAACCGTTTAAAAATATTAAATACATCAACCTTTCTTTTTAACATGTAAACCAAAATATTCATGGAGAATTCATCAATAAATGGTACAAAATAGGATGCACCTCCATAAAATATTGTAGGAGATGGTCCCCATATATCAAAATTAATATAATCCAAAATTGTTTTACTAATATGACTACTAGTTTTAAATTTTTGTCTCCATTTTTTCCATATACAAAATGCTTGCAAAAATCCAAATTCAAAGATTTGAAATTAGGAAATAATTTTCGATTTGTTAGCACCTAAAGGCCCTTCTCACTCATATAACCCAATCGTTGATGACATGGGCGAGTAAATTCTCTTGTCCCTCAAATACAATCACTACCTCATTGACTTGAGTACTTACTTTAAGTCTATAAAGGTTTATGATCTTCTCTACCTTCATAACAACCAAAGAGCCCTTTGAAACTTTCAACACTCCACCTTGACATGTGAATTTGTAACCATCTGAATCTAATATTTCCAAAGAAATCAAAATCTTCTTCAACTCAGGTACATGTCTAACATATATCAATGTTTATATGATACCATCATATGATTTATTCTGACATTTCTGACCCAATAGTCTAACAAGATACATTATTACCCATAAGCACAAAAATTTCATTCATATCTTGATATGAAGTGAACCAGTTTTTGTGTAGAATCATGTGATGAGAAGTGCCATAATTTAACAACCAATCTTCAAAATGTTGAGAAACATTGCAAATGGAAAAAAATTCATCTATCATATTGTTTACGGGCCAAAATGTACCGCCAATGTCTAAGGGGTCTCCCCGGTGTAAATTCCTAATTAGACTTCACACCATTTGGAATAGGAGCCCCATTCGATATGTGGGCCCAGCTGCCACCATGATTTTTTTCTGCTCTTAGTTATCAAATGAGAAGATTCCAGAGTAAGGTGAGAATGAAGTGTTTAGGAAGTGAAACAAAATCATACCAAGATTAAAAAATTGCAAAAAGAGGTCTAAACAAGTCACAACAATGATAAGAAGAGATAAACGATGAGGGCGATTAGCGAGTTAAAACCCCATCGGACATAATAAACAGGAACATGCGGAGGTTAATTGCGAAGTAGATCACAATAGGTCACCGAAATGGCAAGGAATAAGTAAACACAGATTCTAAAGCGAAACATACATGCAACCACTATGTATCATCACATAACATCTTACATATATGAAAGCACACATACAACTATGGTGAGGTACCAGACAACTAATAAAACCATCATGAGTAAGCATGGGAATCGATGAAAAAGGAATACGAAAACATCTTATTAATATTGCTGCAACTTCAAATACATATCATGCAACTGGTCAATACCCAATAGTGGAACATGGACTGTTCATACCGTCACCCAGTGTCAAAACCCTAGCCCTACTGCAAACCCACTCTCCTGGCTACCAAGAGCTGAGTGGCCTTAGCTCTCAACCATCAATCAACTATCTCTATTGGCCTCAACTCAAGTGCTAAATTCCCTTCTTTGTGAGGGATGAGGGCATATTTATAGAGGTCAGCTGACCGTTCACCTACCGTGACCTTTGGCTTTCCCTTATGACATTTCGGATACCCTCATGACTCTTGAGATTACCCAATTCTTTCTCAAGCCAGAATGATTGTTGCAATGCCTAGATCCATCCTACCATAGTGGCTGATATAATGGTGGGTGATATTTACATCACGACAAAGGTGATAGAGGGAAAGTTGCGAAAGGTTATTAGAAACCCTGGAATGCTTGTTGCCCATATGTTGCGACGATGCAAATGATTGGTCTTGGACACAGTCTGTTTTCTTGCCACTATGCTTCGCTCACGTTCATCAATATTCTGGTGATGCACCCTTTTGTTTATGAAAATTTATTAGAACTTGGAAGGGACCACCTGGCTTACTGAAGGAAGACCTAGTTGTGAAAGCTCCATGAGAAACCTTGATCCTTTTCCGTAGACTAATATTTGTTCCATTCCTACCTACAAGCAAATAAAATTAATTAGAAAAACGAAGAGCGATAATGGAATTATAACCATCTAATTTAAAATAATGACATTAATATATAATTAATCTAGACCCCTATGTGGTCAATTGTCGTGCCACAGTATTATCAATGCATGTGACCTTGGGGGTTCTCTTGGACTTCCTCAAATGTATTCTCATTTTTGAGTTATTATCCTCTATGAGACAAGTACTAAATTCGATCTAATTGTTTCACCTCGCACAACCATCTTCAATTCAAGGGGATGCACTAATATAGCTTTCTTCAGGAGATCCATAGAGAAGTAACCCACTTTTCTGTGTCAAAATTCCTTCTTTTAAAACATTCCTTCATGAGTTTCATGATGCCCCTTTTAAATTATTGTACTTCCCTTTCACCAGCTTGATCGAGCAACCATATGCATAACCATCACCCTTTTCCATATTTTAATCCTTTGACATGCCCCTTTTGAACATCATTTCCGAACGTTGCGACATGTGTTGGGGCATGTATGGTCCTACCTTATTTATGTGTTATCCATTGTGATTCATATTGCATGGCATTGCACACAAAATTCGATCCAAGCCTCTCCTTTTTGTATCGTGATTCTTTCCCCAAGTTTGTATCATTTGTCTCATCCTCTAAAAAATATGAGAGTGTTGGCAATGTATTGTGATTACACAGACAAACAAATTTTCAAAAATACAATTGTATCGATGTAGTGACGCATGAAATGATTATTTTGACTTACAAAAGGTCGCATAGTTGCACTAAATGTAAATTCGCATCTTAGGCTTCTTTTACTAGGGCATAAAACGCGATCTCAAGACCTATGATGGAGTGCGACTTATTGAAGGTCACATGGTCGTAGCACAGGGTTAGTTGCACTCCCTGGAGGCTCATTTGAGGCATTGAAATGTGACCCAACGACTGGGGTGGGAGTGCGAATTTCTGGAGGTCGCGCAATCGCATTGGAAAGTTGGTCGCACCCTTGGATGGTTCGATGGAACATGGGTTGTGATCAGGCGACCTAAAGAGATGCAATTGAGGTGGAAGTCGCATATGGAAGGTGTAATCCAACGAAGGTCACACTCAAAGGAGTCGCGAGTCAAATAATAGGCACATTACATTTCTGGGCATACCTCTGGGGTCCTCCACTGTGATTACACGACCTGTAGGTGTTCTGATCACACAAATAAAAAGGAGGAGGGTCATTTGAAGTTCTGTCCCACATGCAGATTCACTGCGGGACCATTTGAAGATATCTTCCAAGAAAGCGTTGATCGGGAAACTTTACAACTGTAACTTTCCTGTCGCTCTTGCTAGTACTAGCGGAGACCTCACAACACTAGCTGTAGTTGGTGTGACCCTCCACCATGATCATCATAACACAACAATCGTACTACTAGTATACAATTACCGAGACCCCACAACAACATGTTTTGTGTCGACAACCCAAACACCCATTTTATTATATGAATTATCACTGCAATGTTTAACTCATGGTGCCTTTCGATGAAATACTAACTATCCACAACCCTTCTAGTAAATGACTTTGCGTCGCATGCCTTATGTAGGCTACTCTAGCCTGTATCTGTATATGTGTTGCTTCAATGTCTGGTTACTATCCAGGAGACACATTGAATATTGCCAATTTGAAACCTTAGGCTTCTTTTAAGATTGTGTTTCCATGGGGCTATGTTGTGCCTGAAACAATTTCGACTCATTACTAGGGATTTTTGGTGCGTTGCTGCCTGGAGATTTGTTCTGTTGCCTGGAGGCATGCCTTGTAGCGATAGTCTACATGCCGATAGGAATTTGCAGATTGCTTAAGGGAAAGGTTGAAATGTTCCCCTGTCTACCCACGAAGAATCTGATGCATCGCAGAACCTTCTTAGAAGCTACGTGAAAAAAGCTTTAATGCAAAGTTTGAACCTGGAAGGAGGTGGAGGACCCTTAGAAAAGGAAACTCGTCACGAATTATTCTTCATCATTGGAGGGGAAATATCTCAGTCTAAAAATATAGAAATGGATGTCTCCCATTCACATTCTGAATCAGAATTGGAGCCCTCGAGGATGGCATTGCATCTGTATTTGGATTTTGTGGGCGAGGTTGATGTGCTTCTCACTCCAGATCATATTTCATGGCTGACCACAAGAAATTTCAATGCCTCCTCGGTAACATTTTCCCTTTCTTTATTTCTTCAGAAATCACAAAGTAATATCAGAATACAACAAAACTAATGTGTCGATAAGAAAATCATGCTTCCCATTCATTTTTTAGTCGAGCCTTTACCATCGTGTATCCATGTCATGGACTGATGAACATTACTTCTTCCATGGAAAAAGTGTTATTCCTTATGTTTTCATGAAACTCTTCCCCAGATGGTATCTTCCCAATACATGGTTTAATGCCATCATGTATCGTCTGTCCAAGACTGCTTTGTTTAAACTCCTGCTACATACCCATGTTTCCTTCACCTTATTTCCTGTGATGACCATATAATACCCCTTGTGCTCCATGCATCACTTTGGGATGCGTGCTAGCTTTATGGTGGCCACTATTCCCTTAAAACATAAAAGCATCCACCATGTCGTGTATCAAGAATATGCCTTGTCCTATGACATGTTGTCCTTAACAAAGCCTCATGAAGTCAACATTTATATCATTAGACAATTTTTTCTCCATAAGTGGCCCTGCAAAGAACATGGGATAAATAATTAAAACCATGAAAATAATTTCATCTGGAGGTGATAGTAAAATTGCAACTAAATTATACGATTAAAACAAGAGATGCTCGAATCTGAAAATCAACACAACATTTAGGCACCTTAATAGACTTATGAATTGCAAACAATTTATGTGATGCCAAAAGCAATGATGTAGTTATAGATTCAAGGGCGTCGAGTAAGATGTTGATCTGAGGAATCTTAATTTACTCGAGGGGACGAGGACCAAGACAAAGCAGGGTTAAGAGTAGTATATAATATTTGCAAGCCCTAATGCACATGCTGAGGTGAAGGATCTGCCAAGGGTCTGAGGAAAATGTGATGTTGTGACTCCCACGATGATGCCCTGTGGTGCCGATGGGAGCACACTCCTAGAGGCGTGCGGATATGGTGCCAATAGGGAGGGGATCACTCTTCTAACCATCTAGGATTTCTCCCAAACCCTAATATTGTCACTCTTACGGGAAGCCACCTTGAACGCATGCTTCTTCAAATATAGGACACCCGCTGATCACAATTCGTATCAGGCGAAGATGAGTTCCAAAATCATGAGTGACTCTTGGCGCATCAATAAAGTCATTAACCTTCGAAACCCTAATGCAATCCTAAGGCATGCGTCTGAGATAAAACATGAAGCATGAATGCGACGCATGAAACGTGAGTGGGTGTACCAAAGGAGTTGGATAGGCAAGGTCACTAGGAGAGAAACCAGTTGGGGCCCTATCAAAAAACCCTAAAAGCTCGGGGTGAGTAGTGGGGTACCCAAAATTTTGAATATGCCCAAAAATTTGGGTGGTGTTGTAGCAGTTACAATAATTGACTAGTAGAATCCAGCATCTCTATCAACACCCTTGTAGTAGTCTGAGTGCGAATAATGATGCAAGGGAATATTGAATAGACTTTATGGGCACCTCTTGTATTTCCATGACCTTTGTAGATATGCCTTCCCTCGTGCCTCAGCTAGGCCTTTCCAATCAATAAACACCCCATTGACAATTCACACATGTTGTTAGTTGATGATGATGCAAAGAACAGGGTAGAGGGCTTATTATTTTCAGAATTTAATAAGTAAGTTTCTGGTGTTGCTCCACTACCAGCGAGCTTGGACAATACCCCGGTGGAGACACTCAAGAAATCACAAACGTTGCTCCACTGCCAGCGAGCTTGGTCATTACCCCGGCAGAGTCGTTGCATTACCTCTCTGTGCAGGAAGCCTTTCTCGATCCTTTACCCTTTATTTGGTTTCATTTTCTTTTATGTGTGCATTTTCACTTATTTCTGGGCATTCATTGCGCCAGGGTGGATGAGGGATCCTGACTTATTTTACGAGCAAGAGAGGTTGTTTCTTGTTTGACATAAACTAAGAGATATCCTGATTTCGGTTTGACTTTATGCCAAGCTTCCACATCTCATTTCCCGTCAGCAAGTGAACGAAACACATCATCGAAATAATAAACACCACACTAAGCAAGAGATTTAATTATTGGATATAGGTCATTTAAACTAATTAGGGTTCCCCATGAGCAATCTGTTCTTATTCTCCCTGTTAATAAATTAGACTCGTAGGAGAGATATCCAGGATGAAAATTTGATGGCTGGCTCTAAGGGAGGCTACCCATTGGTGTAACCATCACAACTTCACACAATCATAGGGCTAGGATTTTAGTTCTAGGACTAGGGTTTTAGTTCTAGGGCTAGGTGACCAAGAAACTCTCCTAGGGTTTATAGACCAGTGCGAAGAGGTCGAAGCAATGAAATTGGAGTAAGAGAAAAAGGTGTGAGTGTAGGTTTTAACCCCGTACAAAAATTACCTACATACGAATTCTAAAACACAGAAAAATAAACAATGCGAGAGCATAACACATAAAACACATATACACACAATTTTTCCCACTAGATCCCAAAACCAAGACTACCAGCTTGATTTTTCATTATGTTCCTTTCAATGTTATAATACATATTTATACATGCCGAAGCATCCAATACCATGGACCGAAAACCATCATGCCCAAAAAACATGTGTGAAAATCATGCACAAAACCATAGGTGGGTCCGCCCAACCTAAAATAGGGTGCAAAACCCCCTCAAACCCCCTGTTAACTACATGGAAAGAATATAATACAACCCAACATTATCCCACTTGTTTTATTTCCACAGGGGATAACAAGAGAGCTTAGTCATTTTTCCAGCCCTGAAATGCCCATTGTCTCTCTTCACCAAGAGAACTTCTTAGAGCTCACAGATTTTGTCAATGCATATGCAATATTCTTCAAAGTGTCCACCTTTACCAGCAACACTTTTTTGTCTTCTATCATATCCCTCACAAAGTGATACTGAACATCAATGTGCTTTGTCTTTGAATGATATGCGGGGTTCTTTGCCAATAAAATTGCACTTTGGCTGTCACAGTCTATCCTTAGATCTCCCTGTACTAACCCCATACTTGAACACAATATCTGCAACCAAACTTCTTCCTTGCTTGCATGAATGGCTGCAATGTATTCTGCCTCTGTAGTTGATAGTGCCACTACAGATTGTTTCTTACTCATCCAACTGACTGCACCTCCAAATAGGTTAAACACATACCCACTTGTAGATCTTCTTTGATCCAAATCTCCAACTCAGTTTACATCAACAAAGCCACGAATATCCAACATTTTGTCCAATCCTGATCTTCCTTGGTAGCACAAACCATAATCACTAGTGCCACGCAAATACCTGAAAACTCGCTTCACTGCTGTCTAATGCTCCTTTCCTAGTTTTGATATAAACCTGCTCAATACTCCCACTGCAGGTGCAATGTCTAATCTAGTACAAACCATTGCATACATCAGGCTACCGACTTCACTTGCATATGGAACATTGGACATGCCCTCTTCCTCTTCTTGCGTCTTGGGACATTGTTCAGCAGATAACCTCACACCTACAGGAATAGGAACCTTCACCGTTTACTATCCTGCATATTAAACCTCCACAGTATTGTTTCGACATACTTCCTCTGGTTTAACTAGAGCTTCCTCTTTGCCTGATCTCTCTTAATTTCCATGCCCAAAATATAGTTTGCAGCACCAATATCTTTCATTTCGAATTTGGAGGACAATTGGGTCTTCAAATCTTGGGTAATTTCTTTGTCATTTCCAACCAGCAACATATCATCCGCATACAAGACCAGATAAATAACATGGTCACCAATTAATTTAAAATACACATAGTGAACTGCTTTGATTCTGGTAAAGCCAAGTCCCCGTATAAATGTATCAAATTTCTAATACCACATCCTTGGTGACTGTTTTAACCCATACAGAGACTTCTTTAACTTGCATACCAGTTCTTTCTTACCCTTCACTGCAAAGCCTTCAGGTAGCTTCATGTAGATTTCCTCTTCCAAATCCTCGTGAAGAAATGTTGTCTTCACATCCATTTGTTCTACCTCAAAATCAAAAGTAGCAACAACAAATAAAAGTAATATAATAGAAGTTACCTTGGCAAGAGGAGAAAAATATCACCAAAATCAATTCCCGACACCTGGGAATAAGCTTTTGCTACCAACCGAGCTTTGTATTTCTCCACTTTTCCTTCTGCATTTGTCTTCTTTTTGAACACCCATTTGTTGCCAATGGGTTTCTTTCCAGGCAGAAACTCCACCAGATCCCAAGCCTCATTTTTGTGCAAAGATGCCATTTCATCAACCATGGCCTCTTTCCAGAGATTTCCATCCTCTGAATATATTGCTTCCTTCATAGTTCTGGGATCATCGTCAGTAATAGATAAAGCAAAATTTGAATAGAAAGCAGATGGATTATACCTTTCAGGATGCCTTCTTTCTCGAACTGATCTTCTCGCAGTCAGAGTTTATGGCTCTTCATCTTCTGATTCCTCCTCTATTGTAGAGTCGGATTCTTCCTCCTTTAGCTCAAACTCTATCTTCTCAGGTTCCTTTCATTGGACTTCATGTTTAATAACATCTTTCACCTCTCTGAACACCACATCTTGGTTGTACACAACCTTCCGTGTGACAAGGTTCCAAAGCTTATAACCCTTTAAACCATCCTTATACCCAATAAAGATGCACTTTTCAAATTTACTATCCAACTTGGTTCGTTTCTCCTTTTGAACATGTACATATGCATCACATCCAAATATCCTCAGATGTGAAAGAGAGGGTTTCTTACCATTCTATACCTCTTGTGGAGTCTTATCCTCCAACGCTGATAAAGGTAACCTATTGACCAGGTAAGATGCAGTATCCACCGCCTCTGCCTAGAATTCCTGTCCTAACCCGGCACCACTGAGCATGCTTCTTGCCCTTTCCATCAACGTCTTGTTCATTCTTTCTGCAACTCCATTCTGCTGAGGTGTATATGGAGTAGTTTTCTATCGTGATATACCAAACTTCTTACAGAATTCTTCAAATTCCTTGCTGCAAAACTCTCCACCATTATTTGTCCTCAACACCTTTATCTTCTTCTCTGTCTGATTTTCCACGAGAGCTTTAAATTCTTTAAACCTGTCAAAGACCTCAGATTTCTTCTTAAGGAAATATATCCATGTATTCCTCAAGAAGTCATCTATAAATGATACATAGTACACAAACTTACCCAGTGATGGAACCTTCATAGGTCCAAACGCATCACTGTGCACAAGCTCTAATATCTATTTCGCCCTCTTACTACTAGAGGGGAAACTCACCCGATTTTGCTTCCCATATACACAATTTTCACAAAAATCAAAATCCAGAGAGCTATTACTCATACCTTCTACCATACCATTACCATGAAGTATTCAAATTCCCTTCTCTCCAATATGTCCAAGCCTTTGATGCCACAACATGGTCTTCTCTCCAGAGACCACTAGATTTTCTGCTCCACTTTTAGGAACCACAGAACCGTTGCACCAATCAACAATAGTGCTACCTTGCAACTTGTATAGATTTCCAATCCGAACTCCCCGCATCAATACCAGTGCTCCCCGAACCATCTTGTAGGTATCCTTCTCCAACATTGTTTTTACACCTGCATCATCCAGCTTGCTTACAAAAATCAGATTTCTGGCTAATGCAGAAATATGTAGAACACCTGGAAGTGTTCTAACCCTTCCACCTTGCAGCTTCAACTTTACTTTTCCTCGACCAATAATTCTTGCCTTCCTTTCATCCCCCAAGAAGACATCACCACCATCGTATTTCTCATAC
The DNA here is from genome assembly GCA_031772625.1 of Pinus tabuliformis. Taxonomy (NCBI): domain Eukaryota; kingdom Viridiplantae; phylum Streptophyta; class Pinopsida; order Pinales; family Pinaceae; genus Pinus; species Pinus tabuliformis. The sequence continues at coordinate 17,759,394 of CM062818.1, read as the reverse complement.
TTGCAGAACCACTCTCTATGGGGAGTGAAGTGGAAGGATGCACCTGAGTCAATCAACCATGCTTCATGATCTACATGTGTCCTTGAAGAAGCCAAGTACACATTCCCACCTTCATCTGAGGTGGTTTTCACCTCTACAGAAGGAGTATCGTCAGATCCCTTTCCTTTATCAGGAGCTTTAGATTTACAGTCCCTTTTGAAGTGCCCTTCCTTTCTGCATTTCTAGCACACCACCTTTACAGGTTTTCCTGGAGATTTAGATCTCACTCTAGCTTTAAATCTCCCACTCGATGACTTATTTTTGTTTCTGTTCTAGGACCGTCCTCGTATAGACAAGGCATCACCATTTTGACTCTCCATATTTTTCTGTCTCATCTCCTTCGTCAGCAAGGCTGAGACTATTTCATTAAAATGCAAGGAAGTTGCATTGCTACCTATTGCAATAACCAAACTATCCCATGAATCTGATAGAGAACACAAAAAACTGATGCACTTATCTTCATCTGAAATTTTAATATCAACAGATGCTAACTGACTTACCATAGTATTAAATGCATTCAAATTCTCCGTCACCAAGTCTCCATCTTTCATCCTCAGGTTATGCAGCTTTTTCAGCAGGAACAGTTTATTCACCAAAGACTTAGATTGGTACAAAGTCCCTAACTTGTCCCACAAAGCCTTCGTTGTAGCTTCCCCTGATACATTCAGCAATACTGAATCTGAGACACACAATCGTATTGTGCTCTTTGCCTTCCGATCCAACTTCTTCCATTCTTCATCAGACACTCCCGTTGGTTTAGTACTCGGATCTACCACGATCCACTAATCTTTATCCACCAACAGATCCTCCATCTTGAGTTTCCACAACTCAAAACTCTGACCATTAAATTTCTCGATCTTTATCTTTCCACTGCTCTCCATCTTCTTTCACCACCAAAACCAATCTCGCAGATCTCCCACTGAACAGGGTCTACCACAGGCCTGATCGAAACCCCTCAGCAACAAAGGCGTCCCCTTAAAGCCAAATCTGCTTTGATAAAAAATGTAGGCTTTAACCCCACACAAAAATTACCTGCATACGAATTCTAAAACACAAAAAAATAAAAAATGTGAGAGCATAACACATAAAACACATATACACAGATTTTTTCCCACTGGATCCCAAAACTGGGACTACTAGCTTGATTTTTCATTATGTTCCTTTCAATGTTATAATACATATTTATACATTCTGAAGCATCCAATACCACGGACCGAAAACCATTATGCCCAATACCATGGACCGAAAACCATCGCGTCCAATGCCATGGACCGAAAACCATCATGTCAAAAAAACATGTATGAAAATCATGCACAAAACCATAGGCAGGTCCGCCTAACCTAACATAGGGTCCAAAACCAAAATTTTCCAGGGAACTGCCTCAAACCCCATAAAGTGGGGTTACGGGTGCCCCTCAAACCCCCTGTTAACTACGTGGAAAGAATATAACACAACCCAATAGTGAGAAAGCTATTCAAGGCACCACAGGTTTGAAATACTCAAGTTCATGAAGGCTCATGTAGTGGGATGCAACGTAGGGGAAATTTCCAGGATAGGTCAAAGGTGAGTGTGTGCCAAGTGAGAATGAAAGTGTATGATGCAATGCAACAGACAGGGAAAACAATAGACAGGGAAAATGATGCAATGTAATACTATGTGCAGAAGAGATCAACTAATTGCAATTAAAGGACCAATGGGACGCATATGCAGAGATTTCATGAATGCCATGCAACAATAAACAAATGCAAGGACATGAGTGCAAAAATAAACAAGCAGGGAACTAACTACCTACAGTAAAGAAAATGAAGCATGACAAATTTAATTGATAAAGAAATTCTAATTAGCCAACTGATAATTAAAACTAAAACCTAACTATTCTAAACTCTAAATCCTAATTTAACCAAAGCATAGTTCCTCTTACGTGAAATCAAACTTCCAATGCGGCCACCGCAATCGTTCCCAACCTGCAAAAACAAAGATGATGACAATTAGAATTTGTGGAAAGAGTTGTGCAAAAACTAACATGCTTACCTGTAAAGCATGCACAACAGAAATAATATCTCATCCACCTACAGGGAAACATGTCAGAGAATACCTTTCAAGGAAAATTGCAACCCAATCCTGGTAAATTGAACCACAAGTGTGAAATTTATAGTCACCCAACCATAACATACATTCGTTTATGCTTATCCCTAAATCCAATGCAAGTAAGGCAAGATGTTGTCAGCTAGTAAAGGAGTCTGCCAGATTAATCCAATCAACAACCCTATCATGATGTAGAGGATGTTCAACTTGATAACCCTGAAAAGAGGGGCCTCTTTCGGGTGTCACTGCGATCTGTGAGGATTCAAACACAGAAACCCTAATTTCAGAAACCCTAGTTTGAAATCGTTCATAGACTTTGTCAAGGACGTGAGGACCTGACATAACCATCAGTGGAAGCTGAAGTGCCTCATCATCCTGGCCAACCTCTGAACCTTCAAACAACACACCATCCAATATTGGTAGCTTCATAAGATTTCTAGATGGGTGTATACGGTTATCATTGGTTGTGACTGGACAACTATCAGTGAAAATATTATGGATTAGGTCCATTGTCTGAATGTTGATAGATTGGAAACTCGACAAATGAGACTCTTTAGATTCCTGAGAATGAACTGAATCAACCGCAAGAGTGTTAGGAAAAGGGGAGATCAGGTGATTGGCACCTTCCCATATAGGAGATTGAAAGGTATCATTTGATTGTGTATGTTGACAGACTATATTGGCTGGGAGACAATAAAAAAGATTCGAGATAATGGCCAGAGCACTCCCTTCAGCAAACAAATTAGGATATAGAGGTTGATGCACATCAGTTGAAAGGTGATGGAAATATTTGCTCAAAGAGACATTGCTCGAATCATAGGGTTTCCAAGATGAGCTCGCATCCAGCGGGATGATGCTAAGAGGAGTGTGATGTGAATAAACCCTAATTTCAAAAACCTTAATTTGACTTGTTTCAGGGGTCTCATCAGGAATGTGAGAACCTAACATAACCATCAGCGGAAGCTGAAGGGGTCTCATCAGGAATGTGAATTCTGGTGGCTTCGTAGGATCAACAAATGGACATGTAGGATAATCACCAGAGGCAAGAGTGAATATATTTCTGGTAAAATGAGAATCATTGAAACCACCAGTTTGATCAAGTTGGGTATCTGATACATAAGGCTCTTCTTGGCTTGGGGGTGAAGTGGGATTAATGAGGGAACTAGCTTGAGCTAGGTGAGATGCAAGGCCCTCTTCTTCACTTGTTAAAGACTGCAAGTGGAAAATATTGGGCATAATGGATTCAGACTCTGCATCCTTTGAATGTGAAACCTCACCCCCATGCACATGATTATAATCAAAGCAAGTGAGATAAAGATATGAATGATATAAAAGAACTACTGGTGCAGTAGACCCATGGACTAAATTAGGTTAGAATGGATGAATAGGGTTAGATGAAGGAGCACTGATCGGGCCCGGACTCACATCTTGCCCATTTATGTTCGCCAAAGAGAAACGTGGATTTATAGGCCTGATGTGTTCCATGGATTTGATAAGACAATCAACGTTACCTAAGACAAGACCAAAGTCATCATGCACAGGTGAATGAGATCCTGGAATATAGTGAGACGTATGTTGAATGGACTCAATTGGGGTTCCATCAGCAGGAAGAGATGTTATGTGATTTTCATATTCAAGACCAAAATAATGTATGAGGGATTTAGAGGCGAGGCCATTAGATCCATTTCCCAGAAAGCACTGTTCATCGTTTGAACCATTTACGACCACAATCTTATTATGTAACAAGTCAAGAGGAGGATGAGAAATCCCACAAACAGTAATCTCTTCCTCAAGGGGTTGAGGTTGTTCCATATTTAGAGAGACAGACAAAAAAAAAATTACGGGTACAATCTGGGCATTTTGTAATTTGCAAATTATGATGATAGTCATGTGAAATGGGACTTGTTTCTAATTGAAAATGTTGTAAAGAAACAAGAACCAATCATTGAAAATTTATATTCAAATACACCCAGTCGACATCACTTTCAGGAAATTCAAAACAAATATGCACATATCTGAAAGAAAAGTCCTCTAAAGATTCTTCAAGTTTCATCCTAAGCTCATTTATCCTCTTTAACACATCTTGAAAATCGTACCTGTCAAATGCTTGTTGGAGCTTACCGACGAGTTGCTCGAACAAATGAATGGACGTTGTTGGCAATGTGTGGCACCATTTCTTGGCACGACCTTCAAGGGTGAGGGAGAAAAACACACAAGAAAACACTTCATCGTCAATCTCAAAAGATTCATAGAACTTGAGGAAGTCAGAAATGTGCTTGATTAAAGGTGTTCCATCCTCACCATCAAAATTTAACTGAGACAAGTGATGGAGCTGCTCCTAGTAATGGAAAATAGAAAAATAGACAAACCAGATAAACACCCTGGGAGCAAGATTTTTGTCAAAGCCAATAACAGATATGAGACTACACTGTAGGCTCCAAGGGCTCAAATTTTCATCTCACCCTCCTTCTAGCACCAATTTGTTAATGGGCCAAAATTACCACCAATGTCTAAGGGGTCTCCCCGGTGTAAAGTCCTAATTAGACTTCACACCGTTTGGAATAGGAGCCCCATTCGGTATGTGGGCCTGGCTACCACCATGATTGTTTTTGCTCTTCATTATCAAATGATAAGGTGCTAGAGTGGGGCAAGAATGAAGTGTTCAGGCAGAAAAACAAAATTAGACCATGATTAACAAATTGCATAAAGAGGTCTAAACAAATCACAGCAACGATAAGAAGAGATAAACGATGAGGGTGATTAGCGAGCTAAAACCCCATCGGACATAATAAACAGGAACATTCTAGAGGTCAATTGCGAAGTAGTTCACAATAGGTCACTGAAATTGAAAGGAACAAGTAAACTTATATTCTAAAACGAAACATACATGCAACCACTATGTATCACTACATAACATCTCGTGTATATGAAAGCACTCATACAACTATGGTGAGGTACCAGACAGCTAATACAACCACCATGAGTAAGCATGGGAATCGATGCAAAAGGAAAAAGAAAACATCTTATTAATATTGTTGCAACTTCAAATACATATCATGCAACTAGTCAATACCCAGTAGTAGAACATGGACTGTTCCTACCATCGCCCAATGTCAAAACCCTAGCCCTACTACAAACCCACTCTCCTAGCTATCAAGAGCTGAGTAGCCTTAGCTCTCAAGAATCAATCATCTATCTCTATTAGCCTCAAATCTAGTGATAAAGTCCCTTCTTTGTGAGGTATGAGGGCACATTTATAGAGGTTAGGTGATTGTTCACCTACAGTTACCTTTGGCCTTCCCTTATGACCTTTCGGATACCCTCATGACTCTTGCGATTACCCACTTCTTTCTCAGGCTAGAATGATTGTTACAATGTCCAGATCTGTCCCAACATAGTGGTTGATATAATGGTGGGTGATATTTATGTCACAACGAAGGTGATAGAGGGAAAGTTGTGAAAGGTTTTGGAAACCCTAGAATTTTTGTTGCCCATATGTTGCACGATGCGAACGATTGGTCTTGGAGCCAGTTTGTTTTCTTACCACTATGCTTCGCTCACATTCATCAATCTTCTAGTGATGCACCCTTTAATTTATGAAAAGTTATTCGAACTTGAAAGGTTATTTAAAATAATGACATTAATAAATAATTAATCTAGACCCCTGTGTGGTCAATTGTCATGCAACAATATTATCAATGCATGTGGCCTTGGGGGTCCTCTTGGACTTCCTCAAATGTATTCTCATTTATGAGTTGTTTTCCTCCATGAGACAAGTGTTGAATTCGATCTCATTGTTCCACCTTGCACAACCATCTTCAATTCAAGGGGATGCACTAATATAGCTTTCTTTAGGAGATCCATAGAGAAGTAGCCCACTTTTCTGTGTTAGAATTCTTTCTTTTAAAACATACCTTCATGAGTTTCAAAATTCCCCTTTTGAATTATCGTACTTCCCTTTCACCAGCGTGATCGAGCAACCATGTGCATAACCATCACCCTTTTCCATATTTTAATCCTCTGATATGCCCCTTTTGAACATCATTTCCGAACAATGTGACATGTATGGTCCTACCTTCTTTATGTGTTATCCATTGTGATTCACATTCCATGGAATTGCACACAAAATTCGATGCAAGCCTCTCCTTTTCATATCATGAGTCTTCCCCCAAGTTTGTATCATTTGTTTGATCCTATAAAAAATATGATAGAGCTAGCGATGTATTGTGATTGCACAGACGAATGAATTTTCAAAATGACAATTGTATCAACATAGTGACCCATGAAATGATTATTGCGACTTACGAAAGGTCTCATAGTTGCACTAAATGTAAAGTTGCATCTCTGGTTGCTTTCACTAGGGCATAAAACACAACCTCATGACCTATGATGGAGTGTGACTTATTGAAGGTTGCATGGTCATAGCACAGGGTTAGTCGCACTCCCTGGAGGCTCGTCTGAGGCATTGAAATGTGACCCAGTGACTGGGGTGGGGGTGCGAATTTCTGGAGGTCGTGCAGTCACATTGGAAAGTTGGTCACACCCTTGGATGGTTTGATGGAATGTGGGTTGTGATCAAGCGACCTAAAGAGATGCAGCTGAGGTGGAAGTCGCATATGGAAGGTGCGATCCAACGAAGGTCACACTCAAAGGAGTCACGAGTCAAATAATAGGCACATTGCATTTCTAGGCATACCTCTAGGGTCCTCCACTGTGATTACACGACCTGTAGGTGTTCTGATCACAAAAATAAAAAGGAGGGTTGTCCGAAGTTTTGTCCCACATGTAGATTCATTGCAGGACCATTTGAAGATATCTTCCAAGAAAGCGTTGATCGGGAAACTTTACAACTATAACTTTCATGTCGCTCTTGCTAGTACCGACAGAGACCTCGCAACACTAGTTATAGTTGGTGCGATCCTCCACCATGAGCATGATAACACAACAATCACACTGCTGGTATACAATGACTGAGACCCCACAACAACGTGTTTTGTGTCGACAACCCAAACACCCATTTTATTATATGAATTATAATTGCAGTGTTTAACCAATGGTGCCTTTTGATGAGGAAGTTTCCTAGGAGAGATATCAAGCACATTACATAATAGGCTCATACTAAGAGATATGTAATAAAGACAAGAATGAAGGTCATTTTGACCTAGTAGTAAGTGTGAAGATGATGCAACATCCAACTATATGCAGATGCACAATATCATAATCGAAGTGTGCAAATATAAAGAGAAGACAACCACCCAATGATGGAAGTACATGTCATTGTGTTAGATTGTTTGATGGAATGCTTCATATGTAGAAATTTTGTAACATTTTATTTGGTACATTACTTTGTTTAACATTCATATTTAACAAGTCAAAGCTAAGGTGAATTGTGATGAGTTTAAAAAACCACCTTGAATTTCAAAGGTTAATTAGGGTAGATTAATATTCATGAAAGTCTAAAGGCCAAATGCCTTGGGAAAATTTATAAATAGAACCATAGCATTTAAGTAAATAAATTTCTTCTTGGCATTGTAAACCATACTTGTTTCATGTTGGTAGCTATTGCATGAATTTTTCTTTCAAAGTTTGGTTGGTTGTAGAATATTCTTTCATTTCCTTAATTTCTTGATTCTTGTTGGCACGTGCATTTCAAGTTGTATACTATTCCTATGCTTGTGATATATGCTCTTAATTATCTTTTTAGTGCTAACATTTAATACTAAATGGGGTTTCTCAATGATTTGTAGACAATTCTTAGTCACAGTTTTTAAGGGGTTCCTCACCTTTACATAGTTGTAATTTTTGGGTTATTCCTCTTGTTGTCTGTGTTTAAATATTTTTTCATGTCAACCTATTTTTTTCAACTCCTATCTAGGATTGAGTTAGTTGTATCTCATTCTACATTCTAGCTTTTGCATTATTAGATCATTTTCATTTTCATTCATTAAAACTAGATTACAATAGTCCAACCATATTGGAGGGCTTACCATTTCAATAGAGGAAGGTTTAATTAAACCTATTCATTGAGTGAGCCTATGAATTTGACAAATCGGCATTTTCCATGTCAACAATTAATTGGAGCAATTTAACTAGGGCTTCGATATGAAGTCATCATTGTGAATTATGATCATTGAAGGACATGATATGATGTTTGAAGGATGTGAAAGACATGTTTCACATTTGTGTGAATTATTGAAATATAATGTTGTTTAATATAATATATTATAATATAATATAATATAATTTGCAATAGGGTCATGAAATAACATGTCTAGTATGTGATGGATATATGACCCCATATTCCCCTAGCGTTAAAAGACTTTATTGTCATGCTACTCTATTGGTATATTTTTAGTACCTCACAATTAAATATTGTTTATCATATAATTTCATAGTTTAGAAGGATGTGCGAACTTTTGCATATTATATAGTGGTTACCAGATAGGGAAAATCCGTTGTAAGAGAATGCTTTAGCTTATTTTAGATGTCACGCAGTTGTCTTTTGCTTATTCAAATGTTCTCATCCCTCGAAATACTCGCCAGATCACGATGGTTCACTATTTTATATAAGTGAACGAAATAATATGGTAAGCTCAATTGCTTTACAAAATAGGCATCTTGTCTCTTTAAGCATTCTTGGTATCCACGTCACAATACCTAAATTAATCCATACCATGTAAGAGGCTTCACGTGAGGAGCTCCACCATATGATATAAGTCCAGTAAAGTTAGTTTAAAAAGTGAGTTAAAGAGTAAACCAGTCAAATAAGTGAGTTAAAGAGTAAACCAGTCAAATTTTTTAACTTAGTCTATATTTTTTTGTTTTTTTTTATGGGGTCATAAGTAAAATTTAGTGGCAAATTATTTGATAAACAGAGAGATAGTTGAATATTTTGATATTGTTTTAATGGTTAGTTTAATTGGTTGAACTATTTATGTAAGGTAAGTTGTTGATGGAAAGGTTATAGATCATAGATTCAAATATCATATATAATATAGTTTCTCAACCTTACTAATTGTGAATATAGATGGTAATTTAGTTGCTCACAAATAATCCAAAAAAGAATAAAGAGTCATGTGAGGTTTTCCTTGTAAAAATGTTTAGCATTCCCATGAAATGCTTTAGGTCATGAATGTTCTTTGAATTTGGTTAGCTTAAAATGATTGAAATGTTCACCAAATCAATACTTAAACTAACCTATTTCACGTGGAATCCAAGATAACCAAGTTTATGCTACTCAAATTTACATTTTTTTATGAGCACCAATAAACTTCTCACAACGTAATGTTAAAAGCTCTTGCCTACATGATGTTAGTTGTTCTCCCAAGTCTTTCTTAAATGTGTGCCATCCCAATACACAATTACAAAAAGAAAGATTTGAGACACAATCTTAGGACTTTATTCATCATTCTTATGAACATAGTGGAGTATTAGTAAGTTTAAAAATTGTTACAACCCATTCAACTAGTCCTTAATGCATTTTAAATGTTTCCTTTCACATCTCATCGAATATGGTTCTTTTAGTTGTGTTTAACTATACAAGGCAATACAACATAGATAAGCCTAAGTGTCAAAGTTCTAAAAATTTGGCTTGCGTGTGTTATTAGCTCTAATCCTTACATTTCCCGGAGACTACCAATATTAATATTAAACTTCATATAAATCATTTCTAGCATACCCTAATGGGCTTTTATGGAACATCATCAACATGTAATTGAGTGCAAGCTATATCTTGCTCTCCACCTTTTTATCTTTCATTTTCACATTTACATTCATACTCTAATTGTTGCTTGTTTGATCATGTGGTAGTTATATTTTCTTTCTTTCTCCCTTTCTTTCAACAAATTGTCATTTCCATGTATTGGATTATCTTATGTATTTTCTCTTTATTTGCATGACTTGTTAGCATATGCACATGGGTGGTTCCACTTTGTGTTGATATAAGTGCATGTTGTGTTCTCTGGATCATTGTAAGGTAGATTTTTATCACATGGAAATTCCCTTCTTATGTTAAGGCATTCACTCATGTTACTCTTTTTAATGGGTGCCCTCTTGATTTGTCATCCATATTTTGTTCCCAATTGTTTTCCCTTTATTATTTATGTCATGTACTAATTCATTTCGTTCTGATCTTATTTGTTACGATCTTCACTTTTATGATTTGTAACTCTTGACATGGGGGGTAAATGTAGTTTTTATTTCTTTCATTTCATATTGACCATGAATTTATCCCATTAGATATTGATATGTGGGGTGTTTCATGAAGCATTGGCCATACACAAACCTCCATAGGATGATATAAAAGGTCCTCCTATCCATCCTAATAATGGCTCATACAGTGATTACAAACCCCTCTTTAAGAGTCCATCGCCTTGATATAGATATGTGATTTTGGTTTTCCATTATCTATGTCGTTCCTTGGTCACATGTTTCTATAATAAGTGTTTCCACCAACCCATTTGGGATCCTTCCCTTGCTAATTAGGATCTCTATTGGATCACGTGCATTAGTTGTAGTCATAGTTAGCTAAGGAGATTCCCCTGGGTTTCCAAATGTCTTTTAAAATGTTAGGGCATGCTCCTTGAGGCACTTATTTGATGTTTCCCCTCATTTGAGTGGTCTTCAAATGTGTTCCAAACTTGGAGTCACTTTAACTCTATTGCACCTATTTCTAGTGATATAGAGCATAGGTCTTAGGAAATACTTATGTTCTAATCATCTACCTATAGTACATTGGCCCTAATGCCACAATTTGAATTGTCTATATATTCCACCTACCCAACAATTGAAATGATTGGTTACACCCCTTAAGCATCCCCAAAACTATTTATATTTCCTTTTCCCTCATTTTTAAAGGTCTCTGATTACACACATAAATATGTTGGAGGTATTTAAAATTGAACATTGTCTAGCAACCTTGTAATGTTCATTCCACCTTATTTCTTCAGCAACATCAAATACATCCTCATATCTTCTAACTTCATGAACATTCATTTGTAGTCATTCTACTTAGTTCAAGGTATTCACTATCATAATATGCCCTCCCTCTTAAATGGGGAGATATACCCTTTCTTTTATCTAGGCTCCCTCTCAACTTATGGATATCAATCACTTCCTTCTTCTATAACAGTAGAGAACCTTTCATGGATTCATTCCTTCTTAAGGCATCAAGGTCATCTTGACCACCATCATTCATATAACTTCCTTCATCATGCTTATTATTATCATACGAACATCTTTATCATTATGTACCTGCAAAACTTTAATAGCAAGTACAACCAAATACAAACATAAAAAAGCATGAAGTTAACTATATCAAAATCATGTTACTTATAATGGAAGGATCAAAGCATTTAGACTTTACACATCAAATACCTAAACCTATTTAGGTTCATAATCGGAAAGAGACACACCTCTTTACATACTAGACTTCAACTACTTGCTATGGTTTTGTCATGAACCCTAGACTCCATCTTTGAGACATAAAGCCTTCAAATAATAATTCAATCATAGTACTATACATCTAAGGTTTTGACAATATAAGTTTAGAATTACATGATAGATTCTACCTAGATTTTATCATCAAAACTAAATTATATCAAAAACAATACCATCATCTCCTAGAATATTAATCTCTACTAGGGCTTTGTTACAAACCCTATAATTCACAAACTAAAGCATGAGTATCACATATACATATCTAGGATTGCATGCACTAGCATTTCTTATCAATACAGGCATCAATACATCGAAGTTAGATATACAACAATTTTCTCCAATCTAGGGTTTTGATCATATAGGCAAATGTACAACTAGGATTTCATTCTTAGGACCTCATTTAAGCTAATATAAGGGTCTTGCTCATAAACCCTAATTCACCAAACCCTAAAGATCTAAGGTTTCAATACATAACTTAGACATTAATAGCAAACCTTAAAGAACTATGATTTTTATCATAACAATACCAAAACACTGAACATCAAAAGAACAAGATTTCTAGACTTTATCAACAACCCTAAGGTGAATAGGGTTTCAACATTATAGACATACCCTTAGCATCAAGAGGCTATGGTTTTATAGTGAACCCTAAAGGTTAGGGTTTCACAAGAATTGTCAAAATGATAATATGACAAGGGTAGAGTTAATCTAATCATTCATCATCCTAACAATAATCTTTAAGATTCAAAACCTTAGACATAACGAAGTTAGTAAAGTAAAGAAAAATTCAAAAGAAGAATGATTGTACCTTTTACATGAATATAACTTTATAACAAAGCTTATAGTCTAAGACATACCTTGAGTTGTTCATTAACAAACCTTGTAGGACATTAATTCTTGAAAGGCTTCTTTTGCAACATAACTTCTTTCATGCTTCAAGTCTATCCTTTGAATTCGCCTCCATGACCTTTAAGCACACAATAAGATTTCCTAACCGGGGAAAATATAAAGAGAAAGGTTATTAGCATACAATACAAACAAATATTGATGTTAAGATGAAACCAAACATGAAAAGATGAAACAAAGAAAAAAAAACCTATCTTTTGGTAAAAATGATGAAGGCTCCCTCTTAATCCAATCTTGAGGGATACCTACAACTTTAAAATAATTCAAAAATATTCTAATAAGACATGTTAGATCTATAAACTCAGGAAATCAAAACATAATGGAAAAGAATACAAGACTAAGAAGGATATGTAGGAGATAACTTAGTAGTATATTCCTTGACTTTCAATTCCTCATACTTATTCTTATTAGTTGGAGCTTGATCGATAATATTTGATTGTTCCTTATCTCTCTTCTTATTCCTTCAATTCTCAGGACATTGATTCTTATAATGACCCATCTTATGACAGTTGTAACATTCAATTTTAGATAGGTCAACTTTCTTCTTTGGTCCTTTGAACTTCTTGAAGGTTCCATTTTTCTTATGATGAGGAACAATAGGAATTAGAGGTATTTTCTTCTTCATCTTCCTTCTTGTTGTTTACTAATTATATTTAAGCTTATTCTTGACTACATCCATTCCACATTTGTTCACATCGAGCATCAACAACAAGTTCTCCAAATTTTAAAGGATAATGCCACTTTGGTGAAAAATCAAACGAAACAACAGATAGATCAACATCGAAGTGAAAAATGTTTTGATGTAGGTGATTAGGTATTTTTACTGCTACATCTCAAGCAAGCTATTTATGAGAAGGAAATGTTGGCAATACTACATGCACTTAAAAAATGGCGACCTTACCAAATAGGAAGACTCTTCAAGGATGAGGATGTGGAAGCATTGTTTTGTGCTATTTCTATTATCCAACCAGATTGGATAAACGAAGCAAGGGATGAATGGAAGAAGGATGAAGAAGTATGGCCACTTATTCAAAAGTTGCAAAAGATCCCAATTCAAACAATATTTCCAGAAATTGAAGAGGAAGGAAAAATCATATTGGAACCTGTAGCAGTCACAGAAACAAGAACCCGATAGCTATGAAATCGATCAATTTCAGAATATCTCATCAAGTGGAAGAACTTAACCGCTGAAGATTCCACATGGGAGGACAAGAATTTTATACAGAAGCATCAATAACTACTCAAGCGTTGAGGACAACGCTTTTTGAAGGAGAGGGGCATGTTAGGCCCCTATATTACTATTGTAACCCCTTATTGTCATTAGTACAACCCACTTATTATATTGATGTACCCATGTAGTGCCCATATTGTTACTATTGTGCCACATAGAAGCCCACTATTGTTATTATTGTGCCCTTACATTATTATTGTTATGTCGGCTCTGATTATGTTATGACCCCTTAGACTCCTATATATAGAAAGGAGGTCTTTTCATTTGTATCATCGAACCCTCGAAGAGGCTGAATTTTAAGGCGTTGATCTCTCTTTTCTATCATTTTGTGAGCTGGTTTCATAACACACAACTTGTTATATTACAAATATTTAATACAAAAATCTTTAGGGCTCCCATACCAGGGATCATGGCCCTTACAATCAACCCTGATACAAGGCAACTAGGGCTTCGTATCAACAACTATGATGGTCAATCTTTCCCTGAACAAAGTACACTTGACTTAGTTGTTGATGGTGTGCATCCATTGTCCTTTCACTCCATGTACCTTGAACACATCTGGCAAGTACTTTCCCTCCCTTTCTGTTGATCACTGCAACTTCTGGTCCTTTAGAAATCTTACATCTCCAACTATGAATACACCTCTATCAATCTCTCTTAGATGCTCAGAAATGACTAAACTAATGCTTCCTTATAACATTGATTTTCCACTTCAAAGAACAATGCTCATAAGTTTTTCAACATGTCTTCCCTCTAGATGTCCTTTACTCCTCAAAGACACTGTCACACAGGGTCTTCATGACTTCCCTCTTCTTGCCTCTTTGTTGTTCCAAAGAAGACTAGACTTAGGGCTCAATAACATACCCTCTTATCATTGGTTTTTCCACTTGTAACCCACTGAAATGGGGCACACAAAACTTCCCTCACATAGTCCACAAGTTGACTAATTATCTAGGGCTCAATCACATTTCCTTCTAGCACTGAATTTCAAATCAATAAGATCATGCACATAAGGATATAAAACTGCCCACTTATCAATGATTTAGCTACCCCTTAGATGACTAAACTAGGGCATAATAAATTGTTGTAAAATACCATTATGACATCCCTCCTTATAAATCCATCAACATAAGAACACAATGAATACCTCCTTGGCAACTTCAACATAGCTCTAAGGGAACCATGGCTATGGAAACAACTTAGCTGAGATTTTGTCCTAGGTTACAAACCTTTGTAGCTAGGGTTTCCTTAGTCATATACTAGTCCTTCATTTTTTTAGCTCACTTAGAACCCTAAAAGTCCTGTGGTGTACCATAAAGTGACTCATCTCTCTCTTGTAAATGTCCTCCTCCACAACATGGGATCTGAACCCACCTTTCTTGCACAAAATATTCGTTCAGTTGTCATAGAGATACAACAAAAAAAAATTAACCAAACCGTGCTCAAAACTAGCCACATCTAGCCCTCCTTAAACTTGGTCTGCCCGAAACACAAAGAAAATATCACTTATCCTTCTTCTTCTTTGGTAGCCTTGCTCCTTAAGGTCTGTGGCCTTCTTGTGAATCTTCTTTAATGGGATTGCAGTTGTTGGATGTCTTGAATGAGTGCTCCTTGTCTTCTATTTATAGAGTTCTTGGTGGGTTTCCCTTAGCCAGCAAGGGTCATCATATAACTCCAAGCCAACCTTAACAAATTGTTAAAACTCTATAAAACATAAGACGTACAATTATTTTCATCCAACCAACACCACATCATCATTGCCTTAGGTGCTCCTTAGCCCCTTAAGGGTGCCCCACATCCCCTCAATGATAAAACCATCCAAATCTCTACTTGGTTTCATGCCCACAATTTTGGGTGCAAAACCCACGACTTAGGTAGACTTGCTCACAAAACCCATGTGGATCAAACTTCTCCCAAACCCAATACACTAGAGTATGGAAGTGCCTCCCAAACTACATAAATCAACAAATTTATATCATTAAAAAAATCTCAAAGAGGAAATAATAATAACTTAAAAAAAAAATTAAAATGATTTAAGGAAATTTTTTTTATAATAACCCACTTCTTTAAAATAACCTAGGACCATTAAATCTATATATCACATACCCTTAAAAAAACATATAAAGACTAAATATATTACACCTTCCCCATAAACTTCCTTATATTTGTGAAATTTCATTCTAATTTTTCTATATATGTTATTACATTTAAACACCTTAAAATATAATTTCAATTTATTATATATAATTTTTTTAATTTTTATATTCTCTTTTATTTGCTAAACAAAATAAAATATTTATCTCCTAAGTATATTCTCTCCATCACTAAAACCCAACCATAAACAATAAAAGAAAATATTATCCCACCCACAAACAACAAAATAAAATATTATACTTTATGATAATGTAATAATAAACCCCTAAAATTTCTCAAAAACAAAACACATGTTTACATGTGTGTGAATTATTGAGATATAATGAGCTACGATATGTAAGAAGGGTCGTCAGATAACATGTTTGGTACGTGGGGGGACATATGATCCCATATGCCCGTAGCATAAAATACTTTGTTTATAAAGGAAACAATATTGTGGGGAAAAACATTACCAAATAAACATTTGGTCTTTTAGTCCATTTTTGGGCATTGAAATTCATATGAGGAGCTTACCATATATATATTATATTATTTAGTTTTAAAAATATAAACATTTTAATAAATTAAAATTTTATTATTCATATAATTTTTTTTTTTTTAAATATTTAAAAAATATTATATATGTATATATTTTTGAAATCTTTTTTGATTCACAATATCTATCTCTCTAACTAAAGATAAACTTATATTTTGGAATAGATAACTCGTGGTTGATATTTTTTTAAATGAAATGCTTAGGATTTTGACATTATAATAAAAATAGGGAGTCTTGGCCAAAACTCTTACAACATGCTTCGCTATCCAGAGCTACACTACCTTCAGAAGTACAAAAAATAGATTGCCTTTGTTTATGACAGGAATTTCAAACTTTTCTAAGCATGAGCCTACTCTACAAAAAACCACTGGCAATAATATATATCTACAATACATTAAGAAAGTTTGAAATTAACTAGGTATCTGACAAAGAGTAGACTTTCGCCCCAACTTGTCTACACAGATGTGTTGCTTCCCTTAGCATGTTGTTCCATACCGTCAAGCTCTCCTAATATTTTTTTTGCTTTTGATCCTCAGTAACCGTGGTCGCTTCCATGTTGAATTTGGCACCACTCCTAGAGAGTTCCACTATTTCTGCAATCCTGAGATTCATCAATGCTAGCTATGTGCGCATCTCAGAGTGGATTTTTTTCCATCCTACCCTGTAGTGATTCAATTTAATAAGTCAATTTCTTTAATAATAAAATTTATTTTTCTTTCTTTTGACAAATACATTACATTATGACTCAAATATAATTATGAAGACCGACACTAGCTACATTCTTTAACAAACCATTGACTCTTCTTGGGTCGCATATAATCCCTTTGAACTTGCATACTCCCTTTGAACTTGGCTCCCTCTGAGCCTTAGGAACCTACACCTACTTCTTCTCATGATCTATAATATTTCCCATCAGCTAATATAGACCATGCTCCGTAACTCCAATGACAACTCTAGCAACGTAGAGCCTTTGGGCTTAACTCTCACTTTCCCATCCTAGAAAATCACCTAAAACCCCTTCACCTTGATCACTAAGACTAACAACACGATGTTTTTTAGCTCTGATACCCACGATACATCTTGAACTCACAACAACCGACCTAACTCCATCTTGGATGACACAACACCTGATCCTTTGATCGCTTTCTAACTCTTGTTGCCAACCATCATGTGCAACTTTCAGTCCCATTCAATTAGAGTCTCAAAAACATCGTGCGAAATTCTCATATGCTTCAATGCACCATTGTCCACATACCATGCAATCTCATTCATGGTACTTGGCGAAATGAGAAAGTAGAGAAAAATCCTCATCCTCCAACCTCCTCGAGAGGTCATCTAGTTCAAACGATGTAGCAACACCAACTATCTCCTTGCCCTTCTTTTTCTCATTGTCTTTGTTCTTCTTTTGCAAAATTTTGTTTGAATAATGACCATATTCGCCACAGTTATAACACTTTATCTTACTCAAGCCCTTCTTTACCTTTCCCTTTATTCTCCCTACAAGAGCCTTGTTATCATCAAAAGTATTCTTCTTCTTATGAAGGCCCTTGTCTCACAATTCCTCCTGAATGAAGTCATCCCACAACCTATTCGAGTCTGGCAACTTCTCAAGGGTGGAAATCCCTTTGATGAAGGCCTTCAATTCCTCAGTAAACCCTTTCAAAGCAATATTTCCCATCTCATAATATGTAATATCTTAATCGATGTCAGCAAGCTCATCTCGAACTTTAGGAACTCATAAGATACGGGGCCACTCCTTTACCATCCAACATCTTGGTGATATTCAACTTATCTTTCAATACCAACAATTAGTTATCGTTCTTATTCTAGAACATACCTTGAAGAGCTTTTCACATATCATGGGCAAAGCTCTTACTAGACAAATGAGGTATCAAATGATATTTGACACCATTTAAGATGATCAACTTTGCCTTCATATCCAACTCCTCATACGCTTCTAACTCCTTAGGGTCTGTTGATTTATTGATCTCCTTTTTGGTAAATCCTAGATCTTGTTCACCATAGAGACCAAATTGATCCTTTCCTTCCAAGGACTATAGTTGGACAAGCCATCCAAGCTATCCTCATATCACAAAACCAATCAACAACTTCGCCATTGCTATTAGGGATTCAATAATAATGGAACCAAATCCCTCTTGAGTTGTACGTTATGCACACTTTGATTGACTAGCCTTTCAAAGTAGCTTCGATACCATGTTTATTTTTCAATGGAACTCAAGGATCAGGTTTGAGTCTAATATCACTATCAAAAACACACTCAAATTCAACACACTACTTTGCGAATGAAAAAATAAATAGAAGTGAAACAATCTCATGCACAAGACAAATTATCATCCCAGAACTTGTTATATTACAAATCTTTAATACAACAATCTTAGGGCTCCCGTACTAGGGATCATGGCCCTTACAATCAGCCCTGATACAAGACAACTAGGGCTTGGTATCAACAATTATGATGACCAATCTTTCCCTGAACAAAGTACACTTGACTTACTTACTGATGGTGTGCATCCATAGTCATCTCAGTCCATGTACCTTGAACACATATGGTAGGTACTTTGCCTCCCTTTCTGTTGATCATTGCAACTTCTTCTCCTTTAGAAAGTTTGCATCTATAGCTATTAATACACCTCTATCAATCACTCTTAGCTGCTCCAAGATGATTGAACTAAGGCTTCCTTCTAGCATTAGTTTGCCACTTCAAAGAATAATTCTTATAAGGTCTTCCACATGTCTTCCCTCTAGATTTCCTTTGCTCCTAAAAGACACCATCAGATACGGTGTTTGCAACTGCCCTCTTCTTGCCTATCTGCTACTCCAAAGAAGACTAGACTTAGGGCTCAACAACCTGCCCTCTTATCACTGGGTTTTCCACTTGCAACCCATTAAAATGGGGCACACAAAACTTCCCTCACATAGTCCACAAGTTGAATAATTATTTAAGGTTCAATCACATTTCCTTCTAGTACTTCTTTTCAAATCAACAAGACCATGCACATAAGGACATCAAACTGCTCACTTATCTGTCATCTAGCTACCCCTTAGATGAGTGAAATAGGGCACAATAAACTATTGTGAAATACCCTTATGACATCCCTCTTTAGAAATCCATCAACATAAGAACACAATACATAACTCCTTGTAAACTTCAACATGGCTCCAAAGGAACCATGGCTCTGGAACCACTTAGCTGAGATTTTTTCCTAGGTTGTAGACCTCTGTAGCTAGGGTTTCCTTAGTCATATATTAGTCCTTCATTTTTTTACCTCAATTAAAACCATAAACGTCATGCATTGTACCATAAGGTGACTCGTCTCTCTCTTGTATACGTCCTCCTCCACAAACTGGGATCTCGACCCACCTTTCTTGTACAAAAGTTTGGCTAAGTTGTCAAAGAGGTACCATAAAAAACAAATCAACCAACCCATGCCCAGAACTACCCACATCTAGCCCTCCTTGGACTCGATCTGCCCAAAACACAAATAAAATATCACTCATCCTTCTTCTTCCTTAGTATCCTTGCTCCTTAAGGTCCGTGGCCTTCTTGTGAATCTTCTTTGATGAAATTGCAATTGTTGGATGTCTTGAATGAGTTCTCCTTGTCTTCTATTTATAGAGTTCTTGGTTGGTTTCCCTTAGCCACCAAGGGTCATCATATAACTCCAAGCCAACCTTAACAAATTGTTAAAAATCTATAAAACATAAGACATAAAATTATTTTCATCCAACCAACACCACATCATCAATGCCTTAAGTGCTCCTTAGCCCCTTAAGGGTGCAGCACATGCCCTCAATGATCAAGCCATCCAAGTATCTACTTGGTTTCACAACCACAACTTTGAGTGCAAAACCGACTGCTTGGATAGACTTGCCCACAAAGCCCATGTGGGTCAAACTTCTCCCAAACCCAGTACCTAGAGTATGAGAGTACCTCCCAAACTACATAAATCAACAAATTTATATCATTAGAGAAATCTCAACAAAATGAAAAAGATAGTGACTTTAAAAAAATGTTCAAAATAATTAAAAAAAAAGAAATTTATAATAACCGATTCTTTAAAGTAACGTGGAACCATTAAATCTATACATCCCATACCCTAAAATTTTTTTATACTACACCTTTCCCATAAACTTCCTTATATTTGTGAAATTTCATTCTAATTTTTCTATATATGTTATTACATTTAAACACATTAAAATATAATTTTAATGGATTATTTATAAGTTTTTAATAATTACAAATTGTTTTATTTCTTAAACAAAATAAAATATTTATCTCCTTAAGTATGTTCTCTCGATCCCTAAAACCCAACCATAAACAACAAAATAAAATATTATCCCAACCATAGACAACGTAATAAAATATTATACTGTACGATAATAATAAATGCCTAAAATTTCTCAAAAACAAATGTTTACATGTGTGTGAATCATTGAGATATAATGATAACATGTACGTAACAGATTTGCTTTTGCTTTTTCTCCTTTTAAATGGTCCCTTCCTCTTCAATGCCTCGTAAGTACATTTGCGGTCATATCGTGATTGTTCACTCTTTAAATATTCATATATATATTTATAAAATAGGAATTTTCAATGAAAGGTGAGGTGGGACTGTTGTTATAAGTTTTCATGTATTTAATATTAAACTACTTGCCCTTAAATTTAATGTTTCTTTTCATGTATTTAATATTAAACTACTTGCCATCTCGAAGTATTTGTCTTTCCCTCAAAGTACTTACTTGCCCAATGAGGGTTGTTACGTGTTTTCTCATGTCATGTTTGAGAAACATGAGATGAACAACATTAAGGAAAGTAACATAACTAATTTAAGGAAACAATGTGGTGGTGAACAACATTACCAAATAAATATTTTGTCTTTTAATCCATTTTTGGGCATTGAAATTCACATGAGGGGATATATATATATATATATATATATATTATTTAGTTTTAAAAATACTAATATTTTTAATAAATTATTTTTTTATAATTAAAATTTTATTACTGGTATAAAAATTATTTTTTTAAATATTTAAATTTTTTTATATGTTTTTAAATTATATATTTAAACCTAATCGAATAAAATTAAATATTTAAAAAATATTATATATGTTTGAAATCTTTTTTGATTCATAATATCTATTTATCCAACTAAAGATAAACTTGTATTTTGGAATAGATAATTTGTGGTTGATATTTTTTCAATGAAATGGTTAGGATTTTGACATTATAATAAAAATTTAGAGTTTGGACTAGAACCCTTACAAAATGTTTCACTATCCAGAGTTACACTACTTTCAAAAGCACACAAAATAGATTGCCTTTGCTTATGACATGAATTTCTAATTTCTAAGCATGATCCTATTATAGGCTCTAAAAAAAACTCCTAGCAACAGTTTATATCTACAATACATTAAGAAAATTCAAAATTAACTAAGTATCTGACAAAGAGTAGACTTTCACCCCACATTTTCTACATAGATGTGTTGATTCCCTTAGCCCATTGTTCCATACCATCAAGCTCTCCTAGTATTTTTTTGCTTTTAATCCTCGGTAATCTTGGTCGCTTCCATGCTGAATTTCGCACCACTCCTAGAGAGTTCCACTATTTCTGCAATCCTAGGATTCATCAGTGCTAGTTATGTGCACATATTAGAGTGGATTTTTTCCATCCTACCCTATAATAATTCGAACTAGGAATTCATCAACAACTTGAATGTCGTATGCTCACTTTCCTCCACAATGCCCCTGTGGCTCTATATTTTTAGAAGCACATCAAGGAATTCCATTAGGCATTCCAAAAGGCGGTTTAAATTTATTGTTTCACCGTCACTGGATGAATCCCCTTGTGCAACCATTACCAGGCTTTGCAGTGTCACACAATTGTTAACAAGAAGTAACAACCACCTTTTCTCAGTTTCTCACTATTGCAATTGTGCAACATAGAATAGGATTGAATGAAAGACATACTGCTCTATTTATATCCAATTCTCCCTATGTGCCGCCTGTCAGGCCAGGCAGTAACTCCAATAGGCAGTAAAACTTATTCAATTGATTTCATTAGGTATGCTATTGTTATAAACAAAAGGATGTGACTGCTCAATTCATCTCCTGATGACTGTTCACATTCCTAATTTAACTATTTACATAAATTCACCCAATCGTGAGGATTAGGTGTCAACATTCCCCCCCCTAATCTGAAGGGATGTTGGTGAGTCCAAGCATCATTCTGAATCTTTCAAGTTTTTCTCTTCCAAGCACTTTGGTGAAGATGTCTGCAATTTGCTCATTTGTGGAACAATGACGGAGATGGATTGTTTTGGCCTCAACATGATGTCGGATCAGATGATATTTAGTATTGATGTGCTTTGTTCGATCATGGAACTTTGGGTTCTTGGCCAACTTTATTGCAGATGTGTTGTCAATCATAAGTGGAGTTGATTGTACTTGTTTTACCTGCAAATCTTCAAGAATTTTCCTGAGCCACACAATTTCTTTTGTTGCTTCAGCTGCTGCCACATATTCTGCTTCTGTTGTGGAATTTGTTGGAACTGATTGTTTGCGTGATCTCCAGGAGACAGCTCCTGATCCAAGACTCATAGCATATCCTGAAGTAGATACCCCAGTTTCTTTGTCTCCATCGAAGTCTGAATCAGAGTATCCGATCAAACTGAAGTCATCCACCTGTGTGTACTTGATTCCAAAGTCTTGAGTTCCCTTCAAGTACTTTAGAACTCTTTTTGCAGCAGACCAATGTCCCTCACAAGGTTTTTGCATAAACCTGGAGAGGATTCCAATAGCAAATGAAATGTCTGGTATGATAGTAGTAAGGTAGTTGAGACTTCCTACAAGCTGTCTATACTTTGTTGCATCCTCAAATTCCTTTCCTTCAAGAGATGTGAGCTTTAAGTTTTGTTCCATTGGAGTAGTAAGAGGATTGCACTCTGTCATGCCAAATCTGTTTAACAAATCTCCAATGTATTTCTTTTGAGAAAGAAATATGGACTTTGGATGTTGGGTTACTTCAATGCCAAGATAGTAATGAACATAGCCCAAATTAGTCATTTCAAAACTTTTCCCCAATTCCTTCTTTATGGATGCAATGTAGCTTTCATTGTTCCCTGTCATTAAAAGATCATCTACATATACCACAAGCTATACAACTGTTTTTCCAACTTTCTTGACAAATAAAGTTGCATCATCAAGATCAAAATGATTGAAGTTGAGTTTTAGAAGATGCTCAGTTAGTTTTTCATACCAGGCTCGCGGTGCTTGTTTGAGGCCATACAAGGACTTCACAAGTTTGCATACTTTATTTTCATGTCCTTTCACAACAAATCCTTCAGGCTAGGACATAAAAACATTCTCTTTTAGATCTCCATTCAAGAAGGCAGTTTTTACATCCATTTGATGGACTTTCCAACCGTTCTAAGCTGCTAGTGCAAAGAGTGTTCGGATGGTGTTCCATTTTGCTGTGGGGGCAAAAGTTTCCTCATAGTCGACCCCTTCCTTCTATGTAAAACCTTTTGCCACAAGCCTAGCTTTGTGCTTGTCAAGTGAGCCATCAGCTTTGTACTTGTTCTTGTAGACCCACTTGCAGCCAATTGGTTTGGTTCCAAATGGAGGATCAACCAGATTCCAAGTGTTGTTCTTTATGAGGGCATCATACTCCTTTGGCATTGCTTCTTTCCATTCATCATGAGAAGCAGCGTCTTGAAAGGAAGTTGGTTCAAAATCTGTAGACAAGTTCAATTCACAATCATAAGAAACATCCATATCAACAGGTGAATTAGAGTCATCTACATCACCTCAATTTTGTCGGTTTGAATTTATGGTTCCTGTTTTTCCAATTTCATCAGGATGAACACTTTCAAGTGTCTTCGTCAGCCACTTTGGGGGACCTTTCTGAGATGGTCTAGGCTGCTCTGTTGATTGAGTTGGGACTGAATCAAGATTGAGTCTCCCAATTCTATCAATTACATCACTTAAAGCATCATCCGTTGTTGGAGTTTCATTCGGGGGAGAGTGTTCTTCAGAAGAAGATTCCACATGTTGATCTAGAATAGGAATCCCCCCTTCAAGATGTGGAATCTGATTATCAAATTCTTGAAATGATTTTGTTTTTGCGAATCTATCCAAGAAATCAAGCTGCCGCTCAACACCATTTTTAGATTTGGATGATTCAAGAAAAATTACATCTATAGATATAACAAACTTTTTATTTACTTCATCATAAAGGCGGTATGCTTTGGAGGTGTTTGAATACCCCAGGAAGATACACTTACAACTTCTAGCACCAAGTTTGTTTCTATGTACCTTTGGTATCAAAGCATAACATGTGGAACCAAAGACCCTGAGATGTTTTACCGAAGGAACATGTCCATACCACAATTCATAAGGAGTCTTGTTTCTTATAGCATTAGATGGGCATCTATTCTTTATATATGCAGCACATAGAACAACATCAGCCCAAAACATTATCTTTACATGTTTGAAGAAAAGCATGGATCGTACCATATTCAAGATTGTTCTATTCATTCTTTCAGCTACACCATTATGTTGGGGATTATAAGGCACAGTTGTTTGATGTTTGATCCCATGTTGGTGAAGATAGTTTTCAAATTCATTTGATGTATATTCTTTTCCATTATCAGTGCGAATAGACCCAATAGGAGATTGTGCATCATTTTCAATCCATTTATGAAAATTCTTGAATGTTTGAAAAGCATCAGATTTGTTCTTCAATAAATAAACCCAACACATTCTGGTGTAGTCATAAATAAATGTCATGATATATTTATTTCCATTTGCAGAAGGAACAGGCATTGGACCACATAAATATGAATGAATAAGTTCAAGCTTCCTATGTGCTCTTGAATGTGAGTCATGAAAAGACTGTTTGCTATGCTTTCCTAGAATGCAAGCATCACATTGCTTAAGTTTTCTAGGAATTGTAGGCAAACCAGCAACACCATTTTTCTTCAATAAGCGGAGACTGTCATAGTTTAAATGTCCAAATCTAGCATGCCATAATAAACTTGATGGAAGTGTACCTTCTTCATGATGTGAATTGTATGAGAAATGTTGTGCATGAGTAGATGTTCCTTGCAGCTTAAGAAGCCTTTCTTCTTCTATTCCCCTCATGACAAGTGAGTGGTCAGATGTTTTTCTTACCTAAAGCTTGCCATCAAACACATGAATGTAGTGACCTTGCTGGTGGATGTGGACCAAGGATAGCAAGTTTCTCTTGAGCTGTGGGAGATATAGAACATGATCCAGAAGAAAGTCTGGAAGACCAGGCAGTTTAAGCCTAATTGTGCCAAACCCTGATGGCTTGATTTTTGATTGATCTGCAAAGTATACTGCTCCATCAACATTGTCAGTGAAATCTTCAAAAAAATCTTTTCTATGAGTCATGTGAAAGGTTGCTCCTAAATCAAGCAACCAATCCTTTTTCCAGGAAGTAAGTGAAGCATTAAACAAATCTTCATTTACTCCAATGTTACATTGTGCCTCAACATAGTGAGCGGATTTAGGTTCTTTACCTTTGTCTGTATCACCAGTTTTACCTTTCTGTTGGTTTCTTTCTGCTCAATTTTGTCCCATGGTAGCTTGCATGTAGAGGCATCATGTGATCCATTTCTTTTGCAGCGAATGCAATGCAGATCTGCCTTTTCTCCTTGAGAATGTCTGCTCCCCCTTCCTTTGAAATATATTCCTCTTCCTCTTTGTCCAACTCTTCCTCTTGTAGAATCTTGAGCAGGATGTTTTTCTTTATGAGCAAGGCACACAGTCTCTTTAGAAGACTCAGGGGTTTTCTTCTTTCCAAAAGCTTTCTCTCTTTCAGCAAACTTTTTCACAAGAGAGTCAAAGGTTATATCTTTGAGATTTCCATTTGCTTGCAAAGACTCAAGATAATTGGAGTAAGTAGGATAAAGTGCCTTGAGAAAATAAATAAGAGGGATATCC
Organism: Pinus tabuliformis; assembly: GCA_031772625.1. Classification (NCBI taxonomy): domain Eukaryota; kingdom Viridiplantae; phylum Streptophyta; class Pinopsida; order Pinales; family Pinaceae; genus Pinus; species Pinus tabuliformis. The sequence goes on along the minus strand of CM062818.1, from coordinate 17,733,015 downwards.
AGATCAACCTTAGTAGATTTGATATCATGCATTATAGACTTTACTTCAGATGCAAGAGCAAGAGGATCATTATTTTGAAGTTCAAGAGTGAAGAGTTTAATCATGAGTTGGACAACTTCAAGTGCAGAATGTGAGTCATAGAGTTCTTTCAGTTTTTGTAGGGCTTCAAACGCAGTTGAATATGACGAAATATGGCAACTCACCTCTTCATTTACAGATGCTGCGATTAATGCATAAGCTTTGTTGTTCTTGTTTTCCAAAATGACGAGCTCTTTGTTTGAGGTAGGCTGTACTGGGTCATTGTCTCCTTCTCCAACACACACTCCTTTCCACAACTCATTGAAGATGAGGGTGTGTTTTATCATTCGGGACCATTCAGGATAGTTTTCCTTTCCAGTGAGAACTATTCCTACCATGGAGATGATTGAATGCATTCTGTAAGAAAAGAAATTACTTCTGCTGATAGAAAACAATATATATGTTATACCTTCCACTTCTCAACCATATAACATATCGCCATAAAAAAACTTAATAAAATTTCATTCCACGCTCACCGCACCAATGTTTTTACATGAAACAACAACATTTGAAAATGTATTTGAAACCATTCACCATACAACAATTTCACACCTCTGTCATTCAATATATTGACCAGACTTTAAAAGAAAGAAGTATGGCAACATATTATTCAATCCAAAGAGAATATTTCGACCAATTTTTAAAAAGGGAGTATCGCAACTTAGTCCTCCAGTGCACCGAAAATACCAATTCAGTGGACACCATTAATTGAACATCCACTGGCTGTCGTAGTGCCAAGTTTTAATAGCAGCTTCAAAACTTATTCAGGGCGCACACACCATTTCGCTGAGACCACTGAGCGCAACACGAATACGCCTTTTAAATCCAGCTGGAGATGAAAGCATGTCTATCAAGTGAGGAACGAACAATGAACATGGTGAGATACAACACATCCGTGGTTGCTTCCTTTACGCGTCCACTCTGCTGAGCTTGGACGCTACCGGAAATTATCACCAATACGATGGGACCCTCTGCTTCCTATCGATTGGGTTCTGGCAACGAAGATGCTTGTTCAGCGGTACAGATTATTCAGAAAACACAACTCTCCGAAAGTGATTGATTGCTTAGTGGAATCAAACTGGAAAATGGTATTCACCTTTAGGCAGCATCGACCCTTTTTCAACTTGCATTTAGAAAGATGTCACTCAATCACAAACTTCTGCAGTAGCTTACCACTAGATTTCCTTAAACGAGAAGTTCAAATACAAGTACTGTGTGGATAGTAACCAAATCGATTCATGACGGTTAACTCCCACATGACCAGCAACTGTAAGAAACCCGCAAAGAACCAATGCAGAAACAACTGGGAAAGGAGAAAATTCTCAACACGAATACACAGTCAATCCAACAGTGTTTTCATTTCAATTCAGCGCATACAATAATGCAGTAAACGCAATACAGTTAAACGCATCATCATAGAGGACAGAGGACAACGCGCATACAATAATACAGTTAAACGCATACCAATTCACTGAAAAAAAACGCAGAGAACAGAGGCGTTGATGACAGAGGTGTCAGAACAGTGCTCAGGTTAGAACGACAGAGAACAACATTCAGTGGATAGTGCTCAGACCAGCGTATAGCCCATAGTAGCAAAAATGAAGGGAGTTACAACTTATTTTGAGAACTAGCTCTGATACCATGTCAGGTCAGGCAGTAACTCTAATAGGTAGTAAAACTGATTCAATTGATTTCATTAGGTATGCTATTGTTATATACAAAAGGATGTGACTTCTCAGTTCATCTCCTGATGACTGTTCACATTCCTAATTTAACTATTTACATAAATTCACCCAATCGTGAGGATTAGGTGTCAAAACCACCTCCTTGGTGCATTGAGTTCCAAAGCCTCTAAATCCATACTGAAATCACAAATCATTCCTTGGAATGATGTCCAATTATTATGGAAGAGGGGAGGAATTAAGTTCTGAGCGTGGAGGAGTAAATTTAGCTGCAAAGCCAAGGATCCCCACCATTGAGATATCTCCATTATACCTTCAAAATTTAAAATCAAATGCCACTTGTGCCTACATGCGGCTAGGAGTGATCATCGGACGACATTTGGCAGAGACGGTGATACTCCATCATTATATACCAAGGATTCAATTTTAATGCTAGTCGACAGTTCTCCCTTAGTCTCAAATTAATGACCAAAGTCAGAGTACATGGAGGGTTTTTCCAACTTGTTTATGGGGTGGAGACCCATAGAGCCATACTTATGCATTTATTATTATCATTAAAACTTAATACATCAACAATACTTCTCACTATCATGGAATATATGATGTAATTACCACCCTTTGATCAACTTAAAAGCCCCATATTCCATAGTAGTGCCTTGGTTAGCCAATGCATTAGCCTTTCAATTCAACTATCTAAGCACATGAAAGAATTCAATTTGCTCGAATTGCAGGGAAATTAGAACAATCCTTTGAAGAATAAGGGGGAGATCTGAATTTGATGATCCACATGCTTTCTCACTTATAAAATGACTATCATTGAATCTTCGAATACAGATACATTTTTTTTATTTTTCCTTTCAATTTCCATTTTCAATCCTTGCCAAAGAGGAAGATATTCGACTTGGTTATTAGTAGTAACTCCCAAGCCCTAGGAAAATTGAGTCTCTATTTGTTCATTGGGGTGAAAGATAACCCCTCTCCCTCCTGCCACCCTGTGACTTATGGCTATATTACTAATTTACTTTTTTAGAAAATAATTTTAACTTTAAAGGAAGAAGACAAGGATCATACATAAATTTATGTTTAATGAACACTTATATTTAAAGTGAATGGAATTTTATGCATTTTAAAAGGACGCATTTTCATTTTTTAATTTAGGAAATATAATTATTTATAATTAATTTTACAGTGGTGTTAACTATTGGCATAGTCATATAAATTAAGTGGCTAATAAATATCAATAGCCATCAATTCATAATAAACATCAAAGCACTTCATAATATGCGTGACATTGTTAAAATTAAAAAAATCGTAAAACTAATTGAATTATAACCATATTATTATTATTATAAAAATAATTAATATATAAGTTAAACATACATACATTTGAAAAGCATGGAACACGGTTCTTATACATGGAGATTAGTCCCACTTTATTATGAAAATTATTAATTGGTAAATATGCTTTGTTACAATACCATGGCTTATCAATACCACATACCAAAAAAACCATAATTCATTTTATATGACACTTGTTAATGTGACATTTTTCAATTAATCAGTTTAATTAAAAGAGAAAAGAAAGCATAACTACGTTGAAGATAAATCTCAACATTCAATTTGTGTGTACTACTAAGAATATTCTAAAATATTTCATAGAAGTTAAATCCTGGCCATCCATCTAATAGTTATTGATAATTAAATTAAAACTAAGGAAGCTCAATTCCAAAATAGACATGCCTATCGACATATATTTCTTTTCTTATATTTATTGAAATAATAATAGTAAAAGTTAAAACGTTTATTAATTTTTTTTATCTGCTAGGTTATGTGAGTCATGAGATGACTAGCACACCTAACTTGTGGCTTAAGTAGCCGCTACCTAGGGGCATCTAAGCTGTCAAAATCACCTGAGGATTGCACCTAACCTAGGCCACACTAACTCTTAGCATGGTTGTATTTTTTCCCATGGAGTTTCGAACTAGTGACATATACACCACGAACTGCCTTAACAAAATACACTCTCACTGTCTACTCTATATCCCATAGGACTTTTTTTAATTAATTCAATTAAGTCATGTAAAATAAATTAAACAAATTAAAAACATAAAATATGTTATTTTATTTTATTAAAAAAACAAAAAAAAAATAATCTAATGAATTAAAATTCTACATTCAAAATCTTATTTTTGTATTTGTTATTAAATTGATCTATCTCTTAATTACTATTAAATTTATTATATTATTAATGATAATAACATTAAACTTAGACTTTTATTTATTTATTTTTAATTTTTAATTATTATATATTTAATTTTGGAAATTCTATTAATAACATAGAGATTTACATGAGTTTATAGATGGTGGTTGTCTCTAGCTTGCCACAAGGGAAAATAGACTAAAGACCACATAGTGTCATAACTATTGTTTAAACATTTACTACTAGTTTCTAGATGTTACACAACAATTTGTCACCGTTTGTCACCGTCCCTCTTACCCCTCACCCACACACTGGAGGACTCATTCCGGGACCTGTGAGAAGTGACATGACCTGAAACCACTTGCATCATATTCCTCTAAGTATGAGCTTCATATGCCCTGAAGACATCTCCTGCAAAATCTCCATGAAAACAGCTCTTTTTGCATTAGCGCGGGTTCGCAGTTCACTGTCCGCGCCAATGAGGGAAATCCTCTAAAAAGGGTGCGCTATTGGCACTCTGTCTCAGAGTCGCACTCGCGCCAACCGAATTGAGTAAAGTTTTTAACCAAAAAGCTCCCGAAGGTTCTCTTCAACCCATTCACCAACTGAATCTATGTTGAGCTAGGATGGTTTGGCTTCGAATCTCCATAGATGGGAAAGTGGTTTGCCACCTTTCATGGAAGTTTCCAAGTGATAAAGCCAATCCCATGAATAATGTGGTTGATCCTATCTCTTTCTTCTTTATCTATAAAAGCTTGCCTCTATGCCTTGAGCAAGCTAGTCGCAGTCATAGTTACAATAGCTCCAGTTCTAGCATAGAGAGTTTGAAGCTGCAAGAACCTTCTTTGCACCCATAAGGCTAAATCTAAGTAAGGAGATTCTTGTCACCCAAAGAGAGAGAGGCTAGTTCCTCATCCCATCAAGCTTTGCAAGACTTGTGTAGCTGACTACCCAGCCAAAGGAGGATTTGACGTCAGAACAATGGTTGTATTCTTCTTTGTTATTTATCAATAATAGATGACTATCATTATGGTTCCACTCTCATTGTCTTATGTTTGATGTTGAGTTATATCTTTTCTGACTGATATATAATTGCATCTACTAGATTTTATGCTTGTTTTCGTGTTGTTCTTTGCATGTGCAGGTATCCAATCACGGAGATCGTGGGGATCGTGACCGGCCAAAGCAAGGGAACGAGGGCGACATCTCTTCTACGAACACTAATGTTGGAATCCAAGTAGTTTCTCACCATCTACTTTGTATTTTCAATTAGGAACTTGCATGATAACATTGTGTGATTGTTGCTAGACCCGGTTTGGGCTAGTAGGGATCGTCTCTGTCCGCAGAGAGGATTTACCTCCACAACAATTTGGCAACTCCACTGGGGAGTCTTGTCTCTTTGGTTTCTCGTTTGATTGCTTAGATAGCTTTCTGGGTTGGATTTCTTGCTGTTTCTTGCTTCCTGGTCTGCCTGGATACTGTCGACCAAGCCTTGGACTGCTTGTTTTTATTTTTAAGCTAGCAAACTTGATTGGCGCTCTTTTTTGCATGACAGTCGCGCCAATTGGCGCCACTTGCCAGTGTACAACCCGCGCCAATCCTCAATTGGCGCAAGTTTTCCGCCTGACAGTCGCGCCAGGCCTGTGAACTTTTCCAGTTTGCTTGTTTGCAGCCTTCCAAGCTTGGGTTTTGTGTCTAGCTACACCTTTTTCAATCATTTGAGTGTGTCAGAGCCTTGTTTGACTGGTTTTGAGTTTTTTTTGGCAAATTATTAATTTGATTTCCTTTGATCATTACTTGGAGGTTTGTCTCAGTCTTTTCACAATTTTGCATCTTTTTGCTTTTGTTTTTGCAAAAAAATTTCCCCCTCATTCGCCGGGGGGGCTAAATTGTGTATGAGTGTTAATCGCCTTTGAGTGTTTTTAGTTTATGATCTTTGGAACTCACACCCGTTTTTCTTGATTTGCACTTGATTGGTTCTTAGATTACATTAGAATCATCATGTGTTTGAGAATTCTCTTGCATAGATCACACTTGCATAATTAGAATTCTCATTTTCAGGATATGAATGAAAAGTGTGCATTGATTACATTTGCATACTTTGGGTGTTTGCCATTTTCTATCGATTTCACGTTTTAGCCCTAGGACATCTAGTGGCTTTGCGTGTCGAAATTTTTGGTCTTCTAGCATTCCAGTCGACTTTTTGGTTACTCTCTTGCACTTGTTCAGTGGTTGTTAAGTATTTTATTGCGTTATTCGAGTGATTTACTTCTTTTTCAGTTGGATTCCACTCGGCTTCGTTTTGGGCCTAGATCACATGGCCCGTTGAAGTCTTTGGTGTTTTTATTCGTTTTGAAGGGCTGCCTTGGTATTTTGGGGACTTGATTGCGTTCTCATTGAGTGAAATTTGTCTCTTTTACTCGGTGTTATTATCTCTCAAAATTTGTTTAGTGCACTTTTCCATTGAAAAGAAAACGAACAATCTCTTTTGCATTGAATTAGTTAATGGAAATTAGAGCTTTTCATTGATTAGTGGCTTTAAAGAAAAGATTCATTTATTGCCATTAGCTGAATTAGAGTGGTTCTTGATTCTTTATGGTCATTTTGTTTGATTGAAAAGTTCTCAACTCTCTTGTAGTTAGTGTTCATCGAACGAAATGATACTTTTTGGCATATAGCTTGCATTTAGGGAATTGTGAGAGATTACATACGGTAGGACCTGGAAATCGAAACCTAATCAAAGATCAACCATAAAACAAACTGAATAAACTTAATAACGCATTGGAACTTAACGGAAACATCTAGAGGTCTAGGCTAGAGACATGCTCCGACGTCGTTAAACCTAGTCACTTTTGTTTCACTTAAGGTTGGGTGATTCCTCCTTCTGTGACGCAACAAGTGGTCTAGCATGGGCTTGAGCTCCCACGTACCATCGAGTATATGGGGAGACCCCACTAGGTTATCATCCTTTATCCACAGGAAGCCGTGTCTGCCGCCTCACAATCCGTAACGCACCGAACACAACATTCGGGAAGATTGACTGCCGTACAGGAAGTCCTTGGTTTTCATATGATTGCCAAGGTGTATATGCAGTTTTACGGATTTGTTTGGTAAACCCTTTGCCCAGTCTCTCCAGAGTAGTCACTTTTAATCCTTTTCAAACTCCTTAAAATAAAAGGCTCACTTGAGCAGTTTGTCACTTCGGGCTCACAAAACATTCGAAGGCGACTAGAGTCACCTTTTTGTCCTTTTCTCGACTCTTAAAACATGAAAAGGTCAAGTTCAGTTCCTTTGTCTTAAAATTTATTCGGCCGCATTCACATTTACCCGGTTAGATCTTGTTTGCGTTAGCTTGAGTAGGCTTCTTTTCGTTCTCGATGGAAACTTTTCCGGGGTTCACCAACCCAGGGATCCCCTCTGACGGGAACCCTGGTCATTTCACTCCTTTTGGAAATGTTGGTGCTCCTTATATGGCCACGTTGTCCCTCCCAGGGTTAACTGTTGGGTTGCCGGTTTGGTTGTTCTCAACCTCTTTGGTCCCTGCCGTCTCATCTTCCAGTCAATCCGTCCCTCCACCTGAACAACATCATGTTGATTCTAAGGTGGATCTCTCCCCTTCTATGCCCACTTCTACGTCCTCATCTCCTACTTCACCCGGTGAAAGTCTAGATTCGAGTAACCAGGTGGCTAAGAAGAAGAAGAAGAAGACGAAGAAGAAGAAGGCTCCTAAGGGAGAGGTTACAAGTGCAGCTACCCCCTCGAGTACACCTGAAGTCGGGCCCCCTTTCGCTCCTCCACGGAAGGTCAAGTTTCCTTGTCGATTATGCAAGGAGGACCATATTATTCATGATTGTCCTGGCATTCCCAGGGTACTAGAAGTATGGTCTCGCGATCCGGCCCGCCCCTCATCATCCTCTGAAGGTCACGACGATGCTACCTTATCAGTTGGGAATGGTAAGGGAAAAGGGAAGATTCGAATCCCCTATAGCCTTTGTGAAGGCAATCATCCCCTTCACCTTTGTCCACTAATGGATAAAGCCTCCGTTGTCTTGGAAAGTCTTACAGCTTCTTCACCCCAACTTCCCGTTGGTTATCAACGTCTCTCTGCAGCTGCAGATCGCCCCCCTGCTGAAAAAGAGATTGCTTCAAATTCTTCTCTTGTCTAGGCCCCTCTTCCCGAACCCGGCTGTCCCCAGCCTGTTCCAGACCAACCATTGGTCGGAAAGAGTGTCGACTCGAGTCCGCCTCTCGCTCACTCTGTTTCGGAAGAGAATAACGCCCATGTTCTTCTCGTCTCTTCAGATTCTCCTGAGTCCCGCAATGACTCTCCTAACCCAGCTGCTCCAGAAGGTTCTCCTTCGGTTCCTTTAGCACTTGGGGGCAATCACATGATTCCCCCACCAAGTAGTCTAGTTGCTTCCTTTGATTGGAATCGCCTGATCGCCGATCGCCTTCCGTCCCATATGCCTTTCCAGATCACAGTACATGCCTGTGCTAAGGCAGTACCTGGCACTGTTTTGGATGAAGGGGCGTCAGTCAGTCTTATGCTGTACACTACTTGGCAAGCTTTAGGTTCCCCACAGCTTGGGCCAATCACTCAGAATCTGTTGGCCTTCGATAGAGGAGCCTGTCCATCTCTAGGAGTTCTCCCGAAGTTCCCTATTACTTTGGGAGGCAAAACCGTCTATATAGACATCTTGGTTACCCAAGGTGTTTAAGACTTTAGTCTTCTCCTTGGTCATGACTATGTTTACGCCATGGGGGCCCTCGTTTCTTCGCTTTTTCGTGTGGTTTTCTTTCCGCACGATGGAAGAATTGTGACTATCGATCAAGTGTCATTCGTTAGTCCCCCGATGCCTCCTACGCCGTTGTTGTCCCCTCCTAGTTTTCACCCACCAGTTGCATCTACCCCACCACAGATCAACTACGTGGCCACCTATCCCATGCCTGGATCCGGTGATGCCGCCATTGTGCATAGTGTCCTGGGGGCGTTGGGCCCTGACTTCCAAGATGTTTCCCTTCCACCGGGAGTGGCAATCTTGGAAGCCCCGACTTTCTATTCATTATGATGAAGTTCGGATGGAGCATAGTTCTTTTCCGATGTCAAGCTCCTTAAAAAATGAAACTAGGTTTGGTCGGAGCATAGTTCCTTTCCATGTCAAGCTCCTTAAAAAATGAAACTAGGCTTGGTCGGAGCATAGTTCCTGATCTTGTGTCAAGCTCATTAAAAAAATGAAACAAGGGTTATGAGGATAGTTCTTTTACTGTGTCAACCTCATTAAAAAATGAAACAACTCCATTTCCAAATCGAGTCTTTAAGATCTCGTAAAATCCAAGTCGAGTCTTTCCAAGATCTCGAAAGTGAACCTTCATTCCATCCACTGTGTTGAATGCAATGAAGCTTGGGGGGCATGTACCTCTTTTTGCGTCATTATGCTGGGGGCATGCGAGCTTATAACAAGCATAGTTTTTCTTTTCAAGCTTGTGTAAACATGAAACCGAATCCAAGCAGAGTTCTCCAAGGTTCAAGCTTGTGTAAAAATGAACCCATACCCGATTTACATCTCGTGATTGCCATTTTTATCCGCTGAATTATGCTAGATGAGCCTTGGTTGTTTCATTCCATTGCCACCATCTCTTTGGCCGATCATATGCTTTCACTTGGTTGTTTATGCTTTCCTGAGGAACCGCAGCGATGAGTGGTTTTATTAGCCAACCTCTTGACCATTACATGTTTTGAGTAGTTCCATCATTGCCGGAACCAGTTGCTACCCTTTATACCACTCGTTCGTCTAGGACAAGTCTCCTTTAAGCTCTTTTCTGACTCGTAAAATATGAAAGGATTGCCAAGTATTTTTCCCTTTTTGACTCGTTAAAGAGAATAAAAATGGAGGTCTACTTTCAGCTCTTTTCCGATCGTTTAAATACGAAAAGATTGCCGAGTTTTCCCTCTTGACTCGTTAAACGTAAATAAGAGGCGGTCACCTTTAAACCCTTTTCCGACCGTGTAAAAAACGAAAATATCGTCGGACCCTTGTCGTTTTAGGTTCGTTAATGCTTACGAAACGACGTGATGTTGATCGCTTTTTTACTTTTTCAGATCGATGTCGCTATAAATGAAAAATACTCCTCGATCATAATGGTCGGGCGGTTCTTTCGAGCATTGTTTTATACTTTTTCGGGCTCGAGAGACACAACTTTATGAAAAAGGACCCCCCTGGAGTTTACTTTTCTGCTGTCTTTTCAGACTCTCTAAGCAGGAAAAGACGCCGAGTTCTCCCTTTGTCAGACTCGTTAAAACTTAATGACATCGGATTCCGTCATAATGACACTCACAAGCATATGCTATCCCCGTCAAGCTTGCTAAAAATAACTGGGGTACTCGCCAGAAATGATGGGGAAACTGGACCCATAATTATTGTCGTGTCGGCAGTATGTCGCTCTTGAACATGGCACCAGTCTGCATTCATGTCTGGGTGGGAACATCTCATCTTTTTTTACACTAGCCTCCGTGGGTTTGGGTGATCCTATTTGACCTCTCATCTGTCCATTGCCTTGTCACCATGACCTTTGCTCATTTGATGTCAGATATTGCCAATTCCACTATCGTGCCGCCGATATGTTTAAGAGAAGTTGACCTCTGCATAATTACAACCTCCCTCTGATACCTCACATAATTCTGATTCACCACAACATTCTTCCTCTGTCTCGTGTCAATGATGTGGGAAACACTATGGCCCACCTTTGATCAAGGTCACTTCCTGTCGACTTCAGCTCATTATCCAGGAAGCTGATCTAGAGACTCCCTTCGGTGCCTTGGAGGCTACATGCCTCAATGGAAGGTTCTTCGTGTTCGACGAGAGGTTTTCATCATTGGCCTCCGATCAAATGATTCTACGGGTGTTCGACGCCAGCTCATTGATTCACACGCCGTAGATTGTACCTATAGTACCTTGAGGACCATTGTCATTATTGGTGGTACCTCTCGCTTCTGTTAACCATTTTCATTATTGACTGGTAATCAGACGATGTTCATGCATGTTCGACTTCAACTCATGTATTCGCATGCTTGAACTTGTACTCTGTTTGGGTCGAGATGGAGCGCAAGACCTTGGATTTTGTCTATTGGAATCTAGGCTGTGATTTGTGGCTTATTATGATTATTACATGACTCATTCACTGGATGGCTGCGACCATGCCTGAGTCTATTTATCGATCCTCTTTGGATGACTGCATCCATACCTTGGATCTAGATCGTTATGTACTCTATTATGGATGGCTGTGCCCATACCGCATACATCATGTACTTGAGATATCAGTTGTACTTCTTTACGCAGGTTCTCCGGCGACCGTGTTTTCAGTCACGCATGTTCTTGTAAAGCATTTCACCCCTCTCTCTCTCAGGCCTCATGCTTTAGGGGGCATCTGTTACACAACAATTTGTCACTGTTTGTCACCGTCCCTCTTACCCCTCACCCACACACTGGAGGACTCATTCCGGGACCTGTGAGAAGTGACATGACCTGAAACCACTTGCATCATATTCCTCTAAGTATGAGCTTCATATGCCCTGAAGACATCTCCTGCAAAATCTCCATGAAAACAGCTCTTTTTGCATTAGCGCGGGTCCACAGTTCACTGCCCGCGCCAATGAGGGAAATCCTCTAAAAATGGCGCGCTATTGGCGCTCTGTCTCAGAGTTGCACTCGCGCCAACCGAATTGAGTAAAGTTTTTAACCAACAAGCTCCCGAAGGTTCTCTTCAACCCATTCACCAACTGAATCTATGTTGAGCTAGGATTGTTTGGCTTCGAATTTCCATAGAAGGGAAAGTGGTTTGCCACCTTTCATGGAAGTTTCCAAGTGATAAAGCCAATCCCATGAATAATGTGGTTGATCCTATCTCTTTCTTCTCTATCTATAAAAGCTTGCCTCTATGCCTTGAGAAAGCTAGTCGCAGTCATAGTTACAATAGCTCCAGTTTTAGCATAGAGAGTTTGAAGCTGTAAGAGCCTTTTTTGCACCCATAAGGCTAAATCTAAGTAAGGAGATTCTTGTCACCCAAAGAGAGAGAGGCTAGTTCCTCATCCCAACAAGCTTTGCAAGACTTGTGTAGCTGACTACCCAGCCAAAGGAGGATTTGACATCAGAACAATCGTTGTATTCTTCTTTGTTATTTATCAATAATAGATGACTATAATTATGGTTCCACTCTCAATTGTCTTATGTTTGATGTTGAGTTATATCTTTTCTGACTGATATATAATTGCATCTACTAGATTTTATGCTTGTTTTCGTGTTGTTCTTTGCATGTGCAGGTATCCAATCACGAAGATCGTGGGGATCGTGACCGGCCAAAGCAAGGGAACGAGGGCGACATCTCTTCTACGAACACTAGCGTTGGAATCCAAGTAGGTTCTCACCATCTACTTTGTATTTGCAATTAGGAACTTGCATGATAGCATTGTGTGATTGTTGCTAGACCCGGTCTGGGCTAGTAGGGATCGTCTCTGTCCGCAGAGAGGATTTACCTCCACAACATTAGACGTGATATACATGGAGATATATTATAAGTAATGACCCAGAAGAGGGGAGACTAACAACAAAAATTATAGACAACACTCAACAGTTTTAAGACAAAAAAAAAAAAAAAACTAGATAGTTCATGGTAGGGGGCTAGTGTCCCTAAAATACTAATGTGCAAAGGAGAGTAGATAACATAAAAGTAGTCGTGAAGGATGACCTATGCATCACGATTACGAGTTATCAAGGTTGATGGGTTGATCCACTCCCTTGCTATGACGAGGCACTGAGGATCTCAAGGTGAACCGATCTCCAAGCATGTTAGACACCCACTCCACATCCAACAATAACAGCGTCAACTCTTCTAGCTTGTGCAAGAGGTTACCTTGAACCTCTCTTTGGTTAACAAACACCTTCCCTAAGAATATTTAAATATGCCAATAAAGATCAACAATGTGGAGAGGGTGATTCTTTCACCCCCTTTTATTACTAGTGTTGGGAATACATGCAGTTGATCTCTCCAAGGTCTCTAAATCAAACATGTATTGAAATTCCTCACAAACCCCTCATGCATCATGAATTTCCTCCTAAATTTTGACTAGGGTGTGTTCATAATAATGGTGTGACAAAGAATTAGCCAAACAAAGGGCACAAGAGTCACCCATCGTGCCACAAGCTCCTCCTCCTCATTTGCAATGCACATACTGTGTCATTATGGTGGCAAGGGTAAGGTGTGCATGAAGGGAGAAGAAAAATTGAAAATCTGAGGGGTCGAATAGGAAACAACTCCAAAAATAGTAAAGAATTCACCCATGAGAGCCCAACTGCAATAGTTCAATCCAAAGAATTTTCTTCTGCTTCTAACAGTGTCAACGCAAACAATAGAAAAGCCAAAGATGGATAAACATCGAGCAATAATCTTGAGTGAGGCCTATAATATAGATTCATTTCATGGTAGGGAATGACTCATAGGGGGGATGGACTAGAAATTAGTAAGCATGATTTCTTGAGATAGAAACAAGCCCAACATATGAAGGTTCCACAATTGAAAAAATAAGTGAGTATAATGTCCACTTTGGTGCATAGGAGATGGAATTTGTATCAACAAGAGTCATTAATGCAACATTGGGGGCTGAAAAATTGAGGGAACATAAAATTATGCCACTTGTCTTGACTATGCATCAACATTTATTGTGACATGAATTGGCACCCTAATCGAGGAATTATTAAACTTATTATAATATTCAAAACAATAACATTATATTTATTATTAAACTTACTATAATATTTTTATTTATTTTTTAAGTTCAATTGGTGAGACATGTCCAGGGGGATTGAACTTTAAATCACTTGGATACACAAGGGCTTGCCAACATGCTTTTTTCCAATTGTGTTACCACCTGCAGACCAACTTACTATAACCTTAATGAGAGTGACATTGTCTATTGTCCATGTTATCACACAAGCTTAATTATAACAATAATAATAACCAAAGAATATGATTGCATCTCATAAAAAGTAATCTAGAAGTTAAACATTAAAATCGTTTTAATTCACATATATGAAGTATAAAGAAAAAATTAACTCTACCTACCTTTCCTTACCTCAAAAGAGAAAAAAGTGAAGTTGTGTAGTTCAAATACATTAAATTACTATAGTCTAATAATTGTGCTAAGAGGTGCTTTATAACTCAGTATGGGGGAGATGATGTAGTGGCATGTTGGATGAAGCATTTGAAAAATAATAATAACAATAAAACATAATGTTGACTCAATTAAAATGTAATAAAAATAATAAATCGGTTCAATTCAATTTGTTATATTGTAATTTTTCTTATTAATTAAATTAAAAACATTTCTTTTGAAAAACATTATAATATGCATATCACATTAAAATAAATTAAAATAATAATAAGTCATGTTTGTAACCATGATATTTCTAAACATATAATCAATAAGCATATAAAGACTTAAAAAATTTAATTAGTAAAACATATAATTAGAAATAAGAATATTATATAGATGTGAAATGCATATAAATATAATAGTAGTTATAAATTAAGGTTCATTTTATCATGTAGATTAAGATACAAATTCATAATCATAACTATAATATTTTATAACTTTATATTTAAATTTAAATTATAACGTAAATATATATTATTTTTTACTAGGGTTTATTCCGTATAATCGTCCATGAATACTTCCATGTGACGCAGATCAATCCCCTCCTTCAGTTAGATTGTCTAAGAAGTTGCTATCACCAAAAAATGATCACCTAGTCATTTCTACCTACCTTGATCAAAATACACCATGTAGGATTAGTTTTACCATAGTAAATTCACTTTTATCATGGGAAATAATTTAGTAAATCATTTTCCCTAAATTATTTCTCATTAAAATTAAAAAACCCCATGAGAATAATTGAATAAATCATTATTTATTTAATTTTCTCTAGAAATAATTTTTAAATCATTATTTGATAATCATTTCTAGTCACCTTTGACTTAATCACCTTGAAATAGTTAAATAAATCATTTTTTGTTTATTATTCCTTGTTTTAATTTTTGTAATAATTATTAAACCATTATTTAATAATTATTTCAAATTCACACCTTTCTTAATTCTTAAAAAGTGATTAATAAATCATTTTTATTTGTTAATTACTTCAATCACTTTCTAAATAAAGATATTTGACCATTTTGAATATTTTTCCCTCTACAAAAATATAATAAAGTATTCACAATGGCTAGATTTTGATTTAGTCAATAATATTTTATTATTTTCTAATTCCTAATTTGGTTCAATACTTTGTTATAAATAGAGGGATTTTCCATTCATTCTTCACCTTAATCATTCTCATCATCACCACTGTTGTCTCATTCCCTTTGAGCTCCCACTTGACTTCATGTTATTTTTGTTTGTCTTCTGCCCATTGCAAGTTGAGAGAGAGAAACAGATCACTGAAGCACAATGACATCAAAAGGATCCATCCCATGGAGGGGGATCTATAGACCCAAGTTTATAAGTTATCCTCACTAAGTGTAAAATTTCTATTAATAAAATTTGTCTATTCATAGGATCCACTACATTGCTACACTTTCATTTTTGTTGTTATATGTTTTTGGTTGCACATGGTATTCTGCTGCGGGGTTTTTCTTTGTTTTTCATTGCAGATCTAAAGCGTAAACAACCACATTTTGTTGTTAGGGTCACTTGTCACTAGTGACTTAAGTGAAGCATTTTTGGTACACTTCTCCAAAATCTTTACATTAACAAATGGGGACCATACTGGGGAAGTAATTTAGAACCTTGGTGATTATTGTTTTTGAGAGATCTTCAGTGTTTTTTCCATCTATTTTTAGCACTCTCAATTTATATTTTTTGATCTCCTTTGGTTTTTGGAAAATTCTTTGTTTATGATGGGGTTTCACATCTTTCTGCAAGTCATAGGTACCATCCAAGTAGGGGACAATAAATTCTAGGTTAGATCTTCCAAGTAGGAGAAGTGGGACCAAAGCACACTTTTGGTCTGAAAACTGCACCGAGAACACACTTTTCTCCCATCGGAATTTTCAAGTTGGTTTTCCCAGTCTCTCATTTTTCAGAAACAATTTCATAATTTTCTAGTTTTGCCAACAAAGTTGTATGTGGGTCAAGAAGGGTTTATGTTATTTATCGAGTCACCCCTAAGCCTATATTCACTTAGTAATTTCTAAAAAATCCCATCATTTAGGGAGAGACTTGCTGAGTTGAGGAGTTTAGGGTGCAACATTTTCAACCACTGATTTTTAAGGCTTCTTTCCTATTCTTTTCCAGCATTTTCACCTCTGATTTTTGTTGTTTTTCTGCACCATTTTCAATAGCCTTTTTCCTTTAGATCCTAGTCCCTTAGACATTATATCTTTTGGCCATTTTTGTGTCTTTGAGTTGCTTGTTTTCCTTCAACTTTTTATCCACTTGATAGCTTTCTTGGGTGGGGGGTTGTGTGCTTGAATTTGTTGTTTATTTTACTGTCCATTTTCAACATTATTTACAGTTTTCAACACTTTATTTTCAACAACACATGACATCATCAAAACATGCTTAATTAACTCATCCACTTGACACATTATTTCACACACACACACACTCTAAGCAAGCGTGAGCTTGGTTAACATCACCAAGCCAATACTTGAAACACTGCACCTTAATAAATCAACTCACATAGATTAAGCCCACTTGGGCACCAGGTTCAAAACGATATTTGTAGTTAGGTGTAGGATCAATGGGATAGGCTTCCAGTAACACCCATTGATCACTTAGATTTAGAGATAGAAAGTTGACATATTAGGGAGCTTAAAATCCTTCACCATCACATGTTCCAAATCGAGAGTGTGTCAGAAACCCGATTCAGATGGCGTTAAGCTAGATGACAGTGTGAGCGGTTCTCCTCAGGGCTACTTAATTCGTGGTAGGGAATTTCATGTTGTGGTTGATCACCAAGAAGCTCAAAATTCGATCACCCCTGTGGGACAAAGGTAACCATAGTGGAAAATCTTAGGAAAACACCCTATAGGACTAGTTGTGGGCAAGAAATTGTTCCTCTACCCCACCTTTCTCTAGACAACTCTGCTTGCAGGGATTAGATTCCGTCAAGTAAGAAGTCTCTTGGAAGGCCATCTAAAATAGTAGATCTAGGACTTGTTTGAGGATTTATATCACCTTTAGGCTAGACGTATTTTTTTCTTTGATAGGAAATATTTACTTGAATTAGAGTAGCATATCATTATAATTAGTTTGAACTTGCACCACTGAACTAGTGTTTGCTTATTGTTTGTTACTCTTTTCTCTTATAATCACCCTTTAGTCCATTGAGTCATCTTTGTCTTGACACCATTACGCCTCCTAGGTGTTTGTCATGGAAACTTCGTGGCCTTAGACCCTAGTTTCTTTTAGGACATCTTACTTCTCCCCGTCAAATTAGAGTTCATCCTCCTAGTCCTCCATTAAGTCCCCATACTAAGTATAGTTCTTCTGATTCATACAGTTCTTCCTATAATTACACATCTTCCCATCCTCGCACTGCCACCATGTCAGGCAACAATGTGGGTGGTGGAAACCCAAGTGGTAACCAAGGTATTAACTAAGGTAAACCCACTAGCTGAACCTCTACGAATATGGTCACTAATCCTCCTTTTTTTTCCTTATATGGTTGGACCGAGCCTCCCTGATTTCAGACAACTCATCAATGATCCTCCTCCATAACACTAATTGGCCTCCTATTCCTACCAGGCTTCATTCCAACATTCCCAAGTTTGAAGGTAATCCTAGAGAAGAACCCACCAATCATGTTCGCTCTTTTCACATGTGGTGTTCATCAAACTACATTACTGACATCTCCATTCATCTTTGTCTCTTCCAACAGACCCTAGCTGGATTTGTTGCCAAATGGTATGTGGACCAACTGCATGCCTCCCATTCTATCTTCGTGACTCCTGCCAAATATTTTCTTTCCTATTTCTAGCTACCTATTTGATATAACATAGGTAGCAAACTTTTGACCACTTTTCATCAAACTTTTTCCACATGCCTTTCTAATCATGTTCAAGAACGGCACAAAAGGAGGAGCATGTGTATATCCATTGAGTTTGAATAATGTGTATATATGGATTGGTTTTTAAGAACACTATTGGCCCCCATAGGTAAATATGTCACCTCTCACTTCCCTCAGTGAGGAAAAAGCTCTCTAGATATCCTTAAAATATGATCTAATCTATGCTCAGTCAGGTTACGTTTATACTTTTCACCCCGATCTTCCTCAGCCTGGTGCTGCCAAAGCGTCAGGATCATCACATGTTGTTGATGATATCGTTGGATCTCTTTCCCACCCTCAACCATCACTAGATCCTCAACTTGCAATGGTTTATGGTCAACCCCATGAGGGGACCAATTCTGCTTACACCTATCCCCCTCTCGATCCTTCGTGTGTCAAACCTTACCAAGGTACGAGAACATCATATGCATATCCCCATCTGCAACAGTCAATGTCGGGCCTAATTGTTTCTCATCTTTGTTATCAAAATGTTTTCATGAATCCTTACTATCCTTATGCACTGCCTAGTGCTCCAGTCCCACTAACATGAGTGCCTCAAACTCCCATGTCTTTTCCTCCTCTACCCCAACAACGACCACTTCCATAGAATAAAGTGTATCCTTAGTAGATTACTACCAATCCCCTAACCCTAAGAGAAGGAACAAGGGGAAAGGTAAGTAGAATCAACAACCTCAAGGTAACCAGGGCAACTAAGGTCAACAACCTAATGCCCCTAAGGGTGACCAACCTAATCCTGCGACCCAACAATAGGGCGGACAACCCAAACAGAACAACGCTCTTAGAACCAATAAGCCTTGTGCTTGTTGCAGAGTTTTTGGTCACTATACTCATGAATCTCCCCTTTTACCTCAGATCATCAGGTATGGGAAGCTCAAGCAACTTCTTCTCAAGGACCTCAACCCAACGCTCCTCCTCCTTGCCCTCCTACTTCATCACAACCAATTGTTCTTATGAATCCTTTTCCTCATCAAGGATATGTGGTTTCCCAACCCACATAGAATGTTGTAGCCACCACACCTTCATAATTTAGCCATAACAATTACCAGACTCTCGTGATGAATTCTAATGAAGTCAAGACCGAACAAGTCAACCTCCATACTCAGTTGCACCAATATGACCAATCGCCTTCGAAGTCAGCCACTAAGTCACAATCCAAAGTTTCCACTAAGCCCCTATCATCAAAAAATGGAACCTTACATATCCCTCAGCATAAGGTATAGGTCCCTCCTAAGATCCCTAAAGGTCCATTATGTTGAAATTCTACTTCATTTAAAGCCGCCTATAAATATAACATAGTATATGACTTAAAGTAGTTTCTTGCTACCATGTCAATGCTGGAAGTCCTCCAGCCATGCCCATCCCAAAGGAAACCTCTACTGTCTACTCTAGGCACTATGCAACCTCTTGATGATTGTTTGATTTTCATTGATGTTGATAAAGTGGAATGTCCCCCCCTTCCTTCATTTGTTTTCTTTCAAATACCAGTCGACATCAGAACATCTATTCACATTTCACGGGTTGTGCTTGGTACTTTGAGAACCATTGACATTACTGGTGGTCTCTCTCACGCTTGTTAACAGTTTACATCATCGACTGGTAATCAAGTGGTTTCTAACATGTTCGACATCAAATCATTTAATCACATGTTTAGAATCGTACCAATTCGGGAAGTAGAAGTGAAGACCCTGGATCTAGTTTCTACCATCCAGGCTGCGAGGAGTTTTGTATTCATTATTTATGTAGACTAATCATAAACAGATGGCTGCGTCCATACTGTGTCTACAAAAGTCTATAAAAATGATGTACTGCAAGATCATTCCTGTATCAGAATAGTTAGTCCATTAGTTAAAGTTTTGAATCTGAGTATGGGAATGCCTACCTCAGTGATGATATAATCTTATACATGTATTTTGTGTTGAAAATTGCAGGTTCTAACCAGGTCATCCACAAGTCAATCCTTGAAATGATAAAGCGCTTCACCCTTCCTAGAATTATAAAACACCAATCTATTCCAGGCTTCGCACTTTAGGGGGCAATCTGTTACACTAAAAAATGTCACCTTGACTACTTACAGTTAGTATGGCTCAAATCAACAGTCATGCTACCCTCTTAGGCAAGTCTTTATGCCTCTGTTATCCATCTCAAACTCAAAGAAGAGAGAAAGTCTTGTAAAAACTATGTTTATCTCTGGGGTCGCAGGTTCTCTCTAGCCTTACCTGCGGGGACGCAGGTCATGTTCACAAAAGCTGCGTCCATGGACGCTCTGTATGTTAAAGGACAGGTGCGTCCTTCTGTGAAAGGCAAAATGCGCAAGTTTTATCTTGAAAAAGTTACTTGTGGTTACTTCTAGAACATTCTAGAGGTCGGTTTGATGAAATGGATGCGCCTCCAGTTGGTTCATGTATCTCTATTAAGAGGGGACTTATCCCATCAATAAGGGAGCTATCCCACCCATAGAGGGGGATGATCCCATTGATAGTGGACCTGAATAACCTCTTTACAGCACTATAAATAAAGGCATTGAGCCAGAAGGAGGAGAGGTTGGAGCTATACATTTTCTTTGGGTAAATGCTGTAGGATTTAGGTCTTCCATTAGAACCTTTGTGAGGAGAGATTGTCTTTACATGATTCTACTTGGAAGTGGGTGAGCTTTGGATCGTCAAGAACGGACTTCAACAACAGTGTTTTGGAATAAGGTAAGCCTGAACACTTGTAGTTTTCATGTTGTAAAAGGTGTATTTAGAGAAAGATCACTCCATTTTGTCTTGTTTGTCATTAGAATGTCTTAGACTTCTAGGAAGGTCAGTCATGTCCGCACCCTTGACAAATTCCGTGTGACAAATTGGCGACTCCGCTGGGGAATCCATTAATGAAGAGTTTTTTCCTTTGTGTGAACTTTGCTCTGAGAAAATTGGTTTATTTTTCTGGTTTTTGGCTCTGTGTTTCTGTTTCTGGGTGGGTTAGCTTAGGATTAGTTTTATTTTGGTTTTTCTTGAGTTTTTCAGAAGGACGCACCCTCTGAGTGCTGCACAGTGCGTCCCTGGACGCACTTTCGCAGCGTGCACAGTGCGGGCCCGCGCCTGTGATAACGGGTTGCCTGCGTCTTCCTGTAAAATTTAGGAAAATTCCATTTTTTGCATTTTTTGCTCTTAGATTTTGTTTTTTCTTAGTTTTTACTGCCCAGATCCACTGGTTACCTGCCATAAATCTTCACCTAGGCTTGTTTCCTTGGCATTCCTGCTTTAGCTTTCATCAATTGGGTGTTTTGAGTCTCTTTTTTGAGGAATTCTTGATTTGATTTCCTTTGGTCATTACTTGGAGGTTTGTCTCAGTTCTTTCACAATTTTGCATCTTTTTGCTTCTGTTTTTGCAAAAAAAATTTCCCCCTCATTCGCCGGGGGGGGGGGCTAAATTGTGTATGAGTGTTAATCGCCTTTGAGTGTTTTTATGTTTTGATCTTTGGAACTCTCACCCAATTTTCTCGACTTGCACTTGATTGGTTCTTAGATTACATTAGAATCATCTTGTGTTTGAGAATTCTCTTGCATAGATCACATTTGCATAATTAGAGTTCTCAGTTTCAGAATATGAATGAAAAATGTGCATAGATTACATTTGCATACTTTTCATGTGAATTGTGCATAGATTACAATTGCATAGTTTACATTCTGAAAAATCAATTGTAGATTTAGATCAGCTTTCTTTGATTTGAATTTACACAAAAATAAAAATAAAAATTGGTTTGGAATTGATTTGCATTAGTTTTTCTTGATGAAATTAGTGCATTAGAGAATTTGTTATATTTTCTCTTAATGATCAATTTTTTGCATTGTTGGAAGTAAATGGAAACTCTCTCCTTACTTTAGTTAGGATTCATCGAATTGAAACGATTACATTATCATATTCGATTGCATTCAGTTGAGTCGGGTCATAACACCATTGGTTTCATCTCCATTTATCCATTTGAGTAATAACAGCCTTAATAACACAGCGCTTAATTAAAATTCATCTAGTAATTTTTACATTTCTAGGGCTCTGAAGCACCAACATAGCTTAGGCTAGTGTCTTGGAGTAGGTGAGTACTTAACTCTCCAAGACAGTAAAACCAAACAAGTAGTCGATCTTGTGATAGAATCAAATCCAATTGTTACATTTACACTCTGGGAAAGCTCCTCTTAAAGGAGAAGCACGAGCTCGTGTCCGAACCAGTGAGGGGATCATTCCCCCCTCGTTGGGAACGACGCCAGACAGTACGTATTACAAACGGTAAACCTCGGATTAACCATTGTCGAGGAGCCAGGGGTCACTTATCGGTAAACCTTGGATTACTGTCAAGGAGCCGGTAAGGGGATTGAGCTTGCTAATCTGCCCTTGCGTGCTGTCAGAGTTTAGACTGTTCCCCCAGGTGTACTTGTGGCCGTTGGTAACCTTAGTGACCATAATCTTTAGGGTTCTACCGAGGTGACGGTGGAGGGAAGGTCCCACTGTACCTGGAGCAGACGTCGGTTATACTCACTTGGATTTTCCGGGGGGTTCACTTCACTTCGAGACGGTTAAAGTGGAGGAACTTGTGCCGGTTTATTCATTAAGCAGGTTGCCGGGGTAACTGTTCCACCCGCCATTTCTGTACTGAATGCAGCGAGGTTGGGCTTCATCACCAACTAGCGTTTTTGGTCCGGAAGAATACTGTTTGTGTGTGGTTTGACTCCTAGATTTGATAGCGCGTGTTAATTTGTTTGTTTTTACTTTTAGAGACCATAGGTGTGAATTGTGAATTTTAGTTGTTAAGTGTGAATTGTGAATTGTTAATTTTAGTTTAAAACTGTTAATAAAATTCACTGAAGTTGAATATAATGGCAAATGTTCCGGAATTTATCAACCTAGGAACCCCTCCTAATGAGAATCCTAGTACTTTTCCTTACTTTGGGAATGTTGGTCCTCCTTATATGGCTACTTTGTCATTACCTGGATTTACAATAGGTTTACCGATATGGTTATTTTCAACTTCGTTGGCCCAAAATACTCCAATTGTTCCACCTCAACCGGATGCTTCACCTCAACAGAGTTCACCATCTCAACATGACCAACCTTCTGTTGACCCTTTACCTTCTTCGCCTAATTTTTCTTCCTCTATTTCTTCCTCTTCGCCTGGTAAAAGCCTTGATGCTAGTAACCAGGAGGTTAAGAAGAAGAAGAAAGGGAAGAAGAAGAAAAAGAAGAAGAAGCAAGATAAGAAAGAAGTCAACCAACCAACCATGGCTGTAAGTGTTAATTGTGTTGAGGAAAATTCTGACATGCACCGTAAACCCAAATACCCTTGCAGGCTTTGTAAGGGTGACCACTTCCTTGTCAATTGTCCTGGTATACCAAAGGTCTTGGAAGTATGGTCAAAAAACTCTCATCAACTTTCCATTGATCCATCAACCAGTGATAGTCAGGTTCCTGGGAAAAAGGGTAAAGTTAGGTTTCCTTGTAAGTTATGCAAAGGGAGTCATCAAACTCACATTTGCCCTCACATGGATGAAGCCTCAACATTGTTGGAAAACCTTACTGTTCCACAGCAAGAATTTCCAACTGGTTACCGTAAACTTTCTCCCAACCTACCGTCAACTGACGGAGTGATTGATCTAAATTCAAGTACAGTCGATCACACTCTCCCATTGGAGAGTGAAACTCATGTCACTCAGGTTGATGATCCATTAGTTGATCAAGTGGTCGATTCAATTTCACATTCGGTCGATCACACTCTCCTTTTCGAGAGTAAATTTCATACCGCTGATGTTCTTCTTGTTACATCGGATTCTTCTATGCCGGGGGGCATTTCACCTGTTTCTACAGAACCCCCTCCAAGTACTGAGGTCTTTTCCTTTGATTGGAATAGACTGACAGAACCTCGTCTTCCTTCCTCCATCCCTTTCCAAATCATTGTCAAGGCGGGTGGTAGGGACATACATCGTACTCAAGTAGATGAAGGTGCTTCTGTTAGTATTTTATCCTCAGCTGTTTGGAAAGCTTTGGGTTCCCCTCAGCTTGCGCCTATTACGCAGAATCTGAAAGCTTTTAACAGAACAATTAGTGAACCTTTAGGGATCCTTCCTAAGTTTTCTATTACCTTGGAAGGTAAAACTGTTTGTGTTGATCTTATGGTAGTTCGAGGTCCCTTGGATTTTAATTTACTCCTTGGGAGAGATTATGTTTATGCAATGAAAGCTGTCGTATCGACACTCTTTCGCGTGATGTCTTTCCCTCACAATGGCAGTATTGTGACTGTAGACCAGCTTTCGTTCCCTAGTCTTGTTTCAACTACCAATAATATGACACCCCTAGATGTTCCTGATTCTAAAGTGGTATCTACCCTGCCACGGGTTAATTATGTGGCAACTGATCCCATGTTTTCAGTTACCAATGTAAGTGAGCCTCTCACTGTTGATTTAGATCCGGTAATTGACATGGAAAACTCTATGGGATTACTTGAACACGATGTTCTTATCCCTTTTGAGTCCCTTGACATGTGTTCCTTCCAAAGAACTGTTCTTCCTTCTGATGAAGATCTCTTGGAAGCCATGATCAAGGTGTGTCCATTGACATGTCTTTCTTCCAGTTAGAAGCCATGCTCAGTGTGTCCGAGGAAAGTTCCTTTTACTGTGTCGACCTCGTTAAAAAATGAATCAGTGGGTGAGGAAAGTTCCTTTTACTGTGTCAACCTCATTAAAAAATGAATCAGTGAGTACGAGGATAGTTTGTTCCTCTCTCAACCTCGTTAAAAAATGAAATTGGATGGTACGAGGATAGTTTTTTCCTGTATCAACCTCGTTAAAAAATGAAATAGGCTGTAATGAGGATAGTTCCTTTTACTGTGTCAACCTCGTTAAAAAATGAATCAGTGTGTACGAGGAAGGTTCCTTTTACTGTGTCAACCTCGTTAAAAAATGAATCAGTGTAGACGAGCATAGTTCCTTGTTTTGTGTCAAGCTCGTTAAAAAATGCAACAAGGAGTTACGAGGAAAGTTCCTTTTACTGTGTCGACCTCGTTAAAAAATGAATCAGTGAGCACGAGGATAGTTTTTTCCTCTCTCAACCTCGTTAAAAAATGAAATTAGATGTCATGAGGATAGTTCTTTTACTGAGTCAACCTCATTAAAAAATGAATCAGCTAGATTTTAAGATATATAGGTAGATTGTAGAAAGTAGGGTTTTGAGGACAGTTCCTGTTACTGAGTCAACCTCATTAAAAAATGAATCGGGTTTTGAGGACAGTTCCTGTTACTGAGTCAACCTCATTAAAAAATGAATCAGGTTTGAGGATAGTTCCTGTTACTGAGTCAACCTCGTTAAAAAATGAATCAGGTATGAGGATAGTTCTTTTCTTGTGTCAACCTCTTTAAAAATGAAACAACTCCCTTTTCAAGTTAAATATTGAAAGTAAACCTTCATTTCATCCAGCCGGTTGAATGCAATGAAGCCTGGGGGGCATGTACCTCGCTTTGCATCATTATGCTGGGGGCATGCGAACTTTTTGAGCATAGTTCCTTGTCTTGTGTCAAGCTCGTTAAAAAATGAAACAAGGGTAGGTTAAGTAGGTAGATTGTAGAGAGTAATGATGAGCATAGTTCTTTGTCTTGTGTCAAGCTCGTTAAAAAATGAAACAAGGATTTTAGAGCATAGTTCCTTGTCTTGTGTCAAGCTCATTAAAAAATGAATCAAGGTTTTTAGAGCACAGTTCCTTGTCTTGTGTCAAGCTCGTTAAAAAATGAATCAAGGTTTTTTAGAGTATAGTTTTTTGTTAGGTAGATTGTAGAAAGTAGTTATGAGCATGGTTCTTTGTCTTGTGTCAAGCTCGTTAAAAAATGAAACAACTCCCTTTTCAAGTCGAATCTTTACAAGATCTTGAAAGTAAAGCTTCATTCCATCCAACTGATTGAATGAAATGAAGCTTGGGGGGCATGTACCTTGATTTGCGTCATTATGTTGGGGGCATGTGAACTTAAAACAAGCATAGTTTTTCGTTTCAAGCTTGGGTAAACATGAAACCGAATCCGAGCATAGTTCTTTTCCTGTGTCAAGCTCGTTAAAAAATGAAACAAATCCTCCTCTACTTGAGTCGAGAGATTGACTAGATCTCGTAAATGTTAAGTTTGATATTTAGGTTAGTTGTTTCAGTTTTTGCATCATTTTCTTATAGTTTTAGGTCGAGTCTTTCAAACAATCTCGTTCATGAGCCTTCATTTCATCCAACTGGTTGAATGAAATGAAGCAGGGGGGCATGCGCTCTAGCAGTTACGCTTAGGGGGCATCAAGCACAGTTTCTCTCTGTTTCAAGCTTGTGTAAAAATGAAACTACTTTGAAGCATAGTTTTTATCTGTTTCAAGCTTTTGTAAAAATGAAACCTATTTCGAGTCAATTTTAGTTATTTTCAAGACTCGTTAAACTCATGAAAATACCGAGATTATTTTGCTATCTTTCATTCTCGTAAAACAAATGAAAATGCCGAGTTCTTTCCGTCTTTTCCTGCTCGTAAATTAAATTGAAAGTCGGTCATATGAGTACATTTTTATCCCTTTTTCGAACTCGTTAAAACTTACGAAAAAGTGAAAACCATGAGTACATTTTTATCCCTTTTTCGAACTCGTTAAAACTTACGAAAAAGTGAAACCTCAGAGTCATCTTTTAAGCCCTTTTCAGACTCCTAAAACACGAAAAGATCGCCGAGTTTTTCTTTTAAACTCGTTAAAACGGAATTAAAAGACGGTCCCCTTTTAGCTCTTTTCTGACCGTAAAATCAGGAAAAGATTGCCGGGTTTTTGTCGTTTCAAACACGATAAGGAAATAAAACGACGTGTCCTTGATCGCTTTTTACTTTTCAGGTCGACGACACTATCATGAAAGTACTCCTTGGTCGCAAGATCAAGCGGTTCCCCCAGGTATTATTTTATACTTTTTCGGGCTTGAGGGACACAAATTTACGAAAAAGTTCAACGTGGAGTTTCCTTAAGTTTTTCAGACTCTCTAAAAATGAAAAACGCCGAGTTTCTCCTATACTGGGCTCGTTAAAATTTTACAGTAAAGGACCTGTTCAATTACAAACAGGAATGAACCACTCCTTCCTAGGGTTCGAATTTAAACTAGGTTGGACTCGTCCGAAGGATGAGCTTATAACCAAGCATATGTTATCCTCCTCAAGCTTGTTAAAAATAAAGAGGTACTTGCCAGAAATGGTGGGGGAAAAGAGAGAAGAATGAACCTATTTGTCACCTTTTGTCTCAAACGAAACTTTATTACCACTCTTGAACACGACACTTTTGTATTTCACCTGGGTTGGGAAATCTTTTACCTCACAGTTGACCAAATCACTTTGAAAATCTTTAACCGGGTTCAGGGATTAACTTTGAGTTATTCGTCACCAAACCATCTGTTGTGTCGTTATGTGTTCAAGAGGTCTGCAAGCAAAACTTTCATCTGCAAAATACTTATCATCCATTTGACCATCCCTGAGTCAGTCCTTACAGCAACATTTCTTCAACTTGAACAATGATTTCGTGTTGCAGGCTTGCCTGCAACGAGTCGCTTTCTATCGACATCGACACATTATCTAGAAAGATGACTTAGGAATCAACAGTACCTTGAAGTCTGCATGCATCAATGGCAGGTTTCTCACCTTTGACGACAGTTTACATCATTGACTTTCGATCAAAGGATTCCGTGAAGTGTTCGACATCAGAACATCTATTCACATTTCACGGGTTGTGCTTGGTACTTTGAGAACCATTGACATTACTGGTGGTCTCTCTCACGCTTGTTAACAGTTTACATCATCGACTGGTAATCAAGTGGTTTCTAACATGTTCGACATCAAATCATTTAATCACATGTTTAGAATCGTACCAATTCGGGAAGTAGAAGTGAAGACCCTGGATCTAGTTTCTACCATCCAGGCTGCGAGGAGTTTTGTATTCATTATTTATGTAGACTAATCATAAACAGATGGCTGCGTCCATACTGTGTCTACAAAAGTCTATAAAAATGATGTACTGCAAGATCATTCCTGTATCAGAATAGTTAGTCCATTAGTTAAAGTTTTGAATCTGAGTATGGGAATGCCTACCTCAGTGATGATATAATCTTATACATGTATTTTGTGTTGAAAATTGCAGGTTCTAACCAGGTCATCCACAAGTCAATCCTTGAAATGATAAAGCGCTTCACCCTTCCTAGAATTATAAAACACCAATCTATTCCAGGCTTCGCACTTTAGGGGGCAATCTGTTACACTAAAAAATGTCACCTTGACTACTTACAGTTAGTATGGCTCAAATCAACAGTCATGCTACCCTCTTAGGCAAGTCTTTATGCCTCTGTTATCCATCTCAAACTCAAAGAAGAGAGAAAGTCTTGTAAAAACTATGTTTATCTCTGGGGTCGCAGGTTCTCTCTAGCCTTACCTGCGGGGACGCAGGTCATGTTCACAAAAGCTGCGTCCATGGACGCTCTGTATGTTAAAGGACAGGTGCGTCCTTCTGTGAAAGGCAAAATGCGCAAGTTTTATCTTGAAAAAGTTACTTGTGGTTACTTCTAGAACATTCTAGAGGTCGGTTTGATGAAATGGATGCGCCTCCAGTTGGTTCATGTATCTCTATTAAGAGGGGACTTATCCCATCAATAAGGGAGCTATCCCACCCATAGAGGGGGATGATCCCATTGATAGTGGACCTGAATAACCTCTTTACAGCACTATAAATAAAGGCATTGAGCCAGAAGGAGGAGAGGTTGGAGCTATACATTTTCTTTGGGTAAATGCTGTAGGATTTAGGTCTTCCATTAGAACCTTTGTGAGGAGAGATTGTCTTTACATGATTCTACTTGGAAGTGGGTGAGCTTTGTCAAAGTAGGGGAAAACACTTGATGGACCCTGGGAGGAACTTGCACAACACCAAGGCCAGGTTGTAAGAGTTTCTTTGTTTCGTTATTAATACAAACTGGTTTATTTTTCTCAATAGCTTGTGTTAATGAGTTATTTCATGTGTTCCTTGGTCTACATGTTGAATATATGTTTTATTATATGAAATGCAAGTGCTTGGTAATTGTTTGATTGTTTGTGGTTGCAGGAATTGACTTGAAAGAGGAGCTCATCTGGATCATCAAGAACGGACTTCAACAACAGCGTTTTGGAATAAGGTAAGCCTGAACACTTGTAGTTTTCATGTTGTAAAAGGTGTATTTAGAGAAAGATCACTCCATTTTGTCTTGTTTGTCATTAGAATGTCTTAGACTTCTAGGAAGGTCAGTCGTGTCCGCACCCTTGACAAATTCCGGACAATGTGCATGTTGAGCACTAGTTGGACTTGCTTCTTATCTTCGCCTTAGTGAGTGTGTTGAATGGTTTGGATTGCATGTGTGCGCTCAACGACATGCATGTTGTTGGATCCTTTGCATGTGATCAACAACACTGCTCACCATGTTTGCTTTGTGTCAGGTTATGGGATGGATCCTTAACTTGTACTAGTGAAGTTTCATCTGTGAGTGCATGTTGCACCGACTGCTATTCATGTTTCTGCTGCAACTCATTGGAATATCTGTGGAGCTTCATTGATGAAAGGGAAATTTTGGGGGTAAACCAATTTCCTCTTTCTTTATAAGTTTCGATCCTGAGGCTTGTGGGTTATGGCCCACTAATTATTGGAAGAGCTTCATTTTGAGGCTTTAAGCCTTTAAACCAGAACCACTTAAACTTATCAAAGCCTACTACACTATTGGGAGCATTCATTGATGCACTATTTCCATAAAAACCTAGGACAACAAATTATCAAAATACATAAGAATGAAGGAAAAACAAAGGATAAACCCGCTACAAACCTTGGGCCAGATCTCAAAATAATTAATACCCACATCAATAATTATCATCGGATTTGTCACTCAGTCCATCACCAATCCCCTGCACTCTCCATTCTTCAATATCTGATCTCTGATTGGCGTGATCTCTGCCCTCCATTACATCCTCTAATCCAATGGCCGATGTCTTTCCCCAAAAATCAATAACAGATTCATGCAGATCCCTCCGTTGCTGTAACAATTTCCAGTCAAGATGGTCTAGATCAAAATGATGGAACATGTCTTCAATAAGATCACAAAAATGCTCACATGAGTGCATGGTGTTAGCCAATAGGTTGATCACCCAACGAAATGGAGATTCGTGAAGTGTAAATGCAAGCAGCAGACTGGCCTATTCATTAGTAAACTCATCTTCCTCGTAAATCATGGAAAGGAAGTTATGTAAGTGCTCAAGACAGGCCACTTTGTCTTCACCATCATATGTGTGAGTGGATAAGAGATTGAAAAGCTTCCTTGATATGGAGACATCTTCACGATTCGAAAAACACCTCAGGGGAAGAGAATGCAAGATTCCATGAAAGATATGCAAAGGTTCAAAACTGGATGAGAGTACACTGCTTGTCATCAGGCCCTGCTTCTAGTGCCAGAAATGTTGACGGTGCTGGACCTGCCAACATGTCAAGGGGATCTCCCAAGTAAGAAGTCCCAATTAGACCTTAGACCATTTGGTGTAAGAGTCCCAGCCGTGGGTCATAAGGTAATGCCTTGACCACGATGTTGCACAGAGGCAGGTAAGATAAATCTGTCAGTAGCAAAGGTGTGACTGATGCAGTGAGTCAAGGAATGAGTATGAGAGGTTCCAACACTTCAAAGGGGGAGGAAGATGAAGGTGAGTTCTAGGTTGAAAGGGATCAATCCCACCTCGGCTAGGAACACACCACACAAAGGACATGCATGGTTTTTGGCAGAGCAGTCGACACGAATGCAGTAGTCACAACATACAAGGTAAGATAACACGAAAAACACTCATGGATCAGTCTGAGACGAGTGTGATGGTTGATATAACAAGGTTCAGAGAAAGGTCTGTCTGATATCTGACAGAGCAGTCAACACGGACGGTTACAACATTAACAACATATGCAACACATTAACAACAAGATTCATATAATTGGATACAAATCGGTTCATATACTAGTACGTAAGTTAAACAACATATATCATTAAGGCAACTGGAGCAGTCCAACTACAGTAACAACATATGCATGAAAATGTGTTGGCTTTTATTATATAAGGAAGTATAAGTCCCAATCATACAATACACCATGTAAACCTGCTAGCCCCATCACTAGAACGTTACAGCTACATCCGCCTACTACTCCAAAGAGATGTACTAGCTCCGTGCAATGGCGAAGCCAAGGCGCGTTACAATATTGTCCAAGCCTTCTGCAAGATAGTCTTAGTAGAAGCTTAGCTGACCAAAAGCATATACAATTAGTTATGAGGGACTATTTATAGCAAAGGGTGGGGTGACCCTTGAAATTCCCCTTTGTGACAATTCAACTACCCTCATGACTCTTCCCCTACTCTATGATTGTTACATCCAAATATTGACACTCGAATTACACTTGACATGACTCAACATTACAATGCACATGTACTCACGTGAGACAACATGGCTTGAGCAAGCCTTTGCAAGACATCACTGGCACTCGATCCACTGTGGTGAGACCAACTCTTTGACTTTCTCATGATGGTGAAGCTAGCGAGCTAATGCCAAGCTTGGTTGTCTGTGATGGTGTGCATGCACCTCATGGTAACATCTTGCTAAAGCGAACTCTTGCTTCCATTGTAACCGGTGCATTGGTTTGGCCCCTTCATCCAACTCATCTACTAACATGCACATCGTATTCTTGGGTATGGTTGAACCGACAACAAACTGATGGATAGTGTCCATGCTGATCTTCAAGTGTGTGTTGGTGGTCATGCGCATCAACTTTCCAAAGTGCATGTTCAGCCCCAGTTGGACTTGCTTCTTGTCTTCACCTTGGTGAGTGTGTTGAATGGGTTGGATTGCCTGCATGCGCTCAACGACATGGATGTTGCTGGATCCTTTGCACGTGACCAACAACACTTCTCACCATGTTTTCTTTGTGTTAGCTGCTAGGATGTATTGTTAACTTGTATTGGCATAGTTTCACCCGTGAGAGCATGTTGCACTCACTGTTGTTCTTATTCCTACTATAACTCATTGGATTATCTATGCAGCGTCATGTTCTTCCTGAGTTGCTGCTTCAACACATTCAACTCCTTCTTTGTTCCATCTTCTGCCTTCGGGCAATCTTCATGTTGCGCCGTCATTTCATAGCCTGAGTCTCCAAAGTTTCTTTCATTATCAATGGATTTCTTGATCTTGCAACTTTGCTCCACCTCTATGTTGTTAACAACCTTCCTCTTGCATTCGCTGCGTTCACTTCATTCCTGCATTCGGTATGATTCCTTCATCTTTTGTTCGTCATGCTGCTCACTGTGATGCTGCTGCATGACGTCCTTGTGCATGAACAAGTTGATGTCTTCGTGAGTAGGTAAGCCCATGGACACTTCATGGAATGCATTCCCAAGCGTGATTTGAACATTTTCTTCATCTCTTCTCTCTTGGAAATTGTTATACCTGTACTGGTTTGAGGAAAATGAACACCTGTGATACCTGGAGACATGGTACCACTCATAGCAAGCAATCTGTCAGTCAAAAACCAAAATGAACATGAGAACTAACTTGCAACATACTTGGGTGAATGTTCATGAAGGTTGTGCAATTTCAGCTAGGAGGTTGGGAGACCGACTACCAAGACTGCACAAGGCACAGTCCGGGCTGTTGGAAATGCAAAATGTGCAATCCAGTTGGGTAGTTGGCTGTTGGGATTACACAACGCACAATTCCAGCTTAGAAAGACTACTGGCCCAGGGACAGATTTGTGCAATTTTTTGGGCCAAGCAACCACTAACCTCCAGAAATGCACAATTCTGGAAATGCAAAATGCGCAATCCAGTTGGGCAGTTGGTTGTTGGGATTACACAACGCATAATTCTAGCTTAGAAAGACTACTGGCCCAGGGACAAATTTGTGCAATTTTTTGGGCCAAGCAACCACTAACCTCCAGAAATGCGCAATTTAGTCCAGGAGGCTAGTGTTGGGCCAAAATGCAAAAATCTGGAGAGGAAGGTAAGACTTCCATCTCCAGATTGTGCAATGCAGCCTTAGTGGAGGCAAAGACCAGGCCAAGGTTTTCCCGACTTTCCGACGTGCAACTGAAAGCAAGTAATTTGATGAAATGCATGGCGACAGTAAGTGATGGCAGAAGTGATAAACAGTGCATGAAAAACATGAACGAAATATTCAACAAATAAATCAACATGAATGTGGGTGAGTCAGTTTGCCAGTTGGGCGAATGTCCATGCAAAACAATTTCATGCATGTGACAGTAGTGAGATAGCAACGAAAATTGAAACAGAGCTAGGACAAGCTAGAATACATGTAAATGACAGCAGGCATTCAAAGAAATTAAGAAAACATCACTCACACAAGCAAATACAAAAAAATGACATAAATTCAACACAAGGCATGGGAAGCAAGCTTACCGCAAAATAGTTGAGATGAATGTGCCGACTACTCCTAGATGTGATGTAGGATGTCAGAGCTACAAGGTTGATGTGAGGAATGATCTTTGCAGCATCTAGTTGATGAGTTTTGATAACATCGAGGTTATGATGCATATGCCTCAAATCTAGGGGAAGTGACACTTGGTGGGAGGTTTCAGAATTACTCCTTACATGTAACCTCCAAATGCTAAACATAGATCCTTGAAAAAAGAGATGCCTTTGCACGCTGCCTTGGGAGAAGTAGCCTATGCATGCGAGTCTATTTTTCTCAGTCCCAAAGGGGACCGGTCAACTCAGTTGCACATGCAAGAGACTACTCAATTGTTGGAGAAAAATGCGCATTTCTGACTGTAAGCTGGGATGACTACCCAAGGGGATTGCACAATTTCTGGGCAGAGCAGTTGACTACTGCCTAGATTTACACAAATCTTGGGCTTAATAGCTTGTTGATGGAAAAAATTGTGCAAATCCTGCTGGGAGGGTTGGCTGGCAGGATTGTGCAATCCTGGAGCCCAGTAGGCTGTCAGAGGGAATTGCGCAATTCCTAGAGGGAAGGCTAGTTGCCCTCCAAAAATGTGCAAATTTCACTGGGAAGCTTCTTAGCCTACAACTGGACCAAGTCTGGGTGAGCAGCCTGTGAAGGGAAAAGATCAAAATGTGATTGACAGGCTGCCTTTGAGAAAGAAAGACACTAAAGCTGGAAGACTTGACGAAGAAAGGCAAGCTACTATGAAGGTTGGTAAGGAGGCTCCAAAATATGTTAAGGAAAAATTTTGGAGGGTGGTTGTAGCCGCTACAATAAGGGAGAAAATCCTAGAAAAAGGGAAACAAAGAAAAGGCACTCCAAGTAACTTCGATTCCTCCTAAACCACCAAAGCTTACTCACCCATGTGCTTTGTGTGATGTTGTTGGGCATGCCACCAATAATTGTCTTGAACTCCCTCATATTAAGACTGTGGTCTCTCATACTTTCCCCAACTCTAACATTCATGAGGTCCATGTCACCTTACCCGAGTCCACCAAGAAGAACAAAACCTTACTCATGAATCACCCTTATGATTTGTGTGATAAGTATGGACATTATTCCCATCATTGTCCTTGTCTCAAAGATCTTTGTGATACACTTCAAGTGCTTTGCAAGTTAGATGTTGCTTGTAGTGATTCCACTTCCCCTCCACTTGTGGGTCTTGGCCCTAATGTATCACCAGGATAGGAGGTATCTCAATCACCCACTGTGATCCATCCTCCTGATGTTGATATGCAAAATAGTGTCGCACCCATTATCTATGATCCGAATTGGATCCATGAAAAAATTATCAGAGTTCTATGACTATATCAAATCATGACAGACTTCAAAAACTTGTGAAAAATGAGCTATCAAGAAGACCTCTAGACAATGGTAGTTTGTAGACAGCACAGAACAACGAGGACCTCGGTCAAAGCGTGATTACCGAGGCCCATAGAGACCGCGCAGTGGTGCAAAACTAGGAGTTAGGAAGCTTAGATTAGAAAATAGAGGCCATTTCTGATGCGCGAGAAAAACCCCTCGAAATGGAATAGCCCCGAGCGTTTGGTCACAATGGAAACTCGAAAACTATGGGAAAAGTGCTAAACTGAAAGGCGGGTCCCACACTCCAAAACCAGCGCTCCAAAATTGACGAAATATTGGAGGTGTTTTGGGCAGTAAGCAGATTTGGCAGGGGAACGAGTGATTCCATACGTTGATTGAAGCGTGTCCAACGGATGAGAGAGAAAACCACTCTCATTGCAGGCTAACGTCCGATTAAGTCAACCATGCGATAAGAGCGATAACCATAGGATCTGGACGCCCCAGATCTAACAATGGAGATTGCGTCCGATGGGGAGACCAGATTTGGCGGAGAAATAAGCTACGACGTATAAAAGTTTGAAGTTTGATTTGACCGCTGAGTTGGCGGATGAATAATTTCACAACGTAACCGAAATAACGAACCGTCGAGGAAGAGGTGGCGTTTAGTTTGTGAGAGGACAAGTGGCCACCTCCCTGTGAGACGTTACATAGTGGCACTGATGCAGAGGCAGGCAATTCTAAGCGGACAGAGGCAGGCGAACTGAAGGGACAGAAGAAGAAGCGAACAGTCTAGGGATGGATTGGCTTTAAGCCATGAATAGATAGAGAATAGAGGACATAGAAAGAAAAAGGAAGAAGAAAACAGTGAGACAGATAAAATAGAAAGCGAAGCAAAGAACAGAGAGCCAAGCTGACCTGCAGAGATAAGGCAACAACGAACAGGCAGAATCAGGCTTGAGAGGTTCAAGCAATCCCTGTGAGGATATCTGTCGTGAATTGAGTACCAAATTGGACTCATCCCATTAAGACCAGTTGAGGTTGAGACTTAGTAAGGGGGAGTCTGTGCACTCTAGTGGCTTGGGGAATCCAAGAACCACCCTACTAAGCATCATCTATTCTAGGAGACTCAAATTGAGCTCCTCATTATAAAACTCTGCTTAAAGACACAATAAAAGAAGGCCACCATTGAAAGCTGGATCGAAGACGTAGCCCTGGAGGATAGGGTGAACTCCTTATTAAATTGTTGTGTTTTGCATTTTTCTTACTGTGTTTCTCTTACTATTTTCCAGTGCCTGTGTATTTTGCAATCTTATCAATCCGTTGCCTAAGATAACATAGACACACAACAACACATGAATCTATAATACTTTCATTAATTAATTAGCTGAGATCACTCACAAGTGATTTTAAGATCAAGTGGTATCAGAGCTCTAGGCTGTTAAGGTTAGACAAGCTTGTGCTAGATTTAGTTGTTGAATGCTAACTAGATCAAAGCTCAAATTAGGAAAAGGAGAGTTGGTCAAAACTAATCCTGAAATTAGGAGAGTCTATCCTCAGAAGACCATGTCAGAGGAAGGTTCTATGGGGCCAGACTCTGAATTCATAGATAGTTTCCTAGCCATAAGGTCCATGGTAGAGGAAATGTATAAGGATTTTAGAAAACATAAGGATGAAGATGCATTAGGCTCCAAAAAAGATAAAGGAGAGGAAGATCCTTTCCTCCATAACCACTCAAAAGGCAAAGGGAAAGAAGAAAGATTTCTCACACCTCCTAATATCCCTGAACATAAAAATAAGGCATCTTTGATTAAGCTAGATGTTAAATTTGATTTACCTATATATGATGGAGAGTTGAATGCATAAAAGCTGCACAATTGGATCAGACAAATTGATGTTTATTGCATAGTGTAGAGTATCAATTCAGACAAGAGCAAGATTAAGC
Organism: Pinus tabuliformis; assembly: GCA_031772625.1. Classification (NCBI taxonomy): domain Eukaryota; kingdom Viridiplantae; phylum Streptophyta; class Pinopsida; order Pinales; family Pinaceae; genus Pinus; species Pinus tabuliformis. The sequence goes on along the minus strand of CM062818.1, from coordinate 17,696,182 downwards.
TAGCAAGCCTACACCTTAGAGGCACTGCCTTGGTTTGGTGGGAAGGCAGGACCCAAGCTGACATGAAGAGACATGGTAAGACTATTTCTGTCTGGAGTGAATTTGTTTCTGCAATAAAAAAGCAGTTCTATCCATTGGCCTACATGTAGCAAGCCATGATGAGCTGGCAAAATCTTCAACAGTTGAAAGGGAAAAGTGTACAAGGATACACCTAAGAATTTAGGAAGATAGCATTGATTCTAGGAATCTCATTAGACTCACCTGAGACTCTGTTGAAGTACATCAATGGTCTACACAGCTACATGATGCACACTATCTTCATGTTTAATCCCAGTAGTATAGATGAGGTATCTGTTCAAGCTACTCATCTAGAAGCTAGAGGAAAGAATGGAAATCTAGAAGTTGGGGGCTCATCCCAACCCACTGCAAGCAAAAATAAGGAGAAAAGAAAACAAAACTGGAAAGCAAGGAAGGCTAACACTGCATAGAAAAGCAAGTCTTCATGCACTGACTGTAAGAAGGATGGGCATGATGATGAGCACTGTTGGATTCTGCATCCAGAGTTGAGACCTAAGAAGTTCAAGGGCAAGAAGAAGAAGATTGCTGCAGCTATTAAGAAAGATTTGGGGTCAGACTCGGGAGATGAAACAACTATTGCAGCCATAGGTATAAAAGGTTGTCCACTTTAGAGAATGTTGAAATCAAGAAGCAGGTGCAGGAGTTTCTCGAGAAGGGGTTCATTAGACCTAGCACATCACCATGTGGATCTCCAATCGTTTTGGCGAGAAAGAAAGATGGCTCGTGGAGAATGTGCATTGATTACCGAGCACTAAATAAGATAACAATAAAAAATCATTATCCCCTTCCTCGCATAGATGATCTATTAGATCAATTGAAAGAAGCTATTTATTTTTCTGAGTTAGACTTGCATAGTGGATATCATCAGGTCAGAGTTGCAGAACAAGATGCATGGAAGACTTCTTTCAAAACAAAGTAGGGATTGTATGAGTGGCTAGTTATGCACTTTGGCTTGACTAACGCTCTTGCTACTTTCATGAGAATAATGAATGATGTACTCAGACCTTTTCTTGATGATTTTGTTATTGTGTATCTGGATGACATTCTGATATTTAGAAAAACATGGGAATAACATTTAAAGCATGTTAAGAAGACACTAGATGTTTTGAAAAGATAAAAAAATTATGTTAAACTCTCAAAATGTGAATTTGGAAATACATCTTTGAATTATTTGGGACATATAGTAGGGGGTGGTGAATTGAAGATAGATCCCTCTAAGGTGGCAGTCATTGTAAACTGGCCTAAACCCAAATCTGCTACAGAAGTTAGGAGCTTCTTAGGAGTAGCACAATATTGGAGAAAGTTCATTTCTAACTTTTCCTTAATTGCAGCTCCCTTACATGCTTTGACAGGATTGAACAAGGTGTTTCAATGGGGAGGCAAATAGCATAAAGCCTTCAACACTTTGAAAGAAAATATTAGTACAACACCAGTACTAGCACTGCCTGATCTTCAAAGACCATTTGAGATCCAAATGGATGCCAGTGACTATGCCATGGGAGCAGTGTTGACACAACATGGTAAACCCATATGTTATCATTCTGAGACTTATAATTCTGCATTAATTAACTATCCTACATATGATAAAGAATTGTATGCATTAGTACAAAGTGTGAAAAAGTGGAAACATTACTTAATGGGCAAAGAGACAGTAATACATACTGATCATCAACCACTTCAATATCTACACTCCCAAACTAAGTTGCAGCAATCAAGACACTATAGATGGATTGGTTTTCTACAAAAGTTTCATTTAGTCATTAGATATAAAAAGGGCATACACAATAAAGTTGCAGACATGTTATCTAGACCCATTATAAATGCATCTACTATACTTAAGCATAATTCTGTGTTACATGAGAGCTACATTGAACAATATTCTCAAGACATAGACTTTAAAGATGTATATGCAACTTTCAGTCAAAGCAAACGAATATAAGAATTGGATTATCATGTACAGGACTGACTCTTATATCATTATGGGAAGTTATGCATTGCACAAACAGAAAGAGTAAAGATAATTCGAGAAGCACCCACTTCTCTAATATCAGGTCACTTTAGGGTAAGTAAAATAGTGGCACAGCTACAAAGATTTTTTTATTGGCCAAAAATGAATAAGACAGTTTCTAGATATGTAAGAGGGTGTACTATGTGTGCTAAAAGCAAGCCCAACAACAGAAAACTAGGCTTGTACACTCCATTACCAGTTCCTTCTCATCCTTTGGAAAGTGTTTCCATGGAATTTGTTGGAGGACTGCCTAAATCTAGGAAAGGTCATGATTATCTGTATGTTGTTGTGGATAGGTTCAGCAAAATGTGTATTTTGATACCTTGTAGTAAACATATTATAGTTGAACAAACTAAAAAACTATTTTTTCAACACGTATGGGTTCATTTTGGATTACCCACTTCCATTGTATCTGATCGAGACACCCGATTTATGGGAAATTTTTTGTCAAGTCTGTGGGAAGTAATGGACACCAAACTGAAGAAAAGCACAACTTTCCATCCAAAAACTGATGGGCAGACAAAAGTAGTCAACAGGACAGTGATCCAGTTGCTCAGAGGATATTGCATTAAGCATCCTAAGCTTTGGGATGAACATTTGTGTTATGTGAAGCATGCTTACAACTGAGCAAAACACTCTTCTACACAGAGATCTCCTTTTGAGACCTGTTTTGGTTTCACACCAAGGTCTCCTTTAGATTTTGTCTTTGGTAAGGACACAATAGTTGATGGACACAGTGATGTGGACAAGGCAACTAGGTTCATTGAACAAATGCAAGAGAGTCACTAGGTAGTACAGGAATAGTTGGAAAAGAGCTAGGCCAAATACAAGGCAAGGCATGACAAGCATCAGATGGAGCATAGTTTCCAAGTTGGTGACCATGTCTAGCTATATGTCAGCAAGGACAGAATGCAAGGTGAAGGTAAAAGCTAAAACCTATCAGGTATGGACCCTTCAAGATACTTGAGAAAATTGATGAGAATGCTTTTCACCTTGATTTACCAGCTTACATGCACATCTACTTAGTGGTAAATCTAGACAGCTTGAGACTATTTGAACCTTCATTGATTGAGGATCCTGAAGAGCAGAGTCAATTGCCTTCTATTGATGACTTGTTACCTGAAAATCTTAATGAATTGTAGGAAGACACAATTATGGACAAGAAGGTGAGGGCTATGCGCAGGGGAGATGCTGAGTACCTCAGAGTTGGGCTCAAGGGTTCAAAGACAAGCAGTGCAAAATGGATAGAGATTGGACAAGTGAGACAATTGTATCCTCACTTAGTCGATGCTTGAAAACCAACTTTTGGTGGTCCAAAGGCTTTTTCAGTGGGAAGGTCGTGATCCGAATTGGATAGATGAAAAAATTATCAGAGTTCTATGACAGTATCAAATCATGACAGACTTCAAAAACTTGTGAACAATGAGCTATCAGGAAGACCTCTGGACAATGGCAGTTTGTAGCCAGCATGGAACAACAAGGACCTCAGCCAAAATGCGCTGACTGAGGCCCATGGAGACCGTGCAGTGGCGCAAAACTAGCAGTTAGGAAGCTCAGATAAAAAAAACAGAGGCTGTTTCTGATGCGTGAATCGCACTTCGCTGGGAAAAACCCCTTGAAATGGAATAGCCCCGAGTGCTCGGTCACAAAGGAAACCCAAAAATTGGGGGAAAAGCACTAAATTGAAAGGCAGGTCTCGCACTCCAAAACTGGCGCTCTAAAACCGGTGGAATATCGAAGGCGTTTTGAGCGGTAAGTAGATTTGGTAGGGGAATGAGCAATTCCATACGTTGATTGATGCGTGTCCGACGGATGAGAGAGAAAACTGCTCTCATCGCAGCCTAATGTCCGAGCAAGTCAACCGCATGATAAGAGCAATAACTGTAGGGTCTGGAGGCCCTAGATTTAACGGCGGAGATTGCGCCCGATGGGGAGACTAGATTTGGCAAAGAAATAAGCTACGACGTATAAAAGTTTGAAGTCTAATTTGACCACTGAGTTGGCAGATGAATCATTTCACAACGTAACCAAAATAATGAATCGTCGAGGAAGAGCTGGCACTTAGTTCGTGAGAGGAAAAGTGGCCAACTCCCTATGAGATGTTACACAGTGGCACTGACACAGAGGTAGGGAATTCCAAGTGGACAGAGGTAGGGGAACTAAAGGGATAGAAGAAGAAGTGAACAATCAAGGGATGGATTGGCTTTAAGCCATGAAAAAATAGAGAACAGAGGACAGAGAAAGAAAAAGGAAGAAGAAAACAGTGAGACAGAGAAAACAAAAATTGAAGCAGAGAACAGAGAGCCAAGCTGACCTGCAGAGCTAAGGCAACAACGGATAGATAGAACTAGGCTTGAGAGGTTCAAGCAATCCATGTGAGGATATCTGTTGGGAATTTAGTACCAATTGGACTCATCCCCTTAAGACCAGTTGAGGTTGAGACTTAGTAAGGGGGAGTCTGTGTACTCTAGTGGCTTGGGGAATCCAAGAACCACCCTACTAATCATCATCTATTCTAGGAGACTCAAATTGAGCTCCTCATTGTAAAACTATGCTTAAAGACACAATAAAAGAAGGCCACCACTGAAAACTGGACCAGACACATAGCCCTGGAGGATAGGGTGAACTCCTTATTAAATTTTTGTGTTTTTCATTTTGCTTGTTATGTTTCTCTTACTATTTTCCAGTGTCTGTGTATTTTGCAATCTTATCAATCCATTGCCTAAGATAACATAGACACACACCAGCACATGAATATGTAATACCTTCATTAATTAATTAGATGAGATCACTCACAAGTTATTTTCAGATCAATCTACCTGTCGTCATCCATGGGATCAATCTATTTAGATTCTCTTCGATTTTCCTATTGTGCTTCTTTCAAACCTACTTCAGAAGACACTTCGGTCTCAACATCGGTAGATGTCACATCTACTAGTCATCCCTCCAACCCTCCTGGAGATGTGCATGTGAACCTTGCCTCTCATGAATATGCCTCAGGTAGTTCTTCTTTGTCATGTGGTCCTCTTCCTCCCATCCTCCCATATTTCATTCTGGTGAAGACATCATGGAATCCATGTCCACCCTGATTATCTTTGGGATGATATGCACCATCGTGTGTACTTCCTTCTGCAACAAGCCTGTGATCAATATTTTGTGTAGTCTAAATACTTCATTCATGGTGAGGTTGATTGTTTCCACCCCCCACTTACTTTGAGCCCAAGAATTCAAACCACATCCACCTTGTGGAAATTACATTTCCACCCAATGTTTGGGTAAGGGGGAATCCATTTTCGAGAGTTCATGAGAAGTAATTCTCCCCAACCCTCCTTTTACATCTGGTAGTGTGAAATCCATTGCCACTATTCTTCCCCACCTTGAAGAACCTTTAGGGTCCCATATCACTCCATATCACCCTCGGGATGATCCACTTAATCATTACTCCATATTCAATCAACAACACATCCCCTTAGACGTTGTTGTTGGTAAACTAGTGTATCATCTAGCTAAGCATCAATTCATTATATCTGAAGCCACTCTTTGGTATAGTGACACCATGTATGTGAACCCAAAAATTTAGTCCATTTGATTCATATATGCAGTTCCAAATGAGATTGGTAATCCACCATTTCCTTTCTCTTACTGCATCCTTCATCCATTCTTCCCACAAGAATACATCCATAAATTAAACAAATGGAAAACCACATCATCAAAATGTGTTTAGATTCCATTTTTCTAAATAGACTTCGCATGTACATAGCATGCTATAACCATACATTGAAAACTCGGGGGTACTCATGCCCATACATATCCTCATCATCCTCTAAAGGATCTCGTGCTAGTATGTCCAGATGCTTGAATCACTTATTTGAGCAACTGGAACACAATTGCACTCCACAAACTCATCCAGCTAGGGGTATCTTTCCCACCTTTTCACACCAGATTAGTCCCCTCCATCGTCATACGCTGGGGGGAATATCTCATGCTTGGGTGCATGTTGGCATTGTTGGACACTTTCTTGCTTGATTAACATAAATCTCGAACTAGACCCAAATGATCTAGATATGGTCGATTACCCCTTCATTCCTTGGATAGTCTATCCTATCAGCCTCTCCATTGAGCTATATACACATCATATATCATATATTCTTGATACCATATCTTCAAACATTTTACTCTATGTGATGCCAAACTTACCACCCGGTCCCCATGTTTTACTTGGTGGGTGGGGATGTTCCTAGATTTCCTCTAGTATTTCATTCTTGTATTCCTTCCTTCCCTACTTAAAAGTCACAGGAACCAGGAACCATCCTTCCAAGAAGCATTAAGGCCATTTTTAGACAAGTAAGGCCACCTACCTAAAATTCACAGATCTAGATTCCCATGGTAGGTTTGTTTGCTACGAGCTCGCCAAGATCTAAGGCCTTCTCCTACTCTCCAAATTATCCAATAACATAATGTGCAAATGAGTTGGATTTGGGAGCAAGAAGCCCTTAATAGGAAAACCACTATTTTTTACATCGACCATTGTGACCAAACCATAGCTCGGTTTGACGAACTATCAATACTCTTGGAAATCTCTCACAAGCTCTATAATGGGTCTCTCTCTATTTTTGATAATTTGAAACTTCACAAGGAAGCCATTTTTTCCAAGAGGCCTCACTTTGCCACCTAATTAAAATTGAATTTCTTCATATATGTTGCCTGTACTTTGGTACCAATTTATATTTACATTTGTTGACTCACATGTTGATTTTCATCAAGAGTAACCATTATTTACACATGTTTTTATGGTCCCCTTTGGGCCTGTTGTAGGGAAAAGTATCCGACTCGGATGACCCTATCCCACTCTAAGGGTGACAGTTCCTTAGCAACAACTGTAAAACAAACTACTTAAGGTTTACTTCTTTATGAAAGCAAAAGAGAATGGAGAAAGCACTAACCGTTGCCTTGCGCTTAATGTCGAATCCAAACTCTTCTCTTTGGCCGCTTGCTCCTAGCCCTTTGTTCTTCTGCTCGCCCAGCTACAATGAGATCCTGCAAAATAACAAAGAAGGAAACTACAAGAGGCATGCAATCATAACTGGTTCATGGATTAGTGTAAACCAAACATGCAATCATCACAATATATAATTGAAACAAGAGCACATAGAAGAACCTCAATAGCTTTTATTAATGAAGAAATAAAGGTTCTGAGAGTATTACAACCATTGCAGGTTCCAACCCAGCAACACCTCCCAGCAGAAAGAATTTATCTTCTTCACCTCTCTCAAACAATCACCCAATAACTCAATAATGAAACCAACAACATATCATTACTTTGCACAAAATTCCAGCCTCCTGAGCTCATAGGAGAGAGCTCAATATATAGATGAATTGAGAAAGGATGAGTCAACTTGCAACTGATGTGTAGCTACCTTGTGTCCTCTCTCTCTTCAGTTAATCTTTAGTTGATCTTCAGTTCTTGAGTCCACTTGGTGAACCTTGCTTCCACTTGGAGAAACAAAGCCTCTGACTCATCACAAGGCGAAATCCCTGATCCAAGTGTCATTTTTGGAAGATTCCAAAGAAATGACTCACTGTGCCACTTGTCCTTTCTCGCTCAGCGCAGGTGGCCTTTGTCCCACTTGCTTTGCAACGCAGGTACACCATGGAGCAACTGAGTTTCAGCGCAGAAACCTAGTGGAGCACCTGCTTTGATTTCAGGATTGCTTGTTTTTGAGTGTTTTCAGGTGGAGAACTGATCTGAGAGCTGTTGGCTTGCTGACCTTGTTCCTCTAGGGGTAGGAACATCATGTTTTTCTAACTTTGGATCCCTTGGATTATTGACAATTCATGCTTGTTGCTGTAAGGCACAAAATTGTCTATAACAGATGCCCCCTAAAGTATGAGGTGGTTTATCGGGTGAAATGCTTTATTGAGAGGATCCGAAGTTCATTCAATCTGCTGAGAAGTGTCCTGTAATAAGATACAATACAATACATTAGTTTTCATACATTTTTCATGATCTAGCTGAGGCGGGCATACCCATGCTCAGTTTTATAAATACATTTTGGTACATAGAACAGACGATCGTCTGATTGTAGACTGATAATTCTCTGCCGAAATTATCATCCTTTGAGAAGGATGATCATCTGCTGTAATGATGTACATATCAAATGTCTTTATGTCCTGAATATATATCGCAGCCCGGATGGATGAAACTAGATCCGGGGTCTTCAATCTCTTCCGATCTTCACTCGATGTACAAGTCGATCCATGTGAGAGTTTCTTGAAGTCGAACATGGAAAGACATCGCTTGATTACCGGTCAATGATGTAAACCGTTAACAAGCGCGAGAGGAGTCACCGATAAGGATGATGACCCTCAAGGTACGGCAGTACAATCCACATGGTGGGAATAAAGGACTTGGCGTCGACCACCATGCAAAATCTTCTGGTCGAAGGTCATTGATGTATACCTGTCGCCGGAAGTGAGAAACTTGCCATTGAGGCATGCAAGCTTCAAAGTACTGAGGGGGGTGTTCCTAGATCAACTCCTTGGATAATGAGCTGATGTCGACAAGGAGCGATCCGTCAAAGGAGGGCCTTAATGAATCCCACATCAGTGACACGGAACGGAGCTAGTGATTGTGATGAGGTGAAAACAAACTGTGATGTATGATTCAGGGTGGCAGTCATGAAGTGGATGAAGGATAATGTATGGCAGTGGGTGGAACACGGTTGACTCTTTACAGAACCACATCTCTTGAACATATAACGACACTGATGTGATGGATTGGTAGCATTACCCCAATTGTGGATGGTGTGGCGAGGACCATGGTTATGAGACCGGTGAATGAAACAACCCAACCCGATGTGATACGGAGGACAAAGTGTCATGTTCAAGAGCGACTTGCTACCATTAATGTTGTGAGGTTCTCCCAATTTTTCCCCAGTCATTGCTGATCAGTACCTCTTTATTTTTGTCAAGCTTGAGGAGGATAACATATGCTTGTTCTATAACCTGCCCTTCGGGCAAGCCCATCGCTATGTTTTAACGAGCCTAGCGATAGGGAAACTCGTTCTCGTCTAAAGACAAGTTTGTCGCTATTTAATCATTTTAACGAGTCTAACGACAAAGAAAACTCGGTCCTTTTCATTTTTAGAGAGTCTGAAAAGGTACGAAAAGTTAACTCCAAAATTCCTTTTTCGTCTTCTAATCCCTTAAGTCCGAAAAAGTATAAAACAGTACAGAAGGGATGAATTTTCGATTTCTTTAACGAGCCGAACAAAACAAGCGCTCGATCTTTTTGTGTAATAATCCCTCAGGTCCAAAAAGATTAAAATCTAGAGGAGGGATAGCTCTTCTTGTCCTTTAACGAGCTGGAAGGCCAAAACTCGGCAAACTTTTCATATTTTACGAGTCAGTGAAAAGAGCTCAAAGAAGACTCGTCTTTTGAGGAACGAGTGATGAACAGGGATAGCAGCAGATTCCAGGTACAGGTTGGAATTCTCCAATCACGGCAGTGTCACAAGGATGGCTAACTGAAATCACTCTTCGCAGCTGTTCCTCAAAATGGGTAAACAAACATATGGAGGTGAACGATTGGCCAAATGAACGGATGGAGGTGATGGCATATAAACACGACCAAGGGCCTTTAATATGGCTTTCAAAGGTTACATTTCTCGAGGTTGTTTACCGGTTCATTTTTCTGGATGAGCTTGAACTGTAGGGAAAGATTGCTCACAACTTGTGTTTATTTTTTAACGAGCATGAACTCTGTACAAAACTGCTCAATTCTTGCGTTTATTTTTTAACGAGCATGAACATTGCTAAAACTGCTCGATTATATGGTTTACTTTTGATTTTTACCATAATTAGCTTCTCTTTTTCATTGATAGCACTGCATTTTCAATTTGCTGCAACAAACTAGTTAGAAATGGGTAATATTTACTTGAAAATGAGATTAACACATCAATATTTACCTTGAATTACGTAAGAAAGCAAATAAAAAGGGTTTTACCTCTCATTTTACCATTTCATTTGCATTTTGCTTGTTGGAGCTTTGGAGGAGCTTCTTTCCCCTTGATTTTCATCAGCTGATTCCGGGAGATTCTGCGGACGATTTTCGGCGCCGTTTGGACCAGGTAGGAGCTAAACCTTAGCTCTTCATTTTCATGGTTTCATTTTCCTGTTTTATGCCTGTTTTGTTGCTCTATTGAGCCTCTGGGGTTTTGCCAGGGCGCCCTCTGATCAACGCAGGTTCCCCATTCGAAAACTGCGTTGGGATCCAAGCTGCTTGAAGGAAGCTTGTCCCCCAACGCAGGTAGTACACTGGGCACCTGCTTTGGGGCATAAAAGCAACAATGTTTCACAGATTTTGATGAAATTTTCGCCAGTTTTTCATCAATTTCAGGAGCTGACTCATCCTCTTGTTTTTTTTGCAGGGATTCTTGAACAAGATGACCCTAACATGGCGAGAACGAGAACATGAAGAAGAAGATATGATTTCCCTTCATGATCCTGTTACGGTGGGCGCATTGCGAGACTGTGGTTTACTGAATTTTTTCCGTATCTCTAGCATGAGAGCACAGATTTCACTACTGCAGTATTTGCTTGATGCTTGGGATCCTATTAACCAAGTATTCCAGATCAGGAACAAACCTATTCCGTTGACTGTGACAGATATTTACTTCTTGACTGGCCTGTCAAGGCGGGGTGCCCCCATTTCTTTATCAGGTACAGTTCGGGGGAATGATTCCGTGAGAGATTATGTTCGCCAGTATTGCAGGGAGGGGTCCCAGCCGAGCAGAGACGGCAAGGTGGTTATCCGTGATGTTACTAGCAGGCCTCTCAGGTCCATTCTGTATACTCTTGGTAGGATGGCCGGTAGTGCATCTTTACATGTTGCCAACAGGTCTCACATGCAGCATGCCTTGGAATGTCTCCAACCGAAAATCTTCAACTGGAGTGATGCAGTGCTTAGTGAAGGACGGGAAGCTGAAGAACTTTGGTTTTGGTTCGATTCTGACTGCCTTCGCCTTGGAGAAGATCCCTCTGATGCAACCTCAGTACATTGATCTCGGAGTGCCTTCTCCTACCGAGCCACGTATGCAGCGATGGGTCGATCACATGTCCAGGCATGCCGGTCAATCCCAGATTTCTTTCAATGCTGCTTTCTTTAGGTGGTTTGATCGCCAGGAGATGGCTTTTTCCGAGTACCCATATGTTGGTATGGATTTCTGGGGCGATCCGGATATGGTACTGCCAGACGGTGCTCAGTGGGATGCTACTGGTAAGAACTTCAACCATATTACCGTTCATTGTTTTCATTCATAATGTTCTTGTGCTTTATTCTTTCAAGACTTTAATTGAACTCATGTGCGCTTGCAGATGTCGGTCCTGTTCGTCCGGCATTTCGTCCGAAGCCATCTGTTACTGTTCCGGCAGAGGAACCTGCTCGGAGAGTTATTATCCGTGATCTTAGCGACACAGAGACCCTTACAGCTGTGCAGGGGCAGGTCGAGAACCTTACCCGTGGTCTTCCGGATGTACAGATTGACGAGTTACCTTTACCGATGCAGCAGCATACTATCGGTGTACCTAGACGATGGACCCGTCTTCTGCGCATGATCGCACATACTGTGGCTTACTATCAGGAGCATCACTAGGCTAGGGTGCCCCCTAGCATTTTGAGTTTTTAGGTCATATGACCAGTTTTGTCTTGGTTACAGAACATCATGTATGAACTTTAGGAACAACTTATATATATATTTTGATTTTCAAGTCTTATCCTGGTTGCTTTGGATGATTCATATGTACACTTTTTATGATGTGTCCTTTATAAATGTTGCAAATGTCTGTCTAACACATAGTTTTCCAATGAGTCAGTTAATGTGTTTAGATTTCTTGAAATATGTTGATATTGAATTGAATCAAATCGTCTTTCCAAGATCTTTACTCTTAGGAACATGCGATAAATAGCTGGATTACGAACAGAATATATACCATTGAGTTGTAGTACTACGAGCTGTGAGTCTAGCCTGACAATTAGTCGGCGTATGCCTCGTGTGATGGCATCAGAGAGTAGTTCTATCAACACGCTATATTCAGCGATGTTATTCGTTGATTGCCCAATACATACACCTCTGAAACTTACTAACTCGCCATTTGGATTAAAAATGGCCCATGCTGCGGAGGATAGGTTCCGCAAACTACGACTTGCTCCGTCAGCATATCCAACACATGTCTCCATAAGGTTTGACATCTGCAACGAATGAAAAAGGGGAATCACTCAACCAGAGTAAGAACTTTGGCGAAAACAAAATACAACAAAAGCACGCAGGTTACTATTTAAGCATAGTAACGCTTGAGGTACAGCTCGTTCCGGGGCTGTGCCAGTGGAATTCCGTCGTAATCTATTAACTCGTAGGCTCCTTTTGCTAATACTCTTTTAACAATATAGGGGCCCATCCATAAGGAATTGAATTTACCTGCTCCTAATTTATCGGATTCTTGGTCATAAAGCAAGACCAAATCACCTTCTGAGAAGACGCGGGGTTTGACATTTTTGTCGAACTGAGCCTTGACTCGTTTCTTATGGGCTTCGTTAGCCAAAGCGGCATCACGACGGGTTTCATCCAATTGGATTAATTCCATGAAACGAGCCTCTTCTTCTGAAGTTCTGGGGAGGAGATCAATTGCGAGTTTAAGCGACAAAATTTCACACTGGATCGGTAAGACTGCTTCTAGACCGTACACCAATTGAAAAGGTGTGAAACCGGCCGCGTTTCTTACCGAGGTTTGGTAGGCCCACAAGGCTGCATACAGGATTAGGTGCCATCTTCTTTTATGAACTTCGATCATTCTCTGCAACATACGCTTCAGGACCTTGTTGATTGCTTCAACTTGTCCGTTGGCTTGTGGATAATACGGAGTAGAGCTGTCGTGAGATAGCCCTAGTTTGGCAGCTAATTCGACCATCATGTGATTGCGGAAGTGCGATCCATGATCTGTAACTATAGCCTGGGGTACACCGAACCTGGTGACTACATGATTGAAAAAGAATAGGGCAGCTGTTTCACCAGTATTGTCCAATGTAGGCATCGCCTCGGCCCATTTGGTAAAATAGTCAACTGCGACTATAATATACCCATGCCCCCCGGTCGAGGTGGGGTTACATTGCATGAAATCGATGCCCCATTTGGCGAAAGGCCCAACCGCAACTATTGGTTGTAGCGGTGCGGGTGGTCTTCTGGTTTTGCTATCGAAGATTTGGCAGGAATGACAACTTCGGACTGCGATTATGCAATCTTTGAACATTGTTGGCCAAAAATATCCTGCTCTTAATATCTTTTGGGCTGTAGCGAAACCTGATTGATGCCCCCCACACGCGCCTGAATGACACTCATTCAGGGCTTTTTCGGCTTCTTCATGGGTGAGACACCTCCTCAGAATGGTATCGATACCACGACGGTAAAGAGTATCACCGACGATCATGTAGTCTTTTGCTTGGTATCGTATACGTTTCTGTTCGGAGTGAGAGGTGTCAGGCCGAAACTTTTGGGTTTGGAGATAGATAATTATATCTCCATACCATTCATCGCTTGCAGATATCAGAAATAAAGTCTCGTCCACTATTGACTCCTTGGAAGTTTCGTCGTTGGACGATGATGGGAGATCGCATAATAATTCTGCGAATACTAGAGCTTTCTTTGACTTGGATTTCACAAATTCCAGATCAAACTCTTGAAGGATCGCTATCCATTTGGAATATTTGCCCCCCAGCAACTGTCGCGACAATATATAAGTCATGGGGTTGCAATATGACAGAATGGTAGTTTTCCTAAAGAGGATATAATGCCGAAATCTCTGTACCGCTTGAACAGCAGCGAGCGCTAGCTTTTCAACGTAAGAATATTTACTTTCTGTATCATTTAAGTTTTTACTTAAATAATATACAGGATGTTCAACTCCATCAACTTCTTGTACTAAAACCATCGCAATGGTTGTATCTGCTGCAGCTAGATACAGGTTAAAATCCCTAAGATAATCTGGGGTGTACATTAATGATGCTTTTACTAGGGACTCTTTCAAAGCGTCAAAGGAGGCTTGCGCAACCTGGTCCCAATCGAAGGGTACATATTTTTTCAAAAGACGTGTATAACCTTTAGCAAGTTCTGCGTAATTTGGAATGAACCTCCTCAGAAAGTTTGCTTTCCCTTGGAGTTTCTGAATCTGAAGCAAATTCGAAGGTGGAGGCAAATTAATGATTGCCTGAACCTTACAGGGGTCGAGACGAATCCCATCTTTAGAGACTACAAAGCCAAGTAAACGACCAGAACCGACGCAAAACACACATTTGTGAGGGTTGAGTCTTATCTTGTAGTGTCGGCAATGTAAAAATATCGCTCTTAAATGCTGCGGATGATCAGTCCGCTTTCGCGAATGAGCCGGAAGATCGTCGAGATATGGTTGAACAATGCTCTTGATGTCATGGAAGGCGTAATTCATAGCCCTCTGAAAAGTTGCCCCTGCGTTCTTCAAGCCAAAGGGTAATTTTCGATAAGCAAACGTGCCCCACGGACATATAAATGCAGTCTTCGACTGGTCCTGTGGGCGGATATTTATTTGATTATACCCGGAAAATCCATCCATAAAGGAAAAGATTTCACATCTGGCGCATTCATCAATTTTCTGGTCGATGAAGGGTGTGGGGTAGTTGTCCTTCGGACAAGCTTGGTTTACATCCCTATAATCGACGCACACTCTTATCATCCCTTGTTTTTTCATAACAGGGACAATATTCGATACCCAATCGGTTAGAGGAACCGGGTAGATGAATCCAGCATGGAGAAGTTTCTCAACTTCTGCTTTAATGGCAGCGACTTTCTTAGGGTGCACCTGTCGAAGCCGTTGTCTTACTGGTTTGACATCAGGATACATTTTAATTTCATGTTCAACGATACTCGAGTCGATGCCTGGAATTTCATCATATGACCAAGCAAAGACATCTCTAAATTCGCGAAAGAGAGCGTTATATATTTTCAGTTCTGAAGGGGAACAACCTTTGCCAACATGAATATTCTCTACAACATCAGGTTTTGTCGAGATATTTATGGCTATAGTCTCTTCGATATTCGATAAGTTTCGCTCGGAATCCACCGTGTTTACAGTATTTGTTAGGAATTCAAATACTGAAGGGTGGTAAAGATCTTTCTGAGTATCTTCTTCGTATTCTGGAAGAAGGGAACGATGGTGGTGATCATTCCATGGTGCCCCCTCAATCATCATTGATTGTAAGATTCCTTCGTCAGTCCCATGTACTCTCGACCAAGGATCTAATGGGGTACCATATTCCCTAGATCTATCTACCCAAACGCTCGACGAGCGTTGATTTGGGTTTGCCTCCCATGCATGAAACATTGATTGCTACAATATTTCAATGGGGCTTGGTGGCAAAACCATTGCATGATCCATAGCGACTCTGCCTTCTGTGACTTTCAAGGTGGATACCATATTGCATGTTGCTACAAATGGTACATTTCCTATACAAATAGGAGGTGGTAGCGCGAAAGTTCCCATCATAGTGGGGTCTTTCAACAGACCTACTCCAATGTCTTGAATCGACTGGTCGTTGCCATGGATCATGGGAACGCTTCCTGTAACTTGTGAACCATTAGGGAGGAAGTTTTGTTGATCGACGACCGTAATCCCTCCTTCAAAGGGGAATGCGATCTTCCTAAAATAAGTCGACACAACAGCTTGCATGGCATAAATCCATGGCCTTCCCAGTAGGATGTTATAGTCAAGATTGCCATCGATGACTTCAACATCTATTTCTACTGTTTTGCCCCCTAGTTCAACCTTCAGGTTACTAAGGATACCGTAAGGGGTATATATCCTCCCGTCGAATGCTTTTAATGTTGTCGATGATCGCGACAAGTTTGGAGATCCTAAAGTTTTCCAGCAACTCATCGACATAATACACGTCGATGCTCCCTCATCAATAATCGTTCTATGAACTGTTTTGTTGAGGGCTTTCACTTGGACAAGGAAAGCTAATTGAGCCGGCAACTGAGGATCATACCCTTTGTGATCAAAGGATACCAGATTGGAATCTTTAGGATCCACCCCACCAATTGCTGATAACAATGCCTGCCTTTGGGATGGGCAATGCTGTAATACCTCGAGAGTCAACATAGCAGATGGCGATTGCGCCAAATCTACTATTATGTTGTAATGCTGTGCCGCTCTGGCACGAGGATTAAATGTCGACTTGTGTACTACTCCCTTTGGCGGTTTTATTGTTAATTCATGTGTGATGGGGGGTACAACTTCTGCCGAAGTTGTCGTCGAACTGCTAGGTTGATCTGTCCCTTTATCGCTCGACACCTGTGGATTCCCATAATCTTTGCTCCTTGTCAAAATCAAAGCATCATTTTGCTGTTTCGAAATCGACAACATAAGTACTTGGGACGGGGAAGCGTTTCCACTATCAACCAGATTTTGACCTGGGTTAGGAAATTGATCACTTGACACAGTTGAGGTATGAGGACTTTTAAATAACCTCTTTAGCTCACCTTTGAATGGACAATCCTTAGTGTTGTGATCTTTGTCATCGCATATTTGACACGGAAACTGTTTCCTATTCCCAGGAGGGTTTGAAGAATTTTTCTTAGGGGATGACCCACCTTGTTTATTCTTCCTCCCTTTGTTTTGATTCTTCTTGCTTCCTGGTTGATTGGTTTCTTTGCCCTTATCTGTCGATACGGCATTTACTTCCGAAGCAAGAACTTCTTCATGCGCATTTTGATTCGAATCCTCACGGGCCTTCTTTTGATTGGTCCTTTTCGGATTCGTGTTTGCCGTGCCAATCACGCCATCACCGGCATGAGAGTCACTGTTTGATTTAGGAGGAGGAGGGATTGAAAACTCTGGTCTAGGGGCGTCTGGTATTTTGTCATAGAGCGTGTCGGACTGAGTATATACTAAATCCAAGTATTGTGCACGAGCTATAACTTGCTCTTCTGTTACGACTCCTCCCTTTGCTACATCTTCCGTTATGGCCGGAAGTAACGACTTTACAAACCACTCAGCTAAAAGCTGATCAGGAACGTATGTTTTAACCATTCTTCGTCGACGTCGCCACTCATGTATATGATCTGATATATGAGTTACGGTTGTCTGTTTGAAGTTAGTCAATATCTCTGTTCCGGTTTCATACCTTATTGGTAATTGAAAGTGGGTTAAGAATGTCGTGGCAAGCGAGCCAAAATTGTCGAACGAAGCTCTAGGCAATTCTATATACCATTTTGCCGCTGGACCTGTCAATGTCCTCTGAAAGAGGCGAAGCCTTATCGAATCGTCATTCAAAGTGTTCGACGAACACCACAGATGAAATGTCATCACATGATTCGACGGGTCTTCACCTGGATTTCCATTGAATTTAGGAATGTCGGATGGAAGTTTGTGCGGAATCACTGGCCACCAAGGGGCGTAAGCAATTGGATCGTTTGTTAACCGATGTAAATCAGGCAACTCTAAGGTCGCCACGAATGGTAACTGCTGGTTCAAGTTAGGTGAAGCGTAACCAGGATACGATGGAATCGCCTGAACAGTCGGTCTTTGCATACCAGCATAATGGAGTTGATGTTGGTACGATGAATACGGTTGATGGACTTGACCACTATAAAGTGGTTGATTTTGACCATTTTGAATATATGGTTGTCCAGTATTCGCAAATATTTGCTGTTCAGAACCTTGGTACACTTGTTGGAATTGCGGCTGTTGGTATTGCATTATCCACGGTTGCGACACCATGGGTTGTTGCGCTACACTAACCATTGGACCAAGATGTGGGGTAGTTGTACCCAACTGTACTTATGTTGCCCCACCAGTAGGTAATTGCGGTTGGGTCGCAGGGTCAAGGGGCTGTTGCATGAGAACCTGAGCAATCTGAGGTTGACATACAATAGGCATTGTTTGAACTTGCGACACGGTCACAATAGCCGGTGTAGTTGGGATGTTTGTCACAGGTACACACTGTTGCATAGAATATACAACTCTCGGTGGCTGGGATAGCATAGGTACCCAACTACTCGTTGTAATTCTGCCATAACTTGAATAAGGTTGAGAACTCCCGTATGGGTACTGCCCCCCATACGGTAGCAACCCAGAACTCAAGGCAATTGACTGTCCTGGAGGACTGGATGGCCTAATTAGATTCCCAAAAGGGTCAATTTGATGAGCCTCACCATGAGAGTTACCAGACATTACTCCGGAACAAACAGGAACAGACCATACTGTCGAGATAGTCTCTTGGTGGACTCCTTCTAGCGACTGAGAGCTAGTTGGGACAGATGGTATGCCGGCGAACATTGTTGGATTTGCAGCAGGTAATTCTGCCGTCGCCGTGTCATTCGACACAGTCCTAGATGTCGACGGTTGTTCAGTCATTTTTAGTCTATCCAATTGATCACCTAGTGATTCTACATGAACTTCCACTGGTGATGGACAAACTTCTGTTGTAGCAGGAAATAGAGCGACCCCTACTCCAAATTGAATTGGAGTGGATACTTGCGGTTCTTCTATAATTTCCTCTATCGCAATCAGACCAGGTGGAAGAGGAAGACCGTCAGGTCCATAAAAGATTTCCGGTGCCGAAGAAGGGGTTGTATCGACCGCGACGGATGTTCGAGGAACAAAAGTATTTTCCCCCAGACTAGGATCAGTATTACTGTCCCTCTGTGGCGATTGAACTTCTTCTATAGAGGCAGGGTTTCCGGAAATGTTTGGAGTGACCAGAATCTCGGATGTTGTTGGAACACTTGTTCTAACTTTTAAAGGAGATTTTGAACTGGTTCGACGAGCTCGTTTTGTCCGGATTGTTTTCGATTCCGGAGACAAAGACGGTTGACTCGAAAGCCTCCGAGAATGACGGATATTCAATTGACTTTCTTCCACGATTGCGGATTACTCGATCAACTAAAATATAAAGGGGAAAATTTGTGTTTCCGATTTGAATGAATTTTATTAGACGCTTTTAAACATAACTTTGCTTTTTCATGTTTTAAGAGTCGAGAAAAAGCTAAATATGACTCTAGTCTCCTTCGATGTATTAACGAACCCGAAGTGACAAATGCTCGGTTGGACCTTTTCAGTTATAGAGTTTGAAAAGGGCCAAAAGAAACTGCTCTGGAGATCTAGGCAGAGGGTGTGCCAAACCTTTCGCGAAACCACAGAATACGTTTTACGGTACGGGTGGTCGATCTTCGTGAATGCTGTGTTCACTGCATCGCGATCAGTAGGGCGGCCGACATGGCTTCCTATAGATAAAGGATAATTGCCTATAGGGGTCTCCCAATATATACTCGACGGCACGTGGGAGCACAAGTCCGTATTAGTGCCACCGACTCTCAGGAGGAATCACCCACCTTCGTAGAGATCGACAGTCACTATGTTTAACGACGCCGGAACACGTCTCTACCTAGACCTCTAGATGTTTTGCGTTATGTTTCAAATGCTTTGTTAGGTTCATTCAGTATATTTTAAGTTGATCTTTTTAAAGTTTGCCTTTCAAGGTTCACCACGAGATGTATATGACAAATTCCTAAATGCAGCCTAAGATGAGAAGCAAGCTTTTTCAAATCTTTTTGACTGATGAAAATCTTAACTATTGAGGGAGAAGAAAGGCAAATTCTTTTCACACAGTTCATAAAGCAAAAACTAATGCACTTTCTCCTAAATCATCATGCAAACTTTTTCAAATGCAAAATGCACAATGCATGTATTTTCTTTTCCCTTTCTTAATGTGGATGAATTACAAAAAGAAAGTGGTTATATAACTTTGATTTCGATTTAAAGTGAAAGTAAACAACTTTGTCCAAAATCAAAAGACACCTTAAGATTCACTTGCTTAATCACTGGAAATACATGAAATCAAACCATACTAACGAAAGTAAAATGACTAATCAGCTATGGACAACAAACAAGCTAACTCTTTAGACCAGCAAAATGCCTAACACAGGTTCAGATCTAAGAGGCCAAAAGCATGACTAGTTTACTTTTCGTTATGGGAAATTGTAAATGAGTAAGAAATACAAAGAACAAGTACAATTTCGTTATATAACAGAGGCAGAATGATGGCAAGTAATATTGGTTTCAAAACAGGCACAAGACTGACACCTAGCAGCAAAACTAAGTGAAAACAGGCAAGAGAAAGGAGGAAACCCCAAATGCACTAGGCAAATTTGGGCCAACGCAGGCTCTGCACAGCCAAACTGGCTCTCAGCGCAGGTGGTCCCTTCGGGACCTGCGTTGCAAAGCAGGTAGCATGTGTACTACCTGCTTTGGAAAACGAGAATTGCGTTTTCACAGTTTCCGGGTCATAATTTTCTCAAAAATGCACGGTTTTTGCTCAAATCAGAAGCAATCAGTCAAGCACACTCAAAGGGATGATTAAGAAGGTGCAAAGCTATCACTAAGAGCTTACAAGGATCCTTGTAGATCAGCTTTTCAAATCATGAACTTGCTCAGAAATGAGCTAGAGTAGCTGCCCTCTACTTCGCTTTTGATATAGTCAAAAGCTTTTCGATTTGGTACTATTTTGTTCAGGAAATGAATAGCAAAATACTACAAACACAATCAAACAGATACGATCCCCAGCGGAGTCGCCAGTTTGTTGTAGGGAAAAGTATCCGACTCGGATGACCCTATCCCACTCTAAGGGTGACAGTTCCTTAGCAACAACTGTAAAACAAACTACTTAAGGTTTACTTCTTTATGAAAGCAAAAGAGAATGGAGAAAGCACTAACCGTTGCCTTGCGCTTAATGTCAAATCCAAACTCTTCTCTTTGGCCGCTTGCTCCTAGCCCTTTGTTCTTCTGCTCGCCCAGCTACAATGAGATCCTGCAAAATAACAAAGAAGGAAACTACAAGAGGCATGCAATCATAACTGGTTCATGGATTAGTGTAAACCAAACATGCAATCATCACAATATATAATTGAAACAAGAGCACATAGAAGAACCTCAATAGCTTTTATTAATGAAGAAATAAAGGTTCTGAGAGTATTACAACCATTGCAGGTTCCAACCCAGCAACACCTCCCAGCAGAAAGAATTGCTCTTCTTCACCTCTCTCAAACAATCACCCAATAACTCAATAATGAAACCAACAACATATCATTACTTTGCACAAAATTCCAGCCTCCTGAGCTCATAGGAGAGAGCTCAATATATAGATGAATTGAGAAAGGATGAGTCAGCTTGCAACTGATGTGTAGCTGCCTTGTGTCCTCTCTCTCTTCAGTTAATCTTTAGTTGATCTTCAGTTCTTGAGTCCACTTGGTGAACCTTGCTTCCACTTGGAGAAACAAAGCCTCTGACTCATCACAAGGCGAAATCCCTGATCCAAGTGTCATTTTTGGAAGATTCCAAAGCAATGACTCACTGTGCCACTTGTCCTTTCTCGCTCAGCGCAGGTGACCTTTGTCCCACTTGCTTTGCAACGCAGGTACACCATGGAGCAACTGAGTTTCAGCGCAGAAACCTAGTGGAGCACCTGCTTTGATTTCAGGATTGCTTGTTTTTGAGTGTTTTCAGGTGGAGAACTGATCTGAGAGCTGTTGGCTTGCTGACCTTGTTCCTCTAGGGGTAGGAACATCATGTTTAGGGAACTTTGGATCCCTTGGATTATTGACAATTCATGCTTGTTGCTGTAAGGCACAAAATTGTCTATAACAGGGCCTCTCCTAAGTTGCAACATTATCGAGTCACCCCTGTTTAGAGCATCTGAAATGTGTCACCCTTGCATCTGTGGAGTCTGTTCAGAGTCCCATTGTGTCCTGTTACATTGTATCATCCATATTTGCATCACATTCATCTCATTCTACTCATTTTGGGCCTCCATCTATACTAATCTATCATTGCAAAGCCTCCTTCTGAGTAATTGACCATCCCTTCTAGATTCAAGTCAGTTGCTACCAGGTCAACCATGCATAATATGCTCTAACAAGGGAAATTGTCAGTCCACCACTCATATTTTCCCTCCATCATCATTCGTGGTGTTAGTCTCTAAGTCATGTTACTACGATCCTCATGCCTTCATTGAGGAATCCTCATTGCCTCAACTTTGGTGGTCCCTCTTCTGTTGACTTCAACCCATTTATTCCAAAAGAGTGGTTTAGAGGGAAATGTACCTTGGTTACAAATTTCATCATTGTTTGTTGCCTCAGATCAAGCAAAGGGAATCATCATTTCCATTTGACTTGGTTAGTTCTTGCATGCTTGGCTCAAGCTCGTTATCACACGGCTGAGAATTGTACACTTGATGGTCTAGTGATATATTATATTGTACCGACATTTCTCGGGTGTGTGTGAGATGTTTTAGACCTCATAAGGAGGCGGCCCTTTAGGTATCCCCCCAAATGCTTGGATGTCAACAACTCATGATCCAACCTCATATGCAATTCCATAGATTTGACTGGCTTGGTTTCCATCGATCACAACGCTCACAACATGTTTTGTCTCCTTCAGATGATCCATTCAAATCTTCAGAGCCCTTTCCTGTTCAACAAGGCTCTTTGGTTGTGATCCCCCCATCACCATGTCATCTTGAGGGGAATTATATACCATGTACTCAGATCTACAAATTTTATTATATTCAGTCTTGGCCTATGTTTTTCCAGGCACATTATATATATGGGACTCATTGTATCATGTATCATGTAATTTGTTCCTTAGACCCACATTTTTGGGAGCACGATTATTATTTGCACTAAATTATCTCGGCGGTCATGGGTATGCCTCCCCTGCCTCATTTGAGATTATGTACTCCAAACTAAAAGGAGACTTATATTAGATTAATAGGTCTCTCCCCCTCCATTATTAGTCCTTCCTTGTCTTGCTTCAGCTCTCTCTCTCTCTCTCTCTCTCTCTCTCTCTCTCTCTCTCTCTCTCTCTCAGACTTCCCTTTGGTGTATCGTGAAAGTGGAACCTACAATGTACTTCGGTGATATGATTTTCTCCTGACACTCTTACGTTGGGGAGCAATCTGTTATCACCCAAAAATGGTCACCCATCTATTTCTTCCTAAGTTTATTTAAATACACCATATAGGATTAATTTTACCATAGTAAATTCACTTTCACAATGGGAAATAATTTAGTAAACCATTTTTCCTAAATTATTTTTCATTAAAATTCAAAAACCCCATGAGAATAATTGAATAAATCATTATTTATTTATTTTTCTCTAGAAATATGTTTTAAATCATTATTTGATAATTATTTTTGGACACTTTTGACTTAATCACATTGGAATAATTAAATAAATCATTATTTGTTTATTATTCCTTATTTTTATTTTTGGAATAATTGTTAAACCATTATTTAATAATTATTTCAAATTCACACCTTTCTTATTTCTCACAAAGTGATTAAAAAATCATTTTTATATTTTAATTACTTCAACCATTTTCTAAATAAAGATATTTGACCATTTTGAATATATTTCCCCTCTCCAAAAAATATAATAAAGTATTCACAACAACTAGATTTTGATTTAGTTAATAATATTTTATTATTTTCTAATTCCTAATTTGGCTCAATACTTTGTTATAAATAGAAGGTTTTCCCATTCATTCTTCAACTTGATCATTCTCATTGTCACCATTATCGTATTATTCCCTTTGAGCTCCCACTTGACTTCAAGTTATTTTTGTTTGTCTTCTGCCCATCGCAAGTTGAGAGAGAGAGAAATATATCATTGAAGCACAAGAACACCAAAAGGACCCATCCCATGGAGAGGGATCTATAGATCCAATTGATCTGAATTTAAACAAGATTGTAAAAACTTATAGATATAATCTTAAACACAAAGATGCAGCGAAAAATACTTCATTTCATTAATAGAAAAATACTGAACTATGCTTACAAACATAATGGAAATAAAATAGCTCGGGCGATGGTAGCTTACCTCTAAGGAGAGATGTGGTGGCTACATGCCTCTAAACTGTGTTACAATGAGGCTCAAGGGCCTATTTATTATTGGAAAACATGAGAAAACCCTAAACAACCAAAACCCTAACCATAGGAGATGTAACAACAAGAGTTTGTGGGTCCCGTTGGGGTTAGTTGGGCAACCAACTTCCCGGAGTCATAACTTGGTTATATTATCTCCATTTGGTGTGTATGATACCTTGTTGGAAAGGTCTATTCGAGTACTACACGTTTCACCATAGGTCCCTTCCTATTACTATGGGCCTACTGCAGACCCCAAAAAAATGTTGTTTAAGGGGTCAAAACTGCTCCGGAAATTCAGGACTCGAAAAACTGCTAAAAATAGTAAATGCTAAAATGAACAAGGAAACAAATGAAACTGACTGGGGGGTCTAGGTGGAATAGGTAGGTCGCCACCAATATACACCTAGATAATTCCTCCCACCTTAGGAAGAAACGGTCCCCATTGCATGCAGAGCCTCCATGAGGTAAGGAAAAGTTTTGTTGAACCTGGTCCTTGGTGAACCACTTGCCTTGGTGAAGGAGTTGGCCTACTTTGAAAACTCAATATAGATATATCCTATGTTAATGAGTGTTCTTGATATGTGTGTCCATGATCTGATTAGTTGTCGCATTTTCCATGCAGAGAGATTTGAGCTCTTTTGGTGTGAGTTATTATTCAATGTCATGTGTGTCCAACAATGGTGGAAAGTATGGGCGAAGGTGATCTACATTGAACATTGGGTGTAGACCAAGGAACGATGGGATGTTGAGCTCAAAGGAATTGTCACCAATGGCATTGGTGATGGTGTATGGCCCATATCGGAGTGAGTGAAGCTTGTTGTGGGGTACAACAAGGCACTCCTTCTACAATTGTAGCCAAATTTTGTTGCCCACTTGGAACTTGTGCAACACTTGATGCTCATCATGGTGCTGCTTGTACATAGCATTGGCTCTATCCAATATATCATGGACTTGCTTGTGGATGTGTTAAATGTTCTCAATGAAGTTGTTAGCCCTTTTTTCTTCGAATTGAAAATGAGCTGAATCTACTTGAGTGGCTACATATGGTATGGCCACATCAATGAGGCATAATGGATGAAATCCAAACCCTATCTGAAAGGGGTTGTGGTCTGTTGAGATGTGGAGAACTATGTTGTAGCTGTGTTGGACATAGGGGATACTTTCATCCCACGTGTATGGATGCTTCAAGTTGTACATGCATAGAATGTGTGTGAGCAACCTATTGACAAACTCTATTTGGCCATCAGTTTGGGGATGGAAAGTCATGGACTTCGTAAGTTTTGTATCCAGCATCAACTAAAGAATTCAAAAAAATGCACTCAGGAATTTGTTGTCTTGATATGAGACAATTAATTGTGGGATCCCAAAGAGTACCCACACTCACTCAAATAATATCTTAGCAATTGCCTCTGCTATGATACTCTTCTTGTAGATCGCCATTATGGCCATCTTAGAGAATCTGTCAACAACCATGAAAACACAATTGTTTTTGTGCTGAGCAGAAGAAAGGCCCAACAAGTAATCCATGGAAATAGATTCCCAATGTCATCTAGGGTAGGTAGAGGAATATACATGCCTTGCTTCTTGATGGTTGGTTTGGAAATGGTGTAGGAAGTGCAAGATCTAATGTACTTCCCAACATCTTGATGAAGGTTCAGCCAATAAAAATACTTGTGCAATACCACAATTATTTTCTCTACTCCAAAATATCCAGCGGCTCGACTATAGTGCACCTCCCAAATCATCTTGGCACACTCACTTGAAGGAACACAAATGTGTCCCAGGTGGCAAAATAATGCATCCTGAAGGTGAAACATTGGAACTTTCTTCCCTTCCAGCAATGTCTGGTATATGTTTCCAAATTCTAGATCACTCTTGTAAAGATGCAGCCACCTCGATGTCTCATGCCCATAGGATTTGATCACAGTGATCAGCTCCATGACTGGTGGTCAGCTGAGGCAATAAACGACATTATTGGTGCTGCCCTTCTTATACTTAATGTTCAAATGGAACTATTGTAGACATAGAAAATTTTAGGGGCGAATGTTCGCCCTTTGGAAAAATTAAGGGGTTTTAAATTTTTAGTGGGCGAATATTTTGTATCATAGCAAAATTTTACAAATCACCTCAAATAACCCACCTTATTTTAAGGGAGAGGGTAAAAAAGGTAAATTTAGCCCTTGAAACTAGGAGTTACAACCTTCCGTTTGCCCATTTTCAAGAATAGGTTTTATTTAAGTGAATCCATTCGCCCATTTTCAAGAATAGGTTTTATTTAAGTGAATCCTATGGCCAAATACCATATTTATAGAAGAGGTATGGTAAATAAATAAAACATTTTTTATATTTACTCCATAAGTCACCTTATATACATGCAAGGGTGTAAACAAATAAAAATATAAGTAAAGTGGAGGTATGGTAAATAAATAAAACATCTTTTTATACTTACTCAAAAGGTATGGTAAATAAATAAAAATATAAATAAACTAGACGTATGGTAAATAAATAAAGCCTCTTTTTATATTTAGTCCATAACCCTCGTTCTATTTATGAAGGCTCAAGAAAGAGGTTTTATTTAAGTGAATCCTTTGGGCCAAATACCATATTTGTAAAAGAGGTATGGTAAATTAATAAAAATATAAATAAATGAGAGGCATGGTAAACAAATATTTTTTATTTTTTTATATTTACTCCATAAGTCACCTTATATTTATGAACACTCAAAAAATGCGTTATATTTAGGTGAAACCTATGGGAAAAATACTATGGGACAAATACCATGGACTAGATTGTTATTAATACCATGCAAAAAAACATTATTAACCCTAATATTAATATTAATAAAAATAAAAATGGCACATGGTATTGACCCATGGTATTCACCAAAATGGCACATGGTATTGACCCATGGTATTCACCTGGAATGTAGCCTATTTAAATGGAGAAATTAAACCAGCATAGATCCATCTTTACTCTGGATCTACTAACCTCCGAGAGGTATCAAATATCGTGATATGCAAACTAGCATAGAGTGACAAAATATTTGATCCCTCTCGGGGCTTGGTTAAAATAAAAAATAAAATAAAATTCAACTATTAATTTTATTAATTTTTATAAATTACTAATAGTAATTTTTAAGCTCCAGGTTTATGATAACCCAAGGTATTGACCCATGGTAATACCATGGTATTCATGTGAGCATAGACTATTTAAAGGGGAAATTCTATCATCTTAGATCCATCTTAATTCTGGGTCTACCAAGTGCTCAAAGGGATAAATAGATTTCATCCCCCTAAGAGTGGTAGATGTGGAGTTAAGATGGATATGGGTTGGTTTTTATGATAATGAAGATATTAAATAGACTTAGGAAATTATATTGTAAAAACATCTTAAGGTGAATGGTTAAAGCATAGACATTGGACAAGTATATTTGTATATTTCTGTTTTAAACTGAAACAAATCCAGGGCTAAAAGGAATGGATTGATTGCACTAGTCATCCTTCTATAACTTTCCAACATATGCTGGAGTAAACAGATTTTAATTTGGGTAATTTTCCTAACTGCAAACAGAAACATACTTGTGTATTGGCAGGGTGGTTATGAGGTCCCTAGAAGTGATGAATTTGAATTTTTCTTGGTTTTATATATAGTATTAGGTTTTTTCTCATGGATTGATTGCACTAGTCATCCTTCTATAACTTTCCAACATATGCTGGAGTAAACAGATTGTAATTTGGGTAATTTTTCTAACTGCAAACAGAAACATACTTGTGTATTGGCAGGGTGGTTATGAGGTCCCTAGAAGTGATGATTTTGAATTTTTCTTGGTTTTATATATAGTATTAGGTTTTTTCTCATGCTTTCTGTGAATGACACGAGTGAATTTTATCCTACACCCACCAGGTTATCGATATGTAATTTCAGTAATTTTGATTTCAAAAGATATTTTAAAGAAATGCAATGATTTCATTTGTGTATTCAATAAACACAATATTCTAATGGAATTTTGCATTTGTGGTTTACCTATATAGATTCCATGGAGAAGTGTTAGTGGTGTGACATCAATTGTCCTCAAGCATAGGCTTTAGTTTTACTCTTTTTGGAAGCAAATACTTTCTTCCAACATTTTTGAGTTCCATGAAAAATTTGAAAGTCCTAATAGTATTCAATTATGGGTTCAAGAGAGACATAGTATTCAATTATGGGTTAAAGAGATCCACACTGAATGATCTATCGACCTTATCTTCACTTAGTTTAAGACTATTCACTTGGAGAGCCTGCATGTGCCCCCACTTCAAGAGCATACTAAAGTCATGTAGAACTTAGAGAAGCTATCTTTAAGCTTTTAGTGAAGAATGGAAAAATGTCTAGGTTCATTAACAATGAGTCGAGCATTAAGCTTTCAATAATGCTAGATTTTAACATGGAGCACTTTTGTGATTTGGAGGAGATGCCCCCTTGTATTTGTGACACATCTTCAGTTGTGAATTGGACTATTACTAACTGTCATTTCCTTCGAAAGTTACCTGATGACTTGGGGAACCTCAACTCTTTAAGAATGTTAAGGAAGGAAAGAAAGTACATTATGCTAAGTTCTCTTATGCTTTTCAAGTTTTTCTTGGATATCTACAACGTTTCAGGTAGGAAAGTACATTCTGTTAATGAAAATTTGTCTTGATAGAAAGGCCCAATTTCAAATTCTAATGCTTTCAAAAAACATTGTATAACTGTAATGTTTCTAAAAGGATTCAATTTAAGTATCATGATCCCATATTCCAACTTATTTTTCAGTAACCCATTAGGCTTTGTAGCTTTGAATAAATCCATGTCTTTTGATAAGATCCTCTTCCAAATTAGAACACCATTTCCTTTTGGCAATAACCACATACAATGTCTTGATTTTGTTATTGAGAAAATAGAGGTTGTGCAACAAGCTTGTGCCATACAAGGACTTGATTCATTGATTATGTATCAATTATGGCTCTTGATGTAACAATGTCTTGATTTTGTTGCTTGAAAATAGAGGTTACGCTTTACTATTTCACAGAATTTCTTACAATATTTCCATAAGTATTGATTTGTAATCTCAGTCACTGAGGGACGACAGTAATGACAAAGGTAATATTCCATGGTTTGAAGTTACCCTCTTACTAAATATTTAAATATATCACCACAATTTAACTGTTAGTTAAAGGAATTGTATTTGATTTGTAAACAATTCATTGCTTGATTTATAGATTTTGATTTTTTCCCTTTTTTATTTTTTTCTCAGATTTCGTATGAGATATCTTCCAATATTTGGGTTCCCTAGTTTCCCCACCATAGCTATGAGGTTCAGATGCTATCATTAAATATTCTCAAAATGTTACAACTTTTCTAGTAAGTGTACTTTGAAACATTATTGTTGCTTTTCCATGGTGTTAATGCAAATAAGCACTAAAACTAGTGCCATTATTTAGATTAAGTGCCAAAATCTAAGTGGTCTTGTAATGATGGAGTGATTGTTTTCTAGCTACTAAGGCCATATGCATTTTTATCTCTTATGTTGTCCTGAGATATTCAAACTCAGAATAAGAATTGAGGTCTCGTTTCCACTATAGATTGCAGTCAGTTTCTTGAACATAATATATAGTAGATTATATTTTACTAATCAACTGTGGATGTGATCCCTCGTAGGAAAGGAAATTCAAAGTGACTTTGATTTCACATTGATTTGTCAAAACATCCACATAGGAAAGGAGATTCAAAGTGACACTGATTTGTCAAAATGGAGGCAAGAGAAAAGGAAACTTTGTATTCAACAATGCTCTTAATTTCATATGTACATGCACAGACATATTAGTAGAAAATATTGAAGGGTTGCCTAAGTAATATTTTCCATTCCACTACATTCTTTACATCTTGTAAATAAATAACTCAGAACAATTCATTACACTACTTGTTATTCTTTATTAGTCAGTGGTTAAGATTTTGATATTGAATTGGCTAAGATTTTTCTTCCTTCTGTGAAATTGTGTGCTCTATAATGCTTCTTTTCCATTCACTATGTATAGCATATAAAGTGTGTCTAATGGAGTAGGAAGATTAGAACGTCTTGTGATCCTTGAACTATGTTACAAGGTAGAAACCCAGCAGGGCAGGGTAGGTGCATCCCCACAAAGGGGTCACAAATACCAAAGTTGGTATTGGCTAGTGCCTTGAGCTAGAAAATTTCCTTTACCCTTGTATTAACAGTGAATCCGGAGAGGATTCTAATATTATCTTTATAAGATTTATATTAGTTAAGATTGATGAATAAAATTCATGAGACATGAGCTAGGATGTCCTTGCAAGGTGGTTGTTGATTACTGGAAGCTATGATGGCCATTATGTCAGGCTAGGTGGTCGCACTCCCTTGATCGTGAGCACGATTGTGATCAAGATGGAGGACTTCATAGTCTGGATTGATTTTTTAGCAGTGATAATTAGTGGGCTCATTCACAAAAGCTTCTATTTCACTAATCCTTTTTATAGAGTTGTCAAATTCAATTTCCAAAGGTTTTAATTACACTATAGAGTTGAGTTCTGAGAGAGTTGTGATTCACAGTGTTAAGTATAGCAGCTATGACACTTGAATGAAGACAAGCATAGTAGATGTATCAGACTCTATTATAAGCTTACCTACATATTATAAGGGACTTGGTTGGCTTTTTTATAATTTTATAAACAAGTTCCTTTTCGTGGAAATGTGAAAAAAACAGTGATATTGCCACCATGTGGCTCTTATCATATATGGTTTTATACTTTTTCAAAAAATTCTCTAAGATTTCACAATGCTAAGATTCACTAGGACCTTACAAAGTTTTATTATTTAGTGAAAGACTCACCAAGATCTTACAAGATTTTATAATTGAGTAAAATATTCGCCACACCTGGTGAGAGATTCGCCAAAAAATTATATATACATATTATATTATTGATAAAATTGCCTTCCATTTTTCCTATAAACCATGGAGATTCGCCCATTTATTATACATATAAATTTATGGGGGGTTCTTAAAATTTTCCCTGATTGTAGATAGGTGGATCATTTCTGATGGTGATCATTCTGCAACTTCCCTTGTGTCTGTATGAACTGTATAGGTCAATGGTCAGTGTGGATGACTTCTTCCTTCCCTAGAATCTGATACTTCCATTGACGACAGGCCTACACAATGGAATACATTTCTTTTTCATAAGTGGGGTACTTTCAAACTATGTTTGAAAGTGTCTCAATGTGATAAGCCACTGGATGCCCATGCTGAGTAAGAACTACACCAATAGCATAGTCGGAGGCATTTGTCTCAATCTGAAATGGTTGTTGCAGGCATGGTAATTAGAGCACTGGTGCAAAACAGAGGTGATTCTTCAGCTCAAAGAACACTTGTTGTTGGGATTCTGACCAAAAACACTTGGCTTTCGCTCCACCCTTAGTGACTTAACTTAAAGGCCAAGTGATATGAGAGAACCCCAGCATGAACCTACTATAGAAATTGGCAAGACCTAAAATACTACAACGCTCTGATAGAGTGGTTGGGGCTGGCCAATCCCGAATGACTTGTATACTGGATGGGTCCACATGTACACCATGCTCAATAATGATGTACCCCAGATATTTAATCTGGGTCATGCCAAAGGTGTGTTTCTCCAAGTTAGCACACATCTTGTGTTGTCGCAAGGTTTGAAGGACCTGTCAAATATGGTGAAGGTGCTCTTCCAAACTCTAGCTGAAGATCAAGATCTCATCTAAATACACCACCATGAATGCATTGGTGAAGGGTTGCAAGATGTATTCCATTAGTCTCATGAAGGTTGCAAGGGGGTTCATTAATCCGAAAGGCATAACCAACCATTCGAAAAGGCCCTTATTGGATTTGAAGGCAATCTTCCACACGTCGGAGGTTCAATATGCATTTGGTGATAACCTAACTTCAAGTCAATCTTACTGAAATATTTGGCCCCCTTGATCCTGTCTAGAAGGTCATCAAGCTGCGATATTGGGTACCTATTCTGGACAGTGATCTTATTTAGCGCCTGATAATCAATACAAAGTCTTGAGGTCCTATCCTTCTTCTGTACCAATATAATTGGGCTCCCACAAGGTGATGAGCTTGTCCTGATGTGCCTTTTCCACAATAGTTCTGGAATCTGCCTCTTGATCTCATTGTTTTGCAGAATAGAGCATCGATAGAACAGTCCATTGGGTAGCAATGTGCCCAGGGCATAGGGGCTTCACTGAGTGAGCAATACCATACCATGTGGGTTCATATTGGGGGATATATATTGAGGAAAAAATGGCACAATATATTGGGGGATATATAAGGGGTAAAGGGTTTTTATATTGGCAGGTATAAAAAATGGACCTCAAAGTTAATGAAAAAATATAAAGGGGTATAAAAAATGTTAATGAAAAAATGGATACCTACAATATCTAGTGTAAGTAGGGGTTTTTTAAATTGGGAAGGTGTATTGGGTTTGTATTGGTAGGGGGTTAAATAATGTGATTTTTAGGGGTATTTTCCAATATGTAGTCAAATAAGGGTATTGTTTAATATGCCACGAACACACGTGATAGGTCAGACATTCATTGAGTGAAGCCCCCGTGGCCTGGGTTCAGATCGATGGAGTGCTTGAACTGACAGTATAGAGGTACCCCTGTGGGTGAGGCTAAAATATCCCCGTACTCCTCCACAACCTTGTCCATCTGATGCTGCTGTGTAGAGGAGCCCTACCTGGAAGCTATGGCCACAACCTTCTTCTTGCCCTGGGGGCGAATCATAAGGAATTTTTTTTTCCTGGTCTAGGAAATTATCTTATTGCATTGCTTTCAGTGATCAAAGAGATGGCGATAGGCAGGGC
This sequence comes from Pinus tabuliformis, assembly GCA_031772625.1. Classification (NCBI taxonomy): domain Eukaryota; kingdom Viridiplantae; phylum Streptophyta; class Pinopsida; order Pinales; family Pinaceae; genus Pinus; species Pinus tabuliformis. Next base: position 17,663,212 of record CM062818.1, on the reverse strand, counting down.
TACCTCCAGTTTCTTGTACAACTTATTAGCCAAAGTAATAATCACAAAGCGAGGTCTAGACTCATATAGAGCATGTTGCTTCCATAAGTATGGTTGTCCTAACAAAACATCAAAAACTTCAAGAGGAGAAAAATCACACAGTACCTCATCCGTGAAAGGCTTGATGCTGTAGGGAAAGAGACACATCTGGTTGATGCGAAGATCTCGTCCTTCATGAAGCCACTCAATGGTGTATGGCTGTGGATGTGATGTAGTCTTTAGGTCCAACCGCTTCACGACCTCTACTGAAATGAGGCTCTTTCGTCTCCTACTGTCGACAATGAATTGCAACAGAGAACCCTTCACCCACATCCGTGAGTGGAAGAGGCATTCCCCCTCCTTTGGATCTTCAAGATCAATATTCTAGATCATGGTGGTGGCCACGGTGGCACTGGGCTCCGCATCAATGATCTGCTTCCCTTTGTCAGTTCCCTTATTGGGTTCTCATTCAAAGTTGGACACTGCATATGATTCAAAATCCTTCAGCTCAGCAACCAATGACTGCTTGGCTTGACACTCACTTGTATTGTGAGTGGAGCTCTTATGGAACTGAAACCATTTTCTAGTGTCCTTCATCGTCTTCGTGGTGTTGTTATTTGCTTGCGGCTTCGATGGGTTATCTTAGGTAGACCTGCCTTGGCTTGGTCGTTTGTTTTGTGGTCTTGAGGGTGCTTTTTCCTTGCTTTGGATTTGCAGATCCAAAGTCCTGCTTCTTCTGTTTAAACTTCTACTCAATCTTGATAGTGTACCAATACACCGCGCCGATCGAGGAAATGTCTAGGAACTCCATCTCATCCTAGATGTACTTGTGTAGACAATTGCAGTACTTGAGCACCAAATTCCGCTTAGTATCCTTGCTACCCAACTTCGTGCAAAGGGTATGGAAAATATTTGTGAACTCTAGCACATCTTGGTCGCTTCCCTGCCATAGAGTGGTGCACTTTATGTATTTGTCTTCATAGCTCCCGACAGGGTAATATTGGTCCTTGATGGCATCTAGGAAAGAATTCCAAGTGGGTGTAGCTGAAATTAACGAGAATTCACTCTCTTCCTTTTGTTCACAATAGGTTTCCCACCAGTCCTTGACATGTGGGGTAGCTTTGAGAAGTGAAAAAGTAATCTTTTCCCGATTGGAAAAGTCATGAACTGAAAAATATCCTTCAAATAGATTTAACCATTTATCTACAATGTCTGCATCTATCATGCCTTCGAATATGGGAATATTGAAGTTAACTTATACCTTAAAAGGAGTGGAACCTCTAGAGTGGATGCTGGATGAATATGCATCACCTGTGGGTAGATGTCGAAGGATCTGGGCAAAGTTATCCATCATCGCATCCCTCTATCACTTGTGGGCTTCTTTGAGAAACATTTTGAAAGAATCTCCTGCCCCCTCATCTTTATTTTCTTCTACCATGGGAGATCGTTGGGTTTTGCGAGGTTGATCTTGTAATGGTTCAACTAGATCAAGCCCTAACTCCTTATACCCTGACCTCATTGGGGACATACAATTAAAAACAAAGAAAGAGCTTACAACTTTGATACCACTGATTCGAACTTAAACAGAAATGCAAAAACTTAAAAATATAATATTAAACACAAAGATGCAGCAGAAAAACACTTCATTTGATTAATAGAAAGATACTGAACTATGCTTACAAACATAATGGAAATAAGATAGCTTGGGCAATGGTAGCGTATCTCTGAGAAAAGATGTGGCGGTGTTGTGGCCAACAACAACCCCCCTTCTTATTTAGTATAATTCCTAATACTAAATAAGTGGAGACCCTTAGCAAAAAATATAAAAATCAAAGTAGTGTTTAAATTTCCTTTTTCAAATAAAATTACCATCATAAGCTTAGGAATCCCCCCATGAAAATTCATAAAAATCTAAGTTTTATGATAAGGTAAGACACAAATCTTTCCTTAGGAATATCGCATTGCAAAAAAAAGAACACCTTACAAGCTGAACTCCAAAATTACGAGATTGTGATACGCGATAATATCGCATCTCATGTAGCAAATACAATTTACATTCGCAAATCGCATTTCACAGAAAACAAGTTAACAAAGTTTATCATATATAACGTTTCTGCGATTTGCGATATTGCGATATTGTGATCTCGCGATACAGCGACAATGCGATAATGCGATGTAACGAGCAGTCAGTTCTGCGATGTTGCGATTCTGCAACGTTATCATTTTGCGATGTTGCGATCTGCGATGTTGCGAAGCAAATCGCAAAATCACTCCATCGCAGATCTTTCGGGCACATTATTCAAGAAAAGTATTTTCCATAAGCTGACACATGGTTATCTACTTTAATGCAAATAAATGAATTAGTTGCCAGTTATTAATGGAATATGGGTTCGTGCTTATCAAAAAGATCATCTCACGTAAGGTGGTATGCTTGATGTGTCTATGGCATTTAAAACTTTCCCATCACCCTTCCTTGTCATTCATTTTCACTTCACTTGTGAATTACAGGAACGGAGAATAGAGGACGATACAAAGCAATACACAGGTTAAAATGGGAAAGAAAAGCAAAGCCCTGAGCTCTGAGGAAAAGGAAATGGCGCCCTTATATATAGACACGATCGGTAACAGAGACGCAGGAATTGCTACGTGGGAAGGCATGTATAATTTGCTTGAAGAGGAGAATCCTAGAGTAATGGAAGTTGTTGCTACTGTGGGCTCAAATGGTTCTTCTGAAGCATCCCTTATAGAGCTAGCTTGCTCATTCTTGCACCGGATAGCAGCAAGGCCCAAAATTCTCCCATACACAGACATGGTGAAGTGGATACTGGACAACGCAGATATCAGAAATAGACAGTTTAAGACTCAAGGTCAAGAGTTCACAGAATTATCATTTTTACAAATTTTGAACTTTATATCCGCTGGAAGGAAAAAGCGCAAAAGGCAAAAAACGCATCAAGGAAATCCGGATCAAGAAACGAAGGTAGTTTCTGATGCGCAATTGGAGCCTAGTGTTAATAGCGCATCGCTGAGAATTTTTTTTCAAAAAGGCAAGCTGCTAATTGCCCAGTCACCTGCAAGCTCCAAAAATTGCAAGAAAGCGATGAGATAGGCAGATTGGAAGCAGAAGGCCCAAGAAAAGGCACAAGCAATCCAAGGATTAACCAGGTTAAACTGGGATTATTACTGGGCTTACTTGGTAAAGCCACATAGCCAATGGATGACTCTTAAGTGCATCATCAATTCGACCAAAAAGATGGTGCCAGCTCTCGTCGATTCTGTTTTCTCAGCTCAGCTAAAATCGAAAGTCGGCCAGCCGACTCTTCTCTAACAGATCCTGCATGCATGTGATTTCAAGGACCAAATACAGAAGTAGTTTAATTTTAGATTCAATTTTAGTTTAATTTTGTTTTATTTTCCTTAAAAGAGGATGGTCATTTAAACCTGTTACACTAAAAAATGGCACCATGACTATTTACAGTTGAAATGACTCTATCAACAGTCATACTACCCTCTTAGGCAAGTCTTATGCCTCTGCTCTCCATGTCAAACTCCAAAAAAGAGAGAAAGTCTTTCAAAATGTATTTATCTCTGGGGACGCAGGTTCTCTCAACCTTACCTGCGGGGATGCACCCAATGTTCACAAAAACTGCGTCTTTGGACGCTCTGTATGTAAAGGTGCAGGTGCGTCCCCCTGAAAAGGTTAAAATGCACAAGTTTCATCTTTAAAAAGTCACTTGTGGTTATTTCTAGAGCATTCTAGAAGGTTGTTCGACGTGTATTGAGCGCCTCCAGATGGTTCATGCACTCCTACCAAAGAGGAACTTATCCCATCAATAGGGGAGCTATCCCATCCAAAGAGGGGATTATCCCATTGATGGTGGACCTGATTAACTTCCTCTTGAGCACTATAAATACAGGCATTGGGCCAGAAGGAGGGAGGTTGAAAGCTATACATTTCTAAGGGTAAATGCTGCAGGAATTAGGACTCCCATTTAGAAGCTTGTGAGGAGAGATTGCCATCTTTGCTTGTTCTATTTGGAAGTGGGTGAGCTTTGTCAAAGTAGAGGAAGACTCTTGTGAACCCTGGAAGGAGCTTGCACAACACCAAGGCTCAGGTTGTAATGGTTCCTTTTGATTACCTTTAATGCAAATTGGTCCATTCTTCTCAATAACTTGTTGTTTATGGGTTATTTCATGTACTCCTTGGTCTATATGTTGAATATGCTTTGTTTTATGTTATAATCAGGTGCTATTTAATTGTTTGACTGTTGGTGATTGCAGGTTTTGGAGAAAAGGAGGAGCTCATCCAGATCAACAAAGCTTGGACTTCTACAACAGCGTTTGGACAAAGGTAAGAACGAAACACTTGATTTCTCATATCATAATGCATGTTTAGAGAAGGATAGCTCTAGTTTGTTTTGTTTGTCATTAGAATGTCTTAGACTTCTAGGAAGGTCGGTTGTGTCCGCACTTTTGACTGATTCCATGTGACAAATTGGAAACAGTGGTAATGTACCATTGGGTGTAGGAGACATTTACATGATGTCAGGTTCAGTTCTCGTTTCCCAACCTCAAGGTGGCCAATTACCGCCTGGAGGGCAGCCTCCGTTAATGCCTGGGGGGCAACCTCAAGGTACTTCATTCGTGCCTGGGGGGCAACCTCAAGGTCAGTACGCTCCTATAGGGCAATACATACCTCAAGGTCAACCCCAACCTCAATATGTACCCCAAGGTCAACCTCAGTATCAATATCAACCTCAAGGATGGCAACCTCAAGGATGGCAACCCCAAGGGTATCAACCCCAAGGGTATCAACCTCTAGGATACCAACCTCAAGGTCAAGGTCAACCCCAGTATCCGTATTTACCTCAAGGTTATCAACCTCAAGGTCAATACTCAAGTCAAGGTTATCAACCACCTCAAGGTCAATCATATGGTCAAGGTATGGGAACTACACCTTACAATTATCAATCCTATCCTCAATCCGGCTATGGATCTCAGTATCCTCAACCTGTTATGGGTCAATACCCTGGAATGTTAGTGTGGGATCCATCATAGGGTCAACAGGTGTTGCAGCCAAGTATACAGTCGGTACCTCAAGCTGGACAACCTGTAGTTTCTGGTCCACCCCAGCAACCGCAACCTGTCCAGTCAAGTGTTCAAACCTCTGTAACTTCGGTAGTTACTCAGCCGCCAATTGCACCTAGTACTCCATCTCAAACAGCTGCTGCAACTACCGCCACATCTACCATACTTACTGCTGGAGTATCGACGACTCCGGTTTCTACTGTCTCTGTAACCACTCCTCAGACATCTTTACCGTTGTCTGGATCTACGATTCAAACCACGGTCCAGATGCCTGTAGGTCAGCCTGGTATAAGTACGGTTGTCACTACTCAACCTCAATTTGTTCAACCTCCGTACCAGGGACAGTACCAACCTGGGCAAGCTGTCCAACAACCGGTTTACCAGTATCAATCGTATCCTGGGTACACTTATCAACAACCTCAGCAACCCCAATACGGTCCGGTTAATCCTGGTTTTCCAGGAGGATATAATATCCCAAATGCGACTCCTGTTCCTAGTTATCCTGGATATCCTCCTCCTGGGGCCGGTATTGTGACCCAGAGTTTTAGAGATCCTAACAGGCAGTTACCATTTATCGCAACTTTGGATTTACCAGATTTGACACGCCTAACGAATGATCCAATTCAATATCTTCCGTTCTGGCCGTCAATGCCAAATAAGTTGCCCAGCGGTATACCCAAGTTCGAAGGTAAGTCTGGAGAGGATCTGTCCAATCACGTGATGACTTACCACCTCTGGTGTGCTTCAAATTCTATCTCGGATGATTCGATCCGCTTACGTCTTTTCCAGCGTACACTCATTGGTCTTGCGGCCAAGTGGTACATTGAGTTACCACAGGCCTCTTTTTACAATTTTAGCCAGTTAGCTACCTCGTTCTTAACTCACTTTCAGTTACCAGTCAGATACGATAACGGTACGGAGTTATTAACTTCACTAAAACAATCAACCTCCACGTATATTTCCGATCACATTCATGAGTGGAGACGTCAAAGAAGGCTAGTGAAAGTTTTTATCCCGGACCAAATCTTAGCTGAATGGTTTGTTAAATCATTGTTACCAAGGATTACTGAAGATGTAGCTAAGGCCGGAGTAGTTACTGAGGAGCAAGTCATTGCTCAGGCGCAATACCTTGACTTAGTTTACACTCAGTCGGGTACATTACACGAGAAGATTCCGGATCTTCCAAAGTCGAATCAAATTGCTGCTGCTCCTTCGGGATCTCATGCCGCTGATGGTATGATTGGTATCGTGAATACGAAGAGCAAGAAGAAGTCTTCCAAGGCTTCAACTACTCCTATTATCACTTTGCCCGATTCCTCGACAGGAGAGTCTTCTCCTGAACTTACCACCGATATTCACGCTGTAGAGTCATCTACGGCCAAATCAAAAAACAGCGGAAAGAAGAAAGGAAAGAAGAAGGCTAAAGCAGACAAGGCTCCGAAGGAGAAAACAGAAAAGTCGGAAACCAATGACGAAAAGCGCAAACCTCGATATCCTTGTCTTATTTTTGAAGAGGATCATTTTACGAGAGATTGCCCTCATCGGGCCGAGGTAGTGAAAATAGTCAAGGTTCTCCCACTCCTGCTGTGTTAAAAAATCCATTTCCGGAGCAGGAGAATAAGATGATAGGTTCTTCCTCGAATGCCAGTGAAGAACCCATTTTGATGATGTCTCATGTGAGGATTGCGACTCGATCGCAAGATTATGGTAGTAAGAATCCTGTTGATGGTAAGGAAGCAGAATCTTCTCACTCTAACCCATCAACCTCAGCTCCTAGTTCCGATCCACTACAGATCGAGAAACCTAACCCAGACTTAGTAATTAAACCGCCTGCCAAGGGTGTACTTCGAAGTTCTGCTTTCAATCCACATGCGAGAGCGGCCCAGAATTACAACATTGTTGAGGACTTAGCTGTTTCACCCTTAGCAATGTCGGCGTTAGAAGTGCTGCAATCATGCCCAGCACAACGAAAATTGATTTTGCCGGCTATAGGAATTGTTGATGTTCAGGATCCGAATCTAATGATCTTCGATCTAGAAAATAGTACACCGTGTCTCCCCCATCAAATGGCTTTCCAAATTCTAGTGGTAGTAAAAAACAGGCCTATTCATAGGACTATGATTGATGAGGGAGCTTCTACGTGTATTATGTCGATTCAATGTTGGAGATCCCTTGGTTCTCCTTCGTTGAACCAATCCCCCACCATCCTTAAGGCCTTTGATGGCCGTGGGTTCCGTCCATTTGGTATTCTACAAGAATTGCCTATAGGGGTAGAAGGTAAAACCGTTAGTCTGGATGTGGAAGTGGTTGATGCCCCTCTAGACTACAACCTTCTTTTGGGTCGAAGTTGGTCATATGCTATGACAGCGGTCGTTTCATCGGTCTTCAGAGTAATTAATTTTCCACATAACGGTAAGATCATGACTATTGATCAGCTGACATACTTTTCATCCGACCCAGCCTCTTCAGAGAGTATCCAGCATGTCGGTAAGACGACAATCCCTTATAGGGACGTTGGTGCAGGTTTAGTTAAGGATTCCGGTTTACTGGGAACTTTTCCTCTCCCTCCACTAAGCGTAGAACCTTCATTTGCATCAATTCATATGATTACATCAGAAAACATTATTTATGATGATCCTTGGATTGTCCCATCTGATTCTGAGATAGACTCATTCGGTGATGCTATGCCCTTGAGTCCATATGAAATTGCTTATGAAGCTCTCTTGTCTTTTACCGACTCTCATTCAACCGAGATCGACCAAATGAATGTGGTCAGTGAAGAATCACTTTTCACCTCAACCTTAGAACGGATAGCGTTTCCCGAAGTCGTGTCATCTGACGAACAACTTCGCGAAATCCTAAGTGTAGACGATCTACCATGGGAGGATCTCCATCACAGATCTTCGTTTTTACCTAAGGATGATGCTTTTGAAAATGATTTTTCATCTATCTTTACCGCTGCATATGTCAAAGACGATCAGGATCCAACGAAACATTCTGATTCAGAGTTGAATTTAGGGAATATTTCTCGTACTATTCCCATTGATATTTCAGTAAAGCCCGGAATTGAGGAGAACATTCATATAGGTGCCGCATGTACAGAAGATGAAATCCAAACTTACAAGGCCCTATTCCAAGAATTCCGCGATGTGTTTGCCTGGCCTTACGAGGAAATGCCGGGAATCGATCCTGCCATTGTTGTTCATGAAATAAAGACCTACCCGGATGCTAAACCCGTCCGGCAACGGTTGCATCAGATTCACCCTCGAAAAGTGGCTGCGATTAAAGCAGAAGTCGAAAAGCTGTTGAAAGCAGGTTTCATTTATCCGATCCCGTTAACGGATTGGGTATCGAATATTGTTCTGGTCAACAAGAAACAAGGAACAATAAGAATCTGTATCGACTATAGGGATATCAATCGAGCTTGTCCAAAAGACAACTATCCTACGCCTTATATCGATCAAATTATTGATGATTGTGCCGGAAGTGAAATGTTTTCCTTCATGGATGGTTTTTCGGGCTATAATCAAATCAATATTCTACCTGCCGACCAACCAAAAACGACATTCATTTGTCCATGGGGGACATTTGCTTATTGCAAATTACCTTTTGGGCTTAAGAATGCCGGGGCCACTTTTCAACGGGCGATGTCTTACGCATTTCACGACATCAAGCACATTGTGCAACCGTATCTCGATGATTTGCCTGCTCATTCTTTACGTCGAGCTGATCACCTTGTCCACCTACGAGCAATCTTTATGAGGTGTAGGCATTATCGAATTCGGTTGAATCCCCACAAGTGTGTTTTCTGTATAGAAACAGGTCGATTGCTGGGATTTGTTGTTTCAAAAGCCGGCATTCGCGTCGATCCCTCGAAAGTCGAGGCTATCATCAAATTGCCTCCTCCTTCGAGTTTGCGCCAACTCCAAAGTTTGCAAGGGAAAGCAAACTTTTTACGCCGATTCATCCCAAACTACGCCGAAGTCACTAAAGGTTTTACACGGTTGTTGAAACAGAACGTTCAATTCTTTTGGGACGAGATTTCCCAACAATCTTTCGATGCACTTAAACACGCGTTGACCCATGCACCGTTGTTGCATCCTCCCAACTACAACCAGGATTACTTCTTATACCTCGCAGCTTCGCATTCCACCATTGGAATGGTGTTAGTTCAAGAAGATGAATTCGGAGCGAAGCATGTGATATATTATCTCAGTAGGACCTTAAATCCCACTGAGCTAAAATATTCGCATGTGGAGAAATTGGCCCTGGCAGCCGTTCAAGCTATCCAGCGTTTTCGTCACTACATTCTTCTCCGTAAAACTACAGTTATTTCAGATTGCAACCCTATGATTTACATTTTGACAAAACAACTGCTAGGGGGCAAGTACTCTAAATGGATCGTTATCCTGCAAGAGTTCGACTTGGAGTTCGAGAAGTCCAAGTCTAAGAAATCCTTAGTTTTTGCGGAATTGATGTGTGACTTCCCGCGTACTGACACAGAGACTGTGGCGGAAGAGTCCATTGCGGACGAATCTTTGTTTCTTATCAGTACTTTAGATCCATGGTACGGGGATATAATCATATATCTCCAAACCCAAACCTTTTGGCCTGAAACTTCAAAGGCGGAACGTCGAAAAATTCGGTTTCAATCCCAGCAATACAAAATTATTGGAGATACACTTTATCGCCGGGGGGCAGACTTAGTTTTTCGACGTTGTCTAACTCACGAAGAGGCTGAGAGGGTTTTGAATGATTGTCACTCTGGAGCATGTGGCAGTCATATGTCTGGGCATGCCACAGCTCAGAAGGTGTTGCGCGCTGGTTACTTCTGGCCATCTATGTTTAAGGATTGTATCATTGCAGTCAGGAAGTGCCACAACTGCCAAGTGTTTGATCGAAAGATGCACGCACCGCCTGCTCCTCTCCACCCTATAATTGCCGTTAGTCCATTCGCCAAATGGGGTATCGACTTTATTACTTGTAGCCCTCACTCGGCCGGGGGGCATGCGTATATCATCCTCGCGGTTGGTTATTTCACTAAATGGGCCGAGGCGATGCCTACATTCGACGCAAGTGGCAAAACAACTGCAGTTTTCGTATTCAATCATATTATAACTAGGTTTGGTGTCCCACAAGCAATCATTACTGACCATGGGAGCCATTTTCGAAACATCATGATGACTGAGCTTACAAGCCAGCTTGGTTTGCGCCACGACAGCTCTACTCCTTATTATCCGCAAGCCAACGGTTTGGTTGAGTCTATCAACAAAGTTCTGGTTATCATGATCTGACGAACCATTGGTATTCATCGGTCGAATTGGCACAACATGTTATTTTCGGCGCTATGGGCATACCGAACCTCAGTAAAAACCTCAACAGGGTTCACTCCTTTCCAGCTAGTTTATGGTTTGGAAGCTGTGTTACCCATTGAATGCGAAATCCCATCACTTCAAATGGCTGTCGAATTACTCCCAGCTACTTCCGAAGAGGAGAAACGTTTATTGTACTTAGCTAAATTAGATGAGACTCGACGTGACGCTGCATTGGCAATCGAGACTCACGCAAAGCGAATGAAAGCTCAGTATGATAGAAATGTGACCCCTCGAAGTTTTTCGGAGGGAGACCTAGTGCTTTTATATGATCAAGCTAACGATAAGCTAGGTGCTGGAAAATTCGTTCCTATGTGGCATGGACCCTATATTGTAAAGAGAAAGCTAGCAAAAGGGGCTTATGAGCTGGTAGATTTTGATGGGGACTCTTTGGGTAAACCCAGAAATGGACTTTACTTAAAGAGGTATTATGCTTAAATGGTGGGTATGGAGGATTTTTAGTTAGGTTAGGTTTTCTTTCTAGCTAGTATGATTGTTAGTTAGTCAGTGTGCTTAGCTTAGGGAGTGTTTTTTTCGTCGTTATTCTCGCTTATCTTGGTTTTACTCTTGATATTGCAGATGTCGACGCCTCTCCAAACATACATTGGATTTGCTGATGGTGCTTGTCGTAGTGCACAAAATATCCCTTCTGCATCTTGGGTTATCTATTCACCCTCTGACGAGTTAGTTTCTATGCATGGGGTAAGCCTCGGTCAAACAACGAACAACATTGCAGAATACAATGCAGTGGTTGAATTATTATCCGAATCTATTTCATTTGGAATTCGACGTTTGATAGTGAGGTTAGATTCTGAACTTGTTGTATTACAGCTTAATAGAGTTTATGCCATTAGAAATCCTGTGTTATTAAGGTTGTTTTTGAGAGTGCGTCTCTTGGAACGTGAATTTGATTACATTGAATATCAGCGTATTCCAAGGTCCTTAAATACATTAGCAGATGCAATTGCTTCTCGAGTGTTGGACAGACATTTACGATAATCATGCAAGTAAATTTAAAAACATTTCATCATACATGTTAAACAAGATAAGCCGGTAATAGTGATATATAGATAGATAGGAGTGTGTCAAAAATATACATCATCTTCGATCATAGGTTGAAAAAAACCTTATGATCGGCAAAAATGATAGAGTACAAAAAGTCAAAAATGACACATGTGTCTACAAAGTGACTAGCCAATCACTGGTGGTGTTCCCTGTACGACACCACTGCACGGGCTACCTTGCGCAAAAATCTCCTAAACGGTCCAGGGACCGTGACTACATGGCGCTGAAGTTTGATAGGAATATCATCCATAGTAGTCTCAGGCATATCCGCCATCAGATGCTCTAGATCATGCTCCAACTCAGCTAGTACCTCTGCAGCCGCCGCGTCCTGTGGGGCCGGTACCGGTGCAACTGGATGTCTCCTCTCAAAAGGCCGGAGGTTGGCTGGACGCTGTGGACCAACATCTGCATTTTGAAAATTTTGCTATCAGTTTTGAGACGATATATATATAAAAAAAAATACATAATTTGAAAAACTTGTGAAAAATAAAGTACCTCTGTCATCCCATTGTTCTCCCTGTGGAAGAACCATGTCCGGATCACCTCGAAAATCTACTCCGGCATACGGAAAGTCCTGGATCGGGAAAACCTGGTCCTCCAACCAGTGAAAGTAACTGTCTGAAAATCAAACAACTGCCGCACCCTCGTCAGGATGCCGGGCCATCACCACAACCCATCGTACCAGCTTTGGCTCCCGAGGACCCAAGATATCAACAGTGAGTTGCTGAGGGATCAGCATCAGAACTCTCTCTAAGGCAAAGCTCACGACTAAGGGCCCATATCCAAAAGTTTTTAGTCGACCGTTCTTTGCCTTAGTTAGTTGGCTCTTCACGTTAGCCGACACAGCATCACACCAGTTGAAAATGGTGCCTTGGTAACAGTCAATTGCCATCCGCATTTGGGACCCGGAAGCAATATGTAAAGCGGCCGCGCCGCAAATTCTGGTAACCGTGAACGCTATGACTTTGAGTTCACGCAGAGTGATGTGTTTGATCTCTATGCCTTTCGAATGGTGAGCACCAGGTGTGCACCAATCTTCCCGGAGACTAACAAGGGATTGGCCACCCGGCCTAGTCCCGGCTAGATTGAGTTGCTCGCCTCTGTTTGGCAAGCCAGTGAGAAAGTATACATCCGAGGGCTCTATCTCGAGCTGGTGCCCTCCTATGTAAAAGCATTGTTCTTGAACATTCCATCTCTCAACCAGCCATTCTAAGAATCTTACCTGAGCCCTCATGCCAGTTATGGCCCAATATTTATATAGCCCGCATTCTTTTAGGGCATCAATGGAAGGTTGATGTTAAATTGTAGCTAAATCAACGTCTTCATGCTCTCTTTCTCTCCAATCCAACATGGTGAGTGCCCTACACACCAAGAAAACATGATTAGAATTGACTTGGGGAAATTTGACTGGTTATTTGTGGAGATTGGGGTTTTAAAATCCGCCTTTCACGGAGGACGCACCCCGCGTTTACAACACAGGGCGTCCGAACGCAGCTGACCTGAAGGTGGGCTGCGTCCCCCGACCATTTTCCTATATAGGAAAAAGTCGGGGGACGCAGGTCACCCGAAGGGCACCTGCATCCACTGAGTGGCGCATTATAAAACCTAAACCCCCCCCAAAAAACAAAACTAAAACCTAAAATCAACTTTAATCGGATGAAAATGGAGAGTAGGATGTTGTAAAATACCTGGAAGAGACGGCGTTCGATTCTGACGGTCGGATTTTCCGCAGCGACCACGGGAAGTTTCTTGTCAAAAGCTCCTTTTTCAACCTCAACAGTCAAACGGTAAAAATGACATGGTAAAAAATCCTTTTATAGGTTTTTTGGATGAATTTCTTCATTTTTCACCATGGAAAGATGTTTTTCGATGTATTTTTTCCTATCTTAAACAGGTATGAGTAATGTGTCACTTTTGTGCACGACAAAGGGACTTAGAGGGAAAATTGTCATTTTTCACGAACCAAAATATCAGAGTCATCTTTTAAGCCCTTTTCTGACTCCTAAAAAATGAAAAGATTTCCGAGCGTTTCTTTTACACTCGTTAAAACGGAATTAAAAGACGGTCCCCTTATAGCTCTTTTCTGACCGTAAAATCAGGAAAAGATTGCCGGGTTTTTGTCGTTTCAAACTCGATACGGAAATAAAACGACGTGTCCTTGATCACTTTTTACTTTTCAGGTCAATGACACTAATTATGAAAGTACTCCTTGGTCGCAAGATCAAGCGGTTCCCCCAGGTATTATTTTATACTTTTTCGGGCTTGAGGGACACAAATCTATGAAAAAGTTCAACTTGGAGTCTTCTTAAGTTTTCCAGACTCTCTAAAATTGAAAAACGCCGAGTTTCTCCTATACTGGGCTCGTTAAACATTTCACAGTAAAGGACCTGTTCAATTACAAACAGGAACGAACCACTCCTTCCTAGGGTTCGAATCAAAACTGGGTTGGACTCATCCGAAGGATGAGCTTATAATCAAGCATATGTTATCCTCCTCAAGCTTGTTAAAAATAAAGAGGTACTTGCCAGAAATGGTGGGGGAAAAGAGAGAAGAATGAGCCTATTTGTTACCTTTTGTCTCAGAAGAAACTTTATTACCACTCTTGGACACGACACTTTTCATTCACCTGGGTTGGGAAATCCTTTACCTCACAGTTGATCAAACCACTTTGAAAGTCTTCAGCCGGGTTCCGGGGATTAACTTTGAGTCGTTTATCACCAAGCCATCTGTCGTGTCGTTATGTGTTCAAGAGGTCTGCAAGTAAAACTTTCATCTGCAAAATACTTGTCATCCATTTGACCATCCCTGAGTCAGTCCTTACAACAACATTTCTTCAACTTGAACAATGATTTCGTGTTGCGGACTTGCCTGCAACGGGTCACTTTCTCTCGACATCAGCACATTATCTAGAGAGATGACTTAGAAATCATCAGTGCCTTGAAGTTTGCATGCATCAACGACAGGTTTCTCGCCTTTGACGTCAGTTTACATCATTGACTTTCGATCGAAGGATTCCGTGAAATGTTCGACATCAACTCATTCATTCACATCTCATGGATTGTACTGGGTACTTTGAGAACCATTGACATTACTGGTGGTCTCTTTCACACTTGTTAACAGTTCACATCATCGACTGGTAATCAAGTGGTTTCTACCATGTTCGACATCGACTCATTTATTCGCATGGCTAGAATCGTACCAATTCGAGAAGTAGGAATGAAGACCCTGGATCGAGTCTTTACCATCCAGGCTGCGAGGAGTTTTGTATTCATTATCTAAGTAGACTAATCATAAACAGATGGCTGTGCCCATACTATGTCTACAAAAGTCTATGATTATGATGTACTGCAAAATCATTCCTGTATCAGAGTAGTTAGTCTGTTAGTTAAAGTTTTAATCTGAGTATGGGAATGCCTACCTCAGTGATGATATAATCTTATACATGTATTTTGTGTTGAAAATTGCAGGTTCTGACCAGGCTCTCCACGAGATAATCCTTGAAATGATAAAGCGCTTCACCCTTCCTAGATAATACAAAACCCTAATCTATTCCAGGCTTCGCACTTTAGGGGGCAATCTGTTACACTAAAAAATGGCACCATGACTATTTACAGTTGAAATGACTCTATCAACAGTCATACTACCCTCTTAGGCAAGTCTTATGCCTCTGCTCTCCATGTCAAACTCCAAAAAAGAGAGAAAGTCTTTCAAAATGTATTTATCTCTGGGGACGCAGGTTCTCTCAACCTTACCTGCGGGGACGCACCCAATGTTCACAAAAACTGCGTCTTTGGACGCTCTGTATGTAAAGGTGCAGGTGCGTCCCCCTGAAAAGGTTAAAATGCGCAAGTTTCATCTTTAAAAAGTCACTTGTGGTTATTTCTAGAGCATTCTAGAAGGTTGTTCGACGTGTATTGAGCGCCTCCAGATGGTTCATGCACTCCTACCAAAGAGGAACTTATCCCATCAATAGGGGAGCTATCCCATCCAAAGAGGGGATTATCCCATTGATGGTGGACCTGATTAACTTCCTCTTGAGCACTATAAATACAGGCATTGGGCAAGAAGGAGGGAGGTTGAAAGCTATACATTTCTAAGGGTAAATGCTGCAGGAATTAGGACTCCCATTTAGAAGCTTGTGAGGAGAGATTGCCATCTTTGCTTGTTCTATTTGGAAGTGGGTGAGCTTTGTCAAAGTAGAGGAAGACTCTTGTGGACCCTGGAAGGAGCTTGCACAACACCAAGGCTTAGGTTGTAATGGTTCCTTTTGATTACCTTTAATGCAAATTGGTCCATTCTTCTCAATAACTTGTTGTTTATGGGTTATTTCATGTACTCCTTGGTCTATATGTTGAATATGCTTTGTTTTATGTTATAATCAGGTGCTATTTAATTGTTTGACTGTTGGTGATTGCAGGTTTTGGAGAAAAGGAGGAGCTCATCCAGATCAACAAAGCTTGGACTTCTACAACAACGTTTGGACAAAGGTAAGAACGAAACACTTGATTTCTCATATCATAATGCATGTTTAGAGAAGGATAGCTCTAGTTTGTTTTGTTTGTCATTAGAATGTCTTAGACTTCTAGGAAGGTCGGTTGTGTCCGCACTTTTGACTGATTCCGTGTGACAAAACCGCATCCTATATTTTTGTAATAATTTATTTTTAGATTTAGTTAGTAGTATTTAAACCCTTCTCATGCATTTAGAGAAGGGTCCTGAAATTTATCAAAAACTTATCCCTAGAACATGCACTTCTGTACCCTCTGAGGAGGTTTTGATGAATGAATGGAATAGGATTTCTTGATTTTTGCATTTGATATCTGCTACTGATGTTGCACTTTTGTACTCTTAGTGGATATTTGATCAAGAAGAGATAAATCGTTATCACTTGAAGCTCATGAGTAGGACTAGTTATAAATGGTATTTCTATCTCTTAACTATTTCTGCCTTGTGTTAGAGTGATTTTCATGTTCGGTTATTTACATATTGATGTATGAATGCCTGAGTTATCATTTGGCACTTCTTTACGGTGATAGCTATTTATTTATGCTTAGTGTATGAATAGCTTATTATGCGATAAGTTTTTCACAACTGTTTCGTCTAAATTTTTATACGAATTGGTTCATATTCATTGACTTCTTTTCTCATAACAACTGAATGATCTTTATTACCAGTTGTTATTTGAAATCATTTTAGATCACATAGAAGAAAGATCTCACCCCGGGTTAGTGTAGATTTAGATATTTCTACTTATTAGAATATAATTTGCTTATTATTAGATTAGAATTAGAGTAGAAGTATTCCATTTAGAAACTGTTAGAAACAGAAATATCCATCTTTCTCACACACACACATAAATTGGGAAACTAGTCCCATATCCCCAGTCGGACCCGCTATACCAAACGGAAAAGGAGCTGCCAACCAAGGTCCGGACCGGGCGGGTATCCCCCTTGTTGTAGACCCGATTTTTGGGGTTTCAACATATTTGGCACTAGAAGGAGGGCCTCGAACTGTGAATGGAAAGAAAATCCAAATCTAAATACCATTCTGAGAGTAAATTGCCCTCACCATCTCCCCCGACTTCTCCATTGCATTCATAAACCTTAAATCCAGAGTTAGAAGTTGGTGGAGCAACAAATGCTGCTACAAACCCTGATATTTCAGAATAATCTACTATTGAACCTCTTGAAGTTGAATCTTTGATTCACAAACTTCAGCGATTTTCCATATCTCCTCAAAAATCTGATAAATCTCAAGGCAGCGTGACTTCGAAATATAACCATGCTCATCCTCTTACTAGGTTAAGGAGTGAAAAGTTTGGTGTTCAGCCAACTGAATTACCTCTACCTACTAGGAAGAGAGCAAGGAAGTCTCTTAAAGGATCTGATAGCGAGACTCTCTCATTATCATCATCCATCTCAACCTCTTCACTGCGAAGTCAACCATCCACTCTTCCACTTCAGATCATTGTCCATCAGCCTATTGCAACTTCCTCAACTCCTTCTCAACCATCTGGAGTCATAATATCATCATATTCTCAACCACAAGGATCATCTTATGCACTTTCCTCTGTTAGTAGTTCAGCAATGGCCCAATCTCCATGGAATAACCCAGGGGCAGTCTTAATGCCTGCACCCTTGATTCAGTTACCAGCCCATCCTGAAAAATGGCTGCCTAAGTTTAATCCCGAGGCAGGCATGCTAGCAGAAGAACATATAAATAACTTTATGTTATCTATAAATTTCAATGGAGTTGTTAATGAGGATGTTGTTGTTCAACTTTTCCCTTATACTTTGCAAGGAATAGCCAGATCATGGTATTTCTCGTTACCTTCTGGATCTATCACTAGTAGGGACATCTTCCAAGAAATTTTTTTGACCAAGTTTGGTGATGATAGGTCTACAGCGACACTGATTAATGACTTGTCTAATCTTAGGGACGAGTCAAGAGAACCTATCAAGGATTTGAATTTACGTTTCAATAAATTTTAAACAAAATTGCTATTGCTTCTCAAGTGAAGAAGTGCGAAGTGAATGGTACATTACTGCTTTACCATCAAACTTAGAAATCTTTGTTGATAGGGCTAACAAAACAACCTTAGTTGAAAATATGAAAGAAGCGATAGTAGTAGAGAAATGTATTACAACCCTAGAAAATAAAAACGCGATAGAAGAATGAAAATCTAAGAAGGTCTCTTTCAAAGAAGATCCCAAGAAAAAACAACCGAAAGATCCATTCGATTTAGAAGGATTACAAAAAGTTTTGAAGACCATGTCTAACAAAATGGTCGACATCAAGAAACAAGTGGCATAAACTTCTTCTAAAAATCCATACAGGTCTTTTAAAAGAAATCCTTCAACTGATTCCAAACCCCCTAACGCTATATCAAATGCTGAGTCAGAAGAAGAAGAAGAGGAAAACACTACCGAAGAACATACCGATGAAGAAGAAGTTGTAGAGTTACGAGGTATGTGGAATTTCATCCTCCCAAATGAAGAGGATCAAGAGGCATTCCCGGTCAGCACTCGCAGCAGAAATCAACTTGATCCTCCTCAGCCTACACCTAAGCCAAAGAGCGCAAGCTCAATGTCTAAGGATAAAGTTGTAGCCAAGAAAACATCACCTAAAGCGACTCAAACTAGCCCAGTCCAAATAGACACATCTACTCCATCTAAAACACTAATTGTTTCGGATGAAATGGAGTATAATATCATAGAAGACATGAAAAAGACTAGGGCTAATATACTCTTTTTGAATTGAGCAAGTTAAAACACCAGCAGAATGTACTTTTGAAAGAATTACATGCTGTGCCAGTTGCACCTTTACCAGCTGCTGTAATTTCTCAAGCTTCCCATGATATGGGAAGACCTCCAACTAAGGCGATGAATAAAGTTGATCCAAACGATATTGCGTTAATTGGAGGAAGATCAAGATCACATACTCCCCCATTTCTCCTTACTTATGAAATTTTCAATAAAAATGTGCATAATGGCTTAGTTGATTCTGGAGCTTCATCAAATATTTCACCAAGATCAATATGTGCAAAATTGAACGTTCAACAACAAAAATCCACTGTACACATAGTTCAGCTAGATCGATTGCAAGTCGAAGTGATTGGCGAGTTAAATAAGGTTACCATAAGGTTGTCATCCAACCCAAAGGTATGTCAAGTTATCGACATTTTAGTTGTTGATATTCCTGAATTTTATGGCTTAATTCTTAGCAGAGATTGGTTAGAAAAAATTCATGGATACTTTGCAGCTGACTGGTCACACATGTGGCTGCCTTATAATGGTAAAACAAACCAGATAAAAGTTGAACGTGAAAAACATCAGAAATACATAGTAACAGAACTCGAGGGAGAAAATGAACCAGAAGCATATAATTCTAACATTATTGGCAACTATTCAGTAGATTCTTTCTTAGGAAATTTTAATGCTCACACTTCACCTTACTTAGAACATTTTGTTTTATCTCAAGTAGAAATTTTTTCTCAAATAGATAGTTCTAAATGCATTAATTTTATAGATAGTCATGTAAATAAATCTTTGTTTTGGAAACTATTTTTTGATGGTTCTAATTCTAACGAAGGAGCAGGAGCAGGATGTGTGTTAGTAAGCCCAGAGGGAGACAAAATCATGCTAACTTGCAGACTTGAATTTGAGTGCACCAACAATACCGCAGAGTACGAAGCTCTAGTCCAAGGCTTGTACAAAACAATCGGATTAGGCGTCAAATACTTGCAAGTTTTTGGAGATTCTAAAATTGTAATTAGACAGGTACGTAATACTATACACTGTTTATCAGATCATTTAAAGCATTATCAATCTTTAGTTCAAGATATGACTGAACATTTTATAGCATTTAATATTTCATCAATTCCCAGACTCCAGAATGCTAGCGCAGACCTCTTAGCCAATGTAGCTTCCAAGCTCATTCCTTCAGAAGATTTTAGCCCTGACCGATTTTCAATTGAGTTAATTTTTAGACCATCTATCCCTGATAACATTACCAATTGGAGGATTTTCAATGACGATCCCGATATCGTGAGTTTTCTCACATCTGAAGGATCCTACACCAATCAAATAATTGACAAAGACCAGCATGACCAACAATTTCAATAGGATAGTACTAACAATGCTATACCTAAATCAGTATTCAAATTAGAAGACCTTTATGATTTGAAAGATCGATTCAAAAGATCTACCAATTAAAAACTCCAAAGTTCAACTTTGAATTATGAATTAGTAAATCTAGGAACTGATGCCGAACCACAGAATATCAACCTAGGCCTTGGCCTAGCCCCTGAAGAGAAATTAGCATATATTCGTCTGTTGAAACAATACAAAAGTGTATTTTCCTGGAGTTATGATGAACTCAAAACATACGACACCTCCATCATCCAACATACTATCCAAATGATTGATAACAAAAAACCTGTCCAACAAAAGTTGAGAAAGATCCATCCAAATTTAGAAAATCAGATCAAAACTGAACTCAATAAGTTATTGAAATCCAAAATAATCTTTCCCATTAGACATTCTAAATGGGTCTCCAATATGGTGTCTGTTATAAAGAAAAATGGAGATATCATAATCTACATTGACTTTCAAAACCTTAACAAGGCCTGCCAAAAGGATAATTTTCCTTTAGCTCCTATGGAAAAAATACTGCAGGAAGTTGCGGGCTCAGAATTAATGTCATTCTTGGATGGATTCTCAGGATACAACCAAGTGCTGGTACATCCCAACGATCAATTAAAAATGACATTCAGAACTAAGTGGGGCACATACGCATATCAAAAGATGCCATTTGGTTTGATTAACGTGGGTGCCACATTTCAGAGAGCCATGGACATCTCATTCAAAGGGTTAGTTAATAAGTTAGTGGTAATCTATTTGGATGATATTACTATTTATTCCAAGAAACGAAACAACCATCTCAGGGATTTAAATTTTTTTTTCCAACGTTGTTTAAGGTATGGAATTTCGCTTAACCCAAAAAAATCCCTTTTCGCATTAAGTGAAGGAAAGCTTCTAGGATTCATTTTGTCAAAATCTGGAATTCACATCGATCCTGACAGAATCAAGGAAATTTCTGCAGTTCCCCTACGTCACAACAAGAAAGCCATGCAATCTTTCCTAGGCCAGATCAACTTTGTAAAGAGATTTGTTCCAAAATTTTCAAGAATTGTTTCTCCTTTACAAGCCATGATTAAAAAGAACGCAAACTTTAAATGGGGCCAAGATGAACATGAGGCATTCAATCTGATCAAACAAGCAATTATCAATGCTCCAACTTTAGCAACTCCAACTTTTTTCGATCCTTTTATTTTGTACACATTTGCCTCAGATAAATCATATGCTGCGATACTCACACAAGAAAATCAAGAAAAGGCGGAAGCCCCAATTGCTTTTTTCAGTTCTAATTTACAAGGTGCTGAATTAAATTATTCAGATGTGGAGAAACAAGCTTATGCCATTTTCAAAGCAATTAAATATTTCAGACCTTTTTTACTCAAAACACATACCAAGATCATAGTACCATTTCTAGCGGTAAGAAATCTTCTAGTATAGAGGGATGTGGGTGAGAAAAGGGCAAATTGGGTTACTGCCTTACAAGAATACGACGTAGAAATCAAACCAGCAAATATTGTAAAAGGTCAAGGCTTTTGCAAACTGCTGGCAGGAGCATCGCTAATGCCCGAAAATCCATCTGAAGAGGTACAAGTGTACGAGGTAAGCCTAAATGATGCTAAGTCATTATATGCTGATATTATTTATTATTTAAAGAACGGATATGCTCCTTCAAACCTCGATCATACCAAGAAAAGAGCCCTGAGATTAAAAGCCAAACAATATCAGCTCGTAAATGACATTATTTTTAGAATAAATTATGATTCTGTTCTTCTTAGATGTCTTGAGAAAGCTGAAGCTGAAAAAGTCTTGCAGGAACTCCATGATGGGCCAGTAGGTGGACACTATGCTGGAGAAACAACTGCTCACAAAATTTTACGCACAGGCTATTACTGGCCCACATTATTTAAAGACACACACAACTACGTAAGGAAATGCCAAATCTGTCAAACCGCTGCTGGGAGACAAAAGAAACCATCCTTGCCACTACAACCAGTTACCATCGAATAGCCTTTCGATTAGTGGGGATTGGACATAATAGGTGAGATCATTCCTCACTCTTCTAAACAGCATAGATACATCCTCACAGTGACAAATTACTTTACTAAATGGGTAGAGGCAGTTCCACTCAAGACGGCTAATGCTGAAAACATCATTGAATTCATAGATCAGTTCATAATCACCAGGTTTGGATTGCCTTCCGCTTTAATGTTTGATAATGCATCATACTTTTCTGGAAATGCAATGACTGAATTTGCACTCAAAAGGGGTTTCAAGCTTAAATACTCGGCCAATTATTATCCACAAGGGAATGGGTTAGCTGAATCTACAAATAAGAACTTAATTAGAATCATTAAGAAAACCATTGACCAAAATCATAAAAATTGGCACAATTGTTTAATATATGCTTTATGGGCATATCAAATAATGCAGAAAGCCTCTATCGGCACTTCTCCCTTTAACTTAGTTTATGGGAAATAAGTAGTTCTTCCAACACATCTGGAAATTCCCTCTTTAGCCTTGGTTTAATACATTGATGAAGCACCAACTTATTCTTTACAACTTAGGAAATTGGAATTGATTAAATTAGAAGAACAACGAGAACGGGCTAAAATAACTCACGCTAATCATCAAGCATTAGTGAAATCCTCTTTTGATTCCAATATGATATCCAGGAAATATTTTCAGATGGGAGATCTAGTTTTAAAATGGGAAAAGGCTCATGATGAAAAGGGAAAACATACAAAATTTCAAAGGATGTGGCTTGGTCCTTTTCAGATCATAGAAGTCATAGGTCCATCTACCTTCATGTTAAAAGATTTAATAGGAAAAAGAGATTCTCTACCTATTAATGGTCAGATTCTTAAAAAATATTTCCATAGAAGAATATTCTTCTATTTTGTAGAGTAGTTGTTTTTCTTTTCATAATAAAACCAGTTGTGAATGGTTACAATAGGCATTTACGAAAAAGACACCAATTCTCTTTCACATTTTGATCTTTCGCTTGTATGAATAGCAAATCTTTTGGAAAATTGATCTTTATTATTTAAAGATACAGTTAAAAACTCTAGCCTAGATATGGTACTAGTTTCAACTTCATAAAATTTGATGAAAATAACCTTTAGTGAGAAATTGTTTTATATCAGTGCAATGAAAGGTATTAATAACAAAATAAAGATTCTCTATAGAATAGCTATTTCCAAAAACTCTACTATTGTCGTCCAGAGCTATCTTAAGGAAACAATGACTTCATCCCTACTAAGGAAATCACAACTTTCAGAGGAACAATCCAAGGATACATTTTATCTTAAAGAGTGAGAGGTCTCATCATGAGCGAGCTTATCATGATCATAGATGTTATAACTTGCTGACTTTTCCAACACTGCATATCATAATAGGGCAATGACTTGAGATTGTTAAATCAAAAGACAAGGGGTCTCCTCACGAGCCAGCTTGTTCAACAAAGTTATAAATCAGTGAATGGCTGTGTCATGAATTGGCTACCAAACCAAGACATTTCTCTTTAAGAATAAAAGAAAATCAAAACAATAAGTGTGGATGTGAATTCTTCTTTGGAAATTGTAGGTTTCTTTAAGTAGGATACAGGATCATTGCTGGGTAACAGGTAACCCTGTCGAGGCTATTAATTCCTGCTGGCAGCAGAGGCTCTACCTACGACAAATGAGCATATTTAAAACTGGTTTACAGAGAAGAATTTGTTTTATCTTTACAAGCCAAGTAATGACTGATGTAAATACAAGGACTAGCTTGAGGCAGCAAATAATCAAAGTTGAAAATAGTTGAAACAAAATGTCATTGACAGGTTAAAGTATAACGTACTTTATCTTTCTATAAGTTTAACTTTCTGGAAATTTTTTTGTTTTAGAAGTTTTGAAAATTCAAAAAGCAGCAGAGATAATTGGTTCTTCCAAGTGAATCACCAATTGTTGTGGCCAACAACAACCCCCCTTCTTATTTAGTATAATTCCTAATACTAAATAAGTGGGGACCCTTAGCAAAAAATTTAAAAATCAAAGTAGTGTTTAAATTTCCTTTTTCGAATAAAATTACCATCATAAGCTTAGGAAGCCCCCCTTGAAAATTCATAAAAATCTAAGTTTTATGATAAGGTAAGACGCAAATATTTCCTTAGGAATATCACATCGCAAAAAAAAGAACACCTTACAAGCCAAACTCCAAAATTTCGAGATTGCGATACACGATAATATCGCATCACATGCAGCAAATACAATTTACATTGAAAAATTTTAATTTGCCGATATGCGATGACGCCGATCACAAATCTCATTTTGCAGAAAACAAGTTAAGAAAGTTTATCATATATAATGTTTCTGCGATCTGCGATATTGCGATATTGCGGTCTCGCGATACAGCGACAATGCGATAATACAATGTAACGAGCAGTCAGTTCTACGATGTTATCATTTTGTGATGTTGCGATCTGTGATGTTGCGAAGCAAATCGAAAAATCACTCCATCGCAGATCTTTCGGGCACGTTATTCAAGAAAAGTATCTTCCATAAGCTGACACCTGGTTATGCGCTTTAATGCTAATAAATGAATTAGTTGCCAGTTATTAATGGAATATGGGTTCGTGCTTATAAAAAAACATCTCACATAAGGTGGTATGCTTGATGTGTCTGTGGCATTTAAAATTTTCCCATCACCCTTCCTTGTCATTCATTTTCACTTCACTTGTGAATTGCAGGAACGGAGAACAGAGGACGATACAAAGCAATACACAGGTTAAAATGGGAAATAAAAGCAAAGCCCCGAGCTCTGAGGAAAAGGAAACGATGCCCTTATATACAAACATAGCCTGTAATAGAGACGTGGGAATTGCTACGTGGGAAGGCATGTATAATCTGCTTGAAGAGGAGAATCCCAGAGTAATGGAAGTCATTGTTATTGCGGGCTCAAATGGTTCTTCTGAAGCATCCCTTACAGAGCTAGCTTGCTCATTCTTGCACCGGATAGCAGCAAGGCCCAAAATTCTCCCATACACAGACATGGTGAAGTGGATACTGGAGAACGCAGATATCAGAAACAGACAGTTTAAGACTCAAGGTCAAGAGTTCACGGAATTGTCATTTTTACAAATTTTGAACTTTATATCCGCTGCAAGGAAAAAGCGCAAAAGGAAAAAAAAAACATCAAGGAAATCCGGATCAAGAAACGGAGGCAGTTTCCGAGGCGCGAGGGCAACCTACTAATTGCCCAGTCACCTGCAAGCTCCAAAAATTGCAAGAAAGCGATGAGACAGGCAGATTGGAAGCTGAAGGCCTAAGAAAAGGCACAAGCAATCCAAGGATTAACCAGGTTAAACTGGGATTATTACTGGGCTTACTTGGTAAAGCCACATAGCCAATGGATGACTCTTAAGTGCATCATCAATTTGGCCAATCATTAGCTAAAATCGGAAGTCGGCCAACCGACTCTTCTCAAATAGATGCTGCATGCATGCGATTTCAAGGACCAAATACAAAAGTAGTTTAATTTTAGATTCAATTTTAGTTTAATTTTGTTTTATTTTCCTGAAAAGAGGATGGTCATTTAAACCGCATCCTATTTTTGTAATAATTTATTTTTAGATTTAGTTAGTAGTATTTAAACCCTTCTCATGCATTTAGAGAAGGGTCCTGAAATTTATCAAAAACTTATCCCTAGAACATGCACTTCTGTACCCTCTGAGGAGGTTTTGATGAATGAATGGAACAGGATTTATTAATGTTTGCATTTGATATCTGCTACTGATGTTGCACTTTTGTACTCTTAGTGGATATTTGATCAAGAAGGGATAAATCATTATCACTTGAAGCTCATGAGTAGGACTAGTTATAAATAGTATTTCTATCTCTTAACTATTTCTGCCTTGTGTTAGAGTGATTTTCATGTTCATTTATTTATATATTGATGTATGAATTCATGAGTTATCTTTTGGCACTTTTGTATGGTGATAGCTATTTATTTATGCTTAGTGTATGAATAGCTTATTATGCGATAAGTTTTTCACAACTGTTTCGTCTAACCTTTTATACGAAGTGGTTCATCTTCATTGACTTCTTTTCTCATAACAACTGAATGATATTTATTACCAGTTGTTATTTGAAATCATTTTAGATTTCATAGAAGAAAGATCTCACCCCGGGTTAGTGTAGATTTATATATTTCTGCTTATTAGAATATAATTTCCTTATTATTAGATTAGAATTAGAGTAGAAGTATTCCATTTAGAAACTGTTAGAAACAAAAATATCCATCTTTCTCACACACACACATAAATTGGGAAACTGGTCCCATATCCCCAGTTGTACCCACTATACCAAACGGAAAAGGAGCTGCCAACCAAGGTCCGGATCGGGCGGGTATCCCCCTTGTTGTAGACCCGATTTTCGGGGCTTCAACAGGCGGCTACATGCCTCTGAACTATGTTAGAATAAGGATCAAGGGCCTATTTATTATTGAAAAATATGAGAAAATCCTAAACAATCAAAACCATAACCCCAAGAGATGTAACACCAAGAGTTTGTGGGCCCCACTAGGGGTATTTGGGTAGCCAACTTCCCAGGGGTCGTAACTTGGTCATATTATCTTTGTTTGGCACATATTATACCTTGTTAAAAAGGTCTTTCCAAGTACTACAAGTTTAACCATAGGCCCCTACCTATGGCTAGGGGGCCTGCTACAGACCCCAAAAAAATGTCGTTTAGGGGGTCAAGACTACTCCAGAAGTTTAGGAGTTGAAAAAATGCTAAAAATAGTAAATGTTGAAATGAACGAGGAAACAGATGAAATTGACTGGGGGGTCTAGGTGGAATAGGCAGGTGGCCACCAATATCCACCTGGATCACCAATTTTATAAGTTATCCTCACTAAGTGTAAATTTTCTATTAATAAAATTTGTTTGTTCATATGATCCATTAGGTTGCTACAATTTCATTTTTGTTGTTATATGTTTCTGGTTGCACATGGTATTCTGTTGTAGTGTTTTTCTTTGTTTTTCATTGTAGATATGAAGCCTGAAAAACCACATTTTGTTGTTAGGGTCACTTTTCAGCAGTGACTTAAGTGAAGCGTTTTTAGTACACTGCTTTGAAATCTTTGCATTAATAGAAGTTCATAGGAATGAGAGATCGATTGGAAATCCCTTCCAAAATCCTCATCATTCCCATCGTTTTGAAATCTCAATTGGAGGTAATGGATATTTTGGTCACTTAGAGAAACCATTGCTTCGGGTGTTTTGAAAAATATAATTTAAAGGCATTGCCTGGCAAAAGCAATGTCTGGTCCAAAGCGAGGTCAAATCTAACAAGGTTGCGAAATACATCCAATATATGCGGGATTGTGCTCTGATTTACAATTTCATCGGATTATGGCCCTCTAAAAAGTCCCTAATTGTTTGGATCCAAAATAAATGGAACCTCAAGGGACAAATAAATTTAGGTGTTATAGCAAAAGGGATTTTACAATATTGTTTTCCTACTTGGAGATAGAATGAGGGTTTTTAAAGAGGCCTTAATTTTTTCATAATGATGGATTCTTCATGCGATTTTGGAAAGATAGATACAATATTAATAAGGAAGACTTCATTGTCTCCCTAGTATGGGTTCAACTCTTTTCTCATCTAAAGAAATATTGGGAGGAATAAATCCTTGAAGGCATTGGAAATGTCATTGGTAGCTTTATTAATGTTTCTAAGGTAACTAAGAGAGGGAGATACACATCTTATGTAAGGATCTATATTTATATGAATATTTTGAAGCTTCTTATAGTTTAAATAAACAATTTTTATTGGGATAATCTTTGTAAATAGACACTGGATTATGAAAATTTCCCATTTAGATGCAGGCATTCTTACGAATATGGGAATATTTATAGATATTGTCCTCTGATTGCAAAGGATTTACCAACAAATAAATTAGCTCATAAAGAGTAAGAGGGTTTTGGAAAATTCCCCCAAATGACAAGGAATTTGAAACCTCACAGATTAGAACCTGTTGGCTTATATGGGCTTGACCCAGGTTCGGAAGAATTATTTAGCCAAGCAAATCCCGCAACTATCGACCCTTTCGGCAATAGCCCGCGGAGCGTGGACTGAGGTCTCACTCGAGGTAGTAGGGGAGGGTGCTGGAACCAGGTTTCCTCACCCTTGGGATGCCTAGATGTGGTCTGGAGGGTTTGCGTGCCGTTTTTCAGCCTCACGCTGCTCTACTTTCGCATAGATCCAGATCGAGGTTAATTCGTAATATTAATTACTTGTATAAATCAGATCTACTTAGCAGAGTCTTTAAGCAAACATTTAACAGATTTAACCAGTTTGTGCACTTAGAATAAACTCAGATTCACATACATCTATAACATAAGCATATGCGCATAGATCAAACAGCTATATTAACCATACACAAAGTCAGATCCATGATAACTCAGATTGTAACACAAAATTTACAGAAGAAACTTATCTTTATTTCCACTTTATCACCACTACATCCAGATCCACCCTGCGCACTCAACTGCAAGGGCCCGTGCACAGAGCTGCAGACTCTTCCAGGCCTCTACACACACAGCTGCAGAGCCTCTATGCACTACCCAAACCCTCGACTCGGACTTACAGATGCTTTCGGACTGCTCTCCTAAAATACCCATTACATATCAAATCCAAGATTACATACCAAATACTAAGCTACCTCTACCCATAGAGCCTTGCTCTATTTATACCTTTCCATGGACCGCGATCCATGGGTAGGCCGACTCAACTTATATTTCTTTACATTATTTTCGGGTAGACTACACTTTGACTTCAATTTATTCCAAATCGCGCTCTGTGCATCTTGCGAAGTCTTTATCCTATCTTTATCCAAAACTTTGGGATTTGTGCCCATGACCATTGTGCAAGGCTTCTGCTACCCAATAGTCCCCCAACACAATCATCGTGACTCGTCCCGAGTCACTCAGCTGGTCCGGCCAACTTTGCATGGAGATCGGTTAGCAGTCTGTGCATCGCTTGTGTTGGTGGCAAACTTTTCTGTCATTTGCTGCATCCGTTCCATGTGTGTCGCTGACACCTCAATCCCTTCCTTTGTTGTCTCCATAGTGGCATACTCTGCCTGCATGTGGGCTACCTTGCGCTCTATGGTGGTTGAAAGCGTAAATGCCTCATCCAGCCATGGCTGGAGATGGGCTTTAATCACTACTTCCTTCTGTCTGGTAGCATCGGCTTGGATTTTCAGGTCCTGAGCCTCTCATATCTTAGCCAAGTGCTGCGTAATAGCAAATGGTCTGTGCGGTTCCTTTGATCTGATTGTAGGCTTGCTGGAGCTTTCGGGCCTCAGTTTCCAATCGGTGAAGTTTGGGGTCCTCCTGAAGAGAGGTGAGTGCAAAAATCGATTGAGTTAACAGGTCAGTACATTCCTCCATTGAACATGTGAGCATCGCGCACCCCACAGTAATAATGTTTCTGTGTTGCTCTAGGATCTCTGGTGGCGTCAACGGTGGAACCTGTAATTTTAAGTCTGTGATCTACAAACTGAGCTCTAGATGGATCAGTGTGGCCTCCTCCTTTGCATGTTGGAACCTAGTAGCCAATTTATGGATTTGTGTCTCAATAGGCAATTCCGCCCCAATCTCTAGCTCACGAGCACTCGAGCAGGCTTCCACTACTAGTTTCTCCACTTGCTTCTTTTGTGTGACTGCTTCGTCCCGTTGGAGGCACAATTGTTCAATATTAATTTTCTGTTCCTGGACTATTTGTTCAGCACGATCGGCCCTGGCATGAAGCTCCATTGTGGCACTATCCTAGAGTTGTTGCAAAATTTTGTGCAGTAGAGCAGCCATGTTTAGTCCCAAACCTGTAAGTCGTTCTAGCACAACTCGGTCCTACGCATTTGCGGTGATCAATGTTCCTGCTGGGATCGTGATTGAATGAGCCATTTGGGCCTTCAACAATGGTTCAACGAATGTCATACCTGGAACCCCCTGAGTAGCACTAGTGCCCATTGGCACAATCCTTGTTCCAAGTTCCTGTAGCTGTGTACGGAGTTCCCCCAACACAATCTGCTGCTCTGACATGGCCTCATCGATTGCATCTCGAGCGACTTCCTTGTAGAGCTATAAAAAGGGTCTCTTTCACCTCTAGTTACCTCACATTAATATGTCAATCCGGGATCGTCTGGTTATTTCAAAGGGTGTCTCAGTCTGAGGCTAGCATTTGCCAGAGTAATTCTTGTAGTACAACTATTTACAATTACGAAAGTAAACTAATGCAAGTTTAAAACTTAACTACTTCAAAGGACTAAATCACACCAAGTATTGCATCAACCAAAGGTTCGGTAGCAATAACTCATCCTTTTCATAACTGATGAGAATAGATCAGAGGTCTGGGAGCCAAATAGCATATGATGGGCTCGCTACAGCCTAGGATCGTTCTTAATGATTAGAAATGAAACAACAAATAAAAGAAGTGATAATGAAATGGAACAACACATCATCCAAGGGTTTGGTAGCAATAACACATCCCTTTCATAGCTGATGGGAGCAGATCAGAGGTTTGGGGACCGAGTAGCAGATGCTGGGGTCCTCTACAACCTAAGTCCATCCTCAAGAAACAACAAATTAGCAATCTGGAAATGGAACAACAAATTGAAATGGAACAGCAAATAAATGGAACAACAAGTAAATGGAACAAAAAATAAATGGAACAACAAGTAAATGGAACAACAGTTCAAGAATAGAACAGTAATCGAAATAAGTAATAACTGAGTTCTTTAAGCTGCAACTCTATTTAACCATGCCAATCAAAACACCAATCCCTCAATCTTATATGATGGACCAATACTATAGAACCTTAGAAACACACCATACTTAATCTGCCTCTGTTAAAACACATACGACTGTATCTCATAATAAAGAATAGTCACATTCGATACCCATGTAAAACAAATCTTTCCAGATGACTTGTTATAATGCAAAAAACAATCGTGAAGAATTCTATAATAAAGTAACAGTGTCCTGTAGGGATTAATCAATGCTTAAAGAATTGGTAAAATAACATAGCATTGATATAAAGTTCAAGAACACGAAATGACTTAATCACAACAGAGCATGTAATAGAATATTCTCAAAACACAGCAGATTACCAGAGTACGTCTATGAACAAACCACATGGAAACCACACGTAATAATACAAGAGCAAGTGTCCTCCAGGGTCGGGCCCTTAGCCTCCAGGGGTACACCGCTTAAGATAGATCCAGGCTCAAAGATAAAAGAGTGGACAAGTCTGTATTAAAGCATGCAATAAAATTACAGGAACTCAAGTCTTCAACCGAACATAAAGATCATAGTCCTGATCTTCCTTAAAAGAAATTACACCCCAAAAAGATCCTCCCTGAAGCCAACAGTGCTACCCCTTTTATAGGGAAGATGGCAGAGATATTTAGGTACAGAAAATAGGTAAAATAGCGATCCCTCAGGATCTCAGATCCTGAGGGATTCGCAGAATCATTAATACTGCGTTACTTCTTCCCTTTTCTGTTTCATGCTGGTATCTCCGCGTCCTTTCTTGGGTTGATTCATTGTGATCTGGTTCGTTTCCGGTCTTCCGTCAAAGGGACAGCAGTTAGCTCATCCTTGTCTTTACTTTTGGAATGGCCACCTCCCGTATTTCCTCCCTCCTGCACATAGAAATGACGACTATCAGTGCTTTTCATTAATCTCTCGTGTTTCTTTATAAATTCTTATCAATATCTAGATTTCTCATGCAAAAGGCTTTTGAGTTCTGATGAAAAGATACCAAAATGAGCATCGAAACATACCTTCCTTGGTACTCCACACACCCCCCAGCTTACCCTTTTTCATGGCCTCATGAAAACATTGTAGTTGACATGCAGAGCAGTGAGGGAGTAGGCTGGAGATGGAATTTCGTGTGGGGGCCTACACCCATGATGTGAAACTAGATGATCAAAGAAATGGCTTGTCTGGCCCTCGGGCATTTCATACAGGGTTGGTATTCGGGTGCAGGATGCCAAATGATTGGACTCTGGAACCTATATCCTAACCAGGATGGCCCTGCCCTCAAAATAATTTCACCATAGAGGGGGAATCGGTTAGCAGCAAGCTTAAAATTTTCATACTTAAACGACTCTCGGAGCTGAATATTTGGATTAGATACCCGATATCGAAATTTAGCCGCTTCAATGGCAGGGTCTTTAATAGAAGAAAAGAATTCATGCCCTTGCCGAATGATTGCTTCATGCATGGGTCCTAATGCTTCAATCACGCCTGGAGCCCTCATGAGATTTCTATGACTTCTCCATAACTGTTCTGGGTCTCTAGGCTCAGCTCTTACCCATAGGTCTAATCCATTTTCTTGTCTCTGAAATGCATTGTAGGCTTTGAGCCATTTAATCTGATTAACTGTAACTGAAATGAATGCTTGTAATTGAATATATCCGACAAAAGGGCCAGGGTTCAGCTCGATCTCTTGTTCTAGTACAAGGTTATGCAGGTAAAATTCACACAATAAACTTTGTACTTTTACCCCATAATGCTTACAACAGTTTATAAAATCGTCTATAGTGTTAATTTCTATGGGAGCACCTTCCCTAACGGCTTTAATTTTCAATTGTAAGTATCTTTCCATTAGAAACAGGGCATAATTTTTGGCAGGAGCTCTACATGCTAGGGCATCATTGTACAGAGCACACAAGGTATCCATTTGTTTAATAACTACATCTAATCTACGGGTTACCTTGGCAACTTTCTCTTGCTCCTTTTACCATCCTTCGAAGGCTTGGCTTTCTGATAGGTTGACGTTCCTTAATTGCTACTGTAATTCCTCATATTTTTCACGGGGGACCGTTTGTTCCCTGAGCTTTTCTGCTTCTTGCTGAGCCTGCTTCAAATGATGGTGGAGGGTTCTTGTTTT
Source organism: Pinus tabuliformis (assembly GCA_031772625.1). NCBI lineage: Eukaryota > Viridiplantae > Streptophyta > Pinopsida > Pinales > Pinaceae > Pinus > Pinus tabuliformis. Next base: position 17,630,093 of record CM062818.1, on the reverse strand, counting down.
TGAGTCCTTTTTCCATGCATCTGTGGAGGTTGGGAGCTTTACTTGGATTTTCTTATTATGCTGCTTTGAATTCATAACCCTTATTACTCCCAAAGGTGGTGCCTCCGTCTGAACCACCTTATTATCTTTTTCAATTTTAACACGAACTCCAGCCCATTGCTGTTCCTTTTCAAATGGAACAACAGTCTGTCCTTCTGTTTCAATTGGAACAACAGTTTGTCTTTCTGCTTCATTAGGGACAGCAGTTTGGCTTCTGTCAGGATTCTGAGTAGTGGAACGGCTCCCGGTTCTTCGCCTTTTATTCTTACAGGGTCTTATTGGCATGGCTGAATTTTTTCTTGTTGAGGTCCCTACCCCCCTTTGTCTTGCTTTTAGAATCCTAATCTGCTGGCGAAGCCTGACTATCACGTTTAACAGTGTCCCTTTTTCCTTTTGCAATTCCCTTATTTTCATCAACTTCTCAGAAAGAATAGCTGACTGTTTGCCGTGGGTTGTAGTGTGACTAATTTCCAAATTTTCTTCTTGAGGTGGCTGATCCGCGGTAAGAACCTTTCTTGGCTTTGTTGTTTCATGGGCCAATTCTTCCTCTGCCCTTATTTCCTCCGGATTCTCCTCTGGTGCCTTCTGACTAGGAACGGGCCGTTCCTGCCTGATATTTTCTGTTTCCTTCTCATCATGGACGGGTGAAATTTCTACTTCTGCTTCTTCCGTATGCACTTCCTTGGGTGCATCTTTTTCCTGGGTTTCTTCTTCGGCCTGGAGGTTGGATGGACTCAGGGGCTGGCCATACTCGCCCATATTGGCCAGAATATTGGCCAATTCATCTTCCCCTATCGGGTTTTGTACTGGGATTCCTCCCTGCTGTTCCATTTCTTCCTCCTGCTTGGGCCGCTCAACTTCTTCTTTCTCGTCTCCTTCTTCTTCTTCATCCTGTTCTTCTTCTCCTCCTGTTTCTGTTTCCGCTGACTGTTCTTCGTCTTCCTCTTCTGTTTCTGCCTCGGCGGACTGCTCTATTTCTCTGCTATTTTCTTCTTCCGCCTCTGTCCCTGTGGACTGTTCTACGTCCTCATTAATTTCTTCTTCTGTATCTGTCTCTGCCGATTGCTCATCTATAATTTCTATTGCTTGGCCCGTGCGAGCCCGGGGTTTCTTCAGCTCTGCTTGTAACCCTGCAAGCCATGCCAACTTTCTACGTTTTGCTGGTTGCTCAGATGTACCAACGTTGGGTTGTTTCTCAAGCTGCTTTTCTGCTTGTTTCTCGGCTTGTCTTTCAGCTTGCACTTCTGTGCAAGCGTCCTTCTTTCGCTTCTCTGGGCGTTGGGGTGTGCTATCAATTTGTTTTCGTTTTTCTGGGCATCTAGACGTGGCCGTCCCTTTATTAATAATATCAATTAATTCTTCCCAGCTGCTCTGCTGCTGGGTAAGACTATGGTTTATTATCAAACGAATTAATCCGTGGTGGCTAACCACAGATTCTTTGTGCTGTGCCTTTTTCATGCTTCGTGCCACATCATGCAATAGCGAATTAAGCAATGCAGGTAAATTCACAGAACATTTTTGTTTTAAGACAGCTAGGAGTTTTAGATGTTGTGGTCTTACCATGTCTTTTCTGCCCTCGTAAGTAATGTAGCTCTGGACAATTTTCGCCAATTCCGCCCATGGCTCTCCTAGTGTTGCTGGTAGCACCCCTTTTCCTCGAACTGTTAAGCTCTGGCCCTCGTCCTGAAAGGTTTCCACAATCTTCTGCAGCCTTTCCTTCTTTATTGTCCACACAGGCCCTGTGGCCAGTAGTCCTGTGACTTTTGCTATTATATCATCCGTGACCTCTATTCGTTTTCCTCTGATTGTGGAATGTTCTTCCTGCAGGTTTTGTAAAAATTCCTTCACCACAATTTCATTAGACTCCTTCAGGCGGTTGAGGTAGGTCAACCATCCTGCTTTCTTCAAAATTCTTCGAGCTGCAGCTGAAGCAGTCAATGTCTGTGATTCTCTGCGGACTGACCTTCCATCCATGGCTTCACTTGAAAATTCTCAAAGGAACAACAGTTTTTCGTTAAGGCGTAGAGAAGCTGGTGGCGAGTTTCTCATTCAAATTTAAATACAATGATGTATGCAATGGAAATAACTTCGAACAACGATTCATGCAGAAGAAACAAAAATGGAAAATGATCATACCGTTGAGCCGTGCTGTGCTCAAGTACAAGATCTTCTCGAAAAACGGGCTGGCACATATTCTGGGGAATAATGAGGTTACTCCCCCCCCCGCAATATGATAGGTTGTCCCAGCCGTCAAATAAAGGAGCAACGTCTGCTTTGTCCGCGAAGCCTTTATGGAGCAGCTTATGAAAATATGCCATGTCTGCAAAAACAGCGTATTACTGGAATCGAGGTGAAAATTTAAGTCGCTTTAATACGTAAGCGACTGCGGTGAGTTGATGGAATTTTAGGAATAGACATTTGCCATAATTAGCGAGCCCCATGCGGTCACTGTCACTAGCTCCGTAATGATTGGCGGTAATAAATAGTCATGCGGTATATGGCTGGGTAATTAAATTATCACGTTATAAGATAAAAAGGTTATAATTTCCTTACCCATTGGTATAAAGGTTACGACTTCGATACCATTAACAGAGCTCTGCTGCCAACAGGTGTCCATAACCTTGTTAGAGTTGTTTATTTCACCTCGGGAACCATATTCCTTTGTTTATGTGAGGAAGTGTTATGTGATGTCAAAACTGTAGGCCACTATGCAGGTTTGGTAACCAGTTAGTCATAGTGCCATTCACGAGGAAGGAGCGAATAGTGGGCAGGCCGGCTCGTGGTGAGACCTCCTGTTCCAAGGGTTATTTATTTATTTTGATATACCTTTTGGACCATTTCCCGGGTGTGGTGGCCCTAATGGGAATGCCACTTCGCTTCCATCCTGATGATCATGGTAGGCCAGCTTGTAATGAGACTCCCTATCCTGCAATTTGACAAAACTGCTTTGCTTGCTTCTTTTTTCTTTGGTTTTAATAGAGAACCTTTCCTGTTTATACACAAAGGGTGGTTCCGCACTCCTTAAGAGTAGGAATGGTGGATGAATTCTTAAAATCCCAATAGGAAGATATAAACTCTTTGATCTTATTGGCGAATGATAATTAAAATAGATAAAAAATCAGCATGATAGAGATTACCAATCAGAACAAAGTTAGTAGAACAATGGCAACAAAAGGTGAGAAGTAAGCATATCTTTTCCCTACATCCTTTCATCAATTCAGGGCAGTTTCTTATAAGGATAGCGATTTATGATTTACCGATTTCCGTATACTGTGCTTTTGTTTCCATCACATAAGTAGATAGCTGTATTCTAAAGACCATTAGCACTCTGCATCCTTGAGAAGGAACAAGCTGTTTTAAATCATATGAGTAGTGTAGTTTCAAGGAAATATACAACAACGGTTGTTCGTTTAGAGAAAGGAGCAGTGGAAATCAATGGTGCAGTTCAATAAAATCAAACAAATGCCGTTCCTTTGGAAAAAGACCGGCAGAAATCAAACTGTGCTGTTTCTTTCGGAGACAACAAAAACACACAAATGCTGTTCTTTTTGAGAAAGGAACAGCAAAAGCACTCAAGTGCTGTTCATTTTTAGAAAAGGAACAACAAAAATCAGAAATGTTGCCCCTTTTGAAAAAGGAACAACAAAAATCACAAGTGCTGTTCCTTTTGTAAAAGGAACAACAAAAATCACAAGTGCTGTTCCTTTTGAAAAAGGAACAGAAAAAATCACAAGTGCTGTTCCTTTTGAAAAAGGAACAGCAAAAAAATCACAAGTGCTGTTCCTTTTGAAAAAGGAACATCAAAAATCACAAGTGTTGTTCCTTTTGAAAAAGGAACAGCAAAAATCACAAGTGCAAATCACAAGTGTTGTTCCTTTTGAAAAAGGAACAACAAAAATCACAACATGCTGTAAAAAATATGTACAAAAACAATTCAAAGAATTATATACAAATTGTAAAGAAAAGTAAACTTCTTAGCGAGTTACAGGTGGAGGAGACTTGTCTTCCTCTCGTAAGATCTCCATATCTGAATCTTGGCGTAATTGCTGGCAAAAGGACTCCTGAGTAAGTGGTTTGTGATAGAGATGGACTCGATGGCCGTTTGCCTTAAAGGTATACCCAGAACCATCAATAGTAATTAGTGTGAGGGTACCATTGTCATGTACTTTCTGAATTTCATATGGTCCCAACCAACGAGTCTGGAGTTTCCCGGGGAAGTCCTGAAATCTAGAGTCATATAAAAGAGCCCAGTCTCCTTCATGGAAGACTCTGTTTTTGATGAGAGCATCATGCCACTTAGCTCTTTGCTGCTGTATCAGGGCAATATGTTGAAGTGCAGAGAGTCTAATTTCATCCAGCTCATTAATCTGTTCCAATCGATTACTTTGCGCCTCGGTTAAGTCTAACCCTACTTCTTGTGTTGTTCGTAATGTCTGGATTTCAAATTCTATAGGAAAGATAGGTTGTTTTCCAAACATAAGCTGGTAAGGTGAGTGGCCAGTGGTGCTTCTCCATGTTTTTCTATAAGCCCACAGTGCTTCTGGTAGTCTGGCAGCCCAATCGCGTCTATGTGATGCAACTGTTTTGGTTAGAATTGTTTCTATTATCCTGTCGCTGCTTTCTACTTGCCCATTTGCCTGTGGGTGATATGGGGTGGTCATTTTATGCTGAACATGATAATTGTTGTGTGTTGCCGCTAGTCTGTTTCGAGCAAATTGTGGCCCTCCATCTGTGATTATCTCTCTAGGGAAGCCATAGCGCACAAATAGATGGAGCAGGAACTGTATAACAGATTCTTCTGTAGCCCTAGGCAAGGCTTCCACTTCAACCCATTTAGTGACATATTCTGTTGCCACTAGAATGTATGTTTTCTGGTTTGATGGTGGGTTGATTGGCCCCACGAAATCAAGGGCCCATCGCTCAAATGGTTCGATGACTAGCTGTGGTTTCAAGGGCATCTCATCTGAGTGACTAGGGCGTCCCTCCCTCTGGCAACTATCACATGCTTGGACAAATTTATTTGCATCTTTAAAAATTGTGGGCCAATAATACCCTGTATGTAATACTTTATGTGCAGTCCTGCGATCAGCAAAATGTCCACCACATGGTTGGTCATGGCATGCTTTCAATATATCAAAGATTTCATCTTGTCGAATGCACCTCCCGATTTGCATGTCTGCCCCTGTGTGAAACAAATAGCCTCCAATCCAGGAAAATCTGGTACTTCGCTGGACAATCTGTTTTTGCTCATTAGGGGTTAGATGTTTTGGTAACTTACCTACTGCTAGGTAATTGATGACATCAGCATACCAGGGTGTTTGAACAGCAACAACAAAGAGATGCTCATCTCGAAACTGATCTTCAACTGCTGCTGCATCGACTGGTTTTGGCATTCTTGAGAGGAAACCAGCTACCAGGTTTTCTTTGCCAGGTCGATCCTTGATTGTAATGTCAAACTCCTGTAATAAAATCAGCCATCTGGTTATTCTGCCATTTGTGACAGGTTTATTTGCTAGATACTTTATAGCAGAATGATATGTGTACAAGATAACGGGATATCCAGTGATGTAATGTCTAAATTTATTGATAGCATGTATAACAGCTAGAAATTCCTTTTCAGTTACAGTATAATTTAATTCAGCAGGGGATAGATTTTTGCTAATGTAATAAATGGCGTATGTTTTTCTATCCTCCTCCTGACCAAGGACCGCTCCAATGGCTGTATCTGAGGTATCAGATGATATCTAAAATGGTAAATCCCAATTTGGTCTGCGAAGGACTGGGGCTGTAGATACAAGCTTTTTCAGGTCATTGAAAGCACGTTCACATTTCTCTGTCTAAAGGAAATCAATATTACTAGTTAGTGCATACAATGGTGCAACAATACGTGAATAATGTTCTATAAATCTTCTGTAATAACCAGAGAATCCAAGAAAGCTACGTACCTCTGTTTGAGTAGTAGGAGTAGGAATAAGCAAAAGTATTTGGATTTTGGTTGGGTCTACCTATATGCCGGCTGCTGAAATATAGTGCCCTAGAATAAGTCCTTTTGTCATCATCATGTAGCACTTTTCATGGCTTAGACAAAGCCTGGTAGCTATACAACGTTGTAGGACTTTTTCTAGTGTTTCCAATGGTGGATCAAACTCTTCTCCGTGTGGAGTGAAATCATCCATATATACTTCCAATCCTTCATTTATTAGATCTACAAATATGCTAAGAATAGCCCTTTGGAATGTGGCAGGGGCATTACATAAACCAAAAGGTAAAACTCGGTAGGCAAATGTTCCCCAAGGACAAGTAAAAGTATTTTTATCCTGATCTTCAGGGGCAATCTGTGTTTGGTTATACCCACTGAAGCCATCAAGAAAAGAAAAGAATTTCTTGCCTGCCAAAGTGTCCAATACTTGATCGATGAATGGGAGAGGAAAGTGATCTTTCTGCGTTGCCTTATTTAGTTCTCTATAGTCCACGCAGATTCTCCACTTCCCATTCTTTTTCAGTACCACCACAAGCGGGGAGACCCACTTACTATCAGAGATAGGGTAGATAAAGTTAACACCTAAAAGTTTTTGGAGCTCAGCTTTTACTACTTCTTTTAGATGAGGATTTAATCTTCTTTGAGGTTGTCTAACAAGTTTTGCATCATTCTCTATGTAGATGTGGTGTGCACACAATTGAGGATCAATTCCTTTCATATCGGGGTAATCCCATGCAAATGCATTTTTATATTTTGTTAAAACATGGATGAGTTTTGTTTCTTGTTCCGGTGTAAGGTTGGTTTTAATGTTTAAGGTCTTCCCAGGTTCGATTTCCACTATTTTACTATGTGCAACTGACGTGACAAGGATTGTATGGTCATGCACATCTTTTAGAGGTTCCTCCTCTACTTCGTTATCAAATGATGCTTTTATCATATGACACTGGGTACGAGATGTGAGTTCAGTTTGACTAATAAAATTACTGATGGCATCATCTTCTGTTTGATTTTTGAACTCTAGCGCTTCTTGTATAGTTAATGGAGATCTAATGTTGTCAGTAAGATATGATACAGTGTGCCTATTAGTTTTGACTATTGTGATGCTTGGCTGCGCTGGGGGATATAGTACTAAGTTCTTAATATCTACCCCCTTAGTTATGATCATGTTTCCTTGCTGACAGCCGATGTAGGCATCAGCGGTAGCGAGCCAAGGCCTTCCTAAGATCAATGGATGTCCATCTAGTCGGGTTTTAGGATTTATTATCAGAAAATCAGTTGGGTATTCCCAGGAATCAACTGAGACCATAACATCATGCAATATGCCTTCTGGCCTGACCACAGATCGATCAGCCAATTCCAGCAAAGTTGAAGTAGGTTCTGCATATGTAATTCCTAACTTTTGGCAAGTGGAGGTGGTCAATATATTGATTGCAGCTCCAAGATCAACTAAGGCATTGGTTAAGGTTTGGCCATAAATTTGAACAGTTACTATTGGGTTTCCTAGGTCTTCATACTTAATAGGTGTTTCCTTTCCTGATAATAGGTCAGATAAAGTGCCGACTACTTGAAGTCTTGGATTATCTATTACATTCCTTCTTGGTCTTTTTATGCACAGTTCCTTAATAGTTTTAGCGTATATTGGGATGTCTTGAATGGCCTGAAGGAACGATATTTTTATGTACAAATTTTGTAATTCTCCTAGAATGTCAAAATTAGGTTGTTGTATAGGTCGAGATATGACTAAACGTTCTGGGAACGGGGGAGAGGATGTAGTTGCTTGATTTTGAGTTTGTTTCCTATTTTCATCCTCTTCTTGTGACAACTGTTCTCTAGGTAACTGATCTTCAATCTGAACTGTTTTGTTTCCCTCTGTTTGAATGATACGCCCAGATCTTAACTGCAGATCATTGCACTCCCTTAGATCGGGTCCTTCTTCGGGTGTTTCCAAAATTTGTAGTGCTTGGACCGGTCTGTTATTTGGATTGGATTGGGCTAGGCTGGGAGTTGGGGTCTGAGATTAGATTGGGGGTTTTGCTGTAAAGCTAGTAGTGTAGGTTGAGGGAAAGGAATGTTTCCTACTGGCTGCTGTTTTGGTCTCTGCCAGTTATTCTGCCAGCTTGAACTTTGTGAAGTGGGGGGAGTCCATTGCGGTGGATAAGGGTTGTTTTGCCAGTATGGTGGGGGATAAGGAGGATTCGACTAGCCTGATTGGCTTGTCTGATTTAGCCACGAGTTTGCAGAAGGGTATGACTGTGATGACCAATTTGGAAATGGGGGTTGAAACCGACTTTGCCATGTATTATACTGTTGAGTATTGTATTGCGGATACTGAAAAGAAGAAGCTGGGTCTGAAAAAATACCAATTTGTCGCGGCTGCCACTGACGACGCTGGTTAAGTAGATACACTGCTTCTGGTTCTTCTTCCACTTCCTTATATACCGCTTTCAGTCCAGGTAATGAGGGACAACTTTCCGTAGAGTGATCCCTTGTGCAAATGGCGCATGTCTGAACTGTATCTAGTGGGCATTCCTTATGGCTATGCTTCTTCCTGCATCTGGGGCAGAAAATTGCTAAATTCTGTTCTGCCTCCATTTGTTTTTGCTTAGCCTGCAAAACGTCCAATTGTGTAGTCAGTGTTCCTAGTATATCAGTTTTAAAATTTTCAAGTAAATTCCCAATTTCCACACGTGTTACTCCTTCTGATGAAATTTTATTTTCCCGTGCAAATCGATCATGTTCTGCTGGTTTGATTCGTGTACTGCCTCTCAAACTCCTGATACATAAATCAATTATGTCAGCAAAACTTTCCTGATATATATCCCCTTTCCCCATAATGTTTAATGTTTCAATCCATTGTTCTTTCATGCCCCTTATTAATGCTGTTTTCAACACGTTATCAGGCAAAGGAAACGATGCATAAGGGGATCTTTGCAGATTATACTGGAAACGTTCCACGTATTCTTCTAATGTTTCATTTGGTCTAGCTATCATCTGAAATATTTCATCTTTCAGTTCTCTAGACCTACAGTAATCTTGATATTTCTTTAGGAAAGATTCTTTCATTTGTTCCCAGTTATTTATAACTCCACCACCTAAACCAATAAACCATCTTAAAGCTGCCCCTTTCAAAGTGGAGGGGAACAATTTTAATTTCTGGGGGTCAGTGGTGTAATCATATCCCCTGCATAGAAAATCAAATTCAAATAAGAATGCATCGGGGTCCTCTGATGTAAGTCCGTGAAATGTAGGAATGTGTTGAAGGGGGATTGCTTTCTTAGGAGCATTTGCTGCGGAATCCACTATGGGGTATTGCAATGTAGAGGTTTGGGTGTTTGGCAGATTTTGAGCCATTGGGTCAAATATATGCCAATAACCTTCCAAAAGATCTAAGAGGGTATTCCTAGGTTGAGGAGGAATATTTTCAACAGGAACAGTTTTAATAGCACTTCCTCTATCTGGAATTTTTGTCTGAGGAAATAGGGTGTCTTCAATAATAATTTTTACCGCGCTCCCCTTGTCTGGGCTATTTAATGGCTGAATTATCCTAGGAGGAGATCTTGGCTCCCCAATTTCCCCTGTTTCTCCTTCTCCTTCACAAAGATTGCTTAGATTCCCTTCCTGCAGTCGTTTTGGAATAGAATTTTCAATTTCTTGAAAGTCCTGTTCGTCAGTCTGACTATGCACCTAAGCAAAGGCTTCAGATGGTGAGCTTGAGGCCTAAAGGGAACTAGTAGGTTGTTTGGAAGTAACTTTCCTGGGTCCTACTGAAGGATGAGATTCGGATTTCTTATAGATTGCGTCTATGTATGTCGATTGAACAAGGGTCACCAGTCCCTTAGCTTTTTCTGGTTTCAGTAACGGTTTGGGATTTTTCTCTAGCTTTTTCTACTTAGTCATGCACTCAATTTAACTACTAAATTTTAAGCAGATAACAGCAAATCTGCAGGAAAGCGGGCAAAGGAGTAGGGCTTTTACATGCTCCGCACGTAGGTTCTTACCTTCCGTTTTCAAAACCCAATTCTTCCCTAGCAGGTTCGTACACTACTCTGAAAAAGACAAATGGCTACACTCCTTCCCAGACGATGGCATCAAAATGTAGAGCTATAAAAAGGGTCTCTTTCACCTCTAGTTACCTCACATTAATATGTCAATTCGGGATCGTCTGGTTATTTCAAAGGGTGTCTCAGTCTGAGGCTAGCATTTTCCAGAGTAATCCTTGTAGTACAACTATTTACAACTACGAAAGTAAACTAATGCAAGTCTACAACTTAACTACTTCAAAGGACTAAATCACACCAAGTATTGCATCAGCCAAAGGTTCGGTAGCAATAACCCATCCTTTTCATAATTGATGAGAATAGATCAGAGGTCTGGGAGCCAAATAGCATATGCTGGGCTCGCTACAGCCTAGGATCGTTCTTAATGATTAGAAATGAAATAGCAGATAAAAGAAGTGATAATGAAATGGAACAGCACATCAGCCAAGGGCTTGGTAGCAATAACACATTCCTTTCATAGCTGATGGGAGCAGATCAGAGGTCTGGGGACCAAGTAGCAGATGCTGGGGTCATCTACAACCTAAGTCCGTCCTCAAGAAACAACAAATTAGAAATATGGAAATGGAACAACAAATTGAAATGGAACAACAAATAAATGGAACAGCAAGTAAATGGAACAACAAATAAATGGAACAGCAAGTAAATGGAACAACAGTTCAAGAATAGAACAGTAATCGAAATAAGTAATAACTGAGTTCTTTAAGCTGCAACTCTATTTAACCATGCCAATCAAAACACCAATCCCTCACTCTTGTATGATGGAACAATACTATAGAACCTTAGAAACACACCATACTTAATCTGCCTTTATTAAAACACATATGACTGTATCTCATAATAAAGAATAGTCACATTCGATACCCATGTAAAATAGATCTTTCCAGATGACTTGTTATAATGCAAAACACAATCGTGAAGAATTCTGTAATAAAGTAACAGTTTCCTGTAGGGATTAATCAATGCTTAAAGAATTGGTAAAATAACATAGCATCGATATAAAGTTCAAGAACACGAAATGACTTAATCACAACAGAGCATGTAATAGAATATTCTCAAAACACAGCATATTACCAGAGTACGTCTATGAACAAACCACATGGAAACCACACGTAATAATACAAGAGCAAGTGTCCTCCAGGGCCTGGCCCTTAGCCTCCAGGGGTACATCGCTTAAGATAGATCCAGGCTCAAAGATAAAAGAGTGGACAAGTCTGTATTAAAGCATGCAATAAAATTACAGGAACTCAAGTCTTCAACCGAACATAAAGATCATAGTTCTGATCTTCCTTAAATGAAATTACACCCCAAAAAGATCCTCCCTGAAGCCAACGGTGCTACCCCTTTTATAGGGAAGATGGCAGAGATATCTAGGTACAAAAAATAGGTAAAATAGCGATCCCTGAGGATCTCAGATCCTGAGGGATTCGCAGAATCATTAATACTGCGTTACTTCTTCCCTTTTCTGTTTCGTGCTGGTATCTCTGTGTCCTTTCTTGGGTTTATTCGTTGTGATCTGGTTCGTTTCCGGTCTTCCGTCAAAGGGACAGCAGTTAGCTCATCCTTGTCTTTACTCTTGGAATGGGCACCTCCCGTAATTCCTCCCTCCTTCACATAGAAATGACGACTATCAGTGCTTTTCATTAATCTCTCGTGTTTCGTTATAAATTCTTATCATTATCTAGATTTCTCATGCAAAAGGCTTTTGAGTTCTGATGAAAAGATACCAAAATGAGCATCGAAACATACCTTCCTTGGTACTCCACATTCCTGAATGGTGTTTTCTATGTCATTTAGGTCACCCTCGGTTAAGGTGGTCACTCCGCTGTCCGTTTTGGACGCCTTTGCCTTATTTTGTGGCTTTAGCCGTTCTAGTTGCACTGACTGCTTCGCACCCTAGCCAGTTGATGCTGGTTCTTCGGTAGTAATCTTAGTGGGTGCCTTCTGACTGCTTTTGTCCATTGTTGATGCAGCCCCTCCTGGTGGTGTCTTTCCTATTGCCACCTATGTCGCCTCCCGTGCTGCCTGAAGTATTCTGCGGTGAATTGTTCATTTCGCTTTTGTTGCGTGGCACGCTTAGCTTCCTCCTTTTGCTGCCGGATAGTGGCCTTGTTGCGCTCTACTACCTCAGGTCTACGCCATGCCGGTGGCCAGGTATCCACAACCACGTCGACAATGTCATCAATGGAAATAAAGTGGAGCGAGGTCCATGCATGGGCCGGATCTTTGCATGCCCTGATGTAGATACAATGCATGTTCGCTTTAAACTCGGCAATATGTTTCATGCTTTCATAGATCCCATTGGACAGGTGGGGTAGTTTGCTAATCCAATGGTGCACAGTCGCATCCATCAGTATCCAGAAGATTTTGATGTTTTGAATTCATCCAACGTCCCTTGTCACTCAGAGGGAAGCATATCTAGCGGCTTTCGACCAATCTGGTTCCAAAATAGGAAACTGGCTGTCTTCGAGTAAGTCAGTGGCAACCAACATAATGGACAGGAGCAGCCACGCATAATGGAAGGTCTTTCCCTCCTCCTGAACCTCCTGACAGTTGGTCAGAAATTATTCACAAAGGAACTGTAACCAGTTGAACCATACTCCAGCTGCGCATTCCTCGGTGAGCGTAATGACTACTACCAGAACCTCAGTGCCACGACATTTCCACATCACTTTCCCTGCCAGCAACTGGGTGGCAACGCGGACTGCATTATCTGAAATGCTATCAATGATGCGCCCTCACTGCACCTTTGCAAGGTTATACTTCTTTTTCAGGTTATCTATCATCACGACATCGCCACTTCTATCAACAATTTCCCAGGGGTCTCTTCCGTCGCATGGAAGGTGCAAAACCCGATGAACAAGTTCAGCCATGATGCAGACGGGTTTTCCAACCCATAATATTTCCTCATGAACCAAACAGAGAAACTGCTTTATGACCAACATTGTGATAGGGGCTGCAGAAAGTGAGGAATAGCCAAGAGACAGAGCAACTCGCCTTTGTCCACCTTCCGCATGTAGGTTTTAACCCTATATGGAAATTACCTACATATGAATTCTAAAACATAGAAAATAAAAAATGCGAGAGCATAACACTTAAAACACATATACACAGAGATTTTTCCATGGATCCCAAAACCGGGACTACCAGCTTGATTTTTCTTTATGTTCCTTTCAATGTTACAATACATATTTATACATGCCGAAGCATCCAATACCATGGACCGAAAAACCATCGCGTCCAAAACCATGGACCGAAAACCATCGCGTCCAAAAACATGTGCGAAAATCATGCACAAAACCATAGGTGGGTCCGCCCAACCTAACATAGGGTCCAAAACCAAAATTTCCTGGGGCACTGCCCCGGACCCCATAAAGTGCGGTTACGGGTGCCCCTCAAACCCCCTGTGACCTCTGCCCATCTAAACCCCAGTTAACTACATGGGCTAGTCATGGAAAGAATATAACACAACCCAACATTCTCCCACTTGTTGTTTTCTTTCCACAGGGGGGCACTATTAGCTCTGCCACGTTCTTCAACTTTCGATGGATAAAAACAGGTTGGGCAGTGCTGATTTTGGTTGCAAAGGAGCTTGTAGCAGTTTAATTTATCCTTCCCCTTCATTTGCCTTATTCCCTTATACCTTCTGCTACCTCCGTTTACTCCTTCCCCTTCATTTTGCTTACCCTCCTTTAACCCTGTTATTACCATTTTCCTCTATAATCTTTTGAAACCCCGTATAAACCTATTTTTTGTTTAGCCCCAGGCACTAAGGTTTTAAACATATAACTTCACGCCTTCGCAAAATCCCTGGCCTGTGGCTTTTCCCGTCACATCACCCGAAGCACGTGTGCGATTAACCTGGGCCGTCCGATCCTCCGCCTTGCGATCCAATGGCATACGCTATCCCCGCTCCCGTAAACCGCACGAATGATAACCCATGGGGAAAGCGGTTTCCTCGCTGTCCCATCCGCCACATGTTGCTATTATACTGGATTGCTCCTCCACATACGAAAATTGTCCACCTCCCGTAAGCGGTGCGGGGAAACCGCTTACCGCCAACATGTATGTCCCCCGCTCATTAATGCTCGAGAAATTCCCGCTCCCATCAGCCATTGGATCTGCCGCCCTCGATCCAACGGCCCTCGTTCATCCACTCCCATTTGCTCCTGATAGCCATTCCAAGTCGATCTCTGCCATCCATTTACTTCATCCAATGGCCAACATTGCCTTCTTGTCCCGCCCATGCATCCTCCATGTTGTCTTCGTCCTGTTGCCTTGTATCATTCACCCGAAGCATGAAGCGATCGCTCACCAAATACTCTGCGTAGTTAATACTTCACCCATTGCATTCAACACATTATACACCCGAAGGACGAGAAGGATAACCTTGAGTAGACAAAGACAACATTCCACCAGTTTGTGAAGTACAACAGAGTACTAGAAAGGCCAATTTTGTTCATTAAAGCACACAATTTGCAACAAAGACCCATATCTGATTGTAAATGTGGTTGGTGGTCCATTATGACCCCTCCACGCATAGGTTAGCAGAGCAATTTTGTAAACAAACTCTATATATACCCAAAAGGAAGATGTAATGAGGGTTGATGAATGTTATTTTGATGTAAAGTTCAACTTCTGGAGACTGTAACTACTATGATACCTGCAACTTCTAGTCTTCATTTTCAGCTAATGCAAGCTTCGTTTGCTGTCAATTGCTCACTTTCCACTTCTTTGTTCCAGGCTATGCCTATTATGCATTTTTCATTTGATCTTAATGTTTAGAATTAGAGGGGTTTTCACCCCACCTCTGTGTTAGAATCTAGTTGGTATTATTGAATGTGTATGCAGGTTTCTGTTGTTTTAATGCCAGAGAGATGTCATCCTATTTGCACATTAGGAAATAGATTTACAGACATTTTAACTGGTTGCAGCTGGCCATCAGAGGGTCCTGTGCATCTGTTGGTGTGATCAATATTCTCCATCATGACATTTTCCTTAAACTGTGAGTAATTGGTGGTCTAAAGCCTTGTATTCTGGGGGTGTTCACCCATATCTGGGGTCAAGCATAACAGAAGTGGTTATCTGGCTTGAATGTGCAGTATTTCTTTCATTCATCCACCATTTTCCAACATTTTTGTTGAGTTTGTAATGTTCCCGAGCATCTATGATATACAACCTAGGAGAGTTTCTTGGGGTGATAACATTAATTGGAGCCATTGCTAGGGAGAGGAGAATTGAAGCTCAACTTCCCTGGGAAAATTACATAGTTCCAAATTTTGATGATAGACAAGGTCTGGGCACCTATTCTAGTTGTAATCATCTATGTGGCAACTCCATTGGAGGAAGACCAACCTTTGGCGACTCCACATTGAAGTTCTGGCTCAGTTTGTGAGACATACTCAAATAAATCCTCAGAAATCACTAGCTGAACTAGTGCCTGACCCTGAGAGGACTATAAAATCGAAGAAAGCATCACAGAAAGGGGCATCAGGATTAGGTAAGCCTAAGAAATCTCATGCATCTCTGAAAGATAAAATTATAGCTCAAGATATTCAGTTTGAAGATTTAGAACCCAACACTGTTAATAAGGAAATTCCTTCAGAGATTAATTCAGCTCCTTGTGCAGTTAGTTCCCCTTTGAATATTAGTCCTAAGAAAGATTCCCATTCAGTCCAAAACATCCCTTTGTCTCTCTCATCCATCACATTACTTCCTACCATTCAATCTACTTGTATAACTACACATATCCCAATCATGGAAGGCTAGCAAGCACCCACGAAGATAGAAAGAATTGTTGCTGCTAGATATGGACCTTTAGTCTTGCATGTTCCTTTAAATCCTATGACTATGGGAGAATATCAGAAATATATGCCTAAGTTCAATGGCACAGATGGAGTAACAACAGAAGAACACCTAGAAGCTTTTTACAGTTATGCTGATAATTTAGATATAAGTGAAAATGATGTGTGGATGAGAGTTTTTGTACAGAGCCTTGATGGAGAGGCTAGGAAGTGGTTCAGAGAATTACCCCAGAGATCTATTGCTGATATTGAAGCCTTAGATGATGCATTTTTGAAGCACTGGGGAGATAAAAAGGACTTGCTGTATTACCATATTGAGTTTGGTATCCTGAAGAGGGAAAATGGTGAATCCTTGCCTGATTTTAATAAAAGATTCAATCGTATGTATAGCAAGATACCAGCTGAGGTAAAACCTACTCCTACCTCTACCAAACTCACTTATGCCAATGCTTTTGACTGTTATTTCTGCCTATTATTGAGAGAAAGAAGATGTGACACTCTAGCTGATATGCAGGATGCGGCATTAGAAGTGGAATCTAATATTATGGCTCCAGAAAAGCTCAAAAGTCAAGTAGATAGAAGGAGACAGAGAGGTCAAGCTTCTACTTCTTCTGCTTCATCTTCAGAACCTAAATTAGACAAAATGACTAAGATGATAGAGTCATTGGCTGCCGAAATATCTAAGTTGAAGGTTGAGCAAAGTTCAGCAAAAACAAGGTAGCAGAACATATTTGCTCCAAGAAATCCAAATCCATTCAGAAGAACAAATGAGCAGTTGAAAATAATTCAGAGGGGTAAAGAACCCAATGAAGAATAGAAAGTTAAAGCTCCTTTTCAAAATGTAGACATGGAGGAGGAACAATTCAAAGATGAGGATGAAATTCACTGCATGGAAGATAAAGGCAGTGCTGCATTTTTGACATTGGTTGCGTATGAAGAAGCATTGCTGCAGGAATGAGACAGTCAAGAATGGGATAGAGAAGTTGTCCTACAAGCTGAGGAGCAGCAAAGATATAACGTGAGGTCAAATGTAAAAGATGTCAATGAGAATCATGCCGAAAGAGCTATTGTCCAAACAGAATCACAGAATATCAAGAAGAAAAGACCAGCAGTTGATGCAGTCATCCTCAAAGCTCCATTTCAAGAGGTAAAGGGTTCTGATAAGTTAACCTCTTCTTTCAGCATTGAGTCAAAAGTTCAAAAATTGAAAATATTTGTGCCTCTGGTAGCGCTGGTAAAAAGTGAAGTGTTTAGAAAGCCTATCCTTGCAGCCCTTGAGCTGGAAACCACACAAACCTCCACTGATTCTGTAAATTTGCAAGATGATAAGACTGCTATTGTGATTAGCCCCATGATTGAACCTAATGATAATAATTCTCCATCTTTTTATGTCTCCTTGACCATTCATGTTAAAATCCTCCACAACTGCCTGCTAGATACAGGGGCCAGCCACAATTTAATGCCTAAAGCTGTCATGGAAGAGTTAGGCCTTGATATCACTAGACCGTATCATGATTTATTCTCTTTTGATTCAAGGAAAGTGAAATGCCTAGGATTAATCAAAGACCTGGCCATTACCCTAACTCAGCTACCCATGAAGAGTATGATGATTGATATTGTGGTAGCAGATGTCCCTCCTAAGTTTGGCATGCTGCGGTCTAGAGGATGGATTAAGAGACTAGGTGGGACATTACATAATGATCTATCTTATGCCACTATCCCAATGTTTGGAGGAGAAAGCAGGAGGTTGTATAGAGAAGCACAATTAGCATACATCATCAGTGATGAGAAGAATCCTACCAATCATCCCATATATGCAGTGGACACTGATTTTGGAGCATGTATTCTCCAAATAGAAGAATCTCATAAGGCCTCAATGTAGCTCAGGAAACTAGTTCAGGCCGAAGAAGAGAAAGGAGGTCGAGTTTGGGAGATGTTCTTTGATGGAGCATGTTCCAGGGAGACTGCAAGAGCAGGGGTGGTGCTAGTATATCTAGAAAAAGAAAACACATAGTTGTATTTTAAGTTGGCTTTTCAAGTCACAAACAATATAGCAGAATATGAATCTCTGCTATTAGGCCTTAATGTAGAAAAAGACAGAGGAATCAAGAATCTAAAAGTGTTTGGAGATGCTGATTTGATCATTCAGCAAGTAAATAAAACATTTCAAGCAAAGCACCCAAGGCTAAAAGCATACAGAGATGAGGTATGGAGAATCAGAGATTCTTTTGATTATTTCTGTATTTCATATATTCCTAGAGCCCAAAATTAGCTTGCTGATTCCCTTGCTGTTTCTGCTAGTCTATTTATACCTCCCATGCCTCCTAGACTAGTTTATGAAGTCCAAATGAAGTATAGGCCATCCTTGCTTGACAATGTCCATCATTGGAAAGTTTTTAATGATGATGATGAAATAAATAGGTTCTTGCAAGTTATTGATGAGTTTTCTGAAATGCAAATTGACCAAGAAAATGAAGCCTTGCAAGAAAACCCCTAGTCCCAGCTTAGAAATAAAATTGGTAAAAATATCATTGTCCAGTAGTAATCATATTCCAAAGGGTCTAATTCCTCTTGAGAGACTATTTGACCAAAATGATGTGCCTTACAAGGTTGCCTAGAAATAAGATCAATCTGCAAACTATAAGCATGATATAGGAAGTCCAGGTCAGCCTAGATACATAAATTTTTCCACTCATTTGTCCGCTGATCAAAGTGTTGAATACTGCAATTTAATGAGACAATTTGCTGATGTGTTTGCCTGGGAGTATAGTGATCTGAAAACATATGATAAAAACATAATCCAGCATAAAATCCCTCTAGAGAAAGACACCATTCTTTTTAAAGAGAAGCTGAGACCAATAAATCCTATGCTTCTTCCTCTAATTGAAAAATAAATTAAGAAGTTATTCGCTACCAAGATTATATCTCCTCTTAGATTTTCCAAATGGGTAGCAAATTTGGTGGTAGTGAGGAAGAAAAATGGTGAAATTAGACTGTGTGTTGATTTTAGAAATTTGAACAAATTATCTAAGAAGGACAAATATCCTCTACTGAAGATGGAGCATTTGCTGCAAAAGGTCTCAGGAGCCAAAGTAATGTCTTTCTTGGATGGTTTTTCAGGCTTTAATTAGATTGTTGTGCATCTAGATGACCAAGAAAAGACTGCATTTACCACTCCTTGGGGCACCGTTATGTATGCCAAGATGCCTTTTGGATTGATGAATGCTGGAGCAACCTTTCAGAGAGCTATGGACATAGCATTTGTGGGAGAGAAGGATAAATTTGTCCTTATCTACCTTGATGACATAACAGTTTACTCCAGCAGCCATCAAAATCATTTGCAGCATTTGAAAAAAGTGTTCTGAAGTGCAGAATGTTTGGGATTTCAGTCAATCCTAAAAAATCAAAATTTTCTTTAGAAGAAGGCAAGCTGTTGGGACATATTGTTTCTGCTGCAGGTGTCCGGATTGACCCAGAAAGAGTAAAAGCAATACAGACTTTGTCTGTCCCTAGATCTAAGAAAGATATCCAGTCCTTTCTGGGCAAAATAAATTTTGTGAGGAGGTTTATTCCAAATTTTGCAGAATTGGTGAAACATGTAACCTCCATGTTGAAGAAAGGGTCAGAGGTCAGATGGACTGATGCAGCAAGAGAATATTTTGAGTCCATTAAAAAAGCTATTATGGAGGCTCCCACTTTAATAAGTCCAAATTACAGCAAGGAGTTTCATGTATTCTCATTTGCCTCTGACGACACCATTGCAACAGTTTTATTGCAAGTAGATGAAGAAGGTTCAGAGCATCCAGTAGCATTTTTCAGAAAGAAGTTGAGGGATGCTGAACTGAGGTATGATATTATTGAAAAACAAGCATATGCTCTTATCAAATCCTTAAAAGCCTTTAGAGTTTATATCTTGCATTCCAAGATAATTGCATATGTACCCTCTACTGCAATAAAAGATGTCTTAACACAACTTGATGCTAATGGAAGAAGGGCAAAATGGATTGCAAAAATGATAGAATTCAATATAGAGCTGAAGCCCCCAAGCTTGTCAAAGGTCAGGGTCTTGCCAAGTTATTGGCTAATGAAAATTGCAGATCTTTAGATATTAATTTCTTGAGCACAAATGTAGAAAATGGTCTGGCAGAAAAAGAAGAAACAACCGAACTAGACAGAGAGTAGTCAGTGGTTAAGAATCTAGCTTCTTGTAATTGGTATGCTGCAATAATTAGTTTCTTAGTGAAGCTAGAGATCCCTTCAGGTTTAAGCACAAGTCAAGCCAGAACTTTAAAACTTCGGGCAACAAAATATTGCATTAATAAAAATATGCTCTACTGGAGGGATCCATCTGGAGTGATTTTGAGGTGTCTGGACAAAGAACAATCAATAGAAGTCATGCAGCAATTTCATTCCAGCATGTGTGGAGGGCACCATTATTGGAAAACTACAACCCACAAGATTCTCAGAGCTGGGTACTATTGGCCCGGTTTATTTTCTGATGCATTTTCTTTTGTTAAATCTTGTGACAGGTGCCAAACATTTGAAGGAAAATAGCAGTTGAAGTCCTTGACCTTGAAACAAATACTTGCAAAAGGACCTTTTCAGTAATGGAGCTTGGATTTCATTGGAGAGATCAATCCACATTCCAGTTGCCAGCATAGATGGATATTAGTAGCCACTGATTATTTCACTAAGTGGATTGAAGCAATTCCTACCAGAAAGGTTGATCATAATGTGGTCATGAAGTTTTGAATTGAGAATATCTTCAACAGATTTGGTTTTCCACATAAACTGGTCACAGATAATGCAACAACCTTCAGGACAAAATAATTGGTGGAAATGTGTGATTCAATGGGTATTAAACTGGTTCATTCCACCTCATATTATCCTCAAGGAAATGGTCTAGCAGAATCCTCTAATAAAAGCCTGATAAGGATAATTAAGAGGCTGTTAGAGGATAATAAAAAGAATTGGGATTCTAAGCTCAAGTATGCATTGTGGGCTGACAGAGTGACCATTAAAAGATCCACAGGAAATTCTCCTTTCAAGCTAGTATATGGCACTGATGCTGTATTCCCAATTTAGCTAACTCTCCCTGTGACAAAATTCCTTCAAGAAGAGCAGAATGAGGAAGAAGAAATGGCAAAGAGGATCTCTGATTTAGCAGAAGTACATCAGATTAGAGAACAGTTAGTTGAAAATGCTGCAGCACATCAGAAAAAGATCAAGGAAGCCTTTGAAAAGAAGGCAAAAACAAATAATTTTCAGGTTGGTGACTTGGTTTTGAAATGGGATGCACTAAAGGAAAAGAAAGGCAACCACGAGAAATTTTATGCTTTTTGGATAGGGCCTTTCATCATTTCACAGATTCAGGGGAACAACACCTTCATGCTGAAAATTATGGGAGGAGACGCAGTTTTGATGGCCCAGTCAATGGGCGTTTTCTGAAGAATTATGTTGTTTAAGGTCTTTGGCCTTAAAAGTTGTAAATATTATGTTTTTATCAGTTTTAGTATAGGTTCAGTAGACTCCATGCCCAATGGAACACTAGGAATTTTAGCTAATTTGTTTTCAGCTGGAAAGGCATTGATCTACAGGTTCTTGAGACCTCACAGGGAGGATCTCATCCCCAGAAGGAGCCAGTGTTAGCTCTGCCATGTTCTTCAACTTTTGATGGATAAAAACAGGTTGGGCAGTGTTGATTTTGGTTGCAAAGGAGCTCGCAATAGTTTATTTTACCCTTCCCCTTCATTTGCCTTATTCCCTTATAACTCCCGCTACCTCCGTTTCCTCCTTCCCCTTCATTTTCCTTACCCTCCCTTAACCCCGTTATTACCATTTTCCTCTATAATCTTTTGAAACCCCGTATAAACCTATTTTTCATTTAGCCCCAGGCGCTAAGGTTTTAAACATATAACTTCGCCCCTTCACAAAATTCCTGGCCTATGGATTTTCCCGTCACATTACCCGAAGCATGTGCACGATTAACCTAGGCCGTCTGATCCTCCGCCTTGTGATTTAATGGCACACTCTATCCCCGCTCCCGTAAACCACATGACTGATAACCTACGGGGAAAGTGGTTTCCCTGTCATCCTATCCGCCACGTGTCACTATTATACTGGATCGCTCACCCACTTCCTGTAAGCGGTGCGGGTAAACCACTTACCGCTAACATGTACGTCCCCCGCTCATTAATGCTCGTGCAATTCCCACTCCTGTCAGCCGTTGGATCTGCCACCCTCGATCCAACGGTCCTCGTTCATCCACTCCCATTTGCTCTTGATAGCCATTCCAAGTCGATCTCCGCCGTCCGTTTACTTCATCCAACGACCAACATTGCCTTCCTGTTGGTGGGCTCCAGTATTGTAGCAATAATGCTACAACTCCTGGAGCTTCCTATCTCTAATTTTATCAACCCGGTAGTTCGTACAAACTTGGAAGCGATGGTGCTGTATGCACAAGTACTAGCTCTTGTCGCAGCTGTCACTTGGTCAGCTGGCACAAGTCCGCTAGGGCTCAAGCCAACTTCTATAGGCTCACAGAAGAAGCTTTATGAGTGATGGACGAAAGCTATCTTGAAGGAAGCTAACCTACTTTGCAAAAAGGAAATGGAAAGCTAACAAAGCATAGAAACCCTAATAAACCCTAATTTAACTAGCTTGACCCTTACAATGCAAAAACGTGAATGAAACTTCTACCAATGATGCTATTACATGCAGTGAGTTGAAATACGTGAATCTAAGCTACTTGCACTTGAAAAGGCATGTTTTTGTATTTTGTCATTAAGTGGTTGGATTTATTGTGATGATGCTTTTGATTAGGGTTTGGTTGTGCAAGAGCGGTTGGAATGGAAGGAGAGCATGGGCAAGGTCAGAATGGCTAGGGGAGGTCCCAAGGGATCCTTAGCATCAGTCCACATAGGTTCCTCACGTTTGGATGCTCAGCAACCGAGTGTGTGGGCTCCTACAGGATGTCTGCAGGGGATCCTACAGGAAACTCAGGAATTTCTACAGGAAGGTCTGCAATTCTTCTACAGGATGTTCTGGAATGGGATGTTTGAGGATGGATGGTTGATGGAAGATGCATGGATGGTTATGGAGGTAGGATGGGGGTCTGAAGTGACCCAGGAACTGATGGATGGAGTGGTGAGGTGATGTGGAAAGCTGACTTGGCTTGAAGGTGGTTGAGACAACAATGGGGAAGAAGGTAAGGTTACTTGGCAAAAGAGAAGATGGGAGATGAGGGAACAGACTTGGTGATGGAGGAGCTGATCTGAACGAGGCTCAAATGAACGAGGAGCTGATGAAGATGCCCTGCATAGTGGTTATTTGATCAAACCAACTACATCTTGCATGCAATCGAAATATCATGTGATCTATCTAACAAGTTAATGAAATCAGTGGACAGCAACCTTATTCATGAAAAGAATCACGTACAACCTGTGAACAAAACATTATCAAAGAGATATAAACGCATGAATAACTCCTACCAATCTATCTTAAACATAAGAAACTACTTTAACCATCAAAAGCAACCTAAGTAACACAGCATGAATTAAATCTAAAGAGCAGATTTTTTCTCAAGAACGCAGCAAACACACATAAAGAGAAACAAGGGAGGTACTGGGCGCTTGAGATGGGCCCAACCCCAAGAGCTACAGCCTCCCATGAAAGATTTAGAGCTGGTGCAAAGCTGGATCCATCTTTATTAATCAAGAAATGAAAAGTACATCAAAACTGTCCACAAGGAGAACTTGAACATGAGCTGAAAGCAAAGCTAATCTATTGCATAAAAATCGAACTACAAACTAGCTAACTAATGGCTAAAACAAAATGACTAACTAGCTACAAAATGACTACCAACTAGCTAACCAAAATGAGGCCCTAAGCCTTCTTATTTATACAATTTGAGGACCCAACAGTCCTCCTAAAATTTAGGGACTTGGCTGCCCAAGACTTGTAGTTAACAGCAGTCCAACTTGACTTGCTTGGCTGCCCTTGAGCTGATTGATTCGGTGGACCTTGAACTCCTAGCTGATGGTGGAGAATTCGAGGTAAGGGCCCATAAATGAGGGGGACACCTTCCTACAAATCCTCTAGCTTGTTCTCCCACGAATTTGGCTGCCAAGTGCTCATTAAGACCTTCAAATTTGTCTCCAAGTTGACCAACAAGGCTACACAAAGCACCCATTAGACTTGTTGGCATGATGACCAACCAAATTCACTCTATTAACATAAAAATAATCAAAAACATGCAATAAACAAATGAGAATGGTGGATTAAGTCAACTTAGGAGGTTGAATGAGCCCAAATAATTGTCCATTTTTGGGGCTCATCATCACCCCCCTACTGAAAGTGTTGCTCATCCTCTGAGCAACCAATCTTTCTCCTTGTCTTTGATGGCCCTGGTGGCTTCTTTGGCTAACATCTCGGCTGATTTCTCCTTTGGCTTCCCTCTTTTCAAACTTCCTGTAGAAACAGTTCGTTGGCTTCCTGTAGAAACAGTCTGCCAGCTTCCTGTAGAACCGATTTTATCTGATTTGCTTGGTTGGGGGTGCCTTCTCCTTGAACTGTGCTATGGCAACCTTCACCTTCTCCTCCTTTTTGCTCTTCTCCCTCACGGCCTGCTGCTTTTCCTGTTGAATTCTCAGCTTCCTGTAGAACTGTCTCAGCATCCTGTAGATCTGTCTCAGCATCCTGTAGAGAGGCCTTTGTGTCCAACATTTTCATTCTTTCTCTCTAAGTGGATGTCTTCGGGCTTCCCTGTTCATAGCTGATGGATATCTTTGAAGGAGGCTCCTCCCTTTGTTTAGCCTTCGTGTCCTTAATGACGATTTGCTCCTTTGACAGTGGTTTGGGTTTGCCCACTTTTATTTGTGTGCTCCTTTTTTACTTTAAAGTACATGAAGGTTTGCCTCTTTCCCTTCCTTTTTGGTCTTGGAGGTGTGCTAATGGTGGCAAGTATGGCTGCTGCCTCCTTGTCTAGGATGTCCACCTTCTTCTCCTTAGGTTTCACCTTTTTAAGGCTTCCTGTAGAAGACCCTGTTTTAGCCATTTCGGGCTTCCTGTAGAAGCCTTTATCTCTGTTTTCGGGCTTCCTGTAGAAGCCTGTTTCTTAATGATTTTCGGACTTCCTGTAGAAGCCTGCTTCTGCTTTCCTGTAGGCACAGGTGTCTCCACCTTTTCTTGCTTACCTGCCTGAGTTTTTCTTTTTGCTGTGGTTGCAGGTACTGTTGAGGTGCTTGGGCTGACGTGGACCACCTCAGTTTTGTCCATTCTGCTCTTCAGCCTCTTTTCTCTTGCTGACAGGGTAGGTGTGCCCTCTTTTTCTTCGTCCTTATCCCATGGTAAACCCATAGGGAGTTCTGTGATCCGACTGATATGTTGCGGAGTGAGCTTGAGGCTGAGGCCTCTGAAGTTTACTGTGGCCAGTGTCTGGGATTTCGGTCTCAGAGCCTGCAAGAATTCTTCGGCCACTTCATCATCGTAACCCTGCAATTTATCACGAAAAGATATCTATTGTGCTCTGGTGAAGAGCTCTACCACTGCCGGGTTTTCCCTTAATTTAGTGGACTCAGTGGGTTCCCGTCTTATAAAACCACCCGGCATGATGAACACATTCGTTTTAATTAAAGGTGGCAAATGCAATAGAGATTTGGTCTATTAAGACAGAGCATGCACATAATCCACAAAATTCAACACAGTCTACTTATATCGACATCCTGTAGAACGATAGCATAGGCACAACAAACAACAATTCCACCAATATCTTTATGACCCGACTGTGGACGAAGGTCTTGCCACTTTTACTAACCAGTTGCATGCAAAGTTCAGGGTTACCTCTTTAATTGGCCACCTTTTTTTGTGAGGCACCCGCTTTCCTGTAGATGACTGCGTTCTAGTAGACTGCGTTCCTGTAGAACTGCGCTCCTGTAGAACTGCGCTCCTGTAGAGACTGCGTTCCTGTAGAAACTGTGTTCCTGTAGAAACGCCTGTAGAGTGCGACAGGCGGGAATTGTTTAAGGAACTGGAGAGATCTCGAGAATAAAAGGTAGAAATCGGTAGAGCACCATTGTTTAACTGATCTGGATGGTGGACATGCGCTTCAGTTGACCGCAGTTTAACAAAGAGTGGTGAGAGTTTTAGCCGAGCGTCCCTTGAATTACTGCGTGACTTGTGGTGAGGTGGCAAAAAACATGCGTGCTGGATTTTTCGAACTGAAGTAATGTCATGAACTGCTGTTGTTATCTATTTGTTCTCTGCTTGTATTCAATTCCATTAGTTGCACTAGAGTTTAGTTAATCCCCAACTGACTGTGTTTTGTTTTGAACTTCACGTGAATGGCTGATCCATGCATGCGTGATTTTTGCCTTGCTGAGTGCAATTGAACGTGGCTCCCTTCTTGGCTGAATCCACTCATCTCATTCATTCATGCATTGCTTTAGATTAGATCTATGCAAATAGATGAACAAGGTTAAGTCACGTACCTGCAAATCGACTGGCTGCTGTGAAGCTTTTCGCTGCCGCATGCTTGGATTCCTTGGTTGCATGAGGGTGTGGCTGATGATTCATAGCTGGTTTCCTTGTGCAGGTGTCCTCTGGCCAGATGCATGCAACAAGAGTTCATTTCCACGTTCAACTATGCTCGTTCAAGCTGCTGCTGTGTTGGCATTATGATTCAAGTGTTGTCCTTGATGGCAACTCACTCAGAGGTTGGTACAGGTGCTCAGAGGTTGGTACAGGTGATGGCAACTTAATCAGAGGACAGATCTTAGTACAGCATGCCAAGGAAGTTCATACACGCAGGTTCGTTAAGCCCAAGTCGCGTGTACACGCAGGTTGGCTTCAGTAAAAGAGCGTGTATGTGGAAAAATTATCTTTGGTCCACGGCGGTTATTCCTTGGAAGTTGTGCCTATGGTTTTGGACCTTGGTGTCTCGACGGACATGTTGATCCCTAGTTTCGAGGTTGATGGTATTGTGTTGCTATGGTTTTGGCCCGTGGTATTGTGAAGGGCCTAAGGCTCTATAAGGAGAAGATCATTAGGCAAATATGTATGGAATGTGTGTGAGTTGTGAAGATTTGAGGTAGTGTGAGATCCAAGTGCTGGTTATGGGTTGGTGATCTGAACCAAGGTTTCACTCATGTGGAGGATGATGAATGATGGAACGAGATCTCAAGGCTTGGAATGATTATCTTCTTATGGTTTTACTGTGGATAGACTAGATCTACTGACGCATGTTTATTATTATGATTTGGGTATGTTTTGATGTCTGATATAGCTGCGAAATTTTAAGGTTGAATTTACAGATCTATAAGCGGGTTGTCTTTGGTAAAAGAGCGTATACACGTAGGTTGGGCTCGTCAAAGTAGCGTATACAATGTGAAGTATGAATATGGAGTTGGATCTGGTTATTGTTATGTTGTCTGTGTTCTTGACAGGGTTCCAGTGATTCAGTATTGGGTGATTCAGAGATTGATGATGCAGGTTGTTGTTTCATGGATCCAGTATGAAAATGTATGAAACGTGGTCCCGGGAAGATCGTAGGCCGGCACCTACGTACTGGTAAACATATCAACCAGTACAAGAGCCAAGGGGGTTGTAGCTCCCTTCCAGGAGCAGCTGGAAAACGAGTGAAGCTTGTAGCCTTCTATAGGGTTGGCACCTACGTACTAGTAAATGGATCAGCTAGTACAAGAACTATGAGGGTTGTATCCCTCTGCAGGTTGTAGCCTGCGTGCTGGTAAAGGACTGCACCAGTACATTGTAAAAGAAGTTTCTTATTAAAGGAAGATAGAAACAAATTGCAGCAGGTGGTTTTTACCCACATTGGGTTTCCACCTTATATCATGGTGTTCATGTGTGTGCCTTATGTGTGATGATCTGTTCTGTTATACTGCACCTGTTTACTGTTAATATGGTTAATAATGTTCTGATGCATTTACTGAAGATAAGCTAACTGAATCATAAGATCTTTGAATATACGCTAGTTGCTTTAGACACAGTCGCGTGTACACGCGGGTTCACTTAACTGAAGTCGCGTATATGTTTCTGAGCATGAAATTGGAAAAGTTTTATTGATCTGATAATACTGATTCACCCCCCCCCCTCAGTATTATTTCCAACAATTGGTATCGGAGCAGGTCCTTCAGAGAAGCTTGATCGCTTGAAGGAGATTCGTAGAGCAATGGGGAAGAAAGCACGTCAGAAGAAGAAGACAGCTCAAAGGAACAATGACAACCTGCCGTTGAGTGGAAGCAAGAATTCAGATCCTGAATCACCTCAGATTGAAGATGGACAAGCAAATGAAGCATCAGATCAAATCATAGATCAGCAAGATCTACCTAGCAAAAGGGAGAATGCCCTCAAAGAAGAGATCATCATATTAAAAGATCAGTTGGAATGTGCATCCAGAATTCGACAAATGCTGCTAGCGCTGAATAAAGAGCAAGAGAACGAGATCCTCGAACTAAGGCATCAGTTGGATGAAGGAAAGAAAGCTGAAGAGACCTTGAAGAAGCAATGCCTGGAAAAAGAAGAACAACATCAAGTTGAGGTAAATATCTTGAAAAGTAACTTAGAAGAAAAAGATAAACTATTACGATTTCAAGATAGTACTAAGATCTTGGATGATATTCTTAGTAGTCAAAGGTCCCCTGCTATCAAATCTGGTCTTGGTTTTCATGAGTCTATTGAAGGAGAATCTGGTTCACAAAGTAAGACAAGAATCTCTAATGCAAAATCTGAAAGGCTCTACAAGGAGATGAAAGGACAACCCCATCATCAATCAAGGAAAGAGACTCCTCAAAGAAAATATTTTTCTCCTCACATGAATAATGTTGAATGCCATGTATGTCATAATCTTGGACATGTTGCAGCCATATGTAGAAGAAGAAGGCTTCAAGACCATCATGCAGAAAGATCATCACATTCAAGGTACTTTAATGGATATTGCTTTTCTTGCAATATGTTTGGCCACAAAGCTGCTGATTGCTATAGGAGGAATATGAAACATGTAAGATGATATGCATGTAACAAGCTTGGACATAGAGCAAAGGATTGCAGGAACAAAGCTCATGATAAGAAGAAATCATCAACATGCCTGAAGATATGGAAGAAGAAGGAATTTCAGTCAGAAAGATGTGGCACAGCACAGGGTACTCAGCATAGCACAGACCTAACAGACTCAGGGGGAGCTGAAGGTATAGAACTTCAGTGTTCTAATTCTCATACGCAAGTTTCATGAAGGAAAGCCGCGTATATACGCGAGTTTCACACTACAAAGTCGCGTATATGTCAGTTTGTGAAAACGCAGTGGGGACAGACTCAGAAAAGGGGTCTGATATGATCCAGTCCTGTATATGCTCTATTGGTTAATAGTTACAGTCTGTTGAGGATGTCTGGAAATGTCTTGATACTTATGGCACAGTTTCAGGGGGAGCATATACTTCAAATAATGCATTGTTGGCATTATGGTTAGAGGTTGCTGATAAAGTCTATGAAGCTAAATGATATATCTTGATGTTTGATCAAAGGAATGGTATTGCAGGCTAATGCTTATGGTACAGATCATGATGCTGCTGGTGGCTCTCATAAGTCTTGGTCTAGATTTTTTCATCACTATGTCATGTATTTCTTTTGTGATATCTCTCTTATGATGTCAAGGTCATGTAACGGCCTATGTTGGTTTCCCCACTATGCCTGGGATGAATGATGTAATGTTCATGTATTATCATGAGTAAACTCTTAATGTATCTCCACATGGTTAGGTGGATGAGTCAATATTGGTATATCCCCACTAGGTTGGGTGATGAATGTTTGTATTGAGTCTTTTGGTGATAGGAAGGTCTTCTATGATGTATAAGTCTTTGTTCTTCTTGAAGAACATCTTTTGCAGATCTTGCCTACAGTCAAGGGGAGCATGAACAACACAATTCAGCAAGAGCAGGATGGATAGATTGGTACACTTTGGCATACACAAAGGGGGAGCACATTTGGAGATTTCAGCAGGTACTCAGGGGGAGTATGGACAGCAGAAGGTATACCAAAGAAGAGAATATCTTGGTCCGCCCTTTGCCCTTGATGTCAAAGGGGGAGAGTGACTTGGTGTGGTGGTTGCCATCAAGTCCAAAGGGGGAGATTGTTGGCATTATGATTCAAGTGTTGTCCTTGATGGCAACTCACTCAGAGGTTGGTACAGGTGCTCAGAGGTTGGTACAGGTGATGGCAACTTAATCAGAGGACAGATCTTAGTACAACATGCCAAGGAAGTTCATACACGCAGGTTCGTTAAGCCCAAGTCGCGTGTACATGCAGGTTGGCTTTAGTAAAAGAGCGTGTATGTGGAAAACTTATCTTTGGTCCACGATGGTTATTCCTTGGAAGTTGTGCCTATGATTTTGGACCTTGGTGTCTCGACGAACGTGTTGATCCCTAGTTTCGAGGTTGATGGTATTGTGTTGCTATGGTTTTGGCCCGTGGTATTGTGAAGGGCCTAAGGCTATATAAGGAGAAGATCATTAGGCAAAGATGTATGGAATGTGTGTGAGTTGTGAAGATCTGAGGTAGTGTGAGATCCAAGTGCTGGTTATGGGTTGGTGATCTGAACCAAGGTTTCACTCATGTGGAGGATGATGAATGATGGAACGAGATCTCAAGGCTTGGAATGATTATCTTCTTATGGTTTTACTGTGGATAGACTAGATCTACTGACGCATGTTTATTATTATGATTTGGGTATGTTTTGATGTCTGATATAGCTGCAGAATTTTAAGGTTGAATTTATAGATCTATACGCGGGTTTTCTTTGGTAAAAGAGCGTATACACGCAGGTTGGGCTCATCAAAGTAGCGTATACAATGTGAAGTATGAATATGGAGTTGGATCTAGTTATTGTTATGTTGTCTGTGTTCTTGACAGGGTTTCAGTGATTCAGTATTGGGTGATTCAGAGATTGATGATGCAGGTTGTTGTTTCATGGATCCAGTATGAAAATGTATGAAACGTGGTCCCGGGAAGATCGTAGGCCGGCACCTACGTACTGGTAAACATATCAGCCAGTACAAGAGCCAAGGGGGTTGTAGCTCCCTTCCAGGAGCAGCTGGAAAACGAGTGAAGCTTGTAGCCTTCTGTAGGGTTGGCACCTACGTACTAGTAAATGGATCAGCTAGTACAAGAACTATGAGGGTTGTAGCCCTCTGCAGGTTGTAGCCTGTGTGCTGGTAAAGGACTACACCAGTACATTGTAAAAGAAGTTTCTTATTAAAGGAAGATAGAAACAAATTGCAGCAGGTGGTTTTTACCCACATTGGGTTTCCACCTTATATCATGGTGTTCATGTGTGTGCCTTATGTGTGATGATCTGTTCTGTTATACTGCACCTGTTTACTGTTAATATGGTTAATAATGTTCTGATGCATTTACTGAAGATAAGCTAACTGAATCATAAGATCTCTGAATATACGCTAGTTTCTTTAGACACAGTCGCGTGTACACGCGGGTTCACTTAACTTAAGTCGCGTATATGTTTCTGAGCATGAAATTGGAAAAGTTTTATTGATCTGATAATACTGATTCACCCCCCCCCTCTCAGTATTATTTCCAACATGCTGCTGTTTGGTCACAAAACCAGAACTTCTTTTTGTCATTTCTCCCAAACGGTAGATCGGTTTGATCTGAAACTCGGTGAGCATGTTACTACCATCATTATACATCTCCCATAGACAATTTGTGATCAATGGATGCACGGATTTCGAGTAAAATGGAAAATGGCTGAAGATTTCAGAGGTCAATTTCTCAGAAACCGTGCATCGGAATCGGCTGAAACTACTTGGGTAGGCTACTATCACCCATGTGCATCTCCCCATGAAACAGGTTTTGAAACGGATGCACGGTTATGGAGAAAATGCAAAAATGGCTGATGGTGATGGAGGCTGATTTCTTGGAAACCGTGCACCGGAATTGCATGAAACTGCTCAGGCATGTTGTCATCAACCTTGTACAATTCCTCATAAAACGGTTTGTCAAATGGATGCATGGTTTTCAAGTTATGGCATAAACAAATTCTGCTCTATGGATTTTTTCCTCAAGGCTTTTTGCATGTGCTTGCATGGGATGACAAAATGAATTTTGGCTGTGATGCAGGTATGGAGATGATGGAGGAGGAGTTGGAAGATTGCATGAGGGCTTCTGAACCCTTGAGGAAGCTACCATGCTTGCTAAACCACTTTTTGAAATGCATGCCTAGTTTCCCACAATTTCTACAGGAAGTTCCTGTAGAAGCACAATGAGAAGCACACGGAGGTGGAAAAAATGATGGATGAAGGCAAGGGATGGACACACAAGTGTTTGTAGGCCTAATCAACGAATTCCCACCATTAGATTCACTTTTGAAATTGGATTTGGCTCGTCCAAAGGTTCTACAGGATGTTTCCTGTAGAAATACAGAGCTTCCTGTAGAAGGCACAAGAAATTCCTTTGACCTTGATTTGAGTGCTCCTCCTGTCATGAGAGGTCCTTCTTGCAACCTGCAATGTCGTTGCTGCAACATGTCCTAACTTGTCCCACAAAGCCTTCACCGTAGCTTCCCCTGATACATTCAGCAATACTGATCTGTGACACACAGTCATATTGTGCTCTTTGCCTTCTGATCCAACTTCTTCCATTCCTCATTGGACACTCCCGTTGGTTTAGTACCAAGATCTACCGCGATCCACTGATCTTTATCCACCAACATATCTTCCATCTTGAGTTTCCACAACTCAAAACTCTGACCATTAAATTTCTCGATCTCTATCTTTCCATTGCTCGCCATCTTCTTTCACCACCAGAATCAATCTCACAGATCTCTCACTGAACAGGGTCTACCAGGGGCTCGAGCGAAACCCCTCAGCAACAAAGGCGTCCCCTTGAAGCCAAAACAGCTCTGATACCAAATGTAGGTTTTAACCCTGTATAGAAATTACTTGCATATGAATTCTAAAACACAGAAAATAAATAATGCGAGAGCATAACACTAAAAACACATATACATAGAGATTTTCCCCTAGATCCCAAAACCGAGACTACCAGCTTGATTTTTCATTATGTTCCTTTCAATGTTACAATACATATTTATACATGCCAAAGCATCCAATACCATGGACCGAAAAATCATTGCGTCTAAAACCATGGACTAAAAACCATTGCGTCCAAAAACATGTGTGAAAATCATGCACAAAACCATAGGTGGGTCCACCCAACCTAACATAGGGTCCAAAACTAAAATTTTCTGGGGCGCTGCCCCGGACCCCATAAAGTGGCATTACAGGTGCCCCTCAAACCCTTTGTGAGCTCCCCCCCTCTAACCACCGGTTAACTATGTGGGCTAGTTGTGGAAAGAATATAACACAACCCAACACTGTAGCCACTCCTTTGGCTGTAGCATTGTCACCATCCTTTCTACACTCTGCTCCATCAGTGTGTCAGTCGCCAGGTGGGGAAATTTTACTGTATCTGCTAGGTCCCAGTCTTCGAATTTCATTGTCACAATACGGCCAACCACCGAGCTTTCCACTGGGACTGCTTTTGGAAGAGACAGGGTAATGAGTATAGTGTCGACTTCATCTAGATTTGTAGGTACCTTCGCCTTCCCCTTGCTTTGAGACATATACTTGGGTCGGTGCATTGGTGTGATGGAATCCTCTTCAGGGTTTACTTCTTCGACATATGTGGGAGAACCTTCTGCTTCCTTATCACTTTCAATTGTGACAGTTTTACCCTTTTCCTCAATTGTGAAATTGATAAAGTGCAGGTGTCGTGGTGACCTTCTTACTGATTCTGGAATCTGAGGGTCCTTCCTAGTCTTTGGTGTCCGGGGTGATTTAGGGAGCTCACCTGCTTGCAGCATGGCTTTCTGCAGACTATTTGTGGTAGGTTTTTTCGCTTTGAGGATTGCTTCCCAGTAATGTTTTGGCAATGCCTGAAACCAAGGACTTTCTTTGAGTTGCTTGTCACTCATCTTGCACTTGTCTCAGATGCAGGGTGGCTTTCTTGTGGGATAGTACAATGCGGTGGTGTGACCCTTGCTATGATTATATATGATTTCAAATTTAAAATTGGCTGTTCGCCCTTGCAGCAGCTCATAAAGGAAATTTTGGCAGTTATTATTCTGCCTTAATTGCCCGCTGCCCGCTCCAATGTGCCTTAAATGGGCCATCATATCATGAACAATACTTGCAACAGTCTCTTTCCATCCTTCCCTCGTGACAACAAATCCCCAGGGATGCATGTGCGTTTTTTGTATGTATGCTATGGCCATGTCGTGCAGCTTCGCAACAACCTGTTTTATCATCTCGTGACCTATTTCAACTGCATGGGATGCTAGGACTAGGCCTCCTATAGATAGTTAGGTGGGAAACCCCCTTGTGCGGGTCTTCCATTTCCTGACTAGCCCGGGCTGCGAGCACCTTTTGCATTTCCTTTATTCTTCCAACAGATTGTGGTTTGTGCGTCCTTGTCTTCCCGGGTTTGTGGGGTCGCTGCTTGTAGCAATGTACGAGAACCAGCCATGTCTGTTCCCTTCATTAGTTCCTTCACGTAGTCCATGTAGGTAACTTATAACTGCAACTTATTAATTGCTTCATCTAGCTTCGCACTTTGTGCTCGGAGTCTGGCCCTTGTTTCTTCTAGCTTATCGAGTTGTATTTTGCCACGCAAAATGGCTGCCTAGAACTGCTGAATCCTTTTGTGGATGTTATCACTAGTAGGGTGAGTTGTATCTGTGCTAGTTTGTCCAGTCATAAAGAGGCTTCCTCGCTCAGACATGCAAGCCTTTGTTCTGCGCAGATCTGGTTGGATTGATGGTCGTCCGATGTGCACTTGTACCCTTTGTTGGTGATGAACGATTGCTCTATACCCACTTGGCTACCGCACACATCCTCTAATTCGTACCTGGAACCACCTCCTACATCTCAGCCTCTGCACCCTTCCTCCAGGTGCGCACGACACATCTTCCAACGCACTAGGCTATTCTTGTGCTATGCATAAAGTGCCAATCTTCCCCTCATTCGTTGCGCCGTTCTTTGCTAGCCACTGTCTTTCCTGTATGGCTATGCGTTGCAAGGATTGAATCATCATATTCCAGTTAAGTGTCATAACTTCCTGTAACCAGTTTTGCCATCGCTCAGTCTCCTCATCGGAATCCACTGTGTAGGTGCTACCATGCTCCCACGAGATTCTTCCATTGTCTGTGGAATGCACCCAACCTGGGTCTTGCACTATTATCTGATAGATGCAATCCAATTCGTCATCACTTTCCTTGTCGTGCATGGTTTTGGTGTAGCTTTCTCCTTCTGCTAGGTCCAACGGAACTACTACTCGTAGTGACTTCTTCTCGAACATCATTTTCTGCCTCTTTAAATTAATGATCCCTTTCATGTCTATTGCCTAATCAATTCCAAGAAATGTAGGGTAAGGATTACTGTCATCCGAAATCTCTGTGACTTTGAAATCGGTTTGTGTACTTACACCTTTGATGTCCATGGTCACCCCTTGTAGTTGGCCCATTGGTAAGATCTTTTGTTGGTTGGCCATTCGTAGCTGAATCAGGGACCATTGTAGTGTGGGCTTGCCCATGCGCTCCCATGTTTGTTTAGGCAACACGTTCACATCCGAGCCTAAGTCCAGGATGACCTGATCCATTTCATATTCACCGATTTGCGCTGTCAGTCTCATTTCCTGTCTAATGTGCAGAGCATGTCTTCCTATTTTCTAGACTACATGCAGCTCACCCGATCCGGCGCACCTAGTGATCAACTCCTGTAGTCCTTCAATGGCTTTACTATCACGCAGTAGCTTCATGCAGGTTTCAAGAAAGGTAGTAATCATGGAGGGGTCCAATCCTGGCTCCATTTGATCCCTCCTACCTAGAGTGGAGGCTTCCGCGAAGCTCCTCTGAGCTTCCTTTGGCGTCTTCATCCCTTGTTCCGGCTCAGGTCCCTTTGTAGGGGCGACGCACCTTTTTCGGCCTTCTACACGCTGTTTTCGTGGATTACTTCCTATGGTTGCGCCACTCATTAGTACCATATTTAAACTGGGGTCCTCTTTGTGAGGTTCTGATCACATCATCTAGATATTTTGGGCTGGAGTAGCTTGTAACACCGTTCTCGCACATTTGGGCAATTAATGTTGGACAGTCTACCATTTCATGATCAAACTATTCACAATAGAGGCACGAGATTCTAGTCAGGTTAGTGCAGTCGCAAGTGTAGTGTCCTGGCCCTCCACATTTATAACATATCAATTGTCCCTAGCCTCGCCCGGGCCCCATTCCTCTTCCTCGGTCACGTCCTTGAAATCCTCCTTGCACTTCAGTCTGCATTCGATAAGCTGGATTCCTTTCTATCATTAAGTCATAACTTCGAAACATTCGCTCATCGTGTCCTACTAATCGAAAAAAGTTGCAATATAGCTGCTGCGGGGTCTGCGTATTCTTTTGTAATAGGTGGTATTTATCTTTTGCGTGTTTTCCACCCACTTGACAAATCACGCACCAGAGCGTAGGTGCGGCACTTGGTCCTGCTTGTACCTCTAGTTTTAACAACATCGGTCCTCCCCCCACCAGATAGTTCGCAAGGATAGGGCAATGGTCCCTATCGTGTCCCTGGCTCTTTCATTTAATACAGCCTACCACCGCAAGTGCCTATGGTTGGGACACCCTTTCTTGCTTCAAGCTTTGCATTTCTAAACTCAAGTTTTGAAGTCGCGCGTGGATTTGCTGAACTCCTAACCCTAGATCCGGTATTGGGGTTTCATGCAACCTCATTGCTATTTCCAGTTCCTCCACTTGGGTTGAGATTTTTTGTTGTGACAGAGTCGTCCTCAGATGTGGTGTTAATGACGCCACAAACCATGCACAGTGCTATGTATCTATCAAGGTCATGTTGGCTACACAAATAGTGCTTTTCAACCTTTTTTCCAGATCCCATAGAGTTTCACCAGGCAACATTACAATTTCTTTGAACCCAATAACTGACTGGGCTTCTGACTTTGGTCACCCAAATTCCTTGTTTAGCGCCTCTTGGATTGCTGTAATACCTTCATTTGGATGATCACTTGAATATTTCATGTACCATGTCAATTCGCGGTCCTGTAGTGTGCTAACTAGGATATCCTTCTCGATGTTACCATCTGTGATACCCTAAGTGTCCCATACAAACTTTATCACAAACTAGAACCGGCTTGGTTCCTCACTTCCTGTACCCTTAAATGTTGGCAGCTTGACTGCACTTGCCATCCCGACCTTTGGTGGTGTTGGAGTGGACGGATTTGATGTAGGTGAAGCAGATGGTGGCATGGACGAAGGTGGTATTAGCGGGAAGTTCTCCTTGATAAACCAGACTGCAATTCCTGGTGAGAACCTCACGAGTTCCTCATCGCTTTCCCATGAAATAGAAGCCAAAGGAATGTTCTCTACCTCTCCCATTCCATGGTAACCTCTTCCACTCCGCGTTACTCTAGACATCAATAAACGCGCATAATCTATTTTTCACACAACAACATCTTAATCCAAGTATTCAATGATTTGATATACCTACCCTGAGGTCCTTGAAGAAACCACCTTTCTACTTCACTATAGCTCACAGTTGTATCTATCACGAACTCAATGATAAATCCTCCTATTACTCGATCCAGCCAATGATCTACTGCGCACATGATTTTATCTTCGGTGGCTTCTAGCCTGCGCACCAGTTCTAGAGTCCACACAATAGGCTGGTCCAATCTGTACCTTCCCACGATCTTAGCTAGCATTGCGATCCAATCGTACAGCTCTACCAGAAATGACGCGAAGAAGATTTCGTGAATATCTGTGAATATATAACGGTCCAGCCAATCTTCCTCTGATATTCATAGGTTTCTGTTTTCCTGAACCATGAACTCGTGGAGTTTTAGAACCCACCACTCTTCATTTTCTTTCTTTGTAGGGTTCCAGTGTTCCCACATCAGACACCCCCTAGGCAGATCTTAGTCCTGGCAATAGAACCATTTGTTGGCTTATATGTGCCTGACCTAGGTTCAGAAGAATTATTTAGCCAAGAAAATCCTGCAGCTACCGGCCCTTTCGGCAACAGCCCACAGAGTGTAGACTGAGGTCTCACCCGAGGTAGTAGGGGAGGGTGCTGGAACCAGGTTTCTGCACCCTTGGGATGCCTAGATGTGGTCTGGAGGGTTCCGTTTTGTAGCCTCACGCTGCTCTACTTTCGCGTAGATCCAGATCCGAGTTAATTCATAATATTAATTACTTGTATAAATCATATCTACTTAGCAGAGTCTTTAAGCAAACATTTAACAGATTTAACTAGTTCTCGCACTTAGAATAAACGTAGATTCACATACATCAATAACATATGCATATGCGCATAGATCAAACAGTTATATTAACCATACACAAAGTCAGATCCATGATAACTCAGATTGTAACACAAAATTTACAAAAGAAACTTATCTTTATTTCCACTTTATCACCACTACATCTAGATCCACCCTGAGCACTCAGCTACAGGGGTCCATGCACACAGTTGCGGACTATTCTAGGCCTCTGGGCACATAGTTGCAGAGTCTCTATCCACTATCCAAACCCTCGACTCAGACTTACAGACGCTTTCAGACTACTCTCCTAAAAAACCCATTACATATCATATCCAAGATTACATACCAAATACTAAGCTACCTCTACCCATAGAGCCTTGCTCTATTTATACCTTGCCATGCACCATGATCCATGGGCGGGCAGACTCAACTTATATTTCTTTACATAATTTTTGGGTGGACTACCCTTTGACTTTAGTTTATTCCAAATCGTGCTCTGCACATCTCGTGGAGTCTTTATCCTATCTTTATCCAAAACTTCGGGCTTTGTGCCCCATGAAAATTGCGTCGGGCTTCTGCTACCCAACATAACCCTAGATCTAGAAACAGGTTCATGCCTCTCTCCTCTATGTATGAGACACTAGTGTAAGAACTTAATTAATCATTCCCAGAGTCAACCCCTGGAGGTATTCCCAGGTTTTTTCCATTGTCACCTCCAATAGATCCTGAGAAAAATAACCCAAAAGGTAATCTGCTAAATTATATGCCAAGGGAGCCAACTAGCTTAGTAATGGAAGAGGATGAGACTAAGAACCTCTTAGAAGACATATATCTAGATGTTCCACTCATGATTACTTTGTGAAAGGCATATATCAATAAATATCTACAATCCATGCCAAAACATCAAATAAATAATGCTTTGTTGGGTTGTGTTATATTCTTTCCACGACTAGCCCACATAGTTAACTGAGGGGTTAGAGGGGGGGTGGAGCCCCCCCCCCCCCCCTTCATTGCGTCGATTGAATAGCGGGGGGTTCACAAGGGGTTTGAGGGGTGTAGGTAGCCCCCCACTATGGGGTCTAAGGCAATGCCTCAGAAAACTTTGTTTTTGGACCCTATATTAGGTTGGGTAGACCTACCTACGGTTTTGTGCATGATTTTCACACATGGTTTTTGGTCCATGGTTCTGGACGTGATGATTTTTGGTCCATGGTATTGGATGCTTTTTCATGTATAAATATGTATTGTAACATTGCAAGGAACATAATGAAAAATCAAGCTGCTAGTCCTGGTTTTGGAATCCAGGGGAAAATCTCTGTGTATATGTGTTTTATGTGTTATGCTCTCGCATTGTTTATTTTATGTGTTTTAGAATTCATATGCAGGTAATTTCTGTACGGGTTTAAAACCTACATTTGGTATCAGAGTTGTTTTGGCTTCAAGGGGACGCCTTTGTTGCTAAGGGGTTTCACTCGAGCTTGTGGTAGATCCCATTCAGTGGGAGATCTGCAGGATCGATTCTGGTGGTGAAAGAAGATGGTGAGCAGTGGAAAGATAGAGATTGAGAAATTTAATGGTTAGAGTTTTGAGTTGTGGAAACTCAATATGGAGGATCCGTTGGTGGATAAAGATCAGTGGATCATAGTAGATCTAGGTACTAAACCAATGGGAGTGTCCGATGAAGAATGGAAGAAGTTATATAGGAAGGAAAAGAGCACAATAAAATTGTGTGTCTCAAATTCAGTATTGCTGAATGTAGCAGGGGAAGCTATGGCAAAGGCTTTGGTAAGTCAGCTAGCATCTGTTGATATTAAAATTTCAGAAGAAGATAAGTGCATAAGTTTGTTGTGTTCTCTACCAGATTCGTGGGATAGTCTGGTTATTGCAATAGGTAGCAATGCAACTGCCTTGCAGTTTGATGAAATAGTCCCAACCTTGCTAACGGAGGAGATGAGACAGAAAAATATGGAGAGACAGAATGGTGATGCCTTGTCTATACGAGGATGGTCCCAGAATAGAAAAAAAAAAGGTCATCGAGTGGGAGATCTAAATCTCCAGGAAAACCTGTAAAGGTGGTGTGCTGGAAATGTGGAAAGGAAGGACACTTCAAAAGGGACTGTAAATCTAAAGCTCCTGATAAAGGAAAGGGATCTGATGATGCTCCTTTTGTAGAGGCGAAAACCACCTCAGATGAAGGTGGGGATATGTACTTGGCTTCTTCAAGTACACATGTAGATCATGAGGCATCGCTGATTGACTCAGGGGCATCCTTTCACTTCATTCCCCATAGAGAGTGGTTTTGCGAGTATGAGAAATATGATGGTGGTGATGTCTTCTTGGGGGATGATAGGAAGGCTAGAATCGTTGGCCGCGGAAAAGTAAAGTTGAAGTTGCAAGGTGGAAGGGTTAGAACACTTCTAGGTGTTCTACATATTCCTGTATTAGCCAAAAATTTGATTTTTGTAAGCAAATTGGATGATGCAGGTGTAAAAATAGTGTTCGAGAAGGATACCTACAAAATGGTTCCAGGAGAACTGGTATTGATGTCGGGAGTTCGAATTGGAACTCTGTACAAGCTGCAAGGTAGCACTATTATTGATGGGTGCAATAGTTCTATGGTTCCTGAAAGTGGAGCAGAAAATCTAGTGGTCTCTAGAGAGAAGACCATGTTGTGGCATCAAAAGCTTGGACATATTGGAGAGAAGGGCCTTCAAATACTTCATGGTAAATGTATGATAGAAGGTATGAGTAATAGCTCTCTGGATTTTGATTTCTGTGAAAATTGTGTATAGGGGAAGTAGAATTGGGTGAGTTTCCCCTCTGGTGGTAAGAGGGCGAAATAGATATTAGAGCTTGTGCACAGTGATGTGTTTGGACCTGTGAAGGTTCCATCACTGGGTAAGTCTGTGTACTATGTATCATTTATAGATGACTTCTCAAGGAATACATGGATATATTTCTTTAAGAAGAAATCTGAAGTCTTTGACAGGTTTAAAGAATTTAAGGCTCTTGTGGAAAATCAGATAGAGGAGAAGATAAAGGTGCTGAGAACAGATAATGGTGGAGAGTTTTGCAGCAAGGAATTTGAAGAATTCTATAAGAAGTGTGGTATATCATGACAAAAGAATAATCCATATACACCTCAGCAAAATGGAGTTACAGAAAGAATGAACAAGACATTGATGGAAAGGGCAAGAAGCATGCTCAGTGGTGCCAGGTTAGGGTAGGAATTCTGCGCAGAGGCGGTGTATACTACATGTTACCTAGTCAACAGATCACCTTTATCAACGTTGGAGGATAAGAATCCACGAGAGTTATGGATTGGTAAGAAACCTTCTCTTTCACATCTGAGGGTATTTGGCTGTGATGGATATGTACATGTTCCAAAGGAGGAAAGAACCAAGTTGGATAGTAAATCTGAAAAGTGCATCTTTATTGGTATAAGGATGGTTTAAAGGGTTATAAGCTTTGGAACCCAGTAACAAGGAAGGTTGTGTACAGTTGAGATGTGGTGTTTAGAGAGGTGAAAGATGTTATTAAACATGAATTCCAACCAAAGGAACCTGAGAAGATAGAGTTTGAGCTAAAGGAGGAAGAATCATACTCTACAACAGAGGAGGAATCAGAAGATGAAGAGCCACAAACACTGGGTGAGAAGATCAGTTCAAGAAAGAAGGCAGCCAGAAAGGTATAGTCCATCTGTTTTCTGTTCAAATTTTGCTTTGTTTGTTACTGATGATGATCCTAGAACTATGAATGAAGCAGTAGATTAAGAGGATGGAAAACTATGGAAAGAGGCCATGGTTGATGAAATGGCATCTTTGCACAAAAATGAGGCTTGGGATCTGTTGGAGTTGCCGGTTAGAAGGAAACCCATTGGTAGCAAATGGGTGTTCAAGAAGAAGACAAATGCAGAAGGAGAGGTGGAGAAATACAAAGCTTGGTTGGTAACAAAAGGTTATTCCCAGGTGCTGGGAATTGATTTTGGTGATATTTTTTCTCCTGTTGCCAAGGTAGCTTCTATTAGATTACTTTTATCTGTTGTTGCTGCTTTTTGATTTTGAGGTAGAACAGATGGATGTGAAGACAACATTTCTTCACAGGGATTTGGAAGAGGAGATCTACATGAAGCAACCTGAAGGCTTTGTGGTGAAGGGTAAGAAAGAACTGGTATGCAAGTTAAAGAAGTCTCTATATGGGTTAAAACAGTCACCAAGGATGTGGTATCAGAAATTCGATACATTTATACGAGGATTTGGCTTCACCAGAACCAAAGCAAATCACTGTGTGTTTTTTAAATTAATTGGTGACCGTTTCATTTATCTGGTCTTGTATGTGGATGATATGTTGCTAGTTGGGAATGACAAAGAAAGTATCCAGGATTTGAAGACCCAATTGTCCTCCAAATTTGACATGGAAGATATTGGTGCTGCAAACTATATTTTGAGCATGGAAATTAAAAGTGATCCTACAAAGAGGAAGCTCTGGTTA
Organism: Pinus tabuliformis; assembly: GCA_031772625.1. Lineage (NCBI taxonomy): Eukaryota > Viridiplantae > Streptophyta > Pinopsida > Pinales > Pinaceae > Pinus > Pinus tabuliformis. Next base: position 17,587,377 of record CM062818.1, on the reverse strand, counting down.
AACCAGAGGATGTATGTCGAGACAATATTGTAGAGGTTTAATATGCAGGATAGTAAACCGGTGAAGGTTCTGTTATGAAACCAGCTCAAGAAAAGATAGAAAATATAGATCAACGCCTTATAATTCAGCCTCTTCGAGGGGGCAACCTCCTTTACATTACATAATTGAACAATTATTGGATGATACAAATGAAAATACCTCCTTTCTATATATAGGAGTCTAAGGGGTCATAACATAATCAGAGCTGACATAACAATAATAATGTAAGGGCACAATAATAACAATAGTGGGCTTCTATGGGGCACACGAGTAAAAATCTGGGCACTACATGGGTACATCAATATAATAAGTGGGTTTTACTAATAACAATAATGTGTTACACTAGTAGTATAGGGGCCTAACATGCCCCTCTCCTTCAAAAAGCGTTGTCCTCAATGCTTGAGAAGTTCTTGATGCTTCCGTATAAAATTCTTGTCCTCCCATGTGGAATCTTCAGCAAGTAAGTTCTTCCACTTGATGAGATACTCTGAAATTGAGCGATTTCGTAGCTGTCGGGTTCTTGTTTTTGTGACTACTCTAGGTTCCAATATGATTTTTCCTTCCTCTTCAATTTCTGGCAATATTGTTTGCATTGGAATCTTTTGCAACTTTTGAATAAGTGGCCATACTTCTTTGTACTTCTTCCATTCATCCCTTGCTTCGTTTATCAAATCTGGTTGGATAATAGAAATAGCACAAAACAATGCTTCCACATCCTCATCCTTGAAGAGTCTTCCCATTCGGTAAGGTCGCCATTTGTTAAGTGCATGTAGTATTGCCAACATTTCCTTCTCATAAATAGCTTGCTTTATATGTAGTAGTAAAAATACCCAATCACCTACATCAATTTTTTTTTCACTACGATGTTGATCTACCTGTTGTTTCATTTGATTTTGCACCAAAGTGGCGTTATCCTTTAAAAGTTGGAGAACTTGTTGTTGATGCTCGATGTGATCTTTCACTGCTTGAACCTTTTTCTTTTTGATATGTCCTTCTATCTTTAGAGTTTGACGAGTGGTAATTTCTTCCAATCCTTTACAAGATATGGTCGGATTCATTTCTTGACGCTCGATGTGATCTTTCACTTCTTGAACATTGTTCTTCTTGATATGTCCTTCTATCTTGATAGTTTGAGGAGTGGTAATTCTGAACAATGAATTACAAGATATGGTTGGATTCATTTCTTCTTTCTTGATGTGATCTTTCACTTCTTTCACCTTTTTCTTCTTGATATGTTTTTCTATCTTGAGAGTTTGAGGAGTGGTCATTCTTGCTAATAGTTTACAAGATATGGTCTGATTCATTTCTTCTTTCTCTGGGGTTGGGTCTTGGCTTATATCCTCTTCTTTTGATGTTTCTTGATCCTTTTCTTCCTCCTCTTCATAATCTATGTAAAATAATTTCTTCTTAGCACACTTATGACCTTTAGTGCATTTGCTATCACAATTGTAACAAAGCCCTTTTTCTCTTTTTTCTTCCAATTGTTGTGGTGTAACCCTTGTAGGTTGTGGAAGGCTAGGAGAAACAACACTTCCATCTTTATAGTTGTGAGGGGTAGACTTCCTTGTTGCCATAATTTTACTTTCCAATATGTCACAAAGCCCTTTTATTCTTTCCAATTGTTGTGATGTTTCTCTAAAGAAGGTGTTGCTCTTTGTATCCTCATAATGTGCTATCATTTCCTCCGTGAGAATTGACCACGTAACAAGTTGTTTACGAGAACAAAGCCCTTTATACCATAAAAATTGATCCGGTTCTAATATGAAGATGCAATACATACCTTTTGTAATAGTGGTACACCATGTAGATCAAAACATTGCTCCATCTAAAGTATCCAATTTACCGGATCCTTGCTATCAAACTTCCTCATCTTGCTTTTTCTTGATTTTAGGACCTCAATATTGAAACGATTGTAACTCTGTACTTGCAGATATTTAACTTCTAAAATTTCTATCTATAGTACCCCTTTGTGTCCTCTTTCCAATGCCACTACTCTGATCCAAATTGGATTCTCCAAGAAAGAGTTATGCACAATCTCCCAAGATGACCTGATTATAGATCTTTCCAGAAGAGTGAACTTGTATGAAGTGCCACGTGTCAATTTTTCGACCTATGGCTTTGAAAACTATATACGAGAAACTACATTCTGTCCTCTTTCTGTACCTTCTTATGAAATTTCAATCTGATGCTCAAAAAGAAAGTTATGATGATTTTCCCGAGGTCACTTGTTTGGAATGTAATTTAGGAGTCTGCAAAAAGAACAACTTCCTTAGATCATATCTCCACAAATATAGCGTGAAAAGATTTGAAATTCGGACCCGAGATTCATCACAATTTCTTCTCAAATGGGTTGTTTTTGCAACTTCTGAAACGTCACAGAAAAATGTTATAGTGAAAATTCCACGATGACCTATTTGGAGCAGCGAAATCCTATAATCCAAAGCTCTGATACCAAATGTTATGAAACCAGCTCAAGAAAAGATAGAAAAGATAGATCAACGCCTTATAATTTAGCCTATTCGAGGGGACAACCTCCTTTACATTACATAAATGAACAATTCTTGGATGATACAAATGAAAATACCTCCTTTCTATATATAGGAGTCTAAGGGGTCATAACATAATCAGAGCCGACATAACAATAATAGTGTAAGGGTACAATAATAACAATAGTGGGCTTCTATGGGGCACAAGAGTAACAATATGGGCACTACATGGGTACATCAATATAATAAGTGGGTTGTACTAATAACAATAAGGGGTTACACTAGTAGTATAGGGGTCTAACAGGTTCCTATTCCTGTAGGTGTGAGGGTATCTGCTGAACAGTGTCCCAAGACACAAGAAGAGGAAGAGGACATGTCCCGTGTTCCATATGCAAGTGCAGTCAGTAGCCTGATGTATGAAATGGTTTGTACTAGACCAGAAATTGCACATGCAGTGGGAGTATTGAGAAGGTTTATGTCAAAACTAGGGAAGGAGCATTGGACAACAGTGAAGCAGGTTTTCAGGTATTTTCGTGGCACTAGTGATTATGGTTTGTGCTACCAAGGAAGACTAGGATTGGACAAAATGTTGGATATTTGTGGCTTTATTGATGCAGACTGGGCTTGAGATTTGGATCAAGGAAGATACATAAGTGGGTATATGTTTAACCTATTTGGAGGTGTAGTTAGTTGGATGAGTAAGAAACAATCTGTAGTGTCACTATCAACTATAGAGGCAGAATACATGGCAACCGCTCATGCAAGCAAGGAAGAAGTTTGGTTGTAGAGATTGTGTTCAAGTATGGGGTTAGTACAGGGAGCTATAAGGATAGACTGTGATAGCCAAAGTGCAATTTTCTTGTCAAAGAATACCACATATCATTCAAAGACAAAGCACATTGATGTTCAGTATCACTTTGTGAGGGATATGATAGAAGACAAAAAGGTGTTGCTGGTAAAGGTGGACACTTTGAAGAATACTGCAGATGCATTGAAAAAAATTGTGAGGTTTGAGAAGTCCTCTTGGTGTAGAGAGACAATGGGCATTTCAGGGCTGGAAAAATGACTAAGCTCTCTTGTGGCCCCCTATGGAAAGAAAACAACAAGTGGGAGAATGTTGGGTTGTGTTATATTCTTTCCATGACTAGCCCACGTAGTTAACCGGGGGGTTAGAGGGGGGGCAGAGACCCCCTTCGTTGCGCCGATTGTGTAGCAGGCGGGGGGGTCACAGGGGGTTTGAGGCGTACCTATAACCCCACTTTATGGGGTCCAAGGAAACACCCCAAAAAATTTTGGTTTTGGACCCTATGTTAGGTTGGCTGGACCCACCTATGGTTTTGTACATGATTTTGACACATGTTTTTTGGACGCGATGGATTTCGGTCCATGGTATTGGACGCGATGGTTTTTGGTCCATGGTATTGGATGCTTCGACATGTATAAATATATATTATAACATTGAAATGAACATAATGAAAAATCAAGCTAGTAGTCCTGGTTTTTGGATCCAGGGGAAAATCTTTGTGTATATGTGTTTTATGTGTTATTCTGTCACATTGTTTATTTTCTATGTTTTAGAATTCGTATGCAGGTAATTTCTGTATGGGGTTAAAACCTACATCACCTTCATCAGCAATTGAGGATAAGACTCCACAAGAGGTATGGACTGGTAAGAAACCCTCTCTTTCACATCTGAGGGTATTTGGATGTGATGCATATGTACATGTTCCAAAGGAGAAACAAACCAAGTGGGATAGTAAATCTGAAAAGTGCATCTTTATTGGGTATAAAGATGGTTTAAAGGGTTATAAGCTTTGGGACCCAGTAACAAGGAAGGTTGTGTACAACCAATATGTGGTGTAGAGAGAGGTGAAAGATGTTATTAAACATGAAGTCCAACCAAAGGAACCTGAGAAGATAGAGTTTGAGATAAAGGAGGAAGAATTAGACTCTATAGTAGAGGAGGAATCAGAAGATGAAGAGCCACAATCTCTGAGTGTGAGAAGATCAGTTCGCGAAAGAAGGCAGCCGAAAAGGTATATTCCATTTGATTTCTATTCAAATTTTTCTTTATCTATTACTGATGATGATCCCATAACTATGAAGGAAGCAGTAGATTTAGAGGATGGAAAACTCTGGAAAGAGGCCATGGTTGACGAAATGGCATCTTTGCACAAAAATGAGGCTTGGGATCTGGTGGAGTTGTCGGCTGGAAGGAAACCCATTGGCAGCAAATGGGTGTTCAAGAAGAAGACAAATGCAGAAGGAAAGGTGGAGAAATACAAAGCTCGGTTGGTAGAAAAAGGTTATTCCCAAGTGCCAGGAATTGATTTTGGTGATATTTTTTCTCCTGTTGCCAAGGTAGCTTCTATTAGATTACTTTTATTTGTTGCTGCTACTTTTGATTTTGAGGTAGAACAGATGGATGTGAAGACAACATTTCTTCACGGGGATTTGGAAGAGGAGATCTACATGAAGCAACCTGACGGATTTACAGTGAAGGGTAAGAAAGAACTAGTATGCAAGTTAAAGAAGTATCTATATGGGTTAAAACAATCACTAAGGATGTGGTATCAGAAATTTGATACATTTTTACGGAGACTTTGCTTCACTAGAAGCAAAGCAGATCACTGTGTGTATTTTAAATTAATTGGTGACCATGTTATTTATTTGGTCTTGTATGTAGATGATATGTTGTTGGTTGGAAATGACAAATAAATTATCTAGGATTCGAAGACCCAATTATCCTCCAAATTTGACATGAAATATCTTGGTGCTGCAAACTATATTTTGGGCATGGAAATTAAAAGAGATTGGGCAAAGAGGAAGCTCTGGTTAAACTAGAGGAAGTATGTCAAGACAATACTGCAGAGGTTTAATATGCATGATAGTAAACCAATGAAGGTTCCTATTCCTATAGGTGTGAAGTTATCTGTTGAACAATGTCCCATGACACAAGAAGAGTAAGAGGACATGTCCTGTGTTCCATATGCAAGTGTAGTCAATAGCCTGATGTTTTCAATGGTCTATACTAGACCAGACATTGCACATGCAGTGGGAGTATTGAGCAGGTTTATGTCAAAACCAGGGAAGGAGCACTGGACAACAGTGAAGTGAGATTTTAGGTTTTTGCGTGGCACTAGTGATTATGATTTGTGTTACCAAGGAAGACCAGGATTGGATATAGTGTTAGATATTCATTTCTTTGTTGATTTAGATTGGGCTAGAGATCTGGATCAAAGAAGATCTACAAGTGGGTATGTGTTTAACCTATTTGGAGGTGCAGTCAGTTGGATGAGTAAGAAACAATCTGTAGTGGCACTATCAACTACAGAGGTAGAATACATGGTAGCCACTCATGCAATCAAGGAAGAATTTTGGTTTTAGAGATTGTGTTCAAGTATGGGGTTAGTAAAGGGAGCTATAAGGATAGATTGTGATAGCCAAAGTGCAATTTTCTTGGCAAAGAAGCCTGCATATCATTCAAAGACAAAGCACATTGATGTTCAGTATCACTTTGTGAGGGATATGACTGATCTAGGTGGATGTTGGTGGCCACCCACCTATCCCAATTAGGCCCTCACAACTGTCTCTTTTAGATTTTCAGTTTCTGTATTTGTAGCACAATTTACTATTTTTAGCAGTTTTTCTGGTCCTGAACTTCCGAAGCCATTTTGAGGCCCTAAACGACGTTTTTTGGGAAATTTGGGAGCAACATGGTTTCATGGACCGATATTTCTCTTCCCAAAGTTGTAGTGCTCGGATAGACCTTTCTAACGAGGTATTGTACGTGTCAAAAGAAGAATAGGTGCCAAAGTTATGGCCCCGGGAAGTTGATGTACCAACTTACCCAAAACGGGGCCCACAATTTGGCGTTTCATCTTCTAGGGTTAGGTTTTGGGATTTTAAGGGTTTCCCATTCTTTATCAATAATAAATAGGCCTTTGAGCCTCATTGTAACACAGTTCAGAGGCATGTATCCGCCACATCTCTTCTTAGAGATAAGCTACCATCGCCCTAGCTAGTTTATTTCCATTTCTGTTTATAAACATATTTTAGTATTTCACATTAATGAAATGAAGTATTATCTCTGCTACATCTTTGTATATATGGTTATCTCTATATTTTGTTGCGTTCCTGTTTAAATCTGGATCAGTGGTATCAGAGAAGTTTTATTTTTCTCTGTTTTTCTTTGCATGTCCCCAATGAGGTCGGGATACAAGGAGTTAGGGCTTGAATTGGTCGAACTTTTGCAAGACCAACCTCGCAAATCCTGACGGCCTCCCATGGCAGATTAAAAGAAATACAAGGGGGCAAGAGATCCTATAAAAATCTTGCTAGAAGAAGCCCTTGAGCGACAAAGGAACGTGATGATGGACAACTTTGCGCAAATCATTCAGCATCTACCTAGAGGCGACACATCGGCTTCCAACAGGTACTCTGGAAATGCTACACCCTTTAAGGTACAAGTTAATTTTTAAATTCTCATATTCAAGTGTCAAATAGATTCAGATGCCATAGATAAATGGTTAAATCTGCTAGAAGGGTATTTTTCTATTCATGAATTTTTGAGTCGGGAAAAGATTATTTTCGCTCTTCTCAAAGGAACCCCCCACGTCAAGGACTAGTGGGAAACCTACTGCGAGTAGAAGGATGAAAGTACAAACTAACTGTTCTCAACTGCACCCATTTGGAATTCCTTCCGGGATGCCATCAAGGAGCAGTACTACTCTGTCAGAAGCTATGAGGAAAAATACATAAAGTGGACCATGCTGCAGCAGGGAAGGGACCAAGATGTGCCGGAGTTCACAAACATTTTTCATACCCTTCGCACACAATTGGGTATCAAGGACTCTAAGCTACATTTGGTAATCAAATATTGTGACTACCTACACAGATACATCCAAGAAGAGATGGAGTTCCTGAATATATCCTCGCTCGGCATGGCATGCCAATACACTGTCAAAATCAAGCAAAAATTCAAACAGAAGAAGCGAGATTTTGGATCTGCGAATCCGAAGACCAAAGGACAATGCTAAGGTGGGGTGACCGAATACAACCCGTCGAAGTCACAAGAAAAGAACAACACCATGAAGTCAAAGAAGGACATAGGAAAGTGGTGTGAGTTCCACAAGAGCCCCACTCACAACACAAGTGAGTGTCAGACCAAGCAGTCGCTGGTGGTCGAGTTGAAGGCTTCAGAATCAAATGCATATTCCGACCCTTAGTTAGAACCCGACAAGGGGAATGGAAAAGGGAAGCAGATCATTGATGTGGAACCCAACGTCGTTGTTGCCACTACCAAGATCCAGAAGAATGAGCTCGAAGATCTAGAGGAGGGGGAGCGTCTTTTCCACTCACAGATGTGGGTGAAGGTTCCACCACTGCAATTCATTGTCGATAGTGGTAGCCAAAAGAACCTCATTTCAACAGAGGTTGTGAAGTGGTTGGGCCTATCGACTACATCACACCCACAACTATACAATATCGGATGGCTTCATTAAGGATGAGCTCTTTGAGTTCGCGAAAAGTGTTGCCTTCCCTACAGAATCAAACCCTTCACAGATAAGGTATTGTGTGATGTTACACCTCTGGATGCTTGTGATGTATTATTAGGTTAGCCATAATTGTGGAGGTGACATGATGTGTATGAGTCAAGGTCTTGTGCTGTCATTATTTCTTTGGGTAATTCATTATATAGGATACCATAGGTAGCCCCACCTACCGCCACCTCTTTGATCACTCCTAAGAAATGCATCAAGCTTATCTCCCAGACTAGGAAATTCATTTTCTGTCTGGTTCACTCCCAAAGTAAGGGGACGATCATCACCACATCCATGACCCTCGTGAAGGGTTCCTCCACACAGCAGCAGTAGCAAAGGGATACTATCATGATATAACATAGGAACAACTTCTCCTCACCCATAGGGGTACAACACAAGCTTCAGGTGTGCAACAAAGTTTGGTTACATCTGCAGAAAGAACACCTTACAAGAGCCCATTAGAAGCTCTGACCACGCCGACATGTACACCATTACCAAGGCTGTGGGAAATAATTCTTTGGATCACATCATTCCCCCATTCCTTCGCTTGCACCGAGTGTTCAATGTGGACCGTCGTCGACCATTTTTCCCACCATTACTGGACACATCAGAGAGTACAGAACAACTCACTAAGGACCAAGTTTAGCAGATGGAGGAACTCAATGCAATGGGGACCATTACTTCCTAAGGGGGGAGGAATTATCCTTGGTGGATGTTGGTGGCCACCCACCTATCCCACTTGGACCCCCACAACTGTCTCTTTTAGATTTTCAGTTTCTGTAATTGTAGCACAATTTACTATTTTTAGTAGTTTTTCGGGTCCTGAACTTCCGGAGCCATTTTCAGCCTAACCGACATTTTTTGGGAAATCTGGGAGCAACATGGGTCCATGGACTAATGTTTCTCTTCCTAAAGTTGTAGTGCTAAGGTAGATCTTTCTAACAAGATATTGTATGCGTCAAACAAAGATCGAGTGCCAACGTTATGACCTCGGGAAGTTGATGTACCAACTTACCCAAAACGGGGCCCACAATTTGGCATTTCATCTTCTAGGGTTAGGTTTTGGGATGTTAAGGGTTTTCCATTGTTTCTCAAAAATAAACAGGCCTTCGAGCCTCATTATAACACAGTTCAGAGGCATGTAGCTGCCACATCTCTTCTCAAAGATAAGCTACCATTGCCCTAGCTGGTTTATTTCCATTTCTGTTTATAAGCATATTTTAGTATTTTACATTAATGAAATGAAGTATTATTTCTGTTGCATCTTTGTGTATATGGTTATCTCTGTATTTTTTTGCATTCCTTTTTAAATCTGGATCAATGATAGAAGACAAAAAGCTGTTGCTCGTAAAGGTGGACACTCTAAAGAATATTGCAGATGCATTGACAAAATCTGTGAGCTTTGAGAAGTTCTTTTGGTGTAGAGAAACAATGGGCATTGCAGGGTTGGATAAATGACTAAGCTCTCTTGTGGCCCCTATGGAAAGAAAACAAAAAGTGGGAGAATATTGGGTTGTGTTATATTCTTTCCACGACTAGCCCACATAGTTAACCAGAGAGTTAGAGATCCGCCCCCCTTCGTTGCGTCGATTGCATAGCAGGGGGTTCACAGGGGGTTTGAGGGGTGCCGGTAACCCCCCTCTATGGGGTTCGGGGCAGCGCCTTGGAAAATTTTGTTTTTGGACCCTATATTAGGTTGGGCAAACCCACCTATGGTTTTGTGCATGATTTTCGCACATGGTTTTGGACGTGATGGTTTTTGGTCCATGGTTTTGGACGCGATGGTTTTCGGTCCATGGTATAGGATGCTTTGGCATGTATAAATATGTATTGTAACATTGAAAGGAACATAACGAAAAATCAAGCTGGTAGTTCCGGTTTTGGGATCTAGGGGGAAATCTCTATGTATATGTGTTTTATGTGTTATGCTCTCTCATTGTTTATTTTATGTGTTTTATAATTCATATGCAGTTAATTTTTGTACGGGGTTAAAACCTACATGCTTAATTTGGTTCAAGTCCTTCATATCCCCAATGAGGAGTTTATACACAATCTTTCAAAGACCCCCCCAAGATGTTCAAGGATTAAAAAAACAATGGGTGCAAGAACATTAAGGCCTTGGTCCAAGAAGATAGAGAAAAATTATTGAACTGAGGGAAATTCATGCCAATGTCAAAGACATTTCCTCATTCTCAACCCAAAAATGCTTGAAGAATTAATTTTGAATCTTCAAAGAACAAGTATGTTTTTTGTTCTAGTTACTATTATTATCAATATTTGATAGTTTGTTATTGATTAGTAGATCTACGAATATATTTGGTTGACAGACCAAGGTTTGTTGTCCTTTTATGATAAATAGAAATTTCTATACTTTGAAAAGTCATGCTACAATAATTTTTCTTTGATTAATGAAAGACTCTTCTAGTTTAAACAACAAAAACTTTATTTTTAAATTTAATTAATAACCATATAATCTCTCTCTCTCTCTCTCTCTCTCTCTCTCTCTCTCTCTCTATATATATATATATATATATATATATATAGAGAGAGAGAGAGAGATATATATATATATATATATATATATATATATATAGAGAGAGAGAGAGAGAGAGAGAGAGAGAGAGAGAGAGAGAGAGAGAGAGAGATTAATATATGAGATTTATTATGGGGTGGACATGGCATCCACTTTGTATCATGGTGGATAATAGGATACATCAATTTGTAGTAGGCATAACTTCTGTCACTACAAACTCCAATTGAGGCAATTATGAAACTATTGGAAAGCTTTTAGTGTGTAGAATAATATTAAGGGTTTGGGAGTTGTTCTTGGAAAGTTTTGATCCAAAAATATTGTTTGATGCCTCAAAGTAGCTCTAGAAGGCCCAAATCCCAAATCTCCAAATTGAGACCTACCACTAAAATGGTCCCTAAAAGCCAGTTCTTGCACATTTTCCACCTAGAAAGTACCAAGATAGATGAAAAATTATATAATTATTGGTTCTAAATTAAATCCTCTCCTAGTCCTAGCATATATCCATCTCAACCGAAAATATATTAAACATTGAGAGGGATAAAATATAAAGGTGATAATGGATCTATGCTAGTTTATCACAATTGTTTAAATATATAAGTAAGACAAATAGTACATTAGCTCTTTTCTTGATGTTATATTAGTGAAGATAAATAAGGTGTTAAATTCTCTTATTTTTCAGTGTCTCACACACATACTCTTGTATAATAAATATTGAACATATCCTCTAGTCAAGTTCTAGAGTGCTTGACATAAATTTCTCATGTTTACCCTTTTTTAATAACTATAAATAAATTAAAAGAATCAATTAACAAATATTTCTTTTGGATCTCTCTTAATATACACCAACTTAAATACATCTTAAACTCAAATTTATCATGCACCTAGAGGAGTCAAATTTCTTAACGTGTAATTTTTTTTATCATTTTATTCCATGACATGTATTATATATATATATATATATAGAGAGAGAGAGAGAGACGTGAAATTTATATTATTAAGAATCAAAATAGATTCATCTCAACTCTAGATCTTCCAAGTATCGAGAGGAATCAAATCTCTTGAGATGCTCAAAAAGAGGTTTGCATTTTGAAATATTTGATTCCTCTTAGCGATTGATAGATCCAAAGTTAAGATGGGTATATGCTGGTATTTTTCAAATAAGAATATTTTTTAAATGTGATCCATAATGTCACAGGTATTGTTAAGAATAAATTGTTAATATTAATATGTGGTGCTTATAGTTTATTTTTAAATATATTTATCTTAATTTTATATTTGAGGTCCTTTACATTTTAGTAAGGGAAAGAAATTGTTGTTGAAAAAAATACAAGTCAACTTCATCTTAAATAACACAAAATTAAATTAAATAAAAAATAAATAACTACATAGATCCATACATATCACAACATATAAAACAATTAAACTAGCCTAGATTCATGTTAAACCCAAATATATGCATCGAAAGGAATCAAATTTGTTAATGTGTAAATTTGTTTATTATGAAGGATTTAATACATGTCATGGAAATAAATGAAAAAAAATTACACGTTAAGAAATTTGACTCCTCTAGGTGCATGATAAATGCAAGTTTAAGATGTATTTAAGTTGGTGTATATTAAGAGAGATGCAAAAGAAATATTTGTTAATTGATTGTTTAAATTTATTTATAGTAATTAAAAAAGGGTAAACATGATAAATTTATGTCAAGCACTCTACAACTTTACTAGGGGATATTTTCAATATTTTTTATACATGAGTATATGTCTGAGACACTGAAAAATAAAATATTTTAACGCCTTATTTATCTTCACTAATATAACATCAAAAAAAGAGCTAATGTACTATTTGTCTTACTTATATATTTAAACAATTGTGATAAACTAGCATAGATCCATTCTCACCTTTATATTTTATCCCTCTCAATGTTTAATATATTTGGGGTTGAGATGGATATATGCTAGGACTTGGAGAGGATTTAATTTAGAACCAATAATTATATAATTTTTCATCTATCTTGGTACTTTATAAGTGGAAGATGTGCAAGAACTGGCTTTTAGGGACCATTTTAGTGGTAGGTCTCAATTTGGAGATTTGGGATTTGGGGCCTTCTAGAGCTAATTTGAGGCATCAAACAATATGTTTGGGTCAAAAATTTCCAAGAACAAATCCCAAACCCTTAATATTATTCTACACACTAAAATATATCCAATATTTTCAAAATTACCTCAATTGGAGTTTGTAGTAACAGAAGTTATGCCCACTACAAATTAATGTATTCTATTATCCACCATGATACAAAGTGGATGTCATGTCCACCCCATAGTCACACATGTAGGTCTAATCATGTGTGGACTTTCAAGAACATTATAGAGGGTCCAAACTCCTAACATTAATTGGAGGTCTAGGCATGCAAAAATCATAACCCGTACCCTAGTTGGATATCAAGTTATGTTAAATATTTGGTTGTTGGGATGATAAGGGGTTTCATTATTTTAGCATTGTTCTTGTTCCATAGTTTATCAAAGCATGTAGGAGTGGGGTATTAGAGCATAATAGAGGAGGTAGAAGATTCTATAGTAGCTTTTCAAATTTTAATTATTTTCCATAAATTTGAGCATTAAGCTAATAATAAGAAATTTGAGATCTAAGGAAATAAATTACATCATAAAAGATTTCATAATATTGCAAGATCTTTTTTTGATGAATTGTTCTAGTTTAATATATATGATTTATTATAGATCAATTTTTACTGTAAAAACAAATCTTGCTCCTAGGAAAATATTATTTCCACTTTACTTCTAGTACTAGAATGTACATCTCTTGATCATGCATTTCGTAATCTAAACTAATGCATAAAAGATCACACAGTGGTACATAAAAGGGCTTTAATGATACATTAAACTTGTTCCCATTGCATATCCATATTTATCAACCTCAATGGTGAAGTATTCTTGAATAGTAGTTGGTATGAGAATAATAATAATTACAGCTTAATGCTCGATCTCTTAAACACTTCCTCCTATATTGTGAAACTACTTGATAGGTGTATTGAGATAGTTGATATTTGTCGTATCTCCAAAAGTGATCCCAATCAATTGAACCATCTACCCAAGGCATGTAGCCAATGAGGAGACCATAAGTCATAGGTTCAAATGAAATCAAATCCCTTGGGGTTTCCAGCCATGACTATGGATGGAAATTGAGCCACCCTTCATCTAGATTATTTGAGAAAGAGGCGGGGAATTTTGTCACTTTTTCCTAAGAAAAGAAAACATATTTCCTTGAAATGATGTAGGTCATGAATGTTTGTGAACTTTGGTTACTTTTAATGATCAAAATGTTCACCAAATCGATACTTACACCATCCTATTTCACATGGAATCCAAGATAACCAAATTCATGTTACTCAAAAAAATGAAGCTTGTTATCCTTCAAAGTATTTCTTAAATGCATGCAATCCAAATACACACCTAAAAAAAAGTAATGTGTTTATATTGTTTGGTTATTAAAGATGCCATTGTTTGTTAAAAATTCTCATGGAAACACGGGGTCTTTGGATATATGATCATCAAGTGCTCTCTTAAGACACTCCTTGATGTGAAGTTATTGGTTCAATTCCCTGCCCTAATCGGGGTTATATATTGGATATGATGAAGATAAAGTCCAGCCAATATTACAAACAAAAAAAATCAATTAAAAAATTTATCCCCGATGGGGGTGAGATCCCAGGACCGTGTGGCTCCTCGTGGCCGATGTCATTAGTCATGCGGCAAGTGGATGGGGGGCCAACCCCTCAATCCCCTCACTTCATTAGGTGATCAGAGGTGAATAATGTCGAGCATATGAAATAGTCCAACGCCTCGTCGTGTGTGGGAGGAGATGTTCTTAGGTGACGAATAGGTAATTTGAATGACATTCTTGTTGAGGTGGTGGTTGAGATTCATGCATATGAGTGGTATTATGCACAACACTGAAGGGAGAGGAGTCTAGTCTTTTGGTTTTGGAGGTATTGGAAGCGTTTTATCTCCAAGTTCAAGCGAGGTTTTCTAGTCCTATGCCTGTCCTTGAAAGGGTTCCCTGAGATTTTATGGTTCAATGTAGTACAGATTGAGGTAATAATAATCACCCAGATTTTTTGGTTTAATTTGAATTTGGAGGGTGTGGGATTCTAGTTCTCTAGTGGGTGTGTGGGCAAAATCTCTGGTGGGCTGAGTGGAGCCATAACATGTGGCTCTTGTGGTTATTGGTACATATTAGGGGAAGGAGATCTAATCTCCTGCAATTCACTAGGTTTGAGTGTCGAAGTATTCATTGAGAATGATCCAGGAGGATTTCGTTGATTCATTGCATAGGTGTTCAAGTGTTGTTGTTAATTCAGTTCAACTTCGAAAATCGACAGTGTTGGTTATGGATCAGGTTGTTCAGGTAATGTTTATGGTTTTCAGGGCATTCAGTTGAGATGGTTCAGTGTTTGGCTGTCGACTTGTGTTCATCGACAGTTCTAATAGGATTGGTTGATGACATGTGTCTTGTTGTTCGTCTTCGCAGGTTTTGATGTTGACATGGGTGTCGTTGATGGTAAAGGATCGATATGGTCTGGTTGTCATCACAACTGAGGATTGTGTTAACAATATGCATTGGTATTTCATCACGTGACAAATGTCGCTAATGTCACTCAGTGACAAAAGATTGTAAATGGGTTTTGATGAAAATATAAGTATCAAACCCTAATCTACATCCAAGTCTAAAAACCTAAAACCTATGGTGCACCTAAAACCATACACTAAAGACATATACCCAAGCTCTAAAACTATGCCTAAGTCCTAATCTAACCATCACATTCAAATGGTTATAAAACTCTAATACATACATAAAACCTAAGCTAAAACCTAAGTTCTATGACATAAAACCCTAAACCTATCACTATGTGCTAAAAAAATAAGTGTTAAACCTAAGTTTACAACCCTCGACCTTTTAAAAACATTACACAACATAAAAAACAATGCAAAACTATTGACAACAGTCTCTAACCGCGTGGGTATGGAGACCGTGACAGAGAAGACATGTGATCAAAGTAGTGATAACCGTCAGAGGTTAACGAATAGTCAGGTTACAAGCTGTCAGAGTAGATCGCTCCCCTAACCGCTACGAAAACCATGTCGAGATTGTGCCATGTGAGAAGGCAGAGGAGGTTAGGCGGAGGTTAGCGTTTAGAGGTAACCGTGTGGAGAAATCATAACCATGAGCATGTGAACGGAAGTCAAACAGCCAAAGGATAACTATCAGGGTTATAACTTGTAGCAGAGGTTAATCAAAATTGCAGCGGGAATAGTGGCATATGAACGGGCCAGATTAATCGCCAATTGTCACCATTCGAAAAACAATCAGCAGAACCGCCAGAGCCCAAACCTTCGGGGTCAACCGCCTGTACACATGCACTATCAGTGCCTCCACTTGGTTAGCTAATTGATAACAGATTTGGGTTAATACAAAGTCTAAAAGTGGGTTTTTAAAACAATTTATTGTTGGAACTAATTCCACCACCATGAAACCCTAGCCTAGGTGTCAGGCAACCACAAGACCAAGTTTATAAAGCTAATTTGATACAACCAAATGCATCTATAAACTAGCCAAGGTGGTTGTCATGTACCTACAGGCCTTTAAAAGGCATATTTTCCTTCATTCTAATCAGAGTGGGTGGTATTCTGACTTTTGCTTGCAAATTCTAAAGGTCATAGGCAATTTTGTTTTCAGTGTTACGAGAGCATCGAGAGTCCGTTTTGGAAACCGTAAGAGGTGTTGGAAAGCTGGTTCAGAGGGCTATCTAGTGATAGTGGTTATAAGTATCTGCGTGCACATTCAAACTGATCAAATCTCTATGTAATCAACTCCTTCTTTTCATTCCTAATAAAAACAGTCGCCCATCTTGAAAGCAAACTTGGAGATGTAGCCCATTAGGGATGAACTCCGTCATCAATTTTGTTGTCTAGTATCACTGTGTTTTTACTATTTTTACTTCTATTATGCATCTTTATTATGTTTAATCAGCTATTGTAAATTCTTCTTCTCAAGTAGTTTTCTTCGATTTCCGCACTTTCAGCTAACATTCAAACCATTAATGATTAATCAATTCTACATCAGTTTTAGTTTATGATCATTTCAGATCATATAATTTGGTATTAGAATAGGTTACGTTTGTATAATTTTCCCTTGAATGTTAACCAGGTCAAAGTTGCAACGAGGAGAAGGAATCCTTCAGCAGATCGATCCAGAGATTGGAAAGCGACGAGTCGTTCATAAATTGACCGTGTCAGGATCTGATGCAGGTGAAAACACTGAAACTAAGATGAGTGCATAACAGTTTCAACAAGAATTCTTGACTATGCAACAGATGTTGGGAGAATTGTATGAATACAAGAAGGCGAGAGATGCAGCTTCTTCCTCAAAGGCATCAAAGAAGGAAAAAGGTAAAGGGAATACTGATAAACCACCTTCACCTCCATCATCTCCATCATCATCATCATCTTCTTCTTCTTCCTTTGCAAAATATGAAACGGAAAAGAAACCTAAGAAAACCTCTCTTTTGAAACTTGATGTTAAATTTGAGTTACTTATTTATGATGGCGAAATGAATCCTGAAAAGCTAGATAGCTGGATTAAGTAGTTAGAAGTGTATTGTCGCATTCAAAACATTTCTAGTGATAAAACTAAAATTTAGTTAGCTACACTTATAATGGGGGGTACAACTTTAATCTAGTGGGAAAGTAAAACTCAGATAGATGTAAAGTGGAAAGGAAAAGTCATCTCTTCATGGTCTAAGTTTTTAAAATCTCTTAGGAAATAGTTATATCCTTTGGGATACATGCATCAAGTTGTTATTGATTGGCATCATGAGGCAAGGTAAAGGGCAGAGTGTTCAGGAGTTTACTCAGTAATTCAGAGAGAAAGCATTGGCGCTTGGTATTTCATTGGATACACGTGAAACTTTGTTAAAATACATCAATAGTTTACATTCATATTTGCAGCATATTTTATTGATGTATAATCCTGATGATTTTGATGAGGTGTGTGTTCAGGCCATACATATTGAATCAGGTGGCAAACCATTCAATTTTTCATCTTAGTCATCCAAAGAGTTGGAAACCAAATATTACAGTGATAGTAAGGGGAAGAACATTTCGAAGAGAAAGAAATCAACAATCGTTCAGAAGGAAAGACCTACTTGTTCTCATTGCCAGAGAATCAGTCATGATGAATCGAAGTGCTGGAAACTTCATCTAGAACTTAAGCCCAAAAATTTCCTTAAGGAGAAGGATGAAAAGAAGGCCAATGCAGCAGTCCAACAGGATCTAGGTTCAGATTCAGGTGATGAAAGGAGGATAATTGCCATGGTTACAACAATATTTTATAGGAGATAACATAAATATCACCTTAAGAAAGATGGGGTTGAATTTATTGTCAGTGTACATCAAAAAAAAAATCACTTGAATTCAGTTAATGTTAGTTAGATGAAGCAATTAATAAGTTCAAACAAGCGGTTTGTAATCATGTGTATAAAGGATCAACATAACAATCAACATTATTCTTGTTTAAGTTATGCAACTCAACTTAAAGATGGTTTGATTAAAGAGAGAAAATTGTTTAGTTCTATGTAAAACCAAAAATCTTATTCATAAGCAGGGATTACAACATGAATTACAGTGTGTGCCTAAAGCTCCACTTTCTGATGTTAGAATGAATCAATTCAGTTTAGGTTTGGAACTTAACAGTTACAGGGATACATATCAGTATTGGGGAAATTCAGTGCTCAATTTCTCTTGTATTGTGTCGCCATGTCATGTCTCGAACAATTTGGAAACCTTTTTTCAAGTGGAGAGGAGACCTAATTTTTTTCATATCAAAGCCTTCTCTAAAGTAGTGTCAAAGTGTCTAATGAGAACTTATGCATCAGAGGAAAGTGCTAATCAATGGAAACATCATTTAATAAATGAAGGAAAAGTGATTCAAACAAATCAACAACTAATTCAATACTTTCATAATCAAACTAAGTTGCAGCAAATTTCACCTTACAGTTGGATAGGTTCAGTGCAACAAGTTCACTTAGTAAACAGGAATTAGGAAAGTATGTTAAATCAAGTAGTTGGTTTGATGTCAAAAGTATCTTTGATTGTCTCTGTCATTCCGCAAAATAGATTGTTTATACATGTTGATGGTATTAAACAACATCCAGTAGAGATTGTTTTCAAAGATTTTGAATCAGCAACTTAGGGTTCTTTGTGGAAAGAATTTAATTTCTATGTTTATAGGAGGTTGTTTGCCCATTGTCACAAGTTGTTCATACTGTAAATGGAAGGAACATGTCACCGACTCGAAAATTTCCATGGTCAGCATCATCAGGGTCATCACTTGCAAGTGATTGATTGAATATATTGGTACATCGTCAGGTCAAGGTGGAAAGAGAGGGAGATCTACCCTAATCGACTAATTTTTTAGTCAATATTTTGTGGTCCAAAGGTTTTCAAGTGCAGAGGAATGATCTAGGAGGATTCTGTTGATTCATTGCACAGGTGTTCAAGTGTCATCATCAGTGTTCAGTGTCATCGTCAATTCAGTTCAACTTCGACAATCAACAGTGTTGGTTATGGAACAGGTTGTTCAAGTAATGTTTATGGTTTTTAGAGCGTTCAGTTGATATTGTTTAGCGCATGGCTGTTGACTTGTGTTCAACGACAATTCCACTAGTATTGGTCAACGACAGGTGTCTTGTCGTTTGTCTTCATAGGTTTTGATGTTGACATGGGTGTTTATGATGGCAAAGGATTGATATGGTTCAGTTGTCATCGCAACTGAGGATTGTGTTTATGATATGCATTGGTATGTCATCATGCGACAAATTTTTCTAATGTCGCTTAGTGACAAAAGATTACAAATGGGTTTTGATGAAAATCTAAGTATCAAACCCTAATCTACATCTAAGTCTAAAACCTATGGTGCACCTAAAACCATACACTAAAGACATATACCCAAGCTCTAAACCTATGCCTAAGTGCTAATCTAACCATCACATTCAAATGGTTATAAAACCCTAATCCATACATGAAACCTAAGCTAAAACCTCAGGTTCTATGACATAAAACCCTAAACCTATCACTATATGCTAAAAAAATAAGTGTTAAACCTAAGTTTACAACCCTCGGCCTTTTAAAAACATTACACAACATAAAAAACAATGCAAAACTGTTGACAGCAATCCCTAAACCATGCGGGTATGGAGACCGCAGTAGAGAAGACATGCGATTAGAGTAGTGATAACTGTCGGAGGTTAACAAAAAGTTAGGTTACAAGCCGTCGAAGTAGACCATGCCCCTAACCTCTATGAAAACCATGTCGCGACTGTGCCATGTGAGTAGGCAGAGGAGGTTAGGCGGAGGTTAGTGTTTGGAGGTAACCACGTAGAGAAATCATAACCGTGAGCATGTGAATGGAAGTCAAATAGCTAGAGGATAATCGTCGGGGTTAGAGTGTGCAACAGAGGTTAATCAAAACCGCAACGGGAACCATGGCATATGAACGTGCTAGATTAACTATCAAAAATCACCATTCGAAAAATAGTCAGTTGAACCATCGGAGCCCAAACCATCGGGGTCAACTTCCTGTACACATGCACTGTCAGTGCCTCTACCCAGTGTTGTGGCCACCAACAACCCCCCTCCTTATTTAGTATTAGCAATAACACTATATAAGTGGGGACCCTTAGTCAAAAAATTAAAAAAAATCAATTAGTGCTTATATTTCCTTTTGGATAAAACTTACCATCATGGACTTAGGAAAATACTTTTGAAAAATCTAAAAAGCTTAAGTTTCATGATGAAGAAAGTAAAGTCACTCCTTAAGAGATATCGCATCGCGCAAAGAATGATAGGGCACCTTCTTATGAGCCAAAATGATAAAAAATGCGAGATTGCGACGCGAAACTCCATCGCATCGCATGCATTAATGAGCACTCATGTTGGAAAACCTTAAAATCGCCGATATGCGATATTGCATATTGCATATCACAAAATCGCATAAAATACACATAATGATTAAACGATTAAGTGATCTGTGATTTTGCGACATTTCGATCTCGCGATATTGCGATGTTGCGATCAAGCAACCTTGCGATAGAACATCACAATGATATTGCGGTAATGCGATACTGCAATGTAAATCACAGAAACATTCCATCGCAAATCTTCCTGGCTCAATATTCAAGAAAAAGCATTTTTCCATAAACCAAGAACCGGTTACGCACTTTAATGATAATTAATTAGTTACATGCCAGTTTTTAATAAAATATGGTTTTGTGTTCTCCGAAGAGCCAGTGCACGTAAGGTGGCGTGTTTTTGCATATCCATGGCATTTAAAGCTTTCCTGTCATGATTTATTATCATTACTCTCACCTCACTTGTGAACTACAGGAACGAAGAACAAAAGTTACACAAAACAATGTGCAGGAAACTATGGGAAAAAAGGGTAAGGCTCCAATGTCTAAAGACAAAAAAATGGCGCCCTTATAAACAGACACCGCATGCAACAGAGCCGCAGAATCACAAAATTATGCTAAGCCATCCATTACAGATCTCTCATATACATCCATGGTTAAATGGGTACTGAAAAATGTTGATATCATAAACAAACAGTTTAATGCTCAGGGTCAAGAGCTCACGAAATAATTATTTTTACAAATTTTGAGCTTTATACCCGATAAGAGAAAGAGTCGAAAAAGGCGAAAAATGCATCAGAGAAGCCTGGATCAAAGAACGGAGGCAGTTTCCGATGCGCGCTAGCTAAGAAAATTATTTGAGAAGGAAAGCTTCTAATTGCTCAGTCACCTGCAAGCCCACAAATTGCAAGAAAGCAATGATAAAAACAAACTGGAAACAGAAAGCTAAAGAAAAGGTAGAATCAATCCAAAGGGTTAACCAAGTTGAACTGGGATTATTACTGGGCATACACGGTAAAGCCACATAGTCAATGGATGACTCTCAAGTATATCATCGATTTTGCTGAGAAGATGGTGCTAGCTCTTGCCAATTCTGTTTGCTTAGCTCAACTAAAAGCGGAAGACAGTCAGCTGACTCTACTCAAGCAAATACTGAATGCTTGCAATGTTAAGGAGCAAATGCATAAATAGTTAGATATTAGATTTAATTTTAGAAATAGTTTTGATTTATTTTTGCTTAGAAAAAGGACGGTCATTTAAATCGCATCCTGAATTTTTGTAAATAAGTTATTTTTAGATTTAATTAGTAGTATTTAAGCCCTTCTCATGCATTTAGAGAGGGGTCCAGAAATTTGTCAAAAACTTGTCCTCAGAACATGCACTTTTGCACCCTCCGAGGAGGTTTTGATGAATGAATGGAACAAGATTTGTTGATGTTTACATTTAATATCTGCTACTGATGTTTCACTTCTGTACTCTTAGTGGATGTTAGATCAAGGAGAGATAAATCATTGTCGCTTGAAGCTCAAGAGTAGGAATAGTTATAAATGGTACTTTTATCTCTTAACCATTTCTGCTTATGTGTTAAAGTGATATACAATTTTTAGTTGTTTATATATTACTAAATGAATGCCTAAGTTATCATTTGGCACTTTTGTACAGCGATAGCTATTTATTTATGCTTAACGTATGAATAGCTCATTATCCAATCTGTTTTTCACAACTGTTTCGTCTAACTCTTTATACGAAGTGGTTCATCCTTATTGATTTCTTTTCTCATAATAGCTGAATGATCTTTATTACCAGTTTTTATTTGAAATATTTTTTAGATCGTATAATAGAAGAATTACATCCCGGGTTAGTATAGACTTAGATGTTGCTACTTATTAGAATAAAATAGCATAGCATTAGATTAAATTTAAAATTAGAATATCTTAATTAGGAACTGTTAGATTAGGAACATCAAATTCTACACACACACACACTCATAGATTGGGAAATTGGTCCCATATCCCCAGTCAGACCTGCTATACCAAATGGATAAGGAGCTGCCAACCAAGGTCCGGACTGGGTGGGTATCCCCCTTGTTGTAGACCCGATTTTTAGGGCTTCAACATATTTGGCGCTAGAAGGAGGGCCTGAACTATGAATGGCAAGTAAATCTAAATCTGAATACCATTCTCAGAGTAAATCACCCTCACCATCTCCCCCGACTTCTCCATTACACTTAAATCCACAGTTAGAAGTCGCTGGAACATCAACCGTTGCTACAAACCCTGACATTTCAGAACAATCTACTATTGAACCCCCTGAAGTCGAATCTTTGATTCACAAAGTTCAGCGATTTTCTATTTCTCCTCAAAGATCTGATAAATCTCAAGGCAGCGTGACTTTGCAATATAACCCTGCTCATCCCCTGACAAGATTAAAGAGTGAAAAGTTTGGCATTCAACCAACCGAATTACCTCTTCCCAAAAGGAAAAGAGCAAGGAAATCACCTAAGGAGTCCGATAGCAAGACTCTTTCATCATCATCATCCATCTCAACTTCTTCACCGTGAAGTCAACCATCCACTCCTCCACTTTAGATCATTTTCCATCCGCCCACTGGAACCCCCACTACTCCTTCTCAATCATATGAAATCGTAATATCCTCATCTTCCCAACCGCAGGGATCATCTTCTGCACTTTCCTTTGTTAGTAGTTCAACAATGGCCCAATCTCCATGGAATAACCCTAGGGCAGTGTTAATGCCTGCACCCTTGAGTCAAATACCGACCCATCCTGAGAAATGGCTGCCTATGATTAATCCCGAGGCAGACATGCTAGCAGAAGAGCATATAAACAACTTTATGCTATCCATTAATCTCAATGGGGTCACTAATGAAGATGTTGTTTTTCGACTGTTTCCTTATACTCTGCAAGGAACAGCTGGATCATGGTATTTCTCATTACCCTCTAGATCTATCACTAGTTGGGACATCTTCCAAGAGCAATTCCTAACTAAGTTTGGTGATGACAGGTCTACGACAACGCTAATCAACGACCTATCTAACCTTAGGCCCAAGTCAAGAGAACCTATCAAAGATTTCAATTTATGTTTCAATAAAATCCTAAACAAAATTCCTACTACTTCCCAGCCTAGCGAAGAAGTATGAAGTGAATGGTATATCACTGCTTTACCATCAAACATAGAAATCTTCGTGGACAGGGCTAATAAAACAACCTTAGTCGAAAACATGAAAGAAGCAATAGCAATAGAGAAATGTATAATAGCCCTAGAGAAGAAATCCATGATAGAGGAACGAAAATCCAAGAAAGTCACCTTCAAGGAAGATTCCAAGAAGAAACAAACAAAAGATGCATTCGATTTGGAAGGATTGCAAAAAGTTCTGAAGACCATGTCCAACGAAATGGTTGACATCAAGAAGCAAGTAGCAGAAACTTCTTCAAAAAAGCCCTACAGAGCTTTTAAAAGAGGCCCTTCAACGGATTCAAAGCCACCCAATGCTATTACAAATGCTGAATTCGAAGAAGAGGAAGAGGAAATTTCCACTAAAGGGCAAACCGATGAAGAAGAAGTTGTAGAGTTAAAAGGAATGTGGGATTTCATCCTCCCACAAGAAGAATATCAAGAATTATTCCCAGTTAGCACACAAAGTAGAAATCAGATTGATCCTCCCCAAACTATCCCTAAGCCAAAGAGCGCAAGCTATGCAATAAAGGATAAAGTCACAACAAAGAAAATGACATCTAAAGCGACTCAAACCAGCCTAGTCCAAACAAATTCATCAACTCCATCTAAAACGTTGATCGTTTAAGATGAAATGGAGTACAATATTATAGAATATATGAAAAATACTAGGACCAACATCACTCTTTACGAATTGAGCAAGTTAAAGCATCAACAAAAGATAATGTTGAAAGAATTACATGCTGTGCCAGTTGCACCTTTGCCTGCCGCTGTACTTTCTCAAGCTTCCCATAACATGGGAAGGTCTCCAACTAATGCGACCAATAAGATTGATCCAAATGACATCGCTCTAATTGGAGGAAGATCGAGATCTCATACTCCCCCGTTTCTCCTTACTTATGAAATTTTCAATAAAAATGTGCATAATTGCTTAGTGGATTCTGGTGCTTCATCGAATATTTTACCAAAGTCCATATGTGCCAAATTAAACGTTCAACCATAGAAATCCGCTGTGCGCATAGTTCAGCTAGATCGATCTCAAGTCGAAGTGATTGGCGAACTAAATCAAGTAACCATAAGGCTGTCATCCAACCCAAAGGTATGTCAAGTTATTGACATTTTAGTTGCTGATATTCCAGAATTTTATGGCTTAATTCTTAGCAGGGATTGGTCAGAAAAACTTCATGGATACTTCGCAACTGACTAGTCGCACATGTGGCTGCCCTACAATGGTAAACCAAATCAAATAAAAGTTGAATGAGAACTACATCAGAAATACATAGTAACGGATCTAGAAGGGGAAAATGAACCAGTAGCATATAATAGTAGCATTATTGGCAATTACTTAGTAGATTCTTTCCTCGGCAATTTTAATGCTCATATGTCACCTTACTTAGAACATTCTGTTTTGTCCCAAGTCGAATTTTTTTCTCAAATGGATAGTTCAAAATGTATCAAATTTTTAGATAGTTCTGTAAATAAATCTTTGTTTTGGAAATTATTTTTTGATGGTTCTAAATCTAACGAAGGAGCAGGAGCAGGATGCGTTCTAATTAGTCCAGAAGGAGATAAAATTATGCTAACATGCAGACTTGAATTTGATTGCACCAAAAATACAGCAGAATATGAGGCTTTGGTCCAAGGGTTGTATAAAGCAATCGAGTTAGATTTCAAGTACCTTCAAGTTTTCAGAGACTCTGAAATTGTAGTCAGACAGGTACGTAATACTATACATTGCCTATCAGGTCATTTAAAACATTATCAATCCTTAGTTCAAGATCTGACTGAGCATTTTATATCATTTAATATTTCTTCAATTCCCAGACTCCAGAATGCAAGTGCAGAATTTTTAGCTAACGTAGCTTCTAAGCTTATTCCTTCAGAAGATTTTAGTCCAGATAGATTCTCAATAGAATTAATCTTTAGACCATCTATTCCTGATAACATCACAAATTGGAGAGTATTCAATGACGATCCTGATATCATAAATTTCCTCACATCTAAAGGATCCTACTCCAATCAAATAATTGATGAAGACCAACATGATCGACAATTGCAACAAGATAGCACTAACAATGCTATACCTAAGTTGGTAGTCAAGTTAGAAGACCTGCACGATTTGAAAGATCGGTTTAAAAGATATACCAATTCAAAACTCAAAATTTCAACTTTGAATTACGAATTAGTAAACCTAGGAACCGATGCCAAACCACAAAACATTAATCTAGGTCTCGGCCTAGCCCCTGAAGAAAAATTAGTGTATATTCGGCTTTTGAGACAATATAAAAATGTTTTTGCTTGGAACTATGATGAACTCAAAACATATGATACTTCCATCATCCAACATACTATTCCAATGATCGATAATGAAAAACATGTCCAACAAAAGTTGAGAAACATCCATCCCAATTTAGAAAATTAGATAAAGACTGAACTCAATAAGTTATTGAAAGCCAGAATAATCTTTCCCGTCAGACATTCTAAATGGGTCTCCAATATGGTACCTGTTATAAAGAAAAATAGAGATATTAGGATTTGCATTGAATTTCAAAACCTTAACAAGGCTTGCCAAAAAGATAATTTTCCTTTACCACCTATGGAACAGATATTGCAGGCAGTAGCGGGCTCAGAATTAATGTCTTTCTTGGATGGATTTTCAGGATACAATCAAGTGTTGGTACATCCTGATGATCAATTAAAAACCACATTCAAAACTAAATGGGGCACATACACATAACGAAAGATGCCATTTGGTTTGATTAATGCTGGTGCCACATTTCAGAGAGCCATGGACATCGCATTCAAAGGTTTAGTCAATAAATCTGTACTACTTTGTTTGGATGATATAATAGTGTATTCCAAGAAACGAAGCGACCATCTTAGAGATTTAAAACAAATCTTCCAATGTTGTTTAAGGTATGGAATTTCACTTAACCCGAAAAAATCCTTTTTCGCATTAAGTGAAGGGAAACTTCTAGGATTCATAGTGTCAAAATCTGGAATTCACAACGATTTCGACAGAATCAAAGAGATTTCTGAAATACCCTTACCTCACAACAAAAAGCCATGCAATCTTTCCTTGGTCATATCAACTTTGTAAAGAGATTTGTTCCAGATTTTTCATGAATCGTGTCTCCTTTGCAAGCCATGATTAAAAAGAACTCAAATTTTAAATGGGGCCAAGATGAACATGAATCATTCAACCTAATCAAACAAGCTATTATTAATTCTCCATCTTTAGCAACTCCGAATTTTTCAGAGCCTTTTATTTTATATACATTTGCCTCAGATAGGTCATATGCTGCGATACTCACTCAAGCAAATCAAGAAAAAGTGGAAGCCCCAATTGCTTTTTTCAGTTCAAATTTATAGGGCGTTGAATTAAATTATTCAAATGTGGAGAAACATGCTTATGCTGTTTTCAAAGCATTCAAATAATTCAGACCTTTTCTACTCAAAACCCATACAAAAATTATAGTACCGTTTCCAGCAGTAAGGAATCTTCTAGTATAGAAAGATGTGGGTGAGAAAAGGGCCAATTGGGTTACTGCCTTACAGGAATATGACATAGAAATTAAACCAGCAAACATTGTAAAAGGTCAAGGCTTTTGCAAAATGCTGGCTGGAGCGTCGCAAATTTCTTAAATTCCATCTGCAAAGGTACAAATGTGCGAGGTAAGCCTAAACGATGTAGAATCATTATACGCTGATTTCATTTATTATCTTAAGAACGGGTATGCTACATCACACCTCGATCATACTAAGAAAAGAGCTCTAAAGTTGAAAGCCAAACAATATCAACTCATAAATGATATCCTTTTTAGAATAAATTATGATTCTATTCTCCTTAGATGTCTTGAGAAATCTGAAGCTGAAAAAGTTTTGCAGGAACTCCACAATGGGCCAGTAGGCAGACACTATGCTAGAGATGCTACTGCACATAAAATCTTACGCGCAGGCTATTACTGGCTCACGTTATTTAAAGACTCGCACAGTTACGTGAGGAAATGTCAAGTCTGCCAAACTACTGCTGGGAGACAAAAGATACCATCCTTACCACTACAACCAGTTAACATTGAACAACCTTTCAGTTAGTGGGGATTGGACATAATAGGTGAGATTGTTCCTCACTCTTATAAGTAGTATAGATATATCCTTACAGCAACAGATTATTTCACTAAGTGGGTAGAAGAAGTTCCACTCAAGACGGCTAATGCTGAAAATATCATTGAGTTCATAGATCAATTTATAATCACCAGGTTTGGATTGCCTTACGCTTTAATGTTCGATAATGCATCATACTTTTCTGGAAATGCAATGACTACATTTTCGCTTAAAAGAGGATTCAAACTTAAATATTCGACTAATTATTACCCACAAGGCAATGGATTAGCTGAGTCTACAAATAAAAACCTAATCAGGATTATCAAAAGAACAGTTGACCAAAATCATAAAAATTGGCATAAGGCTTTAATATATGCTTTATGGGCAGACCGAATAACGCAAAAAGCTTCTATCGGCACTTCTCCCTTTAGTTTAGTCTATGGGAAGAAGTGGTTCTTCTGACTCATTTAGCAATTCCCTCTTTGTCTCTAGTTCAATACATTGATGAAGTACCAACTTCCTCCTTACAACTAAGACAAATGGAAATAATCAAATTATAAGAACAACGAGAACATGCTAAGAAAACCGATGCTCATCATCAAGCACTAGTAAAATCCTCTTTTGATTCAAACATAATGACCAGAAAAGATTTTCAGATGGGAGACTTAGTTTTAAAATGGGACAAGGCTCATGAAGAGAAAGGGAAACATACAAAATTTCAAAGAATGTGGCTTGGTCCTTTTCAAATTGTAGAAGTCATAGGTCCATCAACGTTTGTGTTACAGGATTTAGTAGGTAAGAGAGACTCTTTGCCTGTTAACGGACAAATTCTCAAGAAATATTTTCTATAGAAGATTATTCTTCTATTTTTGTAGAGTAATTGCTTTTATTTTCATAATAAAACCAGTTGCGAGTGGTTACATTAGGCATTTACGAATAAGACACCAATTCTCTTTCAGATTTTGATTTTTTCGCTTGTATAAATAGCAAATCTTTTGGAAAATTGATCTTTATTATTGAAAGATACAGTTAAAGACTCTAGCCTAGGTATGATACTAGTTTCAACTTCATAAAGTTTGATGAAAACAACCTTTAGTGAAGAAATTGTTTTATGTCAGTACAATGAAAGGTATCAATAACAAAATAAAGATTCTCTGTAGAACAACTATTTTCAAAAAAATATACTATTGTCGTCCAGAGCTATCTTAAGGAAACAATGACTTCCTCCCTGCTAAGGAAATCACAACTTTCAGAGGAACAACCCAAGGATACACTTCATCTTGAAGAATAAGAGGTCTCATCATGAGCCGACTTATCATAATCACATATATTATAACTTGCTGACTTTGCCAAATACCGTACACCACAACAGGGCAATGACTCAAGATTGTTGCAATCAAAAGACAAGGGGTCTCATCACGAGCCAGCTTGTTCAGCAAAGTTATAAATCAAGTGAATGACTGTGTCATAAATTGGCCATCAAACCAAGACATTGTTCTTTAAGAGTAAAAGGAAAATCAAAGCAATAAGTGTGGATGTGGATTCTTCTTTGAGAGTTGTAGGTTGCTTTAAGTAGGATACAAGATCATTGTTGGGTAACAGGTAACCTTGTCAAGGCTATAAACGCCTGCTGGCAGTAGAGGCTCTACCTACGACAAATGAGCATATTTAAAACTGGTTTACAGAGAAGGCTTTGTTTTATCTTTACAGACCAAGTAATGACTGATGTAAATACAAGGACTAGCCCGAGGAAGCAAATAATCAAAGTTGAAAATAGTTGAAACAAAACGTCATTGACAGGTTAGAGCATAATGTACTTTATCTTTCCATAATAAAGTTTAACTTTCTGAAAAATTTTCTATTTTGGAAGTTTAGAAAATTCAATAGAAAAATAGAGATAACTGGTTCTTCCAAATGAATCGCCAATTGTTGTGGCCACCAACAACCCCCCTCCTTATTTAGTATTAGCAATAAAACTATATAAGTGGGGACCCTTAGTCAAAAAATTAAAAAAAATCAATTGGTGCTTATATTTCCTTTTGGATAAAACTTACCATCATGGACTTAGGGAAATACTTTTGAAAAATCTAAAAAGCATAAGTTTCATCATGAAGAAAGTAAAGTCACTCCTTAAGAGATATCGCATCGCGCAAAGAATGATAGGGCACCTTCTTATGAGCCAAAATGATAAAAAATGTGAGATTGCGACGCAAAACTCCATCGCATCGCATGCATTAATGAGCACTCACGTTGGAAAACCTTAAAATCGCCGATATGTGATATCGCATATCGCATATTGCAAAATCGCATAAAATACACATAACGATTAAACGATTAAGCGATCTGCGATTTTGCAATATTGCGATCTCGCGATATTGCGATGCTGCAATCAAGCAACCTTGCGATAGAACAACACGATGATATTGCGGTAATGTGATACTGCGATGCAAATCGCAGAAACATTCCATCGTAGATCTTCCTGGCTCAATATTCAAGAAAAAGCTTTTTTCCATAAACCAAGAACCGGTTACACGCTTTAATGATAATTAATGAGTTACATGCCAGTTGTTAATAAAATATGGTTTTGTGTTCTCTGAAGAGCCAGTTCACGTAAGGTGGCGTGTTTTTGCATATCCATGGCATTTAAAGCTTTCCTGTCATTATTTATTATCGTTACTCTCACCTCACTTGTGAACTGTAGGAACGAAGAACAAAAGTTACACAAAGCAATGTGCAGGAAACTATGGGAAAAAAGGGTAAGGATCCAATGTCCAAAGACAGAGAAATGGCGCCCTTATAAATAGACACCGCATGCAACAGAGCCACAGAATCATAGAATTCTGCTAAGCCATCCATTACAGATCTCTCATATACACCCATGGTTAAATGGGTACTGAACGATGCTGATATCAGAAATAGAGAGTTTAACTCATGGTCAAGAGCTCACGAAATAATTATTTTTACAAATTTTGAGCTTTATACCCGATAAGAGAAAGAGGCGCAAAAGGCTAAAAACGCATCAGAGAAACTTGGATCAAAGAACGAAGGTAGTTTCCGATGCGTGCTAGCTGAGAAAATTGTTCGAGAAGGAAAGCTTCTAATTGCTCAGTCACCTGCAAACCCGAAAATTGCAAGAAAGCAATGATAAAAACAAACTGGAAACAGAAAGCTAAAGAAAAGGCAGAAGCAATCCAAAGGGTTAACCAAGTTGAACTGGGATTATTACTGGGCATACATGGTAAAGCCACTTAGCCAGTGGGTGACTCTCAAGTATATCATCGATTTTGTTGAGAAGATGGTGCCAGCTCTTGCCAATTCTGTTTGCTTAGCTAAACTAAAAGCGGAAGACAGTCAACCGACTCTACTCAAGCAAATACTGAATGCTTGCAATGTTAAGGAGCAAATGCAGAAATAGTTATATATTAGATTTAATTTTAGAAATAGTTTTGCTTTATTTTTTCTTAGAAAAAGGACATTCATTTAAACCACATCCTGAATTTTTGTAAATAAGTTATTTTTAGGTTTAGTTAGTAGTAGTTAAACCCTTCTCATGCATTTAGAGAGGGGTCCAGAAATTTGTCAAAAACTTGTCCTCAGAACATGCACTTTTGCACCCTCTGAGGAGGTTTTGATGAATGAATGGAACAAGATCTGTTGATGTTTGCATTTAATATCTACTACTGATGTTGCACTTTTGTACTCTTAGTGGATGTTAGATGAAGGAGAGATAAATCATTGTCACTTGAAGCTCATGAGTAGGACTAGTTATAAATGGTACTTTTATCTCTTAACCATTTCTGCTTATGTGTTAAAGTGATATACAGTTTTTAGTTGTTTATATATTACTGCATGAATTCCTGAGTTATCATTTGGCACTTTTGTACGGTGATAGCTATTTATTTATGCTTAATGTATGAATAGCTCATTATGCGATATGTTTTTCACAACTGTTTCGTCTAACCTTTTATACGAAGTGGTTCATCCTTATTGATTTCTTTTCTCATAATAGCTGAATGATCTTTATTACCAGTTGTTATTTGAAATCTTTTTTAGATCGCATAATAGAAGAATTACAACCCGGGTTAGTATAGACTTAGATGTTGCTGCTTATTAGAATACAATAGCATAGCATTAGATTAAAGTTAAAATTAGAATATCTTAATTAGGAATTGTTAGATTAGGAACATCAAATTCTACACACACACACTCATAGATTGGGAAACTGGTCCCATATCCCCAGTCGGACCCGCTATACAAAACGGATAAGGAGCTGCCAACCAAGGTCTGGACCGGGCGGGTATCCCCCTTGTTGTAGACCCGATTTTCAGGGCTTCAACACCCAGTTAGATAACCACTAACGGATTTAGGTGAATACAATGTTTAAAAGTGGGTTTTTAAAATAGTTTATTGTTGGAACTAATTCCACCACCATGAAACCCTGGTCGAGGTGTCAGGAAACCACAAGACCCAGTTTGTAAACCTAATTTGGTACAACCAAATGCATATACAAACCATCCAAGGTGGTTGTCATGTACTTTGCAGGCCTTTAAAAGGTGGATTTTCCTTCATTGATCAGAGGGGGTGGTTTTCTGACTTTTTCTTGCAGATTCTGGAGGTCATAGGCAATTTTGTTTTTAGTGTTACGGGAGCATCCGAAGTCGGTTTTGGAAACTGTATGAGGCATTGGAAGCTAGTTCATAGGGCTATCGGATGATCATGATCAGAAGTACCTACGTGCACATTTATACTAATCAAATATCTATGTATCAACTCGTTGTTTTCATTCCTAATAAAAACAGTCACCCATCTTGAAAGTGGACCTAGAGACGTAGTCCATCAGGGATGAACTCTGTCATCAATTTTGTTATCTAGTATCGCTGTGTTTTTATTGTTTTCACTTCTGTTATGCATCTTTATTATGTTTAATTAGTTGTCCCAAAGTCTTCTTCTCAAGTAGTTTTCCTCGATTTCCACACTTTCAGCTAACATTCAAATCATCAATGGTTATTCAATTCTGCACCAGTTTTAGTTTATGATCATTTCAAATTAGAGAAGGGTGTTGGTGTGCTTTTGTTGGAGTGGGGATCATCTGGATCTCTCTGAACCTAGAATTTGACCACTTTGGAACTCTATCCAACCACTTCTGTAGTAGAATCGATTGGTGGAGTGGAAAAGGGTGATGGGAAGCAAGGTGTTGCTTCGGGAGAGGTATTGGTGGTTCACATTCTTTCTCAGGTGATGGGATGGTTTGGATTTTAGAGAGGATATGGTGGTGGTTTGAAGTTGAACTCGCCTAGTTAGTGGGTGGCTACTTTGACTTTCCTGTTTGTAGTGATTTTTGTGGTATCACAATCCCCTTTAAGATGAGGCCATCCCTGCGGCCTGGTCGGTCTTCACTCCCAATGAAGCATACCCCGACGGGACATGAACACTTGGAATTGGCCATCCCACTAGTGAATTTGGGGTAGGAGGGTGCTGGGTCGAGTCAGGGAGGTAAGGTTGTGTTGGAAATAATACTGAGAGGGGGGGTGAATCAGTATTATCAAATTCTTTTCAATATATCTTCCTTATTTATACTTTGAATAATTCTTCAAATATTGATCATTAATTTGTATGTCAGTATGATAAAATAATGAGTAGGAACAAGAAAAGCAAATAGTCACACAAAAGAACACCAGAAATAAGGTGGAAACCCAATGTGGGTGAAAACCACCTGCTGCAATATGTCTCTATTTTCTTTTAATAAGAAACTCCTTTTACAATGATTTTGTACTGGTGCAGTCCTTTACCAGTACGCAGGCTACAACCTGCAGAGAGCTACAACCCTCTTAGCTCTTGTACTAGCCAAGATACTAGTACGTAGGTGTTAGCCTACTGAAGGCTACAACCTTCTCTTTCTTCCAGGGACCACGTTTCATAAATTTTCAGACTGGATCCATGAACATCAATCAATCATCAAGTATATCTGCATCAAACAATCTCCTTTTCCCAATTAGCACTGAATCAAGTAAACACTTCTCTGACAGCTGTACCCAGAACACAGTAACAGTAACCACACACCAAATTCTGAACCCAGAATACTACAACAATAGACAGAGGCAGCTAGATCATAATTTAAAGATATATGCTACTTCAACAACCTGAAACCTGCATGCAGATCTATAAAGGATAATTCCTTCTTTCAAATATTCAGACACTAATTAACCCAGATTGTCAGATTTATAGATCAAGCATGCGCCTCATATAATAGATCAAAATCATGCAAAGATACTATTTTTCAAGCATAAAGATTATGACCCAGCAAAAGAACTTATCCTTCTTTATGCGCTAAGGTTCCTCCTTCATTCAGATCCAGATCTGCACCATAACCCAATCACAAATATTTCAGATCTAACACTTATTAGATATTCAATTCATTCGATGATCCTTTGCCAAATGATCTCCTTCCTCTTTTATAGTCTTAGGCCTTCCATAATACCATGGTCCAAAACCATAGGATCAAAAAACTGTTGGACTAATACCATGAACCAACCATGAAAGTGCGTGAGATCAACACGTTTGGATGCAATACCACGGGCCAAAACCATAGGATCAAAAACTGTCGGACTAATACCATGAACCAACCATGAAAGTGCGTGAGATCAACACTTCTGACGAGGTACCATGGCCCAAAACCATAGGTTCAAATACCAAGGACTAACTACCATGGACCAAAGTTAAGTTCTCCAACATATACGCGCTTTTCCTTGCATGAACAACCCAATACTTGGGATCAACACTTCTGACGAGGTACCATGGTCCAAAACCATAGGTTCAAATACGAAGGACTAAATACCATGGACCAAAGGTAAGTTCTCCAACATATACGTGCTTTTCCTTGCATGAAAGTGCGTGAACTTTTTCTCTACATGAAATAAACTTTTCTCTGCATAAAAGTGCGTGAACTTTTCTCTACATGAAATAAACTTTTCTCTGCATAAAAGTGCGTGAACCTTTCTCTACATGAAATAAACTTTTATCTTCATGAAAGTGCGTGAACTTTGCCGCACTATAATTTATCATCTTAGATGAGTGGGTTGCCATCAAGTACAACATATGTATCATAATGCCAACAGGTTGTGGGATGTTCTAGGTGACTAACTAGTGGTGAGTGAGGGGGACGCGGAGGTGGCAGGTAGGCGACAAGGAAATGCGGGCGACTTTCGCAGGATCAGAGTCGAGTAAGAACAAAGTGTGGTGGGGAAGAGGAGCCATGAGTATGGCAGCTGTTTTGAAACTGATCTGCAATAAATTCAACACTGTTGTCTGGAGAATTGTTGAGAATTAAACTAGCCTTTACTATATCAAATGGAAACATCTGAGAGAATATAAGGGAGGAACATGTAGAGTTGGTGGCCACCTTGGATAAAATGCACTAATTCTAGGTTTATGGTCGAGTGGTGGTGGTTTGGCATGGCTAGAACCTACTCTTTAAAAAGGTGGAAAAATTAGAGTCATGGATGGCTCACTTTGAAGGGCATGTCCAATGCAGCTTCTGCCCACCGCCTCCTCCAAGAACAACCCTAGATAACCCAAATTCCATCACTTTTGATGAACAACATGATCATAGGTGTCGTCTTAGTATTAATTTTTTTTGGAGTCAGTGGCCCTCTCAGGCTAAGACTATGTCTCTAGCATCATTTTTGTCACCTCTTACATATGGTGGTCAACAAACCTAGTCATGGTGAGACCACCTGTTTTTTGAAACTTCGGATGTATATATTTTATGCCAGTTGAATAGAATATTGATTTAAAAACAAAAAAATATCATGGAAAGATAATCATTTTAATAATATTTTAATTAATGTTTTGAGACTATTGAAAAAACCCCTAGGGCACTAGCTATAAACAACTCCCATGGAGATGAATATATTAGCCTAGTATTTGAAGAAGCTAGCTAAAAAGTAGTTCATCCATGTAGAATCAAATGCGTTGGATTTAAAAAAATTGATTGTTAGAGAGAGCGAGTGAGTGGTATTATCTCTTTATAGTCAACATTCTCTAGAATGATTCCTTACATGTAAAAAATGTTGGGGTGGAATGACTAACATGAATCCAAAGCCAAATAAAATGAAGAAGCATTAAAGAAATAACTAATTCCTCCTAGAAAAATTCAATCAAGAGGTGCATTAACCAAAAATGAGATCTTACACCACAAAATGGACCATTAAAAATAGTTTATCCTCACATCGACCAAAATTTTCCTTTACTACCAGAAAATTGATGTTATTCTCTAATAAAAGAAAATTTTGACTGAGGATTCAAATGAAAGAGAGTTTTTTTGGTTTCATATCCATAGCTATGGAGGGACCTATTGAAGCTCTAACTTAGTAGATAATTAATTTTGGCATAGCTATGTGGTATAATTTTAAGAAATTCCCATGCATAGATCATATATGAGTATGCAAAGCTCCAAACTGGAGTGAAACTAATTGACACAAAATGTTGGAAATAATACTGAGGGGGGGGGGAATCAGTATTATCTAGCAATTTACCAAATCTTCCTTATTTGATCTTTTGAAATATTCTTGCATATCAGTACCATAAAACAATGAGCATGAATAAAGAAAATAGACAGTCACACCAAAGAACACAAGATGTAAGGTGGAAACCCAATGCGGGAGAAAAACCACCTGCTGCAATAATGTCTCTATCTTCTTTCAAGAAATTCTTTTTACAATGATTTTGTACTGGTGCAGTCCTTTACCAGCACGCAGGCTGCAACCTGCAAAGAGCTACAACTCTTTCTCGTTTTCCAGACTTCTCCTGGAAGGGAGCTACAACCCCCTACTTCTTTTTCAAAATGATCAACAAGTATACAACAGATACAGTCTACTACAGATATCAGATCAGTAATTACAGAAACAACCCAGAACACCTTATGAACAGAAATATACAGTTAACAGATCATCTTGAGACAGGGACGCATATTTTCTTTCTGTGGCCTGCGACTGGACGCAGTATACCTTATGCTGTTCTGCGTGCAGACGCACTGTTACTTTTGCTTGTCTGCGACCGACGCACACATCAACACTATCGCGCCGCGTCTTTTGCTTCAGAGACGCACCCAATACCACAGTCGCGCCGCGTCCTTCGCTTCAGAGACGCACCTGATCCTTTACTGTACTGCGTCCCGGCGCACTTTCCCTTCACTGAATCTGCGTCCCTTTAGATATAGAAGATAAGAGGACTTCAGAACCAACCCAAACACTCAGATCCACAGATCTGATCATGCGCCATATAGATCGTAGTCCATTAGAAGATTTACCCTTAAAGATATGGACTAGATCACACCAAGAGATGATCAACCAAGATGATGCTTAATCCAAATGAACTCCTTTGCTTTATATAGGCAAGCTTCTCCCCAAAGCGTGGAACAATACCACGAGCCGACACCATAGAAACATGCAACCGTCGGCTAGATACCACACAAGAAGCCCCCACGAGCTTTTCTCTACCTTGAAATGTGTGCACTGGGCGGACGCACCTTCTGAACGGCTGGCCAGCGTCCCTGGACGCGGGTTCTGTATGGAATACCTGCGGGGACGCACTTGCTGAACAAAATTTCCTGCGTCCTTCTTGATTTACCATCTGAAAGAGTTTGCCATCAAGTACAACACCTGAAACATAATGCCAACAAACTCCCCCTTTGGACTTGATGGCAACCACATAATCTTCAGCTTCATCATTCTCCCCCTTTGACATCAAGAGCAAAGGGTATGCTCCCCCTATGCTCATGCTTCTCCAGATTTGTAACCAGAAATCCATCATGAAGGAGACAGAGACATATTGCAGCTATTTCCAAGATCTCCTTCTCCATAATGCCAACAATGCATTATGTGCTCCCCCTGAGCCTATACCATCAATAGGAAGATGGTCAACAGTGAGACGATGCATCAACAACCCCCAGCTTTTGCCTGAGGTATTCAAAAGTGTCCCTGGGCAACGGTTTGGTGAAAATATCAGCAACTTGTTCCTTAGAAGGAACATACTCCAACTTGACCTTCTGTTCAAGTACTTGTTCCCGGAGAAAATGGTACTTGATTGGTATGTGCTTGGTTTTTGAATGCATAACCGGATTCTTTGAGATGCTGATTGCACTTGTGTTGTCACATAAGATAGGAATAGGAGGTGTACAAGTGATTTGATAATCCTGCAAAGTCTGCATCATCCAAAGAAGTTGGGTGCAACAAGATGCAGCCGCAACATATTCCGCTTCAGCTGTAGACAAGGCAATTGAACTCTGTTTCTTGCTGAACCAAGATACCAGTCTAGAACCCATAAAGAATGCACCACCACTTGTGCTTTTCCTGTCATCCACGCTTCCGGCCCAATCTGCATCTGTATAAGCGTGAAGAGTGAGATCTGTATCTCTAGGATACCATAGGCCATAATTTTGAGTCCCTTGAAGATATTTGAAGATTCTCTTTACTGCTTGAAGATGAGTCTCCTTTGGATTTGCCTGAAACCTTCCAACTATTCCAACTGCATGCATGATGTCTGGTCGGGTACCTGTCAAATATAGTAGACTTCCAATCATAGATCTGTAGGTTGGTTGATGAACTGCTGCAGATTCGTCATTTGCACTGAGACTACATCCTGTAACCATGGGTGTACATACTGGTTTTGCATTTTCCATGCCATATTTCTTCAAAATCTGCTTGAGATACTTGGTTTGAGATAAAAGGATTCCTCCTTTCTTTTGTTGGATTTGCAAACCAAGAAAGTATGTCAGTTCTCCTAGCAAGGACATCTCAAATTCTTTCTGCATGACTGAGGCAAAGCTTTGACTCATAGCTTCTTCATTACTGCCAAAAATAATGTCATCTACATACACAACAAGTATTAGTAATTTGTCATTTTCAACTTTTATATAAAGATTGCTATCTGCTGAACCTTTTGAAAAACCTTGTTGATGAAGATATTTGTCCAACCGGTAGTACCAAGCCCTTGGAGCTTGTTTGAGACCATAGAGAGCCTTTTTTAATCGGCATACAAGATTTGGATCGTTTCCAAGAATGAAACCATCTGGCTGTTCAATGTACACTTCTTCATCCAAGTCTCCATTCAGAAAAGCTGATTTCACATCCATTTGAAATACTTTGAAGTTCTGACAACTTGAGAGAGCAAGAAACATTCGGATGGCCTCAAGTCTTGCAACAGGAGCAAAAGTTTCTTCAAAGTCTATTCCTTCTTGCTGTGCATACCCTTTACAAACAAGTCTGGCTTTGTTTCTAATTACTTCTCCATTTTCATTCAATTTATTTTTGAAAACCCATTTTGTTCCGATAACATTCTTATCCTTTGGTCTAGGAACCAGCTCCCAAGTATTGTTCTTTTCGATTTGCTCAAGTTCTTCATCCATTGCTTTCACCCAACATTCATCTTTGCATGCTTCTTTCACATTTTGTGGTTCAGTAGAGGAGAGTAATGCCAAATAACTTGAAGCTTCTGCAACTGTTCTTCTAGTTTGTATACCTGCTTCCTTTTGTCCCATGATCTGAGATTCTGGATGGTTCTTTTGAACATATCTGGATGGAGTCTTTTCTTCTATTCTTGTTCTTTCTTCTGCTTCTTCGTGAGGTCCGTCTTGAAATTGTTCTTGCGGTTCTTCTTCTTCATCATTCTGTCTTTGAGGGTAGCTTTCATCTTCTTCAATGTCTTCACGATGTATTTGCCTAGGAATGTATCCTTTCTCATCAACCACTACATCAATGCTTTCAACAATTCTGCCAAGTCTTTTATTGTAGCATTTGTATGCTTTGCTATGTGGAGAGTAGCCAAGAAGAATTCCTTCATCTGCTCTAGGATCAAGTAAGCTGCTCCTCAGTATTTTTGATATAGCATTTGCTCCCAAAGATTTTGAAGTGCTTTACTGAAGGAGTTTTACCACTCCAGAGCTCATGAGGAGTTTGAGTGCTGTTCACTCGGACATTTGTCTTGTTGAGAATAATAACTGCCGCATGTGCAGCTTCACCCCAGAAGGTTGCAGGAGTTCCTGATTCAT
Organism: Pinus tabuliformis; assembly: GCA_031772625.1. Taxonomy (NCBI): domain Eukaryota; kingdom Viridiplantae; phylum Streptophyta; class Pinopsida; order Pinales; family Pinaceae; genus Pinus; species Pinus tabuliformis. The sequence continues at coordinate 17,547,449 of CM062818.1, read as the reverse complement.
CAAGCATAGCACGAGCCATTTGCTGGACTGTTCTGTTCATTCTTTCCACTACTCCATTTTGCTGAGGAGTTCTAGCTGTAGAAAATTCTCTCCTTATTCCATGTTCATCACAGAAATCGAAAAATTCATTTGAAGTAAATTCTCCACCTCTGTCGGATCTGAGGCACTTAATCTTGTGACCTGATTCATTTTCAGCCAAGGCTTTGAAGGATTTGAATTTTTCGAAAGCTTCATCTTTGTGCTTCATAAGTCCTAACCAAACAAACCTGGAGAAATCGTCAATAAATAATATCAAGTATTCCTCTCCTCTAGGTGTTCTTTTTCTGAATGGTCCACATACATCTGTATGTACTAGCTCAAGAGGCATACTGGCTGATCCTTCTTTCTCTGGAAAGTTAGTTCTAGTCTGTTTTCCAAACTGACATGATCTGCACATGGTGTTGTCAGGAATTTTGATATCTGGAAGATCGCGAACTGCCTGATATTTGCAAGCTTTCCTTATTTGTGAGAAGCTTAGATGTCCCAATCTTCGATGCCATAACCAGTGCTCTTCATCCTTGCTTAAATAGCATTGTTGTTGTTCTTCATCAAAAATGTATAGATTATTTGAAGTTCTTTTTCCTTTGAGAACTGTTTTACCTGTATCAAGATCACGAACAAGACATCCATTTGATCTGAATATAACCTCGGTTCTTTGATCACACATCTGGCTTACACTTAGAAGATTATGCTTTAGTCCATCAACAAACAAAACATTTCCAGCCTTAACATCTTCTTTTAAAGGAGCAATACCTTTTCCTTTTATAGTTGCAGGAGTATCATTTCCAAAAGAGACTTTCTTTCCCTTTTCTAAATTAGAATAAGATTCAAGTTTTTCTTTATCACCTGTCATGTGCTTTGAACATCCACTGTCAATGTACCATAGATTTTCTTGTCCTTCTGCATAGAATGCTATCCCACATCTTTCTGTTTGAGGTTCCTTTATTTTCCATGTTTTGGTGCCTGAGGTTTGTTCCCTTTTTTGTTCTTGTACCTTTCTTTCCGGAAACCTGCTTCTACATTCAACATCTTCATGTCCAAAATTATTGCAAATAGAGCATTCAACTTCATTTTCAAGAGCTGAAAAATTGTTATAGGTCCTTTTTGTATTCCCTGTCATGCTTCTTTGTTTTTGAGCTTCCCTAGTCATGATTGTTTTATACGCAACACATTGGGCTGCTTTGTGACCAAAGTTATGGCAAGAAAAGCATTGTCCATTGAAGAAGTTTCTGCGATTATTGAATCTACCAGCCGACTGATTGTAATTTCTATTTTCATCTATTCTTGAACCAAATTGAGAAGGTTTTACCTGTGGCTGGTTGTGGCTTTTGTTCACCCTTAAGCTGGATTGCCCCTGATAGTTTGAAGTTTGTCCCTGCTTTACCTGATGATCTTCCTTGTGTTCTTGCTCATTTCTTCTTGCTGCATCAAGATAACTTTTTGAAGTGGAAGCTTGAGAAGTTTCTCCATTGTAGCCCAGACCTGTCTTATTTAGAGGAGATCGCTGCACACTGATAATCTCATTCAACGTTTCAGATCCTTTGACAAACTTGAGATTAATAGTTTTTGTTTTCTCAATTTCTTTTCTAAGACCAACAATTTCACCTTCTAATTTTTCAAGATGTTTTTCCTTTTCATCAATCTGAAATTGTAGAGTATCAATAATCATGTTCTTTTCTTCTATACATCTCTTGAGTCTAGTAATTTCATCATAAAGGTTATCCACATCTATAGCATCCTCATAATTATCATCTTCAAATGCCATTAACAATCTATATTTGTTACCTTGTTCATCTTCATCACTGTTTGATAAGCCATCGCTATCTTCATGGGTGTAGTAGCTTTTCTTATTTGTACCCTGTTTCTTGTTCCATCTAACTGGTTCCTTTCCTTTATCCTTATAAGAGCATTTTGCAGCATAATGACCTACTCTTCCACAAGCAAAACATTTGAAAGGTAGCTTACCTCTGAACCTTCCAGAACCCCTTTGAAGATTTCTGACAAAGTTTGATTCTTCTTCCTCTTCTTCTGGAACATGACATGCTTCATAGTGATCTTCTTTGCCTGATGCTTTAAAAGCAGCTTCCCTTCTGTCTGATGGACCTCCCTTTCTCATTTCATAAGCAGTTAGAATTCCATGCAGCTGAGACATAGTGAGAACACGGAGATTTTCCTTTTCTTCTACTGCAGATACTTTAGATTCAAACTTGGGAGATAAAGATCTTAGAATCTTTTGAACTACTATAGTCTCTTTTATTTCTTCACCCAAATTTTTCATACAATTAACAATCTCATCTACTCGAAGAAAATAATTAGCCACACTTTCATCATTATACATCCTTAGAGTCTCATATTGAATCCTGAGAGTTTGAAGTTTAGCTTCTTTTACCTGTTCATCTCCTTCATAGCTAGTGATCATTTTGTCCCATATCTCTTTTGCTGATTTGAAGTGCATGACCTTCATGAACTCTGTTTGAGATATACTTCCTAATAGAGTACTGACTGCTTTTGCATTTGTTTCATACTGCTTTTTCTCAGCTGGATCTGTAGGAGTAACTGAAGGAAAGGCATAGCCTGATTCTACAATGTTCCAAACTTCTGTACCAAGAGATTGAAGATATGCAGTAACTCTTACCTTCCAATAATTGAAGTTTGTTCCATCGAAGACGGGTGGCCTGATTGATGCTTCTCTCTCGTAGTTGCTCATGATGAACGATCTACCTTCAAGCGATCAAGCTGTTCTGAAGGACCTGCTCTGATACCAATTGTTGGAAATAATACTGAGGGGGGGGGAATCAGTATTATCTAGCAATTTACCAAATCTTCCTTATTTGATCTTTTGAAATATTCTTGCATATCAGTACCATAAAACAATGAGCATGAATAAAGAAAATAGACAGTCACACCAAAGAACACAAGATGTAAGGTGGAAACCCAATGCGGGAGAAAAACCACCTGCTGCAATAATGTCTCTATCTTCTTTCAAGAAATTCTTTTTACAATGATTTTGTACTGGTGCAGTCCTTTACCAGCACGCAGGCTGCAACCTGCAAAGAGCTACAACTCTTTCTCGTTTTCCAGACTTCTCCTGGAAGGGAGCTACAACCCCCTACTTCTTTTTCAAAATGATCAACAAGTATACAACAGATACAGTCTACTACAGATATCAGATCAGTAATTACAGAAACAACCCAGAACACCTTATGAACAGAAATATACAGTTAACAGATCATCTTGAGACAGGGACGCATATTTTCTTTCTGTGGCCTGCGACTGGACGCAGTATACCTTATGCTGTTCTGCGTGCAGACGCACTGTTACTTTTGCTTGTCTGCGACCGACGCACACATCAACACTATCGCGCCGCGGCTTTTGCTTCAGAGACGCACCCAATACCACAGTCGCGCCGCGTCCTTCGCTTCAGAGACGCACCTGATCCTTTACTGTACTGCGTCCCGGCGCACTTTCCCTTCACTGAATCTGCGTCCCTTTAGATATAGAAGATAAGAGGACTTCAGAACCAACCCAAACACTCAGATCCACAGATCTGATCATGCGCCATATAGATCGTAGTCCATTAGAAGATTTACCCTTAAAGATATGGACTAGATCACACCAAGAGATGATCAACCAAGATGATGCTTAATCCAAATGAACTCCTTTGCTTTATATAGGCAAGCTTCTCCCCAAAGCGTGGAACAATACCACGAGCCGACACCATAGAAACATGCAACCGTCGGCTAGATACCACACAAGAAGCCCCCACGAGCTTTTCTCTACCTTGAAATGTGTGCACTGGGCGGACGCACCTTCTGAACGGCTGGCCAGCGTCCCTGGACGCGGGTTCTGTATGGAATACCTGCGGGGACGCACTTGCTGAACAAAATTTCCTGCGTCCTTCTTGATTTACCATCTGAAAGAGTTTGCCATCAAGTACAACACCTGAAACATAATGCCAACACAAAATATTTAACATATGGATGTGAGTTGTGCATGCCAATGATGAAATTAGGTCAATATTGAGAAGAGATTGATTTAAGATAATTTGATTAAGGTTAAAGTATACAATCAAAGTATAATTGGAAGCTAATTCAATTTTCAAAATCTATTATTGTTAAAATATGTAGGAGTGTTATACAAATAATTTTTTTTAAGAAACATAGATTGAATCAGATTGAGGATTAAAGTATTGGCTCAAGTCAATGATATATGGAGGAAAGAGTTTTTAGAGATTCTCAGAATCATATTATGTCAATGCAAGGATTATAAAGTGATAGAGAATTGGAGTCATGAAAATATTCAACCAATCTTTATGTTGGGTTCAATGCTTATAGAGCCATGTGTATGAAAAAGACGTTACTTCAAGGATAATACCTATTTGAGTCAAAGGTTAATTCTATTGAACAAAAGAAAAAATTATGTTGTCAATTGAGTCAGAGAAGGTGGGTTAGGGGTGAGGGATGGTGGGAGGGAGGCTAAAAGTTGTGTCTTCAAATTAAGTGATTATATTGACCATTATAACATAATTGAATGCCTAGGTGATGAGATCAGTTCCTTGCTGACATTAGTTGATAGCAAATCAGAAAATCTTAGTTGAGTCAATGAAGGTATGGTTTTGACAAAATATAGTTATGTATAATTTAGTTTTACTAATAGTTACAAAGACATAGTATAGTCTAACAATTGAATTAGGTCCTAGTTGAGTAAAGTCAAGTCATGATAATCCAAAGTAGTAGTTGAGTCATAGAGAGTTGTCCTTCATGTAATGAAAAATGCAAACTTTTGTCTATTTCCAAAGACTTAAAAGAATTCATTATTGAAAATAATAGAGTGGATCAAGACCAATTTTGATAGAATTTGAAGAATTTATACAACAACATCTAATACAGGTATCCATGATCTACAAGTAGAAGATGAGATTTAGACCAATCAATAAAGAAAGGAATTCTATTAAGTAATCGAAAAGAGTTTGATTGAGTATTGATAATACATGGATACACACATTGTAATTGAGAATTTAATTGAAAAATATTGCAGCAATGAATATGAGAATGGATAAAGGAAATTTTTGGGCATTTGATTAAGCATTGATTAGAGAATTTGTAAAAAGGACTAGTTTTGAGATTCTCTCTAAAATGACATGAGATAAGAAGAAACCATTCAAGAAAGAGAAATCCTATGACAAACAAAAACACACATACAATGATTAAAGGATAACATGATTATATAATAACAATTTAACTAATTAACCCCCCTAGTATAAGAGTTTCCAAATAGTTCCCTAGGCTTTGACATTAGAAGCCAACAAGCATAGAAATGGTAGGTTGGTTGAAGCATGTTGCTCCACTGTGGGGTGTTGTGTAGGGTGCCATTGAGGGGCGTTGTGCAGAGTATGACATAAGAATATAACATGCCAAGCATTTCCCTAGAGGCACCATAGTGTAACAATAGGGAGGAGCATTGTTGGGTAGGGTAGTTGAGTGTTGGAGACTCTTTGATTGTATTATCGCCTACCAGATTGATGTGAAGGGTAAAAAGTAACAAGTCATGGTAGAACCTTTTATATGTGTATATTCCTATATAAATAGTGGTTTTTGTGGTTGATTTATCTATGAAAGTTGATATGCATGGTTAATGCTTAATAAGGATGCTTCTACAAGAGTAGAGACCCATAATGTTGTTACACAATTTCTTTGGGACAAACCAAGGCTTTGAGGGTGGGAGAGATGTTGAAAGGTGTTTTAGGACATTGTAATAGTCATCATATGTTGGTACATTAGACATTATTATAAGTGCACACATTAATGCATATGTAATAAAGATAACTTAATGAATGATTAGTTGGAGTGAGTACAACTACTCCAACCATTTCCTTCACTATATAAATACTCTCAAAGAAGAAATAGGAACTTGGTTGCCTAACCTTCTTACAAATTCTTTGTGGATATCATGTTTACGATTTCTGTTCTTGCTTAAATGTAGGTCCTTTTCTCGAATACTTGTGCATGATCTAGAAGATTACAACACTCACCTTATTCCCCCATATTAGTTTTCCCAATTGGTTCTAAAAACTAGGTAGCAACTTTGCTCCCCTTCCAATATCTATAGCTTGGGCCCTCCTCCATATGGTACTGTGGAATATTACTCTAACTCTCATACTACTCTAAAAGAAATTAGCAAAGAATGGAAATCATATGGGGGTGGGTAAAATTTTATGTAGTGAGTATACATTTAAAACTATAATAAGTGAGAAAATATCCTTGATAGATATGGGGAATGGGGAATCAAAGAATATTATATATATATATATATATATATATATATATATATATATATATATATATATATATATATATATATATATATATATATATATATATATATATATATATATAATTTTTGGTAAATCCTTCACTAAATTATAAAACCATGTCAAACCTTGGAAAATATTTTTTATACACCGCCTAAAGTATGATCCTTGGGTAAGTTTCTCCTGGGTTTTCAAAGATTTATCACAGCATGAAGAAATTGAAGATATGATGGGAAATGGTTCACAATTGTGGAACTAATCTACCCCACTATCCTTGTCGGTTATAACTATAATTGGTCTGGTTTGGAGTTACTCTATGTCAAAAATAATTTTATGTGTGTTATCATCTTCTACTGTGAATTATGAGAGAAACCTTTTCATTGTCCTCCCAAAATTAAAATAATGAATATCCTTGTTGGGTGGCCTAAATTTGTGTGGTCCAAGGGCTTTGAAAGAGTTATAGGAGTGAAATGAATGTGTCCATGATTTGAAGGAAGAACTAATTGGTGGAGTAAGTTTATTTTTTAGAAAGTGTGTCATAGTTAAGGTTGAATACAAAGAAATAATATTTTAATGGTGAATACTAACACCTAAAATATGATGAAATGTTTACTGTGGTGAAATCTAGGGTTAAGGTCTCGAGGAGAGAGCTAGCCTATACTGATTATGTTTACTGTGGTGAAATCTAGGGTTAAGGTCTCGAGGAGAGAGCTAGCCTATACTGATTATTGGTTGACCACATATTTGATTCCTAGATGATAAATTCAAAGATGAAATAGAATATGGATAAATCTAAGAATGCATAAGGGATTCAATTTCTTTTAGAGATGAATTTTCCCTTTGGTGAACATGTTGAGTTGTCGATTGTTGAGGCCAACATGTGGCCTTTTCTACATTTTTAATGGAACTCTAGCACCTACCATATTTATTATTCAAGTAGGCTAGTATGAAATTGAATGTCTTTGCATCAATTATCAATGGCATTATATGGCCCACCTAGAAGTCTTGGGATTTGTAAGCCTTAATCTTCATGCAAATGAGAGTTTCATGGAAAAATGTTGACCAAATGGATATAAATACTCATTTTTTTATTGGTTAGAATGGTATTATACATAAAATAGAGAGCTTTGTATCAAAAGTTTGTTAATAAAAATATTTTAATTTGTTAAAAAGGGTGGGGAGACTAATCCATTCCATTTAAGTGAAATCAAAATGTTTATATTAAGAGTTGGAAACCTAAATGTTAGCTATAAGTATCATATTTTAGGAAGGATGCAAATAATCTTGAAATTGAATCCAAGGTGAATATGTTTTTTCTCTTTGTCAATGTAAGGAGTGATGGCTTGAATACTAACTTTTTTTTACCAATTTTTCTCAAGAGATGATATTCCAATCACATTTCCCATGTGTTATCCTTGTTTAGAACTACTAAAATATGCATACTCACAAGGAAATTAGTTAGGTAAAATTTGATCCTCATCTAAAAACTCTTGAATTTACCCTGCGATCTCTATTCTCTCATAATGAAGCCATATACAATTTTTCATCATACATAACAACTCCTCATTGCATGACAAAGAATGTTGACATATTTTAATACAATGCTTATAATAATTCAAAATAGTAATGCAACAAATTTTCCAACTAATTTTTCTCTTTTAACTTTTCTAATCATGTTGAATTTATGTATGTTGAGGCCTATTGTATGGGATTTTTGTCCTTGAAAATGGTCATATGATGTGTAATGTAACCTTGTTGTATTCACTGTAGTGACTAAGCTTGACTTGGTTATAGATGCTCATATATATTTGTATGCATTTATGTATGAATCAACATGTATATATGCACATAACTACACAAATATGTACATAGTGGGAATTATGGAAAAAATTAGAGTTCAATTAGTCCAAGCCAATATGTTTGAGTGAATGTGGCCTTGAATGATTATGAACATAGTGGAAATTTATGGAAGTTGGCACTAGAAATGGTTATTGATATAATTACTACTAATTCTAAATGAAATTATGTGTCTTCGTGGGAATTAATGGGTTGATCTAGATTGTGAATTAATTTTTCCTATTTATAGGATGGAATTTAATTGAGAAAAGTTTGTTCATTGATTAGTTGGAAGTTGATTTGAGATAGAATTGTCTAGAAGTGAGAGGAGTTAGTGCTCATTTGGTTTTTTGTGTGTTTAAGAGTTTATTTTTCATGGGTGCTATAGTATGATACTCAACATAGGTAGTGTACAAAGAAGACATGGATAATGAACATACACATGTTTTTTAGTATTATACTTTTAAGAATCTTCTAATAACCATTTTGACTAGTAATGAATGTGTTTGTTTCAAATTGGATTTTCTCCCACCATTTGGATTCCCATGTTGGGTTTGTGTTATATTCTTTCCACAACCTGTCATAGGCATTGTTACATTGTGTTGGGCATAGTGGGGGGGTTTGAAGGTGGAGATAGTGCCCATGCATAGGGTATGGGGCAACGCCCCGAGATTTTTTTTATGTGGATTCAAGGATGGTGTGTGGACCTACCCATGGTTTTGCGCATGGTTTTGGGCATGATGGTTTTTTCCCATGGTATATTGTAGATCCTATCAAGGGAACTATAGTTATGTTCTAATCCAAGATTAATGGATTAGGGTTTGTGAATTATTCGGCATGTATATAATGTATTGTAACATTGAAAGGAAAATAATGAAAAATCAATCTATTTTTCCTGATTTTGGTTCCAGGAGAAAATATTTGTTTATATTTTATGTTCTCACCATTGTATATTTTTCTATTTTAAGAATCGTTTATAGGTAATTTTTGTATACGGTTAAAACCTACATCTGGTACCTTAGTTGTTTCATCTTCAAGGGGATGCCTTTGTGGCTGAGGGGTTTTCCTCGGGCCTGTGGTAGACCCTCTTACAGTGGGAGATTGAAATCAATAAATTCAATGGATAGAGTTTTGAGCTATGGAAGATCAAGATGGAGGATCTATTGGTGGACAAAGATCAATGGATTGTTATAAATCCAAGTACAATACCAACATGAATTTTAGCAAGAGATTGTTTGAAGTTAGATCAGGATGAAAAGAGCACAATATGATTGTGTCTCTTAGATTCAATATTTTTGAATGGATCATGGGAAGCTCTGTGTTGAGAAATGGAAACAAGAAATTATGGTTTAATTTTTCCTTGAATTAAATTGTGAATTAAAATAGAATTATTTTCTCATAGAAATTTGAAAATAATTAATTAAGTTTAATTAACTTCATTAATTTAGGAAATTCCATTTTGGAAGTCTTTTAGAAGACATGTATATGTACTCCCTAACTTATAGGAGTTAAGGATGAGTTATAATTTATGAATGAATTGTAATTAGTTAAATTAGTTTATTGAGTTAAGTCCAGTTAAATTAGTTCCAATCAGTTTTAGGAACTAATAGTGAGTAAACAATGAGTTGGGACACTAGTGACCTAATTAGTGCTACTCTAGTTAACTAACGATTCCACCATCAGAAACTCATGCATGTTGATTTTGAGAAAGACCCAGTTGGGACTAGAGTGCAAGGACAACATACTAATTGTTTTAGATTTTTTTGAGTTGCATTGATAGTGCATACATTCAGGAACTGATCCTTGAGGGATTGTGCTATTTTTAGAGGCTTTATTTCCCTTTAAATACAAGATATTCTTCATAGGAATTGCACATTGGAATAGAGACTTGGAGAGCTTGTGAATTGGCTAAGCTTTGGCCTTGAACTTGCTTATGAGTTGGAGATTGAATTTGCTGAGTGCTGGGATTGTTCTAGAGAGAAAAAGCATTGTAATTTCATCTTGATTTTCATGATTAATACAAAATAGATAGTGGGATTTTGAGCTGTGGCTTTCCCCAGATATTTATTGTGTTATGTGACTTTGATTTTCTTCCTCTATTTATTATTGTTTGCTCGATGTTTATAGGATTTCGTTGTAAAGAGTAGAAGTAGATTCTTGTCTCTTTTTTTAGTAGATTACATGAGCTTGTAAATCTACAGGATTTTCTACATGGTATTGGAGCAAGATTGTTTTTTGGTCCAAGAGTCTGCAAAGAAGTTATGGGAATTTATGTGAAAATTTTTCAGAAACAAATTACATATTTGAATTCCTTGGGAAAAGATACCCAAATTCAACAAGCAAATCAACAGAATCAGAGTTCAGATGAGGGAGATATCGATGATTTAAAATCATCTCTCAAAAGGAGATTTCGAAGTTTTGAGTTTCTGGGTTACAGGTGAAAGTCAAATTTGCATACATACTTCAGGATCGATAGATGGCGTTCCATGAGTTGAGGCTTGAGTGTGCCTTGGAAGGAAGCTCAAATTTTATAGCCTGGAGGGATAGGATGGAGGCTATTCTAGAAGAAAATGGCTTGAAGGAATTCATTGATCAAGAAGTCCCCAAGCCAACAGCTACGGATGCACAAAACTTAGCCAAATGGAAGAAGTGTGTGGTGAAGGCAAGGCAGATAATCCTTGAGGGAGTTCGAGACCACATTGTCTCGAGTTTCCATGGTAAGGAAACTCTGCATGCTATGTGGAAAACATTGACGAACTTGCATCAGAATAGCAATGATTAAAGGAAGTTGGCACTGAAGGATAAACTTCGTAAAATCAAGATGAAGAAAGGTGAGACGATTCCAAAGTACTTGACTAAGTTCGCTCAATGTCGGGATGAACTTAGAAGTGTTGGAATCATAATTTCTGAGGAGGATATGGTGAGCCTTTCTCTTCTTGGATTCCCAAAGAGTTGGCATAGTTATCAGGACTCTACCAATAGTCGAGAGAACCTGCCATATTGGGAACGAATATGGTCGGATTTGATGTAGGATGAGATTAGGAGGAACACCAGGGATGGCTCTTCATCGAATACTGATGATGAAGAGAACTATGCCTTAGCGATTAAAGCAAGGAGAGGGAAAGTTAAAATTTCTCGTTCCAAATCAGATTCTTATCATGGAGGTAAGAAGAAGGACATGATGAAAGTTAAATGCTTTCATTGTCACAAGATGGGTCACTTTGATACAAATTGTCCATTGAATAAGTCCAAGGAGAAGTCCTAAGGAGGAGATGTGGGTGAAGCTTTGGCCTCCCAATTCGAATTGGAATTTTCCCTCATCACATGCATGGTGTCTTCAATGATGGGAAGTGTCTGGTACTTAGACAATGGAGCTTCTTTCCACATGACTAGTGACAAAGAGTTATTTAGTGAATTGTAGGAGAAATATCTCAAGATGCATATCGAGATGGGTGATGATGGTAAGTATGGTGTTACTGGTGTGGGCACTATTACTTTTCAGAGGGAGCATGTGGCTCCACTCACCTTGAAGAATGTTATGCGTGTACCCGAACTGATGAATATCTTGGTATTCATTGCCATGCTTGAGAATAGAGGCTATGATGTGATCTTTTCGAAAGGAAAGGCGTTCCTTCAACACATAACCATGGGTCAAGTAAAGAAGATAGGGATTCGAGTTCAGAATCTCTATAAGATAGAGGTAGAGGATTGTGCTTCTTTGAGTTCAAATGTGGAAAATATGTTGAGCCAAGACGTCGGCGAGTTGTGGCACAGGTTATTGGGCCACTTGCATCATGGGGCTTTGAAGATATTGTAATAAATATCTACCGGTCTTCCCACAGGTACGCTTGAGCAAGTTGATACATGCAAGGGTTGTACTTTGGGAAAATACACCAAGTCTTCCTTTGGAGATAGAGACAATTGAGCAAAGTCTATTCTGGAGAGATTCCATTCAGATGTGTATGGACCATTCTGGATAATAGCACTGCCAAACACATGTATTATGTTATATTTGTAGATGACTATTCTCGTAAATTCTGGATATTTTTCATGCGAAGAAAGGATCAAACATTCACAAAGTTTTGTGAATTCAAGCCATTGGTAGAGGAAGAGTCAAGAAAGAAGGTTAAAGCTCTATGGAGTGATAACTGTTGAGAATATGTATCCAATGAGTTTAAGAACTTCTATACAGTGGAAGGGATTAAACGTGAGTTGATGACACCTCATAACCCTTAACATAATGGGTTTGTCGAGAGGAAGAAAAAGAGCATAGTAGGGGCAACAAGGGCGATGTTTCATGAATAGGGCCTACCACTACACTTGTGGGTTGAGGCATGCAAAACAATGGTTTATGTTCAGAACTATAGACCACATCGGATACTTGAGAGTAAAACAACAGAGGAAGCTTATTCCAGTAAGAGGCCAAATGTTGGTCACTTCAGGATTTTTGGGTCATCGTTTTATTGCCATGTGACCAAAGATGCATGGAAGAAGCTTGAGCCAACAACAGATTTGGGGATCTTTGTGGGGTACATTGATACTCCCCACAACTATCGAGTGTACATGAAAACCAGGTGGATGACAATGGTTCATAGGGATGTCAAGTTTGATGAGGAGAAGTCCATGCAAGTATCCCTTGAGAGGGAGCTTTAGCTACATGCAAAGGAGAATCTTTTAGTTCCTAAGGTTGAGGAGCCTCATATTGATATGGAGAAACTACATGTAGAGGTTCCGGGAGTGGAGACATCCACTCAAGCAGAGTCTTCCAGAGAGGGAAGAAAGCGCACTAGAGAGGCTGATATATTGTTGGATGATGCATGGGAGAATGTTGGAGCACCCTCTTCTTAGCACAGACAGAGGAGGTCACCAGAGAGGTACACTGGATACATGGAAATTTGGGTGCATGTGTTGTGATAGAGCCATCTTCCTTTCAGGAAGACGTGCAATAGATAGTTTGGGTTGATGTGATGGTGGAGGAGTATGACTCCATAGTTCAAAACATTGTTTGGGGTGTGGTCCCAAGACCAAAGGACAAGTTAGTTGAGAGTTCCAATTGGATTTACAGGGTAAAGCAAGCTGCAAGTGGTAGTCTGGAGAAGCATAAGGCAAGATTTGTGGTCCATGGCTTTTCACCGGTAGAGGGGATTGACTATGATGAGACCTTTGCTCATGTTTCAAGGTACTCATCAATCAGATATATATTTTTTCACTATCAGCACAGATGGGTTGGAAAATCCATCAGATGGATGTGAAGACTTCCTTCCTCAATGGCATTATTGAGGAACACGTGTACATAGAATAGCCTGAAGGTTTTTAAACCTTGGACTGTGAGTCGCATGTGTGTCGACCTAAGAGAGTGTTGTATGGGCTGAAGCAAGCACCCCGTGCTTGGTACAGTAGGATAGATAGCTACTTCAATGGGTTGGGATTCACGAAGAGTGAAGCAGATGTGAAACTGTATTACATAGTGGTGGAAGGTAAGTATTTTATCATTGTATTGTAGATGATCTCATACTGACAAGTGATGAGAAGCTCATTAAATCTTGAAAGGAGGACCTCGAAAGAGAGTTTGAGATGAAGGACATGGGTCTCATGCATTAATTTCTTGGCATTGAGGTATGGTAGGGAGATGGGGAGTTGTTTATTTCTCAAGGAAAGTATGCCAATGATATACTCAAAAGATTCCGCATGGAGATCAATAAACCCATGGAGACTCCTCTAGCTGGTAACTATAGGAAGGAGGATGCTACTTCAAGGGAACTGTTATCACCCCAAGAAACTCACCTAGGTTGCATATCGGTGATGCTTGGGAACATTACAAATTCAACCAAATATAGTTGGATAAATCGTGGATGAATGGAACAAATGCTACATATTCAAGCTAGATAACCACTTCTACTATGATTGATCCCAGACATGGGTGAACACCCCCAGACTACAAGGCTTTTAACCACCAATTACTCACAGTTTGAGGATAAGGTGATAATGGAGAAGACTGACCACACCAGCAGATGCATAGGACCCTGTGATGGCCAGCTGCAACCAGTTAAGAGATCTGTAAATCTAGTTTCTAATGCACAGACAGGATGACAACTCTCTATGCATTAAACAACAGAAGCTTGCACACATGTTCTATGATACTTGCTAAATCCCAACACAGAGGTGGGATGACAGCCCCTCTGATGCTAAACATTCACAACAATAGAACAAATGAAAACAGGCACATCCTGGAACAAGAAAGAGAAGTGGAAAGTGAGCAATAAACATAAAAAGAAGCTTGTATTAGCTGGAAATGAAGACCAGACGCTGCAGGTTACAAATTAGTTATAGTCTCCAGAAGTTGAACCTTACAACATGGTTCTCTTCATCTAACACTCATCAATCAATTACATCTCTGTTCTGAGTATATATAGTGTTACATTACAAAATATCTCTGCTAAACATGCGTGGAGGAGCCAATAAATGGTCACCAACCGCATTTTCATTTAGAAATGGGCCTCTGATACAAATCTGACTGTGCTTATAAATGGATTTGACCCTCTCTGGTGCCCTGCAGTCCTCCTTGGGCAGGTGGAGTGAAATATGGACGAAGTCCATGACTGATAAATGCTGATCTGTTTGAGGCAAGTCCTCTTTCCACTCGGCCATACTGCGTATTGAATGCGGTTGCCTGTACTGTTCCCTGTCTGCTTTAAACAGCTCCGCGCCACTGAAAAATACCGCCCATCTTTCCATTTTTAAACATGAATGGTCAATACATGCATAACTTCTCTATCGGGTCGCCTTTCAGGTCGCCATTGCATATCAGAGCCGACTTCTTTGCTTTTCTTTATATATTGACTTACGCTTAAAAAAGATTTAAATCATGATAAAATGGTTGTTGGCGGACTTGAAAATATATGTATTTCACTTCCCGGACCCTTTCGGGTCTGGGCTTCATCGCTATTGGCGCTCACCTAAGGCCTCCTTTATATTTTATTTATACACAAAAATGCGCCAAATACACTGAAAATGGCTTGCGTGCGGACTTGAAAATATATCAAAAATCATTTATAATCGCCATCAGGTCCAACCCATCGGGTCGCAAGCATGCCTTAAATAAAAGCCCCACCCCTTTGGTTTTGCCGATAGCAAAAAGCCGATGTGATGTGAGCTATTGATCTGTCCACGTGATTAATGGCCCTGATCGAATCGCTATATCGCAATCGCAATGCCACTGCCGATACCGCCGATGCTCCGATGCGATATGACCCGCCGATGCGATATCGGCGATCGCTGATCGGCGGTGTCTTGTGCCCTGACCCTTGGTGAAGCGCCGATGCGATATTCGCCGATCTGCCTCCGCCGATTGCGACCCGCCGTTCGATCTGGACCGTTGATCGGCCAGATGGAACAGCTGTCGCTCATTTGAACTGCTAGGCCTGCGCTTTTGATTTTTGACTGTTTTGGAGTGTTTTTTGCCTCCCGATAGTGTATTTGTGTTCTCCCAAGGGCTTTCCTTTCTGATCATAAACACACAGCCGTTCTGAACTTTGGCCCTCCAACTACTGAAGTTTGTAGCAAAGCTAACACTGGCTCCTTTTGGGGATGAGATCCTCCCTGTGAGGTCTCAAGAACCTGTAGACCAATGCCTTCATACAAAACCAACTATAAAAACACTTTCCTAGTGTCCATTGGGCATGGAGTCAACTAAGCATACAACATAAAACTGTAAAAGAACTTAATTACAAACATAAAAGCCTGAAAACTTAAACTTCAAAATTTGCCCATTTGCAGGGCAACCAAAACTGTTTCTTCTGCTCTTAGCCCGGTTCATCATAGAGCAGCAGGACTGGATTGATTTGATCGTCTACCTCAAAGAGTTTAGGACATTTGAGCTTGACAGGTAGGTAGGGATCAAATTTCACTCCCTTTCTGTATGTTCTCGTCCTTGGATGCTCTTCACAGGAGCCTTTGTACACCTGCTGGATAATCATGGCTGTTGTGTACTTGTCTGTGCCTTTTGTAGTCTGCACGACTAATATGAAAGATGCACCATTGTATTCTTGTGCAGGGGACACAGAGACATTTTCTGCTCCTGAATCTTTCTTTAAACAACCCTCATCCAAGGAGGAGTCCCATGACTGTGCATTTTCTTCCTCTGTCATCTGATAAGCTGCCGTTTCAATCTTTGTGGAGGCCTTCTGGGCAGGCATCGGAATATCAAGGCCGAGATTACCAGTTTCAGCCTTGAGCATAGAATTATATTCTTCCTCAGTGTTCAAGGGGCAGCAACGAGGGCTTTCCTGATGAGCAGACATAGGGACAAAAGATGATGGGGAGTTTTCCTCTCCCTCTTTAATCACTGGGCCGGGGACAAAAGCAGGCTGGAAAATTTGCAGATCTGCATAGCCATGTGAAGATGAACTAGCTTCGGGCTCAGATTCATGGAGGAAGGGACCTGCTGCCATCTGCTGCTGCTGATCAGCTTGTTGTTCTGCAGCTACAACAAACTCACGAGCAGTTCCTCTAGCTATTGCTTCTTCATATGCAGCTCTGGTTAGGAAAGGAGCACCTCCCAAACCATGGACCTCCTCCTCTTCTTCAAACAGATCTTCTTTCATGACTATATCCTGACAAAGGGTCTTCACCCTTTGATCCTCGTTTGCATCTCTGTTTCTCTGCAAAATCTGCAATTGCTCCTGTGCTCCTTTATATAGATTTGGAGCTGGAAGAGAAATGGAACAAGGAGCTCCTGCTTCCTTAGAACACTGCTCAGCCTTTAATTTGGAAACTTCAAAGGTCAAAAGCTCGATCATCCTAGCTAATTGATCAATCTCAGGCTCTGAGGATGATGAGGATTCACCCCCCTGACTTCTGCACTCGACATCATCTTCAAGTCTCTCTGCAGCTAGAATGTTCAATTCAACTTCAAAAGTTGCATCTTGCATATCAGCTAGAGAAGCACATCTCCTTTATCTTAACAACAGGCAGAACTGAGAATCGAAGGCATTGGCATATGTGAGCATGGTAGAAGTAGGGGTAGGTTTTATTTCAGCTGGATATCTGTTGTACATATGATTGAATCTGATATTGAAATCAGACAACAGCTCACCATCTTCTCTCTGCAAGTTCCCAAATTTAGTATGATAATAGAGCAGATCTTTATTACTTCCCCAATGTTTTAAAAATACATCATCTAGGGTCCAAATATCTGTAATAGACCTAGGGGGTAATTCTCAAAACCATTTTCTAGCCTCCCCATCTAGGCTTTGGACAGAAACCCTCATCCATACATCCTCTTCATTGATGTCTAGGTTATCAGCATAATAATAAAAAAAATTGAGGTGCTCTTCAGATGATACTCCTTCTGCACCAATAAACTTAGGCATATATTCCATATAATCTCCTATAGGCATGGCATTCAAAGGGGTAGGAAAAACTAAAGGCCCATACCTAGCAGCAACAATTCGTTCTATCTTTGTGAGAGCTTGCTTGCCTACCATGGCTGAGGTAAGGTACAAGGATACTGGTGGACCGAGTAGAATGAATCAATGAATGGAATGGTAGAAATAGAGGAATATAACGGACAACATGGAGCTTCTTTCTATGAAGTGAATTCCAAAAGGGGAATGAATAACAAGGAGCTGCATGAATCTCTGAAGGTGACAATCACTAACAGGGATACATGGAATTTTTAAGGCTTACCTGATCCTGATGCTCCCTTCCGCAAAGTTTCTTCTGCTTATCGATCCTCTCAGGATTAGGCACTGGCCAGCTAGTGATTTCTGTAGATTTCTCCGAGCATGCGTCACGAACTAGACCAGAAATTCAATGTGGAGTTGCCAAAGGATGGCCTTCCTCCAGTGGAGTCGCCAGACAGATGATTACAACCAAAGTCTGTGTTCAAACCTTGTCTGCCATCAAAGCTTGAAGTTGTGTCATCTCCTAGGGAAGCTGAGCTTCGATTCTCCTCTCCCCGGCAACGATGCCATTTAATGTTATCACCCCAATAAACTCACCTAGGTTGCATATCGGTGATGCTCGGGAACATTACAAATTCAACCAAATATAGTTGGATAAATGGTGGATGAATGGAACAAATGCTGCATATTCAAGCCAGATAACCACTTCTACTATGATTGACCCCAGACATGGGTGAACACCCCCAGACTACAAGGCTTTTAACCACCTATTACTCACATTTTGAGGATAAGGTGATAATGGAGAAGACTGACCACACCAACAAATGCATAGGACCCTATGATGGCCGGCTGCAACCAGTTAAGAGGTCTATAAATCTAGTTTCTAATGCACAGACAGGATGACAGCTCTCTATGAATTAAACAACAGAAACCTGCACACATGTTCTATGATACTTGCTAAATCCTAACACAGAGGTGGGATGACAGCCCCTCTGATGCTAAACATTCACAGCAATAGAACAAATGCAAATAGGCACAGCCTGGAACAAGAAAGAGAAGTGGAAAGTGAGCAATAAACAACAAAAGAAGCTTGTATTAGCTAGAAATGAAGACCAGATGCTGCAGGTTACAAAGTAGTTACAGTCTCCAGAAGTTGAACCTTACAACAGGGTTCTCTTCATCTAACACTCATCACTCGATTACATCTCTGTTCTGAGTATATATAGTGTTACAATACAAAATATCTCTGCTAAACATGTGTGGAGGAGCTAATAAATGGTCACCAACCGCATTTTCATTTAGAAATGGGCCTCTGATACAAATCTGACTGTGCTTATAAATGGATTTGACCCTCTTTGGTGCCCTGTAATGGAGTGAAATATGGACGAAGTCCATGACTGATAAATGTTGATCTGTTTTAGTCAAGTCCTCTTTCCACTTGGCCATACTGCGTATTGAATGTGGTTGCCTGTACTGTTCCCTGTCTGCTTTAAACAGCTCCGCGCCACTGAAAATACCTCCCATCTTTCCATTTTTAAACATGAATGGTCAATACATGTAAAACTTCTCTATCGGGTCACCTTTCGGGTCGCCATTGCATATCAGAGCCGACTTCTTTGCTTTTCTTTATATATTGACTTACGCTTAAAAAATATTGAAATCATGAGAAAATGGCTGTTGGCGGACTTGAAAATATATGTATTTCACTTCCCGGACCCTTTAGGGTCTGGGCTTCATTGCTATCGGCACTCGCCTAAGGCCTCCTTTATATTTTATTTATACACAAAAATGCACCAAATACACTGAAAATGGCTTGCGCACGGACCTGAAAATATATCAAAAATCATTTATAATTGCCATCGGGTCCGACCCATCGGGTCGCAAGCATGCCTTAAATAAAAGCCCCGCCCCTTTGGTTTTGTTGATAGCGAAAAGCCGATGTGATGTGAGTTGTTGATATGTGCATGCGATTAATGGCCCTGATAGAATCGCTATATCGCAATCGCAATGCCACTGCCGATACCGCCGATGCTCAGATACGATATGACCCACCGATGCGATATCGATGATCACCGATCGGCAGTGTCTTGTGCCCTAACCCTTGGTGAAGCGCCGATGTGATATTTTCCGATCTGCCTCCACCAATTGTGACCCGTCGTTCGATTTGGACCGTTGATCGGCCAGATGGAACAACTGTCACTCATTTGAACTGCTAGGCCTGCGCTTTTGATTTTTGACTGTTTTGGAGTGTTTTTTGCCTCCCGATAGTGTATTTGTGTTCTCCCAAGGGCTTTCCTTTCTGATCATAAACACACAGCCGTTCTGAACTTTGGCCCTCCAACTGCTGAAGTTTGTAGTAGAGCTAACAGGAAGTAGTGGAAGCTATTGTTTATGGGAAGCTTGTGGGTTCACTCATGTATTTGGTGAACACATGACCATATATGTGTTATGCAGTTAACTAGCTTATTCAAGCGATGGTTAGGCGTACCAAGCTATATTGGAAGGTAGAAAATCATGTATTGAGATACCCCAGAGGCACTACTTAGTTTGGGTCATGGTACATATGGATAGAGGGAGTGAAGCTTCAAGGATTCACCGATGCAGATTGGGCAGGGAGTCCATCTGGTAGGAAGAGCACATCAGGAGGGATCTTTAGTATTGGGTCACCTGTAATTTCTTGGTACAACAGGAAACAGAGATCAGTTTCACTCAGTTTGGCAGAAGCTGAGTACATGGCTGCAAGTCAAGAAACATGTGAGGCTATCTAGATGAGGAAGATCGTCGTTGGCTTGTTTGGTAACCGGATGGATCCGACAGTGATTTATTGTGATAATCAAAGTTATATCAAACTCTCTGAAAATCTAGTTTTTCATGATTAGTCTAAGCATATAGATATCTGGTATCATCATCTCAGAGATTGTGTATTAAGGCAAATCTAGTTGTTAGATTACATTCCCACGGATGAGCAAGATGCTGAAATCTTGATAAAGGCATTTCCAAGATGTAAATTCGAGTTTCATAGAGACAGGATTGAAGTAGTGGATAATCCCTTTCTTGTTGATAGGGAGTGTTGAGAAATGGCAACAAGAAATTCCAGTTTAATGTCTCCTTGAATTAAACTGTGAATTAAAATAGAATTCTTTTCTCATAGCAATTTGAAAATAATTAATTAAGTTTAATTAACTTAATTAATTTAGGAATTTCGAATTGGAAGTATTTTAGAAGACATGTATATGTTCTCCCTAACTTATAGGAGTTAAGGATGAGTTATGACTGAGTTGTAATTAGTTAACTTAGTTTATTGAGTTAAGTCCAGTTAAATTAGTTCCAATTAGTTTCAGGAACTAATAGTGAGTAAACAGTGAGTTGGGACACTAGTGACCTAATTAGTGAGACTCTAGTTAACTGAAGATTCCACCATCAGAAACTCATGCATGTTGATTATGAGAAATACCCAATTGATACTAGAGTGAAAGCACAATGTACTAATCATTTTAGATTTTTCTGAGTTGCACCGATAATGCATGCATTCAGGAACTGATCCTTGAGGGATTCTACTATTTTTACAGGATTTATTTCCCTTTAAATACAAGTTATTCTTCATAGGAATTACACATTGGAATAGAGACTTGGAGAGCTTGTGAATTGGCTAAGCTTTGGCCTTGATCTTGATTATGAGTTGGAGATTGGATTTTCTGAGTGTTGGGATTGTTCTAGAGAGAACAAGCATTGTAATTTCATTTTGATTTTCCTGATTAATACAAAATAGAGAGCGGGGTTTTGAGTTATGGCTTCCCTGGATATTTATTGTGTTATGTGCCTTTGATTCTCTTCCTCTATTAATTATTGTTTGTTCTATGTTTATGGGCTTCTGCTGTAAAGAGTAGAAGTATATTCTTGTCTCTTTTTTTAGTAGATTACATGAGCTTGTGAATCTACAAGATTTTCTACACTCTGGAAAAAACTTTGTGGAACAAGTTAGGGACTTTGTATCTATCTATGTCCTTGATGAACAAATTGTTCCCATGGAAAAATATGTGCAACCTAAGGATAAAGGATGAGACTCAGTGATAGTGCATCTAAATACCTTAAATACCATGGTAAGTCAACTTTTATTTGTTGATATTAAAATTTAAGATGAAGATACGTGCATCAGTCTATTGTGTTCTCTACTAGACTTGTGGGATAGTTTGGTTGTTGCCATAGGTAGCAATAAAACTACCTTGAAGTTTGATGAAATAGTCTCATTCTTGTTGTTGGAGGATATGAGATGAAAAGATATGGAGAGCCGGAATGGAGGTGCCTTGTTTGTAAGAGAACACTCCTAGAACAGAAACAAAAATAAGTTCTCAAGTGGGAGATCTAAATCTAGAGGCATATATAAATCTCTAGGAATATCTATAATGGTATGTTGGAAATGCAGAAAATAAGGGCACTACAAAAATGATTGTACATATACAACCCTTGGTAAAGGAAATGGATTTGATGATGCTCCTTATGCAAAGGAAAAAATCACCTCAGATCAAGGTGGGGATGTGTACTTTAATTCTTCTTTAAGTACACATGTAGATCATGAGGCATGGTTGATGAACTTAGGTGCATCCTTTCATATGACTCCCAATAGGGAGTGGTTCTATGAATAAGATAAATATGATGGTGGTGATGTCTTCCCATGGGATGATAGGAAGACCAAAATCATAGGATGTGGAAAATTTAAGCTAAAGTTGCAAGGTGAAAGGATTGGAACACTTCCTAGTCTTCTGCACATTTCCGCATTGACCAGAAATCTAATTTATGTAAGCAAGATGGATGATGTAGGTTTAAAAACAATGTTCAAGATAAATACCTATAAGATGTTCCAGGGAGCATTGGTGTTGTGAGTAGCTCAGATTAGAACTCTGTACAAAATTATAAGTAGCATTGTTATTGATGGGTGCAATAGTTATGTGGTTCTTGAAAGTGGAGAAGACAATCTAGTGTTCTATGGAGAAAAGACTATGTTCTGGAATCAAATACTTGGAAATATTGAAGAGAAGGGAATTTTAATACTGTATGGTAATGGTATAGTAGAAAGTATGTCTAATTCCTCTCTAGATTTCAATTTTTGTGAACATTGTGTATATGGGAAGCAAAATCGAGTGAGTTTCCCCTATGGTGCTAAGAGGGTGAAAGGGATATTAGAGCTTACGCATAATGATACTGTTGGCATTATGATACAAGTGTTTTCCTTGATGGCAACTCACTCAGAGGTTGATACAGGTAATGGAAACTTAATCAGAGGACAGATCTTAGTACAGCAGGTCAAGAGAGAGATATATGCAGGTTCATTGTGACATAGCCATGTATAAACGCGAGTTAGACGTTCCAAAGACGCGTATGAATATACACGCACTTTCACGCAAGGAAAATCGTGTACATGTGGGAGAACTTATGTTTTGGTCCATGGTATTTAGCCCTCGGTATTTGAACCTATGGTTGTGGACCATGGTATCTCGTCAGAAGTGTTGATCCCAAGTATTGGGCCCATGGTATTGTTTCTACATGGTTTTGGACCATGGTATTGAGAGAAGCCTAACCTATATAAGGAGAAGATCATTAGGCAAAGGGAAGTAAGGAATGGATGTCTGACGAAGTGGGAAGATCTAGTATTCCTGGTTATGGGTGTGTGATGCTTGGCTCGGGTTGGATATGACAGTGAAGGTATAAGTAATTATCTTTAAATCTGTATGCGGGTTGTCTCTGGTGAAAGCGCGTATACACGCTGTTTTGATATAGTCAAGTAGCGTATGCATTATGAGATTTGGTGTTTCAAGTTGCTATTGATTCTAGTGGTTACTGCAGAGTTCTGGGCTCTAGTTTATGTTCTGTGTTTTTGATGACAGGGTTTCAGTGATTCAGTATTGGGTGATTTAGAGATTTATGATGCAAGTATAAGTTGATGATTGTATTGCAACAGTGATTGTTTTGTACTTATGGATCCAGTCTGAAAATGTATGAAACGTGGTCCCTGGAAGAAAAGAAGGTTGTAGCCCTCTGTAGGTCAGCACCTACGTACTAGTATCTTGGCTAGTGGAAGAGCTAAGGGGGTTGTATCTCCCTTCCAGAAGAAGCTGGAAAACGAGAGAGCGTTGTAGCCCTCTGCAGGTTGCAGCTTGCGTGCTGGTAAAGGACTGCACCAGTACTGTATGTACGCTAGTTGGATTTAACACAGTCGCGTATATACACGAATATCATGAACTGAAGTAGCGTATATGAATCTGAGTATGAAAATGAAAATGTGTTTGAGTTGATAATACTGATTCACCCCCCCTCTCAGTATTATTTCCAACAATTGGTATCAGGGTAGGTCCTTTAGAAGAAGCTTGATCGCTTGAAGGAACGATCCATCAGAATGGCTAATCCAGAAAGAGAGGCACACATTAGGCTACCAATCTTTGACAGGAACAACTTTACCCACTAGAAGATAAGAACCACGACATATCTACAATCGCTTGGAGCAGAAGTTTTGGGAATCGTGGAAGGAGGATACAATTACCCATCAGCAATTCCTACAAATACAGTAGAGAAAAAGCAATATGAGCTTAATGCCAAAGTTGTTACTGTCTTATTGGGAAGTTTGACACAATCAGAATTTATGAAGGTCATGCATTTCAAATCAGCTAAGGAAATATGGGACAAAATTTTTCTAAGCTACGAAGGAGATGAACAGGTAAAAAGAGAAAAGCTTCAAACTCTCAGAATCCAGTATGAAAATCTTAAGATGCATAGTAATGAAAGCATAGCTAATTACTTCCTGCGTATAGATGAGATTGTAAATTGTATGAGGAATTTGGGTGAAGAATTTAAAGAAGTTGTCTTAGTTGAAAAGGTTTTGAGATCCTTGTCTGCTAAATTTTATTCCAAAGTGTCTGCCATAGAAGAAAAGGAGAATCTGCAGAAAATCACCATGTCACAGCTTCACAAAATCTTAACTGCTTTTGAGATGAGAAAAGAGGGACAATCAGAAGCTGCATTCGAAGCATCAGGATACATGTCAGGAGAAGAATATGAGGTAAATTTTGTCAAGAATCTTGAACAGGGAACTGGACGGTTCGAAGGTAAGCTACCTTTCAAATTCTTTTCATGTGGTAGAGTTGGTCACTATGCTGCTAGATGCCCTCATAACAAAGGAAAGATATTTGAAGAAGGTAATAGAAGCTATTATACCCATGTTAAAAGTAATGACTCATTCAATGGTAGTGAAGACATTAGAAGTCTCATGGCATATGAAAAGAAGAATGCAGAAATTGAAGAAGTTACCAAATTAAACAAACAATTGGAGTCAGTAACCAGGGTAAGGGAGAAATTGCAGGATATAGTGAAAGATCAGAGCATAACAATTCAGGGACTTGAATAAAAGATCCTCTCTCTAAAACAAGATCTTGAAAAATCAAAGCAGCAGAACAGAGAATCTCTTGAACATGAAGTGATCAAGTTAAAGCAGGAAGTGGAAGAAGGAAGAAAAGTTGAAGAAGTCCTTAGGAAATAGTATCTGGAAAAGGAAGAACAACATCATGTTGAGGTAAATATCTTAAAAGGTAAATTAGAAGAAAAGGATAAATTTTTGCGATTTCAAGATAGTACTAAGATTTTGGATGAAATTCTTGGTAGTCAAAGATCCACTATTATCAAAACTGGTCTTGGCTTTTATGAATCTGTTGAAGGTGAATCTAGCTCACAAGGTGAGGCAAGAAACTCTAATGATAAATCTGAAATTCTCAAGGAACAACCAAGGAAATAAATTTCTCAAAGAAAATCCTTTGCTCCTAACTAAGGAAGTGATAGACGATTATTTCCTCCACTGAATAATGTTGAATGTTATGTATGTCATAATCTTGGACATGTTGCAGCCAGATGTAGAAGTAGAATGGTTCAAGACCATCACAAAAGATCATCATATTCCAGGTATTTCAGAGGATATTGTTTTTCCTGCAATGCGTTTGGACACAAAGCAATTGATTGCAATAGAAGGAACATGAAATATGTAAGATGTTATACATGCAATAAACTTGGACATAAAGCAAGGGAATGCAGGAGCAAATTTCAAAATTCAAAACAAGAGGACCCTACATCATCACAGTTCCAGGAATTGAAGAAGACAGAATTAGAGACAGAAAGGTGTGACATAACTCAGTTAGCTGACATAACAGACATAGGGGAAACTGAAAGTGAAGAAATTCAGTATTCTGTGGAGCGATAAAAGTGTCTTTTAAACTCCTAATTACCTCACATTAATTGCCAACCCAGGGACGACTTTTTATTTCAAGAGTGTACTCAGTCTGAGGCGGCTATTTACTCAAGAGTAATGTTTAGTAGTACAGCGTTCAGAGAACACAAGAGTAGACGGATGCTAAACTATGACTAAATTACTTCAAAAGGATAAAATCACACAAGACAACTTATCAGTCAAGGGTGCGGAAGTGATAACCCATCCCTCTAGAAACTGATGGAAAGGAAATTGGAGCATGGACCATAGGTCTAGGAGCTAAGCAGCGAATTGCTGGCTCACTACAGCCTTAGACCTTCTCTCACACCAAAGCAACAAATGCAAGTAAATAGAACGACAGAAAGTAAAATGGAATAGCAAAAGGAAATAGAACAACAGTAAATAGAACAACAGTAAATGAAACAACAATCAAAAGAACTAAATCTCGCGAGTCAAAACCAACTTACTCACACTCTGCTATGAAATAACACTCTTCACTCCTCAAGCAAACTGGATGGAATATACTTTATGGAACAACACTCATTAATGAATTATGGAACGACAATAATCGATCATATATGCACACCTCACACTAATATAGTAATCTGACAATTAAGGATAATACGACTATGTTTCCAAATAGAATAACATTACTTTCGGATTCCCATAATCAGGATTTCAAATGAATCCAATAGCAATATTTAATATGAAAGCTCTGTAACAGAAACAATTGGCTTAAATAGTGAACATGCAATCAACTCTGAAGAGGTTCATTTACACGATACAGATTTACTTACATAAATCTCCTAAATGAAACCATTAATGAAGTCGTCATAACAGAGCATAGAACAGCATATGACAAACACGTCAGATTACCAAATTATACAGAAAATCCACACAAAAACCAAATTATAATGATACAAAAGCAATTGTAAAGATATGATACACAACAACAGCAGCGTACTCCACCAGAGGCTGGGCCCTTAGCCGCCAATGGACACTGTTGGGTTACTTCAGAAGGAAAAGAGTGAACAGCAACGCCCAAATCATGTATTAATCATTAAATAGTGAAATCATTACAATAGTTGAAGCTTTGAGACTTACAGCATAAAACAATCCTTCCTTCCTCCTATCCTATCATGAATCCTTGCTTCTGAATCTCTAATTCAAATCATCAATTCGCCATCATTCAAATCCCCAAAGTCATCCTGAAGTCTCCCCCTCTCTGATCTTTGTTTTCATTTAAATAGAGAAAGATCAGAGAGCAGTTATAACATAGATAATTACAACATGATTTCTTTTAAAAATTTGGGTTGATTCTAACCAGATGATCAACAAGAAAATATATTTCCTTTCATCTCTCAACAAAAGCAATACGAATTTGGGTTTGCAGCTAAAGTTTGGAGGACGGCCGCAACAACAAATCTGAGAAAATCGTGCTCAAAGAACCCTACGTTTCTCTCTGTACAAGCCGAATTTGGGCAAACCGTTCTTTCAAAAAGTTAATTGGGCCCGTTTTGGACAAAACCCATGTTTCGGATTTCTCAAATTTGTCTTCATTTGCTCAGAATCTCAACCGCAAAACTGTCACTCCTTAAACCAGCGAATTTCTGAGTTGGCAGATTTAAAAATCAAATCTTCAATCTAGAAGTTACCTTGGAGGCTAAAAATGGTGAATAATGTTATAACCAACTTATTAGAACTATCATTGATAAAATAATGCATAATCATCAATTTATTAGAAATAAAGGAGGATAAATAATATTCATCCATGAGAGCATAAATCATTTATAAAATGGATTTAAATGATAAATTATAATAGATGATATAATAGAGAAGAGTAAAAATGGATGAAATAAGTGTTACAAAGTGGTCGTATTCATGGCCCAACATATTCCATCTTGCATACGTTGATATAATGAAGACAAGTCACGTATATATGCAAGTTACAGGCTGTAGAATCACGTATATGGAGATCAGAAGAAACGGCAGCAGAACAGACTTAGGAAATGGTTCGGTCATGATATGTAATGGTTGGCACAGGCTCAGGGGGAGCATATACTTCAAATAATGCATTTTTGGCATTATGGTCAGAAGTTGGTGATGAAGTCTATGAAGCTAAATAATACATCTTGCTGTCTGATCAAAGGAATGGTATTGCAGGTTTGGATGTTGATGCGTATGGTGCAGATCATATATGATGTATGATAAGTGGCTAATGAATATCATGGTATTGAATGGATTGCTGGTCTTAGTACTTGCATCTGCTCAGGGGGAGCATGGATGGATTGATACAACTTGGCATATACAAAGGGGAGCCCAATCAGAGATTTCAACAAGTACTCAGGGGGAGTATGAATAGCAGAGGGAAAGAACTTCTTGGTCTACCCTTTGCCCTTGATGTTAAAGGGGGAGAGTGAATTGGTGTAGTGGTTGCCATCAAGTCTAAAGGGGAGATTGTTGGCATTATGATACAAGTGTTTTCCTTGATGGCAACTCACTCAGAGGTTGATACAGGTAATGGCAACTTAATCAGAGGACAGATCTTAGTACAGCAGGTCAAGATAGAGATATATGCAGGTTCATTGTGGCATAGCCATGTATACACACGAGTTAGACGTTCCAAAGACGCGTATGCATATACACGCACTTTCACGCAAGGAAAAGCATGTACATGTGGGAGAACTTATGTTTTGGTCCATGGTATTTAGCCCTCGGTATTTGAATCTATGGTTGTGGACCATGGTATCTCGTCAGAAGTGTTGATCCCAAGTATTGGGCCCATGGTATTGTTTCTACATGGTTTTGGACCATGGTATTGAGAGAAGCCTAACCTATATAAGGAGAAGATCATTAGGCAAAGGGAAGTAAGGAATGGATGTCTAACGAAGTGGGAAGATCTAGTATTGCTTTATGGGTTTGTGATGCTTGGCTCGGGTTGGATATGACAGCGAAGGTATAAGTAATTATCTTTAGATATGTACGCGGGTTGTCTCTGGTGAAAGCACGTATACACATGGTTTTGATATAGTCAAGTAGCGTATGCATTATGAGATTTGGTGTTTTAGGTTGCTGTTGATTCTAGTGGTTATTGCAGAGTTCTGGGCTCTGGTTTGTGTTCTGTGTTTTTGATGACAGGGTTTCAGTGATTCAGTATTGGGTGATTTAGAGATTTATGATGCAAGTATAAGTTGATGATTGTATTGCAACAGTGATTGTTTTGTACTTATGGATCTAGTCTGAAAATGTATGAAACGTGGTCCCTGGAAGAAAAGATGGTTGTAGCCTTCTGTAGGTCAGCACCTACGTACTAGTATCTTGGCTAGTGCAAGAGCTAATGGGGTTGTAGCTCCCTTCCAGAAGAAGCTAGAAAACGAGAGAGGGTTGTAGCCCTCTGCAGGTTGTAGCCTGCGTGCTAGTAAAGGACTGCACCAGTACATTGTAAAAGAAGTTTCTTATTAAAGGAAGATAGAAACAAATTGCAGCAGGTGGCTTTCACCCACATTGGGTTTCCACCTTATATCATGGTGTTCATGTGTGTGGCTTATGTGTGATGTTATACTGCTCCTGTTTACTGTTAATAATGTTCTGATGCATTCACTGAAGATAAACTAACTAAATCATAAGATTACTGTATGTACGCTAGTTGGATTTAACACAGTCGCGTATATACGCGGATATCATGAATTGAAGTAGCGTATATGAATCTGAGTATGAAAATGAAAAAGTGTTTGAGTTGATAATACTGATTCACCCCCCCCCCCTCTTAGTATTATTTCCAACAGATGCATTTAACTTGTGTCAATTCCATCACAGGGTAAGCCTGTGCACTATGTCTCATTTATAGATGACTTCTCAAGGAATACATGGACAAATTCCCTCAAGAAGAAATTTGAATTATTTGAAAAGTTTAAAGAATTTAAGGCTTTAATGGAAAATTAGATAGAGAAGAATATTAATGTTTTAAGGACATATAATGGTGGAGAGTTCTACAAGAAGGAATTCGAAGAGCTCTATAATAAGTGTGGTATATCATGATAGAAGACTAATCGATAACCACCTTAGAAAAATGGAGTTGTAGAAAGAATGAATAGGATGTTAATGGAAAAGGAAAGAACCATGCTCAGTGGTGTCGGGATATGAAAAGAATTCTGGGCAAAGGTGGTGGATACTACATGTTACTTGTTTAACATATAAACTTCATCAACGTTGGAGAATAAGACTCTGCATGAGGTATGGACTAGTAACAAACTATTTCTCTCGCATCTCAAGGTATTTGGCTATGATGCATATGTACATGTTTGAAAGGAGAAAAGAGCCAAACAAAGTTGGATAGTAACTTTGAAAGGTGCATCTTTATTGGGTATAAGGATGGTTTAAAAGGTTATAAGTTTTAGAACCAAGAAACAAGGAAGGTTGTGTATAGCCTAGATGTGGTGTTCATAGAGGTGTAAGATGTCATTAAACATGAATTCATACCCAAGGAAAAGGAACTAGAGAAAATAGAGTTTGAACTGAAGGAGGAAGAATCAGAATCTATAGCAGAACGAGAATCAAAAGAGGAAGAGCCACACACTCCAGTTGTGAGGATATTAGTTCGAGAGAGAAGGTAGCTAGAGAGGTATAATCCATTTGGTTTCTCTTCAAATTTTATCTATTACTAATGATGATACCATAACTGTTAGGGAGGTTGTGGATTTAGAGGATCCCAAACTCTGGAAGGAGGCCATGGTTGAAGAAATGGAATCTTTTGAAAGGCTTGGGATCTAGGTGATTTGATAGATAGAAGGAAACCCATTGGAAACAAAGGGGTGTTTAAGAAGAATTTGAATGCAGAAGGAAAACTAGAGAAATACAAAGTTCGATTAGTTGCCAAAGGTTATTCCTAGGTGTCAGGAATTGAGTTCGGTAATATTTTTTCTCCTATTACCAAGTTATATTTTATTGGATTACTTTTATCTGTTGTTGTTGTTTCTTATTTAGAGGTGGAATAGATGGATGTGGAGACAACATTTCTTCACGGGGATATAGAAGAATATTTCTACATGAAGAAAACATAAGGCTTTGTTGTGAAGGGTAAGAAAGAATTGGTATGAAGGTTAAAAAAGTATTTGTATGGGTTAAAGTGGTATAAAAAATTTGATACATATATACAGGGACTTGGCTTCACAAGGAGCAAATAGTATCACTATGTGTATTTTAAAATAATAGGTGACAATGTCATTCATTTGGTATTGTATGTGGATGATATGTTATTGATTGGAAATGACAGAGAAATTATCCAAGATGTGAAGACCCGATTGTCCTCTAAATTCAACATGAAGGATCTTGGTGCTGCACACTATATTTTGTGCATAGAAATTAAATGAGATTAGGCAAAGAGGAAGCTTTGGTTAAACTAGAGGAAGTATGCTGAGACAATATTGTAGAGGTTTAATATGCATGATAGAAAATTGGTGAAGGTACCTATTCATGTAGGTGTAAAGTTATTTTCTAAACAATGTCCCAAGACATAGGAAGAGGAAGATGACATGTCTCGTGTTCCATATGGGAGTGCATTTGGTAGCCTGTTGTATGCAATGTATGTAATAGACTAGTTGCACATGCAATGGGAATATTGAGCATGTTTATGTCATAACCAGGGAAGGAGAATTAGATAATAGGGAAGTAGGTTTTTAGGTATTTTCATGGCACTAGTCATTATGGTTTGTGCTACCAAGGATTACTAGGATTTGATAAAGCGTTAGACATACATGGCTTTGTTGATGCAGATTTGGCTAGAGACCGGGATCAAAGAAGTTTTACAAGTGGGTATGTGTTTAGCATATTTGGAGGAGTAGTTAGTTGGATGAGTAAGAGACATTTTGTAGTGGCACTTTCAACTATAGAGGTTGAATGAATGGAAGCCACTCATCTAAGAAAGGAAGCAATTTGGTTGTAGATATTGTGTTCAAGTATGGGGTTGGTGCAAAAAGATACATGAATAGACTGTGACAACCAAAGTGCAATTTTCTTTGAAAATAACCCTACTTATCATTTGAAGACAAAGCACATTGATGTTCAATATCACTTTGTGAGGGATATGGTTGGAGACAAAAAGGTGTTACTGGTAAAGGTGGACACTTTGAGTAATTTTGTAGATGCATTAACAAAGTATATGAGCACTAAGAAGTTTTTTTGGTGTAGAGAAACAATGGGCATTGCAACTTAGGAGAAATGATTATGCACTCTTGCGGCCCCTTTTGTGGAAAGAAAACAAGTGGGAGAATGTTCAGTACGTGTTATATTCTTTCCATGACTTTCCCTAGGCGTTGTTATGTTGCGTTGAGCGCAGTGGGGGCAATAGCCCCTCTGCACAGGGTCTAGGGAATCTCCCCACAAATTTATTTTTTTATGTGGACCCAATGATCGTTGGGAAGAACCAAGGATAGTGGGTGAACCTACTCATGGTTTTACGCATGGTTTTGGGCATGATAGTTTTTGCACATGGTTTTAGGCATGATGGTTTTTTCCCATGGTATTTTGTAGATCTGATCAAGGAAACTACGGTTATGTTCTAATCCAAGGTTAATGGATTGGGTTTATAAATGCTTGGACATGTATATACTGTATTGTAACATTGAAAGGAAAATAATGAAAAATTAGTTTGGTTTTCCCTGTGTGGGTTCTAGAAGAAAATGTTTGTGTATATTTTATGTTCTCGCCATTGTATATTTTTCTATTTTAAGAATTAGTTTACAGGTAATTTATGTACAGGGTTAAAACCTACATCCCATATATATTTTTTTTGATTGATTATCTATTTTTTTTTTTTGAAGAAGAGAATTCATAATTTCTATTAAGAAAAATTACATGTTGTTGATGCCCATAGGCATATGTTGTATTGTGGTTGTGTACCACTGTTCAAAAAGCAAAAAAGTACATATAGGTATCCACAAGGATACAGTAATAAGTTCATGACTATCTCAGCATGATCACTATACTAAAATAAAAACAGGTCTGTCAAGTATATTCGCTATACAAATAACAGTTCATAAAACTGAAGATGCTGCAGGAATGTACAATAATTTATCATAATAGTGCAAAAATTATATGACGCCATCGCCTCCCCGGAGGAGACCATCAATATATGGTCTATGATAGTATCTGTGTATCCCCTTTGGACTGTGTTCCTCGATCAACCAATCTCCTAGAGGACGATCCGCCGCTTCTTTCGAGAGCCGGTCAGCAGTTTCATTTCTTTCCCTGTAAATGTGAGAAACAGATATCTGGTCAAAATGTGTTTTGAAAAAAACAATTTCTTCCAAGATATGTTTCAAAGAGAATGCATGACAGATGGATTTGTTGTTGACCCAATCAATCACAGTCTTTGAGTCCCCAAAAATTTGTAATTGATGACAGTTTTTGGACAAAGCAAAATATAGAAGGTGCCTCAGGGTCATGAGTTCAGCGTGGTTGTTTGTACCCGGACCGAGTCCCACTCTCAATTGAAAGTAGTGTGAATCAGAGAGATGTAGAAGTATGCCTCCCCCACAGCCTTGTCTCGGAGCTGCCCCATCAAAATATGCCCACGGCATATCTTTGTTTATGATTTCTGGGGTAAGGATCTTGGGATTTTTCTGTTTGTTATCAATTGGAATCTCATTGTATGCTGCACATATGGAAGAGGGGAGTAGGTTCCAATTTACATTGCAGTCCTCAAAAATGATTGCGTTCCTCCTATTCCAGATGTGCCAGGTCACCAAAAGTGGCAAGTTCCTGGGCTTATCAGATGTCACAGCATTCCACCACCGATCCCATGCCGTGGGTAAGTCCTCCCCCTGCCATACCGCATTTATATTGAGTGCCCGGGTTGTCTGTGTCCATAAATCCTTTGTGACCGCACAGGTGAGAAATAAATGGGGAGTAGTTTCTTCCTCATTTCTGCATAGAACGCACCAAGTAGGTCCAGCAAAAGTCCTTTTCCTTAGGTTGGATCCCGTGGGAATTTTGTCTGCAAGGATGTTCCACATGAGAAGTCTTGTTCGTGGTTGTGCTTGCAAGTGCCAGATAGCAGTCCACCAGCTTTTGTGATTGTCCGGATTTTTTGCTTCGATCAGTTTGTAGTATCCGATCTTCGGCGCATATTGCCCAGTTTTGGATACAACCCAGATTAGCTCATCCTCTTCCTCCCTGAGTCTGATATGTGATTCTATTAAAGCTTGTATGTAGTCTTTCCAGATTGTACTCCACTCTTCTGTCAGTTTCCATTGCTGCTCTATTTTCCAGGCTTGTGAGAATATGGTGGTATGTTGTTGATCGCCTATCTGTGAGAGATATTTGATGCCCCTGTTGTTTAGATGAAGGACCAGCCCTTCTGGTAATATATGCGCATTTCCAGAGCCAGGCCATGGATCATAACCAATGCGGACAGAATTTCCATTTCCAATGCGCCATAAAAGATTATCTCTGATAAGAGGCATAGCATCTAGAGTGGCCTTCCATATTGCCGATATGCCCTGTCGATTCCATTGAGGCCTCCGGATCCAATCGATTATGTTCAAGGGCCATATATACTTCTGGTGTATTACTTCAGCCCAGAGACTATTCTGTTTAAGTAATAGCCAGCCCTGCTTGGCAGCCAAGGCTTGGGCAAACTCCGGGAGAGCTTTTAGGCCCCACCCCCCCATTTCTTTGGAGTAGTGATCAAGGACCATCTCGTCCAGGCAAAAATCTTTCCTTTTTTGTTGCCATTCCAAAGGAATCTGTTGCAAGTTTGTTGAATCCTATTAAGAATGCCCTTTGGGATCCATGTGAGAGACATCCAGTATACTGGGGTAGCCTCAAGGACAAATTTGATCAGCAGAAGTCTGCCTACTTTGGACAGGAGACGGTGATGCCAGCAGTTGATCCTCATTTCTATTTTGGAGATGAGCCAAGACCAGTTCTCTATTTTGTATCCATCTGGTTTTAGTCTGAAGCCCAGATATTTGATTCCATCAAGCAGATTAATTTCTAGGAACGGGAATTTCTGAGTCACCAGCAGAGATTCTTGATTTGTACACCCCGTCATGGACATAGTCAATTTCCTTCTGTTGATCTCCATTCCTGTGGCCTGACACAAGAGTTGGAGAATGTCATTTAGGGCAGTGGTGTCCCGCACACTCCCATTTATGAATATAAGAATATCATCTACAAAGAGTAGATGAGTAAGGTAATAATGCTCCATGATTTTGAGTCCACTGATATCGCCGTTCCTTTTTGCTGATGCTATGAGCCTGCTTAACCCTTCCATGACAATTAGAAAGAGAAGTGGTGATAGAGGACATCCTTGTCTGATTCCTCTGTTGATGTTGAACCGAGCGGAGGCCGAGCCATTGATGAGGATAGCGAAGGATGTTGAGGAGATGCAGCCCATAATCCAGTTTATAAGTATGAGTGGGAAGCCTATATGGGTGAGGACCATCTTCAGATAGAGCCAGTTAACTTTATCAAAGGCCTTGGCAAGATCAATCTTAAGGGATATGCCTTTGAGATTCTTATGCTTAATGGAATGTAGGGCTTCCTGAGCGGTGCCAATGGCCTCTTGGATATGTCGATTTTGGAGGAATGCAAATTGTTCAGCAGAGATGTGTGAAGACAGTATGGGCTTGATGCGGTTTGCTATGATCTTGGAAATGATTTTGTAGAGGCAATTGCATAAAGAAATTGGACGGAAGTCATTGAAGGATGTAGGGTCATCTGATTTAGGAATCAGGGCTATGTAGGTGAAGTTCATAGGTGGGTGTATGTGCCCTGTGATGCCGCTTTCTTCAATGACCTCCAATAAGTCCCTGCCTAGTAGATCGAAGAAAGTCAGGTAGAACTCCACTGGCCATCCATCCGGCCCTGGGCTTTTATCTCTCTTAAACCATTTGAGGGTGCTCTCCAATTCCTGTTTAGTAACAGGTTGTATGAGATCCTCAATATCCTCCTGACCAACAAAACTAGGGAAGTGGCCTGCAAGGTTGATGATATCTGGAAGATTGATGGCAGTCGGTGCTGTGAATTGCCATTTGAAGTGTGCAACTCCTAATTTGGCCAGTTGCTGGTGAGTAGTAGCCCATCCTTCAGGTTCACAGGGCAGTTGCCAGATAGTGTTTGATGCCTTTCTACCATTTGCAAGATTGTGGAAGTATTTGGTATTACTGTCGCCAGCTTTGAGCCAAATAGCTCTCCTTTTTAACCTCCACAGCTCCTCTTTTTCTTGTAAAATCTTGGATTTTTGTGCAACCAGCTGGTTCAGTAAAATTTTCGAATCCTTAGATAGATAGCCAGTCCCCTTTTCGTCCGTCAATTGCGCTATCTGAGCTTCTGTATCAATAAGCAACTGTTCATCTCTGAGTCGCTTCCTCCTAGCCCAGGTCTCAGTCATCTTCCTTAGCTCATTTAATCTGTCACAAAAATCCGCAGCTTTCCTCTGCTCTTGTAGAGGTGGTTGAGATCCCCAGTAATCCGAGACCATTTTAATAAATTCCTGGTCTAAGAGGAAACCAGCAAAAAATTTAAAAGGGGAGCGGGGCTTGACTTTTGCATCACTGATTTGAAGGAGGACTGGTAGGTGATCAGAGAGTCCTCCTGAGCTGACCCATTGTCTATACAGAGGGAGTAAAGGAATCAGTTCCTCATGCACCATAAACCTGTCCAGCCGTCTTCCCAGTGCTGCCTCCCCAGTTCTCTGATTATGCCAAGTTGGGACTTTCTTATTCATAGGAATATCAACCAGCCTATTTGCATCGATTAGTATACGCATCTGATCAGAGATGGGATCCGTCTGTGCATGATGTCCCCATGATTCTTCAACACCCAGGGAGAAGTTGAAATCACCGCCCAGAACGGTGGCCCTCGTAATGAGATTGCTTTCCAGAAAGTTTTGCCAGAAGGACAGCCTATTCTGGTTAGGACCATAGATGTTGATAATACGGATGGGGAAACCCAGCTCCCCCATGAAGATGTCCATTCCGAGGAAACCTCTGCCTCCCCAAGAGGAGAGAGGCTTTCCTTTTCTAGGATTTATGCCAATAGCCAGGCCTCCTGACCGTCCATTAGCATCAAGACCTTGAAATATCCAACCAGGGAGTAGGGTCTGTAGGGTTCGCACCGCCACCTCCGAGGTGCATAGGGTCTCCTGTAAGAAAAGTATGTCACATCTGGATTCCTGAATCAGTCGTTTTAGAGCCAAACGCTTTTTGGGGTTGGCTAATCCCCTACAGTTGAAGGAGAGCCAAATCATGGGGAACCACATGCCAGGGGCTCAATTGCTCTAAGTGCCCATTCTATGGTGTATTGTCGCCCTTGGGCAACATCAGCTACTACGCTTTGAATAGCCGAGTTGATTCGAGATGGACGACCCCTCTTAGGCTTGCGGTATCTGCCAGGGGAAGAGCCCAGGCCAAGCATTCTGGCACGGGCTCGAGGTCTGAGATGGTAGGGATGCGAACCGGAGCCGGCCGGGGAGGATGAGGGATCGGGGAGGCCCTGCTCCAGCTTGTGAGAGGAGGGAGTGGTGGAGAAGGTAGGGGGGGTGGAGCAATAGTGCAGAGGATGGAAGGTAATGGCACCTGGTCAATAAGAGGGGACCTCAAAGGGGAATGCATAACAGAATGCAATACATCAGATAAATTATGAGAACATGTGGGAGTAGATGCATTACCCAGATGAGATGGTGCAGTCTCCGCTGTCTTGGATCTGGTGCACGGCGGAGCAGGAGTGGATGTAGCCTTCCTTCGGGTGCTGGTCTTCTTGGCGCCTTCTGATACCACAATTGCAGGAGGATCAATATGAGTCTGTTCCCCTTCCCTAGGGTTGTTTTCTCCTTTGTTTTGATCCACTGTAGGCTGCTGTCTGGGTCCTTTTGTTTCCTCGGATGTCACCCCTGAAAGCAGAGGGTAATCTTTGTACAGATGGCCAATTTTGTGGCATCTGTGGCAATGAAATGAGACACCTTCATAGTCCAGCAGTTGCTTGCGAGAAAAGTGTTTGCGACGCAGGGTGATTTTCTCTTCCAGTCTCGGCCTAGTGTCGAGGTGAACCAGAATACGGGCCATGGTCATGATTCCAGTCTGCTCATAGGATTTGTCGTGCTCCAGGTAGGTGCCTAGCGCGTCACCTATTCTCTTGAAAACTTGCGGAGTCCAGAATTGCATGGGCAAACTAGGAAGTCGAACCCATATAGGTCCGGGCCCCAATTGTTCATGCTCCGGGTCGAAGAGAGGATCCCAACGCTTCAGTAGAACAGGTGCCATTTCAATATGCCAGTATTGGGAAAGTATCCATTGGGTATATTCAGGATTGTGAAAATGCAATGCAAACCATCCCCTCGTGAGAACCCTGATCACAGGAAGCTCCTTTAGGAGGGAACCCCAAATCTCCTCAGTCCATTGTTTTAATCTTTCGACTGAATAAGTGCGCCCTCTTACCCTGCCGACCAGAACCTTTCGGGCGTTTTCCAAAGCGTCCACCATCTGAACGTCTTCCCCAAGTGTAAGGTTGATATCTGAGTCAATAGCGCGAAGGCACTTGCCTTTTTTCAGCTTCTCCGATCGCTTTCCTATAGGGAAGTCCTTTAGGAGTCTGCGGCACGGATCAGAGGTGCTATGCTGTGCAGAGCCGGCTGAGCGGGCAGGAAGCGGCGACGTGTTAAAGCAACCCGAGCGAATAGGAGAACGGGGGTCAATATTGCTGGTGCCCGGAGGCAGTGATAAGGGGGGACGCTGAGTACCCAGGGAGGTTGACGGCATCAACGAAACGGATGAAGGGTTTGAGGTCGGTGGAGGCGGAGGGGGAGTAGGCAAAGAGGCCGGATTAGGGTTCTGGAGAGGCGTATCAAAGGATGGAGAAGACTGCAGGCAGGTACCCAGCAGATGGAGAGTAGCCGGAGAGAGGGGCGGACAATCGAGAGCCGGGATGTCAGCCAGGTTAACATCGGACTGCTTCTTTTTCCCCGGGAGCGGCAGTTGTGAATGTATGGAGGAGGCAGCTGTCTCGGAAACATGTTCTTTTCCCCAGGGTTTCATGGCGGGGCGATTATTATATGCCCATATGTCCTGTTGAGGTATGGGGTCCTCCTCGTAGTCCACGAGGTCCTCTTCGACCATATTACCTACAAAAAATTGTGATGCCCCAGATACCGACCAGAGAACCGACCGTCAGAGTTAAAGTAATACCTGTTCACGGGTTCAACGGAAAAAACCCGCAGGGAGTCCCAGGTGCCAAGAAAAACTGGGAATGGTTAGAGCGCTAACCCGGTCAAAGGTCCTGTGATGCCTGCCGCCTGTTTGTTAACCGCCATGGACACTGAGCGAGCTAGGGTCACCGCTAGGGTTAGGGTTTTGCCATTTTACCTCCAATTCAGAGCTCGCCTCATAGGAGTGGATCATTAGTTAATCGATCTCCCGATTGATTATCTGTTATTTGTACTGTTTCCATTTATTTAAGTTACGGATAATTCATTGTTTGGATTTGTTATGATTGAATCGATGTCTTACCTAGGATGCTACTTGGTTAGCTACATAAATCTCAAACTAAACTATTATAGTTTTATCTCTTAATTAGTTCTTTCAATGGCTTATATAAATCCATTTAGGGGAATTCTAAATGAAATTGAAATAATTGTTTGTTTTAAATAAGATTTTTATGTTGTTTTCATATTTTATTTGATGAATATGGCGCGACATTACCTATAATAAGTCATGGAATTCTTGCCTTCATACATAGTTTCTTGATTAGAGGATCAATGACATGAGTTATTCCAAAATATATATCTTCACACAAAATGGATGGGAAATATCATGTTCAAGATGACTAATCAAAGTGGACTAGAATATTAAGGACATTGGGAAAGAACATATAACCTTTAGAATAAAGACAAATATTTCCAAGGGGACTTTCTAAACAAAATGTAAAAGACATATAATGCAAATGAATACTACACAATGATGGTACAAAATACATGAATCCCAAACCAAAAATCAAAACATATATTATGTGTCCTTTCCCAAACTCACCTTGGATGATTTTAGGGTCTCATTTATAATAGGAAGAAGGTGTTTGAGTCAACAAAGTGAAGGAGTTGAAGGGAAGTGATGAAATACACAAAGTAGTAGAGTTGGCCAATAAGTAGTAGAAAAGAGTAAGAACCATGAAGAAGAAGAACCTGGAGAGAATTTCGACATGACATTGATCCATTGAATAATATATTCCCATGACTTTCAAGGAAGAAAAAATAAGCAACTTGATGAAGAAACAAAAGACAATGATAGTATGACAACTCCTACAGGTAGCCAAAATGGGAGCATGGATAAGAACAAAAAGTCATGTAAATATGATGAAAGAGAATGGCATACATACATTGGG
Source organism: Pinus tabuliformis (assembly GCA_031772625.1). Taxonomy (NCBI): domain Eukaryota; kingdom Viridiplantae; phylum Streptophyta; class Pinopsida; order Pinales; family Pinaceae; genus Pinus; species Pinus tabuliformis. The sequence continues at coordinate 17,507,242 of CM062818.1, read as the reverse complement.
TGTGGGGAAAGAACTAGAGGAAATGGAAGGAGAGAGAGGTAGAAGACTTGGTGTGACCTTTGGGACCATGATACGGGAAGCTAAATGTCTTGATCCTTAATTTTGCATGAAAAGTGACTTATTAAATGGATTAGGCTATAGTAAAAGATCTATAAGCTTATTCCTTGGATAATATGCATAAATATTAAATAAAAATACTCCAATACGTATCATGGAGTGCCTTTGTTGTTATAATATGATCATATGGATTAATAAGGCCAATCAATCCATTTATTTAAAGAGATCCTCAATATAAGATGGGTATTGAGGATGAAGAAAGGATATGAATTAATCACTTGTACTCTGTTTTGAATCACATGTTCTCATACCATTTGAGGGTATTTTCTTTATTGGTTGTTTATCAAAGGCTATCTTTGAAAGTGAGCCTTGAAATATCTAGTTTTACATATCCATTATGAATACATTATAGGATCACAAATATCACCAAAGATATATTTTAGGACTATAGGTGTAGTAGAGGTTATGTAGGTAAGATTTGTGCCTCATGGGATCATAAAATATGCAACATTCTATTTTAGAAGGATACTTTATAAGAATATTTTGTTGTCGCATAACCTCATTTTGGAGGATATAGACATCAGCAAATAGTTTGTTTGTATTTCATTTGGAGGATATGTAATGCAATCTTCAATAACTCATTTTTTAGAAGTCCTTTTATGGGCCATTGAATGTTGAAACTACGAGTCTAGATTAAATCTAAGGGCATTTCCATTAGGAAATATTACAATGATTGTGATCCTTAAGCTCATGATTAGATCATAATAAAATTATTGTTGACCTTTAGATAAGTGTGAATATGTTTCCTACTTTGCAAATTGTATGTTTATCTATAGAACATTCTTTCAAAAAGTAATTATTGTTGTGATTGTATTGTTTTCACTAATATGATATGATTAGATTTTATTATTAAAAGGTAAAAATAAACCATATCATACACTTCGTTACTTAGCATACATTAACACTATACTTAAAACCAATTCAATCATGAAACAAATACCATTAAAATTATTATAATGTGATTATGTTCATTACTTTAAGATTTACAATAAATTTATACACAAATTATTTCCTTGATTAGATTGGGAGAAAACTATTCATCCCATAATAGTTCAATGATTTAATGTCCTTCCTTAGTTAAACCCATCATAATTTCAAACCCTTAATGGTTTTCTTATGCATGGTTCCAACTTACTCACTAGTTGTGTGAATCATAAATGGGTAAGAAACCATTTAATTTATGTGTGGTGGATGCTTTCCATTGTTGAGTTGTGGTCATGAGTTGTTTTTTATTATATTTTAAAAGAGTGAGTCTTTTATTTTCATAAAATACAAGTCACCATGTAAACAAGTTGGCCAACAATCAATATGTACTAAATTGATCCATACTTATATGCCTCTAAAACAATAGACTATCCTTTCGATTCCCTCAAGTGACCCTCATTTGGACATCATCACAAGGCATCTTCTTATTCTTTCTTCTTTGGTTTAGTTTTCACAGGTCTAAGATTGGTTCATAAAGGTGGTTTGTACAAGTATGAAATTGTAGTGTCTAAGCTCAAACATGTGAAAAATAAAATTTGATTGGGGGCCTCAAGGTTGGAACAGGAAAATGTTTGTTGTAGCCACATGCATATAGGGTGCTCCCTGCGGCTAGAATGTTGCAGCCACATGCATGGTCACTAGATCCGTGAGACTGGGAACTAGGGTATTTTTTATATATGATAGTTTACCGCATGCTTGGGAACTTTGATTATGATCAATATTGTTGTTAGGCTCATCTCTTGGATATTGTTTAGTTGGTTTTGTTGGATAGTCTTGTGATTGAAGAATTAGATCATTGTACTCTTTCTTTGCTAAAAATTTTATGAAAATATATTAAGAAGAAGATTTTGAAATGGTTTCTCCCTTTGTGAGGTTTTTCCTTGGTCTTTGACCAAATTTTTGCATCTCTTATTATTGTTATTGATTTTTTATTTTCTATTGATTTTACTGTTCTATCTACAAATTATTTTTGATAATTGGAAGAATAAATTATGTTGAAAGATTGCTAGTAGAAGAAACTATTTGGGCTAATGTGATTGTAGCAACATATACCAACATAAAATTAACTTTGTTTCCAAGCTAAGGTGAAGGCAAGCCCAAGGAAACTAGAGACAAGAGAAATCATTCTTAAAATAAGCTGAAGAAATATCACCCCTATGAGGATACCTATGGTTCAAGAAGAATGGAAAAAATGAGGATGGATAAGACCTAAAAGAATGTTAGGGTTTGAAGGAAACCCTAGGAAATTTTTGTTCTCACAAGAGAAGGTTAGAGTTTGGGAGAAACCCTTGAATTAGTGTTAGATATGGCTTGGGTTCTATAACAATGAAACCGTAATATGATTTAGAGAAACCCTAGGAAGGGCATGTTATAGTTTTAGTGGTCATCAAAAAACATTGATGGATTGTCTTGGCTACCGATGAAAGAAGATGAAGGGTACATGTGGCACTTAAGAAGATACTTTTATTATACCAATAACATATATCTGATGGACAATGATGACTTATAAAGGTTGAGAGAGCAGATGGCTTCCTACAATCCTTGTTAAAGATAAGTAATTTTCAAGGCTTAAGTTATTCTTGATATGACTTGTTTAGATTTGTCATGTTTTGACTATTTTTAATTCCTTCTGCATGTGCAATACGTCTTGGATAAGGAAATTTAATCCTTATTAAGGATCATCGTGTTGTGGAAGCATTGCAGGAGGAGTTAGCACTCAGAGAGAGCTGAGAGTCTCCTACAATCTATATTAAAAGTTAAGTATTTTCTATGTTCAAGTCATCTCTCTATGTCACCATTCTTGTTAATCTACTCTTTTCAATTATAGGTGATTATTCATGCATGCTTATTTTATTTGATTCACTAACTTCTTGGATGAGGATGTGATCCATATTAAGGTCATCAAGAGTAGTGCAAGAAGAGCTAGTTCCTAAAGGGAGTTGGTGTAAGAAAATTCAGAGGAAGTTGGAGAAGGATAATGCAGGAGCCACTCTTATATCTAGAAGAGGATGATAGTCTCGTCAGAGGGAAGAAGACAAGGGTACTATTCCACTCCAACAAGATCAAGAATGATGGAATACATGGATATACTACTTGATGCATAAATATGAGGCTTTTGATATGCTTAAGGACTTCAAGGTGCTGATAGAAAATAAAATAGGGAAGAAGATCAAGGTCTTCAGATTTGACAATGGTAGAGAGTATATGTCAAATAAGTTCGTCGGTTATTGCAAGAAGGCTGGAACCAAGAAGGAAACTATTGTACCTTATCATCCCAAGAAGAATGGAGTGGTCAAAAGAAAGAATAGGTCCATATGGGAAACTCTCTTAGCCATGATGCATGATCAAAAGTTGTCAGAGTTCCTTTGGGGAGAAACTACAAATACAATAATCTATGTTCAAAACAAGTTTCCTCATCAAGATTTGGATAACAAGACTCCCTAAAAAGTACTCATAGGTATGAAGCTCGACATTGGACATCTCAGGGTATTTGGCTGCCCCATGTATTTCCATGTGCCAAAGGATAAGAGGAAGAAGTTGTAGCCAATAGAAAGAAATGTATATTTTTTGGTTATTGTTGTTGGTTATCTATCTATCTATATATATATATATATGCAAAGGAAGATCGATTTTAGCAGGGATGTAACTTTCAATGAAGATGTTTCCATTAGAAAAGCAAGGGATCCTCCTTTGCCCCCTCCTGTTGAGAATAAAGGTGATAATGTCATTCTAGATAGTGCTTTTGTGTTGGAATCTAAGAAGGATATTGTTGATAATCCCATGGAACCTATGGACCCCTTGGATCCTCTTCCAAGTGATCCCCTGCCAGGAAGAGATCATTATGGCTTTGTGAGATAAGAGATATGTCCCTACCAAAAGGACCTTTAGAGAATGCAAGAAGCCATGTCGCTATGTGGGATATGTAGTAGCTATGAGCACTATGATCTAGGTTGAACCTTCTACCTTTGATAAGTTGTGAAAGAACAACTTTCGAAGCATGAATCGATTATGGATAATGATATATGGGATGTTGTGCCAAGACTTAATGGAAAAAATTTCATAACTTAAAAATAGCTATATAAGATCAAGAATGGAGCTAATGGAAGCATTGAGAAGTGCAAAGCAAGGTTCATGGCTCGAGGTTTCTCCTATAAAGAGGGAGAAGACTATGACAATATATTTTCTCCCATTTCCCTCTACACCACTACTAAATCAATTGTTAGTTAAGGATGGACTTCACCAGATGGATGTAAAGATGACATTTATTCATGGAAGAAGTATATGTTGAGTAGCCTCAAGGATTTGAAGTGAAGGATAGTAAGGCTCATGTTTGTAGGATGAAGAAAGCACTATATGGTTTGGAGAAAGCCCCCGAGGCTAGTATGCCCATATTGATAGTTATCTAGTGAAGCTTGGAAGCTGTTAGAGTCGGTCTGTTCATCCCTCCGTCAGAGATCAAATCCTCTTGTTGCATTTCATTTTAGGTGTCCCATTCAGCTCGATCACTTACATTCCATTAGGAGCATCGATCCTCTGACGGAAGGGTCTTGTCGCCATACTTCCCTCATGTCATTCACCTGCTGGTTGATGTCTATTCATTTTAAAAAAACAAACATATATAGTCTTCTTTTCATTAAAAATTGCAAAAGTTGTCTTTAAGGTTTCAGTGTCAAGCAGGTCTAGGGTTTCATTAGGGTTTTGTCAATAAATACTTCAGAGTGTCCAATAATCACCAGCAGTCCATGAGGATGTTTTATCATCAATAAATTTTGTTAATAAGTGTTATAAAATGTGTTTTTCCTCAAAAATCTGTTTTGAGGAAAAAATGGAGCATCTAGCCTTATTTGTACAAAAATCATGTAAATTTTGTTTTTGTCATTCCAAATTCCTTCATCTGCACCCTGGTTTCTTTCCTTAGCCTAAGAAGCTCCAAACACCTGCAAAGACAAGCCAAGCTCAGGTCATTTCGCTCATTACAAAGTGAAAAAGTAGTCAAAAAGGTCCAAAACAGAGGTTGAAATAAAAGTTATTTGCAAAACATTATGAAAATGGGTTTTTGGAAAAATTAATTTGAAAAGCCAATGTATAAAACATGTCTCCAAGTTTTGAAAGTTCATTTTCATGCCAAGAACAAAGAGGAAGCAACTCAAAGCAACTTTTGTGAAGAATTGAGAAATTAGGTGAAATTGGAAGAAAATTGGCCAGCACGGTGCACTGGGCAGAAGGTACGGTGCACTAGTGAGGCGCGACACATTGGGCCTCAGAACCCAGTGCAAAATAACACTGGCGCGATGCACTGGGAAGGCACAGCGCATTGGGCGAGCTACGTGGCACACACAACTAAAGGCATGAAATTGCTAAGAATTGTTCCCAATTGCCAATAATTCACACGGATTCACCAGGTAAAGCCTCCATCTTGGTGTTTCATTCAATTTTGTGATAGGCTATGGTGGTTTATGGATGATAATAGTTAAAACAAAAACATCAAAACCTACCTCCTAAATTACCTCAAGGAAACTTGCTGTTAGGGTTTCAAAATAATTGTTTTGTCACCAAAATCACTCCTCCATCCCTTTCTCCCTTGTTTTCATCATTCCCTAAGTTTCCTTACCCCCTAGATTCCTTATTTCCTTCTCCAAAATTCTTTTTCCCAAATTCTCAAATCCAAAACCTCAAACCCTAACCCTACACAAAAATTCCTAATCCCATACATAAAACCCACAAACCCTCCCATATTTCCCTAACAAAATCTATCCCAATAGCCCCTAATCTCTCACTATTTTCCTCTCTCCTAACAGTCCATTGTTTCATTGTTTCCCCTTGGTGGCAGAGGTTAAGCACATCACTAAAGAGCAATCCGACACAGTTTCATACACCAGCATCTATTTCTCTAAGGAAATTTGTATAGCAGCAGTTATGTCATCGAGTCATTCATCTGATTATGGAGTGGAGACTCAAAATGACTCACCAACAGGAGTACATGCACCTAGGAGACCTCATAAAGGTGGCAAAACATTTGGGAGATTTACCAAGCTGCCCAAAGGAGGAGGGTGTAGTTCACTTCACTTGAGCAAGAGATTAATGATGATCGGGAGTCTTGGCTCAAAAGAGTCAACATAGACTTAGAGAGACTACTGGACAAGGCTGATAAGGACAAAGCATTGCTGAGACACATGGCTTTCCACTACATGGCACAGAACAAAGTTTGCAAGGCAAGAATAAGGAATCTAAAGGCAAAATTAAAGAAGGCAATAAGGAAGAAAAAGAGGCAAAAGGAGCATGATCATATTTAGATATTGGCCGAGTAATACTTGGTCCATCATAGCTCTTGATGAAGAAGTTACAACCCAAATTTGAAGAAATTTGGAGCAATTTTTGAATTTTGAAAATTTTTTGCACTAAAAAACAGGGTTTTCCTCCCTATGCGCCGTGCCACATGGCGCTCGCTTTTGCTAGAGGGCTCCAAATCACAGAATCTTTGCATTTTTGGATTTTTCATGAAAATTTATGCTTGCCTACTTATGGCCAAGAAGTTTGGGCAGGTTTTGAGCCCTCAAAATGTCAAAAAACACTCAAAAATGACCTCACTGCCCCTATTTTGACACACAAGAAGCAGTCTTGGGATATTTGATATTTGGAGGGGCAAATGGACACCAAATCCAAAAATTCGACCTGAGTTGGAAAGTATATAGGCAGGGCTTTCCAACGAGCTATCATGAGATAAATTTGGACTTCGGGAACGGCCTCAAAATCAGCTCCAAAGTTGTGCTACGCATAGAGCTTTTGGGCGCGGCGCATAGAGAATTTTGGCCTATTTTTCACTCAGCAGCTCAGAAATTCACCTAGTTTTGACCAGTTTCACTTTTCCATGTAAATCTTGATCTAATTGGATTTAATTTCATGACCATGGTGTAATTTTGGCACATATTTACTTGTTTTAGTAGATTCATTCACTAAAAAGTGAAAAACAAATGAATGAATCAGTTTCCTTTTATATAGAGGCAAGTTGTTTCATTGCCTATTTTTCAGTTCCTTGTTTAGATATGGTTGAAACATCTCGTAGAATGATGAGCTCGACCCATAGAGGCATGGGAAGGAGTTAGTCTTGTCTATATCATGTAATTTCTCAGTCATTTTCATGGTTGGACACTTGGGATTGCTTGGCACATTATTGTACATTTTATCTCTGCATTTTTGGCAAAGGAAAGACCAGGATTTTGCTGCACTTGTTGGGATCCATGTGGCTCTGTGTTTTGATGGTGTTTTTCTCTAATTAATTGTAAGTTCACTGATGTTTATGTGTATCATTTTCCCTTCTCTTTTCTTCTGAAATTTAAACAAATGAGTGATTAAGGTAGAATTCATTGGACTGCTGTGCTCTGCCTTGAAATTTGATGCAGGACCAACCTGCAATACCCAAAATCTTTTTCTATCTTGCACATCAACATGCATCTCAGCATAAAAATTTTAATACCATGCAAATTCACCCCCTGCCATTATCATTGCGGAAACTATCTTCAACATATGTTTCAGCTCCATAACCCAGTAATCAACCTTTTCATTCATTTAAACACATACTTTAGTTGGCACAATGTGCCCATCATCTTAGAATACAATAAAACAAAATGCGCCTTAAACTGGCAAATTAATACCCCTCTCTATTTCAGAACGCTGCATCGATTTTCATCACTTCTGCAAAGGCAATTCTTAGTCGGAGGATTCTGCCTCTGCAATTGATCATTCTTTTCAATATTACAATAGATCTGCCTACAGTAAATACAGATATGCTTACCATGAATATCTATGCAAACTCGAGTGCGCCCTCTCCAACGCTCTCACACCTCCATCTCAACTTTCGGTCTGCCCATTTCATATGTACACAGAGTTTGATTAAAGTCAATATCAATTCATTCGACACATCTATCGACTTAACAATAGTGGATTTTTCCAACAAGGCCAAAGTGTTTCCCATTCTCCATCCGGCCTACATAACTCAGGCTTAAAAAAACAGGTGTCGGGCTCACAGTTAACGTTTCAACCATATTTTATTTTGATTAAAAGAAAATCAAAGTTCCACAATCTGCTCAGACAATTTACATACCTTCCGTTTCACTGAAAGAGCGCAAACCTCCGTGTTAACCCAATTTCATAGTTCTATTTACAGTGTTGCTTCTCAACTCAATTGCATTTCACTTACCATTCTGTCAAATTCAAGGATTTCTTCCATCGACCCTTCTGCTCTACGTTTGTTTTAATAACACGATGACAATCGACCTTTGGAACCACGCCTTTCCTGATGTTGTGGATTGGCTCCACGATTTTAATTATAAACAACTGATTTAACAACGCACCAACACACCATAATTACTCAGATTTTAATTGCTTGTATCCACTCCTGCAAAACAAAACTCAACGCAACCTTATATCATCCAGCTTACCACTCACTCACTTGCTCATCGACCTCTGTCAGCTATTGATTCCAGACAACGCTTTTTACATACATTAAAAACCATTCAAGTGGCAATTTGACACGATTTCTATATCATTTGATTTCAACGTTATTCTGTGCCCAAATTGTCACACCAATGCTACAGCTATTACAGAAATTAATACTCTACTGCTCGCAGAACTATTTCTGAATCGAACCTTGTCCAATTTGAGGTATATTCAGTTCCACACATCAAATAGTTTTCAGCCTTACTGTTTACCCAACGATCCATCAAAATCATAGATTCAATTACATATAAATCAAACACTCATTCACACCAAGATTCAGCGCTCGATTCAAAGTATTCTGTCTTCAACAGTTTTACATTTAACTCATAAACAATGATTTCACAACACCGAATATTATAAAACGTGCACTCTCAATTTAAAACTTAGTTACAAAAAACCACTCCATAAATGGAACCACACAATTCTGAAAACACACTGTTTTTTTATTATTAACAAATGCAAATACTTACAACGCTGGTCTTTGCCGAATATTCAACATTTAGACTATACAAACTCCTCAAAGGCATCCAATCAGAAAACCTCTCAAATCTGAGCTTTCGCTCCTCTCAAAAACCCCTCATATTTATACATAGATAATGCATTTAATTCACTCAAAATATCTCTCCACCTAATCCTCAACTAATCTATGTTTTAGGTGTGGACTCAACAAAGTCCTATACATAGAATTCCTAATCTCTAATTTTGCTCCTAAACTATTTCTCTCATATCCTTTTAATCAATAAAAGAATATTTACAAAATCCTCACTTTTCCAAATTATCTCCTATTTTATTAAAAATAACAAATTAATTAATAAAATAATAAAAATGTCACACCCCCCTTTTATCACATATTTACAAATGAAAAATGGCCTTGATGCTCCTGCATCAGACACCCAACGTTAAAATTAATCATGATCGCCTGATCATGTGTTCGGATCTGTGTATGCCTAGATCCCATATCTTGTGCTGCAAATTTCCTCTTGCCACTGCTTCTTTTTGATGTTCTTCTCCAGGTTTCCACACTTTATGTTGCATTGCTTCACTGGCTGTGCTCTCGCAATCTTTTGTTGTCTTTCTTTTGCTGCTTCTCCTTTGTTTTACTGCTGCTGGCCTCTTCCGGGATTCTTTCATCGTCATCCGCCTCATCAGTTCAATTTCTCTGTCTAACAGACTTTCTCCAGCATCTTCAATAAAATCTGTATTCACAAAACAATTGTTAGAATAAAAACCATAAGGCTTTAGCGCCCCCATAGATGTTACTGCTGTCAGTGTTGCCTCAGCTGTCACCATAAATGTCGCCCCACATGTTGCTCTAGCTGTCACTATGGATGTTGCGGCCTCCCAATCTTCCTGTCCCTCTGCAACATTCCTTTGCTCATCATCAGCAATTTCATCAACATGCTGCAAATTAACTCCAGCATAATCTCCATCTTCTCTTTCGACAATCTTCAGTAATTGTCCATTATCATCTTGATTGATTCTGGCAATCCAATCAAGTTTTGCAAACACTGTAGCTTCATCTTGTACTACTGTAGTAGCTCCAAAATTTTGTACACCAGTCTTCTCTTGGCTATACAGACAAGCCAACTCTTTCTTGTCACCTATGGTAACAAATTTCTGCATATGAGACATGACTGTCTCATCCTCTACCTGTAACAGTTCTTCTTCTTCCAAGACAATCTCAAATGATGGACTGTCTTCTACATCACCTGTAAACACAATCAAGTTGTCAGCATCAAAATCACAATCAGTCACCAAGTTTTCTCTCTGCAGCTCCAAGTCTTCTTCAGGACTCAGCAAATCTTCACTAGTTTTCTCCTCAGCTTTCTCTGACAACACTTCCGTATGCTGCTCTGAGTTCCTTTCCAACTCCTCTGTCAGCACATCAGTATGCTGATTTGCATTCACCATGAGACTGTCAACTAGTCTCTCCTTCTTACCATCCTCTGCTTCATGACTGTCCTTCATGAAAACTTTCCTGTCTTGCTTCCTCAGCAAATTAACCTGCACATAAGTCCTCTGTCTCTCCAACTCTCTTCTCTGGAGATCTAGTTTCCTATACAATTCAACAACTTCATTAGGAGTAGAACTTGGAAACTTCACACGATTTTCCATACCTTCACTAGTGCTTGACCAATCATCAGCTGGTCCTTCTCTTTCTGCATCAACATCCTGATTAGACTCCTTCGTCTTCATCTCCTTCTGAGATCTTGCTATCTCAGCATCGATCTGAACAGCCTTCAGATTCAACTTTTCTTGAACAAACTCTAAAGCTTGTTCATCTCCCTGTGTTGTACCTGCAAACATACACAACTCATTAGTTTTTAAATCACAAGACTTTTCAGTCTTGACTGCTTCCTCCAATTCCATCTCTGGCTCAAGAACTCTAAGTTCCTTTTTCAACAAGGCAATCACAATTTGCCTCAACCTCCTCTGCAATTGTCGCCAAATCACTCTCTTTCCCTTCAGTGGAAAGATCCATCCTCTATTCTGGTTTTCCCGCTCTTGCAGCCATTCTTCTAGTACCTGCAATTGTACCTTCATTACTGCAATTTCTCTTCTTCTGACCTCATCAGTCATCTCACCTTTATGGCATTCCTCTGAACCTCTTCTCTGATCCTCCATGATCATCTTCTCCATGAGTTTCTCACTCACCATGAGTTGTACTAGCCTCTACAACAGCAATCTCTTCTGCTGCCACTTACCTCACCAAGCTCTCCTCACTCAGTCTTTTGGTAAGTACTTGGTTCACTGCCTCTGGAACCTTTCGAGCACTCTCTCTGCTCTCTTCAGGCTATCTCTTCAACTCACCTTCTTCTTCAGGACACTGCAATTGTCCTCTTTATCCAGCCTTTAGCTGAATGCCAGGTTCACTGCCATCATCCTCTCTGCAACCATAAACTTCATTTACAAATTTCAAATCAGAAAAATCATCTCACCTCTTAAGATCTTGCATGATCTTGTCCTCCTTTCGTTTCTGCCATCCTGTTCACTGCATTTGTGTAGTTTGCATATCAGATTTAAAAATCTGATCTTTCAATCATTCATCACACATTCAAAAATACATTTCAGTTCTCAACTGTACTCATTCAAAAACAAACATCTTCAACAGAGCATTCCAGCTCTGATACCAAAAATGATGCAGGACCAACCTGCAATACCCAGAATCTTTTTCTATCCTGCACATCAACATGCATCTCAGCATAAAATTTTTAATACCATGCAAATTCACCCCTTGCCATTATCATTGCGGAAACTATCTTCAACATATGTTTCAGCTCCATAACCCAGTAATCAACCTTTTCATTCATTTAAACACATACTTTAGTTGGCACAATGCGCCCATCATCTCAGAATACAATAAAACAAAATGCGCCTTAAACTGGCAAATTAATACCCCTCTCTATTTCAGAATGCTGCATCGATTTTCATCACTTCTGCAAAGGCAATTCTTAGTCGGAGGATTCCGCCTCTGCAATTGATCATTCTTTTCAATATTACAATAGATCTGCCTACAGTAAATACAGATATGCTTACCATGAATATCTATGCAAACTCGAGTGCGCCCTCTCCAACGCTCTCACACCTCCATCTCAACTTTCGGTCTGCCCATTTCATATGTACACAGAGTTTGATTAAAGTCAATATCAATTCATTCGACACATCTATCGACTTAACAATAGTGTATTTTGCCAACAAGGCCAAAGTGTTTCCCATTCTCCATCTGGCCTACATAACTTGGGCTTAAAAAAAACAAGTGTCGGGCTCACAGTTAACGTTTCAACCATATTTTATTTTGATTAAAAGAAAATCAAAGTTCCACAATCTGCTCAGACAATTTACATACCTTCCGTTTCACTGAAAGAGCGCAGACCTCTGTGTTAACCCAATTTCATAGTTCTATTTACAGTGTTGCTTCTCAACTCAATTGCATTTCACTTACCATTCCATCAAATTCAAGGATTTCTTCCATCGACCCTTCTGCTCTACGTTTGTTTTAATAACACGATGACAATCGACCTTTGGAACCACGCCTTTCCTGATGTTGTGGATTGGCTCCACGATTTTAATTATAAAGAACTGATTTAACAACACACCAACACACCATAATTACTCAGATTTTAATTGCTTGTATCCACTCCTGCAAAACAAAACTCAACGCAACCTTATATCATCCAGCTTACCACTCACTCACTTGCTCATCGACCTCTGTCAGCTATTGATTCCAGACAGCGCTTTTTACATACATTAAAAACCATTCAAGTGGAAATTTAACACGATTTCTATATCATTTTATTTCAACGTTATTCCGTGCCCAAATTTTCACACCAATGCTACAGCTATTACAGAAATTAATACTCTACTGCTCGCAGAACTATTTCTGAATCGAACCTTGTTCAATTTGAGGTATATTCAGTTCCACACATCGAACAGTTTTCAGCCTTACTGTTTACCCAACGATCCATCAAAATCATAGATTCAATTACATATAAATCAAACGCTCATTCACACCAAGATTCAGCACTCGATTCAAAGTATTCTGTCTTCAACAGTTTTACATTTAGCTCATAAAGAATGATTTCACAACACTGAATATTATAAAACGTGCACTCTCAATTTAAAACTCAGTTACAGAAAACCACTCCATAAATGGAACCACACAATTCTGAAAACACACTGTTTTTTTTTATTAACAAATGCAAATACTTACAGCGCTGGTCTTTGCCGAATATTCAACATTTAGGCCATCTACAAACTGCCCGAAGGCATCCAATCAGAAAACCTCTCAAATCTGAGCTTTCGCTCCTCTCAAAAACCCCTCATATTTATACATAGATAATGCATTTAATTCACTCAAAATATCTCTCCACCTAATCCTCAACTAATCTATGTTTTAGGTGTGGACTCAACAAAGTCCTATACATAGAATTCCTAATCTCTAATTTTGCTCCTAAACTATTTCTCTCATATCCTTTTAATCAATAAAAGAATATTTACAAAATCCTCACTTTTCCAAATTATCTCCTATTTTATTAAAAATAACAAATTAATTAATAAAATAATAAAATTGTCACACCCCCCTTTTATCACATATTTACAAATGAAAAATGGCCTTGATGCTCCTGCATCAAAATTTTGTTTAATTTTACATGTTTTCATCTGTTTGAGGAGGACTCTTGAGACCCTCTTACCCTCCTTAGCCCCTCACCAATTTGATCCATCCATTCATTCAATCTAAAGCATAAAAATGATCGCCTTCCTTGCCCCAATCAGAACTCTGCAAAAACTAGGCCTTATCCCCGCACCCAAAAGTGCCTTTCCCTTTTTTCCAACAAAACCCCCTAAAATCAAATCAAATCCTTACACTTCATACCTAGACTAAGATTAGCTTTTATTTCAGTCATCTCAAGCCCCATTGATTATCTTTTTCTAAGATTGACCTGGAGAGAGCCCTCTCCTGTCCTCGTAGGGCTAGCTACGAGGCTGAGCGTGGTTTGATGTGGACCTAGAACCTTGCCTTTTTAGCTTGAGGCAAATCTAGGCTCTAACATAGTGGCGACCATACTGGGGAAGAACGTTTATTTTCATTGTTTGGCTTTATAGAATATAGACGGAGCTTGAAGTTAGCCAGGTAGCCTTCGAAACACTTTTGCTTTGCATTAGCGCAAGTAGATAAAAGTTGCTTCAGTCAATCTTCGGTCTAGTCTTATAAGATGAACATATGATCTAAACAATCACCCCAGTACATGTATCAAGTTAGATCTGATGGTTGATGGCGGACAACGATCAGACATAAGAAGGCTGAAATCATTCACCTGGTGACTCCTGTAAATACTCCACTGGAGGATTAACTCTTTCTCTGAGAAAATGGAAGGATCTTACACAAAGTTCGGGTATCCAAAGTTGAATGGTATTCAAGATCTAGTTCGCTTTCTTGTAAATTACTTCTTTGCTGTTCTTGAAGTTGTCCTAAAAGTTTTTCAGAATTTTTTGTATGATAAAGGTGATCAAAATCTTCACTCGATCTATTCAAAAAGTGTAAATACTGAGTTTCCCTTTGATCCTAGCCTCCTTACTTTTCCCACATCTCATGATGACTCTCTTCAGCGTGATGAGCCTAAAGAAAACAAACCTAATCCTGTGGCTCTTGTATATACTCCTACACCTTTTATAGTCCCGGAGGTCTGCGCTCGAGTACAGTGATCAACCGACACATATAAGCTATGACAATGACAAGGAAAGTGCAGCAAATTTTTAAGTAAGTGAAGGATCTTTGCCTTTTTGTTTTGATTCATTTCAGTTCATCAGAGACAACTTCCATGCAATCATAAATCAGCTGTCAACAAGTCTTGATTTGCACCATCTTGAAGGCAATAAAAACCTTGTTCAAGACTTCTCATATTCAGATTTCCAACCCCCAAATGCCATTGATTGTCAAGTTGCACATGAAGACATGGAAGTTGGCACATATGATCAAATAATACAAGATGATTCCATACCATTTTGTTTTGAATCATTTCAGTTTTTGAAGGGTAAATTGCACAGTAAATCTTCAAATGAACAGCTTGTAGGAAGGACAGATAGCGAAATTCTTGAACAAGTTATTAATGAGGAATATTCCCCTGAAATGATAGATGAAATCATTTTGGATACAAAACCCTCCCTAACACCAGATTTGTAGCCACCAAACGCAATTGAAGATCAGATTATAGATGAAGGCGTGGAATTGGAAATACATGATCTAATGATGAAAGAGGATTCTGTACCCTTTTGTTTCGAAGCATTTCAATTTATAAGGCAAAATCTTCGTAATATCTCTAAAGAAAAAAATGAACAGCTAGTAGGATGTCATACAGTTTCAATAGATACATCGCAACAGTCTTCTCAAGTTTTTGATGATCCTATTGCTCGTGTGTTAGATGATGTTTGCTGTAAAAGTTCTTCTCCATTAGCTAACCATGTGATAGAAGAGAATGTTGATAATAATCTGATTCAAAGGTCACCTTCATTGTCTTGTTTAACAGAGTTTTCATTACAAGGCTCAGATCAAGGTTTGCAGTCATATGAGGAGATTGATAAAGGAGACTTTTGTTCTGTTTGGAATCAGCAACATAGTTTGGTTATTCACGAAATTCAGGATCCTTTTGAAAGCCTGCTACTATCACCAAAGAAAGACAGTTCAGATGTGAGGAAAAGTTTAATATCCAGCTATGAAGATTACTTTGACCAAAGCAGTAATGTGTTAATGGAAATCAATAGCGATGCTTATGAAGATCCTTTCGCAGTATTCTTAAAGTCATCTAGTCAACTCATGATTTGCAAGTTTATCAGCGGTCAACTTGATTCTGACTTTCCATGGGAGTTGTCGTTCAGTAGTTTTCTCTTGTTGTTCCTAAGTGAGCACTTGCGGAGAATTTAAATATCAGCCATGATGCTTTCATGGTTGCATTGGTTGTTTCATTTCACTTGATCAGGTGATGAATGAAACTGTTAGAGTAGGTTTTAATGAATAAGCTCTACTTTGATCATCATTTCCAGTTTGTCGGTTGTGTTTAAGTGTCGCTTTAGTTTTTAATTGAGTGAGAGTCAATTTGTGTCGTCAAGTCATCAGTTTTCAGTCATGCATTTTAGCTTGAGGTTTTGACTCCAATGACCAATGGATGAAGGCACTGTCTGCTCTCCCAAAGATCTATAGTTCTTGGCACCTCCAAGGAGCTACCATCCCCATTGGAGCCAATGTTAGAGTCGATCTGTTCATCCCTCCATCAGAGATCAAATCCTCTTGTTTCATTTTATTTTAGGTGTCCCATTTAGCTCGATCACCTACATTCCATTAGGAGCATCGATCCTCTGACAGAAGGGTCTTGTCGCAATACTTCCCTCATGTCATTCACCTGTTGGTTGATGTCTTTTCATTTCAAAAAAACAAACATATACAGTCTTCTTTTCATTAAAAATTGCAAAAGTTGTCTTTAGGGTTTCAGTGTCAAGTAGGTCTAGGGTTTCATTAGGGTTTTGTCAATAAATACTTCAGAGTGTCCAATAATCACCAACAGGCCATGAGGAAGTTTTATCGTCAATAAATTTTGTTAATAAGTGTTCGAAAATGTGTTTTTCCTAAAAACTCTGTTTTGAGGAAAAAATAGAGCATTTAGCCTTATTTGTACAAAAATCATGTAAATTTTGTTTTTGTCATTCCAAATTCCTTCATCTGCAAGAGTTTTGAGGAAAAAACAGAGCATTTAGCCTTATTTGTACAAAAATCATGTAAATTTTGTTTTTGTCATTCCAAATTCCTTCATCTGCAACCTGGTTTCTTTCCTTAGCCTAATAAGCTCCAAACACTTGCAAAGACAAGACAAGCTCGGGTCATTTCGCTCATTACAAAGTGAAAAAGCAGTGAAAAAGGTCCAAAACAAAGGTTGAAATAAAAGTTATTTGCAAAACATTATGAAAATGGGTTTTTGGCAAAATTAATTTGAAAAGCCAATGTATAAAACATGTCTCCAAGTTTTTAAAGTTCATTTGCATGCCAAGAACAAAGAGGAAGCAACTCAAAGCAATTTTTGTGAACAAGTGAGAAATTTGTTGAAATTGGAAGAAAATTGGCTGGCGCGGTGCACTAGTGAGGCGCGACGCATTTGGCCTCAGAACCCAGTGCAAAATAACATGGGCACAACGCACTGGGAAGGCACGGCGCATTAGGCGAGGTGTGCGATGCACATAGCTAAAGGCCCGAAATTGCTAAGAATTATTCCCAATTGCCAATAATTTGCACGGATTCGCCAGGTAGAGCCTCCATCTTGGTGTTTCACCCAATTTTGTGATAGGCTATGGTGGTTTATGGATGATAGTAGTTAAAACAAAAACATCAAAACCTACCTCCTAAATTACCTCAAGGAAACTTGCTGTTAGGGTTTCAAAATCATTGTTTTGTCACCAAAGTCACTCCTCCATCCCTTTCTCCCTTGTTTTCATCATTCCCTATGTTTCCTTACCCCCTAGATTCGTTAATTCCTTCTCCCAAATTCTTAAATCCAAAACCTTAAATCCTAACCCTACACAAAAATTCCTAGTCCCATACATAAAACCCCCCAAACCCTCCAATATTTCCCTAACAAAATCTATCCCAATAGCCCCTAATCCCTCATTGTTTTCCTCTCTCCTAACAGTCCCTTGTTTCATTGTTTCCCCTTGGTGGCAGAGGTTAAGCACATCACTAAAGAGCAGTCCAACACAGTTTCATACACCCGCATCTATTTCTCTAAGGCAATTTGTATAGCAGCAGTTATGTCATCTGGTCATTCATCTGATTATGGAGTGGAGACTCAAAGTGACTCACCAACAGGAGTACATGCACCCAGGAGACCTCATAAAGGTGGCAAAACATTCGAGAGAGTTGCCAAGCTGCCCAAAGGAGGAGGGTGTAGTTCACTTCACTTGAGCAAGAGATTAATGATGATCGGGAGTCTTGGCTCGAAAGAGTCAACATCCACTTAGACTGTTGGACAAGGCTAATAAGGACAAAGCATTGTTGAGACACATGGCTTTCCACTACATGGCATGGAACAAAGTTTGCAAGGCACGAATAAGGAATCTAAAGGCAAAATTAAAGAAGGAAATAAGGAAGCAAAAGAGGCAAAAGGAGCATGATGATCTTCAGATATTGGCCAAGGAATCCTTGGCCCATCATAGCTCTTGATGAAGAAGGTCCAGCCCAAATTTCAAGAAATTTGGAGCAGTTTTTGCATTTTGAAATTTTTTTGCACTAAAAAACAGGGTTTTCCTCCCTATGCGCCGTGCCACATGGCGCTCGCTTTTGCTAGAGGGCTCCAAATCATAAAATCTTTGCATTTCTAGATTTATAATGAAAATTTATGCTTTCCTACTTATGGACAAGAAATTTGGGCAGGTTTTGAGCCCTCAAAAGCTTAAAAAACACTCAAAAATGACCTCACTGCCCCTATTTTGACACACAAGAAACAGTCTTGGGAGATTTGATATTTGGAGGTGAAAATAGACACCAAATCCATAAATTCCACTTGGTTTGGAAAGTAGACAGGCATGGATTTCTAACGAGCTATTATGAGCTAAATTTTGACTTCTAGAAGGGCCTCAAAATCAGCTCCAAAGTTGTGCTACGCATAAAGATTTTGGGCGCGGCGCATAGAGAATTTTGGCCTATTTTTCACTCAGCAGCTCATAAATTCACCTAGTTTTGACTAGTTTCAATTTTTCATGTAACTCTTGATCTACTTGGATGTAATTTCATGACCATGGTGTAATTTTGGCACATATTTACTTTTTTTAGTAGATTCATTCACTAAAAAGTGAAAAACAACTGAATGAATCAGTTTCCTTTATATAGAGGCAAGTTGTTTCATTGCCTATTTTTCAGTTCCTTGTTTAGATATGGTTGAAACAGCTCCTAGAATGATGAGCTCGACCCCTAGAGGTATGGGAAGGAGTTAGGCTTGTCTATATCATGTAATTTCTCAGTCATTTTCATGGTTGGACACTTGGGATTTCTTGGCACATCATTGTACATTTTATCTCTGCATTTTTGGCAAAGGAAAGACCAGGGTTTTGTAGCACTTGTTGGGATCCATGTGGCTCTATCTTTTGATGGTGTTTTTATCTAAGTAATTGTAAGTTCACTGATGTTTATATGTATCATTTTCCCTTCTCTTTTCTTCTGAAATTTAAACAAATGAGTGATTAAGGTAGAATTCATTGGACTACTATGCTCTGCCTTGAAATTTTGCTTAATTTTACATGTTTTCATCTGTTTGAGGAGGACTCTTGAGACCCTCTTTCCCTCCTTAGCCCCTCACCAATCTTATCCATCCATTCATTCAATCTATAGCATAAAAATGATCGCCTTCCTTGCCCTAATCAGAACTCTTCAAAAACTAGGCCTTATCCCCGCACCCAAAAGTGCCTTTCCCTTTTTTCCAACAAAACCCCCTAAAATCAAATAAAATCCTTACACTTCATACCTAGCCTAAGATTAGCTTTTATTTGAGTCATCTCAAGCCCCATTGATTATATTTTGCTGAGATTGACCTGGAGAGAGCCCTCTCCTGTCCTCGTAGGGCTAGCTATGAGGTTGAGCGTGGTTTGATGTGGACCTAGAACCTTGCCTTTTCAACCTGAGGCAAATCTAGGCTTTAACAGAAGAAATGTTGATTTGAACCTCTATTTCAATGTAGTCCAAGGTATGCCTTTGATTTTAGTTTTATACCTTGACGATCTATTATTGACAGGTAGTGAGCCCCTGATGCTCGATTGTAAAAGGGAGTTGGAATCTGAATTCGAAATGAAGGATATTGGTATGATTCTTTACTTCTCAGGATTAGAGGTTTGGAAAATACCTGGAGAGATTTTACTTTCTCAAGGAAAGTATGTTGTGAAGTTATTGGAAATGTTTGGAATGAGTGAATGCAAGATCCTAGCTACAACAATGGAGATAAATTTTAAGAAGTTATGTGGAGATACTGCTAGACCTGATTTGATGAATCCCTCTAAGTACCGACAATTGAATGGGGTGTATAAATTATGATTTAGTTTTTCAATTGCTCATGAATTTTTAATCAAAATCATAAGATACAAACCTACTCTACTACTTTGCAGAATTCAATTCACAATTTGGAACATCAATCACAAACATGCAATGAAAAATACCACACATGCACAAAATAATTTTCCTAGGGAAAGCAATCTACTAAAAAGCCAATGCCTGCTTGTACTAATCTTATGAATACATATGTACTACAATTTCTTTGCTCAACTGAGCACAACCTGCAAGTGAATGACCTATCTCTCTTCTCACTCATAAGCTCTAACCCAGACCTAGTTAATTTCTACCTCTGCTTGAGCCCCTACTTCCTTGCAAAATTCCTTGAGAAATTAGGTCCCTATTATTTAGGAATTTCTCCAAAATGTATTGCGCAACTCCCAAGGTTTATCATCTGACTACATGCAACACTTGTACACTCAAGAATAATCTAAAACTGATGTTACATTTCCTTGGAATCCCCACCATAGTTGGGGAACTTGAATTCTCCGCATGCACTAGCTACTTTGGGTTGATTTATTAGTTAACTGGATGATCATTGAGTTTGATTGAAGTCCCACTACACAATTTACCTTCCACTAGTTCCTCCAGCAATTAGTACTAGTTTAATTTAAAATAACTTGAAATAACTAACCTTGATTTCTAAAAATTAGAAATCACACATGATTAAATGGACTCTAACTCCTCCAACTCAAATTTGCTGAGCTAACTGAGTGACAAGAGCCATGTCATCTCAGTTAACTACATACAAGTTGTCTGCTGATGTGGAAATTTGAATTTTCTCAATTTAATCAACGAAAAATCAAATTGATAATTTCTTGCTTCATTTTTCAACATTCCCTCTCAACAAGAAAGGGATTATGAACCACCACTATCCTAGACCTGTGGAACTCAAACTTCCCTCTGTACAATACCTTTCTCAAAATGTTAACATCTTGTTCTTTTGTCAGAATGTATTGTAGCAACATTATCTTCCTCTGCACATAGTCCCGTAAATAGTGATACCAAATATCTATATGCTTGGATCAATTGTGAAATATAGGATTCTAAGAGAGCTTGATGTAACTATGATTATCATAGTGGATCACATTTGGATCCATCATCTGACCAAACAGTCCCACAAGTATCTTTCTCATCTAGATTGCCTCACATGTTGCTTGACTTACATCCATGTATTATACTTCTGTTGAGTTGAGCACCACAAATCTTTACTTCCTGCTATACTAGGAAACTTTTTCAGACCAAACAATGAAAATTCCACCTGATGTACTCTTTTTTTCTAGTGGACTTCCTGCCCAATCTGCATCTGTGAAGCCACACAACTTCACTCCCTATGTCTGTCTATACCATAGTCGAAACTGGGTAGTGCCTCTAAGGTACTGTAAAATATGCTTAGATGCCTTCCAAAATAATTTGGTTGGCCTAAAAATAGCTTGGGTCAAATGGTTGGTTGCATAGCACATATATGGTCATGTGTTCACAAGATACATCAATGAACCCACTTGTTATCGATAAATGGTAGCATCCACTTCTTCACCTAAAGTGGCATCATCTTTCCTCCAGTTGGTATTTAGAGGTGTCTCCATGGGTTTACAACTCTCCATGTGGAATCTTTGTAGTATCTCATTTGCATACTTACCTTGAGACACAAACAGTTCCCCATCACCTTACCATACTTCCAATCCTAGGAAGTAGTGCATTGACCCATGTCCTTCATTTCAAACTCCCTTGCAAGGTCCTCCTAGCAATATCCGGTCAACTTCTCATCACCAATTAAAATCAAATCATCAACATAGAAGACAATAATAAGCAATTTACCTTCTAGCAAGATATGATAGAGGTTTTCATCCGCTTCACTTTTAGTGAAGCCTAAACTAGTGAGATATATGTTCATCTTGGTGTACCAAGCACGGGGTGCTTGTTTGAGACCATACAACACTCTCTTGAGTCTGCACACATGAGATTCCTGATCAAATTTCGCAAAACCTTATGTTTTCTCAATGTACACCTCCTCCTCAATAACCCCATTGAGAAATGTTGTTTTTACATCCATTTGGTGTATCTTCCACTCCATCTACGTAACCAGTGCAAGAATTGATCTGATGGATGAATACCTTGTTAGAGGAGAAAAGGTATCCTCATGGTCAATTCCCTCAACTTGAGAGTACCCCTTGGCCACAAATTTGGCCTTATACTTCTCTATAATTCTATATGTTGCATGCTTAACCTTGAAGATCCATATTCAACCCACAATTGATTTATATTTTGGTCTTGGGACAACTTCCCAAACATTGTTATTTACAATCGATTTGTATTCCTCCACCACTATATCAACCCATACAAGTTTCTCTATTGCTTCCTCAAAATAGGATGGATCAATCTCTACAAGATCAATCATTAGTGCCATGTAGCCACTGTACTAATCAAGTGACCTTATTTTCTTGCACATTCTCCCTCGCATCCTGCACAAGTCTATCAAATTCCCTACTTCTTTTTCTACCTTCTCTGGATGGTTCTGCTTGAGTGGATGTCTCCACTCTCTGATCCTCAATTTGTGGCTACTCTAAAAACTTTGTGAGGTTCCTACTTTGGAGCTAAAACATCCTTTTATTGTGGGATCTGAAGCTCCCTCTCAAGAGAGCATCACATTTCTTTCTCCTCATCAAAATTTACATCCCTTCGCACAACTATCATTTCTAGGAATGAAAATTACACACAGTAGCTGTGAGGAGTTTCTGTGTAACCCACAAATACACCCAATTCTTCTATCGGCTCAAGCTTGTTCCTTGATTCTCTGGAGACATGGCAATAAATAGAGGCTCCAAAAATATTGAAGCATGACACATACAGATTTCTCCCTTAGAAATCCTCCTCTGGTGTAATCATGCCCAGAATCTGATGAGGACTCTAGCTATGCAAATAGACTGTTGTGTTGAATTCCTCAATCCACAAATGCATAGGTAGGCCTTGGTCGTGCAACATAGCCCTTGTAGTTCCCACAATACTATGGTTCTTTCTCTCAACCACCCCATTCTGCTATGGGTTGTCGGGTGTTGTTAGCTCTTGGCAAATGCCTTCTTTCACATAGAAATTTTTGAATGCATTCCACACATACTCACCTCCATTATCGCTCTTGAGAGCCTTCACTTTCTTGTCATTTTCTTTCTCAACCAATGCCTTGAATTCTACAAACTTGGAGAATGTTTCATCTTTCTTTTGCATGAAGAAGATCCAACACTTCCTTGAGAAATCATCAACAAATATGATGTAGTACTTATGTCTGGTAGTGGAGGTTGTTAAGAAAGGTCCAGAAACATCAGAGTGGACTCTTTCCAAGACTACATGTTCTTTTATTTCTCGATCATGGAATATGGATTTTGTGCACTTCCCCAAGGTGCATCCTTTGCATACATCATGCTAATGAAGTGCTCCTTTGGGGAGGCCAGTGGTTATTTGTTTCATAATCTTCAAGGCACCATGGTGCAAATGGCCAAGTCTTCTATGCCAAACTTCACAGACATCATGCCTTTGCACTTTCTCTTCCTTAGTGCTTAATGCAACACAATCTTCCGCATCTATCTTATATAGGTTCTTCACACGAACACTGATCTTCTTCACCTATCCCATGGCTATGTGTCTTAGGAGTGCTTTTCCTTTGCTAAAGCTTACATCATAACCACAGTTTTCCGAAATTGCATCAAAGATGATATTTTTCTTTAGTCCCTAAACGAACATGACATTTGAGTCTGAGAGGGGAGCCCAACTCCCTTTGAAAAGTGATTGTACCAATATTGGTTGCATTGTACCTTCCATCATCCCCCATCTCAATGCGCATCTGGAGATGTTTCTCCTCTAGGTCACTAAAAAAATATCTACACCTTGTCATGTGGAATGAGGCACCAGAGTCCAAATACCACATGTTCCCCATCATTGTGCTCACCATGCATGTGATAAGGGTAAATTCAAGTTCGAAATGTGAAGCCAAGGCTTCACCTGCTACTCCTCCCAAGGCCTTATTGCTTGCATTTTTGTGTGGACACTTCATGGCATAGTTCCTGAATTCATGACAATGGAAGGATTTAATTTTGGAAAAATATTTATTCTTTCCCCCTTGGCTGGAGTCTGGTTTGGTTTGATATTTATTCCCTTTTCCATTCTTTCCCTTTCCAACCAATGGAAATTTTTCTTCATCCTCACCCTTTTATGAAGTCCCATCCTTGGTATTCCGCCTTATTTCCTCCTGTACCAAATTAGACCATAAGCATTCCCAATTTCGTACTTTCCCCTCTTGTTCACCGAATCTTGGTAGCTATGCCAGATTTTGGGAAGGCCTAGAAGGGCTAGGCTTACCAAGTCACCATTTGAAACAATAATACAAACTTTTGCAAGCTCATCATGAACTTGTGTGAACCTGCTCACATACTACTGAATAGTTTCATTCTTCTTCATCTTGATATTTTGAAGTTTATCCTTGAGTGCCAGTTTCCGATGGTTGTTGTTATTCTGGAACAAATATTTCATTACCTGCCATATTGCATAAGGAGTTTCTTTCCCATGGATATTGGTGAAAATGTGGTCTTGTACTCCCACCAATATTATTCTCCTCGCCTTGGCTACATATTTCCGCCATTGGGATAGGTTCTTGGTATCTTATTTTACTAGTTTTGCAACATCTCTATTGATATATTCTAGCAATACATTATCATCCAATACTGCCTCCATGAGATCCTTCCATGCGATGAAATTAGAGCTAGCCTCCAAGGAATACTATAGCCTCAACCCATTAAAGGTAATCTTCCCAACTCTAAAGAGATCTTGCTACACTAAACTGCATATTCAAAACTCCTCAGAAACAACTTTGAAATTCCTGCTTTAATACCATGTAGAAATTATGATGTATATTTGCAACTTCTCATTAAGTTTTAATCAAAATCACAAGACACAAACCTACTCTACTACTCTACGAAATTCAATTCATGATTTAGAACATCAATCATAAACGTGCAATGAGAAATAACACACATGCACATAGTATCTTTCCCGAAGAAAGAAATATGATAAAAACCCCAATGCATGCTTGCATTAATTTGATGAATAGATATGTATTACAATTTCTTTGATCAACTGAGCACAACATGCAAGTGAATAACCTATCTCTCTACTCACATAGAAGCTCTGATCCAGACTTAGTCAATTTATGCCTCTACTTGAGCCCTTATTTCCTTGCGTAATTCCTTGAGAAATTAGGCCCCTATTATTTAGGAATTTCTTCAAAATTAATTGCACAATTCCCAAGGTTGATCATTTGACACATGAAACACCTGTACATTTAATACTAGTCTACAACTGATGTTACATTGCCTTGGAATCTCCACCACAGCTGGGGAACTTGAATTATTTGCATGCACTGGCTATGTTGGGTTGATTGATCAGTTAACTGAATGATCACTAATTTTGTCTGAATTCCCACTGCACAATTGACCTTCCACTAGTTCCTTCAACAATTAGAACTAGTTTAACTGAAAACAACTGGAAATAACTGACCTTGATTGCTACAAATTAGAAATCATACATTCTTAACTGAACTCTAATTCCTCCAACTCTGTTAGCTACCTATACCCATAGGTTTCATATTTCATGATTGGCTGTGAAAAGGTCCAAATATGCTCTGCTTTGATGATTCAAAGATCACATATTTCCAAGAGAACCCAAGCTGTGCTTATAGCTTGGTAAGGACTTAAATTTTGATGGATGGTCCAACAGTCTAATCTGGATCATGTCATGTTTTAAATTTTTCAGTTGTAGAATAGAGAAAGGAGTCTGTCCAAACTATTTAATCTTGGCAGACAAGTAGTTTAGGTAGAGAAAAAAGGCTCCCAACAGCTTAATCTGGGACCTTGGAAGAAATAAGGGTAGAAATAGATAGAAAAACAAAAGAAAAGCCAAAGAAAAGAAAAGGCAAGTAAGGGTCTGCAAGTCCAAGTGCACCCTCCAAGAAGAAATAAAAATGCTAGGCAAATAGATGGGTAGGCAGTTGGGGTTGTAGAAGGGCCATTTCTTATCAGTTGCTTGTGTGCTAACTTTGTTTACCAAAGGAAAATCAATGAATTGAGAAGGTGTCATTCTTCATCAAGTTGCAGCAAGCAAGAAGCATGCCTAAACTCCCTTCTTCCCCTCTCCATTTCATTACTAACACTCCCTCATCAGCTGAGATTCATGGAAGAGATTATGGTTTCTTGGTGGTTCTTGTTCCTTCAAAAGCCACATTTCTTGTGTAAAATCTTTTCACTTTGATCTACTCCCTAAGCTAAGTGTTTCTCAAATAAACTTAGCTCTGTCTCCCCTAATCCACTTCTTTCATCCATATTAACTCTAACTTTACTATGTAAATCCCCTATATCACCTTTCCCCTACTAGTAGTAACACCATGGTGTATAAACCCCAAATTTTGTATACATATCCCTCCCCTTGGCATTATAGCCATATGTTCTCTAAAAAAGGAATCAAAATGACATCTGGTCACTTTGATGAACCTATACTTCCTCTCACCCCCTTGTTTCAAGTCATTCCACTCATCAAACCATCATTTGCAAAGAAAAACCCTATAAAAACCCCTTCCTACCCCTAAAACCCTTTGAAATTATGAAAAAACCCAAAAAACCCACTTTCACCGCTTAACCAAAGTTGGCGCATATATGTGATTTTCCAAATACTTCGAAAACCTTACAAAAAACCCATACCCTAAGGTTTTCTGCCGAGCGCTGCTTTCAAAAAACAAATATTAAATTATACCCGCCCGCATCCGTATCCACCGATCACATCGTCCTCCCGTCCACCGTCGGATCGGACCCATGGGATCCGACGGCCCTCATTGATATCGGAGCGGCCCCCACGACAGATAATTAGCGCCCGAGAAAATGATGAAGGGATACGTCATGGCGTGGCCACGCGTCACCCTCTCGGGTCTCTCGGAGCGGCCTCTGACAAAACCAGGGCCGTATAGTAACCGCTCCAGGAGACCGTAACCGCTATGGCACTTAACCGTAACCGCTGTGTCACTCACCGCCCGGTTCGCTGGTCCCGCGTCAGACCCACGTCATCGCCACCCTGCCATCGCATCAGTACTCTTGTCCGCCCCTGTGCCAGTGTGTCTGCCACCGCATCATCCCCATGGACCAATAGTAGCTCGCCACCTCACCCGATGACGTCATGCTGACGTCATCTCAGCTTGACCCCACCATATGACGTCATGCTGACGTCATCCGAGAAAACGCGCCAAAATGCCAAAAGTCCATATTTAGGCCAATTTTTGCGTTTTTTCGTACTTTTGCTACCAGAACTGTTGCTTTCTCTGCATGATTGTTACGTCCAAGTTACACCACCTTTGTTGAAGCCAACTTGGAGACGTCCAGCGCACCATTTCCACAGTCATTCGTGACCATTGCTCGCTCTTTAACAGGTATTCTCCATTAAAAAACCTTCATATACCTACTCTGTTTGTGATTTCCCTCGAAAGAGCTTAAGCGACGTAAAACTCTCAAAATTCACCGGTGAATCTTGATGCCTAGCCCCCATTTACCACTGCAAGTTCGAAAACCACCAGCTGAGCCTTGATTTCCCGAGTTCTTATAAAAAAAAAAAAACTGTAAACTGCTCGCGCAATCGTGAGACAGTTGGCCAATCATCAAAAACCTGCCACAGAAGACAAAGTGAGACCAGACATTGGTCTTATTCATAATTCAGACAATATTTCAAAGAGCTGTGTACCCACTTCACCCTCTGGTCCCTGAAATTCACACTTTTTTCAAGTAATTACTTCTGTGTTGTTCTGCCTACTTCATCCAGTTCACCGGCAAGACAGAAACTTAATAGACCATGGAAACTCCAATTGCACTGAACATCAAGCCTCTCAATGCCCCTCATAGGGAGTTGGAATGGAAAGCTCTCGGAGATATGGATTATCAAATGTTAGACTGATTTCCATTAGGCTCCAAATACAATATTCAGATGCTAAATGAGTTGAAAGCCCAGCACCTTAGTGGAGCAGATATCCTAGGGATTTGGGACTCAAACTTTCCCATCTACAACCTCCCCCAGGTAAATCCTATGCCAGAGTTGATCCACAGATGCCAGGAGTGCTATGATCCATGCCAAAGAGCTGTCCTCAGCCCTACAGGCTCAGTTCTGTTCCATATCACCCCGGAGAGCATAAATGAGATGCTGCATTTCCACAATGCAAAACCATTGACCCCCCTCTACATGCAGAACTTAATAAATAAGGGGAATAAGTTGTCAAATGACCAGATAATCAAAATCAACCAGCTGTTTGTACAACCAGGCTCTGAAACCATCAGAACTCCTCCTATTGGATATGCTTACTTGAATGAATTGGGAAGAATGTTAGTGGATTTGATCAGCTATGTCCTAGGGTTCAAGGGAATATAGGATGTGGATGAAATCATAATGGCAATGCTGTCTATATTCTCTCCTGGAAAGCCTCCAGCTGTACATTATGATTATGCCACATATATTGCAGATAGGATCCATGACCAGCTGATGAATCTGCAAAGGGAAAGACTGTTCAGATATACTTCCTACATTTACCATCTATTCTTGTTTAATCAACCAGGCAGCTTCCTCATTCCCCTGAAACAAGTTAATTCCCAGGGGAATCCAAGGTCAGTTGTGTTTTGGACCTCTGTTTTTCACTGCACCTCTGTGTCACCATACACATACTGTGAGTTTATAGACTTATTCATACATCCAGCTATGACATTACTGTATGGTGTTCCTCCTCCAAGGCTAACTGATGACATGAGGAGAATTCTCCATCTGAACAAAACCTACAGCATTGGTAATTGGTACCTTTACCAAAACCACACAATCATCAGAGTATATGGCTGTGAGTTGAAGCCTTTTAGGCTACCACGGTATGTCCCCATGAGGATTTTTGCCCTCGAATATTTCAGGCAATTTGGGAATGCCGACTACCTCCAGTTCCAAAGTAAGAACAAGAAGGCACAGTTGAAGGTAAGGAGCCAGCTGGGCCCTTTCCTATATAACAAAAAAGAGGAAGGATGGAAAGAGGCAAACAGTATCCTAGAGGCCCTCAAACTGCAAACTAGCTTTGAGTGGATACCCTATGACCCCAATCATTTTGTTTCCCTCAGGAGGATAAGATACAAATTGGGTACCTATTCACATGTGAGACAGCCTGAGATTGAGCAGTATGCCAATGCATTAAGCTAGGAAGAGGG
Source organism: Pinus tabuliformis (assembly GCA_031772625.1). Classification (NCBI taxonomy): domain Eukaryota; kingdom Viridiplantae; phylum Streptophyta; class Pinopsida; order Pinales; family Pinaceae; genus Pinus; species Pinus tabuliformis. The sequence goes on along the minus strand of CM062818.1, from coordinate 17,477,809 downwards.
CACCCTAGAAGAGGAAATCACTAGTGAAGAGCTGCTAGAAAGAGAGGCCAGAAATATTCAAAAGGAAACTGACTTAGAAACTTGTGGACAGGTCCCCCTCTCATACAAAAGAAAACTTGGAGCAGCTTCCTCAGCCTCAACAACACATCAGCAAGCTGCCATGAATACTCCACAGACAACCAGCAAAGGCAAAGAAAAGCAGGTGGAATAGCCACCTCCTATGACTGATGAGCAAATGGAAACCCTAGTGCAGCAACAAGAAGAAATGGAGCAGCAGGGAGAAGAGCACCAGGGAGAAGGGCAGCAGCAAGAAGAACAACAACAACGGGAAGGACAAAGGCAGGAACAGCCTGTCCAGCAAGAGCAAACAATGGAAGCCCCTAAATCCACTGAACAAACTGTGCCTCCAAGGCAAGAAACTTCAGCTGAGGCATCAATCCTCCAAACTCCACAAAAGGAGGATACAAGCAGGAAAAGGGACAGAGAGACTCCCCTTACAACATCAGCATCTCATGGGGAGAAAAGACAGAGAATTAATCCCTTCTCAGAGGAAGAAATGCCAATAGGACAGTCCTTTGGTATACCCAGCAGGGAAGCATCAGCAAGCTCCTTTCAACAGGAGCAGGATAGAGCAATGGGAGGAGAAGTGAGTTCCTCAAATCAGCAAAGGGAAGGTGGACCCAGCATTAAGCAGCAGTTCATCGACATTAAGAGGAGAAATGAGCCCATCAAGATACAGCTATATAACCATCTGTTGAACATGGCTCCCACCAATCAACAAAGACTCATGTCTGCATATGATGTGCAGGAAGGCAAAATGATCATGAGTCATTTTATGCCAACAGCAGTGCAGCCCCAATCTGCCTCTGACTACGTAAGGACTAACCTGGAAGTCCTTGCTAAGGATATCCACCCAATGGATAAGATCGAACTGCATAATCAAACGGGTGAGATGGTCTATGCTTCCTTGGCAGACCAAACGTTGGACAACTACAGGCTACAAAATAGCCTTAACAATACAGCCTCTCAGCTGGAGTTGGAGAGAGCATCATCCCAGGCAAAGGACAACAGAATAAGGTCCTTAGAGGACATCATCATAGAGATGGGGCATGATCCCAAAGATATCAAGGGCATACAAGAGATATTAAAATTGAGGGATGCAGACATGGCAGCCTTGAGGAGAAAGATCAAACTCCCAGCCACAATTCACCCTCAAACAGATGATGTTGCCCAACAAAGACATTATCAACAGGCCACAACCTTGTTGATATCTCTGTATAAGCAGCTAATCCAAACTCAGGAAAAGCTGGGAGAATCGGAGGCTGCAAAAACAGCACTACAGGCAGCCTTAAAACAAAGAGAAGAAGGGCAGACCTCTCATCCTCCTCCTCAAATCATAAACCTTGAGGAAGCTACCCCAACTACTGTTCCTCCCCCCCAACAAACTGATCTAGCTGCACCACCTACTTCAGCACCTCCACCAACAGAACAGGCCCCTAGCTTGGACATGCAAAAGCTAAAAAATGAGATTCAAGCCCTGGAAGCTCAAATGGCAGAGCTAAATGAGACCAGGGATAAATTGGCCAAGGTGAATGACAGATATGATAAATCCAAGCAAGCGGTGGCAGAGAAGGGCAGGGAGCTGAAAGCCCTCAAAGACAGGATAAAAGAGCTAGAAAATGAGCTCATATTGGATAAAGTTATAGCTGGAATTAAGGCAATGCTATGGGCCAACATTGGCCAGTCTATTACTGACCAATGGCAGTATATAGAGACAATCCATGAGCAGCTAGAGCTCATCCCAAAAGCACAAGCTGAAATTCACAAGTCAAGGGCTGCTCTAGGCAACATGCCTGAAGTTGCCACCAGGATGATCAATATGCTGAATAATAGAACAAGTACTCAACTGGCAAACATGGGAATTCCCAATAGAACTGAGGCCATTCAGTTGATCAAAAGGGTTCTCACATTGAGAAATTTGGTGCAGACATTGGAAAGAAGAACCCAGGACATGCAGACCGAGGTAAAAAGGTTCATGGATAAATTCCTGGTACTGCAAAACAGAGGACTCCCTAGCTTACTAAACAGCGCAGGGAGACTGCTCATTCATGAGCAGTATGCCAAAAGAGTGAATACATTTGCCACAAACGAAATCCATGAGAAGCCCAGCAGCTCAGAAGAAACAGGTCCAGCTACAGGACAGACTATCTACAACAAGGTAGAAAGTCTATTTTTTATAATGAATGAGATCAATCACCTATTTGATGTGGCATCCAATTTTTACAAGTATACAGAAGCAGAGGAGACTATGGATGCAATTCTCAGGCATCAACTCCCTACACAAGACTGGTGGACAAATACAATACAGAAAATTTTATAAACAGTGAGTCATTCAGCAAATTTTGTTTTAAAAATATGAATTGTTATGCAAAGCACAGTTTAACAAAATCAGCATGCATTAAAGATTAAAGCTGAGCCAACTCAGCAAAAATTTTGGCCAACAAAGCAAGAGTAGGAAACCATAGCTGGCAGAGCCGAGAAGATACAGCACGGCAAAAAATTAAAGACACATTTTCCAGCATTAAATCAAAGCGGTTCAACCGACTCAATGACCTCCAAAGGTCAAATTATCCTCTGACAGACTTAAAGAGCAGTTATGCTGCATTCAAAGCTGTAATAACTTCTTTTCTACTTTTCTGTACGAAGTAATGAAGATATTTTCTCTCTCAAATGACTCAATGCCTGAGATATTTTGTATAAACACTTCTATAAAGTCCCCTTCGCATGAGTTTGCAAGGGTTGTTGTTGATTTCTCCTGAAGAAGTTCTTATGCTGTAATCCTTTCAGAAGTTTAATAAAGAAAGTGATGGAATTTCTCGGATTTTTGAAGTGTTGAATGCGTTCTGGTGTCTGTTGAAAGCTGCTGGATTCCTGTCTATTACTCAATACAATAAGTCTCTGTAACTCTCTCTGTTATGTATTTTGATTTGTTAAAATCCATATATGTTTCTAATTTTTGAATATTTAGCAACAAGGAAAAAGAATAACTTTCAGGATTTATTCAAGAAATACCCTGAGTTCAATCTGTGTTGTTAATGAATGTTTTCTTCAGCTGTAATCTTGATAAGTGTAATTCTTAATTGCTGCACTTTCATAATACACCTTTCATAGTGACCTTTGTCTCAGGAATTCAAGTTTGCTCCTGAGCAACGTGTTTCACTTTCACCTCACGAGCTTAATAGAGAATTCTTAATTGCTTTCTATTGGCTGACATGCCTCACCATTCAAGTTAAATTTGTTTGTCTGAGATACACAATTGGCCCTGCAGTTTGAACACCACCAATCCTGCACTTCAAAGCATTTCACAACTCCAGACTCCATTGCCCAATGATATGTTACTCTCTAAACACTACATCTTAAGCCCTGAAAGAAATCCTTCAACCAAAACATAAACCAAAACCTGAGCATAATACCTAGCCTAAAACACCATCATAACAGAGACAAATCATAAAGAGAGAGCCCTCTCTGATTACAGTTTGGCTAGAAACTGTGATCCAAAGATTGGTTAGTGGTTACCCCGGCCGTATTCCCTTTGGAGTCATAGGGAACAACCTGGGTGTTAACAAACTCAAATTTACTGAGCTAACTAAGTGATAGGAGCCATGTCAGCTCATTTAACTACATCCAAGTTGTCTGCTAATGTGGAAATTCAAATTTCTCAATCTAAGCAAGACAAAATCAAATTGAGAATTTCTTGTTGCATTTTTCGACATTGGGCATTAATGTTCCTAGTGAACACTTGTTCAGATATATGTTTTGCAATGAAAACTTTGAGTCAATTCATGACTAAGCCCCTTCATGCACATTGGGTTGCTTCCAAACATGTGTTGATATATCTTCATTGGATAATCAATCTTAGTTTCATGTATTCTATCGTTGATGTACGACTTCATGGATACATTGTTGCTAACTGGGCTGTAAATGTTATTGACATGATAAGAACATCAGGGTGCTACTTTAGTTTGGGATATGTGATGATATCTTGGATGAGAAGGAAACAAAATTCCATGGCTTTAAGCATAGTCGAGGCAAATTAAATTTTTGCTAGCATTGCTAGTTGTGAGGCAGACTAGTTGAGGAAGCTACTTGGAGAGTTATTTAAGCAGGTCCTTGATACGATTGTGATATATTGATACAATTGTGATATATTGAGACAACAATAGTGAGATATGATTGGCAGGGAATCTTGTATTTGATGACAATTCCAAGCATATTAAGATCATATATCACTAAATTTGAGACATGGTGCAAAGAGGAGTTGTGAGACTCCATCACATTTCAACCAATGATCAGATAACATATATAATCACCAAGGCTTTGTTGAAATGGAATTTCTTGGTCTTCAAAGAGTAACTTGGACTGATGGATGTGACCCTATTAGGCAAGGGTCCTAGTTGATCGATAACATTGAGCTATTCTCTTCCCCCTGTCTAAGATCCCAGGGTGAGGAATTGAGTCTTAGAGTTTCTGGGGTTGAGGGACCTCGGGTTTGACAGAGTATACCTTAGTTGGCATCTATTTTTCCCACCCATTTGGCCAATGGGTGCTGGCTTGTTGAGTTAGGTCCAATCCTTACCATTTATGGTAAGTGGAATCCTGCTCAAGCTAGAGATGCAGGCGTTCTAACACTTGAATCTTAAGGTCATGTTGGGAAGATCAAAAAATAATATGATAAGTGTGATACTTGTGATAAGTGTGATATGATAAGGGGTATCCCTCCTATTATTTCTAGGAAGTAGGATAGGTGTGATCCTTACCTCATAAGGTAAGTGGCAACCTTCCTATTGTATATGGATTCTAGGTGATAACATTGGCTCACTGATGATGAGGTTCCTAGGTAGCAGCATTGGCTCCCCACTGGTAGTTTTCTTGGGTAGGAGCATAGACTCCCCACTGGTAGTTTTCTTGGGTAGTAACATTGGCTCCCTACTAGTAGTATTCCAAAATAGTAGCATTGGCTCCCCACTGGTGATTCTTTCAGGTGGTAGCAGAGGCTCCCTGATGATGATGATTCTTAGGTAGTAGTATTCACTCTCCACTAGAAATTTCAGGTGGTAACATAAGCTCCTAGATGATGATGATTTCAAGTGGTAGCATGGGCTACCCAATTAATAGAGTGTGGTTTCTTGAGCTCTGTTATGATTTCAAATTATTCTTCTTTTAGATTTGATAATGTTCAACATATGAGAAGAGATGACATTTGATTTGATATTTGAGATGGGACACATGGTGTAGTCAGTAATTTCTCCCTAAGTGAGAGGGATTGTTAATTTGATAGCTCAGGGAAAAATTCCCTCCTTTGAACAATCTTCCTCATCAAGAAATACCCCTCCTCGCCCTTGGAAGAGTTTGATTTGGTTAATGAAAAATATATTTTTAATATGGAAACCCACATGTGCACAAAACTATAGGTCAACTTTAAAGAGAAATTGGGCACCCTTGGAAGCATATAAATACAAGTCAAGTGACCCTCATTTGGACATCATCATCAAGCATCTTCTTCTTCTCTCTTCTTTGGTTTGGCTTGCATAGGTCTAAGATTGGTTCACGAAGGTGGTTTGTACAAGTTCGAAATTGAAAGGTCCCACTTTGCATGTGTGAAAGAAAAATATTTGATCTAGGACGGTAGGGTTGGAACAGGAAAATCTTGGTTGTAGATGCATGCATACAAGGTGCTCCCCACAGTTGGAGCATTGCTTCCGCATGCATGGTCACTACATTTGCATGACTGGGACATAGAGTATTTTGACAGTTGGACGTAGACTTTGACCATTGACTGTAGGCTTAGGAACTTTGATTCTGATCAATATTATTGTTGGGATCATCTCTTGGATGTTGTTTGGCTGGTTTTGCTGGATAGTCTTGCGATTGAAGAATTGGATCATTGCGCTCTCCCCTTGCTGAACATTTTATGACAATTTAATAAGAAGAAGAATTTGAAAGGGTTTTCCCCCTTGTGGGGTTTTTCCTTGGTCTTTAACCAAATCCTTGTATCTCTTATTATTTTTCTTGATTGTCTATTGTCTATTTCATTTATTGTTCTATCTACAATTGCTCTTGATAATTGGAAGAATAAATTGTGTTGAAAGATTTCTAATAGAAGAAAATATTTGTGCTAAATTGATTTTAAGAACATGAAACAACAAAAAATTAACAGTTATTAAGGACAACTTGGCCTTCATAAAGTAATGGGACTATGTTGATTAAATTCATATAAAAATCTTTAAATATATTATTATGGAAAAATCTATGAATACTACGTATCTTGTAGATTACATGCATCAACATGTTTATGAGTTGTATTCTACATGTTTTTATTAATCTCTAAATATTATAATATTTGGTTCATAAAGGAGGAACTTATAATCCATTTTTTTTACCATTATGTTGGCAGGCCTCCAAAATAAGTAAATCATTAGGCCCATTGATCCACTCCTATGCACATAAAACAAAGTTTTGACCCCACATTTTGCACTTAATGGTGTATTTTCCTAGCTCAATGATTTCATAGAGGATTCAACGTGGTTTTCCTACTATATGTTACCTAATAAGTTTATTTTGCAATATTTATAAATATTTTGAGCATATTTTGAAGAATCCAACATTTGAGAGATTCTATAGACTTGCTCCCTACTAAAACAAGACTCAAACTACACTGGATTAAGGCATTTAATGCCTCCTCTTCTTGTTGTGAGTTAGATATATGGAAGTATTTCTTTTTTTAGGATTTTTTGGGGGAAATGCATCCCTCATATCAAGGAGGCTACTCCCCTGCCTGATGTATAAATAAGATATTTGAGTTGGCCCTTGAGGGGAAGGAAATACAAATTAGAAACAAGCTTAGACTTTCAACATTTTTGAGCAAGTTTTACAACATTGAATTTCCTGATGTACAGCATATTCTATGTTAATGGAAGTAGTTCCTCATTTCATTTTTTAGCTTGGTTCCTCCTTAGAGGATCTAACCATTCCTAGGCTTGGACCGCCCCAGGGGCTTCAAAGCCCTTTTGTAATTCTTTTGTTGTTATTTTCATGCTTTTCATTTACTTTTTTTAGTTCTTGAATCAACATTTTTGGAAAATGCAGCTTGATACATTCTGTCAACATCTTGGATCACTCATATTTCTTATCACTACATTTTCAAGTCTCTTTTCATTTCATTTCATTTGTTGTTACAATTTCTGCAATTTCCTGTTTTACTATATAGCGAAGACTAAGATTACAGAGGGTGAAAAGAACTTGGTTTCAGGGTGTTTAAGGTTAGACTTAGTTTTTTAATGATTTTACTAGCTAAATAATATAATTTACCATCATTATTACCCCATTTTATTATCATATATTTTCATTTTGGCATTATTTATAGCTCGTTAGTTTTTCTTGTAGCATAACATGGAATCTTGTAGCAAAAATAACAACCCACTTTCTTCATCTAGATCAATTATCAACTCTTGATTTAGTTTCCTTATCACATTAGAACTTATCTTCTATGTTGAGGATGGAGGTTGGAACAGTAGAGATATCATGAAGTTTCCTTTAGATACTTTTACTGTATGATCTATGATTGTTGCTTTTAGCTTTTGAAACATAGATTTTAGGTTTACTTTCCAAGTATTTTATTTTCAAGAAAAATGTATTTTCCATTTCCTACAATTAGCATAGGTGTGTTCCATTTCATTTCTGCAAGTCATTTATGAAATTTCACTTTCCTGTACATGGTTAGCTCAACAACTTTACTAGATTTCTATTCATTTAATCTACATTACAATGTATCTCACCTGTGTGAGGATTAAAAAAGGAAGGATATAGTGCCTATGGCACATATAATGTCAACACTATTTAGTTTGTATGAACCTAGGGTTGATAATTAAATATGAGACTCTCAGAAGTTATAGCATTATCATTGTAATACTGAAGGGCATCACATATGATACCTTGCATAATTAAAATTTGAATATTGTTTCTTTGTATTTTATAAAGGATTTTGTATAGGGATCTATTTCTAGTGTAGGATACATATAAAAAGCAACTACCAATGTTGATACTAAACAAGATTATGAGTTGGGTTCTTTATTGTTTTGACTAGGAAAACACAAAGATTTTATATTCTTCTTCACTTTAAGGTTTGAGTTCTTTTGTGCTCACAATATGAAGTAAAAACTTCTTTGCTCCTTGTTCACTAGCATAAATGCAAGGATGGGCTCTTTTCAAGGTGTTTTACTATGAAACAACCCCCCCATTTATAAATAAAAATAGCTAAGGTTAGAGATATAAATGGGGACCCTTTTTAAGTTTTTAGTCTTAGGATAATAAAACCTAACTCTAAGAAATTGCCTTGCAAAATCTTGCAAAAAAACCCAAGGATGAGATCATCATCACAAATCGCAAATCGCACTTTTCCATGTGACTATCATAAAACACCTTTAAAAATTTGTGATGCGCGATCAAAACTCCCACTGCGATATCCTGATTATGAGCACCTTGTCATTTCGCAAATTGCACTTCGAAAACTTCGCAAGTAATTAAGCTATGCCGCTACAACGCCCATTAATGATTTATGAAATGCGATATTACAATAATTACAATCGCATTTCGCTTTATAGAAAGCACAATGCTTTATTGTATCCGTTTAAATATTGCGATTGTAGAACCTCTATTCTACACCTATTTGTCCACCATTTTCCTCAACTTTTCCTTATCTTTCCTTCACTTTTGCCTCATTTTCACCATAAAACCTCTCAGATCATTACATTCAGTGTCAATAAGCATGATCAAGCAAGTTTTGCTAATGGATGACTATTTGTTTAGTTTTTGACTTACTTGCAGGAATCCCGCAGCTATCTGATGATCCCGCAGCTATCTGAAGATCCTGCAACCTTTTTGTTAAACACTATGATCCACGTGTCGGTTTGCTAGACGGGCCACATGGGCACTCAGGTATCAGTGTGCTCGAGGTTATTGTCCCTTTGTTCCAGCCATCCACGTCATTTCCACCCATGGTCAAAGCTGGTTAAGCCACGGTCAACTCAAGGTGGTTTAAACGGTGTTTGAGAGTTGTTTGGTCACGTCATCTTAAATGGTGATTTGTCCATGATCTAAAGGTGGCAGAGGACGCAATCCAACAGGGGATTTATTATCCATGTCGACAGAACCACTAAACTCGTCCACGCAGCCGTGATGTGTCCAAGGACCATTAATACGCATACTGTTTTATTGTTTTTCTGTTAACTAGCTGTACGCGTAGGATAACTTAGAAGCTCCTATAAATTGATGCGTCTGCGTACGCTCAAAAAACTTTTGATTAGTTATAATTTGTTTAAATAATCTTCGGCAAAATCACATAATCAATCGTTTGTCGACGCGTTTCGAACCAACAAGTGTGGTTCATCGTCAGGACAAGATGAAGATCGAATCAGGCTTAGCTCGATTAATCAGCAAGGCTGAATTTGAGGCTCTGAAGAGCCTGAACAGGAATCATGAAGTCGTGGTCTTAAAAGCTGATAAGGGTGGGGCTGCCGTTATCATGGATAGAAAAGATTACAGGGATAAGATGCTTGACCATCTTTGTAACAGTGGTAGTTATAAGAAGCTTTCGAAGAATCCCCTCAAAAAGGTTTCCAGAGCGGTCGCTCTTGCGATCAAGTCGTGCAATTCCACGATTCCTCTAGCTCAGAAACTTATTGAGGGTAACCCCATCACTCCTAGAATTTATGGTCTTCCTAAAATCCATAAGGATGGGGTCCCCCTGAGACCAATTGTCAATACCATCGGTGGTCCGACTTACCTCCTCGCCAAGTTCCTCGCTGCAAAGTTGAGACCCTTGGTTGGGAAGACTGAGTCCTTTGTCAAAGACTCAGCTTCGTTTATTGAGGATCTTAAGAAGATCACTCTTGAGCCCGAGGACATTTTGGTAAGTTTCGACGTGGTCTCTCTTTATACTTGCATTCCTATCAATGAGGCCATAAAGGTAATTAATAAGCTAACTGACCCTGATACGGCTAAGTTAGTTGAACTTTGCCTTACCTCTACCTTTTTCAGCTTCGAGGGAGAATTCTATGAGCAGACTTGCGGTGTTGCCATGGGCTCCCCTTTGTCCCCTGTCGTGGCTAATCTCTTCATGGAAGATTTTGAGTCTAAGGCTTTGGCCTCCTCTCGCCTCTTACCAAAGCTCTGGAGAAGATTCGTTGATGACACTGGTGTGGTCTGGTCTCATGGGCCTGAAGAGCTGGATCGTTTCTTCAGTCACCTCAATAGCCAGTCCGCCGCCATTAAATTCACGATGGAAAAAGAAGATAATGGTTGTCTCCCGTTCTTGGATGTTCTCATCTCTAAGAAGGTGGGTGGTTCCTTTTCTCATCAGGTGTATAGAAAGAAGACGCATACTGAGCAATACTTGCATGCTTCTTCGCATCATTTCCCCGCTCAGAAGATAGGGGTTCTTAGCACGCTTGCCACCCGTGCTGTTAGAATTTCGGATGAAGAGAGCTTGGAGTCGGAGAAGGCTCACCTCCTAGAAGTCTTTGAGAAGAATGGTTACAAGAGGCACCTCGGTCAAAAAGCCTTCCTCAGGGCCAAGAAGGAGCCTTCAATCCGAAAGGCTCCTAGTGATCATTTCTTGGGTGTGAATCTTCCTTACATCCAAGGAACCACGGACAGGATTGCGAGGATTCTGAAGAAGTATAATGTTCCCGCAACTTTCAGACCTCTCAATACTATCCGTGGCTCCCTCAGGTCTGTGAAAGACCCGATTGACCCTAAGGATATGAAGGGCGTCTATGTCATTCCTTGTTCATGTGGGACCCCTTATATTGGTGAGACTGGTCGCTCTATCAATCAACGGATCAGCGAGCATTCGGCGGATTTAAGACATGGTAGGACCAAGTCCTCGGCCCTGGCTGAGCATGCTGGGAAGACTATGCATCATGTATGCATAGAGGAGGCTCAAGTCATTGCCAAAGTTACGCAGTTTCACCATCGAAAATTCAGAGAGGCCCTGGAGATCGAGAAAAGGCCAATTAATCTTAATAGGGATGATGGATGGAAGATCAGCAGTTGCTGGGTCCCAGCCTTATCTTCCTAGCCGCCTCATTCCCCTGTCTTTTGGTTTTAGGTTTCTATCTTCCCCTTCCTTTTATTTTCTTTTAGCAAATTTGGTCCGATCATTTTGGAGTTTCATTAGAGTTAGGAATCAGTCTCGGGCTTGTCAGTGTATTAACCTTATCCTAATTATGAAGGCATTTATTATTATTATGTTCATAGATTTATTAATTATACCTTGATAATTATCTCTATGATTAATTGAGTTTCCCTTTAACTAGTGTCTAAAACGACCCCCTGTTTTAGTATAGTATTATAACAGAATTAACTTTAATATTTTTGAATAAATAAAATTTGAATATTGACTATTAATAATCTTTCCTTAGATTTTAAGGTTAAATTATGATTGACGAATGATTTTTGTTATATTCTTAAGAATAATCATTCAACCCTATAAGTAATTATTTATTTTTGAATAGAAAATATTGAACTAATATGGATTATTTGGCCATTAAAGGAATAATACTCTTGGACCTTATCCTTAATTTTGGCTGTTACTTAGGATAAGAAACTGTTTAGTTAGTGAGTAGTTATAGATTATTCAATAAGCATTTATTATAGGTTTAATTACCATTATATTTAAATAATAAAAAACTAACCTACTAAGGGCCATTAAGAAATTATTACCAATTATCCATTGTAACTAAATTATAAATAGTAGCGCATTATTACATAATAATTAGATAGAAATTGAATAATAATAAATCAATATTATATAATGACCATGTAGATAATTGAAATCATATTAAACTAACAAATGAATTCAATTATATATCTTTTATTATTAATAAATATATTATTAATAATAATTTATTTAGTAATATAATAGTAATAAAGCAATTAAATAATATATATAATGACCATTATAATTAAAATATTCTCTTAGTAATGTTATTAATATATCTAATTTTAAATTAATTTATTTATATAATAATTGAATAATATTGAATATATATTATATAATGACCATTAGTATTAAAATATTAATATTATCCTTGAATTAACAAATAAAATCCTTCATTTACCTATTTTAACTATTTCTTGAAATATTAATTGTTATTTGAGTAGTTTGACCAGGTTCATTAGGTCAAACTAGCCGTTATCCTATAGCCGTTGGAGTCTCTGCACACCCTATTTAATCGAGCTAAGCCTGATTCGATCTTCATCTTGTCCTGACGATGAACCACACTTGTTGGTTCGAAACGCGTCGACAAACGATTGATTATGTGATTTTGCCGAAGATTATTTAAACAAGTTATGGATCACAGAAGTCTAAATTCCTTAATAGTTATAATTTTCTGCACTTGTGTTGAATTTAGAAGCGTTTGTGAACTCTGTTTTCTAGTGCTATTCCAGCACTCTGTTTTGTAAACTTTTTGCAAATGGAGGAATCAATATAGCACTGTTTTGAAGTTTCCAGATCTTTGAAGTTCTCTTGTGGCTGAATGAACAGAGGGCCTCTGCTCATCTCAGCCTTTGTAAAGTATTTCATGTGCAGCATTTCATTATTTTCTCATTTGTTTCCTTAAGCATGTATAGTTTTATTTACTTGTTTTCCTTTATTTTCAGCTGATCAGTGTTATTTCTTTGCAGGTTTCTTTTAGCCCGAGATTTATTTTTATATGTGTTGTGTTTGCTTTACAGCTAATGGTATTTGAAGTTGACAATTCAAGTGCTGCCTTTGTCTTTATAGTTAGTTTTTAATCTTATTTCTCAAAGAGCTGTTAACATACATGAATGATCTTTATCATAAACTGTTATCTTTTGAGATCAAAATATCACTAACTTACAGCTTGTTTGGGTGCTTTTTGGACTGTTCTTAAGCTACTTTCTTTCCGTACTTTACACAGTACATGTGCTTTGAAGTATCGAGTTAGAAAGAGTAAATCATTACCACTAGTCTTTAAAGTAGAAGTTTTGATTTTAAAGTGCTTCCTAGGCTATTTCCTCACTACTTTCTAATCATGCTTTCCATAGTACATATGGCTGAAGTAGAGAATTAGAAATAGCAAATTATTATCATTAGTCTTTCAAGCATATTTTTCTCACTTTTATAATTCCACTTAAGCTACTTTCTTTCCGTGCTTTACACTGTACATGTGCTTCGAGGCATCGAGTTAGAGAGAGATAATCTTTATTCTTGGGTTTTAAAAGTGATTCTCTTTTCTTTTATTAGCAGCAACTTGAACGGTGTCTAGTGCCATTGGTAGTGGTCATTTGCTTTCAAGTTTATTTCAAGTCATTTCAATTTCATTTATTCTTTCCAAGCATTTCCTTTCAAGCAAATAGTTAGAGATCACTCAACACACACTTCCACTCATTCAGAATTCACTCTACACACACACCATCACTCACTTGTTTATAAATTCTCATTCCATCTAGGAACATAATTAAACCACAACAACACCCCCAATGATAAGAAAAACTCTAAGAGGTTACTTAAGTACATATAGTACACCTTCACTTCATCAGCTTACGAGCCCCGGGTTGACAATAAATACTAGCAATTTAGATAACACTAAATTGACTAAACATTTTGGCGCCGTTGCCGGGGAAGTGAAATTAAGTAGCCATATTCTTAGAAGAAAAAAAAAAAAAAAACAACTTCAAGAAAAGAAGTTAATAACCTATCTAAGTATGCTCTCCTCTTGCACTTTGAAGTGATCTGGAGGATCAGAAAGGAGAAAGTTATTAATCTAATAGTTTCTTAAGTATGCTCTCTTCTTGCACCTAGAGTGAACTGGAAGATCAAAAAAAGAACTATTTAACTTGACTTGAAGATAAAATAAAAATGACATGCATAGAGCTAGAGATTCTAGGGGAAGGTTTTTAGCTAGAGCTCGAAGTTCAATTTTTACAAGTCCATCTGCTTCAAGAGATAGACAAGAGATACCTCCCTTATCTCCAACCGAAACTCCTAGTCCTGAAATTCAAGAGCCAAGAGTTGACTCTCCTATACCTTCTATTGAGTTTGAACTAGGAAGAGACTCTTCTCTTTCTCCTACTAGACAACCAATTGTAATTGAGGAAATAGACTCACCTGAAGAGGAAGGAGAAATCTCTCCTCATTCACCCTTTGTAGAAGAACCAGAAGATTTTGAAATCCCTAGGAGAATCATCATGGCAGAAGAAGAAGGAGGAGGTAGAGGTAGAGGAGAAGGAGGAAATAACAATAACAATGGAGGAGGTAGAGGTCCCATTGGAGGAAATAGAGATGGGGATAACATATTTGGGTTTCCCATTGTTGATGAGGACTCCTGAGCCACCATGAAAAACATATCACCATCCGTTCTCCCAAATTTTCATGGATTAAGAACTGAGGACCCTGAAACATTCTTTTTTGAATTTGAAGTTGTGTGTCGAACTTATGACTATCTGGATGATACTCAGAAACTCAAACTGTTCCAATCAACGTTAAAAGATCAAGCTTTGAAATGGTTCATGGGGTTACTTACTCAGTCCATTAGGACCTGGGATGAAATGAAACAAACCTTTTTGGATAGGTATTTGGACTATTGTATGCCTACTAATCATAAGGATGAGGTTTTTAAAATGATGCAAAAAGAAGATGAGAGCTTAGAAGATTTACTTGAGAGATTTCAATATAATTTAAAAAGAGCAAAAATGAGCACCTTGGATGAAGAGACCTTAAAAGCCCTCTTATTAAAAGCCATTAGGGATGAGTGGATAGATATCTTAAACATGATGGGGAAAGGGGATATTTCTCAACTTCCTCTCAGTGATATAGCAGAACTATGTACCCATCTCTCAAGAGGCAAATCAAAAACTCAAAAAGGGCCTAGAGATCCTTCTCTCCTTAGGGCAAATAAATCTGCAACAGGATCAGTGAGTAGGGCTGAAATCGGTAACATGCTAGATGAATTTAAAACTGACATCTTAGGGAGTCTTAGTGAACAAATTGATACCCTTAAGATTCAGAATAAACAAAAAGCAGAAGCCGAGGCTATGACCATTTTTTGCCCGAAGTGTAGAAAGAAGCATGCTTTAAGGGAATGTCCCTTGGAAGCACAAGTTGTGGAAACCTGAATTTGCTCAGAAACTCATGAGACCAAGGAATGTCCTTCAATCCCTGGCCTCAAAGCAGTCTTTCAAGAAGATCCAAGTACGCTTGAATCTCTTTGTTTTGTTGCAAGGAGACCTTGGCAGGGGCAGCAAAATCAAGGGTTTAACAACTCTATGAATTTCCAGCCCCCACCAAATTGGAATCCTTGGCAACAACCTTGGTCACAACCACAAAATCCTTTCCAAGCATGGTTGCAAAGCATGCAAATTCAAAATCCTTATGGGATATTTGCCCAATTCTATCAATATCCTCAATCCTTTCAGAATCAGCAAGCTCCCCAACTTCCAAATCAAGGTCAACAATTGTCATTACCATTCCCTCAACAACAACAACCTCCTCCGCAAAATCAAAATTCTCAACTCTTGTTACAATCTCAGCAGAGGCCAAATCAACTTCCCTCTCAACCTCAACCAAACCCCAATAATAGGAATCCTCAAAATGCTTATGTGATGGAAGGTCAACCACTTATGGAAGGTCAACCATTCCCTACCTATATGGTTGTCCCTCTCAATGAGGTCCAACTCAGATCAGGTAGAATCTTAGACCAACCTTCTACAAGTGCTCAACAACCAAGCATTTCTGAGGAAGAATCTCTCAAAGCCAATAAAGGTTCTGAAGTATCCCCTCAAAACCCAAGCATTAAAGAAAAAGAAAAAGAATCAACTCCCTTAGTAGAGCAACCCACATCTTTAGCTATTCCTCCTTTTCCTGAAAGATTGCAAATTGATAAAGGAGTGGAGAAGCAGATTTGGTTGCCCGACTATAGCTTTCTAGATGAATTGAAAAATGTCTGTATCAAGATTCCCTTGTTAACAGCCATTAAGGAGATTCCCATTCTAGCAAAGACAATAAAGGATATGAGTTTGAAAAAAACAATAAAAAGAACCAGAGACACCAAAAGGATACATCTAGTTGGAAAAATTGCAGACATTATGATGGGTAAAATTACCATGCAAAAATATGTAGATCCCGGTAGCCCTATTGTTAAAACTCATATTAATGGGGTTGAAATCCCAAATACTTTGATTGACTTAGGAGCCGCTATCAACATTATGAGTAGACAGACCATGGATCAGTTAAAACTTCCTAATCTTCTCTTTACACCTACTTTGCTGCAACTTGCACACAGATCAATCATTAAACCTGATGGTGTATTGGAAGACATTCCAGTCTCACTAGACTCTTGGGAGTATCCAGTTGATTTTATGATTTTAACTCCCAAGAACAATCTAGGAGGACATCCTCTTATTCTAGGAAGACCTTGGCTGGCCACAGCTGATGCTTTCATAAGTTGTAGGTCGGGAGACATGTATATATCAGATGGTAATTCTACCAAGAAATTCAACTTGTATCCTCCCGCAAAGGCAATAACAGAAATAGGAGAAGATGAGTGGATTGATGATGAGAAAACTCTTCAACCTGTTCTAACCATCTCTGAAATCAGTGAGGACAGTCAAATTCTAAATACATTAGAAAAGTTTGAGGCACCTTTAGAATATGACTCTTCACAATTCCAGTTAGATGCAGATATTGAATATCTCTCCTCTAGACAGATGTCTCTCTTCTCAATGGAAGAGTTTGGTAGTTCTACAGTTGAAATCTTTCCAGGAAAAACATTAAACATTAACAAAAACTTGGAAAGACTACAACAAGAAGAATTAACTAAACTGTTGCAAAAACATTCCACTGCCTTTGCATGGGAATATACCGACATGAAAGGAATCGACCCTAAGACTTGTATTCATCATATTTACATTGAAGAAAACAGCAGACCTATTAGGCAGCCACAAAGACGGATGAATCCAAATCTTAGGGAAATTGTGAAAGAAGAACTTCAGAAATTGCTCAAGGTAAACTTCATTTACCCCATTTCAGATAGCCAATGGGTTTCTCCCTTGGTTATAGTACCCAAAAAGAATGGTAAATGGAGAGTTTGCATTGACTATCGAGAATTGAACAAGGCAACCTTAAAGGATCATTTTCCTCTACCTTTTATTGATCAGGTATTAGACACTTTAGCAGGTAAAAAGTATTTCTCATTCTTGGATGGTTTTAGTGGTTACAATCAGATTCAGGTAGCACCTGAAGATCAAGACAAAACCACCTTTACTTGTCCTTGGGGGACTTTTGCCTATCGAGTACTCCCTTTTGGTTTGTGCAATGCACCAGCTACATTTCAAAGGGCTGTACTAGGAATTTTCTCAGATCTGATTCATGATTGTGTAGAGGTATACATTGACGATTTCACAGTCTATGGTAATACATTTGAAGAAGCTTTGGCAAATTTGGAAAAAGTACTGGTAAGATGTAAGGAAACAAATCTTTCTTTAAGTCATGAAAAGTGTTTTATGATGTTTACTAAAGGGATTGTTTTAGGACATCATATTTCAGGAGATGGAATCAAAGTTGATAGATCTAAAGTAGAAGTCATCTCTAAGTTACCTGTTCCAAATTGCCAAAGAGATGTTAGAAGTTTTCTTGGGTTTACTGGTTATTACAGAAGATTTATTGAAAACTTCACGAAGATAGCATCCCCTCTTTTCAAATTACTTACCAAAGATTGTGAATTTAAGTGGGATCCTGAATGTCAATTTGCCTTTGAAGCTTTAAAGACTAGAATATCTGAAGCACCCATTTTAAGGGGTCCAAATTGGAAACTCCCTTTCCACATTTCTACTGATGCTTCAGATACAGCTTTAGGAGCTGTTTTGGGACAAAAGGATTTGATCCCTTATGCCATTTATTACACGAGTAAGAATTTGACTCCTACTGAGTTAAATTATACTGTTACTGAAAAGGAGTTTCTAGCCGTTGTTCATGCTATAAACAAGTTTAGACACTATATAACCGGCTATGAAACCTTTGTCCACACTGATCACTCTGCCATTAGATACCTCATGAACAAACCAGTCACTAATGGTAGAGTTACAAGATGGCTCTTGCTTTTACAAGAATTCAACATAACTGTGTTAGATCGACCAGGTAAACAGAACACAGTAGCTGACTTCTTGTCCAGAATCCAAAACACTAATGAGGACTCTCCGGTAGAGGACAAATTTCCAGATGAGTATTTGTTTGCAGTAACTACCAAGACTCCTTGGTATGCTGATATTGCTAATTATTTAGTTACTGGAAAATTACCTTTACATTTATTTCCTAATGAGAAAAGGAAAATCATTCAGGATAGTTCACTTTATTCTTGGATTTCTAATGAATTGTTCAGAACAGGGCCAGATTTGATGATCAAAAGATGTGTACGAGAGGATGAGATGCCTGACATCCTTAAAGCATGTCATGACGAACCTTGTGGCGGACATTTTTCTGATAAGAGGACTGCCTATAAAATCCTTTCATCAGGATATTATTGGCCTTCTCTCTTTAAGGATGCAAAGCAATATGTTAAAAGGTGTGACAGTTGTCAGAGAACTGGGAGACCAACTCTTTCAAATGAAATGCCACTACAGCCACAGGTATGCATCGAACCTTTCGAGAAATGGGCTCTAGATTTTGTTGGACCAATTAATGTTGGCATTATGATTCAGGTGTTGTCCTTGATGGCAAACCCATTCATGTGATAAATCAAGAAGGACGCAGGAAATATGTTCAGCAAGTGCGTCCCCGCAGGTATACCATACAGAACCCGCGTCCAGGGACGCAGTCCGGCCGTTCAGGAGGTGCGTCCGCCCAGTGCACACATTTCAAGGCAAGAGAAAAGCACGTGGGGGTTTCTTGTGTGGTATCTAGCCGACGGTTTTGTGTTTCTATGGTGTCGGCTCGTGGTATTGTTCCATGTTTTGGGGAGAAGCTTGCCTATATAAAGCAGAGGAATTCATTTGGATTTAGCATCATCTTGGTTGAAGATCTTTTGGTGAGATCTAGTCCAGATCTATGAAGGCGAATCTTCTAATGGACTGTGATCTCTATGGCGCATGATCAGATCTGTGGATCTGAGTGTTTGGGTTGGTTCTGAAGTCCTCTATCTTTTATATCTGAAGGGACGCAGGTTCAGTGAAGGGAAAGTGCGCCGGGACGCAGTACAGTAAAGGCTCAGGTGCGTCTCTGAGGCAAAGGACGCGGCGCGACTGTGTTATTGGGTGCGTCTCTGAAGAAAAAGACGCGGCGCGATAGTGTTTCTGGGTGCGCCGGTCGCAGCAAAGCATAGAGGAACAGTGCGTCGGCACGCAGAACAGTGGAAGGTAGACTGCGTCCAGTCGCAGGTCACAGAAAGAAAATATGCGTCCCTGTCTTAAGATGATCTGTTGACTGTATATTTCTGTTCATAAGGTGTTCTGGGTTATTTCTGTAATTACTGATCTGATATCTGTAGTGGACTGTATCTGTTGTATACTTGTTGATCATTTGATTCTTCATGAAAAGAAGTAGGGGGTTGTAGCTCCCTTCCAGGAGAGACTGGAAAACGAGAGAGAGTTGTAGCTCTCTGCAGGTTGCAGCCTGCGTGCTGGTAAAGGACTGCACCAGTACAAAATCATTGTAAAAAGAATTTCTTGAAAGAAGATAGAGACATATTGCAGCAGGTGGTTTTCTCCCGCATTGGGTTTCCACCTTACATCTTGTGTTCTTTGGTGTGACTGTCTATTTTCTTTATTCATGCTCATTATTTATGGTACTGATATGCAAGAATAATTCAAAAGATCAAATAAGGAAGATTTGGTAAATTGCTTGATAATACTGATTCACCCCCCCTCTCAGTATTATTTCCAACAATTGGTATCAGAGCAGGTCCTTCAGAAAAGCTTGATCGCTTGAAGGTAGATCGTTCATCATGAGCAACTACGAGAGAGAAGCATCAATCAGGCCACCAGTTTTTGATGGGACAAACTTCAATTATTGGAAGGTAAGAGTTACTGCATATCTTCAATCTCTTGGTACTGAAGTTTGGAACATTGTAGAAACAGGCTATGCTTTTCCTTCAGCTACTCCTACAGATCCAGCTGAGAAAAAGACATATGAAACAAATGCAAAAGCAGTCAGTACTCTATTAGGAAGTATATCCCAAACAGAATTCATGAAGGTCATGCACTTCAAATCAGCAAAAGAGATATGGGACAAAATGATCACTAGCTATGAAGGAGATGAACAGGTAAAGGAAGCTAAACTTCAAACTCTCAGGATTCAATATGAGACTCTCAAGATGTATAATGATGAAAGTGTGGCTAATTATTTTCTTCGGGTAGATGAGATTGTTAATTGTATGAAAAATTTGGGTGAAGAAATAAAAGAGACTATAGTAGTTCAAAAGATTCTAAGATCATTATCCCCCAAGTTTGAATCTAAAGTATCTGCAATAGAAGAAAAGGAAAATCTCAAAGTTCTCACTATGTCTCAGCTACATGGAATTCTAACTGCTTATGAAATGAGAAAGGGAGGACCATCAGACAGAAGGGAGGCTGCTTTTAAAGCATCAGGCAAAGAAGATTACTATGAAGCAAGCCATGATCCAGAAGAAGAGGAAGAAGAATCAAATTTTGTCAGAAATCTTCAAAGGGGTTCTGGAAGGTTTAGAGGTAAGCTACCTTCAAATGCTTTGCTTGTGGAAGAGTAGGTCATTATGCTGCAAAATGCTCTTATAAGGATAAAGGAAAGGAACCAGTTAGATGGAATAAGAAACAAAGCACAAATAAGAAAAGCTACTACACCCATGAAGATAGTGATGGCTTATCAAACAGTGATGAAGATGAACAAGGTAATAAATATAGGTTGTTAATGGCATTTGAAGATGATGATTATGAGGATGCTGTAGATGTGGATAACCTTTATGATGAAATTGCTAGACTCAAGAGATGCATAGAAGAAAAGAACATGATTATTGATACTCTACAATTCCAAATTGATGAAAAGGAAAAACATCTTGAAAAATTAGAAGGTGAAATTGTTGGTCTTAGAAAAGAAATTGAGAAAACAAAAACTATTAATCTCAAGTTTGTCAAAGGATCTGAAACTTTGGATGAGATTATCAGTGTGCAGCGGTCTCCACTAAATAAGACAGGTTTGGGCTATAATGGAGAAACTTCTCAAGCATCCACTTCAAAAAGTTATCTTGATGCAGCAAGAAGAAATGAGCAAGAACACAAGGAAGATCATCAGGTAAAGCAGGGACAAATGTCAAACAGAAACTATCAGGGGCAATCCAGCTTAAGGGTGAACAAAAGCCACAACCAGCCACAGGTAAAATCTTCTCAAATTGGTTCAAGAATAGATGAAAATAGAAATTACAATCAGTTGGCTGGTAGATCCAATAATCGCAGAAGCTTCTTCAATGGACAATGCTTTTCTTGCCATAACTTTGGTCACAAAGCAGCTCAATGTGTTGCGTATAAAACAATCATGACTAGGGAAGCTCAAAAACAAAGAAGTATGACAGGGATTACAAAAAGGACCTATAACAAATTTTCAGCTCTTGAAAATGAAGTTGAATGTTCTATTTGCAATAATTTTGGACATAAAGACTTTGAATGCAGAAGCAGGTTTCCGGAAAGAAAGGTACAAGAGCAGAAAAAGGAACAAGCCTCAGGCGCCAAAACATGGAGAATAAAGGAACCTCAAACAGAAAGATGTGGGATAGCATTTTATGCAGAAGGACAAGAAAATCTATGGTACATTGACAGTGGATGTTCGAAGCATATGACAGGTGATAAAGAAAAACTTGAGTCTTATTCTAATTTAGAAAAGGGAAAGAAAGTCTCTTTTGGAAATGATACTCCTGCAACTATAAAAGGAAAGGTATTGCTCCTTTAAAAGAAGATGTTAAGGCTGGAAATGTTTTGTTTGTTGATGGATTGAAGCATAATCTACTAAGTGTCAGCCAGATGTGTGATCAAAGAACCGAGGTTATATTCAGATCAAATGGATGCCTTGTTCGTGATCTTGATACAGGTAAAACAGTTCTCAAAGGAAAGAGAACTCCAAATAATCTATACATATTTGATGAAGGACAACAACAATGCTATCTAAGCAAGAATGAAGAGCACTGGTTATGGCATCGAAGGTTGGGACATCTAAGCTTCTCACAAATAAGGAAAGCTTGCAAATATCAGGCAGTTCGCGATCTTCCAGATATCAAAATTCCTGACAACACCATATGCAGATCATGTCAGTTTGGAAAACAAACCAGAACTAACTTTCCAGAGAAAGAAGGATCAGCCAGCATGCCTCTTGAGCTAGTACATACAGATGTATGTGGACCATTCAGAAAAAGAACACCTAGAGGAGAGGAATACTTGATATTATTTATTGACGATTTCTCCAGGTTTGTTTGGTTAGGACTTATGAAGCACAAAGATGAAGCATTCGAAAAATTCAAAACCTTCAAAGCCTTGGCTGAAAATGAATCAGGTCACAAAATTAAGTGCCTCAGATCTGACAGAGGTGGGGAATTTACTTCAAATGAATTTTTCGATTTCTGTGATGAACATGGGATAAGGAGAGAATTCTCTACAGCTAGAACGCCTCAGCAAAATGGAGTTGTTGAAAGAATGAACAGAACAATCCAACAAATGGCTCGTGCTATGCTTGATGAATCAGGAACCCCCGCAACCTTCTGGGGTGAGGCTGCACATACTGCGGTTATTATTCTCAACAAGACAAATGTCCGGGTGAACAGCACTCAAACCCCTCATGAGCTCTGGAGTGGTAAAACTCCTTCGGTAAAGCACTTCAAAATCTTTGGGAGCAAATGCTATATCAAGAATACTGAGGAGCAGCTTGGCAAACTTGATCCTAGAGCAGATGAAGGCATTCTTCTTGGCTATTCTCCACATAGCAAAGCATACAAATGCTACAATAAAAGACTTGGCAGAATTGTTGACAGCATTGATGTAGTGGTTGATGAAAAGGGATATATTCCTAGGCAAATACATCGTGAAGACATCGAAGAAGATGAGAGCTACCCTCAAAGACAGAATGATGAAGAAGAAGAACCTCAAGAAGAATCTCAAGAAGAATCTCACGAAGAAGCAGAAGAACGGACAAGAATAGAAGAAAAGACTCCATCCAGATATGTTCAGAAGAACCATCCAGAATCTCAGATCATGGGACAAAAAGAAGCAGGTATACAAACTAGAAGAACAGTTGCAGAAGCTTCAAGCTATTTGGCATTACTTTCCTCCACCGAACCACAAAATGTGAAAGAGGCATGCAAAGATGAATGTTGGGTGAAAGCAATGGATGAAGAACTTGAGCAAATCGAAAAGAACAACACTTGGGAGCTGGTTCCTAGACCAAAAGATAAGAATGTTATTGGAACAAAATGGGTCTTCAAAAATAAATTGAATGAAAATGGAGAAGTAATTAGAAACAAAGCCAGACTCGTTTGTAAAGGGTATGCGCAGCAAGAAGGAATAGACTTTGAAGAAACTTTTGCTCCTGTTGCAAGACTTGAGGCCATCCGAATGTTCCTTGCTCTCTCAAGTTTTCAGAACTTCAAAGTATTTCAAATGGATGTGAAATCAGCCTTTTTGAATGGAGACTTGGAAGAAGAAGTGTACATTGAACAGCCAGATGGGTTCATTCTTGGAAATGATCCAAATCTTGTATGCCGATTGAAAAAGGCTCTCTATGGTCTCAAACAAGCTCCAAGGGCTTGGTACTACCGGTTGGACAAATATCTTCATCAACAAGGTTTCTTAAAAGGTTCAGCAGATAGCAATCTGTATATAAAAGTTGAAAATGACAAATTGCTAATACTTGTTGTGTATGTAGATGACATTATTTTTGGCAGCAATGAAGAAGCTATGAGTCAAAGCTTTGCCTCAGTCATGCAGAAAGAATTTGAAATGTCCTTGCTAGGAGAACTGACATATTTCCTTGGTTTGCAAATCCAACAGAAGGAAGGAGGAATCTTTTTATCTCAAACCAAGTATCTCAAGCAGATTTTGAAGAAATATGGCATGGAAGATGCAAAACCAGTATGTACACCCATGGTCACAGGATGTAGTCTCAGTGCAAATGATGAATCTGCAGCAGTACATCAACCAACCTACAGATCTATGATTGGAAGTTTACTATATTTGACAGGTACCCGACCAGACATCATGCATGCAGTTGGAATAGTTGGAAGATTTCAGGCAAATCCAAAGGAGACTCATCTTCAAGCAGTGAAGAGAATTTTCAAATATCTTCAAGGGACTCAAAATTATGGCTTATGGTATCCTAGAGATACAGATCTCACTCTTCATGCTTATACAGATGCAGATTGGGCCGGAAGCGTGGATGACAGGAAAAGCACAAGTGGTGGTGCATTCTTTATGGGCTCCAGACTGGTATCTTGGTTCAGCAAGAAACAGAGTTCAATTGCCTTGTCTACAGCTGAAGCGGAATATGTTGCTGCTGCATCTTGTTGCACCCAACTTCTTTGGATGATGCAGACTTTGCAGGATTATCAAATCACTTGTACACCTCCTATTCCTATCTTATGTGACAACACAAGTGCAATCAGCATCTCAAAGAATCCGGTTATGCATTCAAAAACCAAGCACATACCAATCAAGTACCATTTTCTCCGGGAACAAGTACTTGAACAGAAGGTCAAGTTGGAGTATGTTCCTTCTAAGGAACAAGTTGCTGATATTTTCACCAAACCGTTGCCCAGGGACACTTTTGAATACCTCAGGCAAAAGCTGGGGGTTGTTGATGCATCATCTTACTGTTGATCATCTTCCTATTGGTGGTATAGGCTCAGGGGGAGCACATAATGCATTGTTGGCATTATGGAGAAGGAGATCTTGGAAATAGCTGCAATATGTCTCTATCTCCTTCATGATGGATTTCTGGTTACAGATCTGGAGATGCATGAGCATAGGGGGAGCATACCCTTTGCCCTTGATGTCAAAGGGGGAGAATGAAGCTGAAGATTATGTGGTTGCCATCAAGTCCAAAGGGGGAGATTGTTGGCATTATGATTCAGGTGTTGTCCTTGATGGCAAACCCATTCAGGTGATAAATCAAGAAGGAAGCAGGAAATATGTTCAGCAAGTGCGTCCCCGCAGGTATACCATACAGAACCCGCGTCCAGGGACGCAGTCCGGCCGTTCAGGAGGTGCGTCCGCCCAGTGCACACATTTCAAGGCAAGAGAAAAGCACGTGGGGGTTTCTTGTGTGGTATCTAGCCGACGGTTTTGTGTTTCTATGGTGTCGGCTCGTGGTATTGTTCCATGTTTTGGGGAGAAGCTTGCCTATATAAAGCAAAGGAGTTCATTTGGATTTAGCATCATCTTGGTTGAAGATCTTTTGGTGAGATCTAGTCCAGATCTATGAAGGCGAATCTTCTAATGGACTGTGATCTCTATGGCGCATGATCAGATCTGTGGATCTGAGTGTTTGGGTTGGTTCTGAAGTCCTCTATCTTTTATATCTGAAGGGACGCAGGTTCAGTGAAGGGAAAGTGCGCCGGGACGCAGTACAGTAAAGGCTCAGGTGCGTCTCTGAGGCAAAGGACGCGGCGCGACTGTGTTATTGGGTGCGTCTCTGAAGAAAAAGACGCAGCGCGATAGTGTTTCTGGGTGCGCCGGTCGCAGCAAAGCATAGAGGAACAGTGCGTCGGCACGCAGAACAGTGGAAGGTAGACTGCGTCCAGTCGCAGGTCACAGAAAGAAAATATGCGTCCCTGTCTTAAGATGATCTGTTGACTGTATATTTCTGTTCATAAGGTGTTCTGGGTTATTTCTGTAATTACTGATCTGATATCTGTAGTGGACTGTATCTGTTGTATACTTGTTGATCATTTGATTCTTCATGAAAAGAAGTAGGGGGTTGTAGCTCCCTTCCAGGAGAGACTGGAAAACGAGAGAGAGTTGTAGCTCTCTGCAGGTTGCAGCCTGCGTGCTGGTAAAGGACTGCACCAGTACAAAATCATTGTAAAAAGAATTTCTTGAAAGAAGATAGAGACATATTGCAGCAGGTGGTTTTCTCCCGCATTGGGTTTCCACCTTACATCTTGTGTTCTTTGGTGTGACTGTCTATTTTCTTTATTCATGCTCATTATTTATGGTACTGATATGCAAGAATAGTTCAAAAGATCAAATAAGGAAGATTTGGTAAATTGCTTGATAATACTGATTCACCCCCCCTCTCAGTATTATTTCCAACAATTAATCCGCCATCCAAGCAAAATAGATATATACTGGTTTGTACTGATTATGTTACCAAGTGGGTAGAAGCTATAGCATTAACTTCTGCTACTGAAAATTCAGTTGTTCAATTTCTTTTCAAGGATATTTTCACTTGTTTTGGTGTCCCAAGAGAAATTGTAACAGATCAGGGAAGCCAATTTACATCAAGGATGGTGGAAAAGCTGATGGAGGAATATAAGATTAAGCATAGAACATCTACTCCATACCATCCGCAAGCGAATGGTCAAGTAGAATCTACAAATAAAGTCCTTGAAAGCATCATCACAAAGACTGTTCATCTTCATAGAAGAGATTGGGCAAAAAGGCTTCCTGAAGCCTTATGGGCCTATAGAACTACATGGAGGAACACTACAGGACATTCTCCCTATGAACTTGTTTATGGGAAGGAAGTCCTGTTCCCCATTGAGTTCCAAATCAAGACCTTCAAGACAGCAGTTCAATTGGGGATGAGCTTATCAGAAGCCCAAAAGCACAGAATGGACCAGTTAAATGAACTAGATGAAATGAGACAAGATGCAATTCTAAGAACCGATCTAGTTCAGCACCAAAGAAGCAAATGGCATGATCGACATATCAAAGAAAAGAAGTTTCAAAAGGGTGATTGGGCACTCTTGTTTGATTCAAAATTTAAGGACTTCAAAGGAAAATTTCAAACTCATTGGCTTGGGCCATATGAGATTGATGAAGTCTTTAATAATGGAGCAGTTAGAGTGAAGACTATCGATGAACTTCAAACTCCCTTTATTGTGAATGGCCACCGGTTAAAAGTCTACCACAAGCCACTCTCAAAAGAGGAGTTTGTTAAGTTATTCCAAGGCGATTCTGAAATGAGGCTGGTGGAGAAGAATTCTTCTCCTCCATCAGCCTAATCTCTGTTTCAATTTCAATTTCAATAAAAAAAAAAAAAAAAGAAAAAAAAAAAGAAAAAAAAAAAGAGAAAAAAATGAATAAATGTATGAGCCTGAAAACCAATCTCTGATTGGCAGTCTCATGCAGAAAACATAAGGTGAAAATCAGGGTCACCTGACACCTCATGTTTTCCAAAAAAAAAAAAAAAATCTCTCTCTCTTTCATTTCCATTTCATTTATTTCATCTCACCATTTTCTTCCATCTTACCATCTTCACTTCACCTCACTGCTTTTCACTCATTCATTCATTCATTCCTTCATTCCATTTCACTTCATTAATAAAGTTTTTTTAGGCAACTAAAGTATTTTATGCAACTGGAAGACTTCATTACAGTTTCTGCAGCCATTTGACAATCTTGCAGCCGATTAGCTTTCCTGCAGCCTTCTGTACCTGCACAAGAAACACAGTTTGTCTGAAGAAAATATCTTACAGTTCAAAATCACCAAAAACAAGGAGAAAAGATCATGTGCTAGCAATAAAGTTAACAAAAGGTTAGTAAATCATCAGAAGCCAAATCAAACGTGATCCGAGGTATGTTCAAAACTCTAAACCTATGGTTATTTCATTATGCGAACTTTCTGGGTTATGTCTTGTTGGCCACTAAACGTAATGATTACCCATTTTCTATTTCCCATGCGACTACAAATCTCCGAATCCTCCACGTCTACAAGCTCATAATAACCACGATTTTTGAAATTACATATGTCTGTTTCGGTCATTAAGGTCTTGTACCCTAATGACGTAACCTACCGCATTACGTCTCTCAGTTCTCGTCCCGCAGCCATGTGTCACTCCACATCCGAAATTGAAGAATGTAGTCGTTCCGTTCGTCATTTCAAAACCCTCTATGTTCATAACACCCTATTCCTCGCCATTATCTCCCTTGTTTCGTTTTCACTCACTACGATTACCTCCATAAACCATCCTCTGTTTTCCCTCTGCCGTATAGCCCGTAAACCGGTGATACAGTCGTATTACGACTGTTAGTCACCGTTTTTACCATGTCCATGCTAATTCTACCGCTTAACTCTAAATTCAAGCCGTGAATTCCTGGTGTCTGAGGCTGTTTATGAACCGTATATCCTCTGTTCCACAAAGTCTGAACAGAGACCGAGAAGTTACTGTGTGAAGTTACGGAGTTACTGTGTAAGGTCACCATCAAATTTGTGTTTAAACAGAGTTGAAGAGTCGATGGGAAAGCTTCTGAGGGCTGAACCGGAAGGTTCGAAATTCTTGGAGGCATATCCTCAGGTTGAGGAGGCACTACAAAAAGCCAATTGGTTACAATGTATCAGAAAGTTTAAGGGTCACCATAAAGAAGTAACCAAAGCCTTTGCAAGATCATTTACGGATAAGGACAGCCAGGCAAAGGTGGGAGATTTAACAGTTACAGTCAGCGAAGGAAGCATAGCAAGGGCTACCTCTCTTCCACAAACTGGTGAATGTTGGTTCAAAAACCGGGCAGTCCAGGATCAACAATGGAAGCGGATTTTTAAAAACCCAGGTATGGACACAAGTGTTTTCACCAAAGGCATTCCAATTTCCCATGTTAAAGAAGAATGGAAAATTCTGTTGTTATTAGTACAAAAGTTTTTCACCTGTGAAGGGAGATTTGGAGTGTTGTATGTCTATCATGGTAAAATTATGCTGCAGTTTCAAGGAGAACATGATATAAATCTTCCTTATTTCCTATTTCAAAGCCTTAGGAAAATGTGTTCCATGGCTCAACGAAATCCACGAAATGTAGAAGCTTACCTTTGTCACCATGGTCTTGTAAAATTATTGATAGAAGAACAGTTAAAAGAAAAACAAGACACATGGGAAAAATTCCTTGTAAGGAATCATTTTGCAGAGCCTGGAGAGTCTTCTATACCTAGAAAAAGCAGAAGGAAGAGAAAGGAAAGTATCTCTGAGACTGATATCTTAGAAGGACAAACTAAGGAAGAAATAGAAGTCCATCATCCTGAACCTGAGATTGAACCCACTGAAGACAGTGCTCAAGAGGTCATCTCAGAAACCCTCGCTGAACTTGCCAAGGAAGCTGCCAAAAAGAAAAGAGAGGACAAAAAGAAACAAAAACAAGATAAGGGGAAATCCATAATCCGAGAAACTGACCAGACCCCAGAGCATTCTAGTGGTGAAGAAAGAGATAACCAGCCTTTAGCACAGAGGATAACTAAACTCCATGAGAAAACTGCCCTCTCTAAGAAAGTAAAAGTTCAAAAACCAAAGGAAAAGGCACAAAAAGAAACACATAGTGCTGCCACTGTAAGAAGGAGTAGTAGATTGCAGAATAAAAGGAAAGCCACGAGGACACTCTTCGTTGATCTTAGCACACCTGAGAAGAGTGCTACACAAGCAGACCTTGAGGATAGTCCATCATCACGTGAGGCAGCTACTCCTCCAAGAGAAGACAGTCCATTTCAGCCGGAGTTTGAAACTGAAATTGAACATGAATATAGTCCAAGGAAGTCACCAATTGTTGACCCAATTCAACAAGAGGTGTACAACTATTATGAGACATTAGAGAAAAACACTGCTGGCCCAAGTAATGTCATACCTCATGAGCAGCAAATAGATTTACTTAGACAAGAAATCTATGAACTTGAAGTGCTGAACCGTCACATTAAACAGAGAAATGAAGAAATGAAGCAGCAAGCTGATATTGCCAAGGCAATCCAAGATAATACCTATCTTCACATGAGCATGTGGCAGAAGAAACACAGCAGACTCAAGAAGAGATGCAGAAGGCTGAACCGAGCCTTAATTAATTTGAAATTCAGATGCATGTTCAAGAGGCCAAAGGTTAATGTTTCTACACAAAGGAAGAGAAGGAGGTTGGATGTCCTAGCTGAGGCATCCCAGCAGATGGACTGAATTGTGTTTTCATTGCATGAGGACATGCAATACCCTCGGAGTGGGGGTATGTAGAACCTCTATTCTACACCTATTTGTCCACCATTTTCCTCAACTTTTCCTTATCTTTCCTTCACTTTTGCCTCATTTTCACCATAAAACCTCTCAGATCATTACATTCAGTGTCAATAAGCATGATCAAGCAAGTTTTGCTAATGGATGACTATTTGTTTAGTTTTTGACTTACTTGCAGGAATCCCGCAGCTATCTGATGATCCCGCAGCTATCTGAAGATCCTGCAGCCTTTTTGTTAAACACTATGATCCACGTGTCGGTTTGCTAGACGGGCCACATGGGCACTCAGGTATCAGTGTGCTCGAGGTTACTGTCCCTTTGTTCCAGCCATCCACGTCATTTTCACCCATGGTCAAAGCTGGTTAAGCCACGGTCAACTCAAGGTGGTTTAAACGGTGTTTGAGAGCTGTTTGGTCACGTCATCTTAAATGGTGATTTTTCCATGATCTACAGGTGGCAGAGGACGCAATCCAACAAGGGATTTATTATCCATGTCGACAGAACCACTAAACTCGTCCACGCAGCCGTGATGTGTCCAAGGACCATTAATACGCATACTGTTTTATTGTTTTTCTGTTAACTAGTTGTACGCGTAGGATAACTTAGAAGCTCCTATAAATTGATGCGTCTGCGTACGCTCAAAAAACTTTTGATTAGTTATAATTTGTTGCACTTGTGTTGAATTTAGAAGCGTTTGTGAACTCTTTTTTCTAGTGCTATTCCAGCACTCTGTTTTGTAAACTTTTTGCAAATGGAGGAATCAATATAGCACTGTTTTGAAGTTTCCAGATCTTTGAAGTTCTCTTGTGGCTGAATGAACAGAGGGCCCCTGCTCATCTCAGCCTTTGTAAAGTATTTCATGTGCAGCATTTCATTATTTTCTCATTTGTTTCCTTAAGCATGTATAGTTTTATTTACTTGTTTTCCTTTATTTTCAGCTGATCAGTGTTATTTCTTTGCAGGTTTCTTTTAGCCCGGGATTTATTTTTATATGTGTTGTGTTTGCTTTACAGCTAATGGTATTTGAAGTTGACAATTCAAGTGCTGCCTTTGTCTTTATAGTTAGTTTTTAATCTTATTTCTCAAAGAGCTGTTAACATACATGAATGATCTTTATCATAAACTGTTATCTTTTAAGATCAAAATATCACTAACTTGCAGCTTGTTTGGGTGCTTTTTGGACTGTTCTTAAGCTACTTTCTTTCCGTACTTTACACAGTACATGTGCTTTGAAGTATCGAGTTAGAAAGAGTAAATCATTACCACTAGTCTTTAAAGTAGAAGTTTTGATTTTAAAGTGCTTCCTAGGCTATTTCCTCGCTACTTTCTAATCATGCTTTCCATAGTACATATGGCTGAAGTAGAGAATTAGAAATAGCAAATTATTATCATTAGTCTTTCAAGCATATTTTTCTCACTTTTATAATTCCACTTAAGCTACTTTCTTTCCGTGCTTTACACTGTACATGTGCTTCGAGGCATCGAGTTAGAGAGAGATAATCTTTATTCTTGGGTTTTAAAAGTGATTCTCTTTTCTTTTATTAGCAGCAACTTGAACGGTGTCTAGTGCCATTGGTAGTGGTCATTTGCTTTCAAGTTTATTTCAAGTCATTTCAATTTCATTTATTCTTTCCAAGCATTTCCTTTCAAGCAAATAGTTAGAGATCACTCAACACACACTTCCACTCATTCAGAATTCACTCTACACACACACCATCACTCACTTGTTTATAAATTCTCATTCCATCTAGGAACATAATTAAACCACAACAACACCCCCAACGATAAGAAAAACTCTAAGAGGTTACTTAAGTACATATAGTACACCTTCACTTCATCAGCTTACGAGCGCCGGGTTGACAATAAATACTAGCAATTTAGATAACACTAAATTGACTAAACAACGATGTGCGAATAAGAGCGGTAAGTGTGTGAAATAATTATGTTTTAAATACAAAAACAAACTAATTGACAGGTTAATAAATATTTAGCGACCTGAGGAGAGTTAATCATTTTCCAAGTTATGGGTAGTTAACATTGAGTATCTCATTAAACCTTTCTCATGATCCAAATTCATTCCAAAAAAGCTTTCAATCTTAATTGCCTGATATTGTCTACAATGATATATCTTGTCCATTTGAGGCAAGCTACAAAAGACATGTCATTGAGGAAGGTGATGGAGAAACAAAAAAAGAAGAGCATTGCTGAATATAAGTTTATAGAGATGGCTCCTATATTCTCTGATACAGTATGCAGCTCTAACGGAGGAGCAACAGCTTGGGAGGTCATATACAATAGGCAAGAGGAATAGCGTCCCAAGATTACTATTACAAGAGCAACAGCTGACTCAACAAGACCTTTAGGGCTTCAATTCAAGGATGCTTCCTATTCTTTCCTACATAGGATAGGAGCAGGGTTTAAAATCCTCCCATACATGGATATGATCAGGAGGGTGGTTCAAAACCTCACCATTAAAGATTGGAAATTCAAGAATGCAAGAATGGAACTCATGGGATCATTCAGGGTAGAGGACATGAAAAAAATGTATCATATACCTGATCCTCAGGATATATATGATAAGACATACGTGGCCAGCTTTGCAAAGAAGAACCCAGACCCATTCAAGCTGATTCAGGACTGGAGAGTATTGGATAACAAACCCCTACAACTATGCAACTGCTTTGTTATGTAGACTATATGGGTTGCCCAATAATTCTAAGTTTTCCACAGAATGGATTCCTCTGATTGATGCCTGCATTAATTCCCACATCATGAATTGGGCCACCATCCTATCTGATAACCTAGCCACCATCATTATCGAATATTGACAGAAGAGAGCCTCCTCTCCAGAGAACCTTCCCCCATTCTAGATTAGTGCCTTCATTATGGATGCCATTTGTTTCTGCACTACATTTTTGACCATGGGTTGGAAATGGACCTCATAGGACCCCTACCCTATCCATCTCAGTCATAAGAAAATATGGGAATCCCATTATATACCCCATTTCTATAAAAAAAAGTTGTCATTTTTTTATTTTGCCCCTGCATCAAATAATTTTTAATAAGAAAGCCCCCAAGTTCTCCCAAGAAGCCGCAACAGACTTTCTAGCTGTCAGCAAATATTTTATTAAAGAATGGTTCACCTACATTAGGGTTTTCGGTAGCACAACTGACCCACATGTCCTTCCTTTGTATGTTTCTGATAAATTGTTAACAAGGGAAATCGCCCTCCAGACTGTGAGAAAAGGCCTAACTAAAATCTCAAAGAAAACAAGAAGTTATTATCGCCCTCTTTTCCTTTCAAGTGTGGTTCTTTTGCTTTAGCAAATTTTAATCATGCCATTAAGGAGTTAGTAAACATGGAAGCCCTTAGGCTTCGTACATTGCCGAAAAGGAAATTTGATCCAGACAACGTAGCACATAATATCACTACCGCGGTAAAGATCAAGCCATACAACCATGAGCATAACGATTTTGAAGACCTGTTATAGTCTATCGAGTGCTTCGAACAAGCATTTGAATGGGCTAAAGCCAACCTAAGTCCTAAATATTTTGAAAGATTTCGGGAATTCAGAAATGAAAGGCTGGAAGTAATTCCAATTCGCTTGTTGAAGATCGAAGATAAACCTACACCAAGTGTGACTGTTAATAGTGAAGAACCTAGTTCTCTCATAAAGTCTCAGGTCAATATTGAGAAAACACCAAATATAGGGAAGGCCCAAGAGACAGATAATACAACAGAGTCCAGTAGGAAGTTAGCTGAGAAATAGGTTTTAGGCACCCCACCTAAAGAAATCAATTTAGAGGTCAAAGGCAGTAGTTTGGAGCAGGAGTGGGATCTATTTAATCAGAAACTACAAGACATTCCCAAAACGACAGACACCCAAGAGACAATGGAGTGTCAAACTCCTCTTCATATTCAGGAGAATACAAAGTCCAAGTCTATGGACAAGCAGTCCAAATCCATTGATGAGCAGTCCAAACCTATGGATGAGTATGGAAAACATCCCAGCAGACTGAGATTATCCCTGCTCTACCCACATCACAGATCATCTTGAAAGTGACTGAAATCCCTCCACTTGATGTGTTCTACAACTCACTCCACAAGGTTGTAGTAAGAAGACAGAGAAAAATGAAAAGGGTAGAAACACCCGAGCTCCCACCTGAAATGAGCCAATGGACATAGTTTGGAGGGACATTCTTTTCAACCCAGCTGAGAACTTGACTAGATTGTCATAGTTCACAGGAGCATATGCAACGACCACCATGGAAAAAGCCACTGAAGTCTCTACTTTGTTGAGAGAAAAGGAGGAGAGGATTGCACAACTCGAGCAACAGCTCAAAATAGAGAAAGCAAGTGTGAACAGATAAGTAGCTAAGTAGCTTGCCCAATTACAACAGAGCATGGAGGTCTTGAAAAGAAGCCATGAAGCTGATACATCGGCTAAAAACATGCAACTCCAAGAATTGCAGCAAGCCATGGAAAGATATAAGGATGTTCCTACTACCGAGGAGTTTGTTAAAGAGGCTCTGGAACTAAATTCCCTCCTAATGAAACAACAAGAGAACTTCTTCCAGAAGATGTCACACATTACTCCTTATCTGATCACTAGCGACTAGAAAACAAATAAGGTGATTGACTAGAGAACCGAGTTTACTGATCTCAACACCAAAATCTCAGAGTTCATCGAATGGTAGGAAACAGAAGACAAAAGGAAATCCAATCTACCTAAAATCAAGGAGACACAAAAATACATTCTTTTCACAAATTAGGACGGGAGAATCAAGCAAGATGAACTAGCAGTAGCAAGGGAAGCTGGGGTATCGATGAATATAATCAAGGTGGTGAACCACACTTTGTTTGTCACCAACCTGCTAAAGGAAGGAAGTATAAAATAAATGCCCGATTTAGGTGATTTTCATAAAACTGGCAGGAAAAGGTAGAGAATCAAAGGGAAGTAATTGCAAAATTGACCAAGACCGACTGGGAGTCATATTGGCAATACCTTGTGAAGCCTCACAACTAGATCATGACCCTTAACTACTCACTTCATTTGAATCAACAGATGTTGCCACCTCTCACCAATGTGATTTTCACAGGACAACTCAAGACACATTTTGGGGCACCTCCTCAACTCAAACCAATGATCGATATATGTGTTTTGAAGGACAATTTGGCAGACAACAAATCATCATCTTAGTTCTGCACATCAAGCCACTGTTTATTTTTAGAGTTAGTTAACTAGTTAGGAGGAAGATTGCTTGAAACCTCCTCAAATTTTTGTATAATCTATTTTTTCACATTAGTTAGAATAGTATTTATACCCTTCTCATGCATTTAGAGAAGGGTCTAGAATTTTATAAAAGAAATTTGCAAAGAATGCACTTTTGTAATTTTATGAATGCTCTGGTGAAATTATGGAACATGATCATTTCTTTTATATATCAGACTACTTTCCTTTATTGATGCACTATTGTGTTCTTGGGAGATAATTTGATTTGAATAAAGGAGTTTGTCCATGTCATTAGTTAAATGAGAAGAACTTCACACATATGGTACTATTATTTTGTATGATTGATTCTTTTTTTTTTGTTTAATTAGTGACAAAACTTTACTTTCATGAATTGTATGTGAGATTTATTCATTCTGTTAAGCATTAATTGCACTATTGTATGATGCCTAGCCGAAATTGTTAATTTTCATATATATAATTCATCATATATGTGATATATTTTATAAATTTCTTTAACTAACTATTTAGTCAAAGAAATTATCTTATATGTTATCATCTATGTTTATGTGTGATTAATATTTATTATCACATGTTAAGCAGATATCTTTGTAGATCGCATACCACACAGAAATACTCGAGTTTATATTAGAATAAGTTAGTTAGAGATTTGCATGATAGAATAGGTCATTTATATTATCATTATTCTATTGCAAACGCTCATGAACCACCCACTCTCATCTTAAAACCCACACAAGGAAACTGATCCCATTATCCCCATTGAGAGCCACCACTTCAAACGGAAAAGGAGTTGTCTTAAGGTCTGAAATGGGTGGTTATCCCCCATGTTGGTGTAGCAAAAATCTGAGGCCTTCAACATTTTGGCGCTAGAAGGAGGGCCATCCGAATATGAATGGCATATAAACCTAAAGATCAATCGAAAAAAAATCATAAGAGTCAAAACCCCTCCATAACTTCTACACCTTCTAGATCTCGTTCAAAATCTCTTGATAAAAAATATGAAGTTATAGAAACATCTCCCTTGTCTCCTAAATTAGTAGGACAACCACCTTCCCCATATTACACTCCCGAGTCTCCCGAATTCCATTATTTGATACAGAAATTGGAACAGATATTCATTTCTGCTGAGAAGCCATAGAGGCCCGAAGTTTTTGATGAAAGTGTTACTTCCTTATTACACCAAATTGGTGCATTAACTAGATTACAAAGTGAAAGGTTTGGAGTAACCCCTTTTGATTTCCCCATACCTCCACGATGTAGGAAAGTCACCTCACCAAGATCTGAATTGGATACCAGCGAGATCACATCACCTTTCCATCCATTCACTTCCCCATTCACTTCTACTCAATCCACAACTTCTCAACTATCCACTTCTTCAATTAACACTGCCACTAGTAGTACTAACCCAGTAGTAAGTTCTTTGCTATCTATACCTACTTCTGGACAGACCTTCCCATCTTCTCAGTCTCCAACTCAAGTTATGGTCAATCAACCCCCTCAACCTTGGACAAACCCTGGTTCTGTCCTGGTTACAAATCCAAATGCACTCCCAGCAAACCCAAAAAAATGGCTACCCAAGTAAAATCCCGATGATGGTCTTCCAGCCGAAGAACATCTAAATAACTTTATGTTGGCCATGAATTTTAATAGAGTTGCACATGAAGTTGTTGTAATCAAATTGTTCCCTTATACCTTCCAAGGATCTGCTGGATCTTGGTATTTTTCCCTTCCAGGAGGTTCAATTAGGAACTGGGATACTTTTCAAGAAGTATTTATTGCAAAATTTGGTGATGATAGGACCATATCATCCTTGATCAACGATATTTCTAATTAAAAGCTTACTCAGATGAAAGGATCAAAGACTTCAACTCCAAATTTAACAAGTTGCTAAATAAAATCCTAACTACCTCAAAACCTATTGTAGATGTACAAATATAATGGTACATATTGTCTCTTCCCTATAATATTGCAATTTTCGCAGATAGAGCCAATAAGGCTACCCTTGCAAAAAATATGAAAGAAGCCCTATCTGTAGAAAGAAGCATTATAGATTTGGAAAAGAGATCACAAAAAAACGAGAGGAAATCAAAGAAAGTAACATTTAAGGATGATTCTAAAAAGAAAGCTCCAAAGGACCCTTTCGATCTTGAAGGCCTATAGAAAGTATTAAAGGCGATGTCAAATGAAATGGTCGAAATCAAGAAGCAGGTCGCATAATCCTCTGCTCCCAAGAAACATTTTCACTTGTTTAAAAGGAATCCTTCTTCCCCATCACAACCCCCGAACACCATTTCAAATGCTAAGTCTGATCAAGAAACAGAAGAAGGCTTACCAGCCGAAGAGGAAGCCGAAATAGAAGAAGAAGTTGAATTAAATGGAATGTGGGATTTCATCCTCCCAAATGAAGAAGAGGCACAAGCTATGCCAATGACTACAAGGAGCAAAAACTCTCCTGACATGTCTATCACAAATCAGAAACAAAAAACTGCTACTCCTGTAAAGGAGAAAACAGTAACTAAAAAGTCTAAGACTAGTCACATTGACTCTCTTCCACTAAATCCTCCAAATACTTCCAAAACATTGGTAATCTCAGATACAGTGGAATACAACATAGTTGAAGATATGAAAAAGATTAGAGCAAACATTTCATTGGATGAACTCACTAAACTCAAGCAACAACAGAAAATTTTATTAAGATAATTAAAAGCAGTTCTTGTATCCCCTCTGCCATCTGCTATAGTTACTAAAGCTGCCTATGATATGGGAAAACCTCCATCATCTTCCAACAAAGTAGATCCTTCAGATTTAGTCTTAATCAATGATAGATCTATTTCTCATATTCCTCCATTTCTGCTCACTTACAAAATTTTCAACAGGAATATTCATAATTGTCTTGTTGATTCAGGAGCCTCTTCAAATATTCTGCCAAGGGTTGTGTGCACAAAATTGAATATTACACCTCAAAATATGCAGTACACATAATTCAATTAGACAGGACAAAAGTAGAGGTACTTGGAGAAATAACATCAGTTTCAATTAGGCTTTCCTCTAATCCAAAAGTTTTGCAAATAATCGATATTTTAGTGGCCGATATCGTTGAATTTTTTGGTTTAATCCTAAGTAGGGATTGGTCTGAAATGTTGCATGGTTACTTCACAACCGATTGGTCTCACATGTGGTTGCCACATAATGGTAAACCAAACCAAATCAGGGTAGACCAAGAAAATTTCATGAAATATATAGTAACTCACCTTGAGGGAAGAAATGAACCCGTTGCCTTCACCAATAACATCATTGGAAATTACTCGGCTGAGTCATTTTTGGGATCCTTTAATTCTCAGAGATATCCCTTTCCAGAGAATGTTGTGGTGTCTTAAACAGAAAAATTTTCACAAACAGATGATTCCAAGTGTGTAAGTTTAGTAGATAAAATTTCAAATAATTATTTGTTTTGGACTCTCTATTTTGACAGTTCCAAATATGAAGACGATGCAGGTGCAGGATGCATTTTGATCAATCCGCAAGGAGAGAAAACCATGTTAGCCTACAGACTATAATTTCAGTGCACCAATAATGTCGCTAAATATGAAGCATTGATCCAAGGACTGTACAAAGCCATTGGCCTTACTGTCAAATATCTGCAAGTTTATGGTGATTCTAAAATAATTGTGAAGAAGGTAAGAAATACAATTCATTGTGTCTCTGGGCACCTTAAACATTATCAATCACTAGCCCAGAAGCTGACTTCTCGCTTCTCTGCTTTTAACATTTCTTCAATTCCTAGACAACAAAACGAAAGTGATGACTTAATTGCTAATGTGGCATCCAAGCTTATACCCTCAGAAGATTTCGGTCCAGACAAATTTTCAATAGAGTTAATATTTAAGCCATCTATTCCAGATAATGTAACAAATTGGAGAGTATTCAATAACGATGCAAATATAATTAATTTACTTACATCAAAAGGGTCCTATGAGGAATAGATCATACATGAACAAAAGCATGATCTGCAAATTAAAAATTATCATAATGAAAACCCAATCCGGAAGTCTGTAGTTAAGATGGAAGATCTCTATGATCTAAAGGATAGATTCAAGAAAGTTTCTAACTCCAAAACTCAAAGTTTTACTTTGAGATTCGAAGTAGTAAACTTAGGGTCAACTGAAAAACCTCAAAATGTCAACCTATGTCTTGGCCTATCATAAGAAGAAAGAATATCATTCATTAGGTTGTTGAAAACATACAAAGGTGTCTTCTTTGCCTGAGATTACGCAGATCTCAAAACCTATGATACCTCAATGATTCAACATACCATACCTATGACTTCGAATGAAAAGCCAGTTCAACAGAAGCTTCACAAAATTCACCCAAACCTTGAGAGTCAAATCAAATCCGAATTGAACAAACTTCTGAGAGCCAAAATAATCTTCCTTGTTAGACACTCTAAGTGGGTATCGAATATTGTTCCTGTAAGGAAAAATAACGGAGATATTAGGATTTGTATCAATTTTAGGAACCTCAATAAAGCTTGTCAAAAAGATAACTTGCATCTTCCGACCATGGAATAAATATTGCAATCAATTGCAGGTTCCGAATTAATGTCTTTTCTAGATGGATTATCATGATATAATAAAATTCTTGTGCATCTAGATGACAGATTAAATACAAAATTCAACACCAAGTGGGGAACATACACCTATTAGAAGATGTGTTTTGGACTCATTAACGTAGGTGCTACATTTCAATGTGCTATGGATATTTCTTTTAAAGGTTTGATTAACAAATTAGTTGTTATTCACTTAGATGACATCACAGTCTTTTCTAAGGATAGGAATAGTCATTTAAGTGACTTGAAGCACATTTTTGAAAGATGCAGGAAATATGGCATTTCCTTAAATCCAAAAAAATCTTATTTTGCCTTACCGAAAGGCAAACTCCTTGGGTTTATAGTGTCCAAGAAAGGGATTTACATTGATCCTAATAGAGTCCAAGAGATCGAAAAGATTCCTCTCCAACATAACAAAAATACCATGCAATCATTCCTAGGCCAAATTAATTTTGTAAAAAGATTTGTTCCAGACTTTTCACAGATTGTCCTACCCCTTCAAACAATGATACAAAAAAACACAGTTTTCAAATGGGGCAAACATGAAAGGGAGTCATTTGAGTTGATTAAAAAAGCCATTATTAATGCTCCTTCGCTGACAACTCCTGACTTTCTAAAACCTTTTTTATTATAAACTTTTTCATCCAATACGTCATATGCAGCATTTCTAACACAGCTAAATGATGAAAATATCGAGGCACCCATCTCCTTTTTTAGTTCTAACTTGCAAGGTGCCGAGTTAAACTATTCAGCTGTCGAGAAACAAGCATTTGTTGTTTTTAAAACCTTGAAACATTTCATACCTTTTCTTCTTAAAGACCATACAAAGATAATAGTACCCTACCACGCAGTAAGACAATTATTAATCCAAAGAGAAGTAGGAGAGAAAAGAGCCAATTGGGTTACTGCACTTCAAGAATATGATGTAGAAATTTGGCCAGCTAAAATTGTTAGGGGACAAGGTTTTTGCAGGATGTTAATAGGAGCTTCCTAGCTATCACTGGAAGAAGATCAAGGTAATGAAGTACAAATATAATAGGTAATTCTCAATGATACACAATCACAATATGCTGATTTGAAATTTTATTTAAAGAACGGATATGCTCCTATGCATCTTAATTATAAAACAAAGTGTGCTTTAAGGTTGAAATCAAATCAATATGAATTAGTTAATGATGTATTGTTTAGAAAAAATTATGATTCTGCATTACTAAGATGCTTGGAGAAACCTGAAGCTGAAAAGGTCATGCAGGAATTACATGATGGACCAGCAGGAGGACATTTCGGAGGAAATACCATAGCTCACAAAATCTTGCATGTAGGATATTATCGGCCAACAATATTTAAGGATGCACATGAATATGCAAGAAAGTGTAAAAGTTTTCAAAATACAGGTGAAAGAGAATGGAAGCCAGCATTCCCTTTGCAACCAGTAAACGTCCAACGACCTTTTGACAATGGGGATTACACATAACTGGTGAGATTGTTCCTAACTCTTCCAAACTGCATAGGTTCATCCTTACAGCTACTGATTATTTTACAAAATGGGTATAAGTTATCCCCTTAAGGATATCCAATACAGAAAGCATTACGGACTTCATTGATCAGTACATAATTACCAGGTTTGGCTTACCCTCAGCTTTAATGTTTGACAATGCATCTTACTTTTCTGGAAATGCAATGGTAGAATTTTCTCGAAATCAAGGTTTTAAGCTAAAATATTCAAAAAACTATTATCCACAAGGTCATGGATTAGTAGAATCAACAAACAAAAACCTCATCAGAATTATCAAAAGGAACGTTGACCAAAATCATAGGAATTGGCACAAAGCATTGACATTTGCTCTATGGGCAGACATAAATACACAGAAGGCATCTATCGGTTCTTCGCCTTTTTCTTTAGTTTATGGAAAAGAAGTTGTTCTTCCCACAAACATAGCAATCCCATCTCTTTCCCTAGTGCAATTCATCGATGAAAACCCTTCTTCTTCTCTCCAAGCTAGACAGTTTCTTAAGCTTAAAGAAGAACGAGAAAAGGCCAAAGCAAACCACTTCCATCATCAACAATTAGTTAAAACCTCTTTTGATACAACCTCTACCAGTCAATTTTTTTTTGAAGTAGGTGATTTGGTTTCAAAATGGCACAAACCACACGAGGATAAA
This sequence comes from Pinus tabuliformis, assembly GCA_031772625.1. Lineage (NCBI taxonomy): Eukaryota > Viridiplantae > Streptophyta > Pinopsida > Pinales > Pinaceae > Pinus > Pinus tabuliformis. The sequence continues at coordinate 17,435,562 of CM062818.1, read as the reverse complement.
GGTAAACATACCAAATTTCAAAGACTAGGGCTTGACCCTTTTCAGATTATTGAGAAAATTGGACAATCAACGTTTATTTTACAAGACTTATCAGGTAAGAAGGATTATTTGCCTGTTAATGGGAAAAGATTGAAAAAATACTTTTCTTAGAAGATAGCCTCTTTCAATTTTGTATCATATTGCCTTTAAAATTCTTAGTAAAACAAAGTTTAAGTAGTATTTACTTTTGGCTTTTCAAAATAAAATCTTTGATAATATTTCTGATTTTTCACTTCTGTAAGTAAGTAAAAGTTAAAAGAAATAATTAGGACATTCGAGTACCAAAGAAAACCTGATTTATTTGGAAAAACTTGATCTTGCTAAAAAACGTTTATTATATGAACAAACTCTAATCTTTTTAGAATATGAATATTTTTTTATCAGACAAGAAAAGAATCTTTAACCTATTAAGGACTTTCTGTAGATGAGTATCTTAAAACTCTATCATTATCATCCAAAACTCTCGAAACAACCAATGATTCACCCCATCTGATAAAATTTTCCTTTTTCAGTGTAATTCTAAAATATACAAAACCTAGAAGATAAAAATTCTCATTACAAGCTTGTTTACCATGGTCATAGGGAAATAATTAAACTAATATTACCAATATTGCATATCAAAATAGGGTAATAGTTGATGATCTCATTAATCAGAAGACAAGGGGTCTCATCAAGAGCCAGCTTGTTCAATTTAGTTACGACCAGTGAATGGCATTGTCATTATTAGGTTACCAAGTCTAGATGATGTCTTTTAAGAAACCTAAAAGAAAAGATTATATTAAAAAGGAAAAAGGGACAAGATCCAAGTGAGATTCAAAGCAAGTGAATATCATTTTGAAATTTGAAAATTACTTTAGATGGGACAATGCATCATTGTTGGTTCAAAGATAACCCTGTCGAGGCTATGAACGCCTACTAGCAGCAGAGGCTCTATCTGTGATAAATGAGTAAACACCAAAAAACTAATCTATAGAAAACACCTGCTATGTCACTTTAATTCTTATTATTGACTGAAGCAAATATTTGTATTTATATCATCACAAGAGTCAAGTAGGTGAATAAATAGATTGATTAAGTGATGATGGTTCTAGAGAAATGTTGTTTACTTTATAACTCATGTTATTATTATTCCTATAACTCTAAATACTTCGAATGTTTTAGAAAGTTTAGAAAAATACTTAGAGATAGATGTTTCTCCCAAGTGTATCGCCATTTGTTGTACTATGAAACAACCCCCCCATTTATAAATAACAATAGCTAAGGTTAGAGGTATAAATGTGGACCCTTTTTAATTTTTTAGTCTTAGGTTAATAAAACCTAACTCTGAGAAATTGCCTTGAAAAAATCTTGCAAAAAAACCCAAGGATGAGATCCTTATCGCAAAGCACAAATCGTGCTTTTCCATGTGACTATCATAACACACGTTTAAAAATTTGTGATGCATGATCAAACCTCCCACTGCAATATCTTGATTATAAGTACCTTGTCATTTCGCAAATCGTACTTCGCAAACCTTGCAAGTAATTAAGCTATACCAACACAATGCCCATTAATGATTTTTGAAATGCGATATTGCGACAAATCGCAATCGCATTTCACCTTATAGAAAGAATAACACTATATTGTATCCATTTAAATATTGTGATGTGTGAATAAGAGTGGTAAGCGTGTGAAATAATTGTGTTTTAAATACAAAAATGAACGAATTGAAAGGTTAATAAATATTTAGCAGCTCGAGGAGAGCTAATCATTTTCCAAGTTATGAGTAGTTAATGTTGAGTATCTCATTAAACCTTTCTCATGATCCAAAGTCATTTCAGAAAAAAATTCAATCTTAATTTTCCGATATTCTCTGCACTGATATATCTTGTCCATTTCAGAAAAGCTACAAAAGACATGTCATTAAGGAAGGTGATGCAGAAACAGAAAAATAAGAGCATTGTTGAATCTGAGTTTACAGAAATGGCTCTTATATTCTCTGATACAGTCTGCAGCTCTGACGGAGGAGAAACAACTTGGGAGGTGTTGTGGCCAGCAACAACCCCCTTCTTATTTAGTTTTCTCACTAATACTAAATAAGCGGGGACCCTTATCCATAAAATTCAAAAAAATAAATTAGGACTTGTATTCTTTTTTGAATAAATCTTACTATCATAAACTTAGGAGAATACCCAAAAAATCTAAAAAGCCTTAAGTTTTATGATAAGTTCGAACAAAACCATTTTCTCAAGAAAAAGCATCGCATTGAAAAAAGGTAGTAGATGCTTTCCTACAAACCGAATCCTAAGATTGTGAAATCACGATGTGAGATTACATATTAAAACAAATTCATCGCATCACAGTTTTCATGTGCTTCAAGTATTACTTAAAGTGAAATACCTCAAACTTCCGATATGCGATGGCGCACCTCGCGAATCGCATTTCGCAGAAAACATATGGTAATGGATGATTGCCACACGTAACATATCAGTGATATTGTGAAGCAAATCGTAAAATCGCCTTATCACAGATCTGTAGGGCTCGTCGTTCAAAAAATATTTTCCACAAACTGATGCCCAGTTATGCGCGTTAATGTTAATTTAATTAGTTAGTTGGCAATCATTAATGGAGTATGGTTTTGATCTGATCGAAGAGCCAGTTCACGTAAGGTGATATATTTTATATGATTTCAACATTTAAAGCTTTCCCGTCACCTTTTTCTTATCATTACTCTTTCCTTTGCAAAATTGCAGGAGCAAAAAGCAGAGAGGTATACATAGCAGTGTTCAGAATATTATGGGAAAGAAAGGAAAGGCTCCGAGTTTTGAAGACAAATAAATGACGCCCTTATACATGGACACCACCTGTAACAGAGATGCCGACATTACTACTTGGGAAGTCATGCAAAGTCTACTCGAGGAAGAAAATCCCAAAGTAATGGAGGTTACAGCTATTGCAGACTCACGCGGGTCGTCTGAGGCATCAATTACAGAACTAGCATGCTCGTTCTTGCACCGAATAGCAGCTAGGATCAATATTCTTCCATACATGGACATGGTCAAATGGGTACTAGATAGTGATGAGATAACAGACCAATAGTTTAAAGACTCAGAGCTAAGAACTCATGGAATCATTCTTTCCACAAAATTTAAGGTTTACATCCTCTAACAAAAATCACGCAAGAGGCAAAAATTAGCACCAGGGAAGCCCAGATCAAGAAACTGAGGAAGTTTCTGATGCATGATTAGTGCCTAGCACTAATCGCACATCGGTAGGAAAAACCTATTGAAATGGAAAGCCTCTAATCACTCAGTCACCTGTAAACCTGGAAAATTGTAGAAAAAAAGTACTAAAGACGAAAGGCAAAACCCGAACTCTAAAAACCAGTAGTATTTATCAGGGATATCTTCAAGTGGTATGTAAGTTTCTACCAAATGTGCAGCATCTACAAACAAGCTGGAGACAAAAGCCTTAAGAAGAGCAGAGTCCATCAAAAGGTTAACCAAGTTAAATTGGGATTCTTACTGGTATTACTTGGTTAAACCACACAGTCAGTGCATGACTCTCAAATGCCTCACTAATTCTGTCGAGAAGATGGCGCCAGCACTTGTCGATTTCATTTTTGCAAGATAGCCAAAATACGAGGTCGGCTAGCCAACTCTCCTTAAGCCGATGCTAGATGCTTACAACTACAAGGATCAAATACATAGATAGTTAATTGCTAATTTTACTTTTAGATTCAATTTTAGTTTTAGTTTTTCTTTATTTTTTCCTGAAGTGAGGACGGTCATTTAAACCGCCTCCTATATTTTTGTAATAAAATATTTTTATATTTAGTTAGTAGTATTTAAACCCTTCTCTTGCATTTAGAGAAGGGTCCTAAAATATATCAAAAACTTGTCCTCAAAACATGCACTTCTTCACCCTCCAAGGAGGTTTTGATGAATGAATGGAACAAGATTTATTGACATCTGTGTTTAATATCTGCTACTGAAATTGCACTTTTGTACTCTTAGTAGATGTTGAATTAAGAAGAGATAAATCATTATTGCTGGAGCTCATGAGTAGAACTCGTTATAAATGGTACTTTTATCTCTTAACAAATTCTGCTTATGTGTCAAGGTGATATTCATTTTCAGTTATTTATGTATGAATGCTTGAGTTATCATTTGGCACTTCTGTATGGTAATAGCCATTTATTTATGCTTAATATATGAGTGACTTATTATGCGATATGTTTTCATAACTTTTCAGCTAACTTTTTATATGAAACAGTTCATCTTTATTGAATTCTTTTCTTATAGCAATTGAATGATCTTTATTACCAATTGCTGTAGAAACTATTTTAGATTGCATAACTAAAACATTAAATCCTGGGTTAGTTTTAGAATTAGATATTTCCGTTCATTAGAATACAATTTCATGTTGTAAATTAGAGTTAGAATAAAAGCATTTTACTTAGAAGTTATTAGAAAGGAAATATCAATTCTCAACACACACACACACACATAAATTGGGAAACTGGTCCCATATCCCCAGTCAGACCCACTACACCAAATGGAAAAGGAGCTGCTAACCAAAGTCCGGACCGGGTGGGTATCCCCCTTGTTGTAGACCTAATTTTCAGGGCTTCAACATATTTGGTGCTAGAAGGAGGGCCATCGAACTATGAATGGAAAGTAAATCTAAATCTAAATACCATTCTGAGAGTAAATTTCCCTCACCCTCTCCCCCGACTTATCCATTGCATTTAGAATCTTTAAATCTTGAGAAAGAAGTCGATAAAACAACAACCACTGCCACAAACCTGAATATTTCAGAGAAATCTACTATTGAGCCTCCTGAAGTTGAATCTTTGATCCATAAACTTCAGCGATTTTCTATATCTCCCCAAAAATCTGAAAAATCTCAAGGTATTGTGACTTCACAATATAACCCTTCTCATCCCCTTACTAGATTGCAGAGTGAAAAGTTTGGTATTGAACCAACTGAATTACCTCTACCTACAAGGAAAAGAGAAAGGAAATTACCTAAAATGTCTGATAGCCAGACTCTTTCATCATCATCATCCATCTCAACCTCTCCACCGTGAAGTCAACCATCCACTCCTCCACTTCAAATTATTGTCCACCAGACCACTGGAACTTCAACATCTCCTTCTCGATTGTCGGCCCATCCTGAAAAATGGTTGCCTAAGTTTAATCCTGAAGCAGGCATGCTAGCAGAAGAACATATAAACAACTTTATGTTATCTATAAATCTCAATGGTGTTACTAATGAATACGCTATCGTTCGGCTCTTTCCTTACACTTTGCAAGGAGCAGTTGGATCATGGTATTTCTCATTACCATCTAGATCTATCACTAGTTGGGATATTTTCCAAGAACAATTCTTAACAAAGTTTTGTGATGACAGGTCCACTGCAACATTGATCAATGACCTGTCTAACCTTAGGGCTGAATCAAGGGAACTTGTCAAAGATTTTAGCTTGCGTTTCAATAAACTCTTGAACAAAATTCCTACCACCTCCAAGCCTAGCGAAGAAGTTCGAAGTGAATGGTACATATCTGCTCTACCATCAAAGATAGCAATTTTCGTTGACAGAGCTAACAAAACAACTTTAGCTGACAATATGAAGGAAGCAATAGCAGTAGAGAAACATATCATAGCCTTAGAAAAGAAAAACTTCGTTGAAGGACGAAAATCTAAGAAGGTTACTTTTAAAGAAGATCCCAAGAAAAACAATCGAAGGACCCATTCGATTTAGAAGGATTGCAGAAAGTTTTGAAAACCATGTCTAACGAAATGGTTGACATTAAGAAACATGTAGCAGATACTTCTTCTAAAAAGTCTTACACCTTATAGAAGAAATCCTTCAACTGATTCAAAGCCTCCCAATGCTATCACAAATGCTAAATCAGAAGAAGAAGAAAAAGAATTTTCCAACGAGGAGCCTACTAATGAATAAGAAGTTGTAGAAGTACAGGGAATGTGGGATTTCATTCTCCCAGAAGAAGAGGATCAAGAGGCATCACTGGTCAGTACTAGAAGTAGAAATCAACTCGATCCTCCTCAACCTACTCATAAGCCAAAGAGCACAAGCTCAATGTCTAAGGATAAAGTTGCAGGAAAGAAAACGTCACCTAAAGCGACTTAAACAAGCCCAGTCCAAACAGATTCACCAACTACATCTAAAACATTAATTGTTTCTGACGAGATGGAGTATAATATCGTAGAAGACATGAAGAAGACTAGGGCTAACATTACTTTTTATGAATTTAGCAAGTTAAAACATCAACAAAAGCTACTATTGAAAGAGTTACATGCAATACCAGTTGCACCTCTGCCTGTCGTTGTAATCTCGTAAGCTTCTCACGAGATGGGAAGACCTCCAAATACTGTGACTAGTAAAGTTGACCCAAACGATATCACTCTAATTGGAGGAAGGTCAAGATCTCATACTCCTCCATTTCTTCTTACTTATGAAGTTTTCAACAAAAATTTGCATAATTGTTTAGTTGATTCAGGAGCTTCATCCAATATCTTACCTAAATCAATATGTGCAAAGCTGAACGTTCAACCTCAAAAATCTACAGTACGCATAGTTCAGCTGGACCGGTCGCAGGTTGAAGTGATCGGTGAACTAAATCAGGTTACCATAAGGCTATCATCTAATCCAAAGGTATGTCAAGTTATTGATATTTTAGTTGCAGACATTCCAAAATTTTATGGCTTAATTCTTAGCAATGATTGGTCTAAAAAACTTCATGGATATTTTGCAACCGACTGGTCACATATGTGGCTCCCTTACAATAGTAAACCAAATAAAATAAAGGTTGAGCGAGAAAGACATAAAAAATACATGGTAACAGAATTGGAAGGAGAAAATGAACATGTAGCATACATCAACAATATAATTGGCAACTATTATGTTGACTCTTTCTCAGGAAAGATCAATGCTCATACTTCGCTTTATTAGAACATTCTATTTTATCTCAAGTAGAAATTTTTTCTCAAACATATAGTTCTAAATGTGTTAATTTCCTAGATAGTCCTGTAAATAAATCTTTATTTTGGAAGTTATTTTTTGATGGTTCTAAGTCTAACGATGGAGCAGGAGAAGGGTGCGTATTAGTTAGCCCAGAAGGAAACAAAACTATGCTAACTTGTAGACTCGAGTTCGATTGTACCAATAATATTGCAGAATACGAGGCTTTAATCCAAGGATTATAGAAAGCAATCCGACTAGATATCAAGTATCTACAAGTTTTTGGAGATTCTGAATTCATAATTAGATAGGTATGAAATACTATACATTGTCTATCAGGCCATTTAAATCATTGTCAATCTTTAGTACAAGATCTGATTGAACATTTTATAGCATTCAATATTTCATCAATTCCTAGACTCCAAAATGCTAGTGCTGACCTCTTGGAAAACGTAGCTTCCAAGCTCATTCCCTCAGAAGACTATAGTCCGGATAGATTCTCAATTGAATTTATCTTTAGACCCTCGATTCCTGATAACATTACCAATTGGAGAATTTTCAAAGATGATCCTGCTATTGTAAGCTTCCTCACATCAGAGGGATGTTACACTAATTAGATTATAGATGAAGACAAACATGACCAACAATTGCAACAAGATAGCACTAATAATGCTATGCCAAAATTAGTAGTCAAATTGGAAGACTTATATGATTTGAAAGATCGATTCAAAATATCTACCAATTCAAAACTTCAAAGTCCAACTCTAAACTATGAATTAGTAAATCTAGGAACTGATACCAAGCCATAGAATATCAATCTAGGTCTTGGCTTAGCCCCTGAAGAAAGATTAGTCTATGATCGTCTTTTGAAACAATAAAAAAGTGTCTTTGCCTGGAACTATGATGAACTTAAAACTTATGACACTTCTATCATTCAGCATACTATCCCAATGACAGATGATGAAAAACCTGTCCAACAAAAGCTGAGAAAGATTCATCCTAATTTGGAAAATCAGATTAAGTCTAAGCTCAATAAATTATTGAAAGCCAAAATCATTTTTCTCGTTCGACATTCTAAATGGGTTTCCAATATGGTTCCCGTTAGAAAGAAAAATGGAGACATTAGAAATTGCATTGACTTTCGAAATCTTAAAAAATCCTACCAAAAGGATATTTTTCCTTTGCCTCCCATGGAGCAAATATTACAAGCAGTTGCAGGATCAGAATTAATGTCCTTTTTGGACAGTTTCTTTGGCTACAACCAAGTTTTGGTCCATCCTGATGATCAATTAAAGACCACGTTCAAAACCAAATGGGGTACTTATGCATATCAAAAGATGTCTTTTGGTCTGATTAACGCTGGCGCCACATTTCAAAGGGCCATGGACATTGCATTTAAGGGATTAGTAAACAAATCAGTAGTAATCTACTTGGATGATATAACTGTTTATTCCAAGAAATGAGGTAATCATCTCAGAGATTTGAAACAAATCTTCCAACGTTGCCAAACGTATGGAATTTCACTTAATCCAAAAAAGTCCTTTTTTGCATTAAGTGAAGGAAAACTTCTTGGATTTATAGTGTCAAAATCTGGAATCCATATTTATCCCAACAGAATCAAGGAGATTTCCAAAATACCCTTGCCACACAACAAGAAAGCTATGCAATCCTTCCTTGGCTAGATTAATTTTGTAAAGAGACTCATTCCAGACTTTTCAAGGATCATATCTCCCTTACAAGCAATGATTAAAAATAATTCAATCTTTAAATGGAGCCAAGAAGAATATGAAGCATTCAATCTGATTAAACAAGCGATTATAAACACCCCATCTTTAGCCGCTCCAAATTTCTCTGATCCTTTCATTTTGTATACATTTGCCTCTAATAGATCATATGATGCGACACGCGCTCAAGCAAATCAAGACAAGGCGGAAGCCCCAATTGCCTTTTTCAGTTCAAATCTACAAGGGGCCGAATTAAATTATTATGACATCGAGAAGCAAGCCTACGCTGTTTTAAAAGCGATAAAAAATTTTAGACCCTTCTTACTTAAAACCCATACAAAAATCATTGTGTTGTTTCCAGTGGTAAGAAATATTTTAGTACAGAAAGATGTGGGTGAAAAAAGAGAAAATTGGGTTACAGCCTTACAAGAATACGACGCTGAAATTAAACTAGCAAATATTTTAAAAGGCCAAGGCTTTTGTAAAATGCTGGCTGGAGCATCGCTTATTTCCGAAATACCGGCTTCAGAAGCACAAATGTATGAGGTAATCCTAAATGATATTGAATCATTATACGCTGATATCATATTTTATTTAAAGAATAGATATGCTCCTTCAAACCTAGATTATACAAATAAAAGAGCCCTAAGGTTGAAGGCTAAGAAATATCAACTCGTAAACAATGTACTTTCTAGGATGAATTATGATTTTGTTTTCCTTCGATGTCTCGAGAAAGCTAAAGCTGGAAAGGTGTTGCAGGAACTCCATGATGGACCAGCAAGTGGGCATTATGCTGGAGATACTACAACACATAAAACCTTGTGCGCAGGATACTATTGGCCTACACTATTCAAAGATGTGCATGACTATGTAAGGAAATGTCAAGTTTTTCAAACTGCTGCTGGGAGACAAAAGAAACCATCATTACCTTTGCAACTAGTCAATATCGATCAACCTTTTGATCAATGGGGATTGGATATAATAGGTGAGATCATTCCTCACTTTTCTAAATAGCATAGATATATCCTTACAACTACAGATTATTTTACTAAATGGGTAGAAGCAGTTCCTCTCAAGACAGCTAATACCAAACACATCATTGATTTCATAGATCAGTTCATAATCACTAGGTTTCGTTTACCCTCCACTTTAATGTTTGATAATGCATCATATTTTTCTAGAAATGCTATGACTGAATTTGCGCTCAAAAGAGGTTTTAAACTTAAATACTCTGCCAATTATTACCCACAGGGGAATGGGTTAGCTGAATCAACAAATAAAAACTTAATTAGAATCATTAAGTGAACCATTGATAAAACTCATAAGAATTGGCACAAATCTTTAACATATGCTTTATGGGTAGACTGAATAACGTAGAAAGCCTCCATTGGCACTTCTCCCTTTAATTTAGTTTATGGGAAAGAAGTGGTCCTTCCAACTCATCTAACGATTCCTTCATTGGCCTTAGTTCAATTTATTGACGAGACACCAACCTCTTCCTTACAACTAAGGTAGTTGCAACTCCTTAAGCTAGAATAGCAATGATAACAAGCTAAAATAACTCATGTGCATCACCAAGCATTAGTAAAAGCTTCTTTTGATTCAAACATGATATCCAGAAAGGAGTTTCAGATTGGAGATATAGTTTTAAAATGGGATAAGGCTCACGAGGAAAAGGGCAAACATACTAAATTTCAACGAATGTGGCTTGGCCCTTTCCAAATAGCAGAAATCATAGGTCCATCTACTTTTATGTTACAGGATTTAACAGGAAATAGAGAATCTTTACTTGTTAATGGTCAAATTCTGAAAAAATACTTTCCATAGGAGATCATTCTTCTATTTTTGTAAAATTAGATTTTCCTTTATTTTGATAATAAAACCAATTGTAAATGGTTACGTTTGGAATTTGTTAACACCCAGGTTGTTCCCTATGACTCCCAAGGGAATACGGCCGGGGTAACCACTAACCATTATTTGGATCACAGTTTCTAGCCAAACTGTAATCAGAGAGGGCTCTCTCTTTATGATTTGTCTCTGTTATGATGGTGTTTTAGGCTAGCTATTATGCTCAGGTTTTGGTTTATGTTTTGGTTGAAGGATTTCTTTCAGGGCTTAAGATGTAGTGTTTAGAGAGTAATATATCATTGGGCAATGGAGTCTGGAGTTGTGAAATGCTTTGAAATGCAGGATTGGTGGTGTTCAAACTGCAGGACCAATTGTGTATCTTAGACAAACAAATTTAACTTGAATGGTGAGGTATGTTAGCCAACAGAAAGCAATTAAGAATTCTCTATTAAGCTGGTGAGGTGAAAGTGAAACACGTTGCTTAGGAGCAAACTTGAATTCCTGAGACAAAGGTCACTGTGAAAGGTGTATTCTGAAAGTGCAGCAATTAAGAATTACACTTATCAAGATTACAGCTGAAGAAAACATTCATTAACAACACAGATTGAACTCAGGGTATTTCTTGAATAAATCCTGAAAGTTATTCTTTTTCCTTGTTTCTAAATATTCAAAAATTAGAAACATATATCGATTTTAACAAATCAAAATACATAACAGAGAGAGTTACAGAGACTTATTGTATTGTGTAATACACAGGAATCCAGCAGTTTTCAACAGACACCAGAACGCATTCAACACTTCAAAAATCCGAGAAATTCCATCACTTTCTTTCTTAAACTTCTGAAAGGATTACAGCATAAGAACTTCTTCAGGAGAAATCAACAACAACCCTTGCAAACTCATGCGAAGGGGACTTTATAGAAGTGTTTATACAAAATATCTCAGGCATTGATTCATCTGAGAGAAAATATCTTCATTACTTCGTACGGAAAAGTAGAAAAGAAGTTATTACAGCTTTGAATGCAGCATAACTGCTCTTTAAGTCTGTCAGAGGATAATTTGACCTTTGGAGGTCATTGAGTCGGTTGAACCGCTTTGCTTTAATGCTGGAAAATGTGTCTTTACTTTTTGCTGCGCTGTATTTTCTCGGCTCTGCCAGCTGTGGTTTCCTACTCTTGCTTTGTTGGCCAAAATTTTTGCTGAGTTGGCTCAGCTTTAATCTTTAATGCATGCTGATTTTGTTAAACTATGCTTTGCATAACAATTCATATTTTAAAAACAAAATTTGGTGAATGGCTCACTGTTTATAAAATTTTCTGTATTGTATTTGCCCACCAGTCTTGTGTAGGGAGTTGATGCCTGAGAATTGCATCCATAGTCTCCTCTGCTTCTGTATACTTGTAAAAATTGGGTGCCACATCAAACAGGTGATTGATCTCATTCATTATAAAAAATAGACTTTCTACCTTGTTGTAGATAGTTTGTCCTGTAGCTGGCCCTGTTTCCTCTGAGCTGTTGGGCTTCTCATGGATTTCGTTTGTGGCAAATGCATTCACTCTTTTGGCATACTGCTCATGAATGAGCAGTCTCCCTGCGCTGTTCAGTAAGCTAGGGAGTCCTCTGTTTTGCAACACCAAGAATTTATCCATGAACCTTTTCACCTCGGTCTGCATGTCCTGGGTTCTTCTCTCCAATGTCTGCACCAAATTTCTCAATGTGAGAACCCTTTTGATCAACTGAATGGCCTCAATTCTATTGGGAATTCCCATGTTTGCCAGCTGAGTACTTGTTCTATTATTCAGCACATTGATCATCCTGGTGGCAACTTCAGGCATGTTGCCTAGAGCAGCCCTTGACTTGTGAATTTCAGCTTGTTCTTTTGGGATGAGCTCTAGCTGCTCATGGATTGTCTCTATATACTGCCATTGGTCAGTAATAGACTGGCCAATGTTGGCCCATAGCATTTCCTTTAGCCCAGCTATAACCTTATCTAATTTGAGCTCATTTTCTAGCTCTTTTATCCTGTCTTTGAGGGCTTTCACCTCCCTGCCCTTCTCTGCCACCGCTTGCTTGGATTTATCATATCTGTCATTCACCTTGGCCAATTTATCCCTGGTCTCATTCAGCTCTGCCATTTGAGCTTCCAGGGCTTGAATCTCATTTTTTAGCTTTTGCATGTCCAAGCTAGGGGCATGTTCTGTTGGTGGAGGTGCTGAAGTAGGTGGTGCAGCTTGATCAGTTTGTTGGGGGGGAGGAATAGTAGTTGGGGCAGCTTCCTCAAGGTTTATGATTTGAGGAGGAGCCTGAGAGGTCTGCCCTTCTTCTCTTTGTTTTAAGGCTGCCTGTAGTGCTGTTTTTGCAGCGTCCGATTCTCCCAGCTTTTCCTGAGTTTGGATTAGCTGATTATACAGAGATATCAACAAGGTTGTGGCCTGTTGATCATGTCTTTGCTGGGCAACATCATCTGTTTGAGGGTGAATTGTGGCTGGGAGTTTGATCTTTCTCCTCAAGGCTGCCATGTCTGCATCCCTCAATTTTAATATCTCTTGTATGCCCTTGATATCTTTGGGATCATGCCCCATCTCTATGATGATTTCCTCTAAGGACCTTATTCTGTTGTCCTTTGCCTGGGATGATGCTCTCTCCAACTCTAGCTGAGAGGCTGTATTGTTAAGGCTATTTTGTAGCCTGTAGTTGTCCAACGTTTGGTCTGCCAAGGAAGCATAGACCATCTCACCCGTTTGCTTATGCAGTTCTATCTTATCCATTGGGTGGATATCCTTGGCAAGGACTTCTAGGTTAGTCCTCAAGTAGTCAGAGGCAGATTGGGGCTGCACTGCTGTTGGCATAAAATGACTCATGATCATTTTGCCTTCCTGCACATCATATGCAGACATGAGTCTTTGTTGATTGGTGGGAGCCATGTTCAACAGATGGTTATATAGGTGTATCTTGATGGGCTCATTTCTCCTCTTAATGTCGATGAATTGCTACTTAATGCTGGGTCCACCTTCCCTTTGCTGATTTGAGGAACTCACCTCTCCTCCCATTGCTCTATCCTGCTCCTGTTGAAAGGAGCTTGCTGATGCTTCCCTGCTGGGTATACCAAAGGACTGTCCTATTGGCATTTCTTCCTCTGAGAAGGGATTAATTCTCTGTCTTTTCTCCCCATGAGATGCTGATGTTGTAATGGGAGTCTCTCTGTCCCTTTTCCTGCTTGTATCCTCCTTTTGTGGAGTTTGGAGGATTGATGCCTCAGCTGAAGTTTCTTGCCTTGGAGGCACAGTTTTTTCAGTGGATTTAGGGGCTTCCATTGTTTGCTCTTGCTGGACAGGATGTTCCTGCCTTTGTTCTTCCTGTTGTTGTTGTTCTTCTTGCTGCTGCCCTTCTCCCTGCTGCTCCATTTCTTCTTGTTGCTGCACTAGTGTTTCCATTTGTTCCTCGGTCATAGGAGGTGGCTGTTCCACCTGCTTTTCTTTGCCTTTGCTGGTTGTCTGTGGAGTATTCATGGCAGCTTGCTGATGTGTTGTTGAAGCTGAGGAAGCTGCTCCAAGTTATCTTTTGTATGAGAGGGGGACCTGTCCACAAGTTTCTAAGTCAGTTTCCTTTTGAATATTTCTGGCCTCTCTTTCTAGCAGCTCTTCACTAGTGATTTCCTCTTCTAAGGTGCCCTCTTCCCAGCTTAATGCATTGGCATACTGCTCAATCTCAGGCTGCCTTATATGTGAATAGGTACCCAATTTGTATCTTATCCTCCTGAGGGAAACAAAATGATTGGGGTCATAGGGTATCCAGTCAAAGCTAGTTTGCAGTTTGAGGGCCTCTAGGAAACCGTTTGCCTCTTTCCATCCCTCCTCTTTTCTGTTATATAGGAAAGGGCCCAGCTGGCTCCTTACCTTCAACTGTGCCTTCTTGTTCTTACTTTGGAAGTGGAGGTAGTCGGCATTCCCAAATTGCCTGAAGTATTCAAGGGAAAAAAGCCTCATGGGGACATACCGTGGCAGCCTAAAAGGCTTCAACTCACAGCCATATACTCTTATGACTGTGTGGTTTTGGTAAAGGTACCAATTACCAATGCTGTAGGTTTTGTTCAGAAGGAGAATTCTCCTCATGTCATCAGTTAGTCTTGGAGGGGGAACACCACACAATAATGTCATAGCTGGATGTATGAATAAGTCTATGAACTCACAGTATGTGTATGGTGACACAGAGGTGCAGTGAAAGACAGAGGTCCAAAACACAACTGATCTTGGATTCCCCTGGGCATTAACTTGTTTCAGGGGAATGAAGAAGCTGCCTGGTTGATTAAACAAGAATAGATGGTAAATGTAAGAAGTATATCTGAACAGTCTTTCCCTCTGCAGATTCATCAGCTGGTCATGGATTCTATCTGCAATATATGTGGCATAGTCATAATGTACAGCTGGAGGCTTTCCAGGGGAGAATATAGACAGCATTGCCATTATGATTTCATCCACATCTTCCATTCCCTTGAACCCTAGGACATAGCTGATCAAGTCCACTAGCATTCTGCCCAATTCATTTAAGTATACATATCCAATAGGAGGAGTTCTGATGGTTTCAGAGCCTGGTTGTACAAACAGCTGGTTGATTTTGATGATCTGGTCATTTGACAACTTATTACCCTTCTTTATCAAGTTCTGCATGCAGAGGGGGGTCAATGGTTTTGCATTGTGGAAATGCAGCATCTCATTTATGCTCTCTGGGGTGATATGGAATAGAATTGAGCCTGTAGGGCTGAGGGCAGCTCTTTGGCATGGATCATAGCACTCCTGGCATCTATGGATCAACTCTAGCATAGGATTTACCTGGGGGAGGTTGTAGATGGGCAAGTTTGAGTCCCAAATCCCTAGGATATCTGCTCCACTAAGGTGCTGGGCTTTCAACTCATTTAGCATCTGAATATTGTATTTGGAGCCTAATGGAAACCAGTCTAACATTTGATAATCCATATCTCCTAGGGATTTCCATTCTAACTCCCTGTGAGGGGCATTGAGAGGCTTGATATTCAGTGCAATTGGAGTTTCCATGGTCTATTAAGCTTCTGTCTTGCAGGTGAACTGTTTGAAGTAGGCAGAACAACACAAAGGTAATTTACTTGAAAAAAGTGTGAATTTCAGGGACCAGAGGGTGAAATGGGTACACAGCTCTTTGAAATACTGACTGAATTACGAATAAGACCAATGTCTGGTCTCACTTTGTCTTCTGTGGCAGGTTTTTAATGGATTGGCCAACTGTCTCACGATTGCGTGAGTAGTTTACAGTTTTTTATAAGAACTCGTGGAATCAAGGCTCAGCTGGTGGTTTTCGAACTTGCAGTGGTAAATGGGGGCTAGGCATCAAGATTCACCGGTGAATTTTGAGAATTTTACGTTGCTTAAGCTCTTTCGAGGGAAATCCCAAACAGAGTAGGTATATGAAGGTTTTTAATGGAGAATACCTGGTAAAGAGCGAGCAATGGTCACGGATGACTGTGGAAATGGTGCGCTGGACGTCTCCAAGTTGGCTTCAACAAAGGTGGTGTAACTTGGACGTAACAATCATGCAGAGAAAGCAACAGTTCTGGTAGCAAAAGTATGAAAAAACGCAAAAATTGGCCTAAATATGGACTTTTGGCACGTTTTCTCGAATGATGTCAGCATGACGTCATAGGGTGGGGTCAAGCTCAGATGACGTCATCAGGTGAGGTGGCGAGCTACTATTGGTCCATGGGGACGATGCGGTGGCGGACACGCTGGCACAAGGGCGGACAAGAGTACTGATGCGATGGCGGGGTGGCACTGATGCGATGGCAGGGTGGTGATGACGTGGGTCTGACGCGGGACCAGCGAACCGCGCGGTGAGTGACACAGTGGTCACGGTTAAGTGCCATAGCGGTTACGGTCTCCCGGAGCGGTTACGATACGGCCCTGGTTTTGTCAGAGGCCGCTCCGAGAGACCCGAGAGGGTGACGCGTGGCCGAGCCATGACGTATCCCTTCGTCATTTTCTCGGGCGCTAATTATCTGTCGTGGGGGCCGCTTCGATATCAATGAGGGCCGTCGGATCCCATGGGTCCGATCCGACGATGGACGGGAGGGCGATGTGATCGGTGGATACGGATGCGGGCGGGTATAATTTAATATTTGTTTTTGAAAGCAGTGCCCGACGGAAAACCTTAGGGTATGGGTTTTTTGTAAGGTTTTCGAAGTATTTGGAAAATCACATATATGCGCCAGCTTTGGTTAAGCGGTGAAAGTGGGTTTTTTGGGTTTTTCATAATTTCAAAGGGTTTTAGGGGTAGGAAGGGGTTTTTATAGGGTTTTTCTTTGCAAATGATGGTTTGATGAGTAAAATGACTTGAAACAAGGGGGTGAGAGGAGGTATAGGTTCATCAAAGTGACCAGATGTCATTTTGATTCCTTTTTTAGAGAACATATGGCTATAATGCCAAGGGGAGGGATATTTATACAAAATTTGGGGTTTATACACCATGGTGTTACTACTAGTAAGGGAAAGGTGATATAGGGGATTTACATAGTAAAGTTAGAGTTAATATGGATGAAAGAAGTGGATTAGGGGAGACAGAGCTAAGTTTATTTGAGAAACACTTAGCTTAGGGAGTAGATCAAAATGAAAATATTTTTACACAAGAAATGTGGCTTTTGAAGGAACAAGAACCACCATGAAACCATAATCTTCTTCCATGAATCTCAGCTGATGAGGGAGTGTTAGTAATGAAATGGAAAGGGGAAGAAGGGAGGTTAGACATGCTTCCTGCTTGCTGCAACTTGATGAAGAAGAACACCTTCTCAATTGATTGACTTTGCTTTGGTAAACAAAGTTAACACACCTGCAATGGTAAAGATAACCTTTCTGCAACCCCAACTACTTACCCAGCTACTTGCCTAGCATTTTTTATTTCTTCTTGGAGGGTGCATTTGGACTTGCAGACCCTTGCCTGCCTTTTCTTTTATTTGGCTTTTTTTCTTGTTTTTTCTATCTACTTCTACCCTTATTTCTTCCAAGGTCCCAGATTAAGCTGTTGGGAGCCTTTTCTTCTCTACCCGAACTACTTGTCTGCCAAGATTAAACAGTTTGGACAGACTCCTTTCTCTATTCTACAACTGAAAAATTTAAAACATGACATGATCCAGATTAGACTGTTGGACCATCCATCAAAATTTAAGTCCTTACCAAGCTATAAAAACAGCTTGGGTTCTCTTGGAAATATGTGATCTTTGAATCATCAAAGCAGAGCATATTTGGACCTTTTCACAGCCAATCATGAAATATGAAACCTATTGGTATAGGTAGCTAACAGTGGCTCCACATGGGGATGGTGTTTCATTTGAAAGACCAAGAACAAGAGGTCAGATTGCCTTGCTCCTTGACTGCTCTTGCCAATCTTGAAGTTTGCTGCTTTGAAGTGCCAAAATTGTGAGCTTCTCTTCTTGGTAGACCTCTGATTCTATTTACCTTTTGCTGAGAGTCAATAAACTAGGAAAACTGCATTTTTACAATCTAAACAGAAAATAATATATACATCTACATATATACAAGGGAACCTCAGGCTGTACTCATGGGTAATAGTCAAAGTAATGCTTCAGCATCCTGCAATTCACAGGACCTTCATCCAAGTCAGTTTCATTGAGACTTTTTAGGAAGTAAGTGTTGTTACCTTGCACTGCTTGGACAGCAAATGGTCCTCTCCATAAGGAATCAAATTTTCCATGCTTTCCTTTGTCTTCTCTTCTTGCATCCCACTTGAGGACTTTGTCACCAATGTTGAAATCTTCTACCTTAGTTCTTCTATCAAAGGCCTTCTTTAATTTTTCTTGTAGAACTTGAACTCTGCTGAAAACTTGGTCTCTAGTTTGCTGCAGACATATGATTTGATTGATTCTTCTTTGCATATCATTTGGTTCAGCTTGGCTTTCTTGAAGAAGCTTCATAACAGGCACTCCTAATGATGAGGGGAACTTGGCCTCTAATCCATAAACCAACTCATATGGGCTGGTCCCAATTGATCTTTTGGTTGTTAGTCTATCTGCCCATAGGGCATTCACAAGCTTCTTATGCCAATTCTTTTTGTTCTCTTCAAGTACTTTCTTTATGATATTTACCAGACTTTTATTTGATGACTCAGCAAGGCCATTTCCTTGGGGATAGTATGCAGTGGAATGGCCCAGAGTGATGTGAAATTTATGGCAGAAGTTCACCATTTTCTTGGATCTGAAAGCAGCAGCATTGTCTGTTATTATTTTGTCAGGACAGCCAAATCTAGCCAATATGTTGTTCTCCAAGAACTGAATAATTATTGAATCATTTGCTTGTCTGCATGGGGCAGCTTCAATCCACTTAGTGAAGTAGTCTGTTGCTGTTAAAATCCATCTGTGTTGGCCTGAATATGAGGGATGAATTTCCCCAATGAAGTCCAATCCCCATTGTTGAAAAGGTCTCTCTGTTGCAATAGGCCTTAAAGGAAGTGGCAGCAACTGTCTCTTTCCCTCAAACACTTGACATTTATGAGATGAGGTGATGAATTTCTTGACATCAGAGAACATGGTGGGCCAGTAATATCCAGCCCTTAGTATCTTGTCCACAGTGGACTTCCAGTACAAGTGCCCACCATAGTCACCTGCATGAAATTCTTTTATGACATTGTCA
The DNA here is from genome assembly GCA_031772625.1 of Pinus tabuliformis. NCBI lineage: Eukaryota > Viridiplantae > Streptophyta > Pinopsida > Pinales > Pinaceae > Pinus > Pinus tabuliformis. The sequence goes on along the minus strand of CM062818.1, from coordinate 17,416,315 downwards.
GTTTCATTTTCAATTAAACAGTGCAGCAATATACCTTCATGGTTTTTCCAAAGCAGATTGCCATCCATCACACAAAATATTGAGGTTTTCATTTTTAAGAATCTACACTTAGTTCTGGACAGTCCTGGGGGAGCACACAGGTTTTGTAACACATAACAGATATCAGAATACCAGGGGGATTGTTCAAAGGCTATATTGATCTTTGGAGTCGCCAGCTCCGGTTCACTGTCCAGCTGGTTGATGTCTAAGGCTTGGAAATTTGTTTCTGTCATTAATTTGGCCAAGCCTTGCCCTTTTATTAGTTTTGTAGGTTTTATCTCAATGTCAAATTCCAAGATGTTGGCAATCCATTTTCCTCTTCTGCCCTCTAAATTTTCTTGGGTGAGAATGTCTTTGACAATAGGACTTGGCACATATGCTATAACATGGGAATAAAGGATATAAATCCTAAAGTCTTTAATGGCTTTGACTAAAGCATAAGCTTGCTTTTCCATGATTTGATACTTTAAAGGTGCATCTCTAAGAGCTTTGCTAAAGAAAGCAATTGGCTTCTCATTTCCTTGGTCATCTTTTTGCAATAAAACATCAGCAATAGTATGCTGGGAGGCAAAAGAGAAAATGATAAATTCTCTGTCAAACTGAGGATTGGTGAACACTGGGGTTTGGGTAAGGGCCAATTTTATACCTTCAAAGGCTTGATTGGCTTCAACAGTCCATTTGACTTTTGAATCCTTTTTTAGCATGTTATTTAATAATCTGATTAGTTCTGCTAAGTTTGGGATAAACCTTCTTAAGAAATTGATTTTTCCCAAGAATCCTTGCAATTATTTGACATTTCTTGGGTGAGGCATTTGTAGGATAGCTTGTATCCTATCTGGGTCAATTCTAATGCCATCTTTAGAAATGATGTGGCCCAACAGCTTACCTTCCTCTAAACCAAACAGGGATTTCTTGGGATTTAAGGAAATTCCATATTTTCTGCATTTTAGGAAGATCTGTCTCAAATGTTTTATATGTTCTTGGTCTGATTTTGAGAAAGGTGTAAGGTCATCTAGGTAAATGACTAAAAAGTCATGAATCTCCTTGGCAAAGGAAATATCCATGGCTCTTTGAAAAGTTGCCCCTGCATTTTTCAATCCAAAAGGCATCTTTACATATCTGAAAGTTCCCCATGGGGTTGTGAATGCCGTTTTGTCCTGATCATCAGGGTGAACTAAGATCTGGTTGAAACCTGAGAATCCATCAAGTAGAGAAATTCTGGAAGCCCCCACTACTCTCTGCAAAATGTGATCCATCTTGGGTAAGGGGTAATTGTCTTTGAGGGATACTTGGTTCAGATTCCTTAAATCCACACACAGCCTAATTTCACCAGTCTTCTTTCTTGTAGGGACTAAGTTGGAGATCCATTCAGAGAATATGATTGGTGCTATGATGCCTGCCTTGAACATTTTTTGTACCTCTTGTTCCATTGCTGGGAGAAGCATTGGATTGATTCTCCTCAGTTTTTGTTTAAAGGGCTTTTGATCAGGTTTGAGAGGGATTGTATGCTGGATGACAGAGGTGTCATAGGACTTTAAGTCCTCATAACTCCATGCAAAGACATCCTAGAACTCTTTAAAGAGGTCAATGTACTTAGGCTTTTGGTCAGGCGGTAAGGAAGCAGATAATTTAATTATCTTGGGTTTGTCAATTGTACCTATGTTGCATTCTTCAATGGCTGCATTTAAGGGCTGCATTTTTGGTTTTCTGGGGATATCATTTGAATCAAATATGTCCTCTAGTGGAGTTAGGCCTGTTGGTAAAAAATTGTCTTTCAGCTCTATGATTTCAGTTTCAGCATTGGCCACCTCTTCAGAGTTAATTTGTTGAATTTGCTGAATGTTTTCCTTGTTGAAAATGGTTGGATTCAGCATTTGTTTTGCTGTTCTGGGTGATATTGGGTGAGCAATTTGTTGAAACTGTATTTGTGATGGACTTGCTCCATCAAGTATTTGTGATTGACTTGCTGTCTCAAGTATTTGTGATTGACTTGCTGTATCAGTGTCAATATTTAGTCCTGCAAATTCTTGGTGCAGAGTTAAAAAATGGTTTATTTGCTTGTCATCCTCAAATACTTGCCAATCATTGATATTGTTTGGAATGGAGGGTCTGTGTTTTACCTCAGCTGTAAAACAATGATGGGGCTCAAAGGGCAACTTGCAGGTACTTGCAAAGGTGGCTAAACTATGAGCATGTAGATTGTGGGTTCTGGGAATTTTAGTAATTTGGAATTCAGAGAAAAAGTTTAGTACCTCAGCAACTGCAGACCTATAAGTCCTTAGTCTTTTGTCATTGGTGACAAAGTTTCCCTTCACTTGTTGGATAACTAAATCTAAATCACCCATGATTGAAACCCTGGCAGCTTGTAAGAACTTTACTAACTTGAGGCCTAGTAAAAGAGCTTCATATTCTGCCATGTTGTTAGTACATCTGAAATTCAATCTATAGGCCCTGCCTTCTGCATGACTATTTTCCTTATTGTGTACCCAAACTCCAGCTCCTGCCCCTAATTTGTTGACTAAGCCATCAAATTCAAGGAACCATAAAATATCCTGTTGGGAAGGAGATTTGATGATCTATTCATGGGCTGGCAATGTAAGTAGTAGTTGTGGTTTTTCATCTAGCTTGTCTTCTAGGACAATTTCATCATTTGATTGGGTATGCTTGAGATTCAGAACAGCAGCAGTATCTAGTGTTTGATTGACTGTTGTCTCATAGGTGATAGTTCTTTCATTTGAGTTTTCCTCTTGTATGAGTGTCTTGGTGTCAACCTCACCTTTTAAGAGAGTTGTGGTGTTATTGAAGAGGATGTATGAGTCTATGTCTGAATGGACAGCATATATGGGAAAGCTTTGAGGCTTTTCTTCACTGCTGACCATGTATTTCATAAGTGTTTCTCTGTACAGTCTTTTTGGTTGCCCAAAAACAGAGATGGTGGCATATGACATGTCTAATTGCAGGGAACCTTGGATTTTAGCTCCCCATGATCTTGATAACAGCATTCCATACTTAGGTGGAATATCAGCAACTACCACATCCATTAGGATTGTCTTGTTTGGGTATTGGACCAGAGATACACATAAATCTTTTATGAGACCTAGACACTTGACTTGGCTGGAGTCAAAGGAAAACAGGTCCTTGTATGGTCTTGTTATGTCTAGATTCAATCTTTCCATGACTGCTTTTGGCATGAGATTGTGAGAGGCACCTGAGTCAAACATTGCATTATGTAATATTTTATCATGAATATGTAAACTGACATAGAAAGGTAATACCCCTGTGACTACTATTTTTCCATCCACTTCTGGGCCAAACAGGAGTTCCGGGGTGTCATCCAGGACATTGACATCGTCTTTGTTGCTAGTGAGTTGAAGGGACTTTTTGATCTGTAATTTATAGATGTCATGTTTGGCTAGTTCTGAGAGAGGAATTGCTATCTTTAATTTGCCAATTTCTGTTTCTAGATCAAAAGGTTTTTCAGATTGTGTCTTGGGGTTATAGGTGACAGTCATTTCCTTGTTCATTGAATTTTCTTCTTGATTTTTATCTTGACTTTGGGACTTACCCTTTTTACTCATCTCTTGAGGAGAAATAGTTGAATAAGGATGAGCAGGGGGAGTGACCATAGGCTGTTGTTTTAAGGACAGTGGTTCAGTGATCTCCTCAACAGTTACTTCTTCTGTATGTGAATTTATTTTGTCATTAGGTTCTGTGACTATGACTCTTTCAGGCTGCTGATTATATTTTTTCTTTTCAAGCTGGTTAACATTCACAGTTCTGCTCCTCAGCTTGTATTGTTTATGGGCTTCATAAACAGCAGTGTCATAGCCTTGTTTGAAGTCAAAGGATTCACCTGATTTAGTTTGGAATAGTTTGATTTCATCATCCTCATGATCTTCTTGTGCTAAGAAGACTTGACTTTCACCATCTAGACCCATCAAGTTAATCTCAGGATCTTCATTGGGCTCTATTGATGTGGAAGTTTCTGCATAATTTTCTTGGAAAGGGGGTCTTATGTCTTGGTCAGCACCAGGCTTGCCGACATTTGGGTTTTGAGTTCTTCTAAAATTTGGATTCCTAGGAGGGTTATTTTGTGGTGCTTCCCATGATGATTTTCTCTGAACTGATTCCACTCTATCCCCCAATCTTTTCATTCCATTGAGTATTGCATCTAGCTTCTGATCAAAGGCAGAGGATTCTTCTTTGAAAGCAGTCCTGTTTTCCAACCTTGCCCTGTTTCTTTTGGCAATTAGGTTGGCTTCTACTGTAACAGCAACCCTTTGGGCCTCTGCAAGGGATTGAGGATCTCTTTCCTTCAACTGATAGGCCATGTCAGGGTCAAAACCACCAGGGAATTTGTACAAGACTAAATCAGGAGGAGGTCTTAAATTTTGTGGAATAGCATTATATACATTGTTAAATCTTGCACAATACTCCAAAACAGTCTCTTGGGGACCTCTTTTGATAGTGTCATATTCCCCAAGTATGTGCAGAGGATCTTTCTTCTTCTCCCATCTACTAGTAAAGGCTTGATACAGTTCATCAGGAGTTTTGATGGAGTTTGCATTCAGGGATCTAAACCAAGTTCTAACATCCCCTGTTAGGCTTTGAACAAAAATCCTCATTCTGACACTGTCATCATCTATTTCATAGGTCTCAAAATGGTCTTGCATCCTCTTAGCATGCTGAACATATGTTAGAGGACCATTGGAGTCAAAATATGAGATTTTGGTTTGGTAATCTTGGGGTAGAGCTGCAGCATTAGCTGGTATCTGCAAAGGTGCATATCTGTTAGCCATATTTACAAGGTTTAGAGGATTAACAGGGGCAGCTGGGATAATAGGAACAATGGGTACCACAGGGGTGACAAGTAGGGGTGAGCCTAGAGCGTTGGTCAAGGGGATATTTGCAGTGGATGAAGATGTGAGAAGAGGAATTTGAGATGTGGATGGTGAACTAGGGGAATTAGGGGTAGACCGGAAAAGGACCTTTCATGGGGTAGAGATAAGGCTAGGATGATCTGAATCCGGGGTTAAATCAGCAGGCTGCTCCTGCTTCTGCTGCCTCCTAATGTTTCTTGGGATGGTATTTGGATTATCAACAATGATGGGTGGGTTAGGGTCAGGATTTTCCCTAGTATGCCGTGGATTTTTCTTAGGAGCCAGTTTCTAATTGTTTTTCAGGATTTTACAGGAAGCTTTTATATCTGCAAGGACTGGATGAAGATTTTGGAATGGCTATATATATTTCAAAACTAAGATGAAGTTTCCCTAAAAAAGCTCCTCCCTAAAGCTGTTAATGTGATACAGAAACAGATTAAAGGCCTCTTGACTAATTTCAGGCTTGATAGTAGCTATGGAAGATATATAGTAATTGAAAAATCTCAAGCATCCCCACTGGAGTCGCCAATTATGTTAACACCCAGGTTGTTCCCTATGACTCCCAAGGGAATACGGCCGGGGTAACCACTAACCAATCTTTGGATCACAGTTTCTAGCCAAACTGTAATCAGAGAGGGCTCTCTCTTTATGATTTGTCTCTGTTATGATGGTGTTTTAGGCTAGCTATTATGCTCAGGTTTTGGTTGAAGGATTTCTTTCAGGGCTTAAGATGTAGTGTTTAGAGAGTAATATATCATTGGGCAATGGAGTCTGGAGTTGTGAAATGCTTTGAAATGCAGGATTGGTGGTGTTCAAATTGCAGGGCCAATTGTGTATCTCAGACAAACAAATTTAACTTGAATGGTGAGGTATGTTAGCAAACAGAAAGCAATTAAGAATTCTCTATTAAGTTGGTGAGGTGAAAGTGAAACATGTTGCTCAGGAGCAAACTTGAATTCCTGAGACAAAGGTCACTGTGAAAGGTGTATTCTGAAAGTGCAGCAATTAAGAATTACACTTATCAAGATTACAGCTGAAGAAAACATTCATTAACAACACAGATTGAACTCAGGGTATTTCTTGAATAAATCCTTAAAGTTATTTTTTTTCCTTGTTGCTAAATATTCAAAAATTAGAAACATATATGGATTTTAACAAATCAAAATACATAACAGAGAGAGTTACAGAGACTTATTGTATTGTGTAATACACAGGAATCCAACAGTTTTCAACAGACACCGGAACGCATTCAACGCTTCAAAAATCCGAGAAATTCCATCACTTTCTTTATTAAACTTCTGAAAGGATTACGGCATAAGAACTTCTTCAGGAGAAATCAACAACAACCCTTGCAAACTCATGCGAAGGGGACTTTATAGAAGTGTTTATACAAAATATCTCAGGCATTGAGTCATCTGAGAGAAAATATCTTCATTACTTCGTACAGAAAATTAGAAAAGAAGTTATTACAGCTTTGAATGCAGCATAACTGCTCTTTAAGTCTGTCAGAGGATAATTTGACCTTTGGAGGTCATTGAGTCGGTTGAACCGCTTTGCTTTAATGCTGGAAAATGTGTCTTTACTTTTTGCTGCGCTGTATTTTCTCGGCTCTGCCATCTGTGGTTTCCTACTCTTGCTTTGTTGGCCAAAATTTTTGCTGAGTTGGCTCAGCTTTAATCTTTAATGCATGCTGATTTTGTTAAACTGTGCTTTGCATAACAATTCATATTTTAAAAACAAAATTTGGTGAATGGCTCACTGTTTATAAAATTTTCTGTATTGTATTTTCCCACTAGTCCTGTGTAGGGAGTTGATGCCTGAGAATTGCATCCATAGTCTCCTCTGCTTCTGTATACTTGTAAAAATTGGGTGCCACATCAAACAGGCGATTGATCTCATTCATTATAAAAAATAGACTTTCTACCTTGTTGTAGATAGTCTGTCCTGTAGCTGGCCCTGTTTCCTCTGAGCTGCTGGGTTTCTCATGGATTTCGTTTGTGGCAAATGCATTCACTCTTTTAGCATACTGCTCATGAATGAGCAGTCTCCCTGCGCTGTTCAGTAAGCTAGGGAGTCCTCTTTCTTGCAACACCAGGAATTTATCCATGAACCTTTTCACCTCGGTCTGCATGTCCTGGGTTCTTCTCTCCAATGTCTGCACCAAATTTCTCAATGTGAGAACCCTTTTGATCAACTGAATGGCCTCAGTTCTATTGGGAATTCCCATGTTTGCCAGCTGAGTACTTGTTCTATTATTCAGCACATTGATCATCCTGGTGGCAACTTCAGGCATGTTGCCTAGAGCATCCCTTGACTTGTGAATTTCAGCTTGTGCTTTTGGGATGAGCTCTAGCTGCTCATGGATTGTCTCTATATATTGCCATTGGTCAGTAATAGACTGGCCAATGTTGGCCCATAGCATTGCCTTTAGCCCAGCTATAACCTTATCTAATTTGAGCTCATTTTCTAGCTCTTTTATCCTGTCTTTGAGGGCTTTCACCTCCCTGCCCTTCTCTGCCACCGCTTGCTTGGATTTATCATATCTGTCATTCACCTTGGCCAATTTATCCCTGGTCTCATTCAGCTCTGCCATTTGAGCTTCCAGGGCTTGAATCTCATTTTTTAGCTTTTGCATGTCCAAGCTAGGGGCCTGTTCTGTTGGTGGAGGTGCTGAAGTAGGTGGTGCAGCCTGATCAGTTTGTTGGGGGGGAGGAACATTAGTTGGGGCAACTTCCTCAAGGTTTATGATTTGAGGAGGAGCCTGAGAGGTCTGCCCTTCTTCTCTTTGTTTTAAGGCTGCCTGTAGTGCTGTTTTTGCAGCCTCCGATTCTCCCAGCTTTTCCTGAGTTTAGATTAGCTGCTTATACAGAGATATCAACAAGGTTGTGGCCTGTTGATCATGTCTTTGCTGGGCAACATCATCTGTTTGAGAGTGAATTGTGGCTGGGAGTTTGATCTTTCTCCTCAAGGCTGCCATGTCTGCATCCCTCAATTTTAATATCTCTTGTATGCCCTTGATATCTTTGGGATCATGCCCCATCTCTATGATGATGTCCTCTAAGGACCTTATTCTGTTGTCCTTTGCCTGGGATGATGCTCTCTCCAACTCTAGCTGAGAGGCTGTATTGTTAAGGCTATTTTGTAGCATATAGTTGTCCAACGTTTGGTCTACCAAGGAAGCATAGACCATCTCACCCGTTTGCTTATGCAGTTCTATCTTATCCATTGGGTGGATATCCTTGGCAAGGACTTCCAGGTTAGTCCTCAAGTAGTCAGAGGCAGATTGGGGCTGCACTGCTGTTGGCATAAAATGACTCATGATCATTTTTCCTTCCTGCATATCATATGCAGACATGAGTCTTTGTTGATTGGTGGGAGCCATGTTCAACAGATGGTTATATAGCTGTATCTTGATGGGCTCATTTCTCCTCTTAATGTCGATGAACTACTACTTAATGCTGGGTCCACCTTCCCTTTGCTGATTTGAGGAACTCACCTCTCCTCCCATTGCTCTATCCTGCTCCTGTTGAAAGGAGCTTGCTGATGCTTCCCTGCTGGGTATACCAAAGGACTGTCCTATTGGCATTTCTTCCTCTGAGAAGGGATTAATTCTCTGTCTTTTCTCCCCATGAGATGCTGATGTTGTAATGGGAGTCTCTCTGTCCCTTTTCCTGCTTGTATCCTCCTTTTGTGGAGTTTGGAGGATTGATGCCTCAGCTGAAGTTTCTTGCCTTGGAGGCACAGTTTGTTCAGTGGATTTAGGGGCTTCCACTGTTTGCTCTTGCTGGACAGGCTGTTCCTGCCTTTGTTCTTCCCGTTGTTGCTGTTCTTCTTGCTGCTGCCCTTCTCCCTGCTGCTCCATTTCTTCTTGTTGCTGCACTAGTGTTTCCATTTGTTCCTCGGTCATAGGAGGTGGCTGTTCCACCTGCTTTTCTTTGCCTTTGCTGGTTGTCTGTGGAGTATTCATGGCAGCTTGTTGATGTGTTGTTGAAGCTGAGGAAGCTGCTCCAAGTTGTCTTTTGTATGAGAGGGGGACCTGTCCACAAGTTTCTAAGTCAGTTTCCTTTTGAATATTTCTGGCCTCTCTTTCTAGCAGCTCTTCACTAGTGATTTCCTCTTCTAAGGTGCCCTCTTCCCAGCTTAATGCATTGGCATACTACTCAATCTCAGGCTGCCTTATATGTGAATAGGTACCCAATTTGTATCTTATCCTCCTGAGGGAAACAAAATGATTGGGGTCATAGGGTATCCACTCAAAGCTAGTTTGCAGTTTGAGGGCCTCTAGGATACTGTTTGCGTCTTTCCATCCCTCCTCTTTTCTGTTATATAGGAAAGGGCCCAGCTGGCTCCTTACCTTCAACTTTGCCTTCTTGTTCTTACTTTGGAAGTGGAGGTAGTCGGCATTCCCAAATTGCCTGAAGTATTCAAGGGCAAAAAGCCTCATGGGGACATACCGTGGCAGCCTAAAAGGCTTCAACTCACAGCCATATACTCTGATGACTGTGTGGTTTTGGTAAAGGTACCAATTACCAATGCTGTAGGTTTTGTTCAGATGGAGAATTCTCCTCATGTCATCAGTTAGTCTTGGAGGGGGAACACCACACAATAATGTCATAGCTGGATGCATGAATAAGTCTATGAACTCACAGTATGTGTATGGTGACACAGAGGTGCAGTGAAAGACAGAGGTCCAAAACACAACTGATCTTGGATTCCCCTGGGCATTAACTTGTTTCAGGGGAATGAAGAAGCTGCCTGGTTGATTAAACAAGAAATAGATGGTAAATGTAAGAAGTATATCTGAACAGTCTTTCCCTCTGCAGATTCATCAGTTGGTCATGGATTCTATCTGCAATATATGTGGCATAGTCATAATGTACAGCTGGAGGCTTTCCAGGGGAGAATATAGACAACATTGCCATTATGATTTCATCCACATCTTCCATTCCCTTGAACCCTAGGACATAGCTGATCAAGTCGACTAGCATTCTGCCCAATTCATTTAAGTATACATATCCAATAGGAGGAGTTCTGATGGTTTCAGAGCCTGGTTGTACAAACAGTTGGTTGATTTTGATGATCTGGTCATTTGACAACTTATTCCCCTTCTTTATCAAGTTCTGCATGCAGAGGGGGGTCAATGGTTTTGCTTTGTGGAAATGCAGCATCTCATTTATGCTCTCTGGGGTGATATGGAATAGAATTGAGCATGTAGGGCTGAGGACAGCTCTTTGGCATGGATCATAGCACTCCTGGCATCTGTGGATCAACTCTGGCATAGGATTTACCTGGGGGAGGTTGTAGATGGGCAAGTTTGAGTCCCAAATCCCTAGGATATCTGCTCCACTAAGGTGCTGGGCTTTCAACTCATTTAGCATCTGAATATTGTATTTGGAGCCTAATGGAAACTAGTCTAACATTTGATAATCCATATCTCCCAGGGCTTTCCATTCTAACTCCCTGTGAGGGGCATTGAGAGGCTTGATATTCAGTGCAATTGGAGTTTCCATGGTCTATTAAGCTTCTGTCTTGCAGGTGAACTGTTTGAAGTAGGCAGAACAACACAGAGGTAATTTACTTGAAAAAAGTATGAATTTCAGGGACCAGAGGGTGAAGTGGGTACACAGCTCTTTGAAATACTATCTGAATTATGAATAAGACCAATGTCTGGCCTCACTTTGTCTTTTGTGGCAGGTTTTTAATGGATTGGCCAACTGTCTCACGATTGCGCGAGTAGTTTACAGTTTTTTATAAGAACTCGGGGAATCAAGGCTCAGCTGGTGGTTTTCGAACTTGCAGTGGTAAATGGGGGCTAGGCATCAAGATTCACCGGTGAATTTTGAGAATTTTACGTTGCTTAAGCTCTTTCGAGGAAATCCCAAACAGAGTAGGTATATGAAGGTTTTTAATGGAGAATACCTGGTAAAGAGCGAGCAATGGTCACGGATGACTATGGAAATGGTGCGCTGGACATCTCCAAGTTGGCTTCAACAAAGGTGGTGTAACTTGGACGTAACAATCATGCAGAGAAAGCAACAGTTCTGGTAGCAAAAGTATGAAAAAAACGCAAAAATTGGCCTAAATATGGACTTTTGGCATTTTGGCGCGTTTTCTCGGATGACGTCAGCATGACGTCATAGGGTGGGGTCAAGCTTAGATGACGTCAGCATGACGTCATCGGGTGAGGTGGCGAGCTACTATTGGTCCATGGGGACGATGCGGTGGCGGACACGCTGGCACAAGGGCGGACAAGAGTATTGATGCGATGGCGGGGTGGCACTGATGCGATGGCAGGGTGGCGATGACGTGGGTCTGACGCGGGACCAGCGAATCGGGTGGTGAGTGACACAGCGGTCACGGTTAAGTGCCATAGCGGTTACGGTCTCCCGGAGCGGTTACGATACGGCCCTGGTTTTGTCAGAGGCCGCTCCGAGAGACCCGAGAGGGTGACGCGTGGCTGAGCCATGACGTATCCCTTCGTCATTTTCTCGGGCGCTAATTATCTGTCGTGGGGGCCGCTCCGATATCAATGAGGGCCGTCGGATCCCATGGGTCCGATCCGATGATGGACGGGAGGGCGATGTGATCGGTGGATACGGATGCGGGCGGGTATAATTTAATATTTGTTTTTGAAAGCAGTGCCCGGCGGAAAACCTTAGGGTATGGGTTTTTTGTAAGGTTTTCGAAGTATTTGGAAAATCACATATATGCGCCAGCTTTGGTTAAGCGGTGAAAGTGGGTTTTTTGGGTTTTTCATAATTTCAAAGAGTTTTAGGGGTAGGAAGGGGTTTTTATAGGGTTTTTCTTTGCAAATGATGGTTTGATGAGTAAAATGACTTGAAACAAGGGGGTGAGAGGAGGTATAGGTTCATCAAAGTGACCAGATGTCATTTTGATTCCTTTTTTAGAGAACATATGGCTATAATGCCAAGGGGAGGGATATTTATACAAAATTTGGGGTTTATACACCATGGTGTTACTACTAGTAGGGGAAAGGTGATATAGGGGATTTACATAGTAAAGTTAGAGTTAATATGGATGAAAGAAGTGGATTAGGGGAGACAAAGCTAAGTTTATTTGAGAAACACTTAGCTTAGGGAGTAGATCAAAATGAAAAGATTTTTACACAAGAAATGTGGCTTTTGAAGGAACAAGAACCACCATGAAACCATAATCTTCTTCCATGAATCTCAGCTGATGAGGGAGTGTTAGTAATGAAATGGAAAGGGGAAGAAGGGAGGTTAGACATGCTTCCTGCTTGCTGCAACTTGATGAAGAAGAACACCTTCTCAATTGATTGACTTTGCTTTGGTAAACAAAGTTAACACACCTGCAATGGTAAAGATAACCTTTCTGCAACCCCAACTACTTACCCAGCTACTTGCTTAGCATTTTTTATTTCTTCTTGGAGGGTGCATTTGGACTTGCAGACCCTTGCCTTCCTTTTCTTTTCTTTGGCTTTTTCTCTTGTTTTTTCTATCTACTTCTACCCTTATTTCTTCCAAGGTCCCAGATTAAGCTATTGGGAGCCTTTTCTTCTCTACCTGAACTACTTGTCTGCCAAGATTAAACAGTTTGGACAGACTCCTTTCTCTATTCTACAACTGAAAAATTTAAAACATGACATGATCCAGATTAGACTGTTGGACCATCCATCAAAATTTAAGTCCTTACCAAGCTATAAACACAGCTTGGGTTCTCTTGGAAATATGTGATCTTTGAATCATCAAAGCAGAGCATATTTGGACCTTTTCACAGCCAATCATGAAATATGAAACCTATTGGTATAGGTAGCTAACAGAATTCACAAAAAAGACTAGAATTTTTTTAAAATTTTGTTTTTTCACTTGTATAAATGGGGCTGATTTAGAAAATCAGACATTATTATTGAAAGATACAGTCAAAGTCTATAAGCTTGAAAGTGATACTAGTTTCAACCTTCTAAATTTTGATAAATAATGACCTTCAGTGGAAATTTGTTTTATATTTGTCAAATGAAAAGTATCAATTACAAAACAAAGATTCTCTGTAGAAAAGCTCTTTCCAAAAACTCTACTATTCTTAAGAAACAATGACTTCCTCCCCACCTAGGGAATTATGAGCTTCAAGGAATAATCTAGCGATACACTTTAACTTAAATAATAAGAGGTCTCATCACGAGCTGACTTATCATAATCATAGATATTATAGCTTGCTGACTTTGCCAAAACTGCATATCACAACAGGGCAATGACTCAAGATTATTGCAATCAAAAGACAAGGGGTCTCATCACGAGCCAACTTGTTCAGCAAAGTTATAAATCAAGTGAGTGGCACTGTCATAATTTGGCTACCAAACCAAGGCATTGTTCTTTAAGGATTAAAAGAAAATAAAAGCAATAAGTGTGGATATGGATTTCCCTTTGAAAATCGTATATTTCTCCAAGTAGGATACAGGATCATTACTGGGTAATAGGTAACCCTGTCAAGGCTATAAATGCCTGCTGGCAACAGAGGCTCTACCTATGACAAATGAGCATATTTAAAACTAATTTACAGAGAAGACTTTGTTTTTATCTTTATAAACCAAGTAGTGGCTGATGTAAATACAATGACTAGCTCTAGGAAGTAAATAACCAAAGTTAACATAGAAGAAACAAACCATCCTTAACAGCTGAAAGCGTGGTGTAGTTTATCTTTCTATAATAAAGTTTGATTCTCTAAAAAACCTTCCATTTTGGAAGTTTAGAAAATTCAAAAGAAAAGCAGAGATAACTGGTTCTTCCAAGTGAATCGCCAATTGTTGTGGCCAGCAACAACCCCCCTTCTTATTTAGTTTTCTCACTAATACTAAATAAGTGGGGACCCTTATCCATAAAAATCAAAAAATAAATTAGGACTTGTATTCTTTTTTGAATAAATCTTACTATCATAAACTTAGGAGAATACCCAAAAAATCTAAAAAGCCTTAAGTTTTATGATAAGTTTGAACAAAACCGTTTTCTTAAGAAAAAACATTGCATCACAAAAAGGTAATAGATGATTTCCTACAAATCGAATCCTTAGATTGTGAAATCATGATGCGAGATTACGTATTAAAATAAATTCATCGCATCGCAGTTTTCATGTGCTTCAAGTATTACTTAAAGTGAAATACCTCAAACTACCGATATGTGATGGCGCATCTCGCAAATCGCATTTCACAGAAAACATATGGTAATGGATGATTGCCACACGTAATGGATCAGGGATATTGCAATCTATGATATTGTGAAGCAAATCGCAAAATCGCCTTATCGCAGATCTGCAGGGCTCGTCGTTCAAAAAATCTTTTCCACTAACCGATGTCCAGTTATACGCGTTAATGTTAATTTAATGAGTTAGTTGGCAATGATTAATGAAATCTGGTTTTGATCTGATCGAAGAGCCATTTCACGTAAGTGATATATTTTATATGATTTTGGAATTTAAAGCTTTCCTGTCACCTTTTTCTTATCATTACTCTTTCCTCATCTGCAAAATTGTAGGAGTGAAAAGCAGAGAGGTATACATAGCAGTGTTCAGAATATTATGGGAAAGAAAGGAAAGGCTCCAAGTTCTAAAGACAAAGAAATGACGCCCTTATACACGGACACCACCTGTAACAGAGATGCCGGCATTACTACTTGGGAAGGCATGCACAGTCTACTCGAGGAAGAAAATCCCAGAGTAATGGAGGTTACAGCTACTGCAGACTCACGCAGGTCATCTGAGGTGTCAATTACAGAAGTAGCATGCTTGTTCTTGCACTGAATAGTGGCGAGGCCCAAGATTCTCCCATACACGGACATGGTCAAATGGGTATTGGATAGTGATGAGATATCAGACGGATAGTTTAAAGACTCAGAGCTAAGAAGTCATGGAATCATTCTTTCCACAAAATTTAAGGTTTACATCCTGTAACAAAAATCACGCAAGAGGCGAAAATTAGCACTAGGGAAGCCCGAATCAAGAAACTGAGGAAGTTTCTGATGCGTGATTAGCACCTAGCGCTAATCGCGCATCACTAGGAAAAACCTCTTGAAATGGAAAGCCTCTAATCACTCAGTCACCTGTAAGCCCGGAAAATTGTAGAAAAAAAGTACTAAAGGCGAAAGGCAAAACCCGAACTCTAAAAACCAGTGGTATTTATCAGGGATATCTTCAAGTGGTATGTAAGTTTCTACCAAATGTGCAGCATCTACAAACAAGCTGGAGACAAAAGCCTCAAGAAAGAGCAAAGTCCATCAAAAGGTTAACCAAGTTAAATTGGGAGTCTTACTCGCAGTACTTGTTTAAACCACACAGTCAGTGCATGACTCTCAAACGCCTCACTAATTCTGCCAAGAAGATGGCCCCAACACTTGTCGATTATGTTTTCGCAGGACAGCTAAAATCGGAGGTCGGCCAGCCAACTCTCCTCAAGCCGATGCTGGATGCTTGCGACTACAAGGATTAGATACATAGATAGTTAATAGCTAATTTTACTTTTAGATTCAGTTTTAGTTTTAGTTTTGCTTTATTTTTACCTGAAGTGAGGACGGTCATTTAAACTGCCTCCTATATTTTTGTAATAAAATATTTTTAGATTTAGTTAGTAGTATTTAAACCCTTCTCATGCATTTAGAGAAGGGTCCTGAAATTTATCAAAAACTTGTCCTCAGAACATGCACTTCTGCACCCTCCAAGGAGGTTTTGATGAATGAATGGAACAAGATTTATTGACATCTGTGTTTAATATCTGCTACTGAAATTGCACTTTTGTACTCTTAGTAGATGTTGAATTAAGAAGAGATAAATCATTATTGCTGGAGCTCATGAGTAGAACTCGTTATAAATGGTACTTTTATCTCTTAACAAATTCTTCTTATGTGTCAAGGTGATATTCATTTTCAGTTATTTATGTATGAATGCTTGAATGCTTGAGTTATCATTTGGCACTTTTGTACGGTGATAGCCATTTATTTATGCTTAATATATGAGTGACTTATTATGCGATATGTTTTCATAACTGTTCGGCTAACTTTTTATACGAAACAGTTCATCTTTATTGAATTCTTTTCTTATAGCAATTGAATGATCTTTATTACCAATTGTTGTAGAAACTATTTTAGATCGCATAACTAAAAGATTAAATCCCGGGTTAGTTTTAGAATTAGATATTTCTATTCATTAGAATACAATTGCATGTTGTTAAATTAGATTTATAATAACGCATTTTACTTAGAAGTTATTAGAAAGGAAATATCAATTCTCAACACACACACACACACACACATAACTTGGGAAATTGGTCCCATATCCCCAATCGGACCCACTACACCAAACGGAAAAGGAGCTGATAACCAAGGTCCGGACAGGGTGGGTATCCCCCTTGTTGTAGACCCAATTTTTGGGGCTTCATGATCCAAATTCATTTCAGAAAAGATTTCAATCTTAATTTCTCAATATCCTCTGCGCTGATATATCTTGTCCATTTCAGACAAGCTACAAAAGACATGTCATTAAGGAAGGTGATGCAGAAACATAAAAAGAAGAGCATTGTTGAATCTGAGTTTACAGAGATGGCTCTTATATTCTTTGATACAGTCTGCAACTCTGACGGAGGAGAAACAACTTGGGAGGTCATATACATTAGGCTTGAGGACGAGCGTCCAAATATTAATGTTATAAGAGCAACAATTGACTCAATAAGACCTTCGGTGCTTCAATTCAAGGATGCTACATGTTCTTTCCTACATAGGATAGGAGTGAGGGCTAAAATCCTCCCATAAACTGATATGATTAGGTGGGTGGTCGAAAACCTCACCATTAAAAATAAACAATTCTGGAATGTAAGAATGGAACTCATGGGATCATTCAGAGTAGAGGACATGAAGAAAATGTACCATATACATGATCCTCAGGATATATATGATAAGACATATGTGGCCATCTTCGCAAAGAAGAACCCAGACCCCTTCAAGCTAATTCAGGGCTAGAGAGTATTGGACAACAAATTTAAATTTGACAAATCAGGTATGTATGCTATAGCCTCTTTGGCAAACCCCTACAACTATGCAATTGTTATGTTATGTAGACTATATGGGTTGCCTAATAATTCTAAGTTTTCCATAGAATGGATTCCTTTGATTGATGTTTGTGTTAATTCCACATCATGAATTGGGTCACCATCCTATCTGATAACCTAGCCACCATTATTACCATATATCAATAAAAGAGAGCCTCCTCTCTAGAGTGTTGGGCTGTGCAACAGGTATAAATTTACCCTTGATTACATTACCTTTTTTCTCCTTTTTATGCATTTGTGCCATGATGTAATAAGGTTTGGATAGAATTTCGATAAGAAGTGAATGAAACTGCTTTTGATACGATTTGGCTGTCAAAACTAACCTTCGTTGCTTTTTATGCAGAAATTAGCAAATGGAAT
This sequence comes from Pinus tabuliformis, assembly GCA_031772625.1. NCBI lineage: Eukaryota > Viridiplantae > Streptophyta > Pinopsida > Pinales > Pinaceae > Pinus > Pinus tabuliformis. The sequence goes on along the minus strand of CM062818.1, from coordinate 17,398,969 downwards.
AGCTGTTGTTCAAACTATTGAACAACAAAGGCTAAACAGGGAGAAAAGAGTGTGTCTTGTGCAGTCAAATCAAGAAGTGAATCAGGAGGATCAGCGCAAGATGGAAGACTGTTTGATAATAGCATTTAGTTGTGAATTCCTCAGGATCTCCTGATCCTAAGGAATCACATTTATCTCTTTTCATCCTTGACTATAAGAGGGGAAAGATGAATAGAATAGAGAGCTGAACTTTCGCCTTTTACTTCAATTGTAATTCTGAGATACAAAGTGTTATTTTGAGGAACACCTCATGCTATAATGACATTTAGATTTGATGAATAATATATAATTCATGTTGTTGTTCATTCGCAATATTCTGAAGTAAATAAGTAGTAATCACTGGCGGCTTGGGCCCGGTCACTGGTGGATTTCATTGTTGTTCCCTGTTTTATAGTTTACCTTTCTTTTACTGCAAGTTTAATTACTCTGTTTTATAGCTTTACGATTGATTTACTTTCACTAGTGTTGAGTTTGTGTATTCGTTGCATTAATTATTATTTCTGTTGATTGGCTTCATTTATTTATGTCGTGGCTTGATTTGATTGTTAGATAAGAATCATTTCTTGTTAATTGAAAGCTAGAGTTTTATTGATTATACCAGGTGTATTACTTTTATGCATAAGTCTAGATTTAGCTGAAAGAGCTCTGTTATCGCTACGGTGCACTCAGTTGATGTAATTGTAGTTAGATCTTTTGATTAAGATTGAGTTTTGATGTTTGAATAAGTTAATTTCCTTGAAGTTACAAGTTGGTAGTTTATGGTTTGATCCATTTACTCTTGTATTGAAATCAATAAGTTATTTTAAAGCATTACTCTCTGTAGATTCAACGATTTACATCACTTGCACATATTGTGTACACTCTTGAAATAAAAAGACTTACCTAGGTTGATAATTAATGTGAGGCATTTAAGAGTTCTAAAAGACACCTTATTTGTGCCCAACATTTTGGCACCATTGCCGGGGAGAGTGTTTCCATTCCACAGAAGGTGATGTGTGTTTGATAATTGTTTGCTATGAAATAATTGGGTATTAAAAACAGAAGGTAAGAACCTGCGTACGAGTAAGTAAAGTTCTTGCTCCCTTGCCCGCTTTTCAGCACAATTGCATAGGAATTGAAGTAGAAATAGATGTTTGATATTTGTTTGCTGTGAAAGAATTGGGTATTAAAAACGGAAGGTAAGAACCTGCATATGAGTAAGTAAAGTGCTTTCTCCCTTGCCCACTTTTCAGCAAAATTGCGTAGGAATTAAAGTAGAAATAAATGTTTGAATTTCTGTGTGAATGACTAAGAAGAAAAGAGTAGAAAAAGATTTAATTCCTCTGCCCAGATCTGACAAACCCAAGGGATCGGTGACCCTTGGATGATCAACCTTCATTGACAAAATCATAAGGAAATATGAGTCTCAGTCATCAGTAGGACCTCAAATCGTTTCCCCAATAATCCTATTGTAACCCTTTAGGCCCCAGGATCACCATCTCCAGTCGACACTGAGATCCATTGCTAGACTAAAGGGTCTAAACAGAGTTTTCAAAACACTAAAAATTTGCAGTGTAGCCCTTTACAAGAAGGGAATTCTTGCAACCTCCGTGAAGGAGAAGGAGAAACAGGTAGTGTTGAAAAGATTAAATCATCAGAGCCCAAATCTCCTGAAGTAGTAGTTGAACAGAGGACACCCAGTATTCCAGACCAAGCTAGTGCTGTTAAAATCATCTTAAAAGTCTCTTCTAGCTCCCCCAGAAACAGAGCTCCAGCTCTAGAAATCCCTGAAGAATATTGGCATATTTTTGACAAAATGGCCAATAATCTGTGACAGCCTCAAACCTCTACATTGCAATACCCTATTGTTGATATAGTTGTCAATGCTCCCGTGAAAGCCATTCCATTACAGAATATTCCTACCTTCCATGGGCTAACTTCGGAGGATCTTGACGCATTCCTTTTTGAATTTGATGTTTTATGTAGGGGATATGATTACACTACGAACCCCTAGAAGCTAAAACTATTCCCCTCTACTATGAAGGGAGAAAATCTGTGTTGGTTTATGGGGCTTGGTGGAGGTACCATTAATGACTGGGACCAAATGAAAACAACCTTTCTAAAAAATACAAAGATTATTGCCGAACTAGAGAACTAAAGGATGAAATATTTTAAATGGTAGCTAATACTAATGAGACTCTTGAAGAATATGTAGAAAATTTTCAATATAATCTACAAAGATCTCCTTCTACAAATTTTCCTCCTGAAGTTCTTAAAACTATGATGATCAAAGGTATGAAAGACCAATGGGTAGAAACATTAAATTTAATGGGAAAGGGTGATATTTATCAAGAGTATTATGAAAATATTATACAATTGTGCATCAGGGGTTCCAGAGGTAGTACAAGGCTGAAACCAACCAGACGTGATGCAATTACCAGAGACAACAAAGCCTTAGGAGGAAGCATTACACGAGTTGAAAACGACAATCTGCTGGAATATTTCAAGACTGATACGCTGGGGACCCTGACCACGCAATTGGATATCATGCAATCCAAACAAAAGTAGGACGCAGTAGAACATAATATGGCTATTTTTTGTCCACACTACAGAAAGAAACACAATCATAGAGAATTTCTGTTAGATACGATACAAACATGGGCCATTTGTACTAAGGATCACACTATGGAAAGCTACCCATCGCTTCCTGGATTAAAAGTCGACTTCAAGGAAGTAGAAGAGGAAGTGGAACCAGTATATCTAATGAACCAGCACTGTCAATGGAAAACACGTCCGACAAGTATGCCTACAGAACCATCTTTGTTCTTTCCTTCTTCACAATTTAATTCTCAATAGTATTCAAGAGTAGCATGGCAGAACCAGCCACCTTTCTCTACTTGGACACCTCAAGCATTTTATATGCCACCATGGCCTAACCAATCAAATCCAAATAATAATTGGCCAAATTACTCTTACCCTCCTCCTTTCTCGAAGAACACCCACTATTCCTCTCAATGGTCTCCTTTTACCTCGCAAAATTATAACTGGCAACCAAATTGGCAATGATCTGCAAACCAGCCTATGGTAACAATTCCTCTGCCTCAACTAACCTTACAAGCACCTTACATGTTCCAGCAAAATCCTCAACCTAATATATGACCGCAACTCCCAACTCAACCCAACCCAAATCCTAACAACAGACCAATCCAGTCAGTCCAAATTATTGAGAGTCTAGTTCCTGAAGTTGAGATGAGATAATGTAATGAACCTAAGTTAATATCTGGACGCGTAATTGCTCCAAATGAGGACAAAAATCTGCAACCTGAAGTTAAAGAAACATATCCAGACTATAGATGACCAGAAAATAAAACAAGTAGGAGATATAGTCAGGCAGAAAATTCCTGAGCAAATTATAATTACTTCTCCACCGTTCCCAGAAAGATTGATAATACCTTGACCTATTGAATATCATGAATTTGATCTTCTGGGTGAACTCAAAAATCTCTGTATAAAAATACCCCTCCTACAGGCCATTCAAGATGTTATCACTCAGATTTTCCCAGAAGTTGTAAGAAGAGGGAAAGAGGTCCGAGGTAACCACAAACCAACTTTTAGGTATAGAATCTATCCAATCTATACCCAGAGAGGGCTCTCTCTTTAAGTTTTAGCTTTGTTTTGAAAGATTTTAGGCTAGTTATGGAGTTTAGGAGTTTTGGTTGAGTTTGGGTGGTGAAATTCAATAGCAGAGGGGTAGGATTGAGTAGTTTAGGCCATTGGGCTAATGGAGTCAAAGAAGATGGCTTAACTGGATTTGGTTTCTTAACAAGGGATGGTTTCACAGGGCAAGATGGTCAAACAGGGAACAAATAAAGACTTAAAATCGATGGAATGGAATCAAAATGGGTGAAGGGCAGTTAAGAATCCTTCAACCTCTTTTAGAGAGGGAACTTGAATGATTACAAATAAAGAGAAATTAAGTATTCATTACTAAATAATCAAAATGAATAAACTAGAAAATAGGAGCAATTAAGATTTCATTGTTTATTCTAGTTCAGAAGAAAACATTGAGAATAATAACGATTGAAATCAAGCATATTCCGAATTACTCTTTTTCGTTTATCATTCAGATATGAAACATAGATGAATAAGAAACAAGGAAAACTTTAAAACATAAGGTATAGAGGACTTATTGATCGAGTGTTTGACTCAAGAAATCTGTGGAAAGTCCTTTGCATCAATTCTTTATCCAGCAAGCCATATAAAAGTTGGTCCAACAGCACTTTATTCCAAAATAATCAGTATTACAGAAATGTCTACAAATCCACCCTCAATACTCCAATTGAGGGAGTATTTATACAAAAATTTTACAAAAAATATCTCATAACAGAGTGAGATATATTCTAGGATGACTATGAATAAGTTACAATAAAATAGAGACAAATGGTTTCGAAGATAGGAGAAAAGGTAAATTGATGTTGTGTTGTTCCTATTCTTGTGAGTGTGTAGGAGGCAGGTCCTATGATTTGGCTTGCTGCTGTCTTCTTTAGTAACTTTGTGTTGGCTGCCCTGCTTTCACTGATACTCTTTACCTGTTCTGATACACTTTGACCTGTTTGATCTCTGTTCATCTTCTTTACCATTACCTACTACAGTAAATCACCAAAATTTACATTTTACCAAGGATAATCTTACAAAATTTCTAATATGTCTTCCCACCATTTTTCTTTTGGAAATCTGTTTTTTTGAAGTTTTCTCAGGGTCTCATCAATTTCTATGTACCTGAAAAAGGCAGGCTGAATTGGGAACAAGTGTTTCATCTCATGCTCGACATAGAACAACTTCTCCAGACTGTCATAGAGAACTCTGCCTGTAGGCAATTCTTTTGTTGCTGATGCACTTGTTGATGAACTTGCTTGGTTGCCTGCATACTTATTCAGTTTCTCCACATAGTCTTTATGACTCATTAGTTTATCATGAATAACTAAACGACTTGGCAACCCTTTGCCCTGCAAAATATAAAATCTCTTCATGAAGGCATTGATTTCTTCCTGCATGTCATGGCACCTTATTTCTAAGTTTTGCATCAGAGTTCTTTTAGTAAAAACTCTTTCGATTTCCAAAATTGAATATGTTCTATCTTGAATGCCCAGCTCTTCAAGCTGGTACTTATTCCTGGTATTGAAAAATTGTGTGAGCCTGTTGGTTTCCTCGGGCATATTTCCTAATTCTGCCCTTGTCTTTTGAATTTCTTCTTGAGCTAGTTTCACTAAATCAATTTGCTCAAAAATTATTTGAATTGATGGCCAAGCATCATTTATTGATTGAGTGATGTTGGCCCAAAGAATTTTCTTGATTTCTGACAGAGGCTTGTCAAAAGTAAGATCTTTTTCCAATGATTTCACTTTGTTTTCTAACACTTTAATCTCTCTTTTCTTTTCTGCAGCATTTATTTTTGAGAGATCATACCTTTGTTCTAAGTTGGCATATTTCTCTTTTACCTTATTTAGCTCTGAAACTTGTAGTTTTAGGTCCTCCATTGATTTTATTAGCTCCTCTATGCTCAAATTAGCAATGTTGCCCTGTGCTACTCCTGTTGTTCCTGTTGTTGTTGTACCTGTAACCACCTCTATTGTAACTGCTGTAATGTTTGGTGCCAATGATGCTCCAAGAGTTGAATGGACTATTGTTGAGACTACCGATATCACATTGGGAGGTTGAGAGGTCAACTCTCCCTACTTGTCCTTTAATCCTTTTTCAAGTTCTTGTTTAGTATCATTCAGTCATTCATTAAGCTTTAAGAGAAAATCCATCAACTCTTCTTCAGATTTTTTCTTTATAATCTCAGCAATCTGTGGATGCCTGGAAGGTGGCAGCTTTAATTGTTTCCTTAAGGTAGCAATATCTTCATCTTTCTTTTTTATTAAGGCTTCTATAGCCTTAACATCTTTAGGATCATGTCCCAATCCAATAATTATTTCTTCTAGGGACTTTATTCTGTTATATTTGGCCTGAGAGGAGGCCTTCTCCAAGTGTAGTTGAGCAGTAGTGTTATCCAAAGAATTCCGCAATCTTTGAGCCATCATTTCCTTACCAGTCAAGGCTGAATAAATCATTTCTCCAGTTTGTTTATGTAGCTCAATCTGATCCAAAGGATGAATATCCTTTTCCATGACTTCAAAATTTGTTCTGATATAATTTGCTGCTGATCTAGGCTACTGCATCTTTGGCTTGAAATAGCTCATTATCATTTTGCCTTCTTTGATGTCATAAGCTGACATCAATCTCTGTTGATTTGTGGGAGCCATATTCAAATATTGGTTATAAACCTGAAGCCTCAATGGATCATTCCTGGCCTTTATTTCTATAAATGTCTTCTTGATATCTGAGGCATCAGTCATTTGTGGCCTAAAAGAAGATATCTCTGCACTTTGTTGTCTTTCTAGCTCCTGTCTTTGTGAGCTCATGGATGTTCCTCCTACTGGAAAATTGTGTTGGCTATTTACTCTTTCTTCCCTCTGACTATCTGTAGTTTCTTTAGCAAATTCCTCTTTTTGAAAGGGGATTTAGTCTTTGTCTTTTTGTTCCAGGCTGTCCTGAAGGTTCACTGGAAGAGGTTGTTGTTTCCCTGACTCTCTTTTTGTTTCTTTCCTCATTTAGAGGAGTTTGCAGAACTGGAGGCTCTCCCATATTGATCTGAGTGGGAGGAGTATGTACTTGAGCCTGTTCTTTGGAAGTTTCAGGCTGCTTAGACATTGTAGACTGTTCTGTGGTTTGAAAGCTGGTCTCTAATTCCTAAACCTTTAATGTTACTATGGATGGTGTGTTTGTTTCCTTTGAAGTTTGTTGAGAGGTTCCAACACTGGAGGCACCAACTCCTAATCTTTGAGATAACTCAAATGATACCTGCCCAAAATAATCTAGGTCAAGTTTTTTCTCAATATCTCTCATAACATTCTCAATATTGACATGTTCACTATCATGTTCTACTAAGGTCCCTTCCCTCCATTCATCCATATTTGCAAATTTTTCAATCTCTGGAATCCTATGGTGAATGTATGGTGACAACCTTTTTTTCATTCTCCTATCATAGATGAAACTATTAGGTTCATATGGCCTCCAACCAAAACTTTTGTGCAACTTAAGATGATCTTCTAGAATTATCTCTGCTTCTCTCGATGCTTCCCTATCATTGCAGACAAAAGGACCTAACTGATTTTTTATTCTGAGTTGAGATTTTTTTTTGGCTTTGCAAAAATGAACCATGTCTGTATGTATCATTTGTCTGAAATACTCCAATGCAAACAGTCTCATTGGAACATATTTGGGTAACTTGAAAGGGCAGAGCTCACATCCATATATTTGAATCTCTGTATGGTTCTTGTATAGGTACCAATCACCTATTCTATATTGCTTGGAGAGCTGTAGGATTCTCTTGATGTCACCACCATTCTAGGAGGGGAAACCCTTGTCAATAAAGTGGTTGTAGGATGAACAAATTGGTCAATGAATTCACTGTATGAGTAAGGAGATTCACAGGATGCATGGAAGATGGGACTCAGAAAGGTAACAGACCTTGGATTGATTTTATTGTTAATTTTCCTCACGGGGAAAGGGAAATTCTCTGATTGATAATACAACGTAAGATGATAAATGAAAGTGGTGTATTTAAAGACTCCTTCATTGTCCAGTCTCAGGAATTGGTCATGAATTTTATTGGCAATATAGGAGGCATAATCATACTTAACAGCAGGGGGTTGTCCAGGAGTAAAAATTGATAACAACACTAGGGTTACATCATCAACATACTCACTTGAGTTGAATCCCATGATTAAGGATATTATATCAACAATGAGTCTTCCTATGTCTGTGAATAAAGTTTACAGATAGGAAGGTGGGCCTTTAGGTTGATGTTTAGGATCCATGAAAATCTGACAGATGCGAGTTAGTTCTGACTGAGAAAATTGGGTAGATTTCTCAAGTAAATATCCCAGAGAAAGAGGAGTTAGAGCTTGTTCAGGGGAAAATTGCAACATTTCATTAATGGATGCAACTATTATGGGGAAGAGGACTGTTTGACTTGGGGACATAACATCTCTGAGGTTAGGGTCATAGTTTGCCTGGCATTAATGAATCATATCAGGGAAAATATGGACTGAAGGGAGATAATATTTGGGAAGGTTGGATTCCCATAGTCCCAGGATATCTGAGCCAGTTAGGTATTGGTCTTTGGCTTGGAAAAATACTTTCAGGTGGTTTATGTCAGTGGTTAAGTCCCTTATCTGAAAGTATTTATCTGCAAGAGGTAGATAGTCTAAGTCTTTATGAGGGGCATTCATAGGTGCAACAGATAGAGCCACAGGGGTTTCCATTTCTGGTTCTTGTGGATTCAGAAAGGAACTTGGGTTTTTGGTGAAAAATGGGTGAATTAACTGATCTGGGAACTTATATTGGCAAAATAAAGATTGAATTTGCAATGAATTTTTCCTTTCTCTGTGGATTTTATACAATGAAACCAAAATTGCAGGGTTTCGGTGGAAATTGGATAAATACTTGTATTTAGGGAATGAAAAGAGTGATAACAAGTGTTGAAGGTGACTAACAGGTTCTGGTTGCGTCAGCTACAATTTTCTCAGCAGGGTGGCAGTTGGAAAGCTTGGAAGGTTGACTTGAACGTTGTTTGCATGGGAGCACGGTTGCAGTACAGAATAACAGAGAAAACAACACTTTGTTGGTTTTATTAACAAAGTCAAAGGTGGTGGGAGTTTTATTATTCGGGTGTATGGCGTAAGCGGGAAAGGATGTTTTGTCACATGCGGAGGGCGGTAAGCGGTCTAGTATCACACCGCTTTTGGAGACGGGTGGGATTTGATCGGGAGCCAGAGATTCCATAGGTTTTGCGACGCGTGGCAGGGTACTGTGCGAAAACCACTTTACGATTGTGTGCTAATGCATGGTCACAAAGTGGTGCGCGATATTAGTACTGGTCGTTGGATGATGGGGGCATGATCAGACAACTGACGGGAGGCGCGATACGGTGGGGTTTAACATGCGCGGGCCAACTCAATTAAAAACCATTTAATCGTACCAGGAGTGATATGATTGGTTGAGAAACGTTCTTAATTAACCTTGAGGTTTAATTAATACCTATTAATGCAATGGGGGGATTTAGGCTCTTAATGAATTACGGATTAATTCATTAATCCTAATTTAAACACTGATTATAGTTGTATTCAACCGGGGGCGGGGTATATAACAATTTGCGGATTTTAATATATTTAAATAATATGGGAAAAGGTAATATTATGCAGGATTTATATAATACACAGGTTAATAGTTAATATGACACAAAATGTAAAGAAGTGCTAAGTAAAACATTAGGATTGTATATTTAACTTAGGCTTAAGTGAAAAAAGGGGTTTTTATGTGATATTATGTATTTTTCCTAAGTAAAATAGGATTTTACTTAGGAAAAGACTTATGAAAGTGAATGAATGATGATTTTAAGTACTTAGGATTTTATATTATTGGGCCAAGGATCAGTCCCTCTAGAAGTCAGAGAAATGTTCTGAGCCCCTCTAATTTTCAAATGTCTTAGTACTTAGGGGGAATTAGTGAATTTTTTTAGGGAAAAATGAGAAGGGGAGTTAATTATTTGACTTTTTCTTGCTTGAAGTGCATCAATTGTAATGTCTTCCTTGCACTTGTGATGAAATCAAAATTAACACATTTAGAGATATTATCCATCACATGTAATTCTGCAACATCATCTACCTACCCTACCTACTTTAACCTAACATTTTTTTCTTCTTTATTAGGGTTCACTTGGACTGGCAAACCCTTATCACACTTTCTTTTCTTTTACATGCAGATATCTATCTAAGTCTAACCTTATTACATCCAAGGGCTTAGATTAAACTGTTGAGCTCATTTTATTCACTCTACCTATCTACTTATCTGCCAAGATTAAATAGTTTGGTCAAATTTTTATTCTCTATCTCTAAAACATAAAAATTGAAAATATGAACTAGTCAAGCTTAAGCTGTTTGACTGTTCATCAATTGTGGCATAAGTTAAAAGTTGCACACAATTTGTTTATTACATAAGAGTAAAAAGTAGTGGCATTTAGACTTGCACACTTTCCTTGGTCTTTCTTTTGGTGGGGTTCATTTTCTTTCACTTCTTTGACCATTTTATTCTTTTCACCCTTTGATTTTTCTTTTAGGTTATACCCTCTTTACATTTTTAAAGTTTTTTGATTTTTTGACAATATGGAAAACCTTTGCAACAAGGAAAGGGAGGAACATATTACATAGCCCATCAAGTCAATCATGAAATATGACACCTATTGGTATAGGAGCATAACACAAGACATTCTGATATATACTAAAACCATTAAAGAATTGTGTGCAAAGAAGTCTGTGAGGAAAACAAAAATAACACCAATTGTCCATGTCGTCAGAACTTTGTCTGATTTATTACTAGGCAAAGAGACACCTGTAAGATATGAAGACCTGGGAAATCCCATTGGCACAGTACAAATAATGGCCACTATTTTCCCAATGCTTTCGTTGACTTAGGGGTAGCCATTAACATTATTACAACAGAAACTTGCGAAGTGTTTGGCATCACAGCCTAAGAACGAACCACTACCTTGCTAGAACTAGCTGACTATTCAGTGATTAGGCTAGAAGGAACATTACAAGATGTGATGGTTTATGTGGACTCTTGGGAATATCCAACAGATATTTTGATTATTAACCATAGAAATAGGCTAGATGGACATCCCTTAATACTGGGAAGGCCTTGTCTAGCAACAACTGATGCTTATATAGGCTGCCAAATAGGCAGTATGACCATAACCAAAGGGAATGATGTAAAGAATCTAGCTTTATACCCTCCTTCTTAGCCACGCCTAACCATTGTAGAAACTAGGAAACAACTAGCAGCATATTTAAAAGAAAATATTTGTTCACCTTTGACTGTGGTATATGCGCTTGAATTCAAAAAACAAATAGAAGATGATTTCATTAACACCTTTATCAATCACCCTGCTAGAGTGTCTAATTTGAGATGTCACATGATTGAAGCAGTCCTTGATAATGAGATTGAAGAAGATTCCTTGAGAGACATTAATGACCAACCAATACCAACAACCACTGTCTATAATAGCAAGCCTATTGAAATCAAGCAAGGGAAAATCCTGAACATTAACAGTAATCTGAGTAATGACCAGCAACAGAAACTTATCCAAGTCCTTAGGAAATATAAAGGGGATTTTGCATGGGATTACCCATACATGAAAGGGATTGACCCTCAATTATGCATGCACCACATCTACATTGAAAAAGATGCAAGACCCATTCGACAGCCACAACGTAGATCAAATCCTCATCTAAAGGATATTGTCAAAGAACAGCTCCAAAAATTGTTAGATGTGAATTTTATTTATCCTATATCTGATAGTAAATGGGTTTCTCCGTTAGTAGTTATCCCGAAAAAGAATGGAAAATGGCAGATATGCATTGACTATAGAGAACTCAACAAAGAAATGCAAAAAGACCATTTTCCTCTTCCATTTATCAACCAGGTCCTAGATACACTAGTAGGAAAGAAATTATTCTCTTTCCTGGATGGCTTCAGTGGCTACAACCAAATTCAAATTTCCCTTGAAGACTAGGATAAAACTAATTTCACCTGCCCCTGGGGAACATTTGCCTACAGGTTATTGCCTTTCGGATTGTGCAATGCACCTGCTACATTCCAAAGAGCCATACTCAGTATTTTTACATACTTGATAAATGAAGGATTGGAGGTGTACATGGATGATTTCACATCCTATGGGGATGACTTTAATCAGGCATTACAAACATTGGAGAAAGTCATAGAACGGTGTATTGCTACTAGACTATGCTTAAGTCATGAGAAATGTCATATGATGATGATAGAAGGCCTGATTCTGGGTCATTACATTTTAGCAGCTGGAATTCAGGTAGATCCAGCAAAGATACAGGTAATCCTCTTATTAGCTACTCCCTGCAATCAAATAGAGGTACATAGTTTTTTGGGGTTTGCTGGATATTATCGTAGATTTATAAAGAATGTTTCGCAAATTGCTACACCTTTATATGCCTTGTAGGAAATGTTGATTTTATATGGACTGATAAATGAGACATTGCCTTCACAGATCTAAAATGGTTAGTATCTACAACACTAGTATTACGAGGCCCGAATTGGGATATACCTTTCTAGATTTCATCAGATGCATTAGATACAACTATCGGAGCTATTCTTGGCCAAGAAGAAGACATGAAACCCTACGCTATATACTACATCAGCAAAATCTTAACTCTTACTGAGTTGAATTACACAGTAACAGAAAAGGAGTTTCTAGCTATTATTTATGCTATCAACAAATTTAGACACTATATAACTGGATACCCTGTATTTCTATATACCGATCACTCTGCTATTAAATATTTAGCCAATAAACCTATTACAAATGGAAGAGTGACTCGTTGGTTACTACTTTGGCAAGAATTTGACATAACTATAAGTGATCGACTAGGTAAGGAGAACCTCATGGTAGAATTCCTCTCCCGAGTGCCAAGAATAGACAATAAAGTGGTGGTAGAGGATCAGTTCCTAGATGAACATTTTTTTGTTGTGGCCGTAAAAATGCCATGGTATGCAGATGTAGTGAATTACTTAGCAGTGGGAAAATTTCCCAAACATCTGACATCCAGAGAAAGGAAATTTATTGTGCAGCGTAGCACTCGTTTCTCCTAGATCGAAGGATACCTTTTCCACACGGGAGTTGATATGCACATCCGCAAGTGCATCAGGGAGGACGAAATTTATGATATCTTAAAATCTTGCCATGATGGACCTTGTGGTGGACACTAGAACTGGACATAAAATTCTACAAATGGGCTACTATTGGCCCACTATTTTTAAAGATGCTAAGAAATTTGTCCAGGCATGTGATATTTGCCAAAGGATGGGCCGCCCTAGCCAATCTGATGAAATTCCCCTGCATCGATAGCTAGTGATAGAACTCTTTGAGCATTGGGCATTAGATTTCGTTGGGCCGATCAAACCATCATCCAATCATAAATTGTATATATTGGTTGCAACAAAATACATAGCTAAGTGGGTGGAAGCAGTAGCGTTACTAAGAGAAATAGAGGAAACCGTTATTAATTTTCTTTTTAAAATTTTTGTGCAGTATGGCTTACACAGAGAAGTAATTACTGATGGGGATGACAATTCGTGGGTCACAAGATTGCTGCTACACTGAAAAATGATCACGTCACACACAAAATTACTTCTCCGTATCAACCGCAGGTGAACAGGCAGGTGGAGAGCACCAACAAAGTTATCGAAGCTATTCTAACAAAGACAGTCTCATCACATCAACAATACTGGACTAATCGACTGCCAGAGGCCTTGTGGGCGTATCATACAACTTGTAGAAACACTACTGGATACTCACTGTATCAACTGGTATTCGGTAAGGAACCCATTTTTCCCATAGAATTTGAGATACAAACACTAAAGACAACCTAGGAAATAGGACTGGATTTAACTGAAGCCCAAGTTAATAGGTTATAACATATGAACGAATTAGATGAAATTTGGCTATTGGCTCTACAACGTACGACACTTATTCAAAAGCGAAGAGCCAAATGGCATGATGCCCTAATTAAGAAAAAGACATTTTATGAGGGCAACAGGACAATTCTTTACGATTCCAGGTTCCGAGACTTCCCTGGAAAACTTCAGACTAGATGGTTAGGCCCCTATGAAATAAAGCAAGTACATGACAATGGTACTCTTACACTGGCCACCATTGATGGGTCTGGTTCTTCTTTTAAAGCAAATGGGCACCGGGTGCACCTCTACCAAAACCCACTTACCAAAGAATATTTCTATCAATAGATATGTGAGGACCCCACCATGCAGGTTTTAGCTACAAAAGGAAATCCTTCAGCAGCTTCATCTTTATAAATTTTATTTCTTCTTTATAAAATATGTAAATATGATTGCTGAATTGATTTTCTTTTCTTTCTTTTTCTCAGCTTGTTTTGTTGTTCAATTTATTGAACATCTGTTGTTCAATCTATTGAACAACACTTTCTTGCTTTTTTTCATTTTGTTGTTCATTTAATTGAATAGTTGTTGTTCAATCTATTGAACAACACTTTCTTGCTTTTTGTCGTTTTACTGTTCATTTAATTGAACAGTTGTTGTTCAATATATTGAACAACACTTTCTTGATTTTTGTCATTTTGTTGTTTAATTAATTGAATAGTTGTTGTTCAATCTATTAAACAACACTTTCTCTCTTTTCATTGTTTTGTTGTTCAGATAACTGAACAGTTGTTGTTCAATCTATTAAACAACTGTCGTTCAATTTATTGAACAACACTTTCTTTTCTTTGCAATGTTTTGTTGTTAAATCTATTGAACAGCTGTCGTTCAATCTATTTAACAACACTTTCTTTCTTTCCGTCATTTTGTTGTTTAATCTATTGAACAACACGTCTTTTTTTCGTTGTTTTGTTGTTCAATTAATTGAACAGCTGTTGTTCAATCTATTGAACAACACTTTCTTTCTTTTCAATTGTTTTTTTGGTCAATATATTGAACAACACTTCTTTTCTTTTTGCATGGTTTTGTTGTTCATTTAATTAAACAGCTGTTGTTCAATCTATTGAACAACACCTCTTTTCTTTTTGTGTTGTTTTGTTGTTCATTTAATTGAACAGCTGTTGTTCAATCTTTTGAACAGCTGCAGTCCAACCCAATTGAACAACAAAATTTTTCTTTTGTGTGATTTCTCTTCGCTTATCTCAGCCCCATTTTTCTTTTGTTTTTCATTTTTTTTCTTTTCATGGCATGAAGTGCAGTACTTTTATGAGGACAAAGAATTTATGGATTCTATTAAAAGGAATTAATACCATTAACATTATGATCTTTAACAGGACAACTTCTTGATGATATATTCGTTTCAAGAAAAGGGACACAATTATTTATATACTACTTTACTGCATCGTTTTCTGTTGTACATGACATTGACTGATCATCTTAAAAACCATGTTGGTTCCACCTTCCTGGTTATAATCTTCTCTGTATATAACAAATAAGACTATGGGTATACTTTTTCTATTGACATGTTCAACTTCTTCCACCATCCCTGCTCTTAAGGAGTATTGAGCCTCCCTCTGTTTATCATAAAAAGGTGTAATAACAAAAAAATTTTGTTTACAGATGGAGGATAGGGGGTCTCATTATGAGCCAGCCTACCATATTCATAAGGCTATAGCAAAATGACATTCCCACTATGGCCACCACACCAGGGTTATGATCCATTAGATAGCTAAAATATCCTTGGAATAGTAGGTCTCATCACAAGCCGGTCTGATCACTTTTTCTACATCCCAGTGAATGGAAATGTGGTTATCTGGTTACCATGCCAGCACGCTAATCTCTTCTATAGAACAACACTGGAACTATCCTTTTGTAAATTGAGAATCCTGGCTCATATGGGTTAAAAATCAACCCTACCGGGGTTATGGACGTTTGCTGGCAGAAGAGGCTCTGGATATGGTATTGAAGTTATATCTTATCATCAATTACTACTATAATACCCTCTTCTTATTATTTCTTTTTATAGGAGAAATTATTTCCTTAATTTTTCCCTGTTTAGAACCATTATGCATGAGATACTGCTATTCAATCACTCGTATCATTCTCGGCTAGAATACTATCAGCAAAGCATCTTTTTGGCATATTTTTGTCCTTTTATTTCTTGCATAACTTATCATCAATACAAAGCGTCCTATCTCTTATTCATAACTATCTTTACACACTCCGCTCTCATTATAAACATACCTCTTGTCGTCATATCATTTATATGTGTACTCTATTTCATTCAATGTTGTATTGTTCATTCCCTTGCCTTGCTATCAGAACAACACTTTCCCTGTCTACTCGATCGTAGGCGACCTCTATTTTTGAGGGGGAAGGATTCCCATTATGCCTTTGCATGTGCTATATTTATTCTGCTTATTGAACCTGATATGTTGCTATGATATCCCATGATCAAATGACATGTGGTAGTATGATAGTCCGAGAATTAATATTATTAATTATCATGGACATTCCGCTTGACATTATGGAATTTAGTTGTTACGTCTACTTGTTGTTCCATTTTTACCAAAGCAATTGTTGTTCTCTACTGTGTTTTTCTGTTGTGTTAATATTTGAAATTATAGGGCGAATATTGGAAGAATCCGAGCATTATGGGTGGAAAATCAGTTTGCTGAGAACCCTTAGTGTTGGAAATTTCTGACAGAGCCAGGGAAATTCTGGTGCACGCAGGATGGATGTCATATTTCACCAGGCTTCAGGACCCTAGTAGTGAAATTGCTCTCAAATTTTTACAGCACTTACAGAATGGGCAGTCCACAGTAAAAGGTATAAGAATCATAGTATCAAAGGCTGTGATAGCTGAAGTTTCTGGGTTGCCGATAGAAGGAGCAGTATCGCCTAAAAATCACATAATGTTTCACAACGCTGTGGAAATTTTCAAAGATGCAGGTGAAGAATTAACCCGAAAAGGCAAGGGCATTCAACTGTCCTCTCTGGGAGAACCATGGTGCAAATTGGAATGTGTCATCCAGAAGTACATTACCCGTGATGGTCGACGGGATGTGGTAAAACCACGACAACTTAAACTCTTAGTTGTTTTAAAGCAAAAGCTTATTTTCAGTTTGCCATTTTTCTTAAATTCATTATTGCACGATACAAATGATATAGTAAGAAGGGCTAAACATTCTGATACTGTAATCAGTGATCATGGTTTTATCAGATTGATTGTTAGTCATAGTCTTGCTTAGAAAAATTTAATTTGGGATAAGTTTATAGCACCACTAGAGATTAAGCCAGACCCTGTAGTCCAAAGCTCCGCAACCTTGGAAATTGGACAGTATAACCCTGTTCCAAAGAGGAAAATAACTACACATACAATAATAGGACCTCATAAGCACATGTATTTTGCGAGGTTGAATCCAATTTAGAGGACTTTTGTAGATCCTCAGGGTAGCACTGAACACCCGACAGAGCCATCTAGTCCAATTACTGTACAGGACTTTGAACCAGAACCAGAGGGAGAAGGTAATTTTGAATCAGAATAGGGGGAAGAACATGATTCTGAACCTGAACAAGAGGAAGAACCCAATTCTGAACCTGAACAGGAGGAAGAACCTAATTCTGAACTGGAACAGGAGGAGGAACCCAATTTTGAACCAGAACAGGAGGAAGAAAATGATGATGAACAAGAAATTGAAGCAGGGCCTTCTCAAACACCACCTATGAGCCCCCAAGATGATTTCTTGCAAGACTTTGAGGAAGGGATGACCCAGGTTATTGCAAATTTAAATGCATATATGCAACCTGGAGGATCACTTGACCTGAACCTGAACAAAGTTCAATCCTTAGGAGATTCTGGTCACACAGAACTTTTGCCTTCCCTAGAAGCTACACACCAGGAAGAGGAAGTGGACACATCAATAATTCATGAATCGGATAACCAGTCAAGTGACACGGTTATATTGGAAAATAGCCAAGATGATCACCAAGAACCCTCAGATACAAAGCCTATTATTAAACATGTTCTTACAAAAGATGCTTCTTAGAAGAAGTGTGTAGCCGAAATAAAGTTAAGGAAGCTTAGGAAGAAATACCATAAGCTTCAGAATACAGTTAAGTGGCTACGTCGGAAATTAAAAGAAACTGCAAATAGGAAAGCTCAGAGAATTATTCATGAATTAATCACTGTGGCCACAAAACTAGAAATATGTGAAGGTAAGGCAATAGGAACTCAGACCGAATCCATTTCTACTCAAATGATTGCCACACAAACAAGTCATCACATAGATTTGATATATATGGTTTTTCAGACAGAGGAATTATCCTCTCATAATCAAAGCACCCAGACAGAAGAGATAGTCAATGACACTCAATCATGCAATAATCATATTCTTCTAGAGTTACAGGAGGAGATGGTACATGCCCATATTGCTTTAGAGCAATGTAAGAAGGAGACGGTTCCTCAGCAAAAGTATCAGGAGTTGCAGAAGCAATTCCAAGAATTGACCATAACTAAGAGTGAAACTTTTGATAAGTTCAGGTAGGAGGAATAAAAGTAGAGGAAAGTAAAAGCCAAGCTAGATAAGGTCATGGGTCAGATCGATGCTATTTGTTGTTTATATTTTGATGTCTTATCTTGTAGGGCTCCTACTACAAATTATGCTATGTTTTTATTGGAAAGATATTTACTATTGAAAATCAAAGCCGTTAAGGCCGACAAGTTAGTTGAATTGAAGACAATGGACGAATTCATAAATTGATGTAAGGAGCATGGGATAAAAGTCCAACGTCTTCTCTGTGAACTTTATTTTCATATTTTTTTACTAGAAGGGGAGGTGGATAATAATCATAGCCCTTTTTTTAGGGACATTCAGTTCCAAGCCTTCATTTCCTTTGCAGAAAACCAACTCAAATGATTCACAGCTTATAACACCTTTCAAAGAAAAGAACATGGACTATATTTGTGGGTAAGGGGTGAGCCTACTCAACCCTTGCATTGTTTTGTTAGACATAAAAGGCTCATGACACAGGAGGGTGTAACTAAGATTCTGGGGTCTATACATAAAGAAATCATGCAAGCAGGAAGGACGTATTTCTTATCCATATAGGAAAGGTCCTTAGTTGCATCCAAAAAGAGATGTATGGCCTCTACCAATAGTGTCAGAAACAAAGAACCGTTTGGCTACAGGAATTTTAAAGCTGCTGCAGGCCGTTTTGTCACATACAGTAATATTATCTTGAGGGAAGGACCATATTGGCTAGGATGTCAATTTAGGAGTCCTATTATTTGGTACCCACCTAAAGGATATCGTTCTGATTATGAGTTACCTGAAGGTCATGAAGGGATAGTCTTTGCAGATTTAATACAAAAGCATGGTTTTAGGTCATATATAGAAAAGGTCTTTGCTACTTACTATTTAACTGCATTACATAGTAACTATTTATTTCCATGAGGACATGGAATAAGGTAAGCAGGGGAGTATGTTGGGCCGTGCAACAGGCATAAATTTACCCTTGATTACATTACCTTTTTTCTCCTTTTTATGCATTTGTGCCATGATGTAATAAGGTTTGGATAGAATTTCAATAAGAAGTGAACGAAACTGCTTTTGATACGATTTGGCTGTCAAAACTAACCTTCATTGCTTTTTATGCAAAAATTAGCAAATGGAAGAGATGATGTTCAAACCATTTAACAATAAAGGCTAAACAGGGAGAAAAGAGCATGTCTTGTGTGGTCAAATCAAGAAGAGAATCAGGAGGATTAGCGCAAGATGGAAGACTGTTTGATAATAACATTTAGTTGTGAATTCCTCAGGATCTCCTGATCCTGAGGAATTTCATTTATCTCTTTTCATCCTTGACTATAATAGGGGAAAGATGAATAGAATAGAGAGCTAAACTTTCGCCTTTTACTTCAATTGTAATTATGATATACAGAGCGTTATTTTGAGGAACACCTCGTGTTGTAATGACATTTAGATTTGATGAATATAATATAATTCGTTTTGCTATTCATTCGCGATATTCTGAAGTAAATAAGCAGTAATCACTGGCGTCTTGGACCCGGTCACTGGTGGATTTCACTGTTGTTCCCTGTTTTATAGTTTACCTTTCTTTTACTGCAAGTTTAATTATTCTGTTTTATAGCTTTATGATTGATTTACTTTCACTAGTGTTGATTTCGTGTATTCGTTGCATTAATTCTTATTTATGTTGATTGGCTTCATTTATTTATTTCGTGGCTTGATTTGATTGTTAGATAAGAATCATTTCTTGTTAACTGAAAGCTAGAGTTTTATTGATTATACCAGGTGTATTACTTTTATGCATGTCTAGATTCAGTTGAAAGAGCTCTGTTATCTCAACAGTGCACTTAGTTGATGTAATTGCAGTTAGAACTTTTGATTAAGACTGAGTTTTGATGTTTTAATAAGTTAATTTCCTTGAAGTTACAAGTTGGTAGTTTATGGTTTGATCAGTTTACTCTTGTATTGAAATAAATAAGCTATTTTAAAGCATTAGTCTCTGTAGATTCAACGATTTACATCACTTGCACATATTGTGTACACTCTTGAAACAAAAATACTTACCCAAGTTGATAATTAATGTGAGGCATTTAAGAGTTCTAAAAGACACCTTATTTGCACCCAACACGGAGAACCTTCCCCCATTCTATTTTACTACCTACATTATGGATGCCATTTATTTCTGCACTACATTTCTGACCATGGGTTGGAAATGGACCTTACAGGATCCCTACCCTATCCATCTTGGTTATAAGAAAATATGGGAATCCCATTATATACCCCATTTTTATAAAAAATGTCATTATGTTATTTTTTTCTTGCATCAAATAAATTTCAATAAGAAAACCCCCAGGTTTTCCCAAGAAGCCGCAACAGACCTTCTAGATGTCAAAAAATATTTTATTGAAGAATGATTCACCTACATTAGGGTTTTTGGTTGTACAACTGACCCACATGTCCTTCCTTTGCATGTTTGTGATAAATTTTTAGCAAGGGAAATCGCCCACCAAACTGTGGGAAAAGGCCTAACTAAAATCCTCAAAGAAACAGGAAGTTATTATGGCCCTCTTTTCCTGTCAAGTGCAATTCGTTTTCTTTAACAAATTTTAATCATGCCATTAAGGAGTCAGTAAACATGGAAGCCCTCAGGGTTCATACATTGCCGAAAAGGCAATTTGATCCAAGCAAGGTAGCACATAACATCATTATTGCAGTAAAGCTCAAGCCATACAACCATGAGGATAATGATTTTGAAGAACTGTTACAGTCAGCCGAGTCCTTCGAACAAGCGTTCGAATCGGATAAAGCGAACCTGAGTCCTGAAAAATTTGAAAGATTTCGAGAATCCAGAAATGAAAGGCTGGAAGTAATCCCAATGCACTTGTTGAAGATCGAAGATAAACCTACACCAAGTGTGATTGTTAACAATGAAGAACCTAGTTCTTGCATAGAGTCTCAGGTGAATAATGAGAAAACACTAGATATAGGGAAGGCCCAAGAGACAGATAATACAACAGAGTCTAGAAGGAAGTTAGCTGAGAAATAGGTTCTAAGCACCCCACATAAATAAATTAGTTTAGAGGTAAAAGGTAGCAGTTTGGAGCAGGAGTGGCATCAGTTTAATAAAAAATTGCAAGACACCCCCAAAATGACAGATACCCAAGAGACAATGGAGTGTCAAACTCCTCTGCATATTTAGGAGAAGACAAATTCTAATTCTATGGACGAGCAGTCCAAATCCATTGATGAGTAGTCCAAGCCTATGGATGAGCAAGCGACAACATGCCAATAGACTAAGATTATCCCTGCTCTACCCACATAAGAGATCGTCTTGAAATTAACCGAAATCCCTCCACTTGATGTGTTCTATAGCCCACTCCACAAGGCTATAGTAAGAAGATAGAGAAAAAGGAAAAGGGTAGAAACACTCGAGCTCCCACCTGGAAACGAGCTAATGGACATAGTTTGGAGGGACATTCATTTCAAACCAGCTGAGAACTTGACTACATTGTCATATTTCAC
This sequence comes from Pinus tabuliformis, assembly GCA_031772625.1. NCBI lineage: Eukaryota > Viridiplantae > Streptophyta > Pinopsida > Pinales > Pinaceae > Pinus > Pinus tabuliformis. The sequence continues at coordinate 17,377,247 of CM062818.1, read as the reverse complement.
GAGAGCATATGCAACGACCACCATGGATAAAACCACTAAAGTCTCTACTTTTTTGAGAGAAAATAAGGAGAGGATTGCACAGCTCAAGCAGTAGCTAGAAACAGAGAAAGCAAGTGTGAACAGGCAAGAAGCTGAGTAGCTTGCCGAATTACAACAAATCATGGAGGTCTTGGAAATAAGCCATGAAGCTGACATATCGGCTAAAAACATGCAACTCCAAGAATTGCAGCAAGCCATGGAAAGATATAAGGATGTTTCTACTACTGAGGAGTTCATTAAAGAGGCTCTGGAACTAAATTCCCTCCTAATGAAATGGCAAGAGTACTTCTGCCAAAAGATGTCACACAGTACTCCTTATTTGATCACTAGCGACCAAATAACAGATAAGGTGATTGACCAGAGAACCAAGTTTACTGATCTCAACACTAGAATTTTAGAGTTCATCAAATGGCAGGAAACAAAAGACGAAAGGAAAGAAAATCTGCCTGAAATAGAGGAGACACACAAGGACATTCTTTTCACATATTGGGACGCGAGAATCAAGCAAGTTGAGCTAGCAGTAGCAAGGGCAGCTGGGGTATAGAAGAGTATAATCAAGGTGGTGAACCACACTCTATTTGTCACCAACCTACTAAAGGAAGGGAGTCTAAAAGAAATGCCTGATTTAGATGATTTGCATAAAAGTTGGCAGGAAAAGGCAGAGACTCAAAGGGAAGCAATCACAAATTGACCAAGACCGACTAGGAGTCATATTGGCAATACCTCGTGAAGCCACACATCTAGATCATGACCCTTAGCTACTTACTTCATTCGACTCAGCGGACGCTGCTACCTCTCATCGATGCGATTTTCACAAGTTATCTTAGGACACATTTTGGGGCACCTCCTCAACTCAAATCAATGACTGATATATGCAATTTGAAGGACAGGCTGGCGGACAACAAATCATCATCTTAGTTCTGCTCATAAAGCCATCGTTTATTTTTAGAGTTAGTTAACTAGTTAGGAGGAAGGTTGTTTGAAAACTCCTCAAATTTTTGTATAATCCATTTTTTCACATTAATTAGAATAGTATTTATACCCTTCTCATGCATTTAGAGAAGGGTCCAGAATTTTATCAAAAACATTTGCAAAGAGTGCACATATGGTACTATTATCTTGAATGATTGATTATGTTTTTTGTTTTTTTAATTAGTGACAACACTTTACTTTCATGAATTGTATGTGAGATTCATTATTTCTGTTAAGCGTTAGTTGCACTATTGTATGATGCCTAGCTGAAATTGTTAATTTTCATATATATAATTCATCATATATGCGATATATTTTATAAATTTATTTAACTAACTATTTAGTCAAAGAAATTATCTTATACATTATCATCTCTGTTTATGCGTGATTAATCTTTATTATCACATGTTAAGCAGATATATTTGTATATCGCATACCACATAGAAATACCCGGGTTTATATCAGAATAAGTTAGTTAGAGATTTGCATGATAGAATAGGTCATTTAGATTATCATTATTCTATTGCAAACTCTCATGAACCACCCACTATCATCTTAAAACCCACACTGGGAAACTGGTCCCATTATCCCGAGTCAAAGCCACCACTTCAAACGGAAAAGGACTTGTCTTAAGGTCCGGACTGGTCGGTTATCCCTCATGTTGGGGCAACAGAAATCTGAGGCCTTCAACACAATGCCAAGGAAATTAACCCTAATGGGAAAATAAAGACACACTATCAAACCTAATAAAAACAACCTTGGCATTATAATATGCCAATAAACAGACCCATTGTTGCTTAGTGACAATGCAATTAATTGAAAACACCAAACAATTATTTTTGATGGACTACCTATCAAATAGAGTGCACTATGTCTTTCATTCAATTAGATGAAAAGGCCATATGAGTACTCTCATCCACTAAAATTCTTGTTTGTATGGTATCTTAATTGTAGTTAAGGTAACAGGAAGATAGATGTGTTCTAAATCAAAATTTTGGTAATGCATGCGCATCAATAAGGCACCATGAAAACATCAATTGAAATAGTATGCCTCCAAGTCAATGAATTGCATTCTATCTCATCATTCCTTTCACATAAGACAAAATATGGACAATGCTAATGCTGAAATTGCCCCGAATATTTGCTTAAAATATAGAATTAATGTTGCCTAAGATTAATTCAACTAATTAATTGCTAGTTTTAGGTCAATTTAATAACCCAAAGGCTAAAATTATAACTTAGCTCAATGTACAACCATGAAATAAGAGGGATGTGACCCTTTCAATGAGGCATATTCCTTTTTGGATGAGAACATATATCCTCAATGACCATGTATTTACTAGGCTAGAGGATAAAGGAGCTTGCGGGAACTAGACATCACCTTAGAGTGGAAAATTTAGGTGTTGGAGAATGCCAATGATCTAGGAATATTGAAGCTATCATATTATTTGGAATTATATTGCCATTCTTCATATGCATAATTATGAAACTTATCTTAAAAATTGCAATAGCTAGATTCTAATAGCAATTGATCTCAATTCAATATGGAATGGATTATTCGAGTGTGCTAGCTATTCTAATTAACCAATCAAAGAAAAGAGATGAACCTTGAGTAGAAGGTTACAATAACACAATGATAGTATTTTTATACATGAGAATTACATTCATACAATAAATAATTTATTTAACCTAGTGTACAAGGCCTCGATTTGAGTAAGTAATAGATTGATCAAAAGATGGGACTCATTATAATTTACCATAACATAAAAATATCATAAAACACAAATATTTTTCCCTAGAACCTAAAATGGGAACACCAAATTTGAATGGTTGATTAGTTCTCATTTCAATAGTATTTTGTTACATAGTAGCTCATGGTACTCTCTACGCATCCTCACCTTTCTTGATCATCAAAAATCCATTTTTGGGACTAAATACAAAAATATATAGGAGAGATAGAAAAATGGGAAGGCCAAGAGACTAACCTTTTATTTCCCACTTCTCTCTCTTTCTCTCCTATTTTATTTGGGAAGGCCAAGGGACTAACCTTTCATTTCCCATTTCTCTCACTCTTTCTCTCCTATTTTATTTCTATCTTTGATTTAATTCTTTGTTTTTACTCTCTTGTCTCATTTCCTTCATCATCATCATCATCTTCTTCTTCTTCCCAGTACTTTCATTGTCCCTTATGTTTTTTTAATCTAACCTTTATTAATTGTTGAATTACACTTGTAGATATTGCATTCACATATTCAATCCATTTTGGATCACACCTCCCCATTGAGAGGATTTTTTCCTCCAAAAGCTTAGATAAAACTAATATTTATCAATATACCTTTTTCTACTTCTCTAGAACATGTCTTGAACTCTAGATCTTGGCCACATTTTTACTTTGGGCTCTAGCTCTAGCTTACATTTCTAGCTACTACCTTTGCCTCTGGTTGTTGGCTCACTTGTTCTCACAGTGCACATAATTACGCTAATTGACTCTCAACTATTAGAAAAATTCAAATATTATCTCTTCAAATATAATTCACTCCCATATTTAGGTGTAATTCCCTTTCATTCTCAAAATTGGAGACAATTCATCTTGGTAGTGGATGAAATCATAGTCAATTTTTTTGTTGTGCTTGATCAATGATATCCTAATAGGTATTTCATCATGCAACAAGTCCATAAGAGGAAGTGTGGATTGTACTCTTATGCTAGGATCAATTGCTTCCTAACATAGAAACAATTATTTGTTGCAACGTCCATTAACAATCCATATGTATAATCATAAAAGCTTATTCTACCTAAAAAAAATTCATTTCCTCCAAATATATGGTTGTAGTTGTTTTCTTTTTCATTTATCCTAGAGTTCCAAGGAACCCTAATGGTCACCAACCTCCATGTAATGATCACCAAGACATATCCAAGAGTGGATTTTGATGGTGTAATATTGAAAGAAACATTTAAATTATGGTTTTCCTTGATGTTAGAATCAACCTATTTCCGACATTATGGATGGCATTGACCTCCTTTGCTAGTAGAACTCTTTGGATAACATCTTCATTTTATGTTGGAGATGTTGGAAGCTCTTCATCTCCTTTAATCTTCACTCTCCATACACTTCTCTTGGATATGTAGTTATTGGGGTGAAGCTTCAATTGAAGTTTCTAACATTTTATTTTCCATTTTCCACTCAACTTGTAGTGGTTGAAAAAATTATAGGTGCTACACATATTACTTGAAATCCTTGTTTTCTATAGGTCCTCAAGTTATTTGTTGTCTTAGGAAATTTTTCTTACCACTCTTCCTCTTAAGAGCCCCTAAGCTATTTGTTGGTTTGGGAAAGTCTTATTGCCATTCTTCCATTGAAAACAACTTGCCTTGTGGCATGTGGCTTGCCTCTCCTAGCAAGATCACTCAATATGTCCTTTCTTCCCATATAATGAGAATATCTTAGAATACTAATAGCTCGCAAAATTATGGATTTTCTTCCCACAATAATGAAAAACATGGGAGGTATTACTTGCTACATGCCTCTTGTCTTCTTCTTCTTGTTTGAATAGTTGGATTTCCATTTCTTCTAAGTGCTACATCAGGTTGAGTCTTTGCACTCTCATCATCATTTCCTCTTTTCAATCTACCACACAAAGGTTGGAGTGGTGGTGTTCTACTACCCACATTCCTTGATGCTATTCCTTTTGATGAGTAGGCCAATTCTTCGATTTATTTTTTCTTCACAAATGTGATATCAGTGTTCATGGCTTTTTCTACTTTACCATCAAAACCTAGACCTTCATGCTTGAGCCTTAGTTCAACTACAATGGAGCTTAGGATGCATTATGTTCTCGTGCTAGCCCTTGTCCATCACAACCCTTATAGCTTAAAACTTTCAAACCATTGTGTCTTGTATTCTTTTAAAAATCATCAAAAATGGTATTGGAAAATGGTTGATGTAGGTGAGTTTAACAAATTTGTCTTGGTCAGGGTGCTAAGCTCATTGCTGAAAATGGAACGTGGATTTTCTTCCTTAGTCATTTGGATAACTATTTGTATCTTTTCCAATTCATATTCCTTATAGAAAAAATTTAGTTGCAACTAATCCATTGTTTGAGTGAACCTATCTTGTTGCCAACTATCCATTTGGATGACTATCTCTACCAATTGCACAAGATACACTTTGCTTTTGTCCCAATCTATCATGATTATTGTGAGGGAGTCTTGACATTCATCAAAATAGTAATTTAGAAATATAAAAAATTTTCTCAAAGTCCTAAGGTTATATTTCATATCTACCATCTTTTGGTCATTCATTATAACCTTTTCATTCATGTTCTTGTTTTCTTCTTAAAGCTAAACATCGATGGCAGATAGGTTTTCCAACCTTTCTTTGTTTGATTCACCCATCTTGAGTTGAATTTCACTTTAAAGTTTTGGTATCCATGTCATGGTCAAGGATTCAACTACTCCAATATGTTATTATCCATAAATGAGGGACTTATATCCCATTTTCTTCACTATCTCAAATACCTTGTGGAATTAAAATATGATCTTTGTTTATGTATATTGTTTAAACATCTTTGTCTTATGACTAGCTACAAAGCCTATGTTCTCATATTATGTAGCTTGTGTAGAAAAAACAACTAACAATGGCAAGAATAAATAATATTTTGATTTGGTTTCTCTATTATTATTAGTAGGTCGACACACAAGGATTAGCTACAGTTCTTTTCTTGAAGGCTTAACTTGTTTAATATTTTCAATGCCAAGCTCAAATTCTTTGTGCCTTGCTCTCCAACAATCATGTAAAGGTGGGTGTTATTGTTTTCTTTGTAAGGTCAAGGAAATTACTCCTAATAGAAAAATAGAAACACCCTCTTGAAGTGAAGATAAAACAACCTATGCACTATAACAAATCAATCAACAAACCCATTGTTGCCTCATTACAATGAAATTTCTTGAAAATAGTAAAAGATTTTTTCAGATGGACTACCAGTGAAATAGGCTATGATGTGTCTTTCCTTCAATTAGATTACAAGGCCACAATGAGCACTTTCATCCACCAAAATGGTAGTGTCTAGGGTCTCTTGACAAAAGGAAAGGTAATGGGAAGATGTTCGATGTGCTATGATTGTGAATTGTAGTAACTAACCACCAAACACAAATTAGGTTGCTGAGGAACCAAAGCATCCCAACCAATTGTGGACTAGATAAAGGGATTGAATGTTAATACAAACCTTGAATAGGTAATGAGTGCCCCATTTTTTCTAAACAACATTCCAAGGTGAGAGGCAAAATGAGATGTGGTGGGGGACTTTATCCAAGCATTAGTTTCACTTTTATGCTTAGGTATGGTGACTCAAGAAGAAGTAATATAGCATAGCAGGAAGCAAAAGAGGTAACTAAGTCTAATTATATGAGTCACATATAGCAATGATACAATAGTAGCTCATATTGTGATACTTATCAGTGGGTAGGCATATGCAATAACTAAAACATGGAATCCTACATACTTTATAATGAAGAATAACTAACAACTTCAACTCCATCAATTAGAAATAAATCTATATAAAAGATGATACAAAGAACTTGAAAGCTTCATGAGTGAACAAATTAAATCCAAAAATAAATGGGTGTACATTTGAATCCTTTATAACATACTTTGAAATTATTCTTTACAACATCAATAAATGAAATAATCAAAATCATATATGATAAAATGTAGATTCAATTCAATTATTTAAACTTGAGTTTAAAAATCGTATAAACAAAAATGACAACACTTTGTTTGGTTTTGACTAATCCATAAGTTACGTGAATTAAGGGAGACGTGATGGAGGCCATGGGTTTTGGAGTGCATTGTGCTCTTCTTCTCACTGTTGTGATCCAAGGATTCACCTCAAACCCTGTGATAGAACCATGGAGTAGCAAAACATTTCTAGGTTATCTCATGCATGAGGTCTGGTTATTTCTGCGGCCTTTGACTACAGTGGAAGATCTATCATTTGATGTGTTGGTCATCTAACCATTGAGGGAGAAATGAGACAATTGAAATGTCAAGAATGTTGAAACATTCTAGTCCTCTATATAGTAGATCACATTGTCACTCACTGCTTTATCAGTCATTAGTTGTTTAAAATGCCAAATAACAATGAAGTTTCATGCTAATTTTGAGCCAAAAAATCTACCAGAGCTTAATCAGACACTCTCCATTTCCTATTGGTCGGAAAAATATTTCTAATGGTATATGGAAGTCCAAAAATGGACTCCTGGAGTAGAAGTTAGAGCATGTTGAAGTTACCATTATAAAGCACAAAAAACAAAGAGAAATGACCAATTATGAAGGCAAATCGCAATATCGCGGACCTGGGAGCCTATTGAAATCGTAAATTGGCTATCAGAGGGGTCCTGGGCATAGGCATATGGTTTATCGGTGGGTTATGGTACCAATCACCGATATCATAGTCCCAGCCTCGCAGTCCCTCATCATCGGCACATTAGCAGATCGATGTATTGGTGATCGGCGGGGTCCTAAATTTAAAGCCTCGTGGTGTTGCAATTTGAAATATAGTGTAACATCACCGGAGGAGGTCAAAAAGAGTTTATAAAGTAAATGCGGGAAAAAACCATGGCAGGGTCATCCCATTCTCTCTCCTCCATGTGGAGGTATGGCTTATCGACATTCGGCGGTGGGAAGTGTCGCATCCCGCAGTCTCGAATATCAACCATGTCGCATTCCCGCAGTACCGCGATCTTGCAGTCTCGCAGTACCGTGATCCTGTAGTCCTATAGTCCTGGAGTCTTGCAATCTTGCAGTCTCACAGTCCTGCATCCCGTAGTCCTGCATGGCCCCTACAATACCCGATGGGCCATCCTTAAGGAATTGCAGGGGAAAAACATGCCGATAGTGTTAGTGTTGGGGATGGAAGAGGTCGATTTAAACTAACAATAATTGAAAAACCAAGGGCAGGCAGACCCCCCTTTCTCTCTCCTTTGGGGGACCACGTGGCACACTACCTACAGTCTAGCAGTCTTGTGATCCCGCAGTCCCACAGTCCCATGGTCCCGCAACATCACACGATATCGTTGATTTGTGATCGAGTGTAAAAGTGTTGGGGGAGGCCGAAAAAGATTAACAAAGGAAATGCATGGAAAAATCAAGGCTGGGTGGACCCTTTCTCTCTCCTCCATGTGGCAGTATGGAAGGTGATGCGACAAGTACGGAGGACACGTGTCACTCATAATCAACATTTTCAGGGGTCCTACAGGGTCATTTCCAGGTGAAACGTGTCACCACTCATAGGGGGACACGTGGTAGTGGTGACGTCAGCCCCCGCAGATCAGTGATAAGTGACTTTACAGGTTAAACTGCTCCTACACCAAAGTCTCCCCGGCTTGCGATTGTGATATGCGGGGGTTTCTTCTCGGATGCAATATTTCATGTGTTCCAGCCAATAAGTATTTCACATCCAGACAAGTCAGCCCATGCTATGAAAAGAAGTGAAAGGGTCTTCCTCTCCCGGGTTGTGATTGTGATATCTTTGGTGGGCTCGATCCCGGCGATCGGTGATCACCATGTCAAGGGGCAGCGTATCAAGTGCCAGGATGTGGTATTCAAGGTAACAAAGGAAAAAGCTCTCCGTATAGGTGTTCCAGGTGGATCTCCAAACACTAGTGGCATGGAAAAAGCTCAAAATTCAAAGTGGTGTAAAGACGATGAACTAGACATCAGATCGAAGTACTCATTGCCCTGATTCCAACGGTGCAAACGACACTCCAACTCGAGTCTAGATGAAGGAGATAGAGGTAGTAAAAATTGAGTTGACTTTTTGATGACTGGGCAGTATTAATGAAGGCACAATTTAGAATTTTTTCGGATGAAATCCGGCCAACTCCAGCCAGATTCTGGGCAAAATTATCACCTGGATAAAATGAATCCTACGGTCAAAAACCAAATTTTCAAAAATATGCAATTTGTTATATTTAAACGAAAAAAAAAAAAAAAATATATATATATATATATATATATATATAAAAGGGGTGGCGGGTCATCAACCCTGCCACCCCAACCCGTACTGTAACAGAAATATACATAGGTGGAGGGGTGGGCCACGACCCCCAAACCCTTCCACGGAACCAATGACAAACAAATGGGGTGGGTGGCCATCACCCCGCCACCCGACAACCCACACTGTGGAACCATGTAACGGATGCAACCATTAAGGTGGTGGGCCGGCCTTGGGGCGCACACCTAGCCACTTAGAAAGGAATGTGGGTGGAGGCAAGTACAGGGGGGCAGACCGCCCAAGGCAGGCCCAACCCAACCCATAAGTTAAAGAAGAGGAATTTGTTTAAATTTAAAATGTGATGTATAAAAAAGGAGGAGGCGGGGTTTGACCACTTGACCTCCTCCATATTAATCAGATCCTTAACCAACATGCCAATCGACTCCTTTGGGAAGTCCACCAAAGAATTTATATTTAAACACAGTTTATTAGTGCCGCCAGGTGGAGGAGGCAATGCACACAGTTTGAGGCAGAATTTTGCAGGAGGGCCGAAATTTCACTTTGTCAGATTTTGACAAATTTTATATGGTTTCAGCATTTCTCGACAACACGAATGCAATGGTTTTGTCTATTTCTCCATGATATTTATGTGTTTTTTGGCCATTTTTTAGTATGGAGGTATACAATTCCTTTTCGTAATTGATGCTTGTACACTTTTTTCTCATGCCACTTAATGAATGAAAGCCTCCCCATTAATCGAGCAGGGCCCAAAGACATAGTCCAAGTCGGACAAACTTCGTTATCAAGTCTTGTTGTCTTCTTTCATGCTTTATGTGTTTCTCCTCTTCTCTCATGTGAACATTAAATTTCTATGTTTAAGCTACAATTTATGCATGTAATTCTTTAACACATCTATAAGCAAAAGATCTTGGATCAAGTGGTATCAGAGCAAGTCTTTTTTAGATGTGAATTGCATGTTTGTATGCTAACAAGAAACAAGCTCCGAAGAGGTGAAGGGAAACTAAAGTCTTTCTATCTCGAAGCGGGGTGTGCACATCGAAGGAGAAACATGGCAGATGAAGAGGCTCGTTATGAAGAGGAGCTCAATTTCTGAAAAACATTCTATGTAATGGCAGAAAATGTAGGTCATTTGCTTTGAAGACTGGAGAAAGCAGAAGGGAAAAAGGCAGAAGAACAAGGTTCAATGCATGGAAATGGTGAAGAAGAACCCCCTCCTTCTCCTTCCATGAGTGAAATTTCTTCTTCCTCTCATCACCATCATCATAGAAATTCAAGGGATGCATATAAGAAACCTTTCTTTAAATTATATGTCAAATTTGATCTTTCCATGTTTAATGGTGAAAATAATGCAGAAAAGGTTAATAACTGGATTAGGTAGATTGAAATCTACTGCAGGATTTAGCAAATCAAAGAGGACGAGGCAAATATTTAGATGGCCTCTCTTCGGCTTAGTAGCACCTCTCTCATTTGGTGGGAGAACAAATTGCGAAGTAGTAAGAGTGTGGGTAATCTTCTTTCCTCATGGCTTAATTTCATTTCCACATTAAAGGAAAAATGTTATCCTTGGGTTATAAACAAAAATCCTTAATGGATTGGAAATACTTAAGGCAAGGCAAAGGTCAGGATGTTCAAAGCTTTATAGAGGGAATTAGAAAACAAGCACTTAATTTGGGAATTGCACTTGACTCACCTGAAGTAGTAACTAAGTATATTGGGTCATTACATAGTTACCTTAGACATTCGTTATTATTGTTTGAACCAACTACTATTGACTCGGCCAGTGTAAAGGCCATCCATCTTGAGAATAGGGGCAAAAACGAAAGAGATGATCATTTCAAGAAACCACCTTTCAAACCTACAAATGGAAAACCCAAAGTGAAAGGGAAAGGAAAGGAGAATAGGATGGCATCAACCACGAAAGATGAAGGAGAAAGACCTTATTGCACTCACTGCAAAAAGGAAGGTCATGACGATGATCATTGTTGGAAACTATACCCAGGAAAAATATCAAAGAAATATGGAGGAAAAGGCAAGCAAAAGATAGTGGAAACTGTACAGCAAGACCTTAGATCCAATTCGGGAGATGAAGCATTGATCACAACAGCAGGAACAAAAGGTACTCTTACACCTCATGTTAATTCTTAATCACATGAAGGCACTAGTTCAATAGATGAGTCTCTTCCTAATGAACGAAAGAGAATTGAGCTATTTCATATTAGAGTTATCATAAATCATACAAAAGTGGAAACTCTATTTGATACCATATCCCAACCAAACTTAATTTTATAGTCCTTGGTAAAGAAGCTAGGCATGGAAACCAAACCACATCCAAAACCTTACCCACTTGGATGGATACATGATAAAGCAAAACTGAATGTAACTAAGCAGTGCAAGGTTAAATTTGTGATCGCTTCTAAGTTAGTGGATGAGGTAAAACTTGATGTGATAACATTGGATATTTGTGCCATGGTGTTAGGGAGACCATATCTATATGATAGAAAGGCAATCTTCTTCTGTCATGAAAAAAAATACCAAATCACAAAAGATGCAGAATTATTCGATGCTTTCCAGGGTTGTGATCATGTGCATAAAAAGGAATTATGTGAATTAATTTCTAAATATGATGAGATGTTTCAGGAACCAAGGGGATTACCTTCGAAGAGGGAAATCCAACATGAGATTCATTTGCAGCATGATGCTCCTTTACCAAATATTGGCATATACAGGATGTCGACCATTGAGATGGAGGAGATAAAAAAGCAGGTGCAGGAACTATTGAACCAAGGGGTCATTACAGCGAGGACTTCTCCACGCAGCTCACCGATTGTCTTAGTGCCAAAGAAAGATAGCACATGGAGGATGTGCGTGGATTATCAAGCACTAAACAAAATCATGGTGAAAAATCATTACCCTCTTCCCTGCATTGATGACTTATTAGATTAGTTAAAGAATTCTATCTATTTCACCAAACTGGATTTGCGTAGTGGTTATCACAAGGTCCAAATTGCAGAGCAGGATGTGTGGAAAACCACCTTCAAGACCAAACAGGGGTTGTTTGAATGGACAGTGATGCCATTCGAACTTTGCAATGCTCCATCCACTTTCATGAGGGCCATGAATGATCTCTTTAGGCCTTTCATTGATGAATTTTTTCTTGTATATCTAGATGACATTCTTGTCTTTAGTAAAAGTTGGAATGAACATGTATGCCATGTGAAGAAAGTGCTTGATGTATTGAAAAAAGAAAAGATCTATGTAAAATTTTCAAAATGTGAGTTTGGGAAAACCTCTTTGGTTTACCTAGGTCATATTATTGGTCATGGTCACCTAAAAATTGATCCTTCTAAAGTTCAAGCAATTGTAAATTGGCCTAAGCCTACTAGTGTAACCGAGGTTCATAGATTTTTGGTTGCAGTATATTATTGGAGGAGATTTATTGCCAATTTCTCTATTATTGTAGCACATTTACACACATTGACAAGTGTAAAGCAAGTCTTTCAATGGGGAGGGAAGCAGCAGAAGTCCTTTGAAACATTGAAAGAAAATATTAGCACCGTACCAGTCTTGGCCTTACTAGATCTCCAACAGCCATTCGAGATCAAGAGATACGCCAACGGATATGCCATTGGAGTTGTACTGATGCAGAAAAAGAAGTCGATATGTTACCATTCAGAGAAGTTCTCTCAGGCTGAGATAAACTTTCCCACTTATGACAAGGAGTTATATGCCTTGGTCCAGAGTGTGAAAAAGTGGAAACGCTACCTGATTGACAAGGAGACCATCATCCATACAAATCATCATCCCTTGCAGTATCTTCAGTCACAAACCAAGTTGCAGCAATCTCATCATTTCAGGTGGATGGGTTTTCTTTAGCAGTTTCATCTGGTAATAAAGTATAAGAAGGGCACTAGCAACAAAGTGGCTGATATTTTATCTCACCCTCCTATTTCTGCTTCTGTTATTTTTCATAATTCCTCATTATCTTTTGAAAGTTATGCTGAACAATATGCTAACGATGATGACTTTAAGGAGATTTACGCAAAAATAACCCATGGTTCACAGGTGGAAAACTATCACTTGCAGGGGAAACTATTGTATCACCTTGGTAAGTTGTGCATACCCATAGGAGAAAGGGTACATGTAATCCAGGAGGCCCACACCTCCCTTTGTGTCTTTTCATTTTGGTATTGAAAAAACTTTGTGTCATGTACAAAGATTTTTTTTTTGGCTTCATATGAAGAACATTGTGACTCGTTATGTAAAGGGATTTGTAATGTGTTCTGTTTCAAAGCCCTCTAATAGAAAACTTGGGCTTACACACCACTCCCTATTCTGAGTCGTCCATGGGAAAGTGTGTCGATGGATTTTGTAGGAGGTTTGCCTTTGTCTAGGAAAAATCACGACTATTTGTATGTCGTCATTGACAATTTTAGTAAGATGCGTATTTTAATGCCTTGTAAAAAGTAGATCACTGTAGAGTAGACTGCTTATCTTTTCTTTCAGCATGTTTGGGTCCATTTTGGGTTTCCCACATCGACTGTGTCAGATCGGGACTCTTGCTTTCTCGGAGAGTTTTGGACTAGCTTGTGGAAGATGATGGACACCAAGTTGAAAAGAAGCACGAAATTTCATCCACAGACTGACAAACAGATAGAGGTTGTCAACTGCACCGTGGTACACTTGTTACGAGGCTATTTCGGGAAACATCCTAAGTTGTGGGATGAGCATCTTCCATATGTGAAAAATTCCTACAACCGAGAAATGCACTCATCTATGTATCATTCACCATTTGAGACATGTTTTGGCTACCTGCCAAAAGACCCTTTTGATATGGTCTTCGGAAGGGAAGATGAATCCAATGGACGTGATGACAGGTACAAAGTGCAACAGTTCATTTAGTAGATCCAATTGATTCACCAAGTAGTACAGGAGCAATTGGAGAAAATTCAAGCTCGATACACGGCTCGACATGACAAACATTGAGTCGACCATCAATTTCAAGTGGGCGACAAAGTGTGGTTCCATATCAACAAGGACAGGATGAAGGGAGAAGGGAAGAAGTTGTGACCAATCCGGTATGGTCCATTCACCATCTTGGAGAATATTGGAAACAATGCCTTCTGTCTCGATTTGCCGATATATATGCTAATGTACTCCATATTGAATGTGGAAAACTTAAAGTTGTATGAGCCATCACTAATTATGGACATTGAAGAGGTGGGCACGGTTCCTACAGTTGATGAATTTGCACTAAAGTATCTCAATGAGTTACCTGAAGACATCATCCTTTATAGAAAAACAAGGACTTCACGACAAGGAGATGTAGAATACCTTCAAGTTGGTTTCAAGGGGATGCACCCTAGCGAGGCAAAATGGATGCAAAAAGAAAGAGTGAGTGAACAATTCCCTCACTTGCAAATTGACTAATAAAGCTTTTGGTAGTCCAAAAGCTCCTCAATGGGGAGGATTGATCTAGGTGGATCTCCAGACACCAGTGGCATGGAAAAATATCAAAATTAAAAGCTACAGAAATATGATGAACTTGACATCATATAGAAGTACTTGTCGCCCTGATTCCAATGGTGCAAACGACACTCCAATCCGATTCTGAATGAAGGAGATAGAGGTATTCAAAGTTCAGTTGAATTTTTTATGAATGGGAAAGATTAATGAAGGCACAATTTAGACTTTTTCTGGCAGACGAAATCTGGCCAACTCCGGGCAGATTCTGGGAAAAATTATCACCTGGATAAAATGACTCCTACGGTCAAGGACCAAATTTTCAAAAATCTGCAATTTGTTTTATTTAAACGAAAAATAAAAATAAAAAAAAGGGTGGCGAGCCATCAACCCCGCCACCTCAACCCGTACTGTAACAGCAATATACATAGGTGGAGGGGTGGGCCACGACCCCCAATCCCTTCCACGGAACCAACAATAAACAAATGGGGTGGGTGGCCATGGCCCTGCCACCCCACAACCCACACTATGGAGCCATGTAACAGATGCAACCATTCAGGTGGTGGGTCGGCCTTGGGGTGCAGACCTAGGCACTTAAAAAGGAATGTGGGCGGAGGCAGGTACCCGGGGGGTGGGTTGCCCAAGGTGGGCCTAGCCCAACCCATAAGTTAAAAAAAATGGAGTTTGCTTAAATTTAAATTGTGATGTATGAAAAAAGGAGGCAGGGTTTGATCGCCTGACCTCCTCCATATTGATCGGATCCTTAACCAGCATGCCAAACAACTCCTTTGGTAAGTCTGCTAGCGAATTTATATTTAAACGCAATTTATCAGTGCGCCAAAGGGGAGGAGGAAGTGCACGCATTTCGAGGCAAAATTTTGCAGGAGGGCCGAAATTTCACTTTGTCATATTTTGACAAATTTTATATGGTTTCAGTATTTCTCAATGCTGCGAAGGCAATGGCACTGTCCATTTCTCAATCAAAGTTCTGCATTTTTCGGCCATTTTTCAATATGGAGGTATAAAACTCCTTTTTATAACTGATGCTTGTACTCTTTTTTCTCATGCCACTTAATGAATGAAGGCCTCCCCATTGATCGAGTAGGGCCCGGAGACGCAGTCCAAGTCAGACGAACTCCGTTATCAAGTCTTGTTGTCTTCTTTCATGATTTATGTGTTTCTCCTCTTCTCTCATGTGCACATTAAATTTCTATGTTTAAGCTACAATTTACGCATGTAATTCTTTAACACATCTATAAGAAAAAGATCTTGGATCAATAGGAGCTTGAAGGCCTTAGCACCCGAGGGCTAAGCCCCTAGTTATAGCCCCCAGTCATATGATAAGAAAAGCAGAAAGGGGCTAAACCAAAGGGGGCCAGGGAGCATCAGAGCCCGTCGTTCTGCAGTGCTTTCAAGAGTAAAAGTCTCATTGCCCTACAACCCCGATAGTATGGTACATGACTCTTAAGGTGGATGGGTTGGCAGCTGAAGTGTTAAATGAAAGCGTGGCGCAGCGGTAGACTAGTAAGGGGGGCTCAGGAAAACTTAATGGCACAACATGGAGCTCCACTCTGATACCTGGTAAAGGACTGCTGAGATAGGCCCCCATTTCTACTCTGCGACAGGCACTTACAGTCGACCCACTCCCTACTCCAGAGAACGAGTCATTCATGCAGTAAAGGCAGAAGCGACAGGGAACCAGTTGAATAGCCAGAAGGACACATGATGACAGAGACGTGGTTTGATCATAAGATTTTACAGGAACCACAAAGGACCTCTTCCTCCATCTTCCTCTCGTTTCTTATTATTTTTTGTAGTTTCTTATTTCCAAGAAAGGGAGTAGATCCTGATTGCAATCTTTGTGAAACTAAGCATTACACTGACTGAGATAGCTAGTCTAGTAGACTACTGGAGCTCAGGCCAAGATATTTGTTTTAAACGTAACCCAAGATCTTCCCATCTTCTTATAAATAGGGGAAAGAAACATTATACAAAGGTTCCAGAATTTCTCGCCCATAGGGTCAGAATTCTGAGATGCCAATTTGGTTATAATTTGTTTATTCATGGGGGCTTCACTGATATCGTGTTGAATGTATGGACTAGTTATTTGGACCCTTTGAGACAAATGGAATTTCCTAGCTGATTCCAAGCATGATTAATGTGTAGCATGTTCCTCTTGGTAATATCATTTCATTTTTGTTTTTCCTCCTTTGAAATAGTATAATGAATGCAGTTGGTTCCTCTTCAAACTATGGATTTATCTTAGCTTCTCATAGAAGACAGTACCTGTGCTTATCACAGACCTACATGTGTTATTCACTAGCATTGCAGTACCTGTAAAATTATAGATTTACTTGTGTATTTGATTAACCTGTAGGACCTGTATTAGCCCAGATCTATGTTAGCTTTGGCAGAGAATGATACCCATGTCATGTTTGATCTGAAACCTTCTTTCGCACGCCTCTATTTCTATCATTCCACCGAAAAACCATGGTTTAGGATTCTGTGTTGTTTACAACCCTATCCATTGAATTCCACTTTCTGCTGGAACATTGCTTCTTAGGATTTTGTTTGTTACATCCCTGTGCATCTTTTTCCCTCCTTCCTTTCCTCCTCTCAATCATTACTACGACTTCAGTTTTAAGCTGTCTCATTTCTGTGTGTCGTCCACCAAAGGAAGAAGCCATTTCTCTTTGATATTACCCCAATATACCCCCAACATTTGGATCCATGATTTATCTTGATTCTACCTCAGTGAAGGCTTATTGAACCAAGCCCCTCATATTACCTTTTTTTATGTGACAATTGGAGTGTTGATAACCCCTCACAAATAATATTTGAAGCATTCCTCTATTTAAGATTCCCTATGCACTGGTCTACAATCAATCTAGAGTTTGTCTCTAGGTGGCTTTCTATCTCCCTTGCAACACCTGTGTTTCTGGTGTGATTTGAAGTGACAACATCTTTCTAGCGTAGTTGCTGATGATCGAACTAGAATATTTTTACATGGGTACGACAAAGTTTTACATTTCCCCTGTTAGGTGAGCAAAAGAAGTGTGGGTTGAAGATCTCTCACCTTAGTGACTCCACTATCAAATTTATGGTAAAAATCCTAGCAAATCCATTGTCCCTATCTCTATTTGATCATCCCGGCTTTCAAGTAGCCCCATACTCACTCAGATGCTACAGCTACCCAAAAATCTCTCTAATTTTGAAGCTGAAATCAATCACATAGGGAGTTTTTCAAGATGTCCCTTCCTGCATTCCAGGCCAACAAATTTTCCCCACTGGATTTCTCTTTTATTGTTGGTTATCCCAATCATGTCCCTACATGTCATGAGTGGAATTCTTATTTACCTAGATTCAGTGAGAACATAGAGAGAAGGCCTGACCAACACCTCAAATAATTTCATGAATGGATGGAGCAACAAGGTATTTTTCTTGAAGATGTACAAATGAAGTTTTTCAAGTGGTCTTTAGATGAGGATGCTAGAGTTTGGTTTAAAACAATACCTCGTGGCAGCATATCTTCTTTGAAATCTTTTCATACAACATTCTATCAATATTTCAAAAGGTTTTATCCACCAAATGCTTTATTTGAAGATTGTTGCACACTTTGTAATGATGAAGATATTCCTGAGGTAAATAACCTTACTGAAGATGTATGTGAGAGCTCATTCCAAGAAGATATCTACTCACATCAAGAAGCATCTTCCTATGATCAAGAAAGAGAAGAAGGAAACACCATTGAGATGTATTGAGACTCTCAGAGGGATTATTTAGTTGAGTCTGATGTTTCTCCTTCTTCACTTTGACGGAGAGAAGTGAGGAAGAGCTACCATACTCCCAGTTATGGGAAGATGAACAAGAAGAAGAGGCTCCAGTCCATGATGTATATCTTTCACATAGAGAGCAGGATCAAGGATCTCCTCCAATGTATGATTCATATGATTTAGAGGAGGGGGAAATGGTCATGAAGCTGCAGAAGGAGTTGTTTACAAGTAAGTTGGGAGAAATATCCCAACAACAAGTTTTTCAAGAAGAGCCCAAAGCTAAATTGTTGCAGAAATATTTTTGCCAAGAATTCTCAACAGACACTCCAATATAAGAGGTTGTTGCATATTTCAAAGATAGTTTTCCAATTGAAAAATGGGTAGTAAAAGATCAATAACCAATTTTTCTTGAAAAGGTTGAAGTTGAGGAGTTGAAAGGTGTTTGTGGCTGCCCTGGCCAAGAGGACATTGGTCAGTAGTCTACCTATGAAAAAGAGGCAGCTGAAAACTTTGTTTTTCAATTCCATGGCCCTGTGGTTGAGTACATGAGCCTATTCTTAAGCCAACAATAGAGGTTGTTTCAGCAACGTGTATCATGTTCTTCATTTGCTTATTTTTCATGGTGCATGCTTATTTGTATATTTCTTTTCAACAATATGAAGGCATATGGTCTAGTACTCTAATGTTGGCCTGGATCCATTAGAGGGTTGAACAAACTTAGCTGAATTAAGCTCTGTGCATAAGTAGGAATGTACATAAATAAGCTCACCAGTTGAGTATTTATTTTTTAGTTGTTAGAATTTTTATTTATGCTTTTTAGATTGAGGAGGAAAGTCCCATGGAGATTTTGATGATTACACATATTCATTTGTTATTGACTCCATGCCCAATGGTGAAGGATACTGATATGTAGGTTCTCAACAACTTGCCAGTAAGGCACTATCCCCAGTAGGAGCCAATGTTGCCACTCACTACTTTATTAGTCATCAATTTCTTCAAATGCCAAATAGCAGTGAAGTTTGATTTTTGAGCCACATAAGCTATCAAAGCTTAATCAGACCTTCTCCATTTTCTAGTGCTTCGAAAGAGATTTCCAACAGTATATGGAAGTCCAAAAATAGACTCTTGGAGCAAAAGTTAGAGTATGTTGAAGTTACCATTGTAAAGCCCAGAAAACAAAGAGAAATGACCATGTATGAAGGAAAATCGTAATCTCGGGAACCTGGGATCCTATCACAATCACAAATCGGCTATCAGAGGGGTCTCGTGCATAGGATTATGATTTTTCGGTGGTTATGGTACCAATTGCCGATACCGCAGTCCCGCACCTGTAGTCCCACATCATCAGCATATCAGCGTATTGGCGATGAGTGAGGTCCTAACTGTAAAGCCTCGCGGTGTTGTGATTTGCAATATAGTGTAACATTGTTAGAGGCTGAAAAGAGTTTATAAAGGAAATCTGGGGAAAAACCAAGGCAAGGTTGCCCCCTTCTCTCTCCTCCACATGGTGGCACAGCTTATCAACAATTAGCAGTGAATAGTCCCATATCTCGTAGTCCTGCATATCGGTCATGTCACATTCCTGCACTACCGCAATCCTATAGTCCCGTAGTACCACAATCCTACAGTCTTGTTGTTATAGACATTTTTGTGCCTTACAGCATGAAGCATGAAATGTCAATAATCTGAGGGATCCAAAGTCCCTAAACATGTTGTTCCTGCCCCTAGAGGAACAAGGTCAGCAAACCACAACACTAAATATCAGTTCTCCACCTGAAAACACTCAAAAACAAGCTAATTCTAGATCATGTCAACTGCTCCATTGAGCATCTGCGCTGAATGTCAACTGCTCCACTCTGTACCTGCGCTGAATGTCAACAGTAATGAAGGTTACCTGCGATTGGGCGAGATTGGCCAAATGCCCAAGAAACTTCCAAAATGACACTTGGATCAGGGAATTCGCCTTGTGATGAGTAAGAGGATCTAGATCTCCAAGTGGAAGCAAGAACCTCCAAGTGGACTCAAGAACTGAAGAATAACTGAAGTGGGAGAGGACACTAGTCAGCTCCATGCCAAGCTCAAGCTGACTCATCCTTTCTCCAAAACTCCTATATATAGAGCTCTCTCATGAGGTCTAGGGAGGCTGGAATCTTGTGAATGTAAGGAAGTGCTGTTGGTTTGAGTATAGAACTATTGGGTGATTTGCTTGAAGGAGGTGAAGAGGAGATTTCTTTCTGCTGGGAGGTGTTGCTGGATTGGGCCTCTTATGGTTGTAACACTCTCAAAACTTTACTTCTTCCATTATTAAAGCATTTGAGGTTCTTCTATATGCATGTGTCTCAATGGCGTATTGATGCTTGTATATTTGATTTATTCTAATCCTTGAATTAGTTATGGATGTATGCTTCTTGTAGTTTCCCTTTCTTGTGCTTTTGCAGGATCTTGGTGTAGCTGGGCCAGTGAAAGAGCAAGGAGCTGGGAGCAAGCAGCAAAGAGGGAAGATTGGATCAATCATTAGCGGAAGATAACGGTTAGTGGATCTCTTTCTCCTCTCTCTTACATCTCATAAAGAAGTAATCTTGAATAGCTTTGCATTCGGTTGTTGCTGAGGTACTATCACCCTTAGAGTGGGATAGGGTCATTTCGTATTGGATACTTTTCCCAACAAAAAATTGGTGACTCCACTGGGGATCGTATCTTGTTGGTTGTTTGTGTTTTTGCTATTCATTTCATAAACACAGGGAGTACCGAATCGAACTGCATTTGGATCTTTCAAATGCAAAATAGAGGGCAGCTACTCTAGCTCAGTTTCTGGGCAAGTTTATGATTTGAAGAGCTGATCCACAAGGACTCTAATAAGCTCTTAGTGATAGCTTTTCATCATCCTTGTCATCCCTTAGTGTGTACTTGACTGATAGCTTCTGATTTGGCCAAAAACTGTGAATTTTTGAGCAATCTGTGACCCGGAAACCAAGAGAAACAAAAGTTTCGTTCTTCAGTGTAGGTGTTGTGAAGGCAGTCTGCATTTCAGCGTAGTTCCCGAAGGGGCTACCTACGCTGAAGGTCAAACTAACAGTGTACCACCTGCGCTGAACCAGTCTTGCCTTGTGCTACTGGGGTTTCCTGCTATTTCTTGCCCTGTTTTCACCCTTGTTTTTGCTGCCTGTTACCAGTCAATGTACCTATCTGAAACCAACTTTCCTTGCCACTATTCCGCCTCGGTTGTATAAAGAAACTGTGTTTTTTCTTTGTGTATTTCTTGTATCATTTACGGTTTCCCATAACGAAAAGTGAACTAGTCTTGCTGTGGCCTCTTAGATCTAGACCTGTGATAAAGTGTCGTTTTGATCTTAAGAGTTAGTTTGTTTGTTGTTCATAGCTGATTAAGCTTTTGCTTTTGTCATATGGCTTGAGTTTATATATTTCTAGTGTCGAAACAAGTAAATCTTAAGGTGTCTTTCGATTTTGGACAAGCTTGTTTGCTTTCACTTGAAATTGAATTCAAAGTTATACAACAGCTTTCTTTTTGTATCGCACAAACATTAAGAAAGAGAAAAGAAATACTTGCATTGTGCATGTGCATTTTGACAGTTTGCATGTTGATTTAGGGAAAAGTGCATTAGTGTGTGCTCTATGATCTGTGTGAAAAGATGTTGTCTTTCTTTTCCCTCAGTAGTTAAGATTTTCAAAGTTGAAAGATTGAAAAGCTTGCTTATCATCTTAGACTGCATTTAGGAGTGTTACTATACATCTCGTGGTGATCCATAAAGGAAAACTGCTAAACAAGATCAACCTTAAAATAAATTGAATTTACATAACAACGCATTGAAACATAACGCAAACACATAGAGGTCTAAGCTAGAGACGTGTTCCGGCGTCGTTAAACGTGATATCTTAGCGTTGAGTGGTTGGGTGATTCCTCCACGGTGAAGCGATAAGTATCAATACGGACTTGTGCTCCCACGTACCGTCGCGTATATATTGGGAGACCCCTATAGGAACAAAGCCTTTATCCATAGGAAGCCGTGTCGGCCGCCCTACTGATCGCAATGCAGTGAACACAGCATTCATGAAGATCGACCACTCGTACCGTAAAACGTATTCTGTGGTTTTGCGAAAAGTTTGGCACACCCTCTGCCTAGAACTCCAGAGCAGTTTCTTTTGGCCTTTTTCAAACTCTATAACTAAAAAAGTCCATCCAAGAATTTGTCACTTTGGGCTCGTTAAAACATCGAAGGAGACTAGAGTCATATTTAGCTTTTTCTCGACTCTTAAAAAGTGAAAAAGCAAGTTGTGTCTAAAGCGTCGTTATAAAATTTATTTTAAACGGAACATAATCACCTCCTATTCCTGCGTTGATCTGTAGGTTGAGAACATGGAACGCCCCAACCAAGGAATTCCACATGATGGAAATCCTAGTCCTTTCTCCTCTTGGGGAGAAGTTGGTGCGCCCCACATGGCCACATTGTCGCTTCCAGGACTGACAATTGGCCTGCCTATTTGGCTATTCTCAACCAATGTAGTTCAGAACACCATGGTTCCTGAACAGTGAAGTCAACAGTTAGATCAGTCTAGAGCTGCCCATCAGCCTTCAACTTCCTATAACTCTTCCTCCAATCCTTCATCTTCGCAAGGTAGAGCCGGCAAAACCCAAGCTCCCATGAAGAATAAGGAGAAGAAGGAGAGAGAGAAGAAGAAGAAGGAGCCTAAGGTGACTGGGGGCAAGCAAAAGACATCTGACAGAAATCCACACACAGCACAGACCAGGCCTAAATCGCCATGTGTCATATGTAGAGGAGACCACTTCAATAGAGATTGTCCCTGTATTCCCCGGATACTAAGGGACTGGTCCCCTCGTTTGCACAATTTGGGAGCATCAACCTCTGATAGCCATGTTGAATGCTTACCGTCAACCAGCGAAAGTGAAGGTTCAAGACAAAAAGGGGGAGAAAGATCCCCCTGCAAACTGTGTAAAGGCGATCACGCCATCCACCGTTGTCCCTTCTTAGATGAAGCGAAGAGATTTTTGGAAGATCGCCCGGTTTCACCGTTGAGACTTCCTCCTGGATACAAAAAACTCGTGCCAAGTCCTTCGTTGGTTGAAAATACAGCTGGCCCGCTCAAGTGGTCGACTGAAGCGTCAGTCATTGAAAATGAACCTACTGAATCCAGACCAGATGAAAGTCTAAGGGTCGATACGGCAGTTGACCCGGTTCTTCCTTCAGGGGTTTCATCCTCAAATGACACCGTCACTGAAGATTCATCTTCAAATGACACCCTCACTAAAGAGAATAAGGATGACACCATCCAGATTCTTTTCATCAACACAGACTCTGATGAGCATCAGGGCACTGCGCCCATTCCTTTATCGCAGGAAGGAACATCGTCAGGGTCATATCTGGCCGTGTATTCGGTCCCACCACCAAGCAACCTGGTTGTGTCCTTTGATTGGAACCAACTAGGCAGACCCCGGTTTCCAGCCAGTATACCATTCAGAATCATGGTCCAAATCTACAGAATGGTAATGGCTGGAACTATCATTGATGAAGGGGCATCTATGAGTATCCTTTCCTCTATTGCTTGGAAAGCACTAGGTTCCCCGGAGCTTTTGCCTGAGATAAGAAATCTCTCGGGTTTTGATAAAGGAACCAGTCGACCATTAGGGATCCTCCCCAATGTGCCTGTTACATTGAAAGGGAAGACTGTTCAAATGAACGTGATGGTCGTTCAAGGACCCTTGGATTATAACCTGCTCCTTGGACGAGACTATATATATTGCATGGGAGCTATAGTCTCCTCACTCTTTAGAGTAATGTGTTTTCCACACGAAGGAAGAATGGTCAAGCTCATAGATCATCTTTCATTTCCGGGATCACGCATCGCAAATAGTCAAATACCAACCCTGAATGGTCTATTCACCCAAGAAATGTCTCTACCCCCAGTCCTCCTTCCCGATGAGTGCGAGTGATTCGGAAAGATGGGACTGGAACCCAGGGGGCATGCATCCTGGTCTGCTTCAGGCAGAGGAAACCTTGGGTATAAGGTAGAATTTCCACGAAGGAATATGACTAGTCCGTACCCCGTCCGTGGAAGGAAGAGGGGTTGTTCTAGAACAAGATTCTTTTGATAAGGTTACTTGTTTGACAAAGGTCATTCACCATTGTCTACTTTGGTAGACAGTGCCGAGGAAGTGTTTTCGCTTGATGGTGTTAACAAAAAAATATTTGGGTAACCAGAAAGAGGCAAGCCTCACCCTTTAAAAAAAATGTTTTATCGGATAAGTAGGGGTAGCCTTGAAATTGTACTTTATACCTGGGGGCATGCAAACCTTTTGGAGTGCAAGCTAGGAGAGGTTATTTATCTATTTTTGGGATTAGCCGTTTCCGAACTTGCATAAAGAAAGGATGAGAGGGAGCATAGCTTATGTGAGGCGCAAGCTCTATAAAAATTGGAGTCTCACAGGAGACATTTCTTATCTTATGACTGGTATACCGAGCAGTTTTACCGCGGAATTTATGCTCGTTAAAAAATAAAAAAAGCGAGATTCGAGCAGTTTTACGGTGGAATTTATGCTCGTTAAAAAATTGAAAAGCGTGAGCAAAAGTTTCCTCCAGAGTTTAAGCTCATTAAAAAAATGAACCTATTCCGGTAAATAACCATTGTGATCGTAAATTTATTAGCCATAAAAATCCTTGGTCGTGTTTGCACCTGCCACCTCCATTCCATTTGGCCGATCGTTCACCCCCATATGATTGTTTACCCATTTTGAGGAACAGCTGCGAAGAGTGATTTCACTTAGCCATCCTTGTGACACTACCGTGATTGGAAAATTCCAACCTGTACCTGGAATCTGCTGCTATCCCTGTTTATCACTCGTTCCTAAAAAGACGAGTCTTCTTTGAGCTCTTTTCTCCTGACTCGTAAAATATGAAAAGTTTGCCGAGTTTTGGCCTTCCAGCTCGTTAAAGTGACCGGAAGAGCTATCCCTCCTCTAGATTTTAATCTTTTTGGACCTGAGGGATTATTACACAAAAAGGTCAAGCGCTTGTTTTATTCGGCTTGTTAAAGTTATCGAAAATTCATCCCTTCTGTATTGTTTTATACTTTTTCGGACTTAAGGGATTAGATGACGAAAAAGGAATTTTGGAGTTAACTTTCTGTACCTTTTCAGACTCTCTAAAAATGAAAAGGACCGAGTTTTCCTTGTCGTTAGACTCGTTAAAATGATTAAATAGCGACAAACTTGTCTTTAGACGAGAACGAGTTTCCCTATCGCTAGGCTCGTTAAAACATAGCGATGAGCTTGCCCGAAGGGCAAGTTATAGAACAAGCATATGTTATCCTCCTCAAGCTTGACAAAAATAAAGAGGTACCGGTCATAAATGACTGGGGAAAAATTGGGAGAACCTCAAAGCTTTAATGGTAGCAAGTCGCTCTTGAACATGACACTTTGTCCTCCGTATCACATCGGGTTGGGTTGTTTCATTCACCGGTCTCATCACCATGGTCCTCGCCAAACCATCCACATTTGGGGTAATGCTACCAATCCATCACATCAGTGTCATTATATGTTCAAGAGATGTCATTCAGAAAGAGTCAACCATGTCCCATCCACTGCGATACATTATCCTTCATCCACCCATGATCGCCACCCTGAATCATATTTCACAGATTGTTTTCACCTCCATTAAAATCATTAGCTTCGTTCCGTGTCACTGATGTGGGATTCATTAAGGCCCTCCTTTGACGGATCGCTTCTTATCGACTTCAGCTCATTATCCAAGAAGTTGATCTAGGAACACCCCCCTCAGTACTTTGAAGCTTGCATGCCTCAACGGCAAGTTTCTCACTTCCGGCAGCAGGTATACATCAATGACCTTCGACCGGAAGATTTTGTGTGGTGTTCGACGCCAAGTCCTTTATTCACACCACGTGAATTGTACTGCAGTACCTTGAGGGTCATTATCATTATCGGTGATTCCTCTTGCGCTTGTTAATGGTTTACATTATTGACCGGTAATCAAGCGATGTCTTTCCATGTTCGACTTCAGCGCAATTCTCACATGGATCGACTTGTACTTAGAGTGAAGATCGAACGAGTTTGAAGACCCCGGATCTAGTTTCATCCATCCGGGCTGCGATATATATTCAGGAAATATAAAGACATTTGATATGTACATTATTACAGCAGATGATCATCCTACTCAAAGGATGATAAATTCAGCAGAGAATTATCCGTCTACCATCAGACGATCGTCTGTTCTATGTACCAAAATGAATTTATAAAGCTAAACATGGGAATGCCCGCCTCAGCTAGATCATGAAAGCAGAATGAAAAATAATGTATTGTATTGTATTTATTACAAGTCACCTCTCAGCGATTGAATGAACTTCGGATCCTCCTGATAAAGCATTTCACCCGATAAACAACCTCATACTTTAGGGGGCAACTGTTATAGACATTTTTGTGCCTTACAACATGAAGCATGAAATGTCAATAATCTGAGTGATCCAAAGTCCCTAAACATGTTGTTCCTGCCCCTATAGGAACAAGGTCAGCAAACCACAGCACTAAATATCAGTTCTCCACCTGAAACACTCAAAAACAAGCTAATTCTGGATCATGTCAACTGCTCCACTGAGCATCTATGCTGAATGTCAACTGCTCCACTCTGTACCTGCGCTGAATGTCAACATTAATGAAGGCTACCTGCGCTGGGCGAGATTGGCCAAGTGGCACAGTCATTCCTCAAGGTGTCAAATGCCCAGGAAGCTTCCAAAATGACACTTGGATCAGGGAATTTGCCTTGTGATGAGTAAGAGGATCTAGATCTCCAAGTGGAAACAAGAACCTCCAAGTGGACTCAAGAACTGAAGAATAACTGAAGTGGGAGAGGACACTAGTCAGCTCCATGCCAAGCTCAAGCTGACTCATCCTTTCTCCAAAACTCCTATATATAGAGCTCTCTCATGAGGTCTAGGGAGGCTGGAATCTTGTGAATGTAAGGAAGTGCTGTTGGTTTGAGTATAGAACTATTGGGTGATTTGCTTGAAGGAGGTGAAGAGGAGATTTCTTTCTGCTGGGAGGTGTTGCTGGATTGGGCCTCTTACGGTTGTAACACTCTCAGAACTTTACTTCTTCCATTAATAAAGCATTTGAGGTTCTTCTATATGCATGTGTCTCAATGGCGTATTGATGCTTGTATATTTGATTTATTCTAATCCTTGAATCAGTTATGGATGTATGCTTCTTGTAGTTTCCCTTTCTTGTGCTTTTGCAGGATCTTGGTGTAGCTGGGCCAGTGAAAGAGCAAGGAGCTGGGAGCAAGCAGCAAAGAGGGAAGATTGGATCAATCATTAGCGGAAGATAACGGTTAGTGGATCTCTTTCTCCTCTCTCTTACATCTCATAAAGAAGTAATCTTGAATAGCTTTGCATTCGGTTGTTGCTGAGGTACTATCACCCTTAGAGTGGGATACGGTCATTCCGTATTGGATACTTTTCCCAACAACACTTGTAGTCTCATAGTCCTGTAGTCCCGCGATCCTATAGTACCACACTCCCATAGTCCCTCATGGTCCCTACAATACCCGATGGGTCACCCTTAAGAAAATGCGGGAGGAAGACACACCGATAGTGTTAAAGCATCAAGGAGGGCAGAGGCCGATTTGCACTGAAAACCACTGAAAAACCAAGGGTAGACAGACCCCTCTTTCTCTCTCCTCTAGGTGGCCATGTGATATACTACCTAAAGTCTCGCATTCCCATAGCCCCACAATCTTGCAACATCATGAAATATCACCGATTTGCGATCAAGTGTAAAAGTGTCGAGGGAAGCCGAAAAAGATTAACTAAGGAAATGCATGGAAAAATCAAGGTCAAGTAGACCCTTTCTCTCTCCTCCAGTTAGCAGTACGGAAGGTGATGCGACAAGTACAGAGGACATGTGTCACTCAGAATCGACATTTTCAGGGGTCCTACGGGGGAATTTACGGGTGACACGTGGTAGTGGTGATGTAACCCCCCACATATTGGTGATTGGCAATCGCACAGGTTAAACCGCTCCTACACAAAAGTCTCCTTGGCTTGCTATTGCGATATGCAGGGGGTTTCTTCCTAGATGTGATATTTCATGTGTTCCACCCTATAAGGATTTCACGTCTGGACAAGTTAGCCTGCGCTATGAAAAGAAGTGAAAGGGTCTTCCTCTCTTAGGTTGCAATTACAATATATTCGGTGGGCCCAATCCCGGCAATCAGCGATCGCCATGTCAAGGGGAAGCTCCAAAGGTAAAGCGTATCAAGTGTTAGGATGCGGTATTCGAAGTAAAAAAGGAAAAAACCCCATCGGACAGGAGCCTGAAGGCCTTATCACCCGAGGGCTAAGCCCCTGGTTAGCACCTAGTCATATGATAAGAAAAGAAGAAAGGGTCTAAACCAACAGGGGTGAGGGAGCATTAGAGCTCGTCATTCTACAATGCTTTCAAGAGTAAAAGTCTCGCTGCCCTACAACCCTGATAGTATGGTACAAGACTCTTAAGGCGGATGGGTCGACAGCTGAAGTGTTAAATGAAAGTGTGGCACAACGATAGACTAGTAAGGGGGGCTCAGGAAAACTTAATGGCATGGCATGGAGCTCCACTTTGATACTCGGTAAAGGACTGCCGAGACAGGCCCCCATTTCTACTCTGTGATAGGCACTTACAGTCGACCCACTCCATATTCCAAAGAACGAGTCATTCACACAGTAAAGGTAGAAGCGACAGGGAACCAGCTGAACAGATAGAAGGACGCATGATGACAGAGACATGACTTGATAAGAAGCCTTCACAGGAACTGCAAAGGACGTCTTCCTCCATCTTCCTATTGTTTCTTGTTATTTTATGTAGTTTCTTATTTCCAAGAAAGGGAGAAGATCTCGATTGTAATCATTGGGAAAAAGAGACTTACACTGGCCGAGACAACTAGTCTAGCAAACAGTTAGAGCTCAGGCTAAGATATTTGTTTTAACTTTAACCCAATCTCTTCCCCTCTTCTTATAAATAGGGGAAAGAAACATTATACAAAGGTTTCAGAATTTCTCACCCGATGGGTCTAAACTCTGCATATCAATTTGGCTCATAAATCTGTAAGAGAATGAATTTCATACTGTATTACTTTACACAAGTAGATATTTTAGACTAAGCAAAGAAATGGTGGTGATTCCCCCTTCTAAGTATTACAGTATGTTATCCTCCTATTTAATTCCCTTATGTTCATGCTATAATAGCTGCTAGAAATGATTTCATGCTTCCTTGTATATCCATGTGTGTTGATTTATCAATTCATATGCTTGAATGAAGGGCTGAAATTATATCTTTAAACTACTCTATATGAATCATAGCACCCATTCTCTCTTCATTTCATTATCTTTTCTTGTAACTCAAAAAAGTGTAGAATTTCCCATTTCTTGTAGCTCTATGTGTTCACTATAGAATTCTGGATGTTTTGGGCCCTATATGATGAGTTATGATTTCTCCCAATCCTCTCTCATTTACACAACAAAGCCTATTAAGCTGTAATCTCATTTGAATTAATCAGCCTCTGTTGTTCTGTGTTATACTATTGGGAACTCTGTGTGTGAGGAAGTACCTAAAATACATAACTCACACCTTTGGAGGAATGAACCAATCCCTCTTATTATCTTTCATTACGTGAAAATTGGAGTGTTGCAAACCCCTCACATATAACGTTTCATGCACTCCTATATTTAATATGTCCTAGACACTGGTCTATAATCAACCCGGAGGTTGTCTCTAGGAGGTTTTCTATCTCCCTTGCAGCACTTGTGCCACAGGGTGCTAGATTTAGGTACAACAGATTAAATGGAGCAAGCTCCAACTATGAAAGTTAATCTCTTTGAGATATATTCCCTATTTTCTTTCCTCCATTATAAGGAAATTATTTGCATATTTAATGGCTTTTGGCCAAATCCTGAAGTTTTATTCCGGTGGGTTTTCTCCTTTTGGGCACCTAACCATGACATTTACTTATGCCCAAAAGGATTTTTCATATTCCAATTTGAAACACAAAAGGATTTGGATTTTGTTTTCAATGAAGTGCATTGGTTTTGGGGTAGAACTTGGATTTTCATCACTCCAAGGTTCCTTGAGCTCAATGCCATAACCATGGTGGTCTCAACTATTTTATTTTGGGTGAGGCTTTCAAACCTCCCCCTTCCTTTTTGGCATTGAAGATATTAGAAACACTTTGGGGAAATTTAAAAAAAGGGATCTAGAAAGAATAGAGAAAGGCCTCTTCACTTTTGCTAGAATAAGTTTGGAAATTGACCTTAGCAAAGGGCTCCCTGTGAAAATTCCTTGAAATGAAATAACTAGAAATATTTCTTCTAACTGATAAATTAATTATGCAATCTATTTTGTTAGCGAGAAAATAGTGAAATATTCACACTGCAATTTATTCACCAAAAACAAATATTGTGGAAGTAAAAGTAGGAACTGAGAAATAGTAGCACACACACAAAAATTTTGACATCGTTATTTTTTTACAGTTGTCCCCAAAGAAAAACCCAATGTGGGAAAATTGGTGCAGTAGCTGAGGGGTTTATTATTATATAGCTGTGAGAAATACTGAGTACAATTGGATACCCAAAAATGACAATCCTCTACAAGAGAAAATAGACACAAAAATTAACGAGACAAATTTTGTCTCATCCAACACTGATCCAACTCCATAACTGGCACAAATAGGCTCCACGAAAGCCCTACGCAAGCCCTTGAATGCTCTTCCTTGAAACTGCAACTAATAAAGTCAGCTGCCCAACTCAGACTCTAAGAATGACTCACTGGCCTCCTCCGAAAATTCTCTCGGCCTCGAGCAACTAAATCAACCCTCTAACTAGCCAAATCGAACTCTGCCTTTGAAGCTTCTGCATAGGCCCTGTACAACATCATTGAGGAAACTCGCCCCTCCTGTAGTTGACTCTCCAGAACTAGAAAACTTCCTCCAAACTCATTGTCTATGCCCCTCTCTATCTCTGCATCCCCTCTCTGGCTCGAACTCTTCCGACAAACTGCTACTCTCGAACTTCCAAGGAAACTCGCTCTACATGTGTGTTTCTCCATCTACCCATCGACCTCTTCTTATAATCTTCGGTTGGGCTTCCAACAACCATGATTAAAACTTAATCGATTGTTGATATCATCTCCAAGCTGATCTGTGTGTGTTTCTAGAGAATTCTCACCTTTCTCAATTACTTATTATTAATTAACCATTTTTCCTAAGACTTAAGAAATTTTTAATTATGATTAATTAATTTAATGGAGTTATCTCTAGGTGGAATTTCCATAAATGATTTTTGGGTTTTGGAGAAGTCTTATGTTTTAGCCTTGCCACAAAGTCTCAAGACTATAATACCATCTGATGCTACAAAAACTAGCACTACCACTTAGCGAGGAAGGTGTTCTCTCCAACTAGTGCTGCACAACTACAAATCACCCTGTCTCTGCAACATCCTCCAATCATGTTGTTGATGTCTGACCACTGATCTGATAATCACCCTATGAGTGACCTTAGTTTGAAAATTTATTAAACAAAAGGTATTACAGACTCATGTGCTGGTGTGTGTGTTTTGTGTTATTGAAACAACAGATCGATCAGATTGCCAATACACATAAAATAAGTGGAAAGACAGCAGAGAAACACAGTAAGAAACACAAAGACACAAGAATTTTTAATAAGGAGTTCACCCTATTCTCGAGGGCTACATCTTCGGTCTAGCTCTCAGTGGTGGCCTTGTTTTATTGTGTCTTTAAGCAGAGAATTACAAATACAGGGACCCAATGCGAGTTCTCCTGAAGTAGGTTTGCTTGGCAGGGTGGTTCTTGGATTCCCCAAGCCACTCGGAGTACACAAACTCTTGTTTTTCCTACCAGCTCTGTGACCCTTGGTCTACAGTGGAAAGATCCAACTGTGATGCTCGATTCGGACAGATTCCTCTATGGGAAGGCTTGAATCTTCAAGCTCTCTGGTGCTCAATGCTACCTGTGGTCAACTTGGCCCTCTGTCTCCTATGCTTGGCTTTACTGCTCTCTGTTTTCACTGTCTCCCTTAGTTGCTTGGACTCCTCTCAATTTGGGTTTCCAGTTAACTCTTCTCTTC
The DNA here is from genome assembly GCA_031772625.1 of Pinus tabuliformis. Lineage (NCBI taxonomy): Eukaryota > Viridiplantae > Streptophyta > Pinopsida > Pinales > Pinaceae > Pinus > Pinus tabuliformis. The sequence continues at coordinate 17,344,829 of CM062818.1, read as the reverse complement.
TCTCTGTCTCTGTTCCGACTGTCTCTATTCATGGCTTTAGTCATTTGATCCCTATGCCTGTTCGGTTCCTCTCCCGCCTGCAGCGATTCACCTTCTAGAGTTGTTCTTAGACTTCCTTGTTCGGTGTCAACACGAACGCTCTGGCAATGGCCATGTGTCTCCATCTAACTGGTGCCAGCATGCTCCATCGGTTCGTTTCTTCCGTTACATCGTGTATGCATTCTTTCTCCACCGTGGTGGTCAAATGGACTCCAAATCTCTTTAGAACTCGGCTTAATCCCTGTTGATTTTGCTTCCTTCGTTGGGCATAATCTCAGCCATCTGATTTGGGCTCCTCCAGATCCAACGTCATATGCACATCGAGTGCGGTTGACTTGCTTGACCGATAGCGCACGATCAACGACGGTTTTTATCTCACCTCCACTGCCACGCGTTGATCGTTGAGTGGGATCGCTCCACTCTCCTCCAAAACCTCTTACCGTTCAAGGGTGCCCCAATCAATACTGTCGGTTTTCCAGAGTGCGGGTCCCGCCTTTGTCCTTTAGCACTTTTTTGTCTCTTCGCCCGCGGTTCTCCAGCTCCCAACGTGACCGAGTGCTTAAGGCTCTTCCATTGTGGCCCTGTTTGCCCAGCGATCACCAATCAAATCGCCTCCTTTTCCCGATCCGGGGCTGCTTTGACCTCCTGCGCAGTCTCCATGGGGGTCCTCGTCGTTCTACATTGGTGGCCATTGCCACTATTTCAAGGCATTTTTTATCGTTGTTTTCGAATTTTCAAGGATTTGTTCAACTCGATACAGTTAAGGTCCTCAACAGTCTTTTGTGGATCTAATTCGGATCACGGCCTTCTCACTGAAAAAGCTTTTGGACCACCAAAAGTTGGTTTTCTTCAAGCATCGACTAAGTGAGAAAACTGCTGTCTCACTTGTCCAATCTCAATCCACTTCACACTGCCCAGCCTCAAACCCTTAAGCCCAATCCTAAGCTATTCCACTTTTCCACTGCACGTCATCCTTATCTTCCTATCCAACATTGTATCTTCCTGCAACTCATTAAGATATTCAGGTAGTAGGTCGTCAACAGAAGTAATTGACTCTGCTCTTCGGGGTCCTCAATCATTGAAGGTTCAAACAACCTCAAACAGTCTGCATTTACGACTGAGTAGATGTGCATGTAAGCTGGTAGCTCAAGGCGAAAGGCATTTTCACCAACCTTCTCAAGTATCCTAAAGGGTCCATGCCTGTTAGATTTTAGCTTTTTACCTTCACCTTGCATACTGTCCTTGCTGATATACAGTGAGACTTGGTCTCCAACTTGAAAACTATGCTCCATCTGATGCTTATCATGCCTAGCCTTGTTCTTGGCCTGGCTCTTTTCCAGTTGTTCCTGTACTACTTGGTGGATCTCCTGGATCTGTTCAATGAACCTAGTTGCCTTGTCCACATCACTGTGTCTATCAACCATGGTATCTTTACCAAAGACAAAATCCAAAGGAGACCTCGGTATGAAGCCAAAATAGGTCTCAAAAGGAGATCTCTGTGTAGAAGAGTGTTTGGCTCTATTGTAAGCATGTTGCACATATCACAAGTGTTCATCCCAAAGCTTAGGGTGTTTGCTACAATATCCTCTTAGCAACTGGATCACTGTCTTGTTAACTACTTCTGTTTGGCCATCTGTTTGTGGATGAAAAGTTGTGCTTTTCTTTAACTTGGTGTCCATTAGTTCCCACAGACTTGACCAAAACTTTCCCATAAATCGGGTGTCTCGATCAGATACAATAGAAGTGGGTAATCCGAAATGAACCCATACATGTTCAAAGAATAATTTTGCAGTTTTTTCAGCTGTAATCTATTTGCTACAGGGTATCAAAGTACACATTTTGCTGAATCTATCCACAACAACATATAGATAATCATGACCTTTCCTAGATTTGGGTAGTCCTCCAACAAAATCCATGGAAATGCTTTCCCAAGGGTGAGAAGGAACTGGTAATGGAGTGTATAATCCTAGTTTTCTGTTGTTGGGCTTTCTTTTTGCACACATAGCACACCCCTTTACATATCTAGGAACTGTTTCATTCATTTTCGGCCAATAGCAGAACCTTTGTAGCTGTGCAACTATTCTACTTACCCCAAAGTGACCTGATATTAGAGAAGTGTGGGCTTCCCTAATTATCTTTACTCTCTCAGTTTGTGGATTGCAGAGTTTCCCACAATCATATAAGAGTCGGTCCTTCACATGATAGTCCAATTCTTCTACCCTTTTGCCTTGGCTCAAAGTTGCATATACATCTTGAAAGTCCATGTCCTGAGCATACTGTTCTATGTAGCTTTCATGCAGCACAAAATTATGCTTAAGTATGGTAGATGCATTTATAATGGGTCTCGATAACATATATGCAACCTTGTTATGTATGCCCTTTTAATATCTGATGACTAAATGAAACTGTTGTAGAAAACCCATCCATCTGTAATGTCTTGATTGTTGCAACTTAGTTTGGGAGTGTAGATATTGAAGTGGCTGATGATCAATGTGTATTACTGTTTCTTTGCCCATTAAGTAATGTTTCTAGTTTTTCACACTCTGAACTAATGCATACAATTCTTTATCATAGGTAGGATAGTTAACTACTGCAGGATTAAAAGTCTCAGAATGATAACATATGGGTTTACCATGCTATGTCAACACTGCTCCCATGGAATAGTCACTGGCATTAGTTTGGATATCAAATGGTCTTTGTAGGTCTGGCAGTGCTAGTACCAATGCTGTACTAATCTTTTCTTTCAAGGTGTCGAAGGCTTTCTGCTATTTTCCTCCCCACTGGAACACCTTGTTCAATCCTGTCAAAGCATGTAAGGGAGCTGCAATTGAGGAAAATTTTGAAATGAACTTCCTCCAATATTGTGCTGCTCCTAAGAAGCTTCTCACTTCTATAGCAGACTGGGGTTTAGGCCAGTTTACAATGACTGCCACTTTAGAGGGATCTATTTTCAATTTACCTCCCCCTACTATGTGACCCAAATAATTTAGAGAGGTTTTGCCAAATTCACATTTGGAGAGTTTAACATAAAGTTTTTCTCTTCTCAAAACATCTAATGTCTGCTTAACATGCTTTAAATGTTCTTCCCATGTTTTACTAAAAATCAGAATGTCATCCAGATACACAATAACAAAATCATCAAGAAAAGGTCTGAGTACATCATTCATTAATCTCATGAAATTAGCAGGAGCATTAGTTAGGCAAAAAGGCATAACCAGCCATTCATACAATCCCTTCTTTGTTTTGAAAGTAGTCTTCCATGCATCTTTCTCTGCAAAAATGACTTGATGGTATCCACTGTGCAAATCCAGCTTGGTGAAATAAACAGGTTCCTTCAATTGATCTAAAAGATCATCTATGCGAGGAAGGGGATAACGATTTTTTATTGTTATCTTATTTAGTGCTCGGTAGTCAATGCACATTCACCACGAGCCATCTTTCTTTCTCACCAAGATGATTAATGACCCACATGGTGATGTGCTAGGCCTAATAAATCCTTTCTCGAGCAACTCCTGCACCTGCTTCTTGATTTCAGCGTTCTCTAAAGTAGACAACTTGTACATCCCAATGTTAGGAAAAGGAACATCTTGCTACAAAATAATATCATGTACTATTCCGTTTTTGGGTGGCAGACCTTTAGGTTCTTGAAATAAGACATCATACTCTGAAACAATCTTTTCTATATCAGCTTGTTGATCAACATTACAGCCCCCAAATACATTGGTTTTATCAAATTTATTTTCCTTTACAACCATTAGTAAGAACTGTTTGCATGAATTTATCATTCTTTTCATCTGTCCTGAGTTGATGAGAGTATATTTATTCTTGAGCTTATGAGCCCTTACAAAGTATTCGATTCCATCTTTAACAAGTAGATACTTGTTCTTATCTCTATAGAAAATAGCTTTTCTATCATACAAGTAGGGACTTCCTAAAACAATTCCACATATATCTAAAGGAATTACATCTAACTCAACCTCATCTACAAATGCTGACCCAAAAGAAAACTTGAGTTTGCACTGTCTAGTCACTTGTAGTTGCACTTTATCATTCAACCATCCTAATGGGTATGGCTTCTTATGAGGTGTAGTTGCTAATCCCAATTTCTTTACAATTTCTTTAGAAATCAGATTTACTTGTGAGCCACTATCAAACAAAGTATCAATCTTTTGATTTTTGGAAACAACTCGAATATGGAAAAGCTCATGTCTTTTTCTCTCATGTTCTTCATCAATAACAGATTGAGCAGAATTACTAGTAGATGCTTCAGAATTCTTACCTTTTATACCTGTGGCTGCAATGATTGTTTCATCTCCCAAGTCTGACCCCAAATCTTTCTGAATAGCTGCAACAGTCTTCTTCTTCTTGCCCTCGGACTTCTTAGGTCTCAGCTCTGGATGCAGAATCCAACAGTGCTCATCATCATGCCCCTCCTTTTTACAGTGAGTGCATGAAGCTTTGCATTTTTGTGTAGTTTTAGCCTTCCTTGCTTTCCACTTCTGCTACCTTTCTCCTTTCTCTTGCTTACAGTGGGTTGGGATGGTCCCCCAACTTCTGGATTTCCATTCTTTCCTCTAGCTTCTAGATGAGTAGCTTGTACAGATACCTCATCTATACTAGTGGGATTAAACAAGAGGATGGTATGCCTCATGTAGTTGTGTAGACCACCAATGTACTTCAGAAGAGTCTCTGGTGAGTCTAATGAGATACCCAACATCAAGGCTCTCTTTCTGAACTCTTGAGTATACCCTTGTACACCTTGCCCTTTGAATTGCCGAAGAGTTTTCCAACTCACCATGACTTGTTGCATGTAGGCCAATGGATAGAACTACTTTTTGATTGCAACAACAAATTCACTCTAGACAGAGATGGTCTTACCATGCTTCTTCATATCAGCTTGAGTTCTGCCTTCCCACCAAACCAAGGCAGTGCCTCCTAAGTGTAGGCTTGCCAACTGAATCTTACTCTTGTCTGAGTCTATGTTTCGTACCCTGCAATGCACATCAATTTGTCTTATCCAATTGTCCAACTTTTCAGCATTTAGCTCTCCATCATATATAGGCAAATCAAATTTAACATCTAACTTAATCAAAGATGCTTTATTATTATGCACAGGGCTATTTGGAGGTGTGAGAAATCTTTCCTCTTTCCCCTTTCCTTTGGAGTGGTCATGGAAATGAGACTCATCTTTTTCTTTATCTTGTTTAGAGCCTAATGAATCTTCATCCCTATGCTTTCTAAAGTCCCTATACATTTCTTCTACCATAGACTTTATAGCTAGGAAACTCTCTATGAATTGAGGGTCTGGCCCTATAGAACCTTCCTCTAACATTATCTTCCGAGAATAGACTATCCCAATTTCAGGATTAGTTTCCACCAACTCTCCTTCTCGTAATTTTAGCTTTGATCTAGTGAGCATTCACAGCTAAACCAACACAAGATTGTGTAACCTTACGGCCTAGAGCTCTGATACCACTTGATTTGATAATCACCCTATGAGTGACCTCAGTTTGAAAATTTATTAAACAAAAGGTATTACAGACTCATGTGCTAGTGTGTGTGTTATGTGTTATTGAAACAATGGATCGATCAGATTGCCAATACACAAAAAATAAGTGGAAATATAGTAGAGAAACATAGTAAGCAATGCAAAGACACAAGAATTTTTAATAAGGAGTTCACCCTATTCTCGAGGGCTACATCTCCGGTCCAACTCTCAGTGGTGGCCTTGTTTTATTGTGTCTTTAAGCAGAGAATTACAAATACAGGGACTCAATGTGAGTTCTCCTGAAGCAGGTTTGCTTGGCAGGGTGGTTCTTGGATTCCCCAAGCCACTCAGAGTACACAGACTCTTGTTCTTCCTACCAGCTCTGTGACCCTTGGTCTACAGTGGAAAGAGCCAACTGTGATGCTCGATCTGGACAGATTCCTCTATGGGAAGGCTTGAATCTTCAAGCTCTCTGGTGCTCGATGCTACCTATGGTCAGCTCGGCCCTCTGTCTCCTTTGCTTGGCTTTACTGCTCTCTGTGTTCACTGTCTCCCTTAGTTGCTTGGACTCCTCTCAATTTGGGTTTCCAATTAACTCTTCTCTTCTCTCTGTCTCTCTCTTTCTGTCTCTGTTCCGACTGTCTCTATTCATGGCTTTAGTCATTCGATCCCTATGCTTGTTCAGTTCCTCTCCCGCTTGCTGCGATTCACCTTCTGCAGCTGTGCTTGGAATTCCTTGTTTGGCGTCAGCACGAACGCTTTGGCAGTGGCCACGTGTCTCCATCTAATTGGTGCCAGCACGCTCCGTCAGTTCGTTTCTTCCGTTACGTCGTTTATGCATTATTTCTCCACCATGGTGGTCAAATGGACTCCAGATCTCTTTAGAACTCAACTTAATCCTTGTCGATTATGCTTCCTTCATCGGGCGCAATCTCAGCCGTCCGATCTGGGCTCCTCCAGATCCAACATCATACGCATGTCGAGCGCGGTTGACTTGCTCTACCGATAGTGCGCGATCAACGATGGTTTTTCTCTCACCTCAACTACCACGCATCGATCGCTGAGTGGGATCGCTACGCTCTCCTCCAAAACCTCTTACCATTCAAGGGCGCCCTGATCAATACCACCAGTTTTCCAGAGTGCGGATCCCGCCTTTGTCCTTTAGCACTTTTTTGTTTCTCCACCCACGGTTCTCTGGCTCCCAACGCGACCGAGTGCTTAAGGCTCTTCCATTTTGGCCCTGTTTTCCCAGTGATGCACGATTAGCGCTAAGTGCTAATCGCGCATCAAATCGTCTCCTTTTCCCGATCCGGGACTCCCAGGGGCTGCTTTGACCTCCTGCGCAGTCTCCATGGGCCTCTGTTAGCGCGCTTTGACCGAGGTCCTCATCGTTCTACATTTGTGGCCATTGCCACTGGTTCAAGGCGTTTTTTATCATTGTTTTGGAATTTTCAAGGATTTGTTCAACTCGATATAGTCAAGTGTTGGCATTATGTTTTTTGGTATGACTGTATGTTACAGATGTTGTACTTGATGGCAACTCCAGTGGTAAGGCTCTCAGGTTGATGAAAATTAAGAAGGACGCAGGCAATCGGTTCAGATAGTGCGCCCCCGCAGGTATACCATGCAGAAACCGCGTCCAGGGACGCCGGCCGGCCGTTCAGGGGGTGCGTCCACCCAGTGCACACATTTCAAGGCAGAGAAAAGCACGTGGGGGTTTCTTGTGTGGTATCTAGCCGACGGTTTTGTGTTTCTATGGTGTCGGCTCGTGTTATTGTTCCATGTTTTGGGGAGAAGCTTGCCTATATAAAGCAAAGGAGTTCATTTGGATTGAGCAATTGTCTTGGGTTGAATATCTTATTTGGTGAGATCTAGTCCAGATCTAAAAGGCGAATCTTCGAATGGACTGTGATCTCTATGGCGCATGAACAGATCGATAGATCTGACTGTTTGGGTTTGTTCTGAAGTCTTCATATCATTTATATCTGAAGGGTCGCAGGTTCAGTGAAGGGAAAGTGCGCCGATACGCAGTACAGTAGAGAGAGACCTGCGTGGGGACGCAGGGCGATCAAGGTTCAGGTGCGTCTCTGAAGCAGAAGGACGCAGCGCGATAGTATTTTCAGGTGCGTCTCTGTAGCGAAAGACGCGGCGCTATAGTATCCTTGGGTGCGTCCCTAAAGCAACAGAACGCAGAGCAGTCAAAGGAACAGTGCGTGGGCACGCATCGAAGCAGAAGGATATCTGCGGGTGGACGCAGAGTAGCAGAAGGTTAACAGCGTCTGGTCGCAGGCCACAGAAAGGAAAACTGCGTCTCTGTTTTAAGATGTTTTGTTGATTGAATTTCTATATTGATAAGGTGTTCTGGGTTAGTTCTGCTGTTGCTAATCTGATATATGTAGTGATCTATATCTATTATGTACTTGTTGATCATCTGATGCTTTATGAAAAGAAGTAGGGGGTTGTAGCTCCCTTCCAGGAGTAGACTGGAAAACAAGAGAGAGAGAGAGTTGCAGCTCTCTGCAGGTTGCAGCCTGCGTACTGGTAAAGGACTGCACCAGTACAAAATCATTGTAAAAGAAGTTTCTAAATTGAAAGAAGATAGAGACATATTGCAGCAGGTGGTTTTCACCCACATTGGGTTTCCACCTTACATCTTGTGTTCTTTGGTGTGACTATCTGTTTTCATGCTCATTATTTTATGGTACTGACATGCTAAAATAATTCAAAGATCAAATAAGGAAGATATATTAAATTGCTAGATAATATTGATTCACCCCCCCTCTCAGTATTATTTCCAACAATTGGTATCAGAGCAGGTCCTTCAGAGAAGCTTGATCGCTTGAAGGTAGATCGTTCATCATGAGCAACTACAAGAGAGAAGCATCAATCAGGCCACCGATTTTTGATGGGACAAACTTCAATTATTGGAAGGTAAGAGTTACTGCATATCTTCAATCTCTTGGTACAGAAGTTTGGGACATTGTAGAAACAGGCTATGCTTTTCCTTCAGCTACTCCTACAGATCCAGCTGAGAAAAAGAAGTATGAAACAAATGCAAAAGCAGTCAGTACTCTATTAGGAAGTATATCCCAAACAGAATTCATGAAGGTCATGCACTTCAAATCAGCAAAAGAGATATGGGACAAAATGATCACTAGCTATGAAGGAGATGAACAGGTAAAACAAGCTAAACTTCAAACTCTCAGGATTCAATATGAGACTCTCAAGATGTATAATGATGAAACTGTGGCTAATTATTTTCTTCGGGTAGATGAGATTGTTAATTGTATGAAAAATTTGGGTGAAGAAATAAAAGAGACTATAGTAGTTCAAAAGATTCTAAGATCATTATCCCCCAAGTTTGAATCTAAAGTATCTGCAATAGAAGAAAAGGAAAATCTCCGTGTTCTCACTATGTCTCAGCTACATGGAATTCTAACTGCTTATGAAATGAGAAAGGGAGGTCCATCAGACAGAAGGGAAGCTGCTTTTAAGGCATCAGGCAAAGAAGATTACTATGAAGCAAGCCATGTTCCAGAAGAAGAGGAAGAAGAATCAAATTTTGTCAGAAGTCTTCAAAGGGGTTCTGGAAGGTTCAGAGGTAAGCTACCTTTCAAATGCTTTGCTTGTGGAAGAGTAGGTCATTATGCTGCAAAATGTCCTTATAAGGATAAAGGAAAAGAACCTGCTAGATGGAACAAGAAACAAAGTGCAAATAAGAAAAGCTACTACACCCATGAAGATAGTGATGGCTTATCAAACAGTGATGAAGATGAACAAGGTAATAAATATAAGCTGTTAATGGCATTTGAAGATGATGATTATGAGGATGCTGTAGATGTGGATAATCTCTATGATGAAATTACTAGACTCAAGAGATGCATAGAAGAAAAGAATGTGATCATTGATACTTTGCAATTTCAAATTGATGAAAAGAAAAAACATCTTGAAAAACTAGAAGGTGAAATTGTTGGTCTCAGAAAAGAAATAGAGAAAACAAAAGCTATTAATCTTAAGTTTGTCAAAGGATCTGAAACTTTGGATGAGATTATCAATGTGCAGCGGTCTCCTCTAAACAAGACAGGTTTGGGCTATAATGGAGAAACCTCTCAAGCATCCACCTCAAAAAGTTATCTTGATGCAGCAAGAAGAAATGAGCAGAAGAACAATGAAGATAATCAGGTAAAGCAGGGACGAATTACAAACAGAAACTATCAGGGACAATCCATCTTAAGGGTGAACAAAAGCTACAACCAGCCACAGGTAAAATCTTCTCAGTTTGGTTCAAGAATAGATGAAAATAGAAATTACAATCAGTTGGCTGGTAGATTCAATAACCGCAGAAGCTTCTTCAATGGACAATGCTTTTCTTGCCATAACTTTGGTCACAAAGCAGCTCAATGTGTTGCATATAAAACAATCATGACTAGGGAAGCTCAAAAACAAAGAAGTATGACAGGGATTACAAAAAGGACCTATAACAACTTTTCGGTTCTTGAAAATGAAGTTGAATGTTCTATTTGCAATAATTTTGGTCATGAAGACTCTGAATGTAGGAGCAGGTTTCAGGAGAAAAAGGAACAAGCCACAAGCACCAAAACATGGAGAATAAAGGAACCTCAAACAGAAAGATGTGGGATAGCATTTTATGCAGAAGGACAGGAAAATCTATGGTACATTGACAGTGGATGTTCGAAACATATGACAGGTGATAAAGAAAAACTTGAATCTTATTCTACTTTAGAAAAGGGAAAGAAAGTTTCTTTTGGAAATGATACTCCTGCAACTATAAAAGGAAAAGGTATTGCTCCTTTAAAAGAAAAGGTCAAGGCTGGAAATGTTTTGTATGTTGATGGATTGAAGCATAATCTACTAAGTGTCAGCCAGATGTGTGATCAAAAAACCGAGGTTATTTTCAGATCGAATGGATGTCTTGTTCGTGATCTTGATACAGGTAAAACAGTTCTCAAAGGCAAAAGAACTCCAAATAATCTGTACATATTTGAAGAAGGACAACAACAATGCTATCTTAGCAAGGATGAAGAGCACTGGTTATGGCATCGAAGGTTGGGACATCTAAGCTTCTCACAAATAAGGAAAGCATGCAAATATCAGGCAGTTCGCGATCTTCCAGATATCAAAATTCCTGACAACACCATATGCAGATCATGTCAGTTTGGAAAACAAACCAGGACTAACTTTCCAGAGAAAGAGGGATCAGCTAGCATGCCTCTTGAGCTAGTACATACAGATACATGTGGCCCATTCAGGAAAAGAACACCTAGAGGAGAGGAATACTTGATATTATTTATTGACGATTTCTCCAGGTTTGTCTGGTTAGGACTTATGAAGCACAAAGATGAAGCATTCGAAAAATTCAAGACCTTCAAAGCTTTGGTTGAAAATGAATCAGGTCACAAAATTAAGTGCCTCAGATCCGTCAGAGGTGGGGAATTTACTTCAAATGAATTTTTCGATTTCTGTGATGAACATGGGATAAGGAGAGAATTCTCTACAGCTAGAACTCCTCAGCAAAATGGAGTTGTTGAAAGAATGAACAGAACAATCCAACAAATGGCTCGTGCATGCTTGATGAATCAGGAACTCCCGCAACTTTCTGGGGTGAAGCTGCACATGCTGCGGTTATTATTCTCAACAAGACAAATGTCCGGGTGAACAGCACTCAAACTCCTCATGAGCTCTGGAGTGGTAAAACTCCTTCGGTAAAGCACTTCAAAATCTTTGGGAGCAAATGCTATATCAAGAATACTGATGAGCAGCTTGGAAAACTTGAACCTAGAGCAGATGAAGGCATTCTTCTTGGCTATTCTCCACACAGCAAAGCATACAAATGCTACAATAAAAGACTTGGCAAAATTGTTGACAGCATTGATGTAGTGGTTGATGAGAAGGGATATATTCCTAGGCAAGTACATCATGAAGATATAGAAGAAGATGAAGGCTACCCTCAAAGACAGAATAATGAAGAAGAAGAACCCCAAGGAGAACTTCAAGAAGAACCAGAGGAGCAGACAAGAATAGAAGAGAAAACTCCATCCAGATATGTTCAGAAGAATCATCCAGAATCTCAGATTGTGGGGCAGAAAGAAGCAGGTGTACAAACAAGAAGAACAGCTGCAGAAGCCTCAAGCTATTTGGCATTACTCTCCTCTACTGAACCACAAAATGTGAAAGAAGCATGCAAAGATGAATGTTGGGTGAAAGCAATGGATGAAGAACTTGAGCAAATCGAAAAGAACAACACTTGGGAGCTGGTTCCTAGACCAAAGGATAAGAATGTTATCGGAAAAAAATGGGTCTTCAAAAATAAATTGAATGAAAATGGAGAAGTAATTAGAAACAAAGCCAGACTTGTTTGTAAAGGGTATGCGCAGCAAGAAGGAATAGACTTTGAAGAAACTTTTGCTCCTGTTGCAAGACTTGAGGCCATCCGAATGTTCCTTGCTCTCTCAAGTTTTCAAAACTTCAAAGTATTTCAAATGGACGTGAAATCAGCCTTTCTGAATGGAGACTTGGAAGAAGAAGTGTACATTGAACAGCCAGATGGGTTCATTCTTGGAAATGATCCAAATCTTGTATGCCGATTGAAAAAGGCTCTCTATGGTCTCAAACAAGCTCCAAGGGCTTGGTACTAATGGTTGGACAAATATCTTCATCAACAAGGTTTCTCAAAAGGTTCAGCAGATAGCAATCTGTATATAAAAGTTGAAAATGACAAATTGCTAATACTTGTTGTGTATGTAGATGACATTATTTTTGGCAGCAATGAAGAATCTATGAGTCAAAGCTTTGCCTCGGTCATGCAGAAAGAATTTGAAATGTCCTTGCTAGGAGAACTGACATATTTCCTTGGTTTGCAAATCCAACAAAAAGAAGGAGGAATCTTTTTATCTCAAACCAAGTATCTCAAGCAGATTTTGAAGAAATATGGCATGGAAGATGCAAAACCTGTATGTACACCCATGGTCACAGGATGTAGTCTCAGTGCAAATGATGAATCTGCAGCAGTACATCAACCAACCTACAGATCTATGATTGGAAGTTTACTATATTTGACAGGTACCCGACCAGACATCATGCATGCAGTTGGAATAGTTGGAAGATTTCAGGCAAATCCGAAGGAGACTCATCTTCAGGCAGTAAAGAGAATTTTCAAATATCTTCAAGGGACTCAAAATTATGGCTTATGGTATCCTAGAGATACAGATCTTACTCTTCATGCTTATACAGATGCAGATTGGGCCGGAAGCGTGGATGACAGGAAAAGCACAAGTGGCGGTGCGTTCTTTATGGGTTCCAGACTGGTATCTTGGTTCAGCAAGAAACAGAGTTCGATTGCCTTGTCTACAGCTGAAGCGGAATATGTTGCTGCTGCATCTTGTTGCACTCAACTCCTTTGGATGATGCAGAATTTGCAGGATTTTCAAATCACTTGTACACCACCTATCCCCATCTTATGTGATAACACAAGTGCAATCAGCATCTCAAAGAATCCGGTCATGCATTCAAAAACCAAGCACATACCAATCAAGTACCATTTTCTCCGGGAACAAGTGCTTGAACAGAAAGTCAAGTTGGAGTATGTTCCTTCCAAGGAACAAGTTGCTGGTATTCTTACCAAACCATTGCCCAGGGACACGTTTGAATACCTCAGGCAAAAGCTGGGGGTTGTTGATGCATCATCTTGTTGAACCTCTTCTTATTGGTGGTACAGGCTCAGGGGGAGCACATAATGCATTGTTGGCATTATGGAGAAGGAGATCTTGGAAATAGCTGCAATATGTCTCTATCTCTTTCATGGTGGTGCGTTGCTACAGATCCGGTTCATATTCAGGGGGAGCATGCGCTTAGGGGGAGCATACCCTTTGCTCTTGATGTCAAAGGGGGAGAATGAAGCTGAAGTTTGTAAGGTTGCCATCAAGTCCAAAGGGGGAGATTGTTGGCATTATGTTTTCTGGTATGACTGTATGTTACAGATGTTGTACTTGATGGCAACTCCAGTGGTAAGGCTCTCAGGTTGATGAAAATTAAGAAGGACGCAGGAAATCGGTTCAGATAGTGTGCCCCCGCAGGTATACCATGCAGAAACCGCGTCCAGGGACGCCGGCCGGCCGTTCAGGGGGTGCGTCCACCCAGTGCACACATTTCAAGGCAGAGAAAAGCACGTGGGGGTTTCTTGTGTGGTATCTAGCCGACGGTTTTGTGTTTCTATGGTGTCGGCTCGTGGTATTGTTCCATGTTTTGGGGAGAAGCTTGCCTATATAAAGCAAAGGAGTTCATTTGGATTGAGCAATTGTCTTGGGTTGAATATCTTATTTGGTGAGATCTAGTCCATATCTAAAAGGCGAATCTTCGAATGGACTGTGATCTCTATAGCGCATGAACAGATCGATAGATCTGACTGTTTGGGTTTGTTCTGAAGTCTTCATATCATTTATATCTGAAGGGTCGCAGGTTCAGTGAAGGGAAAGTGCACCGAGACGCAGGTACCGTAAAGGGCAAGTGCGCCGAGATGCAGTACAGTAGAGAGAGACCTGCGTGGGGACGCAGGGCGATCAAGGTTCAGGTGCGTCTCTGAAGCAGAAGGACGCGGCGCGATAGTATTTTCAGGTGCGTATCTGTAGCGAAAGACGCGGCGCTATAGTATCCTTGGGTGCGTCCCTAAAGCAACAGAACGCAGAGCAGTCAAAGGAACAGTGCGTGGGCATGCAGCGAAGCAGAAGGATATCTGCGGGTGGACGCAGAGTAGCAGAAGGTTAACAGCGTCTGGTCGCAGGCCACAGAAAGGAAAACTGCGTCTCTGTTTTAAGATGTTCTGTTGATTGAATTTCTCTATTGATAAGGTGTTCTGGGTTAGTTCTGCTGTTGCTGATCTGATATCTGTAGTGATCTATATCTGTTATGTACTTGTTGATCATCTGATGCTTTATGAAAAGATGTAGGGGGTTGTATCTCCCTTCCAGGAGTAGATTGGAAAACAAGAGAGAGAGAGAGTTGCAGCTCTCTGCAGGTTGCAGCCTGCGTACTGGTAAAGGACTGCACCAGTACAAAATCATTGTAAAAGAAGTTTCTAAATTGAAAGAAGATAGAGACATATTGCAGCAGGTGGTTTTCACCCACATTGGGTTTCCACCTTACATCTTGTGTTCTTTGGTGTGACTATCTGTTTTCATGCTCATTATTTTATGGTACTGACATGCTAAAATAATTCAAAGATCAAATAAGGAAGATATATTAAATTGCTAGATAATACTGATTCACCCCCCCTCTCAGTATTATTTCCAACAAGGTCCACGACAGTCTTTTGTGGATCCAATTCGGATCAACAACTATAGTTTCATACCACTATCCACCAACTACAGATCCAACTATGATTCATTTCCACTGACTGTAGCTAAAACAAACTGTTTCATCTATGTTGTTACTGACACTACATTGTACAATTGTATTTCTTCCACCTCTGCATATGCATTGCAACTCCCTCTTACTATTTACTGCTACTACAACTACTGCAATTGAGAAGCATCCAAAATATTGAATCAACTACCTCTGCGTTGAAACTATCTCTTAAGCATTTGAATGCTACTAGCCTCTACACTGTCCACTGAGAAATATGCATTGTTGCTGACTCTACACTGAGCCTCCAGTTATGCTGGCAACACTGCTCTGCACTCCTCATCATCTGACTGCTACTAGTCTGCAACGGTAACTTTGGAACTGATTGCACCAACTGAAATGGATCCTCTTACTACTGAATATTACGGGCCCATGTAGCAAGGGTACTTATCCATTAGGAAAAACTTGTCTAATGCAGTCCTCCTTAGACCCTGCTCATTTTTTTGTAACTCTGGGCTCTGATCTACTCATAATGTTGCTGCTACTGCTTTGTTGCAATCTCTTCACTACTTTTGCAACTACTGCAATAATGTGTTTGATCTCCCTAGATCCTAAAGTGCTAGATTCCATAGGGATGCTCCCTCTGAAGCTAAACTCCCTCTAAGTCTCAATATCCATATGGGAAATCTCTTTGCTCCCTCCTAGAAACTTGCGTTGTCCTCCTACACTAGAAATTCGAGTACATAGCTCTATGTTGGGAATTTTCTAGGTGGAATTTCACCTACATACTGCAACTGGGAAATTCACACTACCCATGTCACTGCAACTGGCTCTACAACTGTCTCACATGTACTGACTACAATTACCTTTGTTACTATCTATCTGACTGCAACCTACTAACAATGAATCCTACTACTATGATATTGTGGGCTCCCATAGCAAAGGTGATGATCATGTTGTAACAACTAGAATTGATCTAACTAAACTCCTTATTGCTTATGCATGGGATCCTACTCATCTGGCACACTGGAATCTCATACTCCACCTATACCTAGATCTGGTGCCCCACTACCTCCTTTCAAGCCTTGTCCCTGACTGATACCCTTCTTTGCTTTGCAACTCGCACTAGACATATCTATAAGAGACCTACCCTAGGGTCTGCTAACAGATCTACTTTCTTATTAAAATAAATGCGATCAGAGGCGATAACTTACTTACATGGGTTTTAAACAAATACAATTCTATCATTTTATTCTAATCAGCATAATTTAAGGTGACTAATTCATTCTGATAAAATTTACAAAAGTAGTCTATGGGGAATACCTATATCGGTGGTTGATGGAGATACCTTTGTCCTGTTGCTCCTGCTGAACGCTCCTCTTGACGGACCCAACTAGATTTACCTCCCAGCCAACTAGGAAATAATTACTAGCCCTAGGAAACCTCCATAGGTTCCCTAGCCCTCCGAGCCCAAGTCCAACCAGATGTAGCGTGTGTGTCAAAGATGAATGATCCAAACCAAGATGAACAATATTTGCCTCCTCTCAACAACCCAAGAAACCTCCATAGGTTCCTAAGGTCTCCAAAATCACAACAAATCCTAAAATCACAACCAACCCCAAAATCATAAGCAAGACCCCACATCCCCCTTTTCTCCCTTCCCCCTTCCCTTTTTATACCCTCCCTCTCTTCTCCATCTCACCCACCTCTCATTAATATCATTAACTTCTCATCCATCCTTACAGTTGACTTATCTTCTCCCAAGTAAAGATGGGAGTACATTTGGAAATATGACATGAAGGACCATGTCTTCTTCCAAGTAAATCTAAAAGTACATTTGGGAATGTGAGATATATATATATATATATATATATATATATATATATATATATATATATATATTGATAATTAAATGGAGAGGACTATGCCTTCTCCCAAGTAAATGTGAGGGTACATTGGGGAATGTGAGATGTAATTACATGGAGAGGACCATGTCTTCTCCTTAGTAAATGTGAGGGTACATTGGCTAATGTGAAATGAATATATATATTGATAATGAGATGGAGAGGACTATGTCTTCTCCCAAGTAAATGTGAGGGTACATTGGGGAATGTGAGATGTAATTACATGGAGAGGACCATGTCTTCTCCTTAGTAAATGTGAGGGTACATTGGTTAATGTGAAATGAATATATATATATTGATAATGAGTTGGAGAGGACTATGTCTTCTCCCAAGTAAATGTGAGGGTACACTGGGGAATTTGAATAATGGAAATCATGAATTTTATATTAGACCAATATTTCTTAATATTTTCAAATAATGTAAACATTAACAAAATTTGTAAGATAAGATTTAGGTGGGGCATTACATACACCCCTCCTTCAGAAAACTTTGTCCCAAAGTTAGAATGAAAAGATGCAAGGAGTTTGAAAGCATATCAACCAGAGTGAGTTATAGCAATAAAATCTGATAAGTCGGACAGTGACATTTCTTCCCATCAAGAGTCTCCAACTGATCTATATCCTCCTATCCACCCTAGCCTACTTCTGTTCACACCTTATCCGTCCTTTGATGCTTTATCAGTGGCAACAGCCATACTAACCACTGATAAAACCGACATGGTGGAAGCGTCGAATACATCGACCTAACTTCCCCAACAGACAACTGGAAATCGTCATCACACGTCCAGGGGAGCATGTCCACTACTGCCCTCCCATGATTCCAGGTTTCAGAGGATACACGGTGGGAAATTCCTCCACCCCTCCTTCAAAACTAGGGTCAACGCCCTAACATGGACCACACTACAGAGCTGGTTGGACTTGTCATCGAATAATCCAGTCAAGTAGTCTTTGCCACCTGTCATTTGCATTTTACTCATGTCATAAGAGTGCATATCAAGTAGATACCAAATGTAATAGAACAATGTGCATTATACCTTCCCCATGAGATGTCTCGACCTTCCCTCAATGGAAGAGTAGCTCTCGGCTATCATATAGTTCTTCCCCCTGCGAGTTAGCTCTCATTCATGCATTTATATAACAACAAGACGTATAATCATCACACTATTAAGTCTAGTATCCACATGTCAATTTTGTAGTTCATACTGGAAACAATCATAATTTCACTACGTCATTCATTAGATAAATCATATCCACTTAAGCCATACATGAAACAACAATAGCTCTGATAAGTCATGTACTAGATAAATCATCACCAAGTAATTCATACATCAAATGTTTCCATCATCAAAATCAAACCTAAGTAGTTTCACATGTTCAACCAAATGCATCAATATTACACAATGTTCATAAATAAATAACATGGAACTGCAACATAGAACCTTAACATAGGTAGTTGTCTAAGTCAAAATGGGCATCACAGATGCTCATGTGACAACCTTGTGGAACCCCTTGATAATAATTAGAGTTGAAACAGATTCACTGTCCCCATGGAAAATAGCATTTGAACCCGGATATGCTATAAGGTGGTACCAAAACCAAACTATTGGCAAGCAACTGATTAGTGCACTATCAATTCTACTAGAAGGCACTAGTATAAATACCTTAGTCTCACTCTTCCAATTTGCTGGCTTTTCATCTTCCAAACCAATTAGTTAACTTGAAAATAAAAGACTCAAAACTTAAAAAATTGTTTCCCTTAGGATTTTCATACTTTATTTTTATTTTTTTTAAATTGAGAGAAATGTCCTCTAAATGTCAAAGGTTTTATATATTTAATCATTGTTTACTAGTACTAAAACAATTTCATGATATATATTGCAGCTCACAATATGACCAGACAAATGAGAAATAATTAAACGAATGGAATAATTGTCTTTTCCCTGTTGCTATTAGTATTTCCCCTCTAAATGGCACTGCATTTCTAAAGATTCCTACTCCTTTCACAAGTGGCCGGTGAACACAAAAGTTACAAAGAAAGTTGAGGGTCCTTTTTATCCAAAACTAGAGACATATTATTTTTCACGGCATTTTTATTCAACACTAGAATAAGGGAAAAAGTGTATCCTAATATTTTCACTAGTCTTTTAATGACTAAATAAGCTTCCATTCTAAAATCCCAAATTCTCTACAAATTGATCTTCTCATTTAATTTAAGATCATTAAAAAAACTATCACAATAAGCCTTACACAAGTCCATGGTATTCAATATATGTTTTTACTAGATAATTCCACCACCCATAGAATAATCATTAACGTGACATGTAGGATATTTCATCACATCCTAATATGAATTCTCGTGCTTCATAGTTGTTTACTTCTCAGACTCGAGAATTGTTATTACGACTTCATGAAGAATGATAGATATACTATCTAAAATATAATCCTACTATCCGAATGGAAAATCTACTATATCTTAAATAAGAATAATAATAATCTACTATCAACAGAATTAAAAGCCACCCTCGTATGTAAAATAGAACTGACTCCCTTTTTTTTTATTGGGACACATTTTGGGTATAAATTGTTGGCTCCATTGTAAAGCTATATATGGATGCTAATGGTTCTTGCTATGCATGTTGAGGAAAAGGGGTCAGATCAGGTGAAAGTTTGGGAAACTTTTGATAGATAACTCTGCAACCTATCACCTAAGCTAAAGGAAGTCCATGTTATGCATTGCAACACTGACCTTGGGGCATGCTTCTCGAAACAATTTAAAAAAAAAATCCTATGAAGAATGTGGTCACATCTTGCACTTGACATGTGGAACGTAAGGCAGGATTGTACAATCCATCATATAGGAATCACACCACTAGGGTAGGTATGAAACCTACACAAAGACTCTTGTAAACAAGTATGTTCTTCATCATGGCAGTCTCACATTTTCCAACAATTTGTAGTTCCCAAGGCAGTTTGCGAATCCTAACACATAAGTTCTAAGGTCCTTGGTCAAGAAAGGCTAAAATTGATTAGCAATATATCTCCTTCCCAAGCTAAAAGGAATTTTTTTTAGAAATGATGATCCAAAAGGAAGTTATATTTGTTCAAAGGGGGGCATCCTCCTTTTGTGGCACATGTGACCTTCTAAGAGGCTTTTGCGGGTCAAATATTGGTCAAATGGGACAAGTGAGCAGTCAAAATTCATCTACAATTTTTTTACAAGAACCCATGTTCTGAAATATTCATATCAACAAGGGCGGTAGAGTTTTATGCTTGTGGTTATTTTTCTAGGGGGCCAGCCACACATGTGGAGACTAGGAGAGCCTTCCAAGCCAAGTCAAAAGAACTTTTTGACCAAGATAAGTTTGGAAAGTCAAGCAAAGTCAATTTCTTCAAAGTAAACAACAAGTTACCCGAGAAAAGGGAAGAAAGCATCTTATTTCAAGCAAAGGGGCCAAGTAAAACTTCTAAAGAGAGACATTGGAGCCTTGTCGAGCAAGTTGTGAAAAGTTTACAAGCAAGTTAATCATTGGACCTCTACTAGCCATTGGGAGGACTCCAAGGTTAATTTAGAAGAGCATTGAGCCAATTGAGAAGGTCCTTGATGATTCCAAGCACACCTAATTTTACCTCGAGTCAAATCAAGTAAAGATCTAAGAGAAAGTTGTGGTTATGAAAAATCAAGCCTCGTTAGTTGTATTTTTGCCCCCATTTGTTGTGATATCTCACCTCTTTAGAGGGTTTTGAGCAATGTAGAAGACAAATCTAATTGTTGATTAGTCTTCAAGTAATTTATGGATCACAAATTAGCCAATTTGGAAGCAAAAGGAGGACAGATATTGAAAGTCTCATCTATGAATATAGAGCTCTCCTTCCTTAGCAAATCATGATGTGAAAATGTGAGATCATTAATGAAATAATAAGAAATTCTTTGATGCAACACCTTGCATACAATTTGTGGATTGGTTTTTCTATTCTCTTTTCTTGGCTCTTGTAAAGATCTTGTGCTTTCATAAGATATTTTTCAGGTTTTTATCTAAATTACACAATGTTATTGGATTGATCCATTGAGGGACTACATAAGCACATGGACAAGAAAGGTTAGGGCATTACGCCTCACCTTCTTCTTATTGGACTATGGTTATCAAAATCTGAGTTTTGGACAAACTGTTATCAAGGATTCCTACTTAAAAGATTATCTCTCTCCTAGCTCTATAGTTGATCCATTGGCCAGAGGCATTCCAAAGGGAATTGAACCTAGTTGAATTTGGGCACCAATGAAAGTCTTAGACAAGCACTCCAAATTCACAAGTCCAAATAATTAGGGGCTAATTTAGGGAGGGTTGTGATCACAATCCGACAACGGAAAAGGTAATTAGAGGGGCACAAGGTAAGTCTCATCTTCACCTCATAAAATTTCAAAATTCAAGATCTTTTACAATTACTTGTATATTATTATTTGAAAATAAAAATCAGAAAACACAAAACAAAAAGTATTTTACTAGCTTTAGCTTAAGTTTTCATCATTTAGCTAGTTTTGGCACTTAGGTTTCATTTCAAAGGTTTTATCTAATTGGCCCCAAAAAGATATAGTGTGTACAGGGAGAGCTAATTTCACATTGTTATCCAATGGTTTTGCAGGTCTATAACAACAAATTACAACCACCATTTCACATGGTAAATGAAGTCCTTTCAAGGGGATTTTCATTTAAAGGTATATCTCTTCAATCCTCTTCATTTTCTTCACTTCTAGAAGTCTAGCAATCATTATTTGAAGTGAATGATCAATCCAAAGCTTTCAAGGATAAAACAATATGCATAAATAAAAATCAGGAATTGACCCTAGTGGGGATTTAACCCCTAAAACTGAGTAGTAAATTTAAGATTTGAATCTCTTTACATGCTCAATCTTTCGAAGTGTTAGTGGGCTCATTGGATTCATATTTCACAATATTAACACTTCCAACCCATAGCCATGAGTTTCTTCTATGAAGGAGTCTGGGAGTCAAACGGTGGTTTCTTCAAATGTGATGACTGAATGCTGTTCTGATGCCTTTCTCAAAACTATTTCATCAGAAATTTTTGTGGTATTATGTAACTTGATCCATGGGAACTTTGCTGGGCCAAGGATGCATGAGGTGTTTGATTTTCATCTTCTTGATTTGAGGATGAATGCTGGAACTTATGGAAACTCACCAGAGCTTTTTGCTTCAGATATGCGACAGTTATGGGGAAAGGTACAGAACATAGGTCAAGAGATGGTTCTTCTGGCAGATAAGCTCTCCGAGCTTTCTTAGAATATTTACCAAAAAGAGGTGGTAACATTGCTTGAGAAAGAAGCTGCTGAAAGTTCTGAGCCTACTGGGGAAAGGACAACCATAGACACAAAATTACCATATCAAGATGAGCAGCCTGAGCAGATAAGTGAGAAAAATAAAAGCAGAAGACAAGAAGGTGCAGCTGTTCAGATCCCTGGAGTTGAAAATTGCAATCAATATATGTTTTTAAGAAATCCGATGGGTGAAGTCTAGAAGGAGTGAGCTCTCTAATAACAGCACTGCAGAAAATGAAGTGGGTACTGATATTTTTTTTTATTTTTTATTTTGCCATTCCAGATTAACCAAACTTGAGGGAGAGGAAGGGCGTTTTAGTTCTGATAACTCATTACAGAACTTATTCCTGGGCATAATCTTTGCTTCTAGGCTTTTTCTTGGGGCACTTTGCTAGTTCTTCTAGATTTTGAGCAAGCATCCAGAGGTAAAAGATAAGATATTAATGGAACTTTCTGAGGTCATGGACTCATCAGATCGACTGCTTTGACGCGAATTGAAATGCCAAATCTGCGATGTATGCAGAAGGAAACCCGCCAGAGGCGCGGTAGCAGAAAGCCCAGAAAATCTAAAAGGAGAGGACAAGGAATGACCTTGGCCCTGTAAGGTCTGAGGCGTAACTCTTTTGATTAAGCCTTTTGTTAAATAGTTTTTGATCTTCAATATAATGAAAGCAAGAGACGGATATTTATACCTGATTTTGATAAAGATGTCTCAAGCTGCACAAGACAGGGCTAGAAAATGATGGGACAAATTGTTGGTTTGGCTGATACGGAAAGATGGTAATGCCATTGGAATTTCAGTTGGATATTTAGGGAAGCTTGGATATCTTATGACCGCTGAGATACTTACAGTGAAGAGTTACTAAATTATGCTTATTGTTTTCAATGTGAGTGAAATGAAGGGAGTTAGTTTTCAAAAACATGTAGGATTTCCACCACTAGCTAAG
Organism: Pinus tabuliformis; assembly: GCA_031772625.1. Lineage (NCBI taxonomy): Eukaryota > Viridiplantae > Streptophyta > Pinopsida > Pinales > Pinaceae > Pinus > Pinus tabuliformis. The sequence continues at coordinate 17,321,766 of CM062818.1, read as the reverse complement.
TACTAAATTATATGCATACAAAATGGGCTTTCTCATATGGGCTGCTCTAGCTACAGGCAGGTGGAATTCACTACGACTAGCCCGTGTTTGATTCTCAGCGCATTCATGCCCAGAAATGAGCTGTGGAGACTTGTTGAAAGTATAAATTGTAGGTTTAGAGGGCCTTGGGTCCAGATTTTGAACCAAGGCTCTGATACCATATGTAAGAGACCTACCCTAGGGTCTGCTAACAGATCTACTTTCTTATTAAATTAAATGTGATAAGAGGCGATAACTTACTTACATGGCTTTTAAACAAATACAATTCTATCATTTTATTCTAATCAGCATAATTTCAGGTGAATATTTCATTATGATAAAATTTACAAAAGTAGTCTATGGGGAATACTTGTACCGGTGGTTGATGGAGATACCTTTGTCTTGTTGCTCCTGCTAAATGCTCCTCTTGATGGACCCAACTGGATTTACCTCCCAGCCAACCAGGAAATAATTCCTAGCCCTAAGAAACCTCCACAAGTTCCCTAGCCCTCCGAGTCCAAGTCCAACCAGATGTAGTGTGTGTATCAAAGATTAATGATCTAGACCAAGATGAACAATATTTCCCTCCTCTCAACAACCCAAGAAACCTCCACAGGTTCCTAAGGTCTTCAAAATCACAACAATTCTAAAATCACAACCAACCCCAAAATCATAAGCAAGACCCCACATCCCCCTTTTCTCCCTTCCCCCTTCCCTTTTTATACCCTCCCTCTCTTCTCCATCTCACCCACCACTCATTAATATCATTAACTTCTCATCCATCCTTACAGTTCACTTATCTTCTCCCAAGTAAAGTTGGGAGTACATTTGGAAATGTGACATGAATATAAAATTGGGAAATCAATGGGAGAGGACCATGTATTCTCCCAAGTAAATCTGAAAGTACAATTGGGATGTGAGATGAATATAGATATATATATATATATATATATATATATATATATATATATATATATATATATATATATATATATATATATATATATATATATATATTGATAATGAGATGGAGAGGACTATGTCTTCTCCCAAGTAAATGTGAGGGTACATTGGGGAATGTGAGATGTAATTACATGGAGAGGACCATGTCTTCTCCTTAGTAAATGTGAGGGTACATTGTGTAGGAATTTACAGGGTAAGTTCCTCAGACAGAACACCAAAGGACACCGCTCACAAACAGATCACAGATGAATACACCAGTATTTTGACATGGTTAAAACCCTCAAAGAGGGAAACAGTCCACGGCCTGAGCCAACGCGGCCACTTCAGGAAATTTATTAATAAAAGAATGAAAATTTACATAAGCTTCTCTCATGAACGGTTAACCTACAAATGACCCTCCATGCTCTTTAAATAGAGATCATGGACCAATCGGGTGTTAAGCCACGGATCAAGTGTCGGTAATACCGTGGCGAGAATGAACCGTCAGATCACTACATATCGTGACTGTCGGATTGTAAGTTAAAAAATGTACATAGTAAAGAAACACACTTTACCTAACTCTATACTAGACCAAGTTGTACTTAACTATTTCCCATGTGTCGGAATATCCTAACATCCCCCCTTAAGAAAAACTTGGGATAGGATTGAAGGATTTACAAATATGACACAATAGGAGAAGGAAGGAGGCACTAGAGCCTATCCCCCCTTAGTGACAACTTCCTAAACTCCAACCATAAATCGAAGTTTAGTGAACTTCGCCTCTGTGAGAGCCTTTGTAAAGATGTCTGCAACTTGATCATCTATTGAACAATATTGCACTTCAAGAACATGGTCATGAATGAGCTTTCCTATGAAGTGCATGTGCAGTTCAATGTGTTTGTTGCGCTGATGTTGGACTGGATCTTTGCATAGTTGAATGGCACTTTGATTATCACACCAAAGTGTAGTCGGATGCTGCTGCTGAAAGCCAAACTCTGACAGGATCTAATGAAGCCACAAGGCTTCCTTACTAGCTTCTACGGCACCATGATACTCTGCTTTTGCTGAAGAAAGAGAAATGGCACCTTGTTTCTTGCAAGCCCATGTAATAGGTCCTGAACCAAGAGTGAACACATAACCTGCAGTAGACTTCCGATCATCAGGGTCACCAGCCCAATCGGAATCAGTGAAACCAACCAATAGAGGAGATGCTTCGGCACTGTAATGAATCCCAAACTGAACTGTACCTCGAACATAACGAAGTATTCTTTTAGCTGCTTTCCAATGACTTTCACGTGGGTTTTGCATAAACCGAGCAACAAGGCCAACAACAAAGGAAAGGTCAGGATGAGTATGGGTTAGATATAAAAGTTTTCCTACAAGTTGACGGTATAAGGTAGCATCAACTTCAGGAGAAGTACAAGTGACTGAAATTTTGACTCCAGACTGAAAGGGAGAAGGGGCTGGCTTACAATCTTCCATGTGAAAATGGCGTTGAATATCACAAGCATACTTGGATTGGGAAAGGGAAATACCTTCCTTGGATTGCAAGACTTGAAGACCAAGAAAATAATGTAAGTGTCCTAAGTCTATCATTTTAAACTTCCTTTTAAGGCTAGAATTCACATGGTTTATAAGGTTGGGATCACTACCAGTCAGGATAAGGTCATCAACATAGAGAACAAGAATGATAAGAGACTTGCCCACTTTCTTGGTGTAGACAGTATTGTCAGAATGACACCTAGAAAAGCCATTTTCTAAAAGAAAGTTATCCATTTTGGCATACCAAGCTCGAGGAGCTTGCTTGAGACCATAAAGGGATTTCTTAAGCCGACATACAAGGCTGGAGTCTGTTTGTATAAAGCCAATAGGTTGTTCCATATAGATTTATTCATGCAAGTCCCCATGCAAGAAGGCGGATTTAACATCCATTTGATGGACTTCCCATTTGAAATAGGCAGCAAGGGAAAGAACAAGGAGGATAGAGTTCATTTTGGCAACAGGGGAGAAGGTTTCAGTATAGTCAATGCCTTCAACTTGTGAAAAACACTTAGCAACAAGACGAGCTTTATGTTTATCAACTTTCCCATCTGGTCCATAGTTGGTTCTGTAAACCCATTTGCATCTAACAAGTTTTCGTCCCTTTGGTAGAGGAAAAAGATCCCATGTATCATTTGCCAATAATGAATGATATTCTTCATTCATACCTGCTTCCCAATCTGGATGGCTTGAAGGTTCTGCAAAGGTGGCAGGATCATAATTCACTGAAGCTTGAGCCAATAAAGAAGAGGCTCTCTCGAACTGAGAACGTGTACGTCACTGATCTGTAGGATCACCAACAAGATCACCTGTTGCATCCCGAGTAGCACGGACCCATTTTGGAAGCTGAGGAGCTGAAGGAGGATCCTGAGAAGGTGGGGGAGGATTTTCATCCTCGCTTTCATCATCTAAAGAAGAAATATTTTCAAAATTAGAAGAGATAGGGAGAGGTGGCACATCCGCCAAACTAGGCTCGCAGGCCGATATATTTTCAGCAAACTTTACATCTCTTCTAATGATAACATTTTTGGACTTAAGTGGAATAAGTCTATATCCTTTGACATCTTCAGGATATCCAACAAAAATACATTTTTCACTCGTAGGTTCTAAAGCTTTATGTTTCTCATCTGGAATATGGGCACATGCTTCACTTCCAAAAACACGAAAGTGACTTACATCTGGTTTAATTGAGCTCCATGCTTCTTCTGGAGTGATATTCTTTAAAACCTTAGTAGGAGTGTGATTTATTATGTAATTTGCACAGTTAATTTCTTCTATCCAATAATTAAGACTAAGTCCTTTAGATTGAAGCATACAATTAGCCATTTCCTTTAAGGTGCGATTCTTCCTTTCAGCGACACCATTTTGTTGTGGAGTATATGGAACAGTATGTTGCATTTGAATTCCATTCTCAGTGCAAAAGTTGATGAATGTGTTTTTAACATATTCTCCGCCATTATCAGATCTTAGCTTAAGAATTTGATGTCCAGATTGTTTTTCAACAAAGGCCTTAAAGGCCAAGAACATGTTAAATACTTCACTCTTGAGTTTTAAAAAGTATACCCAAGTGCGTCTGGAGAAATCATCAATGAAAGTTAAGAAATACTTGTAGCCAGAGAATGAAGCAACTGGAAGTGGACCACATAAATCACTATGCACAAGTTGTAAAGGGGCTGAGGCGTGCCAAGACGCACGTTTTTCAAAACTGTCCCGATGATGTTTTTTGAGTACACATCCGGAACAAACACCATCTCTGCAAGATACCATTGGAAGACCTGTCACCATATTTTCTTTACATAGATTCTGAAGAGAGCGATAGTTTAAGTGACCAAATCGCTCATGCCAATTTTTTCTCACTTCATCATTATGAGCAACAAATACTGAGGGAAGATTTGATGACCCAAAGTTGTGAAACCTATACAACCTTGTAGAATCATCAGCAATGCCAGTAGCTAAAATCTATCTAGGATATCTTAGGTCCTTAATTACAACATCGTGAGGTGAAAATTCAACGATTTTACCTTCACCTGAATGAGTTATCTGATATACAGATAGAAGGTTGCAGGATAAGGTTGGAACACATAATACATCATTAAATTGACCATTTTTTATATGAACAGTTCTAGTCCCTACAACACTAAGAGATCTATCATCACCACCATATATATTTTTGGTGTTACAATCATTTAAAGAAGAAAACATGGCTTTGTTTTTGGCCATGTGATAAGAAGTTCCAAAATCAATGAGCCACTCATGAGAATGAGAAGAAGAAGATACATTTAGTGCATAGCCAGACCGAGATGCTTGACAACCACATGCAGAAAGTTCCATTCTTGAAGATGAAGTTGAAGTTGAAGAGTGCTCCAAATGGATGTTATGCTTCTTCATTGTTGCTTCCAAGGCTTCCATCTTCTTAAAGTATTTGGATTCTAAGTGGCCATCTCGATTACAAAAGTTGCAATGTCTATCTGTCTTCTTCCCTTTGTTTTTATTTGTCTTATCATTTTGTTGAAATGATTTTTCATTTTGAGGCTGAAATTGCTTAGGACCCTTGTTTGGTTTAGGACCATTCTTTTTAGGATACAACTTCTTAGGATTCTTTGGATTTGGTTGCTGCTGGGCGGCTAAAGCTTTCTTAGAAGAGTTTCCAAGATGAAGAAAACCAAGGTGTAAGAGTTTTTCTTGTTCTCTTATTAAAGAATCACAAGAGGAATCAAAGGAAGGGGACTTGTAGGCTTTGTTAACACCCAGGTTGTTCCCTATGACTCCCAAGGGAATACGGCCGGGGTAACCACTAACCAATATTTGGGTTACAGTTCCTAGCCTAACTGCAACCAGAGAGGGCTCTCTCTTTATGATTTATCTTTGTTGTAGTTGTGTTTTAGGCTAGCTATGATGCTCAGGTTTTGTTTATGTTTTGGTTGAAGGATTTCTTTCAGGTCTTATGATGTAATAATTCGATTTTGAGCTTCCATTGGGCAATGGAGTCTAGATGCTGTGAGATTATCTCATATGTTGAGTAGTGTTCTAACTTCAAGGCCTATTGTGTATTTAACAGACAAGTTTAAATTTAAGCAATGATATGTGCCAACCAGCAGAAATCTGTTAAGAATTTTCTGTTATGGTGGTGAGATGAAATGAACGCAGAGCACAGGAGCAAGGTATGAATTCCTGTAACAGTGGTCAACGTGAAAGATGTGTTCTGAAAGTGCAGCAGCTTAAGAATCACACTTTATATAGATTACACCTGAAGAAAACGTTTATAAACAACACAGACTGAACTCAGGGTGCTCAGTGAGCAAATCCTGGGAGTTATTCTTTTTCTCTGTTGCTTAATATTGGAAATCAGATAGCATATATGGATTTATAACAAAACAAACTAAACATGGAGAGAGTTACAGAGACTTATTGCATGGTAAGATACGCAGGGATCCAGCAGTCATGAACAGGCACAGAACATCTTCAACACATCAAGCATCCACGAAATTCCATTGCTTCCTTTATTAACTTTCAGAAAACAATTACAACATAAGAGACTCTTCAGGAGAAATTCACAACAACCCTTGCTATCTCATGCAAAGGGGTTTATATAGGAATATGTATACAAAATATCTCAGGTATTGAGTCATCTGAGAGAGAGAAAATATCTTCAGTAGTGTTCAGAAAGTAGGCAAGAAGTTATTACAATGTTAAATGCAGCGTAAATGCCCTTCATGTCTGTCAGAGGATTGTTTTGACTTTTAAGAGTCACTGAGTCGGTTACATTACTCTGTGTTGATTCTGGAGATACGCATTTACTTTTGGCTGCGTAGTGCGTTCTCGGGTTTGCCAGCTGTGGTTCTCTTTTTCTACTTTGTTGGCCTCTACATCCGCTGAGTTGGCTCAGCTCTGATCTGTGATGCCTGCTGACTTTGTTGACTTCTCTTTTCATCAAAATTTGTAGGAAAAACAGAAGTTGGTGCCTGAGTTACTGTTTACAATATTCTCTGGATTGCATCTGTCCACCATTCCTGTGTAGGGAGCTGGTGCCTGAGGATGGCCTCCATTGTCTCTTCTGCTTCAGTATATTTGAAAAAATTTGGGGCCACATCAAATAAGTGATTGATTTCATTCATTATATAAAATAGATTTTCTATCTTGCCATAGAAAATCTGCCCTGTAATAGGCCCTGTGTCTTCTGAAGTGCTGGCCTTCTCATTGACCTGTGCTGTGGCAAAAACATTCACTCTTTTAGCATACTGTTCATGGGTGAATAATTTCCCTCCGCTGTTCAGCAAGCTAGGGAGTCCTCTATTCTGCAATACCTGGAATCTCTCCATGAACCTGTTTACCTCTATTTGCATATCCTGGGTTCTTCTGTCCAATGTCTGTACCAGATTTCTAAGAGTAAGAACCCTCTTGATCATTTGAATAGTTTCAGTTCTATTTGCAATTCCCATGGTGGCCAATTGAGAACTTGTTTTGTGATTGAGCACATTGATCATTCTTGTAGCAATTTCAGGCATATTTCCCAATAAGGCCCTTGATGTTCTGATTTCTCTCTGTGCCTTTGGAATGAGCTCTAGTTGCTCATGGATTGTCTCGATGTATGGCCATTGGCTGTTGATAGATTTACCAATATTGGACCACATCATTGCTCTGATCTCAGCTATGATTTTATCTAGCTTGAGCTCATTCTCACGCTCCTTGATTTTGTCTTTAAGGGCTTTGATTTCCCTGACCTTCTCTCCCACTTCTCTTTTTTTCTTATCATGCCTTTCATTTACCTTGGCCAGCTGTTCCTTAGTTTCATTCAGCTCTGTCATCTGGGCTTCCAAAACTTGTATTTCATTCTTTAGCTTTTGCATGTCTAGGCTCTGATCTGTGCTGATGGGTGCTGCTGAAGTAGATGTGGCTGGTTGTTCAGCCTGCTGAAGTGGAGGCACAGTAGTAGGAATAGTCTCATCCAGATTGATAACTTGTGGAGAGGGCTGAGATGTCTGCCCTTCTAGTGCTTGTTTTGATGATGCTTGTAGAGGTGCTTGTGCAGCTTCATATTGCCCCAATTTTTCTTGTGCCTTCCAAAGCTCTTTGTAAATGGAAATTAGCAGGGCAGTAGAATCCTGCTCATACCTTTGCTTTGCTACCTCATCAGTCTGTGGATGGATAGTGGCTGGAATTTTGATCTTCTTTCTTAGTGCAGCCATGTCAGCATCTCTAAGTTTCAGGATCTCTTGTATCCCTTTGATGTCATTGGGATTGTGCCCAATTTCTACAATGATTTCCTCCAGGGTTCTTATCCTGTTGTCTTTGGCCTGAGAAGAGGCCATCTCTAGCTCTAGCTGGGAAGCTGTGGCATTCAGACTGCTTGTTAATTTGTAATTGTCCAAAGTCTTGTCGGCCAATGAAGCATACACCATTTCTCCAGTTTGCTTATGCAGCTCAATTTTGTCCATAGGGTGTATATCTTTGGCAAGGACCTCTAGGTTGGTCCTAAGATAGTCAGCAGTAGATTCTGGCCGGAGTGCCGTGGGCATAAAGTGACTCATTGTCAATTTTCATTCACTTACATCAAAAGCAAACATAAGTCTCTGCTGATTGGAAGGAGCCATGTTTAGCAGGTGATTGTACAATTGTACCTTGATAGGATCACTTCTCCTCTTGATGTCTATAAACTGCTGCTTGATGCTTACTTGTCCTTCTTTCTGCTGGCTAGAGGAGCTGACCTCCCCTCCCATGGTCCTGTCTTGTTCCTGTTGGAAGGAACTTGCTGAAGTTTCTCTGCTGGGTGGGCCCATGCCCAATGCCTCTCTTATTGCTATATCATCCTCTGGAAAATCATTGAGTCTCTGCCTTTTCTCTCCTTGATCCATCGAGGATGTCAGGGGAGTCTCTCTGTCCCTTTTTCTAAAGACAAATGTATCCTCCTTTTGAGGGGTTTGGAGGACCGAGGCATCAAAGGTGGTGTCTTGTCCTGTAGGCACTGTTCTTTCAGTGGTCTGAGGAGTCTCCACTGTTTTCTTTTGCTGGGCAGACTGCTCCTGCCCTTGTTCTTTTTGATGTTGTTGCTCTTGCTGTCCTGATTCTTCTTGCTGCCCTTGCTGCAGCCCTTCTGCTTGCTGCTGTTGTTTTTGTTGCTGTTCCTGCTGTTGCTCCTGCTCCATCTCTTTCTCTGCCTCCATCTCCTTTTCTTTTCCCTTCTCTGATATCTTTCCAGCAACTCTTGTAGTCTGCTGTGGGGTGGTTGAAGAGGAGGCTGCTGCTCCAATTTGTGTGCCTGGAAGTGAAGGGACCTGTGAATAAAACTCAAGGTCAGCCATCTTCTTTTGGTTGTTTAGAGCTCTTTGATTAAGCTCTTCTTGTGTAACAACTTCTTCCAGAGTGCCTCTCTTCCATTTGCTTTGGTTGGCATGTTTTTCTATGTGAGGAAGGCTGCAATGATCATAGGCAGATAGTTTGTATTTCAGCCTTCTCATGGTTATGAAGTTGTTAGGGTCATAAGGTTTCCATAGGAAGCTGTATTTGAGACCCAACCCCCCAAGTATTCTATCTGCTTCTTTCCACCCTTCATCCCTTTCATTATAGAGGAAATGGCCAAGTTGACTTTTGACCTTTAGCTGTGCCTTTTTACCTCTGCCTGAGAAGTGGAACATATCCACAAAGCCAAACTGTCTGAAGTATTCTAAAGCAAATAGCCTCATAGGCACATATCTGGGTAATCTAAATGGAGGCACCTCACACCCATACATTCTAATGACGGTGTGGTGTTGGTAGAAGTACCAATCCCCAATACTGTATGCTTTTGATAGCTGAAGGAGTCTTTTCATCTCATCTGTCAATCTGGGAGGAGGTGAACCCAACAGTAGAGTCAAGGCTGGATGGATGAAAAGATCAATAAACTCGCAGTAAGTGTATCGAGAGCAGCTTACTATGTGAAAAACGGATGTCCAATACACTACTGATCTCAGATTGCCCTGTGCATCTACTCTCTTCTTTGGGAAGGAGAACTTATCATGCTGGAAGTAAAGGAGCAGATGATATAGGTAAGAGGTGTATCTAAACACCCTTTCTCTTGACAAATTCATCAACTGATCATGCATCTTGTCTGATATGTATGTGGCATAATCATAGGGGATTGGCTTCTTTCCTGGGGAAAACATAAGCATCATTTGTATAACTGTTTCATCCACATGTTCTATTGAATCATATCCCAGGATGGGACTGATCATGTCAACCAGGTCTAGGCCCAATTGGTTGAGGTAAACACAGTTGATAGGAGGAATTTGTAGAGTGTCAGCCTTGATGAACAGCTGGTTGATCTTAGTAATTTGGGCCTCTGTGGTTCTGGCTCCCTGTACTATTAAATCAGCTAAAGACAGAGGGACCAACTTTTGATCTGTGTTGAACTGCAGCATCTCCTTGATGGCTTCAGGGGTAATGAGGAACAGAATTGAGCCTGAAGAGTCCAGCACTGCCCTCTGGGATGCATCATAGTGGTCAGCAACTAAGTAGACAAACTCAGGGCATTGATTAACCTGAGGAAGCTTGAATATTGGGAGAAATGAATCCCAAATTCCCAGGATGTCTGTCCCCCTCTCATGTTTGATCTTTATTTCATTTAGGATTTGCAAATGGAACCTGCTTCTGCTCAACATCTCCTCTGTTATCTTGTAGTCCAAGTCTGCTAATGCTCTGGTGTCCAATGTTCTATTAGGGACATTCAGGGGAGCCACATTGAGGGCTATAGGAGCTACAGGGGGGTCCATGACTCTTCTTGGGATGTAATTCTGTTTTGAGGACTGCTGTTACTATGCAGAGTAACACAGACAAGGCTTCTTTGCAGATAATGATGATTTTGTAAGTGAAAGGTGGAAGAAAGGCTGCAGCAGTTGAAATACTACCTCTGTGTGATTATGTGGGTGGCGGAAATGTTCAGAGGATACTCTTTTTGCGGTGTATTTGTCTTCTACAGGTGACGGGTTCACGATTGCGCGAACCAGTGACAGTTTTCTTTCGAATTGCCTACAATTGGCTTGACAGTAGCTTAGTGACAGCTCTGGTTCAATTTAAATGTCAACTTGATGGTATTTAACGGTGAAATTGGAGTTTTAAGGTTTGTTACTCATTGACATGCGAAATGCAGTGAAAATGGAGTTTCAGAGCTCAAATGAGGAATACCTGTAGATTTGGATCGGTCAGAGCTTGTTGGCGCTGAGGAAATTGACGTTCCGGTGGTCAGAAAACTCTTTTCCGCGGCTGGTGCAGGTTTAAACGTAGTTTTGCATGCAGAACACAACAACGACGAATGCACAAAAATGGTAAAAACGCGAATTTTTGGCTAAAATAGACCTTTTGGTGCTTTTGGCGCGAATCCGTGCTGATGTCAGCATGACGTCATTGGTGGGGTCAAGGTCGGATGACGTCATGCTGACGTCATCGGGTGACGTGGCGGGGTCTGGTTGGTCCACAGGGGCAGTGAGATGGCAGGACAGGTGGACCAATGGCAAGGCAAGAGACTGACGGGACAGCGTACCTGGGTGACGGAGCGATGACATGTTGATGACACGGTGATGACGTGAGCAGGCGGGATGGGGAACCCGGAAACCGACAGTGGTTTCGTATCACACCACTTCCTGTATGGGGGCGGTATCTGCAGTTGTACCTCCGACGCATTGTGGTGAGGGCGCGTGGCAGCGGAGTGACGTCCTCAAAATACGGACGTCGGGAGATAAGTTTCGGGCATCGGATGAGCTCCGACGTCATGGTGATCGTTAGATCTACGGAGGTTGATCGGACGGTGGTCGGATGGCTAATATGACAGGGGGATAGTACGTATAACTGTCGGACGTCGGAAGGACTCCGATGCAATCAGGGCCGTTGGATCTGGAGGGCCTGATCCAACGGTCATCGGGGAGTTGACATGGGCAGTGTATACGGAAACGGGCGGAGGCAATAAAACATGTTTTGAACGGGTTTTCAATGTATTTCGAAAAAACGATTTGCATGCGCTTAACCTTGGTTATATGGCGGAAAGTGGGTTTTTCATGTTTTTTGCCCTTTGAAGCGGGTAAAGGTGGAATTTAAGCCCTTTAGGGGTTTTTTATGTGCAAAAGGGGTAAAAATAGAGGAATCAGCTCATGAAGGGGAAGGGGTAGTTGGCATAGGTTCATCAACATGACCTGGTGTCATTTGATTCCTGACTCGAGACTTTATTGGCTATAATGCCAAGGGGGGTGGGTATTTATAAGATTTTGGGATTTATACACCTTGGTGTTAGTAATATTAGGGAAAAAGGTGATATAAGGGATTTATATAGTAGGGTTAGTGTTAGTATGGAGGAGGGGGTAAGTGGAGGGAGAAACCATTAAGTTTATATGAAACAAACTTGGTTTTAAGAGTAGATCAAAATGAAAAGATCTTTAGACAAGAAATGTGGCTTCTTAAAGATTAAGAACCACCATGAAACCTTAGTCTTTTCCATGAATCTAGGCTGATGGTGGAATGTTAGAAATGAAATTGGAGGGGAATGAGGGAAATTAGTCATGCTTCCTGCTGTAATCTTTTTCTTTGCTGCCCACCATCACCATTCTTGCAATGATAGGGATAACCTTTCTGCAACCCCAACTACCTACCCAGCTACTTACCTAGCATTTTTATTTCTTCTTGGAGGGTGCATTTGGACTTGCAAACCCTTACTTGCCTTTTCTTTTCTTTGGCTTTTTTCTTTTGCTTTTTCTATCTACCTCTACCCTTATCTCTTCCAAGGTCCCAGATTAAGCTGTTGGGAACCTTTTCTTCTCTACCTAAACTAGTTGTCTGCCAAGATTCAGCTGTTTGGACAGACTTCTTTCTCTAGTCTATAGCAGAAAATTGAACACATGGCATGATCCAGATTAGACTGTTGGATCATCCATAAAAATTTGAAAATAAGGTCATCAATCATTGAAACACTTTACACACCTCTTGTTCCTTGGAAATATGGGATCTTTGTGATGTCAAAGCAGAGCATATTTGGACTTTCTCTTGCTAATCATGAAATATGAAACCTATTGGTATAGGTATCCAACAGTGGCTCCACATGGGGATGGTTTTTCTTTTGAAAGACCAAGAACAGCAGGTCAGATTGCCTTGCTCTTTGCCTGCCCATACCAATCTTGAAATTTGCTGTTCTGATGTGTCAAAATTGTGTGTTTCTTTCTTGGAAGACCTCTGATTCTATTTGCCTTTTGCTGGTTGGTGAATCACTTAGAAAACTGCATTTTTACAATCTAAACAGAAAATAATATGTACATCTGCATATATACAAGGGAACCTTGGGTTGCACTCATGGGAATAAGTCAAAATAGTGCTTCAGCATCCTGCCATTGACAGGACCTTCATCCAAGTCAGTTTCAATCAGACTTTTAAGGAAGTAGGTGTTGTTACCTTGGACTGCTTGGACAGCAAATGGTCCTCTCCATAAAGAATCAAATTTTCCATGTTTCCCTTTCTCTTCTCTTCTTGCATCCCATCTTAAAACTTTGTCTCCCACATTGAAATCTTCTGCTTTGGTTCTTCTATCAAAGGCCTTTTTTAATTTTTCTTGTAATATCTGCACTCTGCTGAAAACTTGTTCTCTAGTTTGCTGTAAACAGATTATCTGATTGATCCTCCTTTGCATATCATTTGGCTCTGCTTGACTTTCTTGCAGAAGCTTCATAACAGGCACTCCTAGTGATGAAGGAAATTTGGCTTCTAATCCATAGACTAACTCATATGGGCTGGTCCCAATTGATCTTTTTGTTGTTAGTCTATCTGCCCATAAAGCATTGACCAGTTTCTTATGCCAATTCTTTTTGTTCTCTTCAAGCACCTTCTTTATGATATTTATTAAACTTTTGTTTGATGATTCAGCAAGGCCATTTCCTTGGGGATAGTATGCAGTAGAGTGGCCCAGAGTAATATGAAATTTATGGCAGAAGTTCACCATCTTCTTGGATCTGAAGGCAGCAGCATTGTCTGTTATTATCTTGTCTGGACAGCCAAATCTAGCCAGTATATTGTTTTCCAAAAACTGAATGATTACTGAATCATTTGCTTGTCTACATGGGGCAGCTTCAATCCACTTGGTGAAGTAGTCTGTTGCTGTTAAAATCCATCTGTGTTGGCCTGAAGATGAGGGATGAATTTCCCCAATGAAATCCAAGCCCCATTGTTGGAAAGGTCTCTCTGTTGCAATGGGCCTTAAGGGAAGTGCAAGCAACTGTCTTTTGCCCTCAAACAGTTGGCATTTGTGGCATGAGGTTGTGAACTTTTTAACATCAGAGAACATGGTGGGCCAGTAATAACCAGCCCTCAATATCTTGTCCACAGTGGACTTCCAGTACAAATGTCCACCACAGTCTCCTGCATGGAAGTCTTGCATGATATTATTAGTTTCATTCTCCATTAGACAGTGCAGCAATATCCCTTCATGGTTTTTCCAAAGTAAATTTCCATCCATCACACAAAATCTAGATGTTTTCATTTTTAGGAACCTACACTTAGTTCTGGACAGTCCTGGGGGAGCACACAGGTTTTGTAACACATAACAGATATCAGAGTACCAAGGAGATTGTTCAAAGGCTACATTGATCTTTGGAGTCGCCAGCTCTGTTTCACGGTCCAGTTGATTGATATCTAAGGCTTGGAAATTTGCTTCTGTCATTAATTTGGCCAAACCTTGCCCTTTTATTACCTTTGTAGGTTTTATTTCAATGTCAAATTCTAGTATGTTTGCAATCCATTTTCCTCTTCTGCCCTCTAAGTTTTCTTGGGTGAGAATGTCTTTGACAATAGGACTTGGTACATAAGCCACAACATGGGAGTAAAGGATGTAAATCCTAAAGTCTTTAATAGCTTTGATCAAAGCATAGGCTTGTTTCTCCATAATTTGGTACTTTAGAGGGGCATCTCTAAGAGCTCTGCTGAAGAAGGCAATAGGCTTCTCATTCCCTTGATCATCTTTCTGTAATAAAACAGCAGCAATAGTATGCTGGGAGGCAAAGGAGAAAATGATAAAGTCTCTGTCAAACTGAGGATTGGTTAACACTGGGGTTTGAGTCAAGGCCAGTTTTATACTTTCAAAGGCTTGCTTTGCTTCAACAGTCCATTTTACCTTTGAATCTTTCTTTAGCATATTGTTTAATAATCTGATTAGTTCTGCTAAGTTTGGGATAAACCTTCTTAAAAAGTTGATTTTTCCTAAGAATCCCTGCAACTCCTTGACATTCCTTGGGTGAGGCATTTGTAGGATAGCTTGTATCCTATCTGGATCAATTCTTATGCCATCTTTTGAAATAATGTGCCCTAAGAGTTTCCCTTCTTCCAAGCCGAATAATGACTTCTTGGGATTTAAGGAAATGCCATATTTTCTGCATGTTATGAAAATCTGTCTCAAATGTTTCAAGTGTTCTTGGTCAGATTTTGAAAAGGGTGTAAGATCATCTAAGTAAATGACCAAGAAGTCATGAATCTCTTTTGCAAAAGCAATGTCCATTGCTCTTTGAAACGTTGCCCCTGCATTTTTCAATCCAAAGGGCATCTTTACATACTTGAAAGTTCCCCATGGGGTTGTAAATGCAGTTTTGTCTTGATCATCAGGGTGTACTAGGATTTGATTGAAGCCTGAGAATCCATCAAGCAATGATATCCTTGAAGCCCCCACCACTCTTTGGAGAATGTGATCCATTTTGGGTAAAGGATAGTTATCTTTGAGTGATACTTGATTTAGATTCCTTAAGTCTACACAAAGTCTAATTTCACCAGTCTTTTTTCTTGTAGGGACTAAATTTGAAATCCACTCAGAGAACCTGATTGGTGCTATGATACCAGCCTTGAACATTTTATGCAATTCTTTTTCAATGGAAGGAAGGAGTACAGGATTGATCCTTCTCAATTTCTGTTTGAATGGTTTTTGATTAGGCTTGAGGGGAATGGTATGCTGGATGACAGAAGTATCATAGGATTTTAGATCCTCATAGCCCCATGCAAAAACATCTTGAAACTCTTTAAAGAGGTCAATGTATTTGGGTTTTTGATCAGGGGGCAAAGAAGCAGATAGCTTTATTATTTTAGGCTTGTCAATAGTACCAATGTTACATTCTTCAACTGCTGCATCTAATGGCTGCATCTTTGGTTTCCTGGGGACGTCATTTGAATCAAAAATGTCCTCTAGTGGGGCAAGGCCTACTGGAAGGAAATTGTCTCTGAGTTGTATGATTTCAGTTTCAGCGCTGCTCACCTCTTCACAGTCAATTTGGTGAATTTGTTGAATGTTTTCATTGTTGAAAATGGTTGGACTCAATAATTGTTTTGTTGTTCTAGGTGACATTGGGTGAGCAGACTGTTGAAACTGTATTTGTGATTGACTTGCTAACTCAAGTATTTGTGATTGACTTGCTGACTCAAGTATTTGTGATTGACTTGCTGACTCAGTGTCAATATTTAATCCTGTGAACTCTTGTTGTAAGGTTAAAAAATTGTTTATTTGCATGTCATTTTCAAATACTTGCCATTCTTTGACATTGTTAGGAATGGAGGGTCTGTATCTGACCTCGGCTGTGAAACAGTTATTGGGTTCTAGTGGGAATTGGAAGGTGCTGGCAAATGTTGCCAAGCTGTGTGCATGGAGATTGTGGCCCCTGGAAATTTTTGTGATAAAGAACTCAGAGAACGTCTCCAATATTTCAATTACAGCAGACCTGTAGGACCTCAATCTTTTGTCATTGGTGACAAAACTCCCTTTCACTTGTTGAATCACTAGATCAGAATCTCCCATGATGGAGAGCCTAGGAGCTTGTAATGATTTTGCTAGTTTGAGACCTAGTAACAGAGCTTCATATTCTGCCATGTTATTAGTGCATCTAAAATTTAATCTATAAGCCCTGCCTTCTGCATGGTCTTTCCCTTTGTTATGTATCCAAACTCCAGCTCCTGCCCCTAACTTGTTAACTGAGCCATCAAATTCTAGGACCCACAGGATATCTTGCTGAACAGGAGATTTAAAATTCTGTTCATGGGATGGTAATGTAAGCAGGAGTTGGGGTTTCTTCTCCAGCTTGTTTTCTAGGACAGTTTCATCACTTGTTTGACAATCTTTGACAACTAGAGGAGGGATGATGTCTATTGTTGGACTGATTGATGTTTTGTGGGTGCTACTTGCTTGATTAATGTTTTGTTCTTGCAAGAATTTGTTAGTCCCAATATCATTGTTTAAGAGGCTTGCGCTGTCATTGAAGAGAATGAATGAGTCTATGTCTGAATGGACAGCATATATTGGGAAATTTTGAGGCTTTTCTTCACTGCTGACCATGTACTTCATGAGTGTTTCCCTGTAAAGTCTTTTTGGTTGCCCAAAGACAGAGATGGTGGCATATGACATATCTAATTGCAAGGAGCCTTGGAGTTTGGCTCCCCATGATCTTGATAACAGCATCCCATATTTAGGTGGGATATCAGCGACTACAACATCCATTAGAATGGTTTTGTTGGGATATTGAACCAGAGACACACATAAATCTTTTATTAGGCCTAAACATTTGACTTGGCTAGAATCAAAGGAAAACAGGTCTTTGTATGGTCTTGTTATATCCAAGTTCAATCTTTCCATGACTGCTTTTGGCATAAGGTTGTGAGAGGCGCCTGAGTCGAACATTGCATTATGCAGTATTTTATCATGAACATGCAGGCTGACATAAAAAGGTAATATCCCTGTGACTACTATTTTTCCATCTACCTCTGGGCCAAACAGTAATTCCGGAGTGTCATCTAGCACATTTACATCATCTTTGCTATTAGTGAGTTGAAGGGATTTCTTGATCTGTTGCTTGTATATGTCATGCTTGGCTAACTCTGAGAGGGGAATTGCTATTTTTAGCTTACCAATCTCTGTGCCTAGGTCAAAAGGTTTGTCAGCTTGGGCTTTGGAGTCACGGATAGCAGTCCTTTCTTTGTTCATTAAATCTTCTTGTTGGATTTCATCTTGACTTAGAGACCTGCCCTTTTCACTCATGTTTTGGGGGGTAGTATTTAAATCAGGGCGAGAGGACGAAGTTGCCATGGGTTGTTGTAGTGGTGACAGTAGTTCAGTAACCTCTTCGACCACTACTTCTTTTGAAGGCAAGTTTGTTTTGTCATTAGGTTCTGTGACTGTGGTTTCTTTAGACTGTTGTTTATCTTTTATCTTTTCAGGCTGATTTACATTTACAGTCCTACTCCTTAGTTTGTACTGTTTATGGACTTCATAGACAGCAGTATCATATCCTTGTTTAAAATCAAAAGATTCTCCTGACTTGGTTTGGAATGTTTTGATTTCATCCTCCTCATGGTCCTCTTGTGTTAAGAAAACATGGCTTTTACCATCCAGACCCATTAAGTTAATCTCCGGATCTTCGTTAAGTTCATTAGATGTGGAAGTTTCTGCATAATTTTCTTGAAAAGGGGGTCTAATATCTTGCTCAGCACTTGTCTTTCCTGTGTTTGGGTTCTGAGTTCTCCTAAAATTCGGATTTCTAGGAGGGTTGCTTTGTGATGCTTCCCATGATGACTTTCTCTCAACTGATTCCACTCTTTCACCTAATCTCTTCATGCTATTTAGTATTGCATCCAGCTTTTGATCAAAACCCGAGGGTTCTTCTTTGAAGACAGTCCTCTTTTCCAACTTTGCCCTGTTTCTTTTGGCGATTAGGTTAGCCTCTACTGTGACAGCAACCCTTTGAGCTTCTGCAAGGGTTGGAGGATCTCTTTCTTTCAACTGATAGGCCATATCAGGGTCAAAACCGTCAGGGAATTTATATAGGGCTAAATCAGGAGGGGGCCTTAAGTTCTGTGGAATAGCATTATATACATTGTTAAACCTAGCACAATATTCCAAAACTGTCTCCTGGGGACCTCTCTTAATAGTGTCATATTCACCAAGTACGTGGAGAGGATCTTTCTTCTTCTCCCATCTCTCAGTAAAAGCTTCATAAAGCTGATCAGGTGTTGTAATGGAGTTTGCATTGAGGGATCTGAACCAAGTTCTAACATCCCCAGTTAAACTTTGAACAAAAATTCTCATTCTGACAGTGTCATCATCTATTTCATAGGTCTCAAAGTGGTCTTGCATCTTCTTGGCATGCTGGATAGCTGTTAGAGAGCCATTTGAGTCAAAATATGAGATTTTACTTTGATAATCTTGAGGTAAAGCTGCAGCATTAGCTGGTATCTGCAGAGGTGCATACCTGTTGGCCATGTTTATGGGATTTATAGGGTTGACAGGAATAAATGGGACAACAGGGATTACTGGTGTAACAGGGTTAATGGGATGGGTAACAAATGGGGGAGTGGTTGAAAGGGTATGTGCAGTGGGTGAAGATGTGAGAGGAGGACTTTGAGGTGTTGATGATGAACTAGGGGAACTAGGGGTGGATCGGAAAAGAACTTTGCAGGGAGTGGGAATGAGGATAGGTTGATCTGAGCTTATATCTGAATCAGCAGGCTTCTCCTGCTTTTGCTGTCTCCTAATGTTTTTTGGAATGGTATTTGGATTATCAACAATGATGGGTTGATTAGGGTCAAGATTTGCCCTAGTATGCCTTGGGTTTCTCTTGGGAGCCAGCTTCTAATTTTTCTTTAGAACTTGTACAGGAAGTTTTATATATGCAAGAACTGGATGAAAGTTTTGGAATGGCTATATATGTTCCAAAGCTAGGATGAAGATTCCCTAACTAGCTCTTCCCTAAAGTTGTCCCTGTATTACAGAAACAGTTCTAAGGCCTCTTGGCTGGTTTCAGGCTTGCTAGTAGCTTTGGAAGATAGATAGTAATTGAAAAAAAATTTTAAGAAGTCCCCAGTGGAGTCGCCAATTATGTTAACACCCAGGTTGTTCCCTATGACTCCCAAGGGAATACGGCCGGGGTAACCACTAACCAATCTTTGGGTTACAGTTCCTAGCCTAACTGCAACCAGAGAGGGCTCTCTCTTTATGATTTATCTTTGTTGTAGTTGTGTTTTAGGCTAGCTATGATGCTCAGGTTTTGTTTATGTTTTGGTTGAAGGATTTCTTTCAGGTCTTATGATGTAATAATTCGATTTTGAGCTTCCATTGGGCAATGGAGTCTAGATGTTGTGAGATTATCTCATATGTTGAGTAGTGTTCTAACTGCAAGGCCTATTGTGTATTTAACAGACAAGTTTAAATTTAAGCAATGATATGTGCCAACCAGCAGAAATCTGTTAAGAATTTTCTGTTATGGTGGTGAGATGAAATGAACGCAGAGCACAGGAGCAAGGTATGAATTCCTGTAACAGTGGTCAACGTGAAAGATGTGTTCTGAAAGTGCAGCAGCTTAAGAATCACACTTTATATAGATTACACCTAAAGAAAACGTTTATAAACAACACAGACTGAACTCAGGGTGCTCAGTGAGCAAATCCTGGGAGTTATTCTTTTTCTCTGTTGCTTAATATTGGAAATCAGATAGCGTATATGGATTTATAACAAAACAAACTAAACATGGAGAGAGTTACAGAGACTTATTGCATGGTAAGATACGCAGGGATCCAGCAGTCATGAACAGGCACAGAACATCTTCAACACATCAAGCATCCACGAAATTCCATTGCTTCCTTTATTAACTTTCAGAAAACAATTACAGCATAAGAGACTCTTCAGGAGAAATTCACAACAACCCTTGCTATCTCATGCAAAGGGGTTTATATAGGAATATGTATACAAAATATCTCAGGTATTGAGTCATCTGAGAGAGAGAAAATATCTTCAGTAGTGTTCAGAAAGTAGGCAAGAAGTTATTACAATGTTAAATGCACCGTAAATGCCCTTCATGTCTGTCAGAGGATTGTTTTGACTTTTAAGAGTCACTGAGTCGGTTACATTACTCTGTGTTGATTCTGGAGATACGCATTTACTTTTGGCTACGTAGTGCGTTCTCGGGTTTGCCAGCTGTGGTTCTCTTTTTCTGCTTTGTTGGCCTCTACATCCGCTGAGTTGGCTCAGCTCTGATCTGTGATGCCTGCTGACTTTGTTGACTTCTCTTTTCATCAAAATTTGTAGGAAAAACAGAAGTTGGTGCCTGAGTTACTGTTTACAATATTCTCTGGATTGCATCTGTCCACCATTCTTGTGTAGGGAGCTGGTGCCTGAGGATGGCCTCCATTGTCTCTTCTGCTTCAGTATATTTGAAAAAATTTGGGGCCACATCAAATAAGTGATTGATTTCATTCATTATATAAAATAGATTTTCTATCTTGCCATAGAAAATCTGCCCTGTAATAGGCCCTGTGTCTTCTGAAGTGCTGGCCTTCTCATTGACCTGTGCTGTGGCAAAAACATTCACTCTTTTAGCATACTGTTCATGGGTGAATAATTTCCCTCCGCTGTTCAGCAAGCTAGGGAGTCCTCTATTCTGCAATACCTGGAATCTCTCCATGAACCTGTTTACCTCTGTTTGCATATCCTGGGTTCTTCTGTCCAATGTCTGTACCAGATTTCTAAGAGTAAGAACCCTCTTGATCATTTGAATAGTTTCAGTTCTATTTGCAATTCCCATGGTGGCCAATTGAGAACTTGTTTTGTGATTGAGCACATTGATCATTCTTGTAGCAATTTCAGGCATATTTCCCAATAAGGCCCTTGATGTTCTGATTTCTCTCTGTGCCTTTGGAATGAGCTCTAGTTGCTCATGGATTGTCTCAATGTATGGCCATTGGTTGTTGATGGATTTACCAATATTGGACCATATCATTGCTCTGATCTCAGCTATGATTTTATCTAGCTTGAGCTCATTCTCAAGCTCCTTGATTTTGTCTTTAAGGGCTTTGATTTCCCTGGCCTTCTCTCCCACTTCTCTTTTTGTCTTATCATGCCTTTCATTTACCTTGGCCAGCTGTTCCTTAGTTTCATTCAGCTCTGTCATCTGGGCTTCCAAAACTTGTATTTCATTCTTTAGCTTTTGCATGTCTAGGCTCTGATCTGTGCTGATGGGTGCTGCTGAAGTAGATGTGGCTGGTTGTTCAGCCTGCTGAAGTGGAGGCACAGTAGTAGGAACAGTCTCATCCAGATTGATAACTTGTGGAGAGGGCTGAGATGTCTGCCCTTCTAGTGCTTGTTTTGATGATGCTTGTAGAGGTGCTTGTGCAGCTTCATATTGCCCCAATTTTTCTTGTGCCTTCACAAGCTCTTTGTAAATGGAAATTAGCAGGGCAGTAGAATCCTGCTCATACCTTTGCTTTGCTACCTCATCAGTCTGTGGATGGATAGTGGCTGGAATTTTGATCTTCTTTCTTAGTGCAGCCATGTCAGCATCTCTAAGTTTCAGGATCTCTTGTATCCCTTTGATGTCATTGGGATTGTGCCCAATTTCTACAATGATTTCCTCCAGGGTTCTTATCCTGTTGTCTTTGGCCTGAGAAGAGGCCCTCTCTAGCTCTAGCTGGGAAGCTGTGGCATTCAGACTGCTTGTTAATTTGTAATTGACCAAAGTCTTGTCGGCCAATGAAGCATACACCATTTCTCCAGTTTGCTTATGCAGCTCAATTTTGTCCATAGGGTGTATATCTTTGGCAAGGACCTCTAGGTTGGTCCTAAGATAGTCAGCAGTAGATTCTGGCCGGAGTGCCATGGGCATAAAGTGACTCATTGTCAATTTGCCTTCACTTACATCAAAAGCAGACATAAGTCTCTGCTGATTGGAAGGAGCCATGTTTAGCAGGTGATTGTACAATTGTACCTTGATAGGATCACTTCTCCTCTTGATGTCTATAAACTGCTGCTTGATGCTTACTTTTCCTTCTTTCTGCTGGCTAGAGGAGCTGACCTCCCCTCCCATGGTCCTGTCTTGTTCCTGCTGGAAGGAACTTGCTGAAGTTTCTCTGCTGGGTGGGCCCATGCCCAATGCCTCTCTTATTGCTATATCATCCTCTGGAAAATCATTGAGTCTCTGCCTTTTCTCTCCTTGATCCATCGAGGATGTCAGGGGAGTCTCTCTGTCCCTTTTTCTAAAGACAAATGTATCCTCCTTTTGAGGGGTTTGGAGGACCGAGGCATCAAAGGTGGTGTCCTGTCCTGTAGGCACTGTTCTTTCAGTGGTCTGAGGAGTCTCCACTGTTTTCTTTTGCTGGGCAGACTGCTCCTGCCCTTTTTCTTTTTGATGTTGTTGCTCTTGCTGTCCTGATTCTTCTTGCTGCCCTTGTTGCAGCCCTTCTGCTTGCTGCTGTTGTTTTTGTTGTTGTTCCTGCTGTTGCTCCTGCTCCATCTCTTTCTCTGCCTCCATCTCCTTTTCTTTTCCCTTCTCTGATATCTTTCCAGCAACTATTGTAGTCTGCTGTGGGGTGGTTGAAGAGGAGGCTGCTGCTCCAATTTGTGTGCCTGGCAGTGAAGGGACCTGTGAATAAAACTCAAGGTCAGCCATCTTCTTTTGGTTGTTTAGAGCTCTTTGATTAAGCTCTTCTTGTGTAACAGCTTCTTCCAGGGTGCCTCTCTTCCATTTGCTTTGGTTGGCATGTTTTTCTATGTGAGGAAGGCTGCAATGATCATAGGCAGATAGTTTGTATTTCAGCCTCCTCATGGTTATGAAGTTGTTAGGGTCATAAGGTTTCCATAGGAAGCTGTATTTGAGACCCAACCCCCCAAGTATTCTATCTGCTTCTTTCCACCCTTCATCCCTTTCATTATAGAGGAAATGGCCAAGTTGACTTTTGACCTTTAGCTGTGCCTTTTTACCTCTGCCTGAGAAGTGGAACATATCCACAAAGCCAAACTGTCTGAAGTATTCTAAAGCAAATAACCTCATAGGCACATATCTGGGTAATCTAAATGGAGGCACCTCACACCCATACATTCTAATGATGGTGTGGTGTTGGTAGAAGTACCAATCCCCAATACTGTATGCTTTTGATAGCTGAAGGAGTCTTTTCATCTCATCTGTCAATCTGGGAGGAGGTGAACCCAACAGTAGAGTCAAGGCTGGATGGATGAAAAGATCAATAAACTCGCAGTAGGTG
This sequence comes from Pinus tabuliformis, assembly GCA_031772625.1. Lineage (NCBI taxonomy): Eukaryota > Viridiplantae > Streptophyta > Pinopsida > Pinales > Pinaceae > Pinus > Pinus tabuliformis. The sequence continues at coordinate 17,298,267 of CM062818.1, read as the reverse complement.
TATGGAGAGCAGCTTACTATGTGAAAAACGGATGTCCAATACACTACTGATCTCAGATTGCCCTGTGCATCTACTCTCTTCTTTGGGAAGGAGAACTTATCATGCTGGAAGTAAAGGAGCAGATGATATAGGTAAGAGGTGTATCTAAACACCCTTTCTCTTGACAAATTCATCAACTGATCATGCATCTTGTCTGATATGTATGTGGCATAATCATAGGGGATTGGCTTCTTTCCTGGGGAAAACATAAGCATCATTTGTATAACTGTTTCATCCACATGTTCTATTGAATCATATCCCAGGATGGGACTGATCATGTCAACCAGGTCCAGGCCCAATTGGTTGAGGTAAACACAGTTGATAGGAGGAATTTGTAGAGTGTCAGCCTTGATGAACAGCTGGTTGATCTTAGTAATTTGGGCCTCTGTGGTTCTGGCTCCCTATACTATTAAATCAGCTAAAGACAGAGGGACCAACTTTTGATCTGTGTTGAACTGTAGCATCTCCTTGATGGCTTCAGGGGTAATGAGGAACAGAATTGAGCCTGAAGAGTCCAGCACTGCCCTCTGGGATGCATCATAGTGGTCAGCAACTAAGTAGACAAACTCAGGGCATTGATTAACCTGAGGAAGCTTGAATATTGGGAGAAATGAATCCCAAATTCCCAGGATATCTGTCCCCCTCTCATGTTTGATCTTTATTTCATTTAGGATTTGCAAATGGAACCTGCTTCTGCTCAACATCTCCTCTGTTATCTTGTAGTCCAAGTCTGCTAATGCTCTGGTATCCAATGTTCTATTAGGGACATTCAGGGGAGCCACATTGAGGGCTATAGGAGCTACAGGGGGGTCCATGACTCTTCTTGGGATGAAATTCTGTTTTGAGGACTGCTGTTACTATGCAGAGTAACACAGACAAGGCTTCTTTGCAGATAATGATGATTTTGTAAGTGAAAGGTGGAAGAAAGGCTGCAGCAGTTGAAATACTGCCTCTGTGTGATTATGTGGGTGGCGGAAATGTTCAGAGGATACTCTTTTTGCGGTGTATTTGTCTTCTGCAGGTGACGGGTTCACGATTGCGCGAACCAGTGACAGTTTTCTTTCGAATTGCCTACAATTGGCTTGACAGTAGCTTAGTGACAGCTCTGGTTCAATTTAAATGTCAACTTTATGGTATTTAACGGTGAAATTGGAGTTTTAAGGTCTGTTACTCATTGACATGCGAAATGCAGTGAAAATGGAGTTTCAGAGCTCAAATGAGGAATACCTGTAGATTTGGATCGGTCAGAGCTTGTTGGCGCTGAGGAAATTGACGTTCCGATGGTCAGGAAACTCTTTTCCGCGGCTGGTGCAGGTTTAAACGTAGTTTTGCATGCAGAACACAACAACGACGAATGCACAAAAATGGTAAAAACGCGAATTTTTGGCTAAAATAGACCTTTTGGTGCTTTTGGCGCGAATCCGTGCTGACGTCAGCATGACGTCATTGGTGGGGTCAAGGTCGGATGACGTCATGCTGACGTCATCGGGTGACGTGGCGGGGTCTGGTTGGTCCACAGGGGCAGTGAGATGGCAGGACAGGTGGACCAATGGCAGGGCAAGAGACTGACGGGACAGCATACCTGGGTGACAGAGCGATGACATGTTGATGACACGGTGATGACGTGAGCAGGCTGGATGGGGAACCCGGAAACCGACAGTGGTTTCGTATCGCACCACTTCCTGTACGGGGGCGGTATCTGCAGTTGTACCTCCGACGCATTGTGGTGAGGGCGCGTGGCAGCGGAGTGACGTCCTCAAAATACGGACGTCGGGAGATAAGTTTCGGGCATCGGATGAGCTCCGACGTCATGGTGATCGTTAGATCTACGGAGGTTGATCGGACGGTGGTCGGATGGCTGATATGACGGGGGGATAGTACGTATAACTGTCGGACGTCGGAAGGACTCCGATGCAATCAGGGCCGTTGGATCTGGAGGGCCTGATCCAACGGTCATCGGGGAGGTGACATGGGCAGTGTATACGGAAACGGGCGAAGGCAATAAAACATGTTTTGAACGGGTTTTCAATGTATTTCGAAAAAACGATTTGCATGCGCTTAACCTTGGTTATATGGCGGAAAGTGGGTTTTTCATGTTTTTTGCCCTTTGAAGCGAGTAAAGGTGGAATTTAAGCCCTTTAGGGGTTTTTTATGTGCAAAAGGGGTAAAAATAGAGGAATCAGCTCATGAAGGGGAAGGGGTAGTTGGCATAGGTTCATCAACATGACCTGGTGTCATTTGATTCCTGACTCGAGACTTTATTGGCTATAATGCCAAGGGGGGTGGGTATTTATAAGATTTTGGGATTTATACACCTTGGTGTTAGTAATATTAGGGAAAAAGGTGATATAAGGGATTTATATAGTAGGGTTAGTGTTAGTATGGAGGAGGGGGTAAGTGGAGGGAGAAACCATTAAGTTTATATGAAACAAACTTGGTTTTAAGAGTAGATCAAAATGAAAAGATCTTTAGACAAGAAATGTGGCTTCTTAAAGATTAAGAACCACCATGAAACCTTAGTCTTTTCCATGAATCTAGGCTGATGGGGGAATGTTAGAAATGAAATTGGAGGGGAATGAGGGAAATTAGTCATGCTTCCTGCTGTAATCTTTTGCTTTGCTGCCCACCATCACCATTCTTGCAATGATAGGGATAACCTTTCTGCAACCCCAACTACCTACCCAGCTACTTACCTAGCATTTTTATTTCTTCTTGGAGGGTGCATTTGGACTTGCAAACCCTTACTTGCCTTTTCTTTTCTTTGGCTTTTTTCTTTTGCTTTTTCTATCTACCTCTACCCTTATCTCTTCCAAGGTCCCAGATTAAGCTGTTGGGAACCTTTTCTTCTCTACCTAAACTAGTTGTCTGCCAAGATTCAGCTGTTTGGACAGACTTCTTTCTCTAGTCTATAGCAGAAAATTGAACACATGGCATGATCCAGATTAGACTGTTGGATCATCCGTAAAAATTTGAAAATAAGGTCATCAATCATTGAAACACTTTACACACCTCTTGTTCCTTGGAAATATGGGATCTTTGTGATGTCAAAGCAGAGCATATTTGGACTTTCTCTTGCTAATCATGAAATATGAAACCTATTGGTATAGGTATCCAACAGGCTTGTCCTTGAGAAATGAAGGCTTCTCTTGTAGAATGGAAGGTGGAAACAAACACAGAATAGGCTGGTCCCAACTTAGTAAGAATGGAGTAGATAAGGCTATTATCTTCTTTCTTAACCTTAACACCTTCCAAGAGAAGTCTAAGGGTCTTGAACTTGGACAAAAAATCTTCAATGCAAGAAAAATTATTGGGGTCCAATGTAAGCAATTCATTTTCAAGTTGATGGGCTTTAAGTTCATTTTTAATTCCAAAGACTTTAGTAATCTGTTTCATTGCTTCATCAGGAGTATCAAGTTCTGCAATATGGAATCTAAGATCTGGAGAAATAGACATCCCTATCAACCCATGTGCTTGGTCTTGCCTATTTTCCCATTTAGCTGCCTTGTCTCATCTTTCGGTTTGGTCTCTTGGTCTGTGGCTATTCTGTAAAGACCTTTACTTCTAAGTAAATCCACAATGTAGGACCACCATTGGAAGTAGTTGGTGCTGTCAAGAATAACTTGGCATGTAATTTCCATTTTAAAAAAAACACTGAAGCTATAGATGCTGAAACTAAGTGTTGCAATGGAAAGATCTCGAAAAATTAGGCTGTTTCAAAAAAAACGGTTCTGAAAACGGCTTCCGGATGAAGAAGTTATGGCTTTTTGAAGAAAATTTGATGAAGTCGCCGACGAAGTGCGGGAATGTGCGGAAATGAAAAATCCGCCCCCACAAAATGGAGACTTGAACCCAAGACCTCTACTCTCATAAATTAGCTTTAGCCGGAAACTAAATATTTTTCTCAATGTTTCTGATTTTCCGAGATCACACTAAGGTGCAGCGGAAAAGAGCATACGCATGAGAAAAATCCTTCCTTTTTGTTTCTGATTTTCCTAGATCGCACAGAGTCGCGGGGAAAAGAGCATATGCAGAAATGAAAGGTTCAGACCCGGTAATAAAAAAGGATAAATAAACCGAAATTGAAATAAACAGAGAGAAAATGACTGTAAACTGCAAATAAACATTGTATACCTCCAGATCTTAAAAATGACGCAGCTAGGGCTACCAGAAACCTTTTCGCGTGAAACGAAAGGGGTTCCTCACTGGAACAGATGCTCCCAACACAACAGAGCAGTCCTCTCGACCCGAAAGCAGTCAAAAACAGTAGATCTAGGAAACGGTTGTCTGATGCAGTTCTACCGGCTTCAGATTTGGATCACCAACAGACGCGGCCCTCAAATAGCTCTGATACCATGTAGGACTTTACAGGGTAAGTTCCTCAGATAGAACACCAAAGGAAACCGCTCACAAACAGATCACAGATCAATACACCAGTATTTTGACGTGGTTAAAACCCTCAAAGAGGGAAACAGTCCACGGCCTGCGTCAACGCGGCCACTTCAGGCAATTTATTAATAAAAGAATGAAAATTTTCATAAGCTTCTCTCATGAACGGTTAACCTACAAATGATCCTCCATGCTCTTTAAATAGAGATCATGGACCAATCGGGTGTTAAGCCACGGATCAAGTGTCGGTAATACCGAGGAGAGAATGAACCGTCAGATCACTACATATCGTGACCGTCAGATTGTAAGTTACAAAATGTACATAGTAAAGAAACACACTTTACCTAACTCTATACTAGACCAAGTTGTACTTAACTATTTCCTATGTGTCGGAATATCCTAACACATTGGGTAATGTGAAATGAATATATATATTGATAATGAGATGGAGAGGACTATGTCTTCTCCCAAGTAAATGTGATAGTACATTGGGGAATGTGAGATGTAATTACATGGAGAGGACCATGTCTTCTCCTTAGTAAATATGAGGGTACATTGGGTAATGTGAAATTAATATATATATTGATAATGAGTTGGAGAGGACTATGTATTCTCCCAAGTAAATGTGAGGGTACATTGGGGAATTTGAAGAATGGAAATCATGAATTTTATATTAGACCAGTATTTCTCAATATTTTCAGATAATGTAAACATTAACAAAATTTGTAGGATAAGATTTAAGTAGGGCATTACAAACTCGCACTTCCTTCGAAACTTATCTCTCACAACTAGAAGTCAATCTGTTGTCCAGATTTGCATTCTGGCTAACTCATATTGCCTCTTTTGGAAAGCTCGTACAACCATCTCTAGAAAGTTACAAAATTTGTGAAAGTCGAATAACTGGTGAATAAACAAGAATCTCCTCCTCTCTCCTACTCAACTATATGTTCTGCTACTCGTACTCCCTCCTAGAATGTGCAGAACTGCTATTGCTACCTTGTTTTTCCATCAATTGCACTCAGAAAGTAGTCGCTCGACCTTTCCGAATGTCCTTCTCTGGTGACTGGAATTCAAATCGTAATCTTGGCAACACGAACTAGCTAGTCTAGAAAATTTGCATGACCTTTTGAAACTGGATAATGCAAATTTCCTCCTGAAGCTGGAACTGAAAACCCTCTGAGGAATAAACTGGAAACCCCTTAGTGTGTGTAATTTCTCTTCCACTCGACACTAAATCTTCTCTAGCAAACTGCTGCAAACCCTTTGTGCCCAAACAAGAAATCTGGTATGTGAAAATACTGAGTTGTTTTCCCTCTACCTACTGGAATTGCTTCCCTGGACAAATTGAATTTTACTGCCACCTACAACTAGAAAATCGAATCCCTATCTAGCAATTCTCATTGCTTGGCTAGGCACTATGTAGCCTCGGAAATTTTAGCCTACTACTCCCTCTGAATAGTGAAATTTTATTCTTTTGGATCTGAGCTTCGTGTCTCTCAAATATGCTCTAATACCATGTGAAATTCCTTGAAATGAAGCCACTGGAAATATTTCTTTTAACTAATAAATTCATTATGCACTTTATTTTTTTAATGACAAAATAATGAAATATTCACACAGCAATTTGTTCACCAAAAAAATATTGTGGAAGCAAAAATGGGAATTGAGAAAAAACACACAAAACTTTTGACACCATTATTTTTGGGTAATTGTCCTCAGAAAAACCCAATGTGGCAAAATTGATGCAGTAGCTGAGGGTTTTATTATTATGCAGTAATGAGAAATACTGAGTACAACTGGATGTTGAAAACTAGCAATCCTCTACATGAGAAACTGTTCACAAAAATTAGTGAGACAAAATTTTTGTCTCACCCAACACCGGTCTAGCTCTACAACTGACATAAATGGGCTCCATGAAAGCCCTTGCATCAGCCTATGCATCACCCCTATGCAGACCCTTGAATGCTATGCTTAGAAACTGCAACTGATCAAATTGTTTGCGTAACTCAACCTCTGAGAAGGACTCATTGGTCCCTTCTGGAAATTCTCCTTGCCTCAAGCAACTAAATCGGCCCTCTGACCGGCCAAATCGAACTCTGCCTCTGAAGCTTCTGCTTAGGCCCTACACAACTTCACTGAGGAAACTCAACCCTCCTGTAGTTGACTCTTCAAAACCAGAAAAATTCCTTCAGACCCACTATCTCTACCCCTCTATATCTCTATGTCCCCTCTCTAGATCAAACTCTTTCGACAAACTGATATTCTCGAATTTCCAAGAAACTTGCTCTATGTGTGTGTTTCTCCATCTACCAATCGACCTCTTCTTATAATCCCCAGTTGGGACTCCAATGACCACGAATAAAAATTAATCAATGGTTGAGATCATCTCCAAGTCAATTCTTGTGAGTTTCTAGAGAATTCTCACCTTTCTGAATTAATTACTATTAATTAACCTTTTTTTCTATGACTTAGGAAATTTTTAATTATGGTCAATTAATTTAATTGAGCCATCTCTAGGTGGAATTTCCATAAACGATTTTGGGGTTTTGGAGAAGTCTTGTGTTTTAGCCTCTCCACAAAGCCTTGAGACTAGAACACCATCCGATGTTACAAAAATTAACACGCCTAGATCACATAATATTGAAACACAAAAACTACCTTTGGTCTTAAGTTTTAGATTATGAGAACACAACATTTCAATGTCGATTATGTTTCGAAATGAGACATCTACAGAATGCATTTCCATAGGAAAGGAAGAATCCAAGAAGAAAAAGAGCCAGTCAAATATGCCAAAAGGATGGTAGTTTTCAGAGCGCCATTGAAGATGAAGAAGAAGACATAAAGGAAATCCAAATTGAAAAAGTATATGTGGATGTTATGGTCAAATATGGAGACCAACCGGATGGGGACACTATGGTGAAGCCAAGAACTATCACCCTTCTTCAGAAGGGTACAAAACTAGAATCTTTTCAAGCATCAGATGGGAACGGGGGCACAAAAGGAGCTCATGTCTCAGAGAGCTCAAATTCAGACAAAGAATTTTATCACATGGAAACATGCTGAGAATTGGCATTGGTTCTTGTTGAACCAAGTTTAGATGGTTGGCACAAAGTGCAAAAATAGAAAGGAAAAAAAGAAAAGCTAACCGCAAATTGTCAGTCTTAATTTTTTCTCCTTTTATTTTGTATGTTTCTCAAAGTTGTTATGTTCTCTTTCTAGTTCATTGCTATGAGGAAGTTTTTTTTGGAATCCTTACAACATATGCAAAATATAATTTTATTTTTCCTTTTAGATGAATAAAATTATGTTTTTTTTTTCTTAAAAAAATAATCTTATAAACAAAGGCATGTGAAGATATAATATAAAAAAATTTAGTGAAAAATTCTAAATTTAATCTCTCTCTCTCTCTCTCTCTCTCTCTCTCTCTCTCTCTCTCTCTCTATATATATATATATATATATATATATATAGTCTAACTTATAGACGAAATAGTATTTTTCATCGAAATCTAGCGATACAATTTCGAGCAAGAACGTGATTTTTTGTTGTTTAAAATACACTTTTGAATGCATAAATGGATTCAACATCCTAAAAAACCCCTAGGACACTCGAATTTTATAGATTAAACAACTTAAACTCAAGTTTTTAAAAATTTCTGTTGGATTTTTGTTAAAAATAATCAGAAAAAGAATGTCATAAAAAAGGTCATTACATCTATAAGTTAGACTATATATATATATATATATATATATATATATATTGTGTGTGTGTGTGTGTGTGTCTTGAACTTTATCTTATTGTAATTGTATGAGAAATGAAACTCACACTATTTTTATGTGAGTTGAATTTCAATAATTTTTAGACAAGTCATTCACACACACACACACACACACACGCTTATTTAAGATAACATCCATCATATTTTTGTTTTTTTTTTTTTTCTCATACTCTTGTGACATAAGGTTGATTCCTACCACTGCCACTATAACTTCTAGGTATCACTGCCTGGCCCTAAAGATGAAAACACAATATACTCGATTTAAGATGAAACCTTCATCTTCACATTACTTTACATATTATGGATTTACCAAATGAGCTATGCCTAAAATCTTTTACTTTTAAATTTTATTTTAATGTTATTAAATATATTATTATAATATAAAGTAAGGGTAGACTGAGTGGTTGAGGTGGGTTGCTATCTCTCTCACCACCCAACTTTGATTCCCAAAAATGACATGCTTAGCATGTATTGATTAGGCTCCAGAAATAAACGACCCTAGAAAATTGTCACTTCATTCGTGATTAATATAAGCAGTCTCAACTCTTATTTAATCATCATTATTATATATATATATATATAGATATATAATTAAAATTAATTTTATTAAAATAAGAATAATTAAAATCAAATATAAATTAATTGTTGAAAATTCTTTCCATCACTTAAAAAACCAACCACATGAAAACATAATATTACACTTCACAATAATATAATTATAAACCCAAATTGTATTGAGATACAATGAAAGACAATACCTAAATAACATATCTGGTATATGGAGGGCATGTGACCCCATATGCCCGTATCTTAAAATGCCTTATTGTGGAAAAAATCTAAAAATTAAATAATTTGAATACTATTTATCCCATCTTTGACCGTTCACTGCTTTAAATAACTAAAGGAATACTGTGGTACACTTTAGAAAACAAGAATTAATATTCACATTATTTAATGTGTTTCATATTAATTTGGTATGGACTTTTCAAAGAAAAGTTTGTTCTTTGACAAAAGGTAAGCTCATGCGTTTGCTTTAAGTTTTCATGTATTTAATATTAAAACTATTTCCCATCTTAGATTTAGTTTCAGATATTTAATTTTAGTTTCTTTTTCTAAATCTTATTGAAAGTAAATAAATTTGTACCATCTTTGCCTCCAAGTACTTGCCAAATAAAGGTTGTTACATGTTTTCGCATATCATGTTTTTTATAACCAAAGTAATATAATTATTTAAGAAAGAGGTGAGCTTTTTGTCTTTTAATGCTTTCTTGACCTTTGAAATCCATATGAAAGGCTTCAGACGTGAAGGTTTCCCTCTGTGAAGTTTTATTTTTAAAAATATGATTAAATAAAAGGCAAAGAAAATTAATTTTTAATATTTTTTTATAAAAACTTATTTATAACTATTATAAAAATATTAATAATATTATTTTTTTAACATTTTATTTAAAATTTAAATAATTCTATTTAAATGTAAAAATTATTAAATAATTAAAAATAAATTAAAAATAAATTATGTTAATTTATTTAGATTTATATTAATAAAAGAGAAATTGATTGAAAAACGTTAGAATTTGTAGACAAAGTTAAAATTTCAAAATAAATTCACTTGTTAAATTTAACCATTTTCATGCCTCCTCAATTCATTTTCATAATTCCACAAAAAAATTCAATAAATTTTTAAATTTTACTAATTATATTTAAAAAACAGATCACCAATAACCAATAATTAACCCGTCAAATTCCATCCCTGCTCTAATATCTCAAGCCTTATTTATTTAACATTATATTATTGGAGTCTTGATGACACGAACTTTGCCCATGTGATCACGCAATCAATACCGATGACCAAAAATAATGCATTTCACCTCACAAAAAGTAAAATATCTTTAATTTACCTATGTGAGGTTTAAATAAAAAACAAAGCTTATCTACTTTTCCTAACCTCAAAAGAGATAGGTACAAATAAGTAAGTAGTGTTAGTTAGACACGTCAAATCAGAGTATAGTGTAAGAAACAAATGTCATGTTTATTGTTTGCAATAAATTGTAAATATCAACATTTAGTAATTACAATATATTTTGAGATATATGAAATTAAAATATTTTTATTTTAAAGTTAAAGCTAAAGGTTTTCTATTAATGGATGTCCATGATTACATATGATTTAGTTTTTTATATGTTTTTTAATTGTTATTATGCAAACCAAACCAAATATAAGAGGTTTGTGGTCTAAAAATATATATATATTTTAAAAATATTTTGAGTTCTCAAAAAGTCTATAGAGTATTGGTTTAACAATTACACAATTTAACAATATAGAAAGACTAAAAAAGTTTGTCATTTATTGTTGAAAGATATTATAACGTAAAGATAGAAAACAAAATTTTTCATGAAGAGTATAGCAGGAGGTGGAAACATTCACATCTATGGGTGCTTGATCACCTAGATTGTTTAGAGGAGTTGAGTTTTTGTTGCGATGTAAGACTTTTTGATCTTTGTCAAACTCGTCCATAACTTTAAATTCCAATTGCATCTCATTCACAATCATCATAATTTTGCTTTTAATGTCATTTCTGTCAAGGATCACCCTTCCCAATAACGTATTGAGTTTCCAATAAAGGTCAATTGTATGCAAGTACTAGTTTTGTTGCCCTTAGGTGTGCCCAATGTCTAGCAATTACTTTTCCATAGTAACTATAGCCTTTGAGTCAAAATGACAATATATTTTAGTTATGACATCCTCCTCAACTTCCTAGAGCACTTGCTGAATTTTCGAAGGAGTTTACATTTTGAATAGATGGGCTGAAGATTGCGCTCGAGCATGGGCTTGAGAGTTTCCAAAAGACCCTGGACTACTAGCCCCTCTCTGAGACTAGGTTCATTTCCAAGTCATAATGCCCATCTAGGTTGCAGGACGCAAGCACGACAACCCCAAAGACCAAACCTCCATTACATGGCAAGTCTAGAGAATGGGATCAATATAGCTACTCTTTATAGATGGCCTTTCGGAAAGGAGGTGACAATACCACTCAAATTTCCTTTGCCAATTTTCAACTCTCAAATGTTGTTGATTAGTGCCACATAAACAAAAATTAATGAGCTTTTAGTCCTTTTATATACCCCTAAGAGGCCTCGCCAAAGATAGAATCCACCTCAAAAATAAGTGCCCTAGTAAAAAAGGCTTCCTTCTTCCTCCACAAACCTCCAAGCTGAATAGGACTGAGTCAATTACCAGGGAACTAGCTGATGATAAACATTCAGAAAGGAGAGGAAGGACTTGATGGGAGGAAAAAAATAAATAAACCCAACTAGGAGGCAAGCCAAAGAGGAAGAGAGTATCCCAAGAGGGCCTAGTCCCTCTCTCAAACCACACTAAGACACAACCTTGCACCACAAAAAAGAAAGCTAGAAAAACCATAAAGTGGCAAGAAATGAATGAGGATGCCCTAGATTTAGCATAATCGGGTAGAGATCTCCATTCTGAATAACCTTTTCCATCATGAAACAATACAATGTGACTTCAAGGAGCTTCCCAAATATGAATTGAGACCTTGCAAAGATCACTTCACACACGAGAGGAGTCTAGTCGACGGTTAAAGCAATTACTTGAGATATTGAAAATACTTCCCATCGTGTACTTGTTGTTCTCATGAAGAGGAGTGGTGGAATGTCCACCTTGCCCACTACCTGAGATGATGATGACCTATCCAGTCTTGGTCTATGTCGCCTCCCTAGTCACCCCATATGGGGTTTTAAGTTTAATATTATTAGATATATTAAGAAAGATAAAAATAAAGTTGTTAATGGATTAGGTTAGTTTATTTGTAGTTATTTAAAAATTTATGTTAAAGTAAGAAAGATGTTTTATAATTTAAGAAGAAAATATGTTTAATACTTCTTTTGTGTTCACAACATTAAAAATGGAGGAGATTCAATATCTTATTTTCTTAATAATATAACTTACATTTTTTTGTTACTTTGTCTGCCAAATAGTGGGATTAATCTATGGGTTCAGAAACTATGACCTAGTGACATCTAACTTGTCAAAATCATTTGGGGATTGCACCCAACCTAGGCCACACCAACTATTGAGTAGTGGTTTTCATTGATGTCACATTAAGTCAATGATGACAAGCTATGCCAATTTCAGGGGAGCTTGTTTAAGTGAGCATGTTGAGCATGTTGGCAGTTACAGTTGATTGTGTCAAGTTCAGAGGTAGCTTGGTTAGTATGTTATTATGAGTGTTGTAATGTGTATTATTTCCCAACCAAAGTCAAGGATGCAGACTAAAGCAAAAAATTATTTCGAAGATTAGTAGTACACATGGTAGGTTTAAGTTGATCATTTTGAATGATGTGGAGTGTTTACGAACTATGGATTTCTCATTAGATTACTCAGTCTAAAAAATATCTGCGAATAATAACATTAGCATAGATAGTCTAGCTTAAGGAGCTGCAAGTTGAGCATAATGTGAGCAGGAAATAATTGGAAAAGTAAATGTAGCAGGAAAATCAATGGACGCAACTCATATACATGGGTGAGATCGACAAACTCAATTTGCATCAGGATTTAAACATGCACCGATATCAAAATATGTTGCTTGCATCATGGATCAAATGACAAGAATCAATTTGATCTGACGGTTGAGAAATAATATCGGACACTAATGTGGACAGAGAATAATATGTATCCTACAATGCAATATGATCCTATGGTGGAGAAGAATTCATATCAATGACCCAAATTTGATATCATAATCTAACTTGTGTGGATTTTAATCAACAGTCCATCACATGATGGGATCCAAAGGCTAAGATTGATTTCATATAATGACCTAGATTAGATATTGAACATCAACATGCACCGAATTTAAGGTGTGGTCCAAAATCCAATATGATTCAATGGTGGAGAAGAACACTAAAAATTTTAGGGGCTAATATTCGCAGGTGGGCTAATTTTCTATGTTTTTTCCAAAAAACGATTCACTAATTTCCATTTTCCTAAAAATGATTCGCCCAAATTTTATATCATAAAATTATTTTCCCTTAAAAATTGCCAAATTTTTATAGAGACTATATAAAATCATTACAAATTTGAATATTTTTACAAACATATCGCTAAACATGTTATGGTTTTGCATGTTAAGGACTAGTAAGACTCACCAAGGTTTCTAAAATTTAAGATAAATTTCCATCACTAAAATTTTCCCTAGAGAAGAATTCATATTAATGGCCCATATGTGATATCGGATGTCAACAAATACGAAATTTAACACACAAACCTGATCGCGATGTGATCCTACAGTTGCAAACCTTTTGTTTGGATGGCTCAAATCAACATTGGGATCTCTACATTCTCCATCCATAATGAATAAATCTCATCTAATACTATATTCTGATGTTGACAAATTAGTGCAGACGATACTAGGTTGTAGTGATGTGGTTTAAGCAATGACTTGGCAGCCTCAATTGATGACCCATGGAAATGTCACAATGATGATGTGGCTCCAATGTGCCATTAACTAATGGATAATGAGATGGTGAAAAATACTCATGTCGAGTGGAAGTCAATTGGGTTATGTCCTAGATTTGAGCCTTATATCATGAAAAGGTGATTGGCTAAGTGCTCAATGTTGATGATCATTTAAAGAAGAGTTATGGGTATTTGGGATATGATATTTATAAAATAAAATACTATTAATAAACCTAAAAAAATAAGATCTAGCAGTTAGCGAGAGAGTAATTTTGGATATATAAGGAAGAATCATCAATGTGAAAAAATGGGGTCGAAGATTAACAAGTGTAAGCACTATAACAAAGAAGCAGGAGCTTTGCAATTCAATTAGAACAAGAAAATAATGATGCAACTAGATCGTAGTGTTGGCATTATGACACAGGTTTGGCACTATGACACAGGTGTTGTCCTTGATGGCAACTCACTCAAATGACAGATCACAGTTTAGGCTCTCAGAATGAAGGAAAAAGAGATATACGCAGGTTCTACTTAACAAAGTCGCGTATACACACGGTATAGCCGATCAAAAGACGTGTATGCATATGCACGTACTTTCATGCAAGGAAAAGCGCGTACATGTGGGAAAACTTGTTTTTAGTCCATGGTATTTAGTCCTTGGTATTTGGACCTATGGTTTTGGACCATGGTATCTCGTCCGAAGTGTTGAACCCAGGTATTGGGTCCCAAGTATTGGTTCTAAGTGGTTTTGGACCATGGTATTGAGTAAGGCCTAAGACTATAAAAGGGGAAGGAGATCATTAGGCAAAGGCATCCACTCAAGTATTGAATATCTAATGAAGAACAAGATCTAGAATATTGGTCATTGGGTGATGGTGCATAGCTGGAGTTGAATCAAGGAGGAACCTGAGTGCTAGAAGAAGGATAAGTTCTATTGATGGGTCAATATCTTAAGGCTTGAATAGAAGTATCTTTATGTGATTTTGATCTGCTATAATTGGCGCATATATTGATCTATAAATCTGATAATATGGGTATAACTGATGTCTGAATAATTGAAAAGGGTGAATTATCTTTTATAGATCTGTAAACAGGTTCGGCATAGCAAATGCGCGTATACATGCTCGTCAGGTAATGCAAAACTGTGTATAAGTAGGTTTGCCTCAATACAGAAACATATGCACTCAAGTTCATCATCTTGAAGTAGCGTACGTCTCATAAAATATGTTTTAGCTACTTCTGCTTATTACTGCAGTATTATGGGTTCAAGATTGGTGTCTGGTTACTATTATTGTATTCTGGTTACAACATTTAGAGAAGTGATTGTTTGATTCAGTTTTGGTTGGTACAAAGGAGATTAGTTGATGCAGATATAATTGATGTTTGATTGATGTTATTGATGGATCCAATCTGAAAATTTATGAAACGTGGTCCCTTAAGAAAAGAGAAGGTTGTAGCCCTCTGTAGGTCAGCACCTACGTACTAGTACATCAACTGGTACAAGAGCTAAGGGTGTTGTAGCTCCCTTCCAGGAGAAGTTTGAGAATAAGAGAGAAGGTTGTAGCCTTCTGCAGGTAGAAGCATGCGTACTGGTATAAGACTGCACCAGTACAGAAATATTGTAAAAAGAAGTTTCTTATAAAAGAAAGATAGAGACGAATTGCAGCAGGTGGTTTTCACCAACATTGGGTTTCCACCTTATATCTTGTGGCCATGTGTGTGATGATCTGTTCTATTTTAATGCATCTGTTTACTGTGCTTATGGTTAATAAAGTTCTGATGCACTGATTAAAGGTCAACATTTAATGGATTAACTGAATCTTAAGTTTACTGGATATACGCTAGTTGCTTTAGACAAAGTTGCGTATATACATGGGTTCCCATAACTGAAGTAGCGTATATATATATATCTGAGTATGAAAATGAAAAAGTGTTTGATTTGCTAACACTGATTCACCCCCCTCTCAGTATTTTTTCCATCACGTAGAGAGTGAATCGAGACAGATTTGGAACAATGAAAAAATGTGTAGAAGTCAAAGATCATAACATATAGAAGAAATCGAAGTTGTTCATAAGCCATGAAGTGAGTTTGAAATAAAAAGATTGCAGATTTGAAGCGTGAGATTCAGGTTACAGAAAAGAAACTTAATGGAAGATCGATCGAGAGAGAAGATTATTAAGGAGATTTAATTGAATCAAAGGATAAAAGAAACAATAGTTAGTTCTAGAGAAAAGGATCATGTATCTGACCATTTGAGAATCGATTTGCAGAAAATAAACTTAATAAAGAACATATCAGAGATCCATATGATTGAGGAGATTTAATTGAATCAAAGAATCAAAGAAATAATATGTGGGTGCAAAGAAAGGAGAAATATATCAATGATTTGAAAGACTAAATCGGTAATATTTTAACGAAACAAATATAGATCGAAGTTTCAAAATTGTTGAAAGAGGGATCTGAAAGGTTGTGAAAGTAGGTCGTTGCAAATCAAGGGGTTGGAGCCTTTTCCAAGTTAGTGCCTATAAAAATATGGAGGTTGTTGCCTCCAATGGATCAGTGCCTACAAATAATTAGAATCAATGCTTTCAACAAGTTTGTGCTTGCACATATCAAGGGGATTGGTTCCTCCCATAAGTAGGTGCTTACAAATCAAGGAGTTGGTGCTTCCTTCTGGTTGGTGCCAGTAAATTTGATGTAACAACATATTGAAGTTTGCTTTAAGAACAAAAAGAAGATTTGTGGTTTTCTCCCTTTATGAGTTTCCACATAAACACATGTGATCCAAAATTATGAAGTAATGAAATGAAATACATATTTAAAATAAAAACACGGAGTTACAATGAAACTGAACTTCAATTAATAAATAACAAATGCTGAAAATTGTCTACATGCAAAATGAAAGTAAACTAGCTTGTAGTAGCGTATATCTGAGAAGAGATGTGATGGCCACATGTCTTATGAAATGTGTTACAGTGAGGCTTGGAGTCCTTTTTATCGTGAAGAAATAATGAGAAACCCTAAACATCCAAAAGCCTAACCGCAGGAGATGAAGCCAAAAGGTATGGGCCTCGATGGGGTTAGTTGGAACGTCAACTTCCCGGGGTCATAACTTTGGCATACGATCTTTGTTTGGTGCACATGATAGCCCGTTAGAAAGGTCTACTAGAGGAAAACAAATTTTTACTACAAACATGGATTTTAATCCATGTTTTTCCATTTCCTAAAAAATATCGTTTAGGGCCTCAAAACAAACACCAGAAGTTCGGGACTTGAAAACTGCCAAAAATAGAAAATTATTGAAATATGAAATTAGGTTGAAAAAATAAGAAATTGGTAGAAAACAGTGTTGGGGATCCAAGTGGAATAGGTAGGTTGCCACAAATATCGACTTGGATCAGTCACCCCCCTTAGGAAGTAATGGTCCCCATTGTGTTGAGTGCCTCCATGAGGTGAGGAAACTTCTATTGAACTTGGTCCCTAGTGAGCCACTTGCCTTGGTGCAAGAGCTAGTCGACTTTGACAACCCGATACAATTGGATCCTCTATTTAATGGTGATTTTTATGTGTGTCCATGATCAGATCATTTGTGGGTTGTTCAATGCAATCTCGGTTAAGCTCTATTGGTGTCAGTTTCTCAATAATGTCTGATGTGTTCAACAATGGTGGAAAGTATGGCCAAAGACCATACACATTGAATACTAGGTGCAAGCCAAGGAATGGAGGGGATACTTAGTGTGAAATAATTATCACTCAAAACCTTGGTGATGGTGTAAGACCCTATTAGAGTGGTCAAAGCTTCCAATGGGCTCTAGCAAGGCGTTCCTTCTACAAATGAAAACAAACCTTGTTTCCCACTTGAAACTTATGTGGCACTCGATGTTGATCATGATTTTGTTTGTACTTAGTATTTCCTTTATCCAATATATCATGAACCTATTGGCGGATGTGTTGAATGCATTCAATAAACTTTATGGCCTTATCAACGTTGGACATGTGCATATTTTGTCTGCATAGTTGGAAGAGGAATTGCAACATTAATGGGACACAATGGATGAAATCCCAGGCCCACCTGAAACAGGTTGTGGCCAGTTTAGCTATGAATAACTATGTTTTAGTTTTGTTTCACACATCCGATGTTCGAGGATGCTTAGAGTTTTACATTTGTAGTGTGTACATTATCATTCTATAGATGACCTCTCTTGGCCATTAGTTTGGGAATGGAACATAGTTGACTTAGTGAGATTGGTGTCCAACAATGACTAGAGGATTGACCAAAATGTTCGTAGGAACTTGTTATCCCGATCTAATATAATGGTATGCGAGATACCAAAATGTACCCGCACTCGTTCGAAGAAGAACTTGGTAATGTCTTCTGTTGTGATACTCTTCTTGCAGGAAACCAATATGGCCATCTTAGAAAATATATCAATGACCATAAACACACAGTAATTACCATGCTTGGTAGAAGGAATGCTAGACATATAGTCCATGGAGATGGATTCCAAAAGCTTGTTAGGAGTATGCAGAGGAGTGTACATGCCTTGCTTCTTAATGGGTGGCTTCGAAATGGTACAAACAAAGCAATATATTATATGTTTTCCAACATCTTATCAGAGTTTTGGTTTAAAAAAAAATACTTCTATAGTACTGCCATTATCTTCTCCACACCAAAGTTTCCTGCAACCCAACTGTAATGTGCCTACCAAATCAACTTTGTAAAATCTCTTGAAGGAACAAAAAGATGTCTCAGATAACACAATATTCCATCCTAAAGGTGGAAGTATGGAACACGCTTTCCATCCATCAATATCTTGTAGGTGGTCGAAAATTTTGAGTCACTTTCATATAGTTGCGTCCATCTAAAGGACTCATGCCCACAAGAGTTGAGACTTGTGCTCAGTACTATAATCAGGGGCTAGCTGATGCAATATGTGACATGATCGGTGCTACCCTTCTTATAGTTAATGTTCAAATGAAATTTTTGCAGGTATGTGGGCCATTTCTGGTGGTTATTATTCTTCAACTTCCCCTATGTCTGCATAATTAAAGGAGGTGGGTGATCCATGTGGATGATCATCTCCTTCCCCATAATATAATGTTTCTATTGCTGGTAGGCCTGCATGATAGAATTCATTTCCTTATTATAAGTGGGGTACCTTTAAACAGTATCGGAGAGCGACTCACTGTGATAGTCCACTAGATGCCCTTACTAAGTAAGGACTGCAC
Organism: Pinus tabuliformis; assembly: GCA_031772625.1. Lineage (NCBI taxonomy): Eukaryota > Viridiplantae > Streptophyta > Pinopsida > Pinales > Pinaceae > Pinus > Pinus tabuliformis. Next base: position 17,279,359 of record CM062818.1, on the reverse strand, counting down.
CAATAGCATAATCATAGTCATATGTCTCAATCTAAAATGGTCTTTGCAAGTCTGGAAAGGTGAGGACTGGTGCAAATCAAAGGCAGTGTTTCAGTTCAATGAATACCTTCTATTGTGACTCGGACCAAAAAAAATTCTCTTTTCTCCACCCTCGATAACTTGACTCAAGGGTCAAGTGATATGAGAGAACCCCAACATGAATCTATGATAGAAATTAGCAAGGCCCACGAACCTAAAAATATCTATTAGAGTCGTCAAGGTTGGCCAATGCTGAATAACTTGGATCTTAGCTGGATCCACATGCATGCCTTTCTCGTAAATTACGTGGCCTGGATATTGACGCTGGTCCATGCCAGAGGAGTATTTCTCCAAGTTGGCACATAACTTGTGTTTCCATATGGTTTGAAGAACCTACTGAATATGTTGAAAGTGTTATGCCCAACTCTTGCTGAAGATGAGGATATCATTCATATACAATTATAAACAAGTTGGTGAAAGGCTACAAGATGTCATCCATCAGCCTCATAAAAGTTGCAGGGGAATTTGTAAACCTGAAGGGCATGACCAACCACTCAAAGAGACCATCCTTGGACTTGAAGGCAGACTTCCATACATGAGTGGGTTCTATTGGAACTTAGTGATAGTTGAACTTCAAATCAATCTTGGTGAAGTACTTTGCCTCCTTGAGCTGGTCAATAATTTCACCAATCCATGGGATCGATTATCTATTCCTGACTGTGATTTTTTTAAATTCCCAATATGTTAGAAATAATGGAAACCATGACACTACTGCGGGTGAGGGGGGGGGGGAATCAAAAGTGTGGCCAAATTATACAATTCTTCACAAATTTCACTTTTTAATCACTTTAACAATTATTCATGGATCAACAAAAAAACTCAATAATTTAGAACATAACATCGTAAACATCAAGCACATGAGAAACATATACAAAAGACGCCAATATTATTTTTATTACAAGATTTAACCTGATTCCATCATTTCCCCACAATCTACTACTTGTAGGTTTATCAACTACTACTGAAAGGAACTTCTATCCCTTCTCATTTATCAACTACCCCTAAAAGGGTTTGTTGCCTCTGCTCATTTACCAGTACTTCCTAGAAGGGACTCTTACCTCTGTTAGTTTATCAGTCTCTGTTGGAAGGGACTCTTGCCCCTGCTCATTTACTAGCACCCACTAGAAGGAGATACTACCCTTGATCTACAAGTTACCACTTGCTAGCCCTGATGATCCATCTTTCATCCATTTTAAAACTCAGATCAATAGGCCTTCTCTGATTTCAAAATAATTGTATTCCTTAATCACCAACACCTTAAACAATATTTGATCACTGATAAAATCACCTTCATCAATATCTAATTAGTGATACAAACCACAACCACCTTCAATAATATGTCATCATTGAACAAATCACCAAACTTTATGCACGAACTGCATCAACACCAAATCATTATCTGCCTTCTCAAACACCTTTGAGACACCAATATTGCTCTCTAATTCACCTTTGGTTCATACCTAGACTATTATTCATCACGCTACACTGACAACCTATAATCCACACACTCTCCTCTGCAACCACACAATTTTTCTACTCGAATTCTGCCTTTAAAGAATTCTTGACTAATATTTTTTGGATTGACCTTTAGTTAAAATGTCTTTTGATCTGTTGCATGGATTTTTTATTTTTTCCTTTGACTTATTCATTTTTTTCCTCTGCACTTGTTCAACGAGTTATCAGACCTTAACTAGCCTTTTCTTCCAATTGAGCTGATTTTATTTACAATTTTTAGTCATTCTTGTTTTTTACAGGATTTAACAGTGTGTTGGCTATTTTTCTTAGCAGTTAATTTGGCTTAACTACCAATTCCACTACAAAACTGATAGTTCTGCCTAATTTGGCCTTTAGGCCCTCTTTGCAGACACCTTTACCTACTTTTTTGCCTTAAGACTGGGTCTTCACGACTACTGGCTTAGGCTCTAGGTGCTTAGCCTATTGGAGCCCTACGCGGGCTTATTTCCTTTACAAATGGCTTTGCGCCATTGATTTTGTTTCTACATGAAATAACCAAAGGTTTGGTCTCTATGACCATTGGCCATTCATTTGGGGTCTAATTCCTATGCCCCAATGATGTTGAGCGCCTTGTTCCTTGTGTTATCAGCTCCGCATCATTGGTTCATTTCTACGAAAAAATAAGAGGGGTAGGGGCCTACCCCATAGCCCCCTTTATCTCGAAAATTATTTGTTGCACCCTTTATAAACCTGTCAGGGCCATGCCACCGGGTTAACGTGTCCCGTGGGGACCTCTTGATGCCCTTTATAATTGGTTTTCACTATGCCTCTTGTGTCTTGACTTTTTCTACCTGGTACTTTTGCTGAGATCTGATGACAATCCCATTAGGGTAATTCCTACGGATGAGTTGTCCTGTGGCGTCCTCTTGACACCTTTTTAATTGGTTGTCAATGTCGTGTTTTCATCGCCAACATTTCCCGTCTCTCACTAGCCAATTTTATCTCTTGTGTACCTCTTTTATGTCTCCCAGGATATAACCACTGGGATGACGTCAAAATGACATCACATGTGCTATGTGTCAGTTTGTGATAGGTTACACATGTAGATTTTCAACTTCCCATGAATTTTTAATCAAAATCAGAGGACACAAACCTACTCGATTGCTCTACAGAAAGTAATTCACAATTTAGAACATCAATCACAAACATGCAATGAGAAATAACACACATGCACACATTGTTTTTCCTAGGGAAAGAAATCTGATTAAAACCCCAAATCTTGCTTGCATTAATATGATGAATAGAGATGTATTACAAATTATTTTCTCAACTAAGCACAACTTGCAAGTGAATAACCTATCTCTCTGCTCACTGATAAGCTCTGACCCATACTTAGTCAATCTTTGTCTCTGCTTCAGCCCCTATTTCCTTACACAATTCCTTGAGAAATTAGGCCCCTATTATTTAGGAAATTCTCCAAAATAGATTGTGCAATTCCCCAAGGTTGATCATTAGATTGCATGCAACACCTGTAGACTCCATAATAGTCTATAACTGATGTTACAGTGCCTTGGAATCTCTACCTCAACTGGGTAACTCGAATTATCCGCATGCATTAACTAGTTTGGGATGACTGATAAGTTAAATAGATGATCACTAAGTTATATTGAATTCACACTACTCAACTTACCTTCCACTAGTTCCTGAACAATTTGGACTAGTTTAATTGAATGCAACGGACCTTCCACTAGTTCCTCCAACAATTGGAACTAGTTTGACTGAACACAACTTAATATAACTGATTGCTATAAATTAGCAATCATTGATGCTTAAATGAACTTTGGCCATCCAACTCGAATTAACTGAGTTAACTGAGTGACAAGATCCATGTCACCTCAGTTAACTACCTCCAAGATTTCTACTGATGTGGAAATTCGAATTATCTCTAGTTTGACCAAGACAAAGTCAAACTAAGATTTTCTTGCTGCATTTTTCAACACTCCCTCTCAACAAGAAATGGATTATTATCCACCCCTATCCTGCCCATCTGGAACTTGAAATTTTGTTGGGATGGTGTCCCCTGGGTTAATTTGGGGTTAAGATAACCCAAATTGTGGTATAATTTTGTAAATAATGTAAAGTCTCCATGATTTGTGGATGCGGAGCACATAGATCAATAGGATTGAAAGGGGCTTAACCCCTTGTTTTGGATAAGTTTCGAGTCAGTTTTGAACTTCACCCATGGTCCAGGTGTTGGCATTATGATTCTGGTTTGGCTCTATGGTACAGGTGTTGTACTTGATGGCAACTCACTCAAGTGGCAAAATTTTGTTCAGGCTCTCAAAATGATGGAAAATAAGAGGTTCGCAGATGCATTGTTCAAAAGGTGTGAACCCACAGGTTTGTCATCCAGGAAGTGCAGACATACCCACAGGTTATCCGTTCATAAGGTGCGGTCCCCCAATTTACTCACTCCAATGCAGAGAAGCGCGCTCACGTGGGGTTTCTTATGTTTGGCCCTTGGTATTTAGCCCATCATTCATGATCCTATGGTTTTGGCCCGTGGTTTAGGATCTAGATTATTTGAACCCCTGTTTGGATCTGAGCAGTGCAGTTGCGGATCTGAGCAGGGGTACGCAGGGCAGCAGAACGAGTGGTACAGAGATACGCAGAGCAGTAGACCGACCAGGTGCGGATCTGCACAGTTTAGACACAGAAGAGCTACGGGTATTCGCAGGCCACTATTGGTGAAGTTGCGGACCTATCTTGAAACATTTGTTGGCTGTCTTTTATCTATTGCTGCAGAGTTCTGGGTTATATTTCTGGTATTACTTTTCTTTTTACAGCATTCTGAGAAGTTGGGTGATTCATTGGTTGATTGTATAAGTATATTGGGTGATTTGCATGTACTTGATGATTATTTGATCTTCTTGGATCCAGTTTGAAAATTAATGAAACGGGTCCCTAAAGAAGTAAAAGAGCAAAGGGGGTTGTAGCTCCCTTCCAGGAGAGACTGGAAAACGAGAGAGAGTTGTAGCTCTCTGCAAGTTGCAGCCTGCGTACTGGTAAAGGACTGCACCAGTACAAAATCCTTGTAAAAGAAGTTTCTAATTGAAATAAGATAAAGACATATTATAGCAGGTGGCTTTCACCCACATTGGCTTTCCACCTTATATCTGGTGTTCCTTGGTGTGCTCATCTATTTTTCTTGTTCTTGTTCATTATTATATGGCACTAACATACAAATTAATGATCAATATCTGAAGAATAAATTAAAGTATAAATCTGGAAGTCATATTGAAAAGAATTTGATAATACTGATTCACCCCCCCTCTCAGTATTATTTCCAACAGTTGGTATTAGAGCCAGGTTCTTCAGAAGAAGCTTGATCGCTTGAAGAAAGATCTTTCATCATGAGAAATTACGAGAGGGAAGCATCAATCAGGCCACCGATTTTTGATGGGACAAACTTCGTTTATTGGAAGGTAAGAGTTACTGCCTATCTTCAATATCTTGGTACAGAAGTCTGGGATATCATAGATATAGGGTATACTTTTCAATCAGCAACTCCTACAGATCCAGCTGAGAAGAAGAAATATGAAACAAATGCAAAGGCGGTTAATACTCTATTAGGATGCCTATCTCAATCAGAATTTGTTAAGGTAATGCAGTTTAAATCCGCAAAAGAGATATGGGACAAGATTGTTCTGAGCTATGAAGGAGATGATCAGGAAAAACGAGCAAAACTTCAAACCCTCAGAATTTAGTATGAAAATATCAGGATGTATAATGATGAAAGTGTGGCTAACTATTTTCTTCGTGTAGATGAGATTGTTAATTGTATGAAAAATTTGGGTGAAGAGATAAAAGAGGTTGTTGTGGTTGAAAAAGTTCTAAGATCTTTGTCCCCTAGGTTTGAATGTAAAGTTTATGCAATAGAAGAAAAAGAGAACCTACAAAGCCTTAAAATGTCACAGCTGCACGGAATTCTAACTGCTTATGAAATGAGGAAAGGAGGTCCATCAGATAGGAGAGAAGTTGTCTTCAAGGCTTCAGGCAAAGGAGAGTACTATGAGTCAGGACACGTGTCATAAGAAGAAGAAGAATCAAATTTTGTTAGAAATCTTCAACGGGGTACTGGTTGTTTCTGAGGTAAGTTACCTTTCAAATGCTTTGCTTGTGGAAGAGTCGGTCACTATGCTGCCAAATGTCCTCACAAGGATAAGATTGATAAAGGGAAGGAACCTGTTAGATGGAACAAGAAACAGAATGCAACTAAGAAAAGTTACTACACTCATGAAGATAGTGATGGCCTATCAAATAGTGACGAAGATGAACGGGGTAATGATTATAAACTTTTAATGGCCTTTGAATATGATGATTACATGGACGCTATAGGTGTAGATGGTTTTTATGAAGAGATTTCTCGACTCAAAATATGTTTAGAAGAAAAAGATATGATCATTGATACTCTGCAATTCTAACTTGATGAAAAAGAAAAATCTCTTGACAGGTTAGAATGTGAAATTGTTGGCCTTAGAAAAGAAATTGAGAAAACAAAGGCTCTTAATCTTAAATTTGTTAAAGGATCTGAAACTATGGATGATATTATCAATGTATAGCGTTCTCCACTAATCAAGACAGGTCTGGATTATAATATAGAAACATCTCAAGCATCCACCTCAAAGAGTTATCTTGATGCAGCAAGGAGGAATGAGTAAAATCCTAATGGAGATCACCAGGTAAGGCAGGGACGAATTACATCAAGAACAAACAAAGACTACCAGGTAAACCAGGGGCAATCCATCTTAAGGGTGAACAAAAGCTACAACCAGCCATAGGTAAAAACTTCTCAATTTGCTTCAAGAATGGATGACAATAGAAATTACAATCGTTTGGTTGGTAGATTTGATAATCGCAGAAGTTTCTTCAATGGCCAATGTTTCTCTTGCCATAAATTTGGTCACAAAGCAGCTCAATGTGTTGCTTATAAGACAATCATGACTAGAGAAGCTCAAAAACAAAGAAGTATGAGTGGGATTACGAAAAGGACCTATAACAAATTTTCTGCCCTTGAAAATGAAATTGAATGTTCTATTTGTAATAACTTCGGTCATGAAGATTTTGAATGCAGGAGCAGGTTTCGGCAGACAAAGGAACAAGCCTCAAGCACTAGAACATGGAGAATAAAGGAAGCAGAAATAGAAAGATGTGGGATAACATTTTATGCAGAAGGACAATAAAATCTATGGTACATCGACAGCGGATGTTCGAAGCATATGACAGGTGATAAAGAAAATCTTGAATCATATACTGCTTTAGAAAAGGGAAAGAAAGTTTCTTTTGGAAATGATACCCCTGCAGCCATAAAAGGAAAAGGCACTGCTCAGTTGAAAGAAAAGGTCAAAGCTAGAAATGTTTTGTATTTTGATAGCTTGAAGCATAATCTACTAAGTGTCAGTCAGATGTGCGATCAAGGAACAGAGGTAATATTTCGATCAAATGGATGTAGTGTTCGTGATCTTGATACAGGAAAAACAGTGATCAAAGGCAGAAGAACTCCAAATAATCTATACATATTTGAAGAAGGACAACAACAATGATATTTGAGCAAATATGATGAACATTAGTTATGGCACCGGAGGTTGGGGCATCTAAGATTTTCACAAATAAGGAAAGCATGCAAATACCAGGCATTTCGTGGTCTTCCAGATATCAAAATTCTAGACAACACCATATGAAAATCATGTCAGTTTGGTAAGCAAACCAGAACTAACTTCCCTGAGAAGGAAGGATCAGCCAGCAGGCCTCTTGAACTAGTCCATACAGATGTATGTGGTCCATTTAGGACAAGGTCACCTCGAGGAGAAGAATATTTTATATTATTCATTGACGACTTCTCCAGGATGGTTTGGTTGGGACTTATGAAACACAAGGACGAAGCATTCGAAAAATTCAAATCTTTCAAAGCCTTGGCTGAAAACGAATCAGATCACAAAATTAAGTGCCTCAGGTTCGATAGAGGTGGGGAGTTTACCTCAAATGAATTTTTCGATTTCTGTGAAGAACATGGAATAAGAAGGGTATTCTCTACAGCTAGGACTCCTCAGCGAAATGGAGTGGTGGAAAGGATTAACAGAACGGTCCAACAAATGGCTCGTGCTATGCTTGATGAGTCTGGGACTCCCGCAACCTTCTGGGGTGAAGCTGATTTTGTTGTGGTTGTTATTCTCAACAAAACAAATGTCCGAGTGAACAGCACTCAAACTCCTCATGAGCTCTGGTATGGTGAGACTCCATCGGTAAAGCATTTCAAAATTTTTGGAAGCAAATGCTATATTAAGAATAATGATGAACAGCTTGGCAAACTTGAACCTAGAGTAGATGAAGGCATTCTCCTTGGTTATTCTCCCCACAGCAAAGCATATAAGTGTTACAATAAAAGACTTGGAAGAATTGTTGACAACATTGATGTAGTGGTCGATGAAAAAGGATACATTCCTAGGCAAGTAAATTATGAAAATATAGAAGAAGATGAAGACTACTCTCCAAATCAGATTGATGATGAAGAAGAACCTCAAGAGGCACCAGAGGAATAGATAAGGATAGAAGAGAAGACTCCATCCAGGTACGTTCAGAAGAATCATCCAGAAGCTCAGATTTTGGGGCAGAAAGAGGCAGGTGTACAAACAAGAAGAACAATTGCAGAAGCCTCAAGCTATTTGGCATTACTCTCCTCCACTGAACCACAAAATGTAAGAGAGGCATGAAAAGATGAATGCTGGGTCAAGGCAATGGATGAATAACTTGAGCAGATAAAAAAGAACAACACTTGGGAGTTGGTTCCTAGACCAAAAGATAAGAATGTCATAGGGACAAAATGGATCTTCAAAAATAAGTTGAATGAAAATGGGGAAGTAAAGAAACAAGGCCAGACTTGTTTGTAAAGGGTATGCTCAACAAGAAGGAATAGACTTTGAAGAAACTTTCGCTCCCGTTGCTAGACTTGAGGCCATCCAAATGTTCCTTGCTCTCTTAAGCTTTCAGAAGTTCAAAGTATTTCAAATGGACATAAAATCAGCCTTTCTGAATGGAAACTTAGAAGAAGAAGTGTACATTGAGCAACCAGATGGGTTCATCCTTGGGAATGATCCAAATCTTGTATGTAGACTAAAAAAGGCTCTCTATGGTCTTAAACAGGCTCCAAGGGCTTGGTACTACCGCTTGGACAAATATCTTCATCAAAAAGGTTTTTCAAAGGGATCAGCAGATAGCAATCTTTATATAAAAATTGAAAATGACAAATTACTAATACTTGTTGTGTATGTAGATGATATTATCTTTGGTAGCAATGAAGAAGCTATGAGTCAAAGCTTTTCCTTGGTGATGCAGAAAGAATTCAAAATGTCTCTGCTTGGAGAACTGACATATTTTCTTGGATTGCAAATCCAACAAAATGAAGGCGGGATCTTCTTGTCTCAAACCAAGTATCTCAAGAAGATTTTGAAGAAATATGGCATGGAAGATGCAAAACCAATATGTACCCCCATGGTCACAGGATGTAGCCTTAGTGCAAATGATGAATCAGTAGCAGTGCATCAACCAACCTACAGATCCATGATTGGAAGTCTTCTTTCTTTGACAGGTACCCGACCAGACATCATGCATGCAGTGGGAATAGTTGGAAGATTTCAGGAAAATCCAAAGGAAACTCATCTTCAGGTAGTGAAGAGAATTTTCAAGTACCTTCAAGGAACTCAAAACTATGGTTTATGGTATCCTAGAGATACAAATCTCACACTTCATGCTTATATAGATGCCGATTGGGCCGGAAGCGTGGATGACAGGAAGAGCACAAGTGGTGGTGCATTCTTTGTGGGTTCCAGATTAGTATCTTGGTTCAACAAGAAACAAAGTTCGACTGCTTTATCTACAGCTGAAGCGGAATATGTGGCTGCTGCATCTTGTTGCACTCAACTCCTTTGGATGATGCAGACCTTGCAGGATTTTTAGATCACTTGTACTCCACCTGTCTCCATCTTATGTGATAATACAAGTGCAATCAACATTTCAAAGAACCCAGTCATGCATTCAAATACCAAGCACATACCGATCAAGTATCACTTTCCGAGGGAACAAATGCTTGAACAAAAGGTCAAGTTGGAGTATGTTCCTTCGAAGGAACAAGTTGCTAATATACTAACCAAACCATTGCCCAGGGAGACCTTTGAATACCTCAGGCAAAAGTTGGGGGTCGTTGATGCATCATCCTGTTGTTGAATCTCATATGTTTCAAAGATTGTTGGTTGTACGCAAGTTTCATATGGGGTATACGCGTACATTTGCTGGGTTGTGGATTGGTCGAAGATCAAATGGCACAGGTTCAAGGGGAGCATATAATGCATTGTTGGCATTATGGTAGAATATCTTGGAGGAAGTACAGAAGGAGATCATGGATGCTGATTTGAATAGTGCTGCAATATGTCTCTATCTCTTTCATGGTCAATTATGGTGTTTGGTGGATTATGGTTCTTCTTGAAGAAATTTCTTTCCTTTTGCAGATCTGGTTTATAGTCAGGGGGAGCATAACCCTTTTCCCTTGATGTCAAAGGGGGAGAATGACGTTGAGGACCTTGAGGTTGCCATCAAGTCCAAAGGCAGAGATTGTTGGCATTATGATTCTGGTTTGGCTCTATGGTACAAGTGTTGTACTTGATGGCAACTCACTCAAGTGGCAAAATTCTGTTCAGGCTCTCAAAATGATGGAAAATAAGAGGTTCGCAGATGCATCATTCAAAAGGTGTGGACCCGCAGGTTCGCCATCTAGGAAGTGCAGACATACCCGCAGGTTATCCGTTCATAAGGTGCGGTCCCCCAGTTCACTCACTCCAATGCAGAGAAGCGCGCTCACGTGGGGTTTCTTATGTTTTTCCCTTGGTATTTAGCCCGTCGTTAATGATCCTATGGTTTTTGCCCGTGGTTTAGGATCTAAATTATTTGAACCCCTGTTTGGATCCCTTGTATTGGTTTTCGATGGTTTTGTCCCATGGTTTGAATAAGGGCTTGCCTATAAAAAGGAAAAGAGATCACTTGGCTAGACACTCATGAAATTTGAATATCTTAAGATCTTAAAGTTTGGGTGATTGGTTTTAAAAGCTAGATCGAAATCAAGGAGAAAATTTAAGGCGAATCTATTGATAAGTCGTGATCTCTCGGGCGCATGATCAGATCTGTGGATTGGACTGACTATGGCACATTGGAGGACTGTTAATTTGGCCCTAATCAGAGGTTCGCAAGTGATCCACAACGTGAGTGCGGGGGTATGCAGCGTAGGAGAAGGCGCAATGCAGGGGTACGTACCGCAGCAGAAGGCGCAGTGCGAGGTACGTAGCGCAGGAGAAGGCGCAGTGCAGAGGTACGTAGGGAAACAGAAGAACAAGTCGCTAAGGTACGCTGTCAGGCGGGCAGTGCAGGTACGGATCTGAGCAAGGGTACGCAGGGCAACAGAACGAGTGGTGCGGAGATATGTAGAGCAGTAGACCGACCAGGTGCCGATTTGCACAGTTTAGACACAAAAGAGCTGCGGGTATTCGCAGGCCACTATTGGTGAAGTTGCGGAACTATCTTGAAACATTTGTTGGCTGTCTTTTATCTATTGCTGCAAAGTTCTGGGTTAGATTTCTGGTATTACTTTTTTGTTTACAGCATTCTGAGAAGTTGGGTGATTCATTGGTTGATTGTGTAAGGATATTGGGTGATTTGCATGTACTTGATGATTATTTGATATTCTTGGATCTAGTTTGAAAATTAATGAAACGTGGTCCCTAAAGAAGTAAAAGAGCAAAGGGGGTTGTAGCTCCCTTCCAGGAGAGACTAGAAAATGAGAGAGAGTTGTAGCTCTCTGCAGGTTGCAGCCTGCGTACTGGTAAAGGACTGCACCAGTACAAAATCCTTATAAAAGAAGTTTCTAATTGAAAGAAGATAGAGACATATTGCAGCAGGTGGTTTTCACCCACATTGGGTTTCCACCTTATAACTGGTGTTCCTTGGTGTGCTCATCTATTTTTCTTGTTCTTGTTCATTATTATATGGCACTGACATACAAATTAATGATCAATATCTGAAGAATAAATTAAAGTATAAATCTGGAAGGAATATTGAAAAGAATTTGATAATACCGATTCACCCCCCCTCTCAGTATTATTTCCAACACCAGGGACCATGGCATTGTATGAAAAATACTATAAATAGGTGTGTCTTAGAGAGTCTAAGGCACTAGAGTAGAAAAGGGTAAGATAAAAGAGTGAAAGGGTCAGGAAGGCTTAGAAGAAGAAAGGATTTCCAGCTGAGTGTGCAAAGGCCTTGGTAGAGTTCGCAATTTAGTGCGTGGACCCCTGCAGCTGTGTGCATAGGGAAGTTTGAGTTTGTAATCCTTGAATTGAATATCAATAAAGATAGTTTTCCGATAAATTCCTTAGTAATACTATTTATCTCTGTTAATGTTACATGTTGTAGATAAATGACATGTCTTATGAATTATTGATAAATGCTACGTGACTATCTTGAATCTATCTTAATAATGTACACAATGAATGTTTCACAACTTCCGTGAAGACTCTGGTGAATTATCTTATGTTTACTGACGACTCAAGTAGATCTGTGTGAACACCAATCTAGGATTGCTTTCTGATGCATGTAAATAGGTAAATCGATTGTTAGAGGTCCATAAGGACTGATCGTGGACCTTCTTGAAGGTCTAAAGGCCGATTTAACAAAGTTATAGTATTGAGCCCTAGAAGTTTATTGATCTGTGTGAAGGAAAATCCAATGCACTGGAAGACATCACACTAGTCTCTGGATGTAGAAACTTGGTTCTTACATCCCCCCATACTGCTTCGGGTGAGACTACAGCCTACGCTACGTGGTTTATTTCCGACAGGACCAATAGTGTAGGGTTTTGTTGGTTGGCGCAACTAACTCTGAACCTTGGTCAGGACCCCCTAAGCCAACAAATGGTTCCGTTTTTGGGACCTGCATGAAAGATATATGTGATGTCGCATCATTGGAATCCGACCAAGAAATAAATTGAAAAGTGGTTGTATTGGAATATTCACGAGTTCGTAGCACAAGAAAATAGGAATCTGTGTCTATCGAAGGAAGAGTGGTTGAAAAGGTACCTGTATATAGAGATACACAAGATCTTCTTCTACACCTTCCCCATTGAATTGTATGAGTGGTTAGCCAAATTGACAGACAATAAAGGAAGGTGGAAGCTCGATAGTCCTACAGTGTGGACTCTAGAACTAGTGCGACGACTAGAAGCCTCTGAAAACAAGATTGCATGGGTTGTCGATCATTGGCTCAATCGAATTCTAGGGGATTTGTTATAGAATTTGCAGTTGATACCTCAGTCAGCTATAGTGAAGCAGAGCGATGATTTTTCAAAGGACCATGAGGTAAGTACTTGTTGATGCCCCGAAATTCGTTGCAACAACATCGGGGAAACCACCCGGTCCGGAACTTAGTGCAGCTCCTTTTCCGTTTGGAATAGTGGCTCCGACTGGGGATAATGGGACCAGTTTCCCAAAGATTATAAGTAAACGGGATGGATGGATGATTTAAGATATGAAATGATAATAAACAAATAACTAAACTATAAAAGAAATATAAAAACTATAAGCTAATCCCGGGACTTATCAATTCAGACAGTACAGCGTTTGATAACCTATGCTTAATGACAGGCATATAGATGACACTAACAACAAGCATAGATGTTTAATCATTTGAGATTGCTCTGCGTAAGTAGTTACGCAGAGCTATAATAGCGAATTACTGCACTCAGTCATTTATATCATTGATACATACATGAGTGAAAGATAACAAATCATAAAACATTCAATAGTGATATGAAATATAGACTTGTTGTTGTATTACATACATGTATTCAATAATAGCAAAGTAATAACACAACAATTCATATAACTGAAAAGAGAACAGATACAGATAATAGTACCATGCAAGCTGTTTGATCAATCCAATATATTAATCGCTATGTCGCAGTCCTTCCTTCCAACCAGAAAGCATTCCAAGCAAACGACAATAGTGCTCAATTTACTTAAACAGCATTCCAAGTAAAATTAAGGACCAGTGGTCGAGTTTCAAAAAGAATATAGACTGAAGCACAATAGTGCAAACTTCAGCCTTTTAGTCTTTTACAAAATTTTACGACCCTTTCCAAAACAATGAAAGGGTCTATAAATACTATACTAATCTAACTACTAAATATCTAAAAACTGAAAACTAAGAAATCGGCATCAACAAATATCACTTTGCATCTGGGTGATTTGGCAGTCGGCGGCAATGCTTCAGTCAGCTGTCTCTTTGCCTTTACTCTTTCGCTGACATATCGCCAGCATTGGCTCTACTTCTGGTGGAGTATTGAGGCGAGAAGTCAGCTGTGCATCATATGTGGCATCTTGGAAATCGGCGATCAGGTATCGGAGAGCGTCGGTTAGGCAGTTAAGAGCCGACCTCTGAGAATGCGGTTTAATCAGGAAAAGCCAGTATGCATCGGAGGTCAAGGTATTCACTCCAGCAATTAACCGCCCTTGTTCTTCCAGCTTAAGATAATTCTTGTGCTCCAGCATATTCGCGGTTTTTATGTTTCCAGGTGTGCATTGTGAAATCATGTTAGCCAGATACAATGTATCATTGACTATATTGATCATGTTTTTGGAAATTGTTTTGCACCTGGATGCTGCCCTTTCTGCCTTCATTACCTGTGTTTCCCATTCCATGAAAAGTATGTTCTTATATGTTACACTGATTCGGGCTAAATTAGCAGCTTGCCCTTCTGGAGTATCTTGCCATTCAATATATTCTATTATTTCATCTTCGGCCTGATCTAAGTTAGTCCTGGCTTTCTCGATCTGCTCACATACTGCTGTAGATATGTCACAAAGTGACTCAGCTTCAACTAGCTGTTGGCACAAAAGTCTGGTCTGAGATATCAAAGCGCCGTTTATCAGAGTTGCCTCTGTTCTGAAATCTTCAATACTCTTGGCACCTTTGATACCTTCAAGCTGTGCTGAGAGCTGAACTATTTGATCCTCTTTAGATTTCATTAACAGCTCATTTGATGCCTCCAACTGTGATAATGCCGCTGCCAATTCTTGTGCTTTAATGTCACTTTGGTCTATCCTGAGTTTTTCAATTTGCTGGGTTAACAAATGATTCTCTTGTTGTTGAGCCAGCAATTGTTCTTCTGCCTGTGTCGCCTTATTCTTTGCCTCTATCACTTCTGCTTGCAATGCATATACCTTATGCTCTTTAGTCTTCAAAAGAAGACTCACTTCGGATGCTTTGTCAATGGTTGCTGCTGAATAAGCTCCCGCAAATTGCGACAGCTTTGTTAAATCTTCAGAGGGAATTAATTCTCCCTTCCAGACGACATTGCCCGTGACCATTTGCTCATTTGAAACAGAAGGTTGATCAAGCCTTCGCCTCTTCCTCGAGCGTCTTACAACGGCTCTATGCTTAGGGCTGTAGAAAATGTCTAGAGGAGGAATTTCCTCTACCTGAAGATCAAATTGATCAGATGGACTCTGAGTAACTTCTTCAACGTTCTGTACTATGGGTGGGCCGCTGGTTCCTTCAAGAACCGGAGAAACAGTAGCATCGGGAGTCTTTAAGGCATCTGAGTCTTTGGAGGCTTCTTTACCACTTATAATGGAATCAAATTGATTCCATTCCTTAATCAATTCAGTATCAACAGAGACTTGTTTACTCTGTTCTTTTTCTTTTTCAATTCTCTGCTGTTCTTCGAATACCTTCCTCTGTTGCTCCTCTTGTATTCTCCATTGCTGTTCCTCCAATTCCTTTTTCTGTCTATCTTCCAGTTCTTTCCTTACTTTTTCTTCTTCCTCTCTTTTCCTCTGCTCTTCTATCTCTCTCTGTCTCTGTTCTTCTATTTCACTTTGTTTTCTTTGCTCTTCTTGCTCCCTTTGCCTTCTTTGCTCTTCTTCAATTTGTGCTTTTTGCTGCCTTTCTATTTGTTCTCTTCTATGCCTTTCTGCCTGCAGCTTTCTTTGACTTTCCTCCTGTTCTCTAATTGTAACGGGAGGTGAATTTGTTTCTGGCTGATCAGGCTCGCTTGAGGATGAAGTTGGGGTTGTGGATAATAACTTTAGAGGCAAAGTTTGCAACCTTTGCCTTCTAAGTTTATTAAATTCAGTTAATTCCATATCTTCATATCTCATCGCAGCAAGTTGTTGGACTTGGCTTATTGAATCAGCACCCATGAACAGGTCGTCGAACTGGTCTTCTTGATGAACAACCTTTGTCAGCTTAGCCTGTTCCAAGGCAATGAAAGCAGTCTTTTTCGGGTCATAGAGTCTGTTGGGAATAGAAACTAGAGATAACATTTGGAGTTTTGCTACTTCCTTTTCTGCATGCTTATAATTTAGTAGCGTATAAATTCCAATTCTTAAAGGAAACGATGGCCATCCCCTCTTCTTCTCCTCTCTGAGAGTTTGGGTGACACCTTCAGACATGATCTGATAGGAGATTTCTCGGGCTAGCAGTTTGTCTGGCATGTATAAGGGGAGAACATGTGGCCTGGCCTTGCTTCCAAAAACTCTGATATAAGAAAAACATTCTTCGTCGAACCAATGGGCTACGGCTGGCAGGTCAAAAGAGGCTTCATAGGAAATCCTAGGGATAGGTCTGTAAAAAATAGAATAGTGAACGGGAACCATAAAACCATTGCAGATTTGGTATAAATGGTCTTTGTGAGAGGATTTCCACAATTTACGATGATACAGATGAATAGGTGTTGGGTCATGGGTTGTCCATCTCCAACCAAGGACAGGAAACTCAGAATTATAACAAAGGGCATCCATAATGTAGGCAGAGTAATAGAAAGGTGGGATTTTTCTCTCAGTGACTCTGGTTTTGGCCCTAAACTCACGAATAGCTAAGACCAACTTATCAGACAGGATAGTGGCCCAGTCCATAATTATACTATTGACGGCCGCTTCCATTAAGGGAACCATATCAACATGGATATTTGCAGAATCATGAAATCCCCACAATCTACACATCATAATTCCAGCGTAGCAGTAAGGTGAAGCCAAAGAGGCATTGGAGTACTTACCCGACATATCCTGCATGTGTTTTGCTGGATTTTGCCTCCAATCTCGTAGAGGTTCGGCTGGTGATTCATTCTCTCTGGCGAATTTCTCCACAAATGCTCTGTTGTAGACTTGCTCGGGATTGGGCAAATGATACATTCGTCTCAAGTCATCAGGCTTGAAGGAGCCGAAAATCCTTCCATCCTTAGAAACAAAGGTTCTATTAGTGAGAGGAATTTCTTCAATTGCCCAACGTACCACATCAGTATAAGGCAAGACTTGTTCCCTGGATGCTATTCTGTGCAGAAAAGAGTCAGCCAAATCTTTAAGAGTTGCCTCAGACTTTCTTAATTCATCCACACTTGCCTCCGTTACTGTCGCTTCTGGTTGTTCTCCTTCTAGCAAATTGTATGTCCCTTGCCATGTAGTACCAGTAAGACCAGTGCATGTAGTATCTGAGATTAAGCCTTTCTTTGAAGGTGTAGCAGCTTGGCCTGAGGCAGGTGTCGCAGTAGAACCTGCCACCTTCTTGAACTTCTTTCCCATCATATTCAGACTTCTCTCGGTAGTCGAATTCTACACAAGTGCAAGAGAAATCGTAACAAAGAAATAACAATGACAATCCATAACGGGATAAATATATGATTTGAAGCGTGGCGAGATTATTCCTAAAAGAGGCTGCGGATCTAATGATTTGAGAAGGCATCGTAGATGCAATGATGGTGATTTTACGGCCTGCAGCTTCATAAATGACCATTACTTAAGTTATTAAACCGAATGACCCTTTAAAGCGTGTAATAGATTTTTTCAAAGGTCTAATCGTGATTGCTCGTTAATTCGAAGGGGCAAAGCTTTAAATACGCATGCATTACCTTATCCCTTTACTTAACGGTATCTTGAGATCTGTGTTGTTGTCAAATCGGCTTTAATGTTTTGAAATAATCACCTTTATGGAAACTGAGGTCATCATTAAGTGTCATCACATCGCATCGGAAGTTATGAGTGTGGCGTTGTCACTTGGGAAAGTTCTTTAGCGAACGCCGATTGCGATATCGCATTCGGCGTGCGAACATAACCCCTGGATGTGTATCAATTACTTTTAGCGAATGCCGATTAGCGATATCGCATCGGGGAAAGTATATAAACGTCTTATGAAAATGCGCAGAATTGTACCGATTGCCGATATGCGATATCGCATCGGGGCAGAGTGTTAAAACATTTTTCACAAGACATAGTGCCGTGCCGATAGCCGATCGCCGATATCGCGTCGCATCGGAGAAAAGGTATGTGCCTTTTTTGTATGTGCATTAACTATCGCCGATGGCCGATAGCGATATCGCATCGGGAAAAACCAAGATGGCAACCGAACTTGCGATTACTTTTTTGGACTTAACCAGAAGTTGCTTATCATTTGTTCAACAAGGGTTTTTTGTATAAATTCATTTGATTATCATACCTTATTTGAACAAATTTATTAATGCCAATTAAAAATTTTAAAAGGGACCCATTTCATATGTAAATTGTTTGTGATAAAAACGTTATGAAATGGGGGGTTGTTGTAGGGCACAACAATTGGCGATTCGCTGGCAGAACCAGTTATCTCTGAACTAACAATCATACTTACACTTTCTCAAATAGAATCTTTATAAAAGAAAGGAAATTTCTAATATAACTAGATATCAATTGATTCTAAATAAAACAGGTTTCTTCATTTAACTTCCTCTTTTTATAAATGCACTTCGAGTATTAAAATAAGTCCTTAGTGGTTTGTAAAAGTAAAAATAGAAAACTTTTCCATATCAGCTCTTAAGATAAACTCCTCTGTCACAGGTAGAGCCTCTGCTGCCAGCAAACATTCATAGTCTCGGCAGGGTTACCTTTTAACCATGTTGTTGTCCATTGTTCCATTCACCTTAGGGTGTGACTAAACAGAATGAATTCAAAAGATATTCTCGTATTTTTGGAATTTCAGTTTCTTTTTTTTTTTTTTTTTTGTTTTAGATAAAAGCCATTGTCCTAGTTTGGTGGCCAGATAGGTGACAATGCCATTCACGGGTAGTAATCAAACTGAACAAGCTGGCTCGTGATGAGACCCCTTGTCTTGAAATTTCAAGCCATTACCCTGTTTGGTATGCAGTTTTGGTAATGTCAGTTAAATTATTTTCCTATGAACATGGTAAGCAGGCTTGTAATAAGACCTCTTATCTTTAATATTTTATATTTTAGAATTACACTCTGAGTAATCAAAAACCGTTGGTGAATGGGATGAACAACTATCTTATTAAGAATAAATGGATGACAGGTCTGAGAGTTGAAGGTGCTGAAGATGAATTAGCTCCTATTTTCGTATAGATAACCTTTGGGGACTAATTTCAACCACTCAAGATGACTCATAGAACTTCGTTCAGAGTGAAGTTTACAAAGGTGAGTCTGTAATGCTCAGAATAAAAAGATATCTAATTTCCTAGAAATGATCTCTCTTGGTTTAAGACGCTATTATCCAAAAGTAAATACTAATATTGTCATGGCGAGACAGCTTTTAATTATAGCGAAAGGTCAATGGGAATGTCCCACATTCTTATTCCTACAAATCCTACAAACTGCGAAAAACTAATAAGCTACAAAGAGAAGGGGTTGCCTCCTCAGTTAAAGAATTTCTTCAGAATTAGACCATTGACAGGGAGAGAATCTCTCACCCCTGATAGATTTTGAAGTATGAATGTGGAATGGCCTATCTTTTCACAGATCTGAAATGGTCCTAGCCATAGTTTTTGGAATTTGGAATGTTTACCTTTATCTTCATGGGCTTTGTCCCATTTCAGGACTAGATCTCCGACTTCAAATTGTCTAGGGCTGGATGAGGCTAGATCGAAAGCTGCTTTAATAACTTGCTGATGTCTTGCATGTGTAACCTTGGCTTTATCCCTTTCTTCTTCAAGTTTGAGTATTTGATCATGTCTAAACTGTATAGAGGAAGAAGGAGTTTCGTGTATAAATTGCACTAGGGCTAAAGATGGGAGAAGAAGATTGGTTGGTACGACTGCTTCTTTTCCATAAACAAGATTAAACGGAGAGGTCCCTATGGAAGCTTTCTATGTAATCCTATCAGCCCATAATGCAAATACCAAGGATTTATGCCAGTTCTTATGATTCTCTTCAATTGTTCGCTTAATGATTTTGATTAGATTTTTATTAGTTGATTCTGCTAGGCCGTTACCCTGGGGGTAATAGTTGGCAGAATACTTTAATTTGAATCCTCTTTTGATAGCGAAATCAATCATTGCATTGCCTGAGAAATAAGAAGCATTATCAAAAACAAGAGCGTTTGGAACACCAAACCTGGTTATGATGAACTGATCTATAAATTCGATGATTGCTTCCGAGTTTGTTGTCTTTAATGGAACTGCTTCTACCCACTTTGTAAAGTAATCAGTTGCTGTAAGGATATACTTGTGTTGCTTGGAAGATGAAGGATTTATTTCTCCAATGATGTCCAATCCCCATTGTTCAAAAGGTTGTTCAATGTTGATTGGTTGTAAAGGGAAAGCTGGCTTTTGTTGTCTTCCACTGGCAGTTTGGCACTTAATGCATTTCCTTACATATTCATGAGCATCTTTAAACAAAGTAGGCCAATAATATCCAGCATGGATGACTTTATGAGCTGTTGTATCAGCTCCAAAATGTCCTCCTGCCGGTCCATCGTGTAGCTCCTGCAAAACCTTTTGAGCTTCAGGTTTCTCAAGGCATCTTAGTAATACAGAATCATAGTTTCTCCTGAAGAGCACGTCATTAACAAGAGAAAAACTCTTAGCTTTCAATCTAATGGCTCTTTTATTCTTGTAGGACAAATTGGTAGGTGCATAACCATTCTTTAAATAAAAAATTAGATCTGAATATTGAGATTCGGAATCCGGTATACTTAGCTGATTGACTTCTTGGTTTTGCTCTGTATCACCTGATTCAGGAATGTTTGATGCTCCTGCTAATGTCCTGCAAAAACCTTGACCTTTAACAAACTTTGCTGGCTTTAACTCTAGGTCATATTCTTGGAGGGCTGCGACCCAGTTTGCCCTCTTTTCTCCCAATTCTTTTTGGATTAATAATTGCCTAACTGCTGAGAAAGGAACTATTACTTTAGTATGGGTTTTCAGAAGAAAGGGTCAATAATGTTTGACTGCTTTAAAGACAGCAAAAGCTTGTTTCTCAATTTCGGAATAATTCAATTCGGCGCCTTGAAAATTTGAACTGAAGAACGAAATGGGCGCTTCCAAATTGTCATCATTCACTTGTGTGAGTACAGCTGCGTAAGATAAGTCAGAGGCAATAGTATATAATGTAAAATGATTAGAAAGATTTGGAGTATTCAGGGCTGGGACATTGACTATGGATTGCTTAATATCATGAAAAGCTTGCTTTTCTTCTAGTCCCCATCTGAAGGTTGAATTCTTTTTAATCATCTTTTGGAGTGGTAGTACAATCTGTGAAAAATCCGGAACAAATCGCTTGACGAAATTAATTTGTCCTAAAAACGACTGCATCGATTTTTTATTGTGTGGAAAAGGAATTTCAGAAATTTCTTTAATTCGCTCAGGATCTACATAAATGCCATCCTTAGATACAATAAATCCTAAGAGCTTGCCTTGGTTGAGAGCGAAAAAAGACTTTTTCGGATTAAGAGAGATACCATATGTTTTGCATCGTTGAAAAATCTGATTTAAATCATGCAAGTGATTATATCTCTTCTTGGAATATACAGTAATGTCATTGAGGTAGACAACTACTGTTCGGTTGATTAACCCTCTAAAGGCTGTATCCATAGCTCTTTGGAATGTCGCTCCTGCATTTATGAGTCCGAAAGGCATCTTTTGATATGCGTAAGTTCCCCATTTTGTTCTGAATGTAGTTTTTAATTGGTCATCAAGATGAACCAATACTTGATTATATCCTGAGAAGCCATCAAGAAAAGACATCAATTCAGATCCTGCTACCGATTGAAGGATTTGCTCCATGGTAGGCAGAGGGAAGTTATCTTTCAAGCTTGCCTTATTTAAATTTCTGAAATCAATACAGATTCGAATGTCGCCATTTTTCTTCCTGACGGGTACCATATTGGAGACCCAGTTTGAATGTCGGACAGGGAAGATAATCTTAGCTTTTAAAAGCTTATTAAGTTCCGACGTTATTTGGCCCTCCAAATTTGGATGTATTTTTCTTAACTTCTGCTGGATCGGTTTTTGATCAGGAAGCATTGGAATAGTGTGTTGTATGATAGATGTATCATAAGTCTTAAGGTCGTCATACTTCCAAGCAAAAACTTGTTTGTTTTTTCTTAAAAGTTTGATGAATGCTTCCTTTTCTTCTATAGAAAGTCCTAGTCCTAAATTAATATTTTGAGGAGCTTGATCTATTCCCAAATTGATCAATTCAAACCTAAGAGTAGAGCTTTGGAGTTTTTCATTAATTACAGGCTTGAACCTATCTTTAATGTCATAAAGGTCTTCGAGCTTTACTACAGGCTTAGGAATCGCGTTATCTTGAGATGTTTCTTTCATTTGAGAATCATGGTCATGTTCTTCAATGATTTGATTGTCATAGGACTTTTCAGAGGTTAGGAATTGCAAAATGTCCTCGTCATGGTTGAAAACCCTCCAGTTAGTGATGTTATCAGGAACTGAAGGTCTAAAAATTAACTCTACAGAAAATCTATCAAGACTATAGTCTTCGGAAGGGAGGAGTTTTGAAGCTACGTTGGCTAGTAAATCAGCTGCTGAATTTTGTGATCTTGGGATTGAAGAAATGTTGAATGCTGAGAAATGTGAAGTAAGATCTTGCACTAGCGTTTGATAATGCTTAAGGTGACTTGGCAGGCAATGAATTGTATTCCTTACCTGTTTAACAATGATCTCACTATCACCGAATACCTTTATGTATTGGACTTTAAGGTCAATTGCCTTATATAGTCCCTGGACTAAAGCTTCGTATTCGGCCGTGTTATTGGTGCATTCAAATTCTAATCGACAGGATAACATTGTTCTTTCGCCTTGCGGACTAACCAAAATGCAACCTGCTCCTGAGCCTTCTCCGGACTTAGAGCCATCAAAATATAAAGACCAAAATAAAGGAGAATCAAAAATATTTACATCCTTTTGATCTACATTAAAGCATTTGGATAAATTTGATTGTGAAAAATTTTCTACTTGAGATGTACAATGATTAACTTGAAAAGGGGAAAATTGGGCAACAAAGTTGCCAAAGAATGATTCTGAGGAATAATTTCCCAAAATGTTATTGTTGAAGGCCACAGGCTGGTTTTCTTGTTCAAAATCGGTTATTGTATGAGTCATGTGCTTCTCACGGTCGATCCTTATTTGATTTGGCTTACCCTTGTAGGGGAGCCACATATGTGACCAATCCGTAGAAATATATCCATGCAGTTTCTCAGACCAATCTCTGCTCAAAATTAAACCGTAGAATTCAGGTATATCAGCTATCAAAATATCTATTCTTTGAACTATTATGGGATCAGCAGACAACCTGATAGTCACGGAATTAATTTCTCCTATAACCTGTACTTTCGTTCTGTCTAACTGTACAATGTGAATTGCGGATTTCTGGGGTTCTATGTTTAGCTTAGAACAAACTGAAGCTGGCATAATGTTGGATGAAGCCCCTGAATCAATTAAACAGTTATGCAGATTTCGATTATAGATTTCATAGGTGAGCAAGAAAGGTGGGGTATGAGAATTGGATCTATCTCCAATCAGAACCGAATCGGTAGCCTCGACCATATCTGGAGGGGGTTGTCCTGAATCATTAGCAGCTTTTGAACTGGGAAGAGGGGAAGAGGGAATAGCGTTAAATTCCCTTAGGAGCAATTTTTGCTAATGTTTTAATTTACCTAGTTCAAACATAGTTATGTTTGCCTTGGTCTTTTTCATGTCATCGACAATATTATACTCCATATGGTCAGATACCACTAGTGTTTTGGATGTTGAAGGAGAATTAGAAATTGGAGGCTGGTTTTGAGGGGCTGCTACCGGAGATTTCTTCGGAAGAACTTTTTCTTTTGGTGTGGTAGCACCTGCACTCCTCTTTTTTGTAGTTGTTTGAGTAGGTTCAGAAACAATTTTGCTTCTTGTAGTAACAGGAAAAGCTTCTTCTTGATTCTCAGTGTTAGAATTTGGGAGTATGAAATCCCACATACCATGGCACTCAACTACTTCTTCTTCATCATCTGTCTATGAGGGTGATTCCTCTTCTTCATCTTCCTGTTCAGAATCTGCATTAGATATAACATTGGGTGGCTTTGTTTCTGTTTTCTTAAAAGTTCTAAATGGTCTTTTGGTTGAAGTTTCAGGCACCTGTTTTTTAATTTCGACCATTTCATTGGACAATGTTTTAAGGACCTTTTGTAAACCTTCCATGTCATATGGGTCTTTTGGGGTTTTCTTCTTGGAATCTTCTTTAAATGAAATTTTTTTAGATTTTCTATCCTCCAAAACTGCTTTCTTTTCTAGGGCATTTATCCGTTTTTCGACGGCAAGTGCTTCTTTCATATTCTCGGCTAAGGTAGGTTTGCCAGCCCTGTCAACAAAAATAGCTATGTTGGAAGGGAGAGCAGTAATGTACCATTCGCTTCTGATTTGTTCACTTGGCTTAGAAGCAGTGGGGATTTTATTTAAGAGTTTATTGAATCGGGCATTAAACTCTTTTACTGGTTCTCTATGTTCTATTCTCAAATTGGAGAGGTCGTTTATTAGAGTCGCCAGAGACCTGTCATCTCCATATTTGATAAGGAATTGCTCTTGGCACATAGCCCAGCTGGTAATAGAACCAGAAGGTAATGAGAAGTACCAGGATCCTGCCGATCCTTGCAGAGTATAAGGGAAAAGCCTTACAACAACGTCTTGTTCTGTCACTCCCTTTAGATTAACAGCTAACACTCCCTTTAGATTAACAGCTAACATGAAGTTGTTAATATGTTCTTCAGCTTGTGTTCCGTTATCTGGATTAAACTTAGGCAACCATTTTTCGGGAGCATCAGGTAGATCATGTAATGGCCCGGGCATATTGACTGCACCTGGCTAAGTCCATGGGTCTGCCATAATGCTGGTGATATTAGTTGTTACTACTATTGGTATTCCAGATGACTGAGGAGAAGAAGTTGTTAGAGAGACAGTAGCTTGAGATGCTGCAGTACTTATTCCCTGATGGACAACAATGTGTAATGGAGGAGTGGATGGTTGACTTCGCTGAGGAGGAGTTGATATGGAAGATATGGAAGAAAGATCTTCACTATCAGATACTTCAGTGATCTTTTTAGCCCTTTTCTTTTTGGGTAAAGGGAACTCAGTAGGTTCAATACCAAGTTTTTCGCTCTGAAGTCTGGTAAGTGGATGAGATAAGTTTAACTGCGAAGTCACACTGCTTTGTGATACTTCAGATTTCTGAGGTGAAATTGAGAAACTCTGAAGTTTATGGATAAGAGACTGAACTTCAGGGGATTCAAGACTTAATTGTTCTGAAATATTATGGGTGTGAGCAGTGGTGGTTGATTCTTCTTTTTCTTGATCATGTGCTGGAGAACCAGCATGTGATTGAGAAGGAGAAGAGGGTTTGGAGGGGGAATTACTCTTAGAATGGTTTGTAGACTTGGACCTACTTGCCATTCACAGTTGATGGCCCTCCTTCTAGCGCCAAAAATGTTGATGCCCCGAAATTCGTTGCAACAACATCGGGGAAACCACCCGGTCCGGAACTTAGTGCAGCTCCTTTTCCGTTTGGAATAGTGACTCCGACTGGGGATAATGGGACCAGTTTCCCAAAGATTATAAGTAAACGGGATGGATGGATGATTTAAGATATGAAATGATAATAAACAAATAACTAAACTATAAAAGAAATATAAAAACTATAAGCTAATCCCGGGACTTATCAATTCAGACAGTACAGCGTTTGATAACCTATGCTTAATGACAGGCATATAGATGACACTAACAACAAGCATAGATGTTTAATCATTTGAGATTGCTCTGCGTAAGTAGTTACGCAGAGCTATAATAGCGAATTACTGCACTCAGTCATTTATATCATTGATACATACATGAGTGAAAGATAACAAATCATAAAACATTCAATAGTGATATGAAATATAGACTTGTTGTTGTATTACATACATGTATTCAATAATAGCAAAGTAATAACACAGCAATTCATATAACTGAAAAGAGAACAGATACAGATAATAGTACCATGCAAGCTGTTTGATCAATCCAATATATTAATCGCTATGTCGCAGTCCTTCCTTCCAACCAGAAAGCATTCCAAGCAAACGACAATAGTGCTCAATTTACTTAAACAGCATTCCAAGTAAAATTAAGGACCAGTGGTCGAGTTTCAAAAAGAATATAGACTGAAGCACAATAGTGCAAACTTCAGCCTTTTAGTCTTTTACAAAATTTTACGACCCTTTCCAAAACAATGAAAGGGTCTATAAATACTATACTAATCTAACTACTAAATATCTAAAAACTGAAAACTAAGAAATCGGCATCAACAAATATCACTTTGCATCTGGGTGATTTGGCAGTCGGCGGCAATGCTTCAGTCAGCTGTCTCTTTGCCTTTACTCTTTCGCTGACATATCGCCAGCATTGGCTCTACTTCTGGTGGAGTATTGAGGCGAGAAGTCAGCTGTGCATCATATGTGGCATCTTGGAAATCGGCGATCAGGTATCGGAGAGCGTCGGTTAGGCAGTTAAGAGCCGACCTCTGAGAATGCGGTTTAATCAGGAAAAGCCAGTATGCATCGGAGGTCAAGGTATTCACTGTTGTGGGGAAAAGTATCCGATGCGGATGACACTAACCCTTTCTAAAGGTGACAGACTTTAGCAACAACTGAATGACAAAGTTTTCATGTTCATCTTTATGAAAGCACAGAGAGAATAGAAAGAGGATCAACCAACCTGGTGTCTTGCGCTTAGTCGATCCTTGTCCTTCTCGCTTTGTATCCCGTTCCCAGCTCTTTACTCTCCAAGCCGATCCAGCTACACACAGAATCTGCACAACAAAAGAGAGCAAACTACGAGATACAAGCAATCATAATTGAAGCATGGACTAGGTTGCATCAAATATACGTGTAAACACAAAAGCATCTATGTAAAACAAGTATATAGAAGAACATGCAAACTTTATTGATAGAAAGTAACAGGGTTCCAGAGGAAGTTACAACCAATGATGTTGGCCCCAATCCAGCAGCACCTCCTCGGCAGCAAGAACTCTCTTCTTCACCTCTAGTAAAACAATCACCCAATAATCCTGGCAGTATACCAACAGCACCTCCTTGCTTATACAAAATTCCAGCCTCCTTAGACCTCATAGAAGAGCTCTATATATAGGAGGGAAGAGGAAAGGATGAGTCAGCTGGAGGCTGGCATATAGCTGACTAGTGTCCTCTCCATCTTCAGTTAATCTTCAGTTCCTGTGTCCACTTGGAGATCCTTGCTTACACATGGTGATCAAGTACCTCTTACTCATCACAGGGCGAATCTCATGACCCAAGTGTCAGTTTGGAAGCTTCCTGGGCAACTGACACCTTGCAGGATGACTGTGCCACTTGGCCAATCTCGCCCAGCGCAGGTAGCCTTCATTGTTTTTGACTTCCAGTGCAGGTACAGAGTGGGACAGTTGCAATACAGCGCAGAAGCTCAGTTAAGCAGCTGACATGATCCAAAATAAGCCTGTTCTGAAGTGTTTTCAGGTGGAGAACTGATTGGAAGTGCTGTTGATTGATGACCTTGTTCTTTTAGGGGTAAGAACAACATGTTTAGGGACTGAGGATCCCTGTAATTATCGACATTCCCTGCTCCTTGACGCGAGGCACAAAAATGTCTATAACAGTTGCCCCCTAAAGTATGAGGCCGTTAATCGGGTGAAATGCTTTAGCTAGAGGGTCCAAAGTTCGTTCCAGTGCTGAGGAGAGTGCCCTGTAATACAATACAATACAATACATTATCTTTCATTCATCATTATTCTCATGATCTAGCTGAGGCGGGTATTCCCATGCTCAGCTTTCTATAAATACATTTTGGTACATATGACAGACGATCGTCTGAAGACAGACTGATAATCTTCCGCTAAAATTATCATCCTTTGAGGAGGATGATCATCTGCTGCAATGATGTACATGGCAAATGCTTTTATATTTCCTGAATATATATCGCAGCCCGGATGGATGAAACTAGATCCGGGGTCTTCAAACTCGTTCGATCTTCACTCTAAGTACAAGTCGATCCATGTGAGAATTACGCTGAAGTCGAACATGGAAAGACATCGCTTGATTACCGGTCAATAATGAAAACCGTTAACAAGCGCGAGAGGAATCACCAATAATGACAATGACCCTCAAGGTACGGCAGTACAATTTACGTGGCGTGAATAAAGGACTTGGCGTAGAACGCCACTCAAAATATTCTGGTCGAAGGTCATTGATGTATACCTGTCGCCGGAAGTGAGAAACTTGCCATTGAGGCATGCAAGCTTCAAAGTACTGATGGGGGTGTTCCTAGATCAACTTCTTGGATAATGAGCTGAAGTCGACAAGAAGCGATCCGTCAAAGGAGGGCCTTAATGAATCCCACATCAATGACACGGAACGGAGCTAATGATTTTAGTGGAGGTGAAAACAAACTGTGACATATGATTCAGGGTGGCGATCATGAATGGATGAAGGATAATGTATGGCAGTGGATGGGACACGGTTGACACTTTCAGGATGACCCCTCTTGAACATATAACGACACTGATGCGATGGATCGGTAGCATTACCCCAAATGTGGATGGTGTGGCGAGGACCATGGTGATGAGACCGGTGAATGAAACAACCCAACCCGATGTGGCACGGAGGAAAAGTGTCGTGTTCAAGAGTGACTTGCTACCTTTAAACTTTGATGTTCTCCCAATTTTTCCCCAGTCATTTCTGACCAGTACCTCTTTATTTTTGTCAAGCTTGAGGAGGATAACATATGCTTGTTCTATAACCTGCCCTTCGGGCAAGCCCATCGCTATGATTTAACGAGCCTAGCGATAGGGAAACTCGTTCTCATCTAAAGACAAGTTTGTCGCTATTTAATGAATTTAACGAGTCTAACGACAAGGATAACTCGGTCCTTTTCATTTTTAGAGAGTCTGAAAAGGTACATAAAGCTAACTCCATGATTCCTTTTTCGTCAGCTAATCCCTTAAGTCCGAAAAAGTATAAAACAATACAGAAGGGATGAATTTTCGATTGCTTTAACGAGCCGAACAAAACAAGCGCTCGATCTTTTTGTGCAATAATCCCTCAGGTCCAAAAAGATTAAAATCTAGAGGAGGGATAGTGTTCCGGTCGTTTTAACGAGCTGGAAGGCCAAAACTCGGCAAACTTTTCATATTTTACGAGTCAGTGAAAAGAGCTCAAAGAAGACTCGTCTTTTGAGGAACGAGTGATAAACAGGGATAGCATCTGATTCCAGGTACAGGTTGGAATTTTCCAATCACGGTAGTGTCACAAGGAGGGCTAGGTGAAATCACTCTTCGCAGCTGTTCCTCAAAATGGGTAAACAAACAAATGGAGGTGAATGATCGGCCAAATGAACAGTGGAGGTGACGGTGCACAAACACGACCAAGGCTTTTATCGCTGATGAAGTTACATACACAAGGGTTATTTACCGGGACATTTTTTCTGGATGAGCTTGAACTCTAGGGGAAGATTGCTCACGACTTATGTTTATTTTTTAACGAGCATGAACTATGACGCTAAAACTGCTCGGATCTTTTGCATGCCCCCAGCATCATAATAACGCATGTCAAAGGAGGGTGCCCCCCAAGCTTCATTGCATTCAACTTGGTGATTGGAATGAAGGTTTACCTTTGAATTTTGAAAAGGGGATTTGTTTCATTTTTTAATGAGGTTGACATAATAGAAGAACTATCCTCACGACTCCTTGTTTCATTTTTTAACGAGGTTGACACGAGATAAGAACCGTCCTCGGATCTTCATTTTTTAACGAGGTTGAATTGAGATAGGAACTATCCTCGGAGTCGACAAAATATCTAGGAATCTCCCGAATCCAACCAGAAGATTGGATTAGATTTCATTTTGTAGGTTTCCACTGTGGCCACTTCCGCCAGATTACTTGTAGGCGGTGGGGCGAAAGTACCCATTAAGGCAGGGTCTTTTAGGAAACCTACTCCGATATTTTGGAAAAAATGATCTCTCGCATGGATCATTGGAATGCTTCCTGTAACTTGTGAACTGTTGGGGAGAAAATTTTGTTGGTCGACGATCGTAATTCCTTCTTGGGAGGGAAATGCAATCCTTCTGAAATAGGTCGACACAACCGCGGCCATGGCATAGATCCAGGGCCTTCCTAGTAGGATGTTGTAATCGAGGTTTCCATCAATTACTTCAACATCAATTCCTACTGTTTTGCCCCCAGTTCAACTTGCAAGTTACTTAAAATCCCGTATGGAGTGTATGATCGTCCATCGAATGCTTTTAACGTCGTTGACGATTTCGACAAGGGTGGTGAGCCTAATTCTTTCCAGCAACTCATCGACATAAGACATGTAGATGACCCCTCATCAATGATTGTTCGATGAACAGTTTTGTTGAGGGCTTTCACTTGAATAAGGAAAGCTAGTTGAGCCGGTAATTGAGGGTCATATCCTCTATGGTCAAAGGCCACAAGATTGGAATCCATTGGGCCAATCTCACCTATAGCTGATAATAAAGCTTGCTCTTGGGAGGTGCAATTTTGCACTACCTCAGGTGTCGACATAGCGGACGATGATTGAGCCAGGTCCTCTATTATATTATAATCTTGTGTTATTTTTGCACGAGGATTAAATGTCGATTTGTGTACTACTCCCTTTGGCGAGTTTATTATTGGCTTAGGAACGATGGGCGGCACAACTTCGTTCAAAGTTGTTGTCGAACTACTAGGTCGTTCAGTAACCTTGTTGTTCGACAGCTTTGGATTCTTGTAATCTTTACTCTTTGTCAAAGCATTATTCTGTTGCTTCGAGGTAGACAACATAAGCACTTGGGATGTGGAAGCATTTTGATTAGCAACCATATTTTGACCTGGATTAGGAAACGGATCAGTCAATACTGCTGGGGTTTTTGAACTCTTGAAGAGTTTCTTAACTTCAGCTATATGTGGACAATCTTTCGTCCAATGATCCTCATCGCATATATGACACCCTGTCGGGGGTTTCCTTTTTCTTCCTGTCTTTTTCTTCTTGCCCCCTGGTTGCTTCAGTTGTTTGCCTTTGTCGGGCGACATGGCATTTACTTCTGAGGTAAGAAGTTCTTCATTTGCATTTTGATTAGAAATTTTGCGTTTTCCAGTCACGCCATTACTGGTGTGAGAGTTAGTATTTGATCCAGGAGGGGGAGGAATTGAAAATTCAGGTCTAGGGGCGTCAGGTATTTTGTCGTAGAGCGTGCCCGACTGAGTATATACTAAGTCTAAATATTGAGCACGAGCAATGACTTGCTCCTCTGTTACGACTCCTCCCTTGGCCACATCTTCCGTTATAGCTGGAAGTAACGACTTTATAAACCATTCAGCTAGCAGCTGATCGGGAACGTAAGTTTTCACCATCCTACGACAACGTCGCCACTCATGTATATGATCAGATATGTGAGTGGCCGTTGTCTATTTGAAGTTGGTAAGGAGTTCCGTCCCTGTTTCATACCTTATCGGTAATTGAAAATGGGTTAAGAAAGTCGTGGCTAAGGAGCTGAAATTGTCGAAAGAGGCTCTTGGCAATTCAATGTACCATTTAGCCGCTGGACCTGTCAATGTCCTCTGGAAGAGGCGAAGTCTTATCGAATCATCATTCAGGGTGTTCGATGAACACCATAGATGGAATGTCATCACATGATTCGACGGGTCTTCACCCGGATTTCCATTAAATTTAGGAATATCTGACGGAAGTTTATGTGGAATCGCTGGCCACCAAGGGGCATAAGCAATTGGATCATTCGTCAGCCGGTTTAGATCTGGTAATTCTAGAGTTGCTACAAAGGGCAACTGTTGATTCAGGTTAGGCGAAGCATATCCAGGATAAGATGGTATCGCCTGAGCAATGGGTCTTTGCAGACCAGCATTATGCTGACAACTTTGACAAGGTTGATGGGCGTAACCATTATAGTATGGTTGTCCATTACTTACAAAGACTTGTTGCTCAGGTCCTCGATATGATTGCTGGAAAGGCGGTTGTTGAGATTGAAGCAGCTCTGGTTGTTGGACCATTTGCTGTTGACCAATACCGGATGATTGACCAGGATGAGGAGTCACAGTACTTGTTTGAGTCTGAGTCGCTCCAGATAAGGAGGCACTACCCTGAGATTGTGATTGAGTCGCTGAGCCAAGAGGTTGTTGTATTACAACAGGTGGCGTTTGTACTTGCGACAATTCGCCATACCAGGTATAGTGGTAACATTCGACACAGGGTGGACTGGTTGCATAGAATATACAACTCCTGGTTGTTGAGGCAGTATTGGTACCCAACTGCCGGATGTAATTCCAGTTTGACCTGAACTTTGTTGTGAACTCACGGATGGACATCCTCCCGAAGGAGGTAATGAAAAGGCATACTGCCCCCCATATGGTATCAATCCGGAACTCAAGGGGATCGATTGCCCAGGTTGACCTCTAAATGGATCAATTTGGCGAGTTTCAACATAAGAAATACCAGATGATAATCTGGATGAAGAAATAGGAACTAACCACGTCATCGTCCCTGATGGGACTCCGGCTTGTTGTTGACAACTTGCCGAGACAGATGGTATACCAGCGAACATCGTTGGAATAGCAGTAGGAGCCTCTGTTGCTGCTGTGTCGGACGACACAGTCCTAGATGTCGACGGTTGTTCAGACATGTCTAGTCTATCCAATAGATTTCTTAGCGATTTTACAGGAACTTCCACTTGTGGTGGACTAACTTCGAAGATCAACGAGGGAAGGGTGATGATTATTCCGCTTAAAATAAATTTTATTAACGACGCTTTTAGACACAAACTTGCTTTTTCATGTTTTAAGAGTCGAGAAAAAGCTAAAGATGACTCTAGTCGCCTTCGATATATTAACGAGCCCGAAGTGACAAATGCTCGGTTGGACTTTTTCAGTTATAGAGTTTGAAAAAGGCCAAAAGAAACTGCTCTGGAGATCTAGGCAGAGGGTGTGCCAAACCTTTCGCGAAACCACAGAATACGTTTTACGGTACGGGTGGTCGATCTTCGTGAATGCTGTGTTCACTGCATCGCGATCAGTAGGGCGGCCGACACGGTTTCCTAAGGATAAAGGATAAAAGCCTATAGGGGTCTCCCAATATACGCGACGGTACGCGGGAGCACAAGTCCGTGTTAGTGCCACCGACTCTCAGGAGGAATCACCCACCTTCGTAGAGATCGACAGTCACTATGTTTAACGACGCCGGAACACGTCTCTACCTAGACCTCTAGATGTTTGCGTTAAATTCCAAAGCGTTGTTATGTAAATTGAGTTTATTTTAATGTTGATCTTTCTTAACAGTTTGTCTTTCAGGATCACCACGAGATGTATTGGTACAAATTCCTAAATGCAGCTAAAATGATAAGCAAGCTTTCTCAATCCTTTTAGCTTTGAAAATCCTAACTACTGAGGGGAGAGAAAAACAATATCTTTCCACACAGAGCACAAAGCACAAACTAATGCACTTTCTCCTAGATCAGACACCCAAACTTATCAAAAATGCAAATGAAAGATGCATGTATTTCTTTTCTTTTCCTTTAATGTTGATGCTAACAAAAGGAAAACTGTTGTATGACTTTCGAATTCAATTTGAAGCGTAAACAAACAAGTATTGCCTAAGTGAAAAGACGCTTTACAGGTACTTGTTTTACACCAAAAATATATGAATCCAAACCATAAAGTGAAAACAAACCAACTTAAACAGCTATGAACAGTAATAACACTAACTCATAAGATCGCAATCTAAGAGGCCACAGCTACTAGGTTCGCTTTTCACAATGGGAAATTGTAACTAAAACAAGAAATACTGAAAGAACGTTTACAATTTCATCACACAACTGAGGCGGAATAATGTCAAGGAGAAGTGGTCTACAGCAAATACAATAACCAGCAAGCAATCAGCCAAAAACAAGTGCAAACAGGGCCAAGACACAAAGGAAGGGCTGAGCTAGACTAAGGCCAACTGGACCAGCGCAGGTACTAGTTCACCAGTTTCACTCTCAGCGCAGTTCCCGAAGGGAGTACCTGCGCTGTAATGTAGACTGCCTGTGGACAGCCTGCACTGACTTACGAGAGTTACGTCTGCTAAGAATTCCGGGTCATAAAAAGCTCAAAAATGTATTGTTTTGACTGAAATAAAATGCTATGGGTTAAGTACAGGCTAAGGGATGATCAAGAGGATAAAGATCTATCACTAAGAGTAAGGATTCATCTGTAGATTAGCTCTTTAAATCTTGAATTTGCTCAGCAAAGGAGCAAGAGTAGCAAAACCCTCTACTTCGCTTTTGATAGAGTCAAAAGCTTTTCGATTCGGTACTCCTTTCTTCAAGAAATGAATAGCAAAATCCTACAACAACAAGATACTAGGATCTCCCCAGCGGAGTCGCCAGTTTGTTGTGGGGAAAAGTATCCGATGCGGATGACACTAACCCTTTCTAAAGGTGACAGACTTTAGCAACAACTGAATGACAAAGTTTTCATGTTCATCTTTATGAAAGCACAGAGAGAATAGAAAGAGGATCAACCAACCTGGTGTCTTGAGCTTAGTCGATCCTTGTCCTTCTCGCTTTGTATCCCGTTCCCAGCTCTTTACTCTCCAAGCCGATCCAGCTACACACAGAATCTGCACAACAAAAGAGAGCAAACTACGAGATACAAGCAATCATAATTGAAGCATGGACTAGGTTGCATCAAATATACGTGTAAACACAAAAGCATCTATGTAAAACAAGTATATAGAAGAACATGCAAACTTTATTGATAGAAAGTAACAGGGTTCCAGAGGAAGTTACAACCAATGATGTTGGCCCCAATCCAGCAGCACCTCCTCGGCAGCAAGAACTCTCTTCTTCACCTCTAGTAAAACAATCACCCAATAATCCTGGCAGTATACCAACAGCACCTCCTTGCTTATACAAAATTCCAGCCTCCTTAGACCTCATAGAAGAGCTCTATATATAGGAGGGAAGAGGAAAGGATGAGTCAGCTGGAGGCTGGCATATAGCTGACTAGTGTCCTCTCCATCTTCAGTTAATCTTCAGTTCCTGTGTCCACTTGGAGATCCTTGCTTACACATGGTGATCAAGTACCTCTTACTCATCACAGGGCGAATCTCATGACCCAAGTGTCAGTTTGGAAGCTTCCTGGGCAACTGACACCTTGCAGGATGACTGTGCCACTTGGCCAATCTCGCCCAGCGCAGGTAGCCTTCATTGTTTTTGACTTCCAGCGCAGGTACAGAGTGGGACAGTTGCAATACAGCGCAGAAGCTCAGTTAAGCAGCTGACATGATCCAAAATAAGCCTGTTCTGAAGTGTTTTCAGGTGGAGAACTGATTGGAAGTGCTGTTGATTGATGACCTTGTTCTTTTAGGGGTAAGAACAACATGTTTAGGGACTGAGGATCCCTGTAATTATCGACATTCCCTGCTCCTTGACGCGAGGCACAAAAATGTCTATAACATTCACTCCAGCAAATAACCGCCCTTGTTCTTCCAGCTTAAGATAATTCTTGTGCTCCAGCATATTCGCGGTTGTTATGTTTCCAGGTGTGCATTGTGAAATCATGTTAGCCAGATACAATGTATCATTGACTATATTGATCATGTTTTTGGAAATTGTTTTGCACCTGGATGCTGCCCTTTCTGCCTTCATTACCTGTGTTTCCCATTCCATGAAAAGTATGTTCTTATATGTTACACTGATTCGGGCTAAATTAGCAGCTTGCCCTTCTGGAGTATCTTGCCATTCAATATATTCTATTATTTCATCTTCGGCCTGATCTAAGTTAGTCCTGGCTTTCTCGATCTGCTCACATACTGCTGTAGATATGTCACAAAGTGACTCAGCTTCAACTAGCTGTTGGCACAAAAGTCTGGTCTGAGATATCAAAGCGTCGTTTATCAGAGTTGCCTCTGTTCTGAAATCTTCAATACTCTTGGCACCTTTGATACCTTCAAGCTGTGCTGAGAGCTGAACTATTTGATCCTCTTTAGATTTCATTAACAGCTCATTTGATGCCTCCAACTGTGATAATGCCGCTGCCAATTCTTGTGCTTTAATGTCACTTTGGTCTATCCTGAGTTTTTCAATTTGCTGGGTTAACAAATGATTCTCTTGTTGTTGAGCCAGCAATTGTTCTTCTGCCTGTGTCGCCTTATTCTTTGCCTCTATCACTTCTGCTTGCAATGCATATACCTCATGCTCTTTAGTCTTCAAAAGAAGACTCACTTCGGATGCTTTGTCAATGGTTGCTGCTGAATAAGCTCCCGCAAATTGCGACAACTTTGTTAAATCTTCAGAGGGACTTAATTCTCCCTTCCAGACGACATTGCCCGTGACCATTTGCTCATTTGAAACAGAAGGTTGATCAAGCCTTCGCCTCTTCCTCGAGCGTCTTACAACGGCTCTATGCTTAGGGCTGTAGAAAATGTCTAGAGGAGGAATTTCCTCTACCTAAAGATCAACTTGATCAGATGGACTCTGAGTAACTTCTTCAACGTTCTGTACTGTGGGTGGGCCGCTGGTTCCTTCAAGAACCGGAGAAACAGTAGCATCGGGAGTCTTTAAGGCATCTGAGTCTTTGGAGGCTTCTTTACCACTTATAATGGAATCAAATTGATTCCATTCCTTAATCAATTCAGTATCAACAGAGACTTGTTTACTCTGTTCTTTTTCTTTTTCAATTCTCTGTTGTTCTTCGAATACCTTCCTCTGTTGCTCCTCTTGTATTCTCCGTTGCTGTTCCTCCAATTCCTTTTTCTGTCTATCTTCCAGTTCTTTCCTTACTTTTTCTTCTTCCTCTCTTTTCCTCTGCTCTTCTATCTCTCTCTGTCTCTGTTCTTCTATTTCACTTTGTTTTCTTTGCTCTTCTTGCTCCCTTTGCCTTCTTTGCTCTTCTTCAATTTGTGCTTTTTGCTGCCTTTCTATTTGTTCTCTTCTATGCCTTTCTGCCTGCAGCTTTCTTTGACTTTCCTCCTGTTCTCTAATTGTAACGGGAGGTGAATTTGTTTCTGGCTGATCAGGCTCACTTGAGGATGAAGTTGGGGTCGTGGATAATAACTTTAGAGGCAAAGTTTGCAACCTTTGCCTTCTAAGTTTATTAAATTCAGTTAATTCCATATCTTCATATCTCATCGCAGCAAGTTGTTGGACTTGGCTTATTGAATCAGCACCCATGAACAGGTCGTCGAACTGGTCTTCTTGATGAACAACCTTTGTCAGCTTAGCCTGTTCCAAGGCAATGAAAGCAGTCTTTTTCGGGTCATAGAGTCTGTTGGGAATAGAAACTAGAGATAACATTTGGAGTTTTGCTGCTTCCTTTTCTGCATGCTTATAATTTAGTAGCGTATAAACTCCAATTCTTAAAGGAAACGATGGCCATCCCCTCTTCTTCTCCTCTCTGAGAGTTTGGGTGACACCTTCAGACATGATCTGATAGGAGATTTCTCGGGCTAGCAGTTTGTCTGGCATGTATAAGGGGAGAACATGTGGCCTGGCCTTGCTTCCAAAAACTCTGATATAAGAAAAACATTCTTCGCCGAACCAATGGGCTACGGCTGGCAGGTCAAAAGAGGCTTCATAGGAAATCCTAGGGATAGGTCTGTCAAAAATAGAATAGTGAACGGGAACCATAAAACCATTGCAGATTTGGTATAAATGGTCTTTGTGAGAGGATTTCCACAATTTACGATGATACAGATGAATAGGTGTTGGGTCATGGGTTGTCCATCTCCAACCAAGGACAGGAAACTCAAAATTATAACAAAGGGCATCCATAATGTAGGCAGAGTAATAGAAAGGTGGGATTTTTCTCTCAGTGACTCTGGTTTTGGCCCTAAACTCACGAATAGCTAAGACCAACTTATCAGACAGGATAGTGGCCCAGTCCATAATTATACTATTGACGGCCGCTTCCATTAAGGGAACCATATCAACATGGATATTTGCAGAATCATGAAATCCCCACAATCTACACATCATAATTCCAGCGTAGCAGTAAGGTGAAGCCAAAGAGGCATTGGAGTACTTACCCGACATATCCTGCTTGTGTTTTGCTGGATTTTGCCTCCAATCTCGTAGAGGTTCGGCTGGTGATTCATTCTCTCTGGCGAATTTCTCCACAAATGCTCTGTTGTAGACTTGCTCGGGATTGGGCAAATGATACATTCGTCTCAAGTCATCAGGCTTGAAGGAGCCGAAAATCCTTCCATCCTTAGAAACAAAGGTTCTATTAGTGAGAGGAATTTCTTCAATTGCCCAACGTACCACATCAGTATAAGGCAAGACTTGTTCCCTGGATGCTATTCTATGCAGAAAAGAGTCAGCCAAATCTTTAAGAGTTGCCTCAGACTTTCTTAATTCATCCACACTTGCCTCCGTTACTGTCGCTTCTGGTTGTTCTCCTTCTAGCAAATTGTATGTCCCTTGCCATGTAGTACCAGTAAGACCAGTGCATGTAGTATCTGAGATTAAGCCTTTCTTTGAAGGTGTAGCAGCTTGGCCTGAGGCAGGTGTCGCAGTAGAACCTGCCACCTTCTTGAACTTCTTTCCCATCATATTCAGACTTCTCTCGGTAGTCGAATTCTACACAAGTGCAAGAGAAATCGTAACAAAGAAATAACAATGACAATCCATAATGGGATAAATATATGATTTGAAGCGTGGCGAGATTATTCCTAAAAGAGGCTGCGGATCTAATGATTTGAGAAGGCATCGTAGATGCAATGATGGTGATTTTACGGCCTGCAGCTTCATAAATGACCATTACTTAAGTTATTAAACCGAATGACCCTTTAAAGCGTGTAATAGATTTTTTCAAAGGTCTAATCGTGATTGCTCGTTAATTCGAAGGGGCAAAGCTTTAAATACGCATGCATTACCTTATCCCTTTACTTAACGGTATCTTGAGATCTGTGTTGTTGTCAAATCGGCTTTAATGTTTTGAAATAATCACCTTTATGGAAACTGAGGTCATCATTAAGTGTCATCACATCGCATCGGAAGTTGTGAGTGTGGCATTGTCACTTGGGAAAGTTCTTTAGCGAACGCCGATTGTGATATCGCATTCGGCGTGCGAACATAACCCTTGGATGTGTATCAATTACTTTTAGCGAATGCCGATTAGCGATATCACATCGGGGAAAGTATATAAACGTCTTATGAAAATGCGCAGAATTGTACCGATTGCCGATATGCGATATCGCATCGGGGCAGAGTGTTAAAACATTTTTCACAAGACATAGTGCCGTGCCGATAGCCGATCGCCGATATCGCGTCGCATCGGAGAAAAGGTATGTGCCCTTTTTGTATGTGCATTAACTATCGCCGATGGCCGATAGCGATATCGCATCGGGAAAAACCAAGATGGCAACCGAACTTGCGATTATTTTTTTGGACTTAACCAGAAGTTGCTTATCATTTGTTCAACAAGGGTTTTTTGTATAAATTCATTTGATTATCATACCTTATTTGAACAAATTTATTAATGCCAATTAAAAATTTTAAAAGGGACCCATTTCATATGTAAATTGTTTGTGATAAAAACGTTATGAAATGGGGGGGTGTTGTAGGGCACAACAGTACTTAAGATCATTGAATACTTGGATTAAAATGTTGTTATGTGAAAAAAGAGTGATGCAATTACCTTGTTGTTCAGAGCTACGCGAATTGGACAATTCTTTAGAAATCGTGAAGGATCAAGACTAGATTATAGTCCATTGATTGGACCTCCTTTAAGTGACGATGAAGGGGTGGGGCAGACTACGTCGCGAAGTGTTGTTCATCTAATCACTCAAGGGATTCCTCGAGAAAATAATCCTTCCACACCACCTCCACCTCGACCTCCACTGCATACACCTTCACCCACACCCCCACCTCCACCACTACCATTCAACATGGCGAACAAGATGAAGATTCTGATCTTCAAGGGCATAAGAAGTGAAGATGCTAATTAGTTATGGTTTGTTGCGAACGTTGTATGGACAACACAACATATTACTGATGACAATATAAAGAAGGCACAATTGGTTACCATTTTGTAGGATCGGGCGCTAACTTGGCACATTAGGTACTGTGCTGATAATCCTCTTGCAATGCTAGCAGAAACTAAGGCGGCCTTAAACAAAGAGTTTAGTAAGCCTAATCCTAACTCACAGTCAGTAATTGGATTTAAAGAGATCATGATGAGGGTCGATGAGACGGCTTGGGAATTTGATAAGAGGTTGAAGTGTCAGATCAGAGAGGCTAATACGCATATCACATACAGTCAACATTGTGAAAGGTTTATAGCATTGCTTTTTCCCCACTTGAGAATCGACTTGTCACAATAGAATATAGAAACATAAGCAGAAGCTTTAAAGATAGCAATGAGGCTGTAGGCATCCCCTATTCAGGATACAAACCTCGGGGTACAGCAGATCTACTCACAATTAGCAAGATTACACCTAGAGTTAGAAATTTTGAAGAAAGACAAGGAGATTAACCAGAAGAATGCGCAGAAGTTTGGTGTTTGAAGTGCAAGGGCCACGAGCACGATAAGGACCATTGTCCCGCGTACGTGAATTATATTACAGGAGGGAGGCCAATTCCCCTAAAGCCAGAAGCCCCAGCAAGGCCGAGTGCGGGGGATACAATTTGGTGTGTTATTTTTAGGTTGTTGGACAACATGGGACGGATAATTGCCATTTACTTCAAAAGTTCATCCAGACACACTAGTAGTTGTTCTGTAACTTCTGCAAATCTGTGGGCCACAATGAGCGCCATATGAGCTGATGATGGAAAGAACACCTACATACTGGATGTAAGCAGAAACTCGGCCTCCAAATCACAGTGCTGGAGGAGCACGTGGAGGTTATAAGGGTCGAGGATGGGGCCGAGGAGGAGGAGGACCTGGTAGAGGTTGTGGTCAGATTATTTTCTACCATTAGGGTCAGCCGGAGCACTATGTGCACAAGCGCCAGAATCCTACACACCCATCATGTCAATACTGCAGACAGTTTGACCATACTATAGAAGAATGTTGGGTGCTAATAGCTAAAATGGAAGAGAACAAAACACAGCCTCAGGAGCCTACACAAAATCTACATATGATGAGGGATGAGCCTTATGAAGAAGATCAAAGCATTAATATTGTGATAAGAAGTGGAAAACGATTGACGCTGATAAGGGTAAACAACCTGAAGAAGAAGGATGGGTCCACAAAGTGCCATAGAAAGAAGCTGACTTTGACATGGACTGTGCTAAGGAGACTTTTATGGAAGCCAAGAAGAGATTCGTAGAGGCGTCCACCTCAGGAAGCTAGGACAAGATGGAAGAAATTAGCGCGCCTGGAGAGGTTGATCCTTTTGTACTCACTACATTTTTGGAAACTTGCATAAAGCTTTTGCATGATAGCAAGGCTGTGGAAGGCCTGCGGGAATTAATAAATAAATGTGCCAGCAAAGAGAAAGTCCTTGATGGACACTGCGTGGTCAAAAAGATAGGAAAGCATAAGGCATGAACAGGGCGAGAGATGAGGCTAACCACGTAGATAGGTTATTATGATATGGACCAGGTCATTTTGGATCTGGGGTTTGATGTGAATGTATTACTGAGACATACATGGGAAAGGATGGGGAGACCTGCGCTGCAGTGGTCTCCAATTCATCTCAAGATAGCGAACCAACAAAAAATCATCCCCATGGGATGGTTATATGGAGTAACAATTGATATATAAGGTGTGAGTGCAGTGGGCGACTTTGAAGTTATAGAAATCATTGACGATAGTAATCCCTACCCGTGCTCCTGGGAATTGACTGGGCTATTGACATGAATGGGGCCATTAATTTGAAGAAAAGGACAATGTAATTTGAAAGAAAGTCATTGTGGTTTATAGTGCTAGTGGATCCTGTAGAAGGGGCTTGCTATACTAAACCAGTTCATGATTATGAAGAAAGTGATAATGAACTGGATCAGATTTACAAGATAATAGCGCGAGATCAGGACTGGATCAATCCAACCAGAGATGGATAGATTGTATGGGACTGGGAGAGTTCCTATACCTCTGATTCAGACGAGGAGTTAGAGCATTGGTAGAATCACTTACATGAAGTGTCTACATTGCAATGCAATATGATGATGAAGTCATTGCATTGTGTTTCATCGGAGGTAATAAAATTACCTTATTATGATGGTTTAACAGATGTACATCTATTTTTGGATGAATTTGAGTGTGAAGTCCCTGAGGACCACCGCTTCCAAGAATTAGAGTTGGAACTGTGTGCTACACCTTCACGATGGTGGGGTACACATAAGCATAGTTTTATTGGATGGCGAGATTACAAAATAATGATGAAGCTACGGTTTGGGTGTGCTAACACCAAATTGACTGAGAAATATAATGGAGGGGACGATCTGCGTGATCACCTAGCGAAATTGACTAAATCATGGGGAACAAAACTGCAGCCAGAGTGGGTACACATATTTTTCCATTCCTTGGATACCATCCCCATGAACTGGTATCTTGAAACGGAGCTCTACCATGGCACCGCGGAATGGGATATATTGAAGGAAGGGTTCTTATTGACTTTTACTTTTTAGGATGGGTTTGTGAGCATCGATGAAGCACGATAGGAAATTAAAGCGGTTATCTTCAGAACACCAATGGAACCTATGGAATGGACCCAAATAGACTAGAGCACCCAGCTACACCATGCACTAGAATGTTATAATGTGACCGCTGGTGAAGGAGAAATGGACCATCCGAACACAAGCTGGTGAAGGAGAAATGGACCATCCTATAGCCTTCGCAAGTAGGAAGTTATCAAAGGTTGAGAAAAATTATTCAACAACTTAGCACGAAGGGTTGGCCATGGTGTACGCACTACAAAAGTTCATGCATTATTTGTTAGGGGGTCATTTAAAGATGTACACAAATCATTCTACCTTGAAATACCTAGGAAACAAGCCTATGTTGGGGGGGAATATCTATAGATGGTTGCTATTATTTCACAAGTATGACTTTGAAGTCATTCTGAAGTCGAGGAGGTTAAATGTCGGACCTGATCATCTGTTGCGAATTGAAACAGGAGAAGAACCTAATAATTTAGAGGGAGGGTTTCCAGACACATAAATCTTTGCAGTGCACGTAGTATAAGACTATTTTGTAGATATTATTCACTTCTTGACTACGAGGATGGCACCAGAAGGATATACAAGTCAGTAAAAGAAGGAATTAGTAGTGCGCGCGACCGATTTTTCAGTTATTGCGAGGCATTTGTATAAAATGAGTGCAGATGAAATATTGCGAAGATATGTGCCAGACTTTGAGAAAAATAACATTCTTACCGAAGGTCATGGGGGAGCTATGGGAGTTCATTCTGCATGCAAAGCAACTACGTAGAAGATCTTGCATGCAAGTCTATGGTGTCCAACACTACACAAGGATTCCAAGGCATATAGTAAGGCATGCAATCCATGTCAAAGAACTAGCAGACTATTGCAAAGAGATGAGTTACCACTACAACCTTAGGTATATTTGCAACCCTTTGAAAAGTGGGGGATTGATTTTGTTGGGCCAATTCAGCCCCGTGGAAAGAAAATAGGTGCACGTTATATTATCACTGCGATGGAATATCTAACCATATGGGCATAAGCATAGCCAGTTAAGGATTGTATAGGGGCTACGGTAGCAAAATTCGTGTTTGAGTATGTCTTAACTAGATTTGGATGCCTGAAACTGTTAGTGAGGGACAGGGGTATGCAATTTCTAAACGAAACGATCAGCGCGTTGACTGAGGAGTTTCAAGTCTACCGTCAGAAGAGTACACCGTATCACCCATAGGCCAATGGAACTATTGAATCCTTTAATAATATTTGGAGAACATGCCATCGAAGATCTACAACTCGCAGTGGAATGACTAGGATGTCTGTGTACTTGCAGTACTAAGGGCTTATAAGACTACTTGTAAGAAGTTGACAGGGAAAACATCATGCAGATTAGTAAATGGGGTCAAAGCTGTAATGCCAAAAGAATACATTGTGCTTAGTCTGTGAATTATAGCTTTAACGGATATGGCGAATCGCGAGGCCTTGGAGGAACGGCTACTACAGTTGATGAAGCTAGAAGAAGATCGATTTTTTACAGGATTCCATCAACAAGTATAGAAGAAACGCAAAAAATCATGGCATGACCGTCATATTAATATTCACACATTCAAGATAAATGATCTTGTCCTCTTATATGATACTAAATTCACTAAATTTCCAGGTAAATTCCAGATGCATTAGTTAGGGCCATATATTTTCAAAGAAATTACAGATGGTGGTGCAGTTCAGCTCATGAAGCTGAATGGGGAATGCTTCCCAGGAAGAGTGAATGAGAGCAGATTGAAGTTGTATACAGGGGATCCTACACAATGACTATATGGCAGCAACCTAGTCTTAGTGCTCTAGGCAGTTGCAAGAAAGCGCGGGACTATAAACTAAACTGACTGGTTTAAAGGAAAAGGAACAAGAAGGCTGTGCAGAGAGTGATGAAGATGCAACCAGTGAAGCTGTGCTCAGGAGGTTGTGCCAGAAGGGAAAGTATCGTGTAGCCTAGCAGAAAAATGACCATTAGAGTTTTTGCTCATGACTTGACATCCAGAAGATAGTTAAGTGGAGTGGGGTGACGACAATTAAGGAAAAAATATTGAAAATATGCCGCCAAAACAACATTTATTATCAAAATTTGGGGTAACAATCATATTTGAATTCAAAAACCCCTATAAATTACACTTTTTCGTCCAACAGTGAACACTTTGCGCTCTAAGACTTGTTGCTGAATTTTGTTGTCTGTTGCCTATGAGCTGAGCATTCTGGGAATAATTCTTGTCACGAGAAAATGTTTCTCCCACACCTGCAAGCTATTTATGGAGAGAATGACAGCCACTAACCCAGTCGAAGCCCTGAGTTTGGAAGTAGTTGTGTTCGACGCATAAGAACCAAAAGTGTCAAGTGTAGAGGCTAT
This sequence comes from Pinus tabuliformis, assembly GCA_031772625.1. NCBI lineage: Eukaryota > Viridiplantae > Streptophyta > Pinopsida > Pinales > Pinaceae > Pinus > Pinus tabuliformis. The sequence goes on along the minus strand of CM062818.1, from coordinate 17,234,426 downwards.
GCTAGTGGTGTCCACGATGTTGAGTTTGCCTAGGTCGAAACAGACTATGACGAAAGACAAACAACCTGCAATGAAATAAAAACAACCAATAACAAAGGAAAAGCAAAAGAAGTTAGTGCCAGTGCATGCATCACCAAGGAAGCATATCGAAACACAAGCAAAGAAGAAGAAGGATAAGAATCCAGAGAGAGTAGTAGACGTGGAGGCGGAAGTATTCCAGGGAATGGAGGATATTGATGCTGAAGGAATGGAAACCATGACGAGGCTACCTAAGTATATCCATCCATGGAAGGGAAAACCAAAGGTCATGAAGGACCCTCATACTGAGAAGTTTATAGTATCCACGCCCCTACTACTTGAGCAGGTCCCTTTTGAAGGTCCTCGGCTTGCACAGATCTCGTTGTTAAAATTGGAGGATTGGGACCTCACGGACCACACTAAGTTTCCACATTTGGTGATAGACAAATATATGTGGAAGGTCTATTATGAAGAAATGTGTGTTAAAACATTGGAGATGATGGAATGGGTCTGTTGTGTCGAGAAATCAGGGTTTCTCAATTTGTTGTTGGTGTCACATTATCACTGCACCCCCATTAATATGATATGTGTGCACCAACTCCTCACGCTAGTGCATGATGGGTGCTTATGGCTAGGAGAGCCTATCCCCATCACGGACATGTTGATTCATAGAATAATGTGGCTGCCTTACAAAGGTGTGAAACCGACCAAGGAATTTGGAGGGAAGACTGGGGAGAAAGAGCTTACAGACAAGATGAAGAAGGATTACGTCCTCCTTAAGAAGTCGTGAGGGTATTCCATTATTTCTATTGCAGACGAGGCAGTTCAATTTGCTGCCCAGATTTTAGCAAGGAAGGTTATGAGAAAATGTCACACGGATGAGGTTCTAGTGCTAGTAGTTTCACTTGTTGCGCAATACACGAAAGGCATACAATTTAATTGGGCCTGGTACCTTTGTCAAGAGTTCCTAGCGAATTGTCGCAAGGCCCAGGAGGAAACCAAACCATTCCACTACACTTGGTTGCTTCTATCTATTGTGCTCATTGCATGGATATTGCTGAAGGATAGCCAATTTCCTTCGCTCAAGGAAGGATTACCAGAGGCAGCACGATTCGCCTCATTATGGTCTACGAAGGATGTCATGCAAATTACAAAAACAAAGATATTTTGGACTTTTGTGGAAATTGATCTCCATATGGCAGTCAATCAGCATCCAAGTTTTTCCCCAACCTTGTTCATGCAGTTGTCAGCCTACGCGGCATTCATGGCTGACTTCCATAGAGTCTATATCCAAGCACAGAAGGATCCAGAGAAGAAATGGCACCAGTTGCCCTATTTGGTGTCACAAATGGACGTGCAAGAGGTCGTCGGGGTGTGGCCTATAGAGTGGTGCACCCCATCAGAAGTAGATGTTAGAACAAGCATGGGCGCGGAAAGTTTTGTTATGCAAAAAAGAAAGGAGGTCATTAAGAAATATGTGGGTACCCTAGTAGAACAGAAAAAGAAGGAAGCTGCAGAAAAGGCTTGCATAGAGCAAGAACGCACTGCTAAGGAGCAGATGGAACAAGAGCAGCACGAGTCACAGAAATGTGATAAGTCACCTTCGCCAAAGACAAAGGAAGAAGAGCTTTCAGGACAAGGTAGTGAAGGTGATGAAGGGAAGCACACCCCTTTTATTTTGAAAAGATGTGGCACGGAGCAGAAAGATGGAACACGAAAAAAGAAATATGATAAAACACGGGTTGATCCCATGGAATTAATAGAGGGCAATATCAATGAGATCGGTGATAAAATTTGGGACACCGCAACTGAAGTGCTACAACAGTTCGAGCAGCAATACATACAGATGCTTGGGGGCATCCATAAGGATCTATGTGAGTTGCATCTCCAAGCAACCAGAATTCAGGAAGCTATCAGGAAGGCAAGCGATGCACAAGCTAGTATGACTCGAGGAAAGAGTACAGTCGTGGAGATTGATTGGCCGCAGGATGATAGAGTCTTCCATTTGCCTGAAGGGTCAGTTGGCATCGAGATGGATGAACAGTGTGTAGTGCTTTACATAGTAAAAAACATGGGACTAAACCTTGTCGTGCTATCACTTGAGTCCCTACGTGCATTACATTAGGGGGTCGTGGAAGAGCTCAAGATCAGAGAATAGCAAGCACTCATTGCCGTCAATGAGTTTAAAGTCAACAATCAACAACTATTCATTGAGAATATGTAGACCCTGAAGGAAAAGGAGGCACTACAGGCACATAGTTCACGTCTGGAGTCATTAGTAGCGGAGGCATGTAATTTAGTGCCTGAACTTCATATCCCAAAGGATTCATAGCTTGAAGCCAAAGTAAAAAAATTAGCTGTTGGGGTACATGAGGCTAGAGCAGAAGTTGGACGAATCACTTTTGAGTTCAACATGAATATTGCAGAGCTGCAGTTAAAGTTGCAGCCCACAATTCTGCCTGAGGTCAGGGAGCAGCGCGGAGTCGCAATTAAGGAAGTCATGGCTACCTTAGATGTCACAATTAGTGACTGTGCGACATTGTTTGATCAGGCTATGGAGCTATTGACAAATCTGCAAGAGGATACGAACTTGCAGACATTGATCAAAGAGGTAAGGGAGAGGCAACGCCAATATGATGAGGTCAGGGCAATTGTGTGCACCTTAGCACCAGTGCAGTGCCTTGCAAAGTTATAGGAAGGAAAGCAGCTACTAGAACAGGTAGAGGAAGCGCAAAAGAAAGAGGCCTTGCTAAAGGTGAGGCTGCAGCCTTGGTTGGATGAGGATTATCAGGTTATGACCTCCATTCAAGATAAGATTAAGGGACTGTAGCAGAAGCAACGGGTGATGAAGCTGGAAGTAGAAGGACTAGCCATTGAAAAATTGGTCAAAAAGGTTCAACAGGCAGTGACACAGAGCGTTGCTGAAGTTGGAGTAATCCAAGTGGAGCTGGGGGATCTTCGCAGTAAGATCGCGGTGCTAGTAGAGTGACTCAAGGGCGATTCACGATCTTTGTTTTGGGGCTTTTTGGGATGGGGTCCCTTGGGTTAATTTGGGGTTAAGATAACCCAAATTTTGATGCAATTTTGTAAATAATGTAAAGTCTCTGTGATTTGTGGATGTGGAGCGTGTAGATGAATAAGAGTCAAAGGGGCTTAGCCCCTTGTTTTGGATAAGTTTTGAGTCAGTTTTGAGATTCACCCATGGTCCATGGACCATGGAATTGTATGAAAAATACTATAAATAGGTGTGTCTTAGAGAGTCTAAGGCAGTAGAGTAGAAGAGGGTAAGATAGAAGAGTGAAAGGCTCAGGAAGGCTTAGAAGAAGAAAGGCTCTGCAGCTGAGTGCACAGAGGCCTTGGTAGAGTCCATAGTGGAGTGCGCAGACCCCTGCAACTGTGTGCACAGGGAAGTTTGAGTATGTAATCCTTGAATTGAAGATCAATAAAGACAGTTTTCCAAAGAATTCCTGAGTATTTCTATTTATCTCTGTTAATGTTATATGCTGCTGATAAATGACATGTCTTATGACTTATTGATAAATGTTACACGATTATCTTGAATCTATCTTAATAATGTATGCAATGAATGTTTCACGACTTTTGTGAAGACTCTGGTGAATTATATTATGTTTACTGAAGAATCAAGTAGATCTGTGCGAACACCAATCTAGGATTGCTTTCTGACACCAATCTAGGATTTCTTTTTGACGCGCACAAATAGGTAAATCGACTATTAGAAGTCTGCAAGGACTTGTCGTGGACCTTCATGAGGGTATAAAGGCTGCTTTATTAGAGTTACAATATCAAGCCTTAGGATTTTATCGATATGCACAAAGGCAGATCTAAGGCATTGGAAGACATCACGCTAGTCTATGGATGCAGAAACTAGGTTCTTGCATTCCCCCATACTACTTCAGGTGAGACTGCATCCTACACTACATGGGTTGTTGTCGACATTGCCAATAGTGTAGGGTTTTGTTGGTTTGTGCAACTAACTTTGAACCTGGGTCAAGACCCCCTAAACCAACAACTTCTCCCCTGACAAGGAATTTGTCAAAATGTTAGCATCATGCTCCTTTGTCAGAATGTATTGTAGAAACATTATCTGCCTCTGAACACAGTCCTGTAAATTGTGGCATCGGATATCTATATGCTTGGATCGATTGTGAAATACAGGATTCTCAGAGAGATTGATGCAACTTTGATTATCATAGTAGATCACAGTTGGATCCATCATCTGACCCAATAGTCCCATATGTATCTTTCTCATATAGATCGCCTTACATGTTGCTTGACTTGCAAACATGTATTATGCTTCTTGTTGGCTTGTTGGGGTCTAACCCAGGTTCTAGAAGTGTTTTAGCCGAACAAATCCTGCACTACTAGCCCTTTCAGCAACAATTTGTGAAGCGCGAACTAAAGTCTCACCCAAGGTAGTATGGGATGGTGCTGGAACTAGGTTTCCGCACCCTTGGGATGTCTTGATGTGGTTTTGAGGGGTCACGAACCTTTCTGTGGCCTCGCGCCACTCTATACTGCTATTGGGTTCTACGTAGATCCCCGCAAATGCGCTTTCTTATTAATGAATTTATCACAGATATGATCTTCTTCTTATAGTCTTTAAGAAAACATTTAACAATAAAACCCAGTACACGCAATCATAATTCTTAACGACAGTGCATAAATTCAGAAAGTTGATGCATAAACCAAAATACAACTAGATCCACAATATTTCAAAATTAACACAATATTCCCAAACCAACTTATCTTTATTAATATTTGTGATTCAGTACAATCCACTTCCTGCCCCGCGCACCCTGTTGCAGGGGTCCACGCACACAGCTGTGGACTCTATTAGGCCTTTGCGCACACAGCTGCAGAGCCTATATCTATCTACCAACACCCTTGACTCAGACTTATAGATGCTAAGAGACTTTTGCCTTCATAAACCCATTACATTCAAGACCAAAACCAAAAACTAACTTCTAACCATAGAGCCTTGCTCTATTTATACATTTTCATGGTCTGAAGACCATGGGCAGGCCGACTCACTTTCTATTTTCTTACATTATTTTTGGGTGGACAACCCTTTGAATTGACTCATTACAATTCATGCTCTGTGCACCTCATAGAGCCTTTTCCATTATTTTACCCAAAATTGCGTATCATTACATGGGGCCTCCGCTACCTAACAGGCCCCCAACACAAACATCGTGACTCGTCCCGAGTCACTCCGTTGGTGTGGAAATCTTCGTGCGGAGGTAGTACAAAAACTTCTGCGCTTCGCTTACACTTGCAACAACAAAATCTTCTGCCATTTGCTATACTTGTTCTACGTGAACCACCGATGCATCAGTATCTGTTTTGGGTGCCTGGCTGAGAGCATATGCTGCCTGCATGTGTGCCACCTTTCACTCGATGGTGGTGGAAACTATGAATGCCTCATCAAGCCAAGGCTGGATCCGTTCTTTAATCACTGCTTCCTTTTGCTGAGCGGCGTCAGCTTGTGTCTTAAGAGCCTGGGCCTCCCTCATCTTGGCCAAGCGCTGCATAATAGCAACCGTCTGCACGGTCCCTCTGACATTATCATAGGCTTGTTGTAACTCCCTTGCCTCTGTTTCCAACCATTGTAAGGTTGGGTCTTCTTGTAGTGAAGTGAGCATAATAAGCAACTGATCCAACAAGTTGACGCACTCTTGCATGGCACGTGTTATTGTTTCCCGCCCGGATTGAATGATGCCTCTGCGCTGCTCGGTGACCTCTGGTGGTGTAGAAGGCTGTGCTTTCAGTTTCAGTTCTGTGATATGTAAGTTGAGGGCCAACTAGACCCTCGTGGCTTCTTCCTTTACTTCACGGAACCCACTAGCCAACTTGTGGATTCATATGCCGACAGGTAACTCGGCCGCAATCTCCAGCTCAGGGGCATGAGAACATGCTTCCCCTACAATTTGCTCCAACTGCCGATTTTGTGCTACCACTTCGTCCCATTCGAGGCTCAACTGTTCTATATTAATTTGCTACTCACTGAGTACCTGTACCGCATGTCCTTCCCTAGTGCGTAACTCCATCGTTGCGCTATCCTGGAGTTGGTACAAGCTTTTGTGAGGGAGGGTAGACAAATTTATTCCTAGCCCGTAAGCTGGCGCACCACAGCTTTATCTACCACATTTTCTGTTGTCACTGCTCCTGTGAGAGTGTGATAGTATTATCCATTTTGTCCAGTAGCAGTTGCTCAATGGCTGACATACCCGTAGCTCCACGGGGAGCAATGGTTGCTAGCTGCGAGGCTGTACCCCAAGTTCCTGCAGTTGCGCGCAAAGCATCCCCAACACAGCATGTTTCTTCGACATGGCCTCGTCGATCGCCTCCCGGGTGACTTCACGAACTATATCCCCTATGTCATTCTGTTGGTCGTGGTTGTTTCAAGGGCAAACCCATGGTGGTTGGTGTTGTTCCTTCCGTCCATGTATCCATGGCCAGCTCTGTGGTCACCTTCAGACCGCTTTTGTCCTTTTTCGTCGTAGCCCCTCCTGCTGTCGCCTTACCTATAGAAGCCTGCTCTACCGCCTAGGTTGCCTATACTTCCACAGCGTGTTGTTCGTTCCGCTTTTGCTGTGCTACGTGCTTAGCTTCAGCCTTTTGTTTTTGGATAGTGGTCTCATCGCACCCCACCGCATCTGGTCCATGCCACTCTGGTGGCCAGGTATCCAATACCGCAAAGATAGCCTCGTCAATGGAAATGAAGGGAAGTGTGGTCCACGTCTGTTCTGGGTCCTTGCACGCTCGGATGTAGACATGGTGCATATCGGCCTTAAAATCAGCTACGTTCTTCACACTGTCATATATCTCGGTGGACAAATGGGGTTGCTGGTTGATCCACTGTTGGACGTTCGCTTCCATTAGTATCCAGAAAATATTGATGTCCTGGATTCTTGCAGCATCCTTTGTCGCCCAGAGCGATGCGTATTTGGCGGCTTCTGGCCAATCTTGGTCCAAGGAAGGAAACTGACTATCTTCAGGTAATTCACTTGTAACCAACATGATCGATAACAGCAACCACGCATAGTGGAAGGTCTTACCCTCCTCTTGGGCCTCCCTGCAGTTGGTCAGGAATTCGTCACAGAGGAACTGCACCCAATTGAACCGTTCCCCTACTGTGCATTGCTCAGCGAGCACGACGACTATTGCTTGGACCTCATTGCCACGCCATTTCTACATCACTTTTCCTACCAACAACTAGGTAACAATGCGGACCCCTTTGTCCGAAATACTGTCAATAGCATAACCTCGCCGATTTTTCTCCAATTTGTATTTCTTCTTCAGGGTTTCCATCATTGTCACATCATCACTCATATCAACTATTTCCATGGGGTCCCTTCCTTCACAAGGAAGCCGTGAGATCTTTTGAATGAGTTCCGCCGTGATGGGCAAGGGTTTGTCTAGCCATAAGTATCCATTGTGTACCAGATAGAGCAGTTGTTTGATGACCAATATTGTAATGGGGGGCCGGTTAAAATGTGGGATTGACAGGAGACAGAGTAACCTAGCTTCCTCCACCTTGTGCAACCACTCCTGTGGCTGAAGCGTAGTAACAGCCCCCTCTGCACTTTTCTCCATCAGTTTGCTAGTTTCCAAATGGGGAAACTTCTTAGTATCTGCAAGGTCCCAGTGTTGGGTGTGGAGCCTGATTATCTTCTGTATTCAAAGGTTTCTGCCGGATGTATACCCTAGGAAGATTGTACACCCCTACATGTGGGGGTGTCTGAGGGCCAGCGGTCCCCCGGCGGGGGTTCAAGGGAAGCGCCCCCGAAGCTAAAAATAGATGTAAAATTGCCTTGTAAAAGTCTAGTAATTTCTAGTCAATCTAGGCCGTTCATTAGGTGGATGATCTGACGGTAGAAGTTATGTTTAATTTAGGGTTTTTTTCCCTAGAAGGCAACCCCTCACTATATGTGAGGGAATTGTATTGCATCTATGCATATCTGTATTTTGAGTGACGAAGAGAGAGGAGATTGCGAGAAAAAAGGGTGTTACAGTGGATCTGCTATAGGTTGTATCTCTTCAGTTTGCTGGATAATATAAAAGGAAGGACTGGTTGTTTCTCCGTGGACGTAGCCCAAACTGGGTGAACCACGTATATCTATGTCTCTCTTGTTTTATGCGTTTTCTGTGTTTATATTTCTACAATATTTTATGTGTTCCATTGCTCCGTAATATATAATTTTCTAACAACTGGTATCAGAGCCGAAGGTCTATTTGGCTGATAAACTTGCAGGAGAGAAGGGTTCCTGGTTCGAGTGGGAGCAATGGCAGAAGATGGTAGGTTTAGGGTCGAAAAATTCAATGGCCAAAACTACCAGCTGTGGAAGATGCAGATGGAAGATTATTTGTATTAGAGAGATCTGTACCTACCATTGAGCGGAAAGACAAAGAAGCTGATGAGTATGACAGACACAGAATGGGATATTCTCAATAGAAAGTCACTTGGAACAATAAGGCAGTGCCTAGCGACGTCGGCATTGTTTAATATTTCAAAGTTAATGACAACACAGGGTTTAATGTCGGCATTAGCAAAACTATATGAAAAACCCTTAGTGTCAAATAAGGTATTTCTTATGAAGCGTTTATCTAATATGAAGATGTCTGAAGGTGGATCTGTTGTAGATCATTTAAATGATTTTAATATAGTTACAAGTCAGTTAAGTTCTGTAGGGGTAAATTTTGATGATGAAGTTAGGGCTCTGTTATTTCTGTGCTCATTGCTAGAAAGTTGGAATGGTTTAGTTATGGCCGTTAGTAACTCCGTCTATGGATCTAGTACTTTAAAGTCTGATAATGTTGTTGGTGCAATCCTTAGTGAGGAAATGCAATGGAAAAGCTCCGGTGAGACATTAGGTAATGCTTTGACTGCAGAGACTAGGGGAAGAAAAATGGAAAGAGAAAGAACCCAGGATATCACAGTAAGTCAAGAAAAGGCATATCTAAGTCTAGATCGGGGATAGCGTGCTGGAAATGTGGGAAGAAAGGACACCTGAAGAAAGACTGCAAGTCTCGGAAGGGAAAAGAAGGAGATGCGCAGCAAGAAACTAATCATGAAGCGAATGTAACAAGTGATGTGTTGCAAGATGCTTTGATTCTTTCAATAGAAAATATTATTGATGCCTGGGTGATAGACTCAGGGGCCTCATTCCATGCCACACCTGATAAGAAACATTTTCATGATTATGTTCAAGGAGATTTTGGACAAGTTCGATTGGGTGATGATAAACCCTGTAAAATCATTGGAATGGGTACAATTTTCATAAAATAGCAAAATGGAAGTTGCTATTGAAGAAGGTAAGGCATGTTCCAGATTTGAAGAAAAATCTGATTTCAACAGGGCAGTTGGGAGGTGAAGGTTTCGTAACTATTTTCACAGATAAAACTTGGAAGGTCACTAAAGGATCCCTGGTAATAGCGAAAGGAGAAAAGATTGGTACATTGTATTTATGCAATGGTATTTCTAATTCTGTTAATGCTTTAACCTCTACAGGAGAAGATACGGCATTATGGCATCATAGGCTCAGGCACGTAAGTGAGAAAGGGATGCAGATTCTTCAGTAAAGAAATTTATTGCCAGGTTTGAAGCATGTTGATTTAAAATTCTGTGAGAATTGTGTTTATGGAAACAGAAGAGAGTCAGATTCCTTAGAGTTGGGAAAGAAAAGAAGAGCGAAAAATTAGAGCTTATGCATACAGATGTATGGGGACCTGCTCAGGTATCATCTCTTGGTGGCTCTCGTTATTATGTTACTTTTTTTGATGATGCAACTAGAAAAACCTGGACTTATTGTATTCGAAATAGATCTGATGTATTTGATACTTTCAAGAAATGGAAAGCTTTGGTTGAAAATGAGACAGGGAAAAGGTTGAAGTGTCTCAGATCAGATAATGGAGGTGAAGATTGCAGCAAAGAGTTTGATAGGCATTGTTCAGAGAATGGAATTCGTAGAGAGAAGACAGTTCCAGGAACAACACAAGAAAATGGTGTGTTAGAAAGGATGAACAGAACAATCATGGAGCGTGCAAGGTGCATGAGATTGCATGCAGGATTGCCTTTACAATTTTGGGCAGATGTTGTAGATATTTTTGTTTATCTAATAAACAGAGGGCCTTCAAGTTCCTTGGATGGTGGTATTCCAGAGGAGGCATGGACAAGTAAAAAGGTAAACTACTCATTTTTAAAGACTTTTGGTTTTGAAGCCTTTGTCCACATTAACAAAGAAAATAGAACAAAGCTTTAGGCAAAATCAAAGAAATGTACCTTTATTGGATATGGTGCTAATGATTTTGGTTATCGCTTATATGATTATGAAAATCACAAAATCATTAGGAGAAGAGATGTAATATTCAATGAAAAGGTCTTGTATAAGAATCAGTTGCAGGAAAAGAAACAGGAAAAAGAAAACAGAGAATACACAGTGCTTGATGATATCACAGGAAAAGTGATGGTGCCTGAAAATCATAATTATCAACAGCCAGAACAACAGCCACAATAGAAAAAATCACTTCAAACACCTAAAAGTGGTGTTAGAAGATCTACCAGGATAAGTAGACCCCCTGAACGATACTCTCCTTCATTATATTATGTAATGTTGACTGATTCTGGTGAACCAGAATGGTATGAAGAAGTAGTGCAGGTAGAAACCAGGAAGAAGTGGGAGCAAGCCATGAAAGAAGAGATGGACTTCTTCGCACATAGACAGACTTGGGACGTAGTCAGGTTGCCTGCAGGTAAAACAACATTTCACAATAAATAGGTTTACAGGTTGAAGGAAGAAGATGGAGGAAAACAGAGGTACAAAGCTAGACTTGTGGTGAAGGGGTTTGCACAGAAGAAAGGTATTGATTTTGATGAAATGTTTTCTCCTGTTGTTAAAATGACTTCAATCATAACTATTTTAAGTCTAGTAGTAGCTGAATATTTGCATCTTGAGCAGTTAGATGTAAAGACAACCTTTCTCCATGGGGATTTGGAGGAAGAGATATATATGCAGCAGCCACAATGATATGAGGTAAAAGGGAAGGAGAAACTAGTGTGCAGGTTGAAGAAGAGCTTGTATGGCTTAAAATAGGCTCCAAGGCAGTGGTATCTAAAATTTGACAGGTTTATGTCTGAACAAGGTTATACTAGATGTCACTCTGATCATTGTGTTTATCTCAAAAGGAAAAATTATGGAAACTATATTATATTGTTATTGTATGTAGATGACATGCTTGTTGTAGGTTCTAACATGCAGGAAATAAATGTGCTCAAAAGGAAAATGTCAAACTCATTTGCAATGAAGGATTTGGGTGCTACAAAACAAATCCTTGGTATGAGAATAACTAGAGACAGGAAGAATCACAAATTAACATTGTCTCAAAGTGAGTACATAGAAAAGGTGTTGAAAAGGTTTAATATGTAGAATGCAAAACCAGTTAGTATACCTTTGGCTAGCCATTTCAAATTAAGTAAGGAGGCGTGTCCCAAGACTCAGGAAGAAATGGCTCATATGTCTAAAGTTCCATATGCATTAGTAGTTGGAAGCTTAATGTATGCAATGGTCTTCACAAGGCCTGATATTTCACATGCAGTGGGAGTTGTAAGAATGTACATGAACAATCCAAGAAAAGAACATTGGATAGCAGTGAAGTGGATTCTCAGGTATTTGAGAGGTACCACAAATCAAGCATTATGCTTTGGTGGTTCAAACATTGCTCTACAGGGATATGTTGATGCAGATATGGCAGGTGATAGAGATAATAGGAGGAGCACAACAAGGTATGTGTTTACTGTAGGTGGAACAACTGTCAGTTGGGTTTCAAAAATCCAAAGTGTTGTTGCACTTTCAACAATAGAAGCAGAGTATGTTGCTGCTACAGAGGCTAGTAAAGAAATGATTTGGTTACAAAGGTTTCTGGATGAATTGGGCAAGAAGCAGGAGTTGGGCAGGTTATACAGTGACAACCAAAGTGCCATTCATCTTGCAAAGAACTCTGCATTTCATTCCAAGACTAAACATATACAACTCAAGTACCATTTCATATGGTCAACATTGGAAGATAGACAGTTGAAGCTGGAAAAGATACACACTAGCCAGAATCCTGCAGATATGTTAACAAAATTTGTAACCAGGGAAAAACTAAGAATCTGCCCAGTTTCAATTAGTCTTCAAGTATGATGAAGAAGATGAGAAACAGCCAGGTCCAAAGTGGAGTTCTTTTCTAGAAAATGAAGCACCGGTGGAGTTGCTATAATCAGTCTCCAAGTGGGAGATTGTTGGGTGTGGAGCCTGATTATCTTTTGTATTCAAAGGTTTCTACCGGATGTATACCCCAGGAAGACTGTACACCCCTCCACGCGTGGAGGTGCAGGGGGGACTTGTCCCTCCCGTGCTTGTCTAGGGGCCAATGGTCCCTCAGCGGGGGTTCGGGGGCAGCACCCCCGAAGCTATAAATAGATGTAAAATTGCCTTGTAAAAGTCTAGTAATTTCTAGTCAATTTGGGTCGTTCATTAGGCGGATGATCTGATGGTAGAAGTTATGTTTAATTTAGGGTTTTTTTCCCTAGAAGGAAACCCCTCACTATATATGAGGGAATTGTATTGCGTCTATGCATATCTGTATTCTGAGTGAGGAAGAGAGAGGAGATTGAGAGCAAAGAGGGTGTTACAGCGGATTTGTTGTAGGTTGTATCTCTTCAGTTTGTTGGATAATATAAAAGGAAGGAATGGTTATTTCTCCATGGAGGTAGCGCAAACTGGGTGAACCACGTATATCTGTGTCTCTCTTGTTTTATGCATTTTCTGTGTTTATATTTCTGCAATATTTTATGTGTTCCATTGCTCCGTAATATATAATTTTCTAACACCCAGTGTTCAAATTTCATAGTAGAGATGTCGTCGGTTGTCGTTCCTTCGAGCGGAACCCCTTTAGGGAGAAAGGGGGTGATGAGTATGTTGTCAACGACATCTAGATCTGTAGGTATCTTGGCCTTTCCTTTCCTTGGAGGAACATACTTGGGTCGTCACAGTGGCTAGATATCTTCTTCCATCTCTTCGTCTAGTTCTATTTCTTCGACATAGGTCGGAGGATCCTCGCCCTCTTCATCGCTCTCAATCGTAATAGTTTTTCCTTTTTCCTCCATCGACAACTTACAAAATCATAGATTTCCCAAAGACGTCTGGACTGGTCTTGTTACCTGGGGATTGCTCTTGGTCCACAGCGTCCTGGGTGATTTAGGGATTTCGGCTGTATTGTCCTTGGGTGTGAATAGAAACCTAAGTATGGACGCCTGTATTACCTTCAGCGGGTCTTTAAACCATGGATTGCTTCTCACAATTGCTTCATTCATCCTGTGCTGCTCTATTTGAACCCTGAACACTTTACTCTGCAAGGGGCCAAATGGTGTGTGGTAACAGGCTACCTATGCTTTATATACCTTTTGAACTTCAAATTCAGCCATTCTCCTCATTTGTGGCTTATTAATGTGATTTGGCCCACCACCCGCTCCTCGATGTCTTAAATGGGACATCTTGTCATGAACAATAGCTGCAACGGTCACTGTCCATTCTTCCCACTCGGCAGCACAGTCCCTGGTACATAGACGCGCTCTATGATTTTTACTGGCCTAGTGTGCCACGTTCAAATGGCGCAACCTTCCTGCAGACTAATTTATAGTCCCACATCCTATTTCAACTACATGGAGCACTGAGACTAGGCCTCCTACAGATAGTCAAGTGGTTGCACCCCTCGTGCAAGCCTTCCTCTTCCCTACTAGGCCGGGCTGCGGATACCCTTCACGTGCCTTTGATCCAGGTAGCACATCATGGTCTGTGCTCCCTTGCTCACTAAGGTGCAGTCGCAACCATGATAGCAGGGTCACGACTTGTTCTAGTATCGTAGGAGGGCCGGCCAGGTCCAGTCCCCTTAGTTTCTCCTTCACGCGGCCTGTTTGTGTGATTCCTATTTTTATTTTGTCAATTTCTTCATCCAGCCTCGCACTTTTCCTTCTTAGCCTGGCCCCTGCTTCCTCTAGTTCGTGAAGCCTCATGCTGTCACGCCGAATGGATTCCCACAACTGTCGAATCCCATCGTCCAGGTCTTCTTGTTCAAGTCAAACCGCAGGGGCAGTGGCTGGGAACATGTTCTTCGGTTCCCTACTTTCATCGCGTTTATGCATGGGTAGAGTTCTCTGCGCACACCCTGCTTGGTGTATGGTATTATTGGCACCGTGAACCCTTGTGACACATGGATTCCGTGGGGTCGATGGTTGCACAACATACAATCGTGCCCTCTGTTGTAGACGGGTGCCTGAACTGCTATATCATGGCTGCCCTATTCACCGTGGAAGTCCTCCAACCTGTACCCGGAATCGCCTTCTTCCTCTATGCTCACTCCACCTCATCTTCCTATGTGCACGCCATATTGTTGCGTGCGACACTTCTTCCGTTGCACCATGCCACTTCTACTCTATTATTGAAGTACCAAGGATGATGAACTCCTCCTCATTTGTAGCCGTCGTCTCCGTTGCCTTACTTCGGTGGTCACGCATCGCAGTGATCTAATCATCATATTACAGTTGAGTGTTGTGACTTCATGCAATCGGTTCTGCCATCGTTCAATCTCCTCATCTGAATCTAATGTGCAGGAACTATCGCGCTCCCATGAGAGTCTTCTGTCCACTGAGGGATTCACTCGATCCTGGTCTTGCGCTGTTATCTGGTAGATGCAGTCTAGTTCATCGTCACTATCCTCGTCACACACCGGTTTGGTGTAGCGCACTCCTTCAGCTAGGTCCAGCGGAACTATTACACGGAGTGACTTTTTCTCGAATGTCATTTTTCATCTTTTTAAGTTGATGACCCCATTCATGTTCATGGCCCAATCTATTCCTAGCAATGTAGGGTAAGGATTACTATCATCAATAATTTCTATTACCTCAAAGTCTGTCTACGTACTTACACCTTCAATGTCCACTATCACCCCTTGCAATCTTCCCATCGGTAAGATATTTTGTTGGTTGGCCATTCGTAGTTGAATAGGAGACCACTGTAGTGCGGGCCTGCCCATGCGTTCCCACGTCTGCTTAGGCAACACATTCGCATCCGACCCCAAATCTAGAATGACCTGATCCATCTCGTACTCACCGATTTGCGTCGTCATTCGCATCTCCCGCCCGGTGCGCAGAGCATGTTTTCCTAGTTTCCAGACTACGCGCAGCTCCCCTGATCCTGTGCACCTAGTGATCATCTCTTGCAGTCCTTTAACTGCTCTATTGTCACGTAGCAACTTCATACATGTCTCTAAAAGGTGGTAAGCATAGAGGGATCCATTCCTGGATCAATTGGATCCCTACTACCTGGAGTAGAGACTTCCATGAAGCTCTTCTGAGCTTCTTTAGACGTCCCTTTGACCTGTTCCATCTCAAAGTTAGGTTCCCTTGTAGGAGCACCGTGACCCTTCCCATCTTCTCCAGGTTGTTTCCTCGCATCTCCCCCTATAGTTGCGCCGCTCCTCAGTACCATGTTTACACTGGGGTCCTCTTCACACAGTTTCGACCTTATCATTTGGACATTTTGAGTTAGAGTGGGCTGCAATAACCCCTTTTCGTGCATCTGGGAAATTATCGTTGGACAGTCTACCATTTCATGGTCAAACTGTTCACATTATAGACAAGATATTCTCGTCGGGTTAGTACAGTCGTGAGCGTAGTGCCCCGGCCCTTCGCAATTATAACAAATCAACTGTCGGTGCCCTCACCCAGCCCCATCCCTCTTCCTCGTCCATAATTCCTTGGAATCCCCCACATGGCCCTGTAGCTAGGTCGAAACCCCGCGCCTCAGTCTACATTCGATAGGCTACGATCCTCTCCAAAATTAGTTCGTAGCTTTGACACGTTTGCTTGTCGTGACACACCAATCAACAGAAGTTGCAATACAGCTGCTGCGGAGTCTGGGTATACTTCTGCAACAGGTGGCAGTTGTTTGTTGCATGCTTTCCTCCTACTTGACAAATTGCGCACCAGAGGGTAGGCACCGTACTTGGCCCTGCTTGCACCTCTAGCCTTAATGGCATCGGTCCCCCTCTCGCCAGATAGTTCGCGAAGACATGGTAGTGGTCCTTGTCGTGACCTTGACCTTTGCATTTGGCACATCCTACTTCTGTATGCGCCTCCGGTTGGGGCACCCTTTCTTGCTTCAAACTTTGCATTTCTAAGAACAGGTTTTGTAGTTGCATGTGGATTTGTTGAATTCCCAACCATGAATCCTATATTGGAGTTTCATTCAACCTCCTCGCTGTCTCCCATGCTTCAGCTTGAGTTGAGATCTTTTGCTGTGACAACGTTGTCCTCAGGTGTGGTGTCAAAGACGCCACAAACCATGTGTAGTGTTGCACATCTGTCAGCATCATGTTAGCCTCGTGGATTGTACTCTTTAATCTCTAATCCAGATCCCACGAGGTTTCACCAATTAACATTGCGATCTCCTTGAACCCAATGATTGACTGCGTCTCTGATTTTCGCCGACTAAATTATTTGTTCAATGCATCTTGGATCGCCACTATTCCCACATTCGGGTGATCGCTCGAGTACTTTATATGCCATGTTAAAGTGCGGTCCTGCAGCACGCTTACTAGTGTGGCCTTTGTGATGTTATCATCTATAACTCCTTAGGCTTCCCATACAACCTTTACCACAAACCAAAACTGATTTGGTTCCTCATTTCCTATGCCCTTAAATACAGGCAACTTGACCGCACTTGCCATTCCAACCTTCGGTGGTGGTGGAGGAGGGGTAGGTGAAGATGGGCTTGATGTAGGTGAAGTAGGTGATGGCATGGACGGTGGTGGTATCAGTGGAATTCTCTGCTTAATCAATCAGACTGTGCTTCTTGGAGAGAACCCTGCAAGCTCCTCCTCGCTTTCTCATGAGAGTGAAATCAAAGGATTGTTTTCTAATCCTTCGGTCCCTCGGTAGCCTCTTCCACTCCTCGTTACCCCAAACATCAATGGATGCACATAACCTATTTTTCACATAAAAACATTTTAATCCAAGTATTCAACAATTTGATGAACTTACCCCGTGGTCCTTGGGGAAGTTCCTTTCTGCCTCACTGTAACTCATAGTTGTGTCTATTGTGAATTTGGTGATAAACCCTCCTATTATTCGATCCAACCAGTGATCTACTACCCATGCAATTTTATCTTCAGATGATTCCAACCTACGCACCAACTCTTGAGTCCATACAATGGGTTGATCCAGTTTGCACCTTCCTTGGATATCAACTAGCCTCGCGATCCACTCATACAATTCTGTCGAGAAGGATGTGAAGAAGATCTCGTGGATCTATGTGTATATGTAACGATCCAGCCACCTTTCCTCTGATATCCATGGATTTCTATTTTCCTAAACCACGAAATCGTGAAGCTTCTAATCCAACCAATCTTCAAGCTCTTTCTTCGTAGGGTTCCAGCGTTCCGACATCAGACATCCCTTAGGCAGATCCCGGTCCCAGCAACGAAAAAATTTGTTGGCTTGTTGGGGCCTAACTCGGGTTTTAGAAGTGTTTCAGCCAAACAAATCCTGCACTACCGACCCTTTCAGCAACAATCCGCGAAGCGCGGATTGAAGTCTCACCTGAGGTAGTATGGGAGGGTGTTAGAACCAAGTTTTCGCACCCTTGGGATGTCTTGATGTGGTCTGGAGGGGTCACGAACTTTTTGTGGCCTCGCACCACTCTGTACTGCTATTGGGCTCCACGTAGATTCACGTAGATGCGCTTTCTTATTAATGAATTTATTACAAATCTGATCTTCTTCTTATAGTCTTTAATCCAACATTTAACAATAAAACCCAGTACATGCAATCATAATTCTTAATGACAATGCATAAATTCAGAAAGCTGATGCATAAACCAGAATACAACCAGATCCACAATATTTTAGAATTAACACAATATTCCTGAACCAACTTATCTTTCTTAATATTTGTGTTTTAGTATGATCCACTTCCCACCCTATGCACCCAGCTGCAAGGGTCCGCGCAGATAGCTGTGGACTTTATTAGGCCTCTGCGCACACAATTGCCTCTATCTATCTACCAACACCCTTGACTTAGACTTACAGACACTGAGATATTTTTGCCTTCATAAACCCATTACATTCAAGACCAAAACCAAAAACTGACTTCTAACCATAGAGCCTTGCTCTATTTATACATTTCCATGGTCCGCAGACCATGGGCAGGCCGACTCACTTTCTATTTTCTTACATTATTTTTTGGCAGACAACCCTTTGACTTGACTCATTACAATACACACTCTGCGCACCTTGTGGAGCCTTTTCCATACTTTTACCCAAAATTTCGGGCTTTGAGCCCCAAAACCATTATGCGGGGCCTCCGCTACCCAACAGTTCTGCTGAGCTAAGCAGCACATGTCTTTTATTCATGTTGTACCAGAAAATAGATGTGTACTCAATATTGAAAATTCCACCTGATGTACTCTTTAGGTTTGATGGACTCCCCACCCAATGTGCATCTGTGAAGCCACACAACTTTACTCCCTCTGTCCATTTGTACCATAGTCCAAATTGGGTAGTGTCTTTGAGGTATCGTAAAACATGCTTAGTTACCTTCCAAAATAATTTGGTTGGACTAAACATAGCTTGGCTCATCTGGTTGACTACATAGCACATATCTAGTCTTGTGTTCACAAGGTACATCAGTGAACCCACTAGCTTCTGATAAATGGTAGCATCTACTTCTTCACCTGAAGTGGCATCCTCTTTCCTCCAGTTGGTCACTAAAGGAGTCTCCATGGGTTTATAACTCTCCATGTGGAATCTTTGAAGTATCTCATTTGCATACTTTCCTTGAGACATAAACAGTTCTCGATCACCTTGACATACTTCCAACATGAGGAAGTAGTGCATGAGACCCATGTCCTTCATTTCAAATTCTCTTACAAGGTCTTTCTTGCAAGATCTGATCAACTGCTCATCACCAGTTAAAATCAAATCATCAACATATATGACAATAATAAGCAATTTACCTTCTACCAAGATATTATAGAGGTTTGCATCTGCTTCACTTTTGGTGAATCCCAAATCAGTGAGATAGTTGTTGATCCTGGTGTACCAAGCACATGGTGCTTGTTTGAGACCATACAATGCTCGCTTAAGTCTACACACATGAGAATCTTGATTAAATATCTCAAAGCCTTCTAGTTTCTTGATGTACATCTCCTCCTCAATAACCCCATTGAGAAATGTCATTTTACATCCATTTGGTGGATCTTCCACCCCATCTACCCAACCAATGCAAGAATTGATCTACCAGATGAGTACCTTGCTATGGGAGCAAAGGTCTCCTCATAGTCAATTCCATTAACTTGAGAGTACCCCTTGGCCACAAATCTATCCTTATACTTCTATATACTTCTATCTGCTACATGATTAACCTTGAAGATCCATCTCGAACCCACAATGAGTTATCTGTCAGTCTTGGGACCACTTCCCAAACACTCTTCTTTACAATGGATTTATATTCCTCCAACATTGCATCAACCCATACAAGTTTCTCTATTGCTTCCTCGAAAGAGGATGGCTCAATCTCTACAATCTAAATTATTAGATCCATGTAGCCAGTGTATTGATTAGGTGAGCTTCTCTACTTACACAAATTTGAAGGAGCTCCCACATTCTCCCTATCATCCTGCACCAGTCTATCATCTTCCCTGTTTCCTTTTATACCTTCTCTAGATGATTATGATTGAGTGGATTTCTCCACTTTTCCTTCTCTCTGATCCTCCATTTGTTGCTACTCCACAAATTCTTGAGGATCCTCCTTTTGAGCTAAAATATCCTCTTATGGTGGGATATGAAGCTCCCTCTCAAGAGAGCACTGTGTCACTTTCTCCTCATCAAAATTTACATCCATTAGCACAACTGTCATTATGAAGGATGACAAGTGCACACGGTAGTTATGAGGAGTTTCTTTGTAATCCACAAATACTCCAAACTCTGTTGTCAGCTCAAGCTTCATCCTTGATTCTTTGGATACATAGCAGTAAAAAAAGGCTCCAAACATATTGAAGTGCAACACATCCGACTTTCTCCTCAAGAAATACTCCTCCATTGTAATCATGCCCAAAATTCGATGATGACTTTGGTTGTGAAAATAGACTACTATGTTGCATGCCTCAACCTAGAAATGCAAAGGTAGGCCTTGGTCATGCAACATAGCCCTCACAACTCCCACAATGCTATAGTTCTTTCTCTCAACCACCCCATTTTTTTTTGGGTAGTGGGTGTTTCCAGGAAAACTAGTGTCTTTTCGATCTGCTAGTCCCACTAAGATTGGTAGTTATCTTAGAAACAAACAATCAAAGCAATTTGTGATTACCTCTATGTATGATAGATAAGAGAGAAGCAAAGGGACCAACCTGGATCTTCTCCTTGACTCCTTTCTTGATTTCTCTCTCCCTTGATAGAGCTTGCAACTCCTCTCCTACTTGTCCCGCTTAGAGAATACCTGTAGAAACAAAGTAACAAAACAACATCAAAGCATCTCGATCTATTATATCATAAACAATGCAGAATCAGAAATACATTGAACATGCAATGGCATTTACAAATAACAAGATTTACAAGTACACGATTGAATGGAGGAAAACTCAAAGAACTTTATTAAAATAGAAGGGAGAATTACAACCCAGTTGTCTGATCCAGCATCATCCTCCCAGCATCAAAGCCCTCTTCACCTCATGAAAAGCAAGATCACCCAACAATATAATGCTCCTTCTCAAAGACAAACTATCAGCACTTCCTTACAAATTACAAAATTCTAGCCTCTAGATCTCTCAGATGAGGGATCCATTTATAGATGTTTGCAAAGGTGTGAGTCATCTCTGGGTTTTTGATTAGTGTCATTCCACTTGTAGTTCTTGGTTCCACTTGGAGATTTCTTAGATCTCTTACTCATCCCTGGGTGAATTTAGAGAGGCAAGTGTCATAGAGGAAGTTTCTAGAAGATTCCATGAGCATCCACTTAGCAAACTGTCTCAGACATTTGTCCATTCTCGCTCATTGCACCCCACAGAAGGCTTCTTTAGTATGCATCGCACCTAGCTAGTGTAGCAGTTAGTATGCATCACACCCTGACAGTGGAGCATTCAGTATGGTCCTGTTTTGGCCAGTTCTGAGTGGTTTTTCAGGTGGAACTTCTGGGGAATGATGTAATCAGTTGACCATGATCCTTTAGGGTATAAAACAACACTTTTAGGGGTTAAATAGCCCTTGGTTTATCGACATATAAGATTGGGGTTTCAATGCCCAAATATGTCTATAACAGTGGGGTGTTGTCATCTCTCATCAAATGTGTTCTTTTGCAAATAAATTTTTGAACTCATTTGACACATATTCACCTCCATTATCACTCTTGAGAGCCATCACCTTCTTGTCAGTTTATTTCTTTACCATTGCCTTGAATTCTACAAACTTGGAGAATGTCTCATCTTTCTTTTGTGTGAAGAATATCCAGCACTTCCTTGATAAATCATCAACAAATATAACATAGTACTTATGTATAGCAGTGGAGGCTGTCGAGAAAGGTCCACAGACATCAGAGTGGATTCTTTCCAAGACTACATGTGCTTTGTTGTCCCGATCATGGAATGTGGATTTTGTGTACTTCCCCAAGGTACATCTTTTTCATACATCCTGCTACTCAAGTGATCCTTTAGGGAGGCCAATGGTTATTTGTTGCATAATCTTCAAGGCACCATGGTACAAATGGCCAAGTTTTCTGTGCCAAACTTCACTAACATTGCAATCCTGCACTTTCTCTGCCTTAGTGCTTAATGCAACACAATATTCCATATATATCTTATATAGGTTCATCACATGAACCTCAATCTGCTTCACTTGTCTCGTCACTATGTGTCTCAAGAATTCTTTTCCTTTGCTAAATATCACACCATAACCATGGTCTTCCAAAATTGTAACAGAGATGAGATTTTTATTTAGGCCTAGAACGAACATGACATCTTTGATTCTGAGAGGGGATCTTCTCTGAAATGTGATTGTACTAATCCTAGTTGCATTATACCTTCCGTTGTCCCCCATCTAGATTTGCATCTAGAGATATTTCTCCTCTATGTCACTTAAAAAATATCTACACCTTGCCATGTGGAAAAGGGAACTAGGTTCCAAGTACCACATGCTCCCCATCACTATGCTCACCATGCATGCGATAAGGGTAAATTCAAGATCGAACTATGAAGCCAAGGCTTCACCTGCTTCTCCTCCTTAGGTATTCTTGCTTGCCTTTTTGTGTGGACACTTTGTGGCACAGAGCCTGAATTCACGACAATGGAAGAATTTAATTTTGGACAAATTTTTCTTCTTGTCCCCTTAGATGAAATCTGGTTCAATTTGAGATTTCTTCCCTTTTCCCTTCTTTCCCTTTCCAACCAATGAAAATTTTTCTTAATCCTTGCTCTTGGATAAAGTCCTTTGAGTTTTAGTCCATACAAAACCCAGAGATGACTCACACCTCAACTAGGTAACTCAAATTATCTGCATGCATTAGCTATTTTGGGTTGATTAATAACTTAATTGAATGATCACTGAGTTACACTAAAGTCACACTACACAACTAACCTTCCACTAGTTCCTCGAATAGTTGGAACTAGTTTAACTGAACACATATTAATATAACTAAATTAGATTACTATAAATCATCAATCACTCATGCTTAACTGAAATCAATCCCTCCAACTTTAATTAATGGAATTAATTGTGTGACAATATCCATGTCAACTTAGTTAATTACCTCCAAGATTTCTGCCAATGTGGAAATTCAAATTTTCTTTAGTTTGACCAAGGAAAAATCAAATTGAGATTTTCTTGCTGCATTTTTCAATAGTTGGCGAGATATGAAGTGAGTATGAGATATAAAAAAAATAAAAAAAATAAAAAAAAATACATATCTGAAGCATAAGATCTATCTTGCAAAAAATAAACGTAATAGAATATCGATCAAGAGATAATATTCTCAAGGAGATTTAATTGAATCAAAGAATAACATAAAGAATAGTCAATTGTAGAGCCAAGGATCATAGATCTAACCATTTGATAATCAAGTTGTATAAAAAATAATATTAAATAACATATCAAATATCCAGATTTGTGAGGATATTTAATTGAATCAGAGAATCAGAGAAAGAATACATTGGTGCAAAGTAAGGAGAAACATATCGGTGATTTGAAAGATTGAATCGATAATATTTTAATAAAACAACTACGTATATAAGTTTGAAAATTGATGAAAGAGGGATCTAAAAGGTTTTACAAGTAGGTGCTTCTATATCAAGGGGTTGGAGCCTATTTCAAGTTGGTGCCTATAAAAATCAAGAGGTTGGTGCCTCTAGTAGGTCAGTGCTTGCAAGCAATTGGAATCAATTCTTTCAGCAAACTCATGCTTGTGTATATCAAGGTGTTTGGTGCATCTCGCAAGTAGGTGCTTAAAAATCGAGGAGTTGTTGCTTCCTTAAGGTTGGTGCTAGTAAATTTGATGTAACAACAGACTAAATTTTACATTAAGAACAAAAAGAAGATTTGTGGTTTTCTCCCTTTGTGGGTTTGTAAACATTTGTGTCTCATGTGTGTCTCTTATTTGACTTATGGTACTATGGTGTTATTCTTTTATTGTGATTTAAATAAATTTAAAATATTGTTAAATGGTACATAATATTGATTCACCTCCCCCCCTCTCAGTATTATCCTAGTTGACTAACACCAACTAGTATTCAATGATGGATTTATGCCCATGGGGTTTCAAGCTAGTGACCTTTTCACCACTAAGTGCCTAATAGAACACCCTATCACCAGTTGTTTTATGTCACCTAGGCTATAAAATTGAAGGACATGGGGGTGGGCTTTGATATGCTTATGTGTGAAAATATCATGAGACCATTTAATATAATCTCTCTAAGTGCAACCACATGTTTGACCACCACCTCAAGGAACCCCCAAGTCTTAGAGCTAGGCCCTCATGGAATAAAACCTTTCCCAATAGTGAAAATATCCTCACTTTCCACCACTAGATCCAACTCCTTTGGGATTTAATAATATAACATTAAAATAAAGGAAAAATATTATTTATTTTACTTTCCATATTTAAACACTTGCAACTAAGCTAACATAGATCCATCCTTCTCAAAGTTTAATAATTATGAGGTTAACACGGATATATCCTAAGAACTAAAGAGGATTATGTGTGTTGTCAAAATTACTTTCTTTTCTAAGATAATAATATTTATACTTCGGTTATTGTACTAAATGTGCATCTCTTGATCATGTATCAGGTAGTATAAAACTATGCATGAAAATTTCATGTATTAGTATATGAAAAGGTTTCAATGTTGCATCAAAATTGTTCTCATTGCATATCCATAGTTATTGATGTCAATGGTGAAGAATTTTTGAATGTTTCTAACATGAGAACAAGAAAAATTATAACTCAATGCTTGCTCTCTTTATATGCTTCTTATTAAGTGACTTCCTAATTAAAATGAATGTTCTCTTAATTGAATGCAGTAAGAGAATGCACAACACATGAAGAAATTTGATAAGAATATTGAGATATTCAACCATTCCATAGCTCCAAATGTTAGCTTAATCGGTTCAACCATTTCCCCAAAGCATGTTGTTAGTGGGGATGCCATAGGTCATATGTTCAAATCGATTTGAGTCTCTTTGTCTTACTAACTGTCATTATAGATGGTGATTGAGCTACCCTTCATCTTGATAATCCAAGATAGAGGAAGAAAGCTTTTGAGGTTTTCCCAAGAAAAGTGTTCATGATTTCCATGAAAATATTTAGGTCATGAGCTTTCTCCAACTCTAGTTAGTTTAAACTGATCGAAATGTTCATCGAATTAATACTTAGGTCGTCATATTTCACATAGAATCAAGATAACAAAGTTCATGCTTCTCAGGTGTATATTTCTTCATGATCACCAACAACTTGTTCTTATGTAATTTCAAAATCACTTGGCCTAAATGAAGCTAGTTATCCTCCCAAGTCTTTCTTAAATTCATGTCATCCAAATACATAATAGAAAAAAATGATTTTAGTTATAATCATAAACTTCAGCCATCATTATAATGAACATAACAAAGCATTAGAAAGTTTTAAAACCATTAATATCCATTTAAATAGTCCTTAACGCATTTTACATGTTGTATTTCACATATTATCTGATGTGGTATTTTTATATGGTGTTAACCATAAGATGTAATGCAACATTAATTAGCCAAGGAACAAAACTCTAAAAAAATCACTTGTATGTCTTGTCACTTGCTCTAACATTTACATTTCCTAAAATTTGGCATGTTACTATTGGAATTCATGTAGATGATTTCTAGCATGCCCTATTGAGTTTTCAAGTGGCATCATCAACACTTGAGTAAGTTCAAGTTGTATCTTTCTCTCCAATTTTTTCTCTTTCATTTTTTCATTTAGTTTCGTACTTTAGTTGTTGCTTGCTTGATCATTGTTGGGATGCATTCCACTCAGTAGTTCATGAGGACCTCATCAAGACCTACACTCTAGCCATCATTAGAATATCTTCTATACATTATTAGGGGCATGTATGACTAATTTTATTTCACTAATAGAAATAACATATTATTTGGCACAATTTCTATTTTTAGGGTCTTCTACCCTAATTTTGACTTAATTGCAAAGTAGGGAAAGTTCTTTTGTAGTTAACTAAGTGCATGCTTTTGGAATCCCAACCTAGTTTGAATTGGTTTTTCATTGTGGAGAGTTTATATTATATTCATGTTCAACAATAATATATCATCATATTTTATGAGTCACTTGAGTTGTTTCCTTGGTTCATTTGTTAATTTCTTAGTAGTCATGTTCTCTCTTGTTTCATGTTTTGAAAGTAGGTAGTCTATACTCTAAAATACTTGTTCTCCAAGTTCAAGACGCTCAGGAAATGGATAAAATATTGTGGGATAGATAGGAAGGAGGAATAAATTATCCTTTATATACCTTTTAAACTAGGTCATCAATATTTTGTCTTAGTCTCTTCTCTCCATATTGTTAAACTCTCCATAGGTAAGAATTGGAAGATGTCATATTTGAATGATTTCATTGAGTCCTTGATACATGAGAAAAATAGGTTCATATGCATTGGGCCTCTTAAGCCTTCCATGCCATATGCCCTTATAGTGAAGGATGATAATAAGAAAGGAAAGAAAAAAACAAGGGATCTTGATTATACAGATGGAGAAAGATCTGAATCTAGTAAGGAGACTAAAATTCCCAAGGGAGAAGAATGTAAGAATAAAAGATTAGTGAAACTATTGCAATAACAAGTTTCATCCAAATATTTCTTGTATGGTGAAGAAAATCAATCTAATGGCCAAAGTGCTTTAGTAGCATAATATCTATTATTACATTCCAAACGATGTTAAGAAGAACGATGAATGCAAGCCACCAGAGGATCAAGATATGGATTATAATTTGACTTGTATTGCTTCATCATCTGATAAATGGATTTTAGAATATGGTTCCTATAATCATATTGCTTTCATCAAAGGATTCTTCTTTGATACCTTGCACTAGTCCTACTACAACAATTTCTCCACCACCTCCTTTTGAGGGAGATCTTCAAGATGATTTTGCATACTCTTCGGATCAGATTTCTAATCTGATTTTAGGATGTGATTTAGAATTCCATTAGCATCCCATTAGAGACTCATATCACATGCTATGGATGGCACATCATACTTTACGAACAAGTAGTCAAGTAATGGGTGAAACTACCAAATCACAAAGAACAAAGTTTCAATTTTTTGGTACTCCGCGAGCTCTCATTGTTATTGTCAGCAAGTACAAGCCTCAACAAGTAGAAAAAGGATTCTCGTATGATAGTATATGATATATTTGAGGAGAGAATCATGATCATATTGATTAACAACACCATCCTTCTTCATAGCAAATGCATAGTTGACATAGTATGCGTTGTAGTTTGAGGGGGCTGTGTTCTTCCCACTAGGATTTCCCACTTCACCTCAATCTTCTCATATTGTGTATTGCATAAGTTTTTTCATGGGTATCTAACATGGATACAAATTTCACCCGGAGGCGGGTGATAACCAAGCTATTTATGATTATTAGATCATCGGGCGGCGAGAGGACGGGCCACATGGCCGCCTGCGTTCCTTCCCATGCCAGCCTGAAAAAAATTAATGGCGGCCTGCAGGTTTCATTAAATGGGTACTATGGCCAAGATTTACCCATCATCCACATAGCAATGGATTCCACAAACCATAATGCTGCTCTTCCCCCCCTGTTCCATAGCATATGCCCACCTCAGGCAGCGGAGCCTTTTTCTCGCACTGTTATCGGGAGCCGCTGCTGGTTGCTCAGCTATGTAGACCTTGGTAATGGGTACCATTTCTCCCACACCAGGCTCTACAATTTGACACCAACTCAGCCTTCCCTCTCTCATTCTCTGCTCAGCTATTTAGCCAATTTCCCCACTGATAGCTCTGCTTCGAATACTACCATGGCTCGCATACGACACCGAATGCGTAGCAGAAGAGGTGGATGTTGTGGTGGTGGCGTCCACCCTCCTGCGACGCCCAGCCCTGACTTTGGCTCCCCCTCCCCTTCCCCTGACATCCCCAATACTTATGGCACCTTCTCTGGCAGGTATCCTGATACCCACAGTGGCCGAGGACGTGCACAACTCCAAGGTGGTAGCCAGAGAGACGCCACTGTCCATACAACCAATTTACCTCTCCCCCCTCACCCTGCTCCTCACATGACACAATTTTTCTTCTACAGCACCTTGAATAGGCCTTTAATTATAACTACTGTCACCATCATTTTCTCTGAGGAAAATGACCCGCAAGATGCTCCACCAGAGAACATTAGTGTGCAACAGCGGGCTGCTCATAGGATCAGGAGCGCTCGCGACCCGGGAAAGCAACCGATGGACGAGGATGCTGCAACCCCGCATGGCAAGGAGTTGGGTGGCAGTCAGCAAGCTACGGAAGGTAGATTTGGAGACACACAGACACCTGGAGGCAGAGTGGGAGACACATCTAGCCTACAGGCAGCTCCGGTGGCATTCAACCCGCTCGTGGTCTTCAAACCGACATGTCAACGGAGGATGATGAGTGGTATCAGTACGCGTGCCTCATCGAGGAGGTGCCCGCCCCAGATGACCTCTAGAGATGACACTTGGCAGCCAGGTGTCACCCTTCTCCCAATTGGGTGTTTCTTTTGCTGACTGGTTATTTTCTGAAATGATTTGTTCTGTTAAAACTTTCCTAGTTATTTTGCCATGTTTTTGGTATTTTGTGGTTTAAAACTGATAACCCATATGTGGGTTCTTTTTGCCTTCATGGACTGGTTTCCCCATCGATGGGGCAGTCGAGATATTTTTTGGATAGATGATGTTCAGTACTGTTGAGGCCTGAGCCTCAATGTAATCATATTTTGTTTCATATTAATAGAATAGTTTTACTTAGAAAAAAAAAACATGGCTACAAATTTCCAAGACTCATTGATTTTTTTACATAGTTTTTGTACATGAGTACCTAACATGGCCAAGAATGTCACAACTCATTCACTAGCATACTTCAAATTGAGCTTTAGGGGGGGGGGGGTGTTGGGATACCATACACTCAATAATTCATCAAGATCTCATCAATACCTATACTTTCACCATCATTAGGCCCTCTTATATAAATTATTATAGGAACATATGACCACTTTTCATTCACTACTAGAAATTCCCTATCATTCGACACATTTCCTATTTTTAGGGTTGATCGGAATTTAAACAAGAATGCAACAAATTACAGATATAACCATAAATCGAAAGATGTAGCAGAAATAACACTTCATTTCATTACTATAAAATAGTAAAATATGCTTACAAACATAATGGAAATAAGACTGGCTCGGGCAATGGTAACTTATCTCTCAGAAGAGATGTGGTGGCTACATGCCTCTGAATTGTGTTACAATGAGGCTCAAGGGCCTATTTATTATTGAAAAACATGATAAAACTATAAAAAACCAAAACCCTAACCCCAAGATATGTAACGCCAAGAGTTTGTGGGCCTTGTTGGGGTTAGTTGGGCATCCAACTTCCTGGGTTCATAACTTGGTCATATTATCTCTGTTTGGCGTGTATGATACCTTGTTGGAAAGGTCTCTCTGAGTACTACAGGTTTTTCCATAGGCCCCTACCTATGGCTATAGGCCTGCATTGGACCTCAAAAAAACACCGTTCAGGGGGTTAAAACTGCTCCGGAAGTTCAGGGCCTGAAAAATTGCTAAAAATAGTAAATTTTCAAATAAATAAGGAAACAAAAGAAATTGACTGGAGATCTAGGTGGGATAGGTGGGTGGACGTCCATATCCACCTATATCATTCCTCCCCCCTTAGGAAACAATGGCCCCCATATGTGCAGAGCCTCCATGAGGTGAGGAAACTTTTGTTGAACCTGGTCCCTGGTGATCCACTTGCCTTGGTGCAGGAGTTGGCTAGCTTTGACAACCTGATATATTGGGATATTTTGCTGGTGATTCTTCTTGACTTGCATGTCCATAATCTGTTTAGTTGTGGCCTATTCCATGCATTCTAGGTTTAACTTTGTTGGTGTGAGTTGTTCTGCAATGTCTAATGTGTCCAATAATGGTGGGAAGCATGGCCGAAGGCAGTCCACATTGAACACTGGGTGAAGGCCAAGGAATGGGGGAAATGTTGAGCTCAAAAGAATTATTTCCCATAGCCTTGGTAATGGTGTAGAAACCATATTGGAGTGGTATGAGCTTCCGATGGGCTTCAGTAAGGCATTCTTTCTGCAAGTTCAACCAAGCTTTGTTGCCCACCTGAAACTTGTGTGGCACCCGATGTTGATCATGTCATTGCTTGTACTTGGAATTTGACTTCTCCAAGATGTTGTGAAGCTACTTGTGGATGTGTTAGATGCGTTCAATAAATCTAGTCGCTTTATCAACCTCAAACAATACATGTGTGGATTATGTCCGTGAAGTCGCATTAGGCGTGGAAACATCAATTAGACACAATGATTGAAATTCTAGACCCATTTGAAAGGGACTGCGACCAGTCAAGCTATGGAGAGCTCTATTATAACTGTGTTGCACATATGGAAGACTATCATCCTAGGTTTGAGGATTCTTGGAGTTGTACATGTGGGGTATGTGCACTATCATCCTATTGACGACCTCCGCTTGGCCTTCCATCCAATTGATTTTGTGAGCTTGGTTTCCAATATTGTCTAGAGGCTTGACTAGAATATGCTCAGGAGCCTACTATCCCGATATGATATGATGGTATGCGGGATCCCAAAATGTACCCATACTCGTTCAAAGAATAATTTGGCAGTGTCCTTTGCTATGATACTCTTCTTGCAGACTGTCAATATAGCCATCCTAGAAAATTTGTCCACAACCACAAATACACAGTCATTACCATGATTGGTAGAAGGGAGGCCAGACATATACTCCATGGAGATATATTCCCACGGCTAGCTAGGAGTAGGCAGAGGAGTATACAGGCCTTGATTCTTGATAGTTGGCTTGGTAATGGCACAGGCAGTGCATGATTTGATATATTTCCCAACATCCAGTCGGAGTTTGGGCCAATAAAAGTACTTTTTTAGTACAACCATAATTTTCTCCACACCAAATCGTCATGTTTCCCAACTCTAGTGTGCCTCCTAAATAATCGTGGCATGCTCGCTTGAAGGAAAACAAAGGTGGCTCAGGTAGCATAATAATGCGACCTAGAGGTGGAAATTAGGAACTTGCTTTCCAGCTACTAGCATATGGTATGTCGAGGTGAGCACTGGATCATTTTTGTATAGTTGCAGCCATCCATAGGTCTCATGACCACAAGATTTGAGAACAGTAGTCAGTGCTGCAACTCGGGGCCAGCTGAGGCAGTTTACAACATGATTGGTGCTACCCTTCTTATATTTAATGTTCAGGTGGAATTGTTGCAGATATGTAGACTTCTGATGGTGATCATTCTACAACTTCCCATGTGTTTGTATAAACTGAAGACGTTGGCGATCGGTGCCAATGATCGTCTCCTTCCCTAGAATGTAGTGCCTGTAGAATTTCCCACTATAGATCAACAAATTATGAAATATACTAAAGTAAAATACAAGATCTACTTCTAAAACAAACTTGTGGAAGCTTAATCAATTTTTAGCAAGATCAAATAGAACACATATAACTGAGAATGAGAAAGAAATCACACATGAACACAGAAGAATACTCTGGGGAAAGCCTTAGCTAAAAACCCCGATCTTTGTATTATCATACAAGTGGAATTATGTTTGGATTACACAAAGCATTAGCTCACAAGCTATCTTGCTCTCACTACAATTCGACAATACAACTCACATACTGAATAGACACAAGATATGCCTTCCCTCAGCCTTCCATGCCTCCTATTTCCTTGCGCAGTTTCTCTTGAGGTCCAATGTTGCCACCTGTGTGAATTGGCCTCATCACACACTCATCAAACTCAAAAGTAACTGCACAATATCCAAGGAATGAATGCCTTCTGCATGCAAGAGATATCCTCAATGGAATATTCCTGCAGCTAATAGTACATTGTCCCATCATCTGATCTCAACTGGGTTTGTGACTAAACTGACATGCATGAGTTATTTATGAGAGAATATTCAGTTATCTGAAGTGCAGCAATTGCATGCATGCATTAACTAACTAAACTCACAATTAGTTCAAAAACCTATTTGAACTAATCTAACTGGACTTAATGCAGATAACTGAGCTAACTAATTACAACTCAAAGTACAACTCATCCTGATCTCCTTTAATCAAGGGATAGCTTCCTCAATCAATGGAGAAACTATTGCATGTATTCACATAGACTTCATGTTTGATTTCCTACAACTAATTAACTCAAGATGAATTAATTAATTATTTTACAAACAGCTACTAAGATCAAATTCGAATTTTACTTCTCAATTTTAGTTTAGGGACTAACTAAAATTGGAATGTATCCTGAAATGCTATTTATAGCAGTGCTATTTTTAGCATTTCTTATTGCTATTTTCAACACTCCCTCTCAGCAAGAGCCCTTCGAATTTCTGACGCAAAGCATATAAACGAAGAAAAGAGGCATTTGGTTTTAACTTTTAAGAATATAGGCTACAAAGATCATGAGATTAAAAAAGCCATGGAGAAATCTGAAAGAAAGTTGTCATCTCCCAAGCCTAATGATCAGGACCAACCTCAATGTGGTAAAGTTTTTCTACCTTATATCCATGGGGTTACAGACAAAATCGCTAAAATCCTAAAAAAGAAAAACATTATAACACAATTCTCAGCTCCTGGTACTATCAGGCAAAGTTTGAAGTCTGTAAAAGATGATATTGACAAGCATCAACTTAAAGGAGTCTATAAAATAGACTGTTCTTGTGGAAAAAGCTACATAGGTGAAATAGGTCGCTCCCTCCAGACAAGACTCAAGGAACATGGCGCTGACATCAGGAATGGAAGATCTCGTACCTCAGCATTGGCAGAACACTCCTCAAAGACTAAGCACCACATCTGCCTGGAAAACGCATCAATTATCGCAAGGGAAGAACAGCATCAGAGACGAAAGATCAGAGAAGCACTCGAAATTATTAAGCATCCTTGTAATTTGAACAGAGACAATGGTATGGAGATTAGCGGGAGCTGGCTTCCCCTGATCAGGGAAATCAAAAAGCGTCAACCCATCCCCAGGTAAGCCCTCAGCAGGTAAGTTATCCCTATCCTATTCTATTGGTCAGTACTTTTATTTATATCATAATTAGAATTATTAACATTAAAATACTTTAATATATTAATTTCTTCCTAACTATTAATTAATTTATTAATTATTATATTAATTAATTATAAATATTAATTAGTTATAATTGTTAATATAATTTGGTTAAAATTTTTTTAGAAATATAATTTGGTTAAAAATTTTTTAGAAATATAATTTGGTTAAAATTTTTAGAAATTGATATATTTCCCTAGTAGTTGTATAATAATTAATCATCCCTTCATTTTAGTAAAATAGCTCCTTTAACTTAATAATTAACTTTTTAATGCTAGAATATAATTATTAATTAGTATATTAATATATTAATTATTTTATTGATCAATTATAAATATAATTATTAATTAATATATTAATTATCAGATTGAGCATTTATAAATATTTATTATAATTATTAATATGTATTGGTTTAATTTATTAAATTAATGTATATAGATATCAATATATTTCAGTTCAATATATTATATAAAAATTAAAAATTAATATATTAATTAATTAATATATTTATTATTTATAATTATTAATATGAATTGATTTAATAATTAATATATTAATTATTATATTGATCAATTATAAATATAATTATTAATTAAATTATTATTATATTGATCAATTATAAACATTTATTATTTGTAATTATTAATATGAATTGGTTTAATAGATTAAATTAATTTATATAGAAATTAATATATTTTAGTTTAATCTATCTCTTTTTCCTTTTTAATCTATAGGTTATAAAAAATTTCAATAAAACAAAAGTAATTTATTAAAAATGGAAAATTAAATTAAAAATAAAAATAAAAATTTTAATAAAATTTCAATAAAACAATAGTAATTTATTAAAAAGAAAAATAAAAATAAAAATAAAAATAAGATTAAAATTAAAATAAAATTCAGTTTCAAGCCGACCTGTGCTATTCCTTAAAATTTTATCCTCTTAGGTATTTATTCTATCCATTCTGCTCTTCTTTTATCATCATTCTCTAACCCTGATGATGGATCCCATTTGGGATTTGAAACGTTGGTACAAAAATGTTCATACTGTGGATTCTCCAGTCAATGATTCAAAAGATAAAAACCACAGATCCCTCAAATCCAAGAAAGGGATTATCAGTCACCCCAATCCTGTCTCTGTGGAACTCAAACTTGCATTTTGACAATGCCTTAGTCAAAATATTTGCATCCCATTCCTCTGTCAAAACATACAGCAACAACATGATCCTCTTCACCACACAGTATTGAAGATAATGGTACCGGATATCGATGTGCTTGGACCTGTCATGAAATACTGGATTCTCAGAGAGTTTGATACTACTTTGATTATTGCAGTAGATCACAGTTGGATCCATCCTCTGACCAAAGAATCCCACTAGAATCTTTCGCATCCAAATGGCCTCGCATGCTGCCTGACTGGCAACCATGTATTCAGCCTCTGCTGAGCTAAGTGCAACTAACCTCTGTTTCTTGCTGTACCAGGAAACTACAATTGAACCAAGGTTGAAGATTCCTCCAGAAGTGCTCTTCCGATCTGATGGACTCCCTACATAATCTGCATCTCTGAAGCCCTGAAGCTTCACTCCCTCTGTTCGTCTGTACCACAGACCATACTGAGATGTGCCTCTAAGGTATCTCAGCACATGCTTCGCTACCTTCCAAAACATCTTGGTAGGCTAAACCATAGCTTGACTCAGCTGGTTCACAGCAAAGCATAAGTCTGGTCGTGTGTTCACTAGATACATAAGTGAACCCACAAGCTACCGATAAACAATAGCAGCTACTACCTCACCTGAAGTAGCATCCTCATTCCTCCAATTACCAGCTAGAGGAGTCTGCATGGGTTTGCACTTCTCCATGTGGAAGTTCCTGAGTATCTCATTGGCATACTTGCCTTGAGACACAAATACTTCCCCATATTTCTGCCACACTTCCATGCCTAGAAAGTAGTGCATAAGACCCACGTCCTTCATCTCGAAAACTCTTGCAAGGTCCTCCTTGCAAGACTTAACCAACTAATCATCACCTATCAAAATCAAATCATCCACATAAAGGACAATGATCAATGGCTTACCTTCTACCATGATGTGGTAAAGTTTCGCATCTGCTTCACTCTTGGTGAAGCCCAACCCGGTGAAATCGCTGTCGATCCTGGTCTACCAAGCACGAGGTACTTGCTTTAGCCCATACAAAGCCCTCTTGAGTCGACACACATGTGACTCACAATCGAAGGTCTCAAAACCTTTCGACTACTCAATGTACACCTCTTCCTCAATCTTCCTATTGAGGAACGTTGTCTTCACATCCATCTAATGGATATTCCAACCCATCTGAGCTAATAGTGCCAACATCAATCTGATAGATGAGTACCTTGCTACAGGAGAAAAGGTCTCATCGTAGTCAATCCCCTCGACCTGTGAGAAACCACGGGCAACAAACCTTGCCTTATGTTTCTCAACACTACCATCAACTGCCTGCTTTACCTTGTAAAGCCATCGGGAACTCACCACTGACTTGTCCTAAGGTCTTGGGACAACATCCCACACATTGTTCTGAATGATAGAGTCGTACTCCTCTATCATAGCATCAACCCATACAGGTTGTTGTACTGCTTCCTCGAAAGAAGAAGGTTCGGTCTCTACACACTCCCCAACCAGGGCCATGTAACCAGTGTACCACTCGGGTAACCTCCTTTATCTACGCTGAGAAGATGATTGTCCCACATTCTCTCATGCATCCATCATCAACCTGTCAGCTTCCCTTGAGCGTTTCCGCTCATCTCTGGAAGACTTAGCATGAGTGGATGTCTCCACTCCAGGAACCTCTGCATGTAGTTGCTCTGCATCAATCTGAGGCTCCTCCTTCTTAGGAACTGAATGTTCATCCTCTGCATGCAACTTGATCTCCCTCTCAAGTGATACTCACATGGCTTTTTGCTCATCGAACTTCAGATCTCTGCGTACCACTTTCCTCTGACTGGCAGGCAGGAACACCAGATAGTTGTGGGGTGTTTCAGTGTACCCCACAAGTATCCCCAACTCAGTTGTTGGATCTAGCTTCTTCTGGGCATCTTTGGTCACATGGAAATAAACTGATGATCCAAAGATCCTGAAGTGACTCACATCTAGTCACTTCCCGGAAAAGGCCTCCATAGGTGTCTTCATTCCCATTATATGGTGCAAGCTTCTATTCTGCAAGTATACTGTTGTATTGCATGCGTCAACCCACAAATGAAGTGGTAGGCTTTGGTCATGCAACATCACTTGAGCTTCTCCCAGAATTGATATGTTCTTCCTTTCGACCACCCCATTTTGTTGTGGGTTATGTGGTGCCGCCAACTCTCATTTAATTCCTTCTACTGCGCAGAAGTCCTTAAAGTGTTGGGAGACATACTCTCCACCATTGTCACTACACAAGGCTTTTATTTTCTTTCCAGATTCTTTCTCTGCCAAAGTTTTAAACTCACAAAACCTCAATAAGGTCTGATCCTTCTTTTGCATAAAGTAGATCCAACATCTACAAGAAAAATCATCAATAAAAATAACATAGTACCTTTGTTTAGCGGTGGAGGCTGTAGAGAATGGTCCACAAACATCTGTCTGAACTCGCTCCAAGATTTCTCCAGCTCTATTGTCTTGATCTTGAAAGGAAGATTTCACATACTTACCCAAGGTACAACCATTGCATGTATCTGTATACTCCAGTTTTCCCTTGGGAAGTCCGGTAGAAATCTGTTGCATGATCTTCAAGGCCGAATGGTGCAAGTGGCTCAATATTCTATGCCATAGCTCGCAAACATCTTGACTTTGCACCACCTCTGCTTTGGAACTCAATGCATCACAGTCGTCTACCTCCAGCTTGTAGAGATTCTTTACTCGAATCCCAATCCTCTTGGTCTGTCCAGTACTGATATGCCTCATGAATGCCTTTCCTTTACTAAAGACTACATCATAGCCTTTGTCTTCTATCATAGCGACAGACACAAGATTCTTCTTCAGACCCGGTACATACTTTACATCAGTCAGGGTGAGAGGAGCTCCATGCTACCTCTGAAACACAACTGTACCTTCACCTAAAACATGGTACTTTCCACAATTTCCCATTTCGATCCGCATCTAGAGATCCTTCTCCTCCAAGGTACTGACATGTGGAAAGAGGCTCCACTATCCAGGTACCAAACACATCCCACCATGGATAAAACCATGCATGCGATGAGTGAGAAATCCAATTCGAACTGTGAGGCTAGTGCCTCACCATTTGATCCCTTCGACGATCCCTTCTTAGATTTCTTCTGTGGACAATTCGTAGCATAATGGCCCACCTCATGACAATGAAAGCATCGAACTTTCGATTTGTCAAACTTCTTCCCACCGTGGGAAGAACTAGATTTCGAATGGGATGCCTTCCCTTTCCCTTTCCTCGCCTTACTCGTTAAGGATAGATTTTCTTCATCATATTTCTTTGATGAAGATCCATCTCTAGTGCTTCTCCTTATCTCCTCCTGCATTAGATCTGACCAAAGTCGTTCCCAATCTGGCAGTTTGTCTCTTCCATTTACCGAGTCTTGGTAGCTATGCCAGCTCTTAGGAAGACTGAGGAGAGAAATGCTCACCATGTCATCATCAGTGGTCGTGATCCCTACACTTCCAAGCTCATCCCTGCAGGTGGTGAGCTTGTTCATACATGTAGAGATTGTGTCGCCCTTTTCACACTTAATTTTCCGAAGCTTTTCTTTCAGTGCTAGCTTCCTATGATTGCTACTGTTCTGATATAGATCTTTTAATGTTTTCCACATTGAAAATGGTGTCTCCTTCCCATGGAGGGTTGAGACAATATGGTCTCGAACTCTCTCCAAGAGGATTCTCCTTGCTCTAGCCACACATTTCTTCCATTCTGCCAATTCTGAGGCATTAGCCACTACTGGCTTGGGGACTTCCTGATCAATGAATTCCTTTAGATCATTGTCCTCTAATACTACTTCCATGCAATCCTTCCAGGCCATATAATTTGAGTTGCCATCAAGGGCATACCCAAGTCTTGAACCGTTGAACGCCATTGGTGAAATTTGAGATGTGATAAGAATTCGAATTCTATAATCAGGAACTTGAAACTTCGAACTTCTCCATTCTTTGTATATTGTTCTTTGCTTTGATCACCTTTTCTCTGATACCATGTAGAATTTCCCACTGTAGATCAACAGATTATGCAATATACTAAAGCAAAATACAATATCTACTTCTACAACAAAATTGCAGAAGCTTAATTGATTTTGAGCAAGATCAAATAGAACACGTATAACTGAGAATGAGAAAGCAATCACACATGAACACAGAAGAATACTCTAGGGAGAGCCTCAGCTAAAAACCCCGATCTCTATATTATCATACAAGTGTAAATATGTCTAGATTACACAAAGCATTAGCTCACAAGCTATCTTTCTCTCAATACAATCCAACAATATAGGTCACAGACTGAATAGACAAAAGATATGGCTTCCCTCAGCCCTCCAAGCCTCATATTTCCTTGTGCAATTTCTCTTGGGGTCCAATGTTGGCACTTGTGTGAATTGGCCTCATCACACACTCATTAAACTCAAAAGTAACTACGCAATCTCCAAGGAATGAATTCCTTCTTCATGCAAGAGATATCCTCAATGGAATATTCCTGCAACTGATAGTACACTGTCCCATCATCTGATCTCAACTATGTCTGTGATTGAACTGACATGCATGAGTTATTTATCAGAGAATATTTAGTTATCTGAAGTGTAGCAATTACATGCATGCATGCATTAACTAACTGAACTCACAATTAGTTCAACAAACTATTTGAACTAATCTAACTAGCCTTAACTCAGATAACTGAGCTAACTAATTACAACTCAAAGTACAACTCATCTTGATCTCCTTTAATCAAGGGATAACTTCCTCAATCAATGGAGAAACTGTTGCATGTCTTCACATAGACTTCATGTTTGATTTCCTACAACTAATTAACTCAAGATGAATTAATTAATTATTTTACAAACAACTACTAAGATAAAATTCGAATTTTACTTCTCAATTTTAGTTTAGGGACTAACTAAAATTGGAATGTATCCCGAAATGCTATTTATAGCAGTTCTATTTTTAGCACTTCTACTTTTAGCATTTCTTGTTGCTCTTTTCAACAGTGCCTCCATTGTTAGCAAGCCTACATGATGGAATACATCTCTTTATCATAGGTAGGGTACTTACGAATTGTACCAGAAAGTGTCTCACTATGATAGGCCACTAGATCCATGTGCTAGGTGAGGACTGCACCAATAACATAGTCTAAGGCATATGTCTCGATTTCAAATGGTTTCTATAGGTTTGGCTGTGTGAGTACTAGTGCATAGCAGAGGTGATGATTCAAGTCAATGAACGCCTTCTATTGGGACTCAGACCAGGAAAACTTTTCTTTCGCCCCGCCCTTAGTAATCTGACTCAAAGGACAAGTGATATGGGATAATCCCAACAAGGAACCTTTGATAGATATTTGCAAGGCCCAAAAAGTTGTGAAGTTCCGTTAGAGTGGTTAGGGCTGGCCGGTTTCGAATGAATTGGATCTTGGTCGGGTCCACTGCTCGCCATGCTCATATATGATGTAACCCAAGTATTGGACCTGGCTCATGCGAAAGGTGCATTTCTCCAAGTTGGCACACAGTTTGTACTGTCGAAGGGTTTGAAGTACTTGC
The DNA here is from genome assembly GCA_031772625.1 of Pinus tabuliformis. Lineage (NCBI taxonomy): Eukaryota > Viridiplantae > Streptophyta > Pinopsida > Pinales > Pinaceae > Pinus > Pinus tabuliformis. The sequence continues at coordinate 17,194,766 of CM062818.1, read as the reverse complement.
AAAATGTGTTGCAAGTGTTCTTCCCAACTCTTATTGAAGATGAGGATGTCGTCCAGATAAATCACCACAAATGAGTTGGTGAAAGGTCACAAGGTGTCATCCATTAGCCTCATAAAAGTAGCAGGGGAATTTGTCAACACGAAGGGTATAGCCAACTATTCAAAAAGGCCTTTGCTGGATTTAAAGGTGGTCTTCCATACATCTGTGGACTTGTTGTAGTAGCTACAAACACCCTCCAAAATTTTTGCTCGCATGAAAATTTTGGAGCCTACCTTGGATCCTGCTATCGATCATCCTTGGTCACTTGTTGGTAAGATGATGATATCAAGCTTCCCCTCCTTGATCTTAAGAGTTTTTCATGTTCTCATATTTATGCAGTGTGTGTCATCTTTGGGCATAGGGATTGTTGTTTTTCATGTAAAGGGAATGTTGTTTTTCTTCAAGGGAAAGCATGCACGCGTGAGTTGCTATCATCACATAGACATGTTTCACACTCACTTCATGCACTTTTGTCACGAACGTTGTTGCATCAAGCAGATTATGTTTTATACATTCTGGATTGTCTATGTTGCATCTTTAAGTGTTCGTGTGCAATCATAATCAAGTCTTATTGATTTTTACATATGTTTCAATGATCTCACACTTAGCCATTTTCCCTAGAAACCTAGCCTCATACAGCTTCCCGAAATTGTGCACTTTGCTTCTGCAACCCTCAAGCTTCCTCCCATTCATGTTGAAAACTTGTAGTGCGCGGAGACCCCAACATCCCTTGGAATCCAAAACTATGCAGTGGTTTCCTCCAGTGTCCTTCCCCCAACTGGAACCCACTGTCATCAGAAATTGTGTAGTGTTTTCCCTCAGCTACTCAGTTTTCCTTGCATCCTAAAACTACACAGATGTGTCCTCCCAGAACTGTCCTGCAACAATGCCTTGCATCTAGAAACTCTGTAGTATTTCCTCCCAACTGCGTGGGCTACACTGAACTCAGAAATTGCACAGAGGTGTCCTCCCAGGACCCCCATCCCGCAGCAGTGTCCTCTGCCTCAAAACTACGCAGTGTTGTCCAAGCTGCCCTATCTCTATTACATGCAAAAACTGCGCAGATGGGCCTCCCAGGGCCTCATTCCGGTAGTAGTCACTGCCCACTGAATAAACGTCAATCTATCTCTCAGTGACAACAAGAAAATGTGACATGTTGAGATCACTCCCAAGGAGTTGAGGAGAAGGACCAAGAAGACTAAGTGATGGTAAATGTCAGGACCGCATGCAAACTCCGTCGAATGCATGATCATCTCAAGGGTAAGTATGGTAAGTAAAGAACACCTTTCGAAGTACACCTCTTAGTTGAGTTTGTAGGACTACTTGTCAGGGTCATATCATCATGCCTTCAGTAACTTGCATGTGATCAAACACAAAATTCATGTCATGTGTTTCCTCTACATTTCTTACTTCCTTTTTGCTTGTTTGACCAACTGTCGTCTTCAGCATGTTGATTGCTATGCCATGCTTGTGACCTTGTTCTGGTGATGTTGAAGGTTTTAGTATGAGTTGTGTTCACTGTGTAAACATCTATTGCACACACACAATGTTGTAAGCACTGTCATGCAAGTGTCGTCACGGTCATCCAAAGGTCTATCTGAAGTGTCGCACTTGTCACTTTCACCATTAGACAGTCTCGTAGTCAGTCACACTGAGACAGGTTGTCTTGTTGGTTCAATGTGTCTTGTCATTGAGTCATGTTGAGTGTGTCTTCGCAAGGTCATTTATACACAAGTTCACTTGATCACACACTTAGCCATTTTTCTAAAAATCTGTCCACCATACCACCCTCCATCAGTTGGACCTCCATTAAGATGCACTATGCAATCTCAACCCTCAGTGACCAAGCACTATTGCTCAAAACTGTGCAGAGCTTGAGGTTGCCCTCCAGGCAGTCTGCACTGCGCAATTATGGAATCAACCTAGCTGATTGTCACCCCGAACAACGTAGAACTTTCCCAATAAGCTATCTTATTTTTCACTTCCCGCAATCCTATCCATCAAGCCTCTCGCCGGTCAATCGAAGAATTTGACTTGGGCAGTGACCTAGGGCTGCACTCCTCCCAAAAATTGTGCATATTCTGCCAACATGCCTGCTTTCACTACCTGAAGAAATTTCTCAGAAAAGAGGGACAAACACCCTCTGCTTGTCACTACACTTTCTTTGGAAATTGCGCAGTTCTTTCAGTTAGTCCCCTTTCCAGCCTACTTGTTACTCCTCCTGAAAATTATATAGTTTTCATGGATAGTCCACCTGCTGTCAGGCACCCCACTCAGCCTGAAAACTATTCAGACATGTCCTGCATGACTTCCTCTCAAATCTAGGGAGTTCTGGCCAACAAGCTCCCATAGCCCACTCCCAGTCTTCTCTAAAAATCTACGCAGTTTTCACTACCAGTGCCTCTTGTTGTCTACACTACCTTCCCCAGAAAAATTGCACAGTTCTACCTCCCAGCTGAGCCATATCCCAAAAATGTCACTGTTGTCCCAGACTACCCAACCCATCTTTTAAGAGACCTTTGCATAGTTTTTCCCGATAGTTTCCCGAAGCCTTGCATCCCAGCTTGACATGTGCTCTGCAATATTTCAGAGCCTTGTCCTTTCTCCCGGTCACCTGCACTCAGAAACGAAAGATAATGCATCATGGTAAACTAGGGGATTTTTGGATTTGATGTCATCTCGTCATGAATGATTGCATAAACAAGTACATGGATGAGACACAACACGATGACAAACGGGATGAACAAGGAGCACATGCTAGAATAAACAATGTAAACTTTGAAATGGGAACTGATATTGTTACCCGTTTTGTAGAGATAGCAAAAAAGTGACCCGATTTTGAAAAGGGGTGATGTAGAACACACGTCTTTTTTAGAGCATAGTTTTTGGCACTTTAAATTTTTTTATGTACATTATGTTTTAGAATGGTAGTGATTTTCATGCTGATTTAAAAAAGTGATAATTCTGCATCAGGCCATTTTTTTAAAAGACCTATTTTTTGACTTTAAATTTTCTAATGTATGAAATGTAAATAATTATTTTCTAAATTTAATCATTTTTGAAGTGGTCTTCTTCTTCATATTTTTTTTTTTTATTTTTTTTATTTTTTTTGTAGTGAGGTTTTTATTGTTTTGCATATTTAAAGAAGAAGGTCGATATTTTGAATTTTCGATATTCTACATATTTATACATTGTTAATTAATATTTCAATCCAAATGAAATAATTGTCTTTAAAAAACAATAATTTTTAACAATTGACAAAAAAAAAACCATTTTTAACATAAATATAACTAAAAAACTACACGTTTTGATAATTTTTTGTTAGAGATGACATGTAAAAATCACAATTTTTATAGGAAAATTTTAACTAAAAATGGTTAAATAATAGTTTTTTTATGAATTTCATGTCAAATAATAATAATAATCATTGTTTTTTTTTTCAAAAAATAATGATTAACATAAAAATGAATGTGAAAATCACATAATACAAATATTGAACAAATAACAACCTTAATTGAGTGCTTATTCTTTTCATAAAATGTCAAAGTCAAAACATTACAAGTATAACTAATTAATAGTTTCCAAAATGAACTTGATTTCCAAGCATAACTTGAATTTAATCAACAATATCACGTAATCCAAACTCTTTGTCCTCTGGAGTTTCAACATTGTCTTCTTCCACAATATTTTCTGCTTCATTTTGCTCATTTTCCTCTAATGGATCTTTGATGTCTACGAATCTCCCAATTTATGCCTTTCCAATCATTCTGTGTAATGGTGTTTGGGGTTCCTTTGCCCTTTTCTCCACACGTGATTCACTAAAGTCCCCTTTCTTCAACCCAATTTCTTTCATTGCATCTGGAAGAAATTGAAGAGCATTAATTCTTTGCTAAATAAAATTGCACTGTATTGGATCTTTTTCAGTGGCAATGCAATTTCTTCCTTTTTGAAGGAAACATGCTAGTGTTGTACCTAATTATCAAGCACAAAAGAAATAATGAAGTAAATTAGTACAATGACATATAAATTAATAAATAACATATTGAAATTCAATTCCATATAATAAATCTTACCTAAGCCAGAAAATAAATCCACAACCCAATCTCCTTCATTTGACTGTCGCAAAGACATGGCTAAATTGAGCTCCTAAATAACATTGGGTTACATTGTTTAAGTGCTCAAACGACTCGATTGAGTGCTTAAAAAGGGCTCAATCGAGCAATCATTTTTTACGATTATTCAACAAATAAGTTTATTATGAAAGGTTATTCATGGAAACCCAAAAATGATGTGTGCAATACCTACTATCTTGTGCAAAGCACACAGGTAAACATACTATCTAGAAACGCCCAAATTGGTGAATGGCTTTTCGAAATTTCGGTAGATCAGCCATAGCTGGTGCCACATGACAGAAAAGGAGGTACATTTTAGTATTTTATGAATCTTTAAATTCCAATCTCAAAACCAACCCAGAAAATAAATTTAGATTTCCATAAATGAATTACGAAATCCTATATACTGACCTGCCAAGAGTACAACCCCCACCAACATCAGCACCCGGCCAACCTGTGGTTCCAAATCCAAAGCGGTTGTCAGCACCTATATGGAGATGCATGATAATTTTTTTTTAAATTTAAATTTTTTAATGTTCAAATGTTGGTTTTAGAAATATCGCTTCCTTCTACATAACCTTTTCATACATATTTCTATGCAGAACAAGGACCTCATTAGTTTATTAAAATTGTGTATTTTTTAAGATGGATGTAATGAAGTAAAGTAAAGAATAACCATGAGATTTATTCATTCTTTGTGAGGTTTAATTTTATTAGGGTATTAAAGATAATTGTTTGTTTAAGAACTAATTAAACAAAATATATAGCATAATTGCTAGAACAGTATCACACATTCTATCATTCTCGAATCCGATCAGTTTGAGATGTGCATCCCACTTAATAAGGTGCAGTCGCAGTATGCAGAGAAAATTAATTCTATATTATATGTGGGAGGAGTCGTGAGTAGCCATAGCTGTCGTCAACCACCATCACGAGCATGCCATCAGAGAGAGCCGTAGCTCTTGCCGTCACTACAGCCGCATGTTTTTAATCTTTCGGTCGAATTTCTACGTTGTCGTGATCTAGCGTACAACAAACACGAAGAAAGAAGTGAAAGAAAATTCAACATTACAGACACAAGAAAGAAGTGAAAGAAAAGTTGGCATTAGAGAAAGCACAAAAATAGTTATTTTGGAAAGACAAGTCAACCTTCTTGGAATGCACTTCGAAGGAGTCAAAAATATTGTCCATCACGTGGGCAAAGTATAAATAAAGATTTTTAGTTGGGTAATTCCATCTGTCAAATTTGAAGTAATAGGGTGATTCTAAGAATCGCCCTCGCCCCACCACCATGATCACCAGAGGTGGCGGGGCGAGGGCGATTCTCAGAATCGCCCTATTACTTCAAATTCGACAGATGGAAACACAATGAATCAACTAGCCATCAAATTCGACACCTTCAAGAACAAAATTGATCCGGATCCGGATTTTTAGTTAGGTAATTCCATCTGTCGAATTTGAAGTAATAGGGCGATTCTGAGAATCACCCTCGCCCCGCCACCATGATCAATTACACGACCATCCCGATGAAGAAAGAGCAGATATTCTCCACATATGCAGATAACCAGCTTGAAGTGTTGATCCAAGTGTACGAGGGGGAGCGTGCCCGGACAAAAGACAAAAATCTGCCAGGAAAGTTCGAGTTGAGCGATGTGATGTCGAGAAGCAGCAAGTCCCGAACCTTCTGGTTTCCTTCTCCAGTGAGAATGGCAGCCTGCTCTATAGCTTCGTAGGCCACGGCTTCATCGGGATTTATGCTCTTGCACAGCTCCTTCCCATTGAACAAGTCTTGCAACAACTGCTGCACTTTGGGTATGCGCGTCGAGCCTCCCACCAGAACGACTTCCCCGATTTGGCTTTTGTCCATCTTGGCATCTCGCAGACATTTCTCAACTGGCTCCATGCATTTCCTGAACAAGTCCATGCACAGCTCCTCAAACCTCGCGCGCGTTATGGTCGCGTAGAAGTCGATTCCCTCGTACAGGGAGTCGATCTCTACCGTGGTCTGGGCGATGGAGGAGAGAGTTCTCTTGGCTCTCTTACTGGATGTTCTCAGCCTCCGGAGTGCTCTTGCATTCGAACTAATATCCTTCTTGTGCTTACGCTTGAACTCCTGCACGAAATGATTCACTAATCTGTTGTTGAAGTCCTCGCCCCCGAGATGCGTGTCTCCCGCTGTCGCCTTCACTTCGAAGAGCCCTTCCTCAATTGTCAGCAGAGAAACGTCGAAAGTCCCGCCGCCGAGGTCGAAAATCAATATATTCTTCTCTTTCACGCTTCCCTTCTTTTCTAGCCCGTAGGCAATGGCGGCTGCGGTGGGTTCGTTGATGATTCTCAACACATTAAGGCCCGCGATAAATCCAGCATCCAAATAATACTGTGTATATGTATGCAAACATTAAAGAAAAAGGAGAAAGACAGGTAGAAGGGAACTTGGTTTAGTGTATTATAATAAAATTATTATAGATGAACATAGTAATGTTCCAATGTACATACTGGAAAACTATCGAAGGACTGTGTTAATATACACATATTTACATAGGAAAAAAATGATAAACTATTGTACTTAAGTACATTGTCTAAAGGTGAGAACAAAAGAAATTATTGGCTTCTCTACTAGAATCATGGTGGCGGGGCGAGGGCGATTCTCAAAATCGCCCTATTACTTCAAATTCGACAGATGGAATTACCCAACTAAAAATCTAGATCTGGATCGATTTTGTTCTTGAAGGTGTCGAATTTGATGGCTAGTTGATTCGTTGTGTTTCCATCTGTCGAATTTGAAGTAATAGGGTGATTCTGAGAATCGCCCTCGCCCCACCACCTATGGTGATCATGGTGGCAGGGCGAGGGTGATTCTCAGAATCACCCTATTACTTCAAATTCGACAGATGGAAGTACCCAACTAAAAATCTTTATTTATACTTTGCCCACGTGATGGACAATATTTTTGACTCCTTCGAAGTGTGTTCCAAAAAGGTTGACTTGTCTTTCCAAAATAACTATTTTCGTGCTTCCTCTAATGCCAAATTTTCTTTCACTTCTTTCTTGTGTTTGTAATCTTGAATTTTCTTTCACTTCTTTCTTCGTGTTTGTTGTACGCTAGATCACGACAACATAGAAATTTGACCGAAAGATTAAAAACATGCGGCTGTAGTGATGGCAAGAGCTGCAGCTCTCTCTGATGGCACGCTCATGATGGTGGTTGACGGCAGCTATGGCTGCTCACAACTCCTCCCACATATAATATAGAATTAATTTTCTCTACATACTGCGACTGCACCTTATTAAGTGGGACGCACATCTCAAACTGATCGGATTCGAGAATGATAGAATGTGTGATACTGTTCTAGCAATTATGCTATATATTTTGTTTAGTTAGTTCTTAAAAAAAATATCTTTAATACCCTAATAAAATTAAACCTCACAAAGAATGAATAAATCTCATGGTTATTCTTTACTTTACTTCATTACATCCATCTTAAAAAATACACAATTTTAATAAACTAATGAGGTCCTTGTTCTGCATGGAAATATGTATGAAAAGGTTATGCAGAAGGAAGTGATATTTCTGAAACCAACATTTGAACATTAAAAATTTTAAATTTTAAAAAAAATTATCATGCATCTCCATATAGGTGCTGACAACTGCTTTGGATTTGGAACCACAGGCTGGCTGGGTGCTGATGTTGGTGGGGGCTGTACTCTTGGCAGGTCAGTATATAGGATTTGGTAATTCATTTATGGAAATCTAAATTTATTTTCTGGGTTGGTTTTGAGATTCGAACTTGAAGATTCATAAAATACTAAAATGTACCTCCTTTTCTGTCATGTGGCACCAGCTATGGCTGATCTACCAGAATTTCAGAAATCCATTCGCCAATTTGGGTGTTTCTAGATAGTATGTTTTCCTGTGTGCTTTGCACAAGATAGTAGGTATTGCACACATCTTTTCTGGGTTTCCATGAATAACCTTTCGTAATAAACTTATTCGTTGAATAAATTTTAACATTTTGTTATAATATTTTTTCATTAGTTTTGGAATAAAACCATAAACACGTTGAATAAAAGACTTGGCAATAGATCTTATAGTGTAAAAATGATGTGGGAAGTGGAATTATTAGCCCCTGCTGCATAGTAGTTATAATAATCATTATGGTGTGATATTAATTTTTTCCTGCGTTGATTTGTTAAGTGTGATTTTCTGAAAGTATTTTTTTTCGGATTTAATTTGTTTAGAATTTAGTAAGATTTATTAAAATATCAAATTTTACAAGTGATTTTTTCACAATTATCTAGAATAATAGTAAATCATATTATCAAAAACTAGTTTAAACAACCTAAATTAAAATTTAAATTTAAGTACAATAAATCACTCTTTAAAACTACTTCAATGTAAATTTATATTTATTTAATTCGATTTAGTCAAAATTTCTTCATTGCACTTACCTCCACTCGACCCGCAGATATTTCTTTGGAGTAGTTAAACCTTCATAAATTTATTTGGGTTTATGGTTTATAAGTTTGTAACTTCCAAGTGACAGTTACATAGTACACACCGCTGGTCACATCACTGCGGCAACTTGTATCCATGTTATCTCATGTGTTGTGTTAGTGTTATATGGTTTAGAGTTTTTTAAGTATATTTTGTTGGTTGAATTTATTTATAAGTTGGTAGGAATTTGTTAAAATCACAAATTTCAATTGTGAATTTTTAGTTAAAAGGTTTTAAATTTTTAGTTAAAATGTTTTAAGGATTTTTTTAAGTGTTGAATCTATATATAGTTAAAGATTATATTTTAAATAATGAATGATCATGATTTAACCAAAAATGATTTCTTTGACTACATAATAGTTAACCAAAGTCCTTTATCCAACTTTTTTGTTGCCACCAATTTACTAACTTGCATGAATGTCTTAATGGAAAAAAACATGCATGAATGTTCTAGTTCATAATTACATTCCCATTGGAGATGCATAAAAGGAAATAGTTATGCTTGTATTCTCAAACATATTATCATAATTTGTAATCTTATAGGTGTGTTACATGTGTGTTATACATTGTGATCGTGAGTTATAATTGTGAGTTTCTAGATTACTATGTTTAGATAATCAAATCCACTTTCTTAGAGCATGAATAGGCCTAATGGTTAAGAGCATGCGTTTCCTCCTAAGAGGTCACGGGTTCAAAAACCAGAAGGGGTTAGAGTAGGTATGCTTTCGTAGACATAATAATCAAATCGTTGCATGGAGGTGGGTCTCTTGTCCCACAAACAAGGGGGTCTCATACACCAATTTGGTGTTTGGCTTGGCTATGATGATAGAGATTCTGAAAAGGTTGTTACCAGAAGGAACAGTGTTGAGATGGGAGTCTGTTGAAACCAATCGTAGATCTAGAAGAATTTTGAAACCTAAAATGGTGGGCATGCATGTGGACTCAGATGGGGCACTAGTTGATGAAAGAGAAGAATATGGAACATCTTCATTTGCATCTAGTCATTCATCTGAAGATGTGAATTCTGATGGTGTGCAAGAAAATATGAGTGATTTTGAATAGTTTTCTAAGACAGTTTATATAAGTGATGTTTGCATCATATCTTGAAATAAAAATTTTGATTTCCATATGGTGTTAAATTAGAAGTTATGAGTCATTTTTATGTTGTTTGATTATATGTCTTAATTATGATAAATTTTATTGTTTAGAATATCTACAATGAAACATTAAATTAGAGATATAATGTATGTTTCATTCAATATACAAATAATGACATTTTGATTCATTTAGTCATGTAATTTGTTCATAATGTCATGGTTTTTTAATTTTATCGTTGAAAAAATTCCAATTTCTTTTGTATCTAGCATGTTATGGTTGAAAACATGTTGAATTTATACTTAGGAAAGAAAAATGTTATTCTACCAAAAACATTAGTATGTTTTCTTCATCATAAAAAACTATTTTTTTGCACATAAAAAATTCGATTTTACTAGCATTTTTTTTAAAATGTTGAAAATTGACCCTAAAAAAAAATCATCGTTCTAGTATCAACACTTTTTCGTTTTCAAGGTTTTTTTTGCACAAAAATTTCGTTTTCACTGCCATTTTTAAAACATGTTCAAAATTGACCCTAAAGAAAGACCATCGTTCCAGTATACACACTTTCACTGTTTTTGATGTTTTTTCAAGGTTTTTTGGCAAGAGTTCCCGTTTCAAAGTTTACATTGTTAATGCTTTCTCGTGGTTGGATGAACACACGAAGCATACCACGTAGCAAGTGAAGGAGACACATGCGCATGCATGAAATATCAAGTGAACACCAAGACCATTGAAGACTTCGCGCACTCTGCCATGCAGAGGTGAAGCTATGGTACACCACGAGCACACTCATCACTTAGCAGCACAGTAGCTCAACACAAACTACATAACCAACATGTGCTTACCTGCAATGTCATGTCTAGTTGTGTCATGAGTCGCCTCGGCCACATCACTACTTTGGGTCATAATTGTGTAATCAATGTAATGTAACGTGGAAGTCCAAGAGAGCCACGTATGAAGTCAAAGAGTCGTGTAAGTCAAAGAGTCATGTAATGTGAACAATCATGAGGGAAGTTGAATAGTCACAAGAGTAAGTTTCACCCTTGGCTATATATACCCCTCATTTGTACATGTAAAGCACTTTTCACCTTGGCTCCTCCCACATAGCCGTGAGAGTCTATAGTATTTTCTTTGAGGAGAGTGCAGTAGCTCCAACACCCCACTATCAGGGTTAGCGATGTATGGTGTACAAATGTGTCTTGGAACTTTCTCTTAATTCAGAATCTTGTTAACAGGCCAGTACATTTTAACACGTATTGTATTCATTTGCAGACTATTATTTGGATGCTTGTAATGCATGTTGCTTTAACTTGTACTAATATAGTTGAACTATTTCAGTTGTTTTAGTGCATATGTTGTTGGAAATGTGTTGTATCAATTGTTAACGTTGTCTCACTCGTGTGGACTATTTCGTTGGACACTCGACAGATTCATTCTTGTAAACTTGTTATAACGACCGTCGCACTCGTGTGGACTATTCCATTGGGTGTTTTATGTGATATATGTCCACTTTATGTTTGTGACTGCTGCATCCGTGTGGACTACTTCGTCGGAAGTTGCGCATGTCCTGCGGTGTTGTGTGTCTCTAATAGATTTGGGACTGTTCCCTTTTGACTTGAGACTCACTCTCACGCTCTCCCTCTGCAATTAAAGAACTTAGATACAAGTTACACTAAGCACTCACTAGGAACACGAACCTTAATGTTTGAAGACTAAGTATACCACTTTCATGTGTTGACAAGCAAGAGCTAAAGTATATCTTTAAGATAATGGAAATCAGGCCATCATAACAGATGGGACTCCTGTACCAAACGCTGTGAGGTCTAGTTGGGACATCATACCAGGGAGATCCCCTGAATGTTGGTGGGTCCAGCACCGTCAATAGGGCTCTATTGGAACCTGGTGATAACCAGACTTCCAATCAATCTTGCTGAAATACTTTGCCCCTTTGAGTTGGTCCAACAGGTAACCAATCAATGGGATTAGATACTTGTTCCTGACAATGATTTTGTTTAGTGCCCAATAATCAATGCAGAGCCTCTAGGTCCCATCCTTCTTTTGTACAAGTACAATCGCGCTCCCATAAGGTGAGGAACTTGGTCGGATGTGCCCTTTCTACAAAAACTCCTGGATTTTCTACTTGATCTCTTCATTTTCTAGAATGGAGTGGTGATATATTGGCACATTGGTTAGAGGTGCTCCGAGAGTTAGATCAATTGAATGCTTGACTTGAAAATGCAAGGGTACCCCTATGGGTGAGGAGAATATGTCCTTGTATTCTTCCACAACCGTATCCACCTGCTTCTACTGCTTGGAGGAACCCTTCCCGGGTGGTATGGTTGTGGCTATGACATTCCCCTTAATTTGAGAGCGAATTAGAAAGAAAACAAATTTCCCAATCTGGGAGATGAACTTACTGCATTGCTTAGCAAAGATCAAAGAGATGGTGGTAGGTGGGGTTACCTATGGTATCTTGTATAACTTAGTACCCAAAGAAATAATAACAGAGTGAGGTATAGACTCATATACAACATGTCGCTTCCATAAGTATGGTTGTCCTAATAATACATCACAAACTTCAAGAGGAGCAACATAACACAATACCTCATCCGTGAAGAGAGGGAAGGTGACACTGTTGGCTGATGCAGAGATCTCATGCTTGGTGAAGCCACCAGATGGTATATGATTGTGGATGTGTTGTAGTCAGTAGGCCCAGCCACTTCATGACCTTTGCTGAAATGAGGTTCCTTTGGCTCTCACTATCAATGGTGAATTGCAGTGGAGAACCCTTCACCAACATCTATGAGTGAAATAGGCGCCCCCCCTCTTCTGGATCTTCAGGATCAATATTTTGGATCTTGGTGGTGGCTATAGTGGCATTGGGATCCACATAAATGATCTACTTCCCTTTTTCATTCCCCTTGTCAGGTTCTGCCTCAGAGTCAGAACATGCGCCGGACTCAAAAGCCTTCATCTCGACCATGAGTGACTACTTGACCTACCACTCACTTGTGTTGTGAATGGAGCTCTTATGGAACTCACACCATTTTCCCATGTCCTTCTTTGTCTTCATGGTGTTTTTCTTTTCTTATGGCTTTGACGTGCTATCATGGGTCACCTCACCTTGGATTTTCCCTTTGCTCTGTGATTTGGTGAAACCTTTCCCTTGCTTTGGATTTGCAGATCCAAAGTCTCACTTTTTATTTTTAAGATTTTGCTCGATCTTGACAGTGTATCAATACGTCGTGTCGAGCGAGGAGATGTCTAGGAACTACATCTCATCCTGGATGTACCTGTGTAGGCAACCATGGTACTTGAGTACCAAATGTTTCTCAGAATCCTTGATACCCAAATTCGTGCGAAGGGTGTGAAAAACATTGGTAAACCCTAGCATGTCTTCATCCCTTTCATGTCGTAGTGTGGTCCACTTTATGTATTTATCCTCATAGCTCCCAACAGGGTAGTACTGCACCTTGATGGTATCTTGGAATGAATCCCAAGTGGGTGTGACTGAAAATAGTGAGGGTGTACTTTCATCCTTTTTCTCACAGTAGGTTTCCCACTAGTTCCTAACATGGGGGAGGCTTTGAGAAGAAAAAAAGTAACCTTTTCTCGGCTGGAAAAATCATGAATAGAAAAATGTCCTTCTAGTAGATTTAACCATTTATCTATGATGTTCGAATCTATTTGACCCTCAAATATGGGAATGTCAAAGTTAACTTGTACCTTAAAAGGTGTGGTGCTTCCAGAGTAGCTGCTGGAAGTAGATGTGTCACCCTTGGGTAGTCGCTAAAGGATCTGGGCAAATTTTTCCATCATCATGTTCCTTTGTCACTCAAGGGCTTCTTCAAGCAAGATTTTGAAATGATATCCTGCCCCCTCATATTTATTTTCTTCCCCCATGGGAGGATGTTAGGATTTGCGAGGCTAGTCTTGCAAATGCTAAAGAAAAAAGAAAGAAAGTGCAGACTACTCTTATAGCACTGATCTAAGTTTAAAAAGGAATGCAAAAAATTATAGATATAACCATAAATCCAAAGATATAGCAAAAATAACATTTCATTTTATTAATATCAGATACTAATATGATTACAAACAGAATGGAAATAAGACTAGCTCGGGCGATGGTAGTTTATCTCTCAAAAGAGATGTGGTGGATATATGCATCTGAACTGTGTTACAATGAGGCTCAAGGGCCTATTTATTATTTAAAAACATGAGAAACCCCTAAACAACCAAAACCCTAACCCCAAGAGATGTAACACCAAGAGTTTGTGGGCCCCATTGGGGTTAGTTGGGCAACCAACTTCCGGGGTCATAACTTGGTCATATTATCGTTGTTTGGTGCATACGATACTTTGTTGTAAAGGTCTCTCTAATTAATACAGGTTTTGTTGTAGGCCCCTGCCAATGGCTATGGGCCTGCAACGGACCTTAAAGAATGTCGTTTAAGGGGTCAAAACTACTCCGGAAGTTCATGACCCAAAAAACTAATAAAAAATAGTAAATGCTGAAATAAACAAGGAAACAAAAGAAACTGACTGGAGATCTAGGTGGGTGGCCACCCATATCCACCTGGATCAAGGGTCTCTTGGTTAATTTTGACTTACTTGCCAAGTAGGAAAGTGTGTTTGTAGTTAACGTAAGGCATGCTCTTGGATTCCTAATCTAATTCAAATTAGTTCTTCCTACTCGATATTCTATATATTGCATTCATGTACAAGAATAATATATCATCATATTTTATAACTAAATTTACATTTTATCCTTGGTTCATTACTCAATTTCTCAATAGTATTATGCTCTCTTATTTCTTGTTTTGCAAGTAGCTAGTCTAGTATTTTTTCACACTTATATCCAATGATTATGCTTAAAAACCAAAAATCATTTGGTATTTATATTTTATTTATTCCTATGTTTTTCTCAACATATTTTCATTTCCATGAATTTGATCGTCTTATGTCTTTTTCCTTTATTTGGACTGCTTGATAGCATATGCAGATGGGTGCTACATGGGCAGTTCCACTTTGTTTTGATATAAGTGCATGTTGGGTCTCATGATGATCATCATGTAGAGTCTTATCACATGGTGAATTCCCTGCTTATGCCAAGGAATTCACTCATGTGACTCTTTCCAATGGCTTCCCTCTTGACTTCTCATCCATGCTATCATTCCCAATTGTTTTACCCTTATTTTCTATGCTCTCTAATAATTCCCTCCTTTCTATTCTTATTCATGACAATTCATTTCTCTTCCATTTCATGATTTTCAACTCTTGAGATGTGGGAAAAATGTAATGTATGTTTTCTCAATTTCATACTAACCATACACATCTCCCACTAGATGTTAATATACGGGGTGTTTTATGGTGCATCGACAATACACAAACCTCCACAGCATGACACCAATGTCCTCCTATCCATCCTAGCATGTCTCACATATTTCTTAAGATCTCTTTAAGAGTCCCTCACCTTGATCAAGATTTGTGATTTTGGTTTCCCACTTAATGCCTATTGTTATGGTAGGGTCCCCTTTTGTCTTTGGGCTTCCTTGGCCACATGTTTGGCTATGGTAGATGCTTTAGCCAACCTTTTTTTGTGTCCCTACCTTACTAATTAAGATCTCTATTTGGTCTCCCACTATTTGTGATTATAATTAGATAAGGAACCCTATATTTCTAAAAGTTTTAAATCTATTAGGGCATGCTATTTGAGGCACCTGGTTTATATTTTCCCTAATTTTAGTAATCTTCAAATGTGTTCCAAAATTTTAACTATTTTAACCCTGCAACACCTCCTTCTAATGGTATAGAGCATGGATGTTTGGAAATACCTATATTTTGAACATTTTCCTATAGTACATCTAAAAACCCACAAATTTATTAAAAATGCTACCTGCTCAATGGTTAAATGTAGCAAATGGTTACACCCATCAGGCATCCCCACAACTATTTATGTTTCATTTTTTCTCATTTTTGAACGTCTATAATCTGACATTTAGATATATTAGAGGTATTTCAAATTGAACACTCTCAAGTAACCTAATAATGTCATTCCACCTCCCATGTTCTTGTTCTATCTTGTTAGTATTGTTTGTCTCCAATAATTGTTGACCTATTTGGAGGTTGATACATTTGGTATTTCCCTCTCTATTTGTCTTGGATCTTATTTTTTTGGTGATGGTTTAGATGAAAGTTTTGGCTTGGTGTTTTTGTTTGCATTCAATTTTCCATTGTCCTTCCTCAAAGGGAGATTCAAATTATTTATGTGGGTGAGGAGGCTTTTTACCCTTTTTGTGTTAAAGATGCCTATGCTAAAAAAAAGAGTTGCGCCAAATGTATGAGAGCTAAAAGTTTCCTTTGAGTTGAAAGTTGCTACAATAAGGTTATATCATAACTTTATTTTCAAGTTTGGAAATAGAGAGGGCTAGTCAAAAGAAATTAACTATAATATAGGAGTCGAGAAAGGTTATTCCTTGTCAGCCCCTAAAATTTGCCCTGGAAAAAAGTCATTATGCAAAACACCAATAATGTTAAGAATGTTATTACATCAATGTTTAAGTAGAACTTGTGATGGATAAAGTAATAGTGGATAAAAGAAAATTAATATACTTTAAGGAGGTCGTAAACCCTAATATAGAAGATGAAATGTATATCTATTTTGACTAATATAAAAAAGAAAATCACCTTTGGTAAAATAAGAACAAATTCACACGAACTGTAATGGTAGAAATGTGGCATTATTACTTAATGAAGTATTGTATGTGCAAGCGATTGTTCCTAAGGCTATTGCAAACAAAGCTAAAACTGCAATCTAAACCTCATAAACCTATACATTTTTGCATACATGTTAAGGATTCTAGGAATTATACCAAAGGCAAGTAATATATACTATGGTGCATACATTGCAAAGTTGATAAAATTGCTAGGTGATGGGACTATAATTTTTATCCCATGCAAAACTTAGCAATACTATAACACATTGACTTTGGATTTTGTATATGCATTGGATATATGATTGCATGCTTATCATCAAGATTTCCTCGGTGTGAAGTCAAAAATATGGTATAAACATTGCCACTTGTCCCAAAAGTATTAGGCATTAAACCTTGGAGTAAATATTATTGTCCATTACATGGCATGTTGGATGATCATTGTGCTTCACTTGGATAGAATGGTCAACATCTAAGATCAATATTTCAAGGGGTGTTAACCCTAATCCTTTGGCTCATTCCTCCATTTTCTTTTGGGTAGTTAATCTTGCTAAAAAAATATAAAAGATAAATATAAACCCTTAACTTCAAAAATTCCAAATCGCATCTACAAAATAAACAACACAATAATATAAAGATAACTCTTAAGGTAGGATAACACCATCAAATACATTGACTAGCCACCATACCACACTATTATTACTCTAGTAGGCCCTTCACTCCCCCACCCATGGTCAACATTTACTTATGATTCAAGGGGCTAAACCTTAGTTACTTGGTTTTGTTGCCTTTGTTTGAATGTTGATATTTTGATTCATGGTTTCACCACAATTGCATGGACAATGACTTGGAAATTTTCCATAATGGCATACATAGTGTGGTCATATGCATACACTTAACATTCTTAATTAATTGGTTAGAGAGATGCATACATATTGTGGATGTTTTATGTAGCATATTATTGATGTACATGATTCATTGGCATACACATACATGTAATATAGATGGATGTTGGTTCTATTTCCTCAATTTTCCCTCTCTAACTATCTCAGGCCCACATACATATTATCATTGGATTTACATATAGTTTATATAACATGCTTGAATACATATGATGTTGATGAAGGTCTATATATTAAATTGGTTTCAGCATTATTTTTTGGCCTTGTTCAACATGTATTCATAGCCAAATTTGACATTATGAGCTAGTATTCAAGATAGTGACTTGATCCGGATTTAAACAGGAACACAACAAATTACATAGATAACCATAAATATAGAGATGCTACAAAAATAATACTTCATTTCATTAACGTAAAATATTGAAATATGCTTACAAATAGAAATGGAAATAAACCAGCTAGGGCAATGGTAGCTTATCTCTGAGAAGAGATGTGGTGGCTACATGCCTCTGAACTATGGTACAATGAGGCTTGAAAGCCTATTTATTGTTGAGAAACAATGGAAAACCCTAAACATCCGAAAACCTAACCCTAGGAGATGAAACGCCAAACTATGGGCCTTGTTTTGGGTAAATTGGTACATCAACTTCCCAGGGTTGTAACTTTGGCATACGATCTCTGATTGACGCGCACAATAGCTCGTTAGAAAGATCTATCTGAGGACTACAACTTTGGGAAGAGAAACATCAATCTATGAAACTACGTTGTTCCCATATTTCACAAAAAATGTCGTTTAGGGCCTCAAAACGACTCCGGAAGTTCAGGACCCGAAAAACTGCTAAAAATAGTAAATTATGCTACAATTAAGGAAACTGAAAAACTAAAAGAGATAGTTGTGGGAGTCCAAGTGGGATAGGTGGGTGGCCACCAACATCCACCTAGATCATGACTAGACTTTGCATTATTAGCTTGTTTTTAAGTTATGTTGGATATACTACAACAACATAAGGTAGGTTTATAATGAACTTTTATACTTGTAGGGTGACACATTCATTACATTAACTATGATTAGTTTGCAAAAGGAAGTATAATACCACTAGACATATGTTACTATATTGTGAAAACTTTATATTTGTCTCTATATGATATTGTTTCATATGATACCCATATTCTAACAATAGTTTAGACTTGTGTTAATGTAGTTAGATTTAATATAATGTTTATATTGGTGGATGATTGACACACGAGACATTATATTGAGTGGCATGCCAACAATAGTACTATTTTTCATGCTGACCCCTTTCCATCCATTTACCTTATTTATGCACAAGTTTTACATATCATACACCCTTGCAAAGTTTAATCTCATGTATGCATGCATTCACAATTGTTTAATGATGCATGGTTCAAGTAAATTTTGCATGAGATTCTTGTTGTGTTAATCATGACTATTTGATTGGATAATCAAGATAGAAAGCTTATAGTCGTGGTTACTAATAAGTAGAACATGGAAATAAAGATCTCTTTCAAGATCAATTATTAAAGAGGTTCCACCTTTTTAATATTGTGTTTCTCAGTGGGTGAGGATCACTTTCATTGATGGAAACTTCTACTAGATTAACATAGTTGCTTTGAATACCATTAATTTTAATGTGTTATCTATTGAGACATGGTGCATAGATATTGGAACATGTTTAATTTTGAATTTTCATAAACTTGTATATTTGAACTACTTATTATTTTCTCAAGATTACATCAAAACACCAAGTTGGTTCATGTAATACACACACCCCATATGTAGATTGTTATTGTTGTGATTATATTGTTTCCACTATTATAATGTAATTAGTTTCTATTATGAAGAAGAATATAATTTTATATTTATTTATTTTTTAATTTTAAAAAAAGTTAATTTATTTTTTTCTCAATTAAATCTATTAATTCCCTTATACAAAAGAATTAACTTATATCAACTACTCTATACTTATCACCAATTCAATTTTGCTATAACACTATCAAAATTATAATAATATGATTATGTTTATTTACTATGACATTTACCATAAATTTATTTACAAATCATGTTCTTAACCATTAGACTCACTTAAACTATAACCATATCTAATTCCAATATATCTAATTAATAATTTAAACTATAAATTAAATCAACAAAATATCATAAATTAAACAAACTATTATATTTATTAAACCATAAATTAATTAAGCAAACCATTAAATAGGAACACTTTCCATAAATTAATTAATCAAAACATTAAATGTGAAGACTTTCCATAAAGTAAAGTAATTAATCAAAGCATTAAATGTGAACGCTTTCCATTTTTGGGTTGTGACTGCGTTATTGTTTTGATGTTGTTAAAGCTTAAATGGTTTATTTCTATAAAAGACAAATTACCTTGAAATGAGGTGGGCCAACCATCAATATTTGCTAATCTGGTCCACACTCATATGCCTTACTATGACATTTACCATAAATTTATTTACAAATCATGTTCTTAACCATTAGACTCACTTAAACTATAACCATATCTAATTCCAATATATCTAATTAATAATTTAAACTATAAACTAAATCAACAAAATATCATAAATTAAACAAACTATTATATTTATTAAACCATAAATTAATTAAGCAAACCATTAAATAGGAACACTTTCTATAAATAAATTAATCAAAACATTAAATGTGAAGACTTTCCATAAAGTAAAGTAATTAATCAAAGCATTAAATGTGAACATTTTCCATTTTTGGGTTGTGACTGCATTATTGTTTTGATGTTGTTAAACCTTAAATGGTTTATTTCTATAAAAGACAAATTACCTTGAAATGAGGTGGGCCAACCATCAATATTTGTTAATCTGGTCCACGCTCATATGCCTTACTATGACATTTACCATAAATTTATTTACAAATCATGTTCTTAACCATTAGACTCACTTAAACTATAACCATATCTAATTCCAATATATCTAATTAATAATTTAAACTATAAATTAAATCAACAAAATATCATAAATTAAACAAACTATTATATTTATTAAACCATAAATTAATTAAGCAAACCTAGGAACACTTTCCATAAATTAATTAATCAAAACATTAAATGTGAATACTTTCCATAAAGTAAAGTAATTAATCAAAGCATTAAATGTGAACACTTTCCATTTTTGGTTGTGACTGCATTATTGTTTTGATGTTGTTAAAGCTTAAATGGTTTATTTCTATAAAAGACAAATTACCTTGAAATGAGGTCGGCGAACCATCAATATTTGCTAATCATATGCCTCTAAAAATAGAGGCTATTTATTAAGATGCGAATACTTTCCATTTTTAGGTTGCAGTCCTCACTTATTTATTTAGGTTGTGGTCCTCACTTAGGTTGTGGATCTTTATTTCTATAAAAGACAAGTCGCCTTGGCCAACCATCATTATTTGTTAGTATGCCTCTAAAATAGACCGGTTGTGAAGGGCATCACATGTTCCTATTCCCTTTCAGATTGAAACATTCAAACTACGAAACATAAATACGTGATTGATGACCAACAAAACATATGGTTCGAAATAAGCCGTGAAAATCCTTTCAATTCTTTAGAAAATTTGCAAGGTTGGGAGTTGATATACCTACTTTCATCTTAATCAATTATCTTAACTTAAAGAGGAAGGGGGTAAGGAATTTCTTTTTAATATAGATTTTTATATTTTCATATTTATTAATGATGTAAAGGTTGTATAATATTTAATTATGGTAAATAATATAAATTTTACAATAAATCAATAAATATGGTATAAACATTATATAAGTTGAGATATATAAAGTTAAGAGCATTTAGATTCAATGTTGTGTATTTCAATTTATATAGTATTTATTACTTTGTTGTGGGGTGTATATTGTGGGGTGTATATTGATTATTTTTAATTATTATTGAAGTGGGAGTTAACATAAAAAAAAACGTGATCTGGTAACATTAACTCTATATCTTTCTCCAACTTCCCATTTTGCATACCTAGGGGAGGGATGCCATTACCTGTGCGCCCTCCCCTCCACCTGGCCTACGAGCACGTGGACACCACGTGACGTTGTACGACACACATCCAGCTTGGATTTCCACATGTTGTGCAGCGTGTCAGGCCATAACACTGCAACTGTCGACCTTCTGCCCGCTCATTTCTGCCTTTTTGCTGTGATGTGTGGTTTTCTGTTCGAGTCCATTGTTTGTTCGAAGCCCTCCGCCGACGATGGTGCGGGAGGGCTCCATTACCTACACATGATGTCTGCCATGGTTGAGCTGATGTCCGCCATTGTTTGCTTGCACGAATCCATGGTTGGAACAGGGTTTCTGTTGTTCTTGTGGTTTTCCGCCTGCAATTGTTGTTCAGTCTGGACCGCCGGTGGTTTAGGGTTTCCTGGGTGGTTGTTTAATTCACGCTATTTGTTGTTTGGGGAGGAGCCAGTACCAATTTTAGCCAGTTCGAGGTCGAAGGTGGCATTTATAGGTAATTGCAGGTTTTGGTGGTTTTTGTGTGGTTTTTTTGGTTTTTTTTCTCCATTTGCTAATTTCCCACTTGTTGCAGGTGTGGCAGGTGTGGCGAGCGCTGGAGAAGGTCCGCCGAAGGTGTGGCGAGCTCTGGACTTGGACATGGCTTCTATCTGGTAGGATTTTAATCCTACCAGCCATTTTCTGATGTGTTTTTCAACACCTCACCTTGTTTATTGGAATTTTTGTTAAATTTGCAGACAGGTTTTGGGTTTTGTCAATTAAGCCATGGGATGTTGTTGCTTTTCTGACCTGTATCACTAAAAATCGGTTTTGTCAATTAAGCCATGGGATGTTGTTGCTTTTCTGACCTGTATCACTAAAAATCTGTCTTAATAATTTAGCTCCCTGTAAATTTTTCAATTAATGTTTTTGACATTTGTTTGTTTCCACGACGCCAAATATGAAGACTCAAAAGGTTTTAGAACTTGCAAAATTGGAGTTCAATATGTTTCACTCTTTACAACATCAAGAGTTAAAGCTTATCTCCCGGTAATGTGATGAATTATGTCGTCTGATAATACCTGCTTAGCACACAAACTAGGATATGCGTGGTCAACTGTAAAATAATGACCTTCCCTAGGCATCGTAAGGATATTGTGACTGTTCGTATTGATTGATAGCCATCTCACAACAATGGACTGAGCATAATGAAGAAATTTATTGTTGGAAAGTGCACTGGTTTCTTAACCATTTCCTTACTGTTCTTTTTGGGTTGAACATTGTGTAGAGGGTGCATACTTGTGTTAACATGCATATGCAAATCTTAGTATCTTTCATGTGTTTCCACCTTCAGTTAATTCCATTCTGCAAGTTGTTCAGATTTAGCAATTTCGATTTCTCTTTTGTTATTGTTTAGTTTGGCTTTAAGTTTAGTTTAGTTTTGAGGGTGCATGCATGGTCCATTTTTCCAATAGCGTACATCCTTAGGCTGTCCAAGGTGCTTTTATGGGAGTTGTCTATTTTTGGATGAGAGCTTAGTTCTATAGGAGGCACCAACAGATTTGCCTGATGTGTAGTTATCCATGGACCTAGGGTGTACTAGGTGTTTTGAGTAGGGTTAGGGTTTGACACAGTGAAACCAAGTTCTTATTGCACGTGTTTAGAGACATTATTTTACCTTATTCTGTTATCTAAGAAAGGAAATGTAGGGTGTGCCACTGTGTTGGTTAGTGAGTTTTGGTTTTGAGTTATTGTTGTGTATTAACTTCTTTTTGTATTCAATAGAAGATGGATGTGTTTGAGAGTTAAGATATTTTACAGAAGTATGTGCTTGTAGGTAAGCTTACTTAGATCTAGGTTATTCTTTCAAAGTTGAAAAACTGCTTACAGTGGCCTGCTTTCTATGATCCTTGTTGACTGCAATGAATAATTAGATCTAAAGCATATTGCTACTGTGACTTAATAAATACCATAAGACAATAATAATAAGCCCAAGACCATTGCACATTGACCATAAGAGGCTAATAAAGTCATATGTTTTTTTATTGGTGACTTTCCAAGTGTTTTTCTAAGGTCTGGTATATGTTTTCTAATATCTGAAATATGCTTTTCGAGATCTAGTGTACTTGTTTCAGTAAGAAGAAATCAATTTGCTAAGGTTTAATATCCATAAGAAATCACTTATCAGTCTTGGGAGCATCATTTTGAAGCTAATGGTGAAGTATTAAGTGATTTATTTTGTGAAATATTGTTCATCTTTGCAGTGGAAAAAGAAGCCCCAAGACATAATATGAATTGACATAACAATTTCAAAAGGGGAATAAGTATCTAAGTTATCATTGTATCATCTTTTGTGGACGGATATCATCTCTCTTAAATATTTCAGAAGTTGGTGTATTTTTTGAGCCATTGGTTTCAAGTCTAACTATTATGTTTGCATCCATTGGGTGGCAAACTTCATTGGTTTCTCTTTTTGTCTTTCTTATTTGAGCGTTGCATGTTTGCATCTCATCTCATTGCAAAACATTACATTGACATTCTGATTTGTATTTTTCATATAACACAACATGTTCTAGCTACTCTTCGGGAATATTAACTCTTGAATAATATATCCTTCCTATACTTATCATCATATCATCGTTCCAAAATTGTTGCTATTAAAGTAGTGAAGGAATCTTATAGAAGTCAGATCTAAAATTAACATAAAGGTGACTTTTGTGCATGGATTTTAGTTTCTAAATTAGCTACTTTCAGTTGAGGGTTGCTAACATTTACTTTTCCTTCCACACCATCATCTTGGAGATAGGCTTGTGGATGTGAATGAACTTAGTAAGCATGTTGATTAATGATTTTGAGATTGTGTGGATGTGGATGATTGCTTCAGCTTTCCTCATCATTTGAAAAAATTGATAGATCCCAAGTAGTTCAGTAGGTATTTTTCCTCTTCAATCTGTCTTTTGTCGGGGTAGAGGTCAAATTATAGTAAGGGACCTATCAGGATATGAGACATGGAACCTGTTAACATCCAGGTTGTTCCCTTTGACTCCTGAGGGAATACGGCCGGGGTAACCACTAACCAAGCTTTGGATTACAGGTTCTAGCCTACCTGTAATCAGAGAGGGCTCTCTCTTTTTAGTTTTAACTTTGTTTTTTGAAGATTCTAGGCTAGTTATGAGGTGAGAGTTTTGTTTGAATTTTGGTTGTCGGCTATTGTTCAAAGAAGGGCAAGCAAGTATCAAAGAGAGTTCAATCCATTGGGCATGTGGAGTCCATAAATGAATAGCACTTGATATCTATGATAAAGAGAGGTTCACTGCAGGGCCAGATGGGTATTCATGATACAAACTTTGATTTGTTTTTTAGACAAGAAACAGTATAAATCACACCAGAAAAAGGCAGTTAAGAGTTCTTTCACAGTGTAACAGGGAATAACAGACAAATCCTAACAGCAACAAGTGAGAATTACTGAATACATACTTATCATGTGATTAGAGCAAATAGGAGCATTTAAGAATTCCATAGTCGCAGCTAACCCTGGAGAAAACATATTTAGTAGTAAAGATTGAGTTTAGGGTGTTCTTAATGGACAAATCCTGAACTATTCCTTTTCTCTTCTACCAAGATTAATCACCAAACATCATAAATAGATTATGCAAGAAATGAAACACAAATACAGTTAGAAAACACTTATTGTATCACGCCATAACACGAGAATCCTGCAGCAGTCAATAGTTTCATCACATCACGTCCAAGCCAAACTCATTCTTTTGGAAACCAATAGCTCCTTTGCATTATATCTTTCAGAGGATATACAGCCGAGTTCTCTTGAACAACTGAGCAACAACAACCCCCAATAAGCTATGCGGGGGTGCATATATACAAAATATCACAAAAATATCTCAGCAATGAGTTATTGCACAATAACTGCTCTTACCAACTTTCTAAGATATTTCTTACAAAATTAAAAGCTACTTAAATAAATATACAACAGCTGCTTGCTGTTTGTCAGAAATTCTTGACTTTTGGGTTTATGGGCCATCTGAGCTCCTTGCGGCGATTTCGATTGCTTTTGCCTTTATGCTACCGCGTCAGGGCACTGCTGTATTCGGACAGCTCATCTGTGATGCTCAAGCTGTGCATAGCCACTGTCCACCTCATCCAACTGCTTTCCTGTTGCTGTGAAAAACTTTTAGACCAAAATTTAGACTTGATTTAAAGCAAAGTTTTAATCATATTCGTCCACCACTCTTTAGTGGGCATTTGATGTCTCTGCATCTTAATTAGGGTCTCATCTGCCTCTGTATACTTATAATAGTTGGGGGGTACTTCAAAAAGGTGCTTAATTTCATGTTCAATGAAGAATAAATTCTCTAATTTATCATAAATCTCTTGCCCTGATGGTGGCCCAACTCCTTCTGAACTGCTTGCTGTAGTTGTCAACTGATTAGCTGCATAATTGTTGACCCTTTTAGCATACTGTTCATGGGACAATAGTCTTCCTGCACTAGTCACTAGGTTGGGAAACCCTTTGCCATGTAATGATGTGATTTTGGTGGCAAAAGCATTGACCTCTATTTGAATATCTTGGCACTTTCTTTGTAATGTCTCCAAATAGTTCCGGAGGGTGAGCACCCTTTTGATTAAAAAAATTGTATCAGTCCTATCCCTGATACCCATTGTTGCCAATTGAAGGCTAGTTCTATTATTCAGGACATTGATCATCCTGGTAGCAATATCAGGCATACTTCCCAGAGAGGCTCTGGCCCTTTGACTCTCAGCATGAGCCTTGTTCAGTAGATCCATTTGCTCATGAATTGTCTCTATGTATTGCCACTGATCTGTGATTGACTGGCCAATATTAGTCCATAAGATATTCTTGACCTCAGTTATGACCTTGCTCATGGTGAGCTCCTTTTCAAGCTCTTTGATCCTTCTTTCTAGTGTCCTAACTTCCCTAGTCTTTTCTGCCACTTACTGCTTAGATTTTTCATATTTCTCGTCCAGCTGGGCCAACTTTTCTTTGGCATCCTTCAGCTCAATCATTTGGGTTTCAAGAGCTTACAGCTCCTTCATCATATCTCGCATACCGAGGCCTGGGACTTGCTCTGCTGCTGCTTCCTTTTCTGTGGCTTGAGGCCCAGCAATTGAGGCACTTGCCTCTGTTGTTTGCACCAGGGGAGGACTTATAATTTGAGGAGGCTCCTCAAGATTTATTATTGGCTGAGAGGGTTGAGGTATCTGCTCTCCTTGTTTTTGTTTCAGGGCTACCTCTAATGCACCCTCTATTGCTACCAATCTTCCTTCTGTTTCTACCAATTGTTTGTGTAATGTCAAAAGCATGGCCACTACATCTTGATCCTTTCTCTGCTGAGCAACATCTTCTGTTTGGTGGTGAAGGGTTGCTGGAAGTTTGACCATCTTCCTCAAAGCTGATATATCTTCATCTTTTTTCTTCATCAGCGCCTGCACAGCTTTGGGATCACTTGGGTCATGCCCAAGCTCTATGATGATATCTTCCAAAGACTTAATACTATTGTCTTTGGCTTGAGAAGAAGCTTTCTCCAATTCTAGTTGGGCAGTAGTATTATGGAGAGAATGTTGCAGTTTGTGTGCTAGAAGTGTTTTATCTGCAAGAGTAGAGTAGACCATCTCACCCGTTTGCTTATGTAGCTCTATTTGGTCCATTGGGTGGATGTCTTTTGCAAAAACTTCTAGGTTGGTTCTGATGTAGTCTGCAGTTGACTGTGGCTGCAGTATGGCAGGCATAAAATGGCTCATAGTCATCTTCCCTTCTGCAATGTCATATGCTGACATGAGCCTCTGTTGATTGGTGGGAGCCATCATGAGCAAATGATTGTAAAGCTAGATTCTGACTGGCCCATTCCTAGCTTTTATATCCATAAATTGTTTTTTGATTCCAGACTCTGCCCTTCTTTGCTGGGTTGAGGAGCTGACCTCTCCTCCAAGTGGTCTCTCTTGTTCTCGCTGGAAGGAACTGGCTGATTCTTCCATACTATGGGGGGCCATACCCATGGATGGTCCAATAGGCATCTCTTCTTCAGAAAAAGGGTTTAGTCTTTGCCTTTTCTCCCCTTGTTGACTTGCTGATGTAGTAAGGGGAGTTTCTTGTTGTATGTCCCTCTTCCTGGCTCTCTCTTCATTCATTGGGGTTTGGAGCACCGAGGTCTCCACAGCCATTTCCTGCCTTGGAGGCACATTTTCTTGAACCTATTGCTCTGTGGATACAGGGGCCTCAACCATGTCTTCTTGTTGTTCCGTCTGTTCTTTCTGTTGTTCTGTTGTTGGGAGTGTCTGATCCTGCTCCATTTCTTTCCCCTTATCTGTGCCAGCTACTAGAGTAATGGTTTGAGCTGCTTGCTGGGGAGTTGTGGAAGATGAGGCAGCTGCTCCAAGTTGAGTATGATGAAAAGAAGAAACCTGTCCACAATATTCCAAGTCAGCTTCCTTCTCAAGTTTCTTTGTTGCTTTTTGTGCTATTTCCTCTTTAGAACTTGCCTCTTCTAGGGTGCCCTCTTTCCATTCTAATTGATTTGCATATTTTTCAATATGTGGTAACCTGAGATGATCATAGCTAGCCAATTTATATTTGACCCTTCTAAGACTAATGAAGTGATTGGGGTCATAGGGTAACCAGAGGAAACTTGTTTGCAACTCAAGGCACTTCAGGATCTTATCTGCTTCTTGCCATGCCTCTTCTCTTTTGTTATAAATAAATGGGCCTAGCTGGTTTTTTACTTTGAGCTGTGCCTTTTTATTTTTGTTGTGGAAATGGATCATGTCCACATTTCCAAATTGTCTGAAATATTCTAAAGCAAAATGTCTCATAGGGACATATCTTGGTAGCCTGTATGGGGCTAACTCACAACCATATATCCTGATCACTGTATGGTGTTGGTAAAAGTACCAATCCCCAATGCTATAGGCCTTTGAGAGCTGGAGGATTCTTTGCATCTCATCTGTCAATCTTGGAGGAGGAGAACTCAACAGCAAGGACATGGCTGGATGGATGAAAAGGTCTATGAATTCACATTAGCTATATGGTGAAAAAGATGTGTGATGAAAGATTGAAGACCAAAATACCACAGACATTTGGTTCCCCTAGGCATCAAACTTCTTGAGAGTAATAGGGAAGCTGTCAGGCTGATTAAATAGGAACAAGTGATAGATGTAAGAAGTGTATCTAAACATCCTTTCCCTCTCTAAATTCATCAATTGCTCGTGAATTTTGTTGGCAATAAATGTAGCATAATCATAGTGAACCGAAGGAGGCTTTCCAGGGGAGAAGATAAACATCATATCCAGAATGGTTTCATCAACATCCTCAGATGACCTGTAACCCAGGATATAACTGATCATATCCACAAGAATCTTGCCCAACTCATTGAGATATACATTTCCAATAGGAGGAGACCTCACAGTTTGAGAGCCTGATTGAATGAATAGTTGATTAATCTTTACGATTTGGGCACTGGACAGCTTGCCTTCTTGGTCTATCAAGTGCATCATGGATAGAGGAGTCAATGGCTTTGTAGTATGAAAGTGCAGCGTTTGATTTATAGCCTCAGGGACTGAGGACAGCTCTCTGACATGGATCATAGTTGGCACTACATCGATGGATTAAATCTGGGAGGACATTGACTTGAGGAAGATTGAAAATGGGCAAATTGGAGTCCCAAATCCCTAGAATATCAGTTCCATTGAGATGTTTGGCTTTTAGCTCATTGATTAAATGAATATGGTATCTGCTGTAATCTGGGATTACTTCTGCCATCTGGTAGTCTCTATCAGCCAGGGGCAGCCATTCTAGCTCTTTGTGTGGGGCATTTAAAGGTGGAATGTTTAGAGCTACCGGTGTCTCCATGTGTTTGGTGCTTTTCAAGTAGAATTTCACTTAGGATTGTAGGCAAATGTGACCTTGCGCGGCGAATTGAGGTAAAAAGGATTTTCAACGAAAACAGGGCAGTTCTGGTATAAAAAGGGGCACAATTGGTCACTCTTGGAAGAAATTGAATAACTTGCAGGATGAGGAAGCTTGAGTTTTTAGAAAAAAAAGGCAGTTCCGGGCGTTTTTTACAACGAAGAACCAACTGAACTAGGTGTAGGAAGAATTGGTAAATACCTGGTCACGGCGCGATGGGTGGAGGCTTATCCAAGCTGAATTGTGGGCGGCCATGGCTTTGAATCAGTTTTTGCAGGTTGGCGGCGAGAAAGTCGTGAAATTTCATGCAGGAGGCACAATAGTTTTTTTTTTGGTGAAAAATGCGAAAAAAACGCGATTTTGGGCAAAAATATAGAAAATTTGGCCTTTGCTGCGCTTTTTTCGGATGACGTTAGCATGACGTCATAGGTGGGGTCATTGTATGGAATGATGACATGGCAGTCTATGAGTGGTCCACGTGGACGGGGGACGTGGCAGCAGCTCGGAGCGATGGCGGGTCGGGCACTGATGTGGTGCTGACTCGGCAATGGAGTGGAGGTGACGTAAAGGCGACTTGGTAGGTGGTAAACAGAAGGCGGTAAGCGGTAATATCAGACCGCTTAAGGTACGGGCGCGATTTTGGTAGGAGGCCACCCGATGCAATTAAATTGTGACGCGTGTCCAGCCCCCTATGTCATCATTCTGACATTTTCGGGCGCTAAAGTACCCCCACTGGAGGCAGCCCGATATTGCAGAGGACCGTCGGATGGGAGGGCCCAGATCCGATGGTCGACGGGGAGCAGAGCTGATCGGACAACACGGCGGGGAGCGGATAATAAACAATTATTTTTTTGGGAATGCGCGCCCGGGCGGGACTTTGGATGTCGGCGAAATTTTGGGTTTTGCGATGGTTTATAAGCCAAAAGGGTTAATTTTTATTTATTCGCAAAATGGGGTTAGGGTTGTTAAACCAAGCAGATCTTGGTTTAATCCCGAGACTTTGCTTTTAGTGCCATTTGCCTATCGCGCTTAAATTTCTCAGCGCTCCGACCTTTGAAGCTATAAGGCTATATTGCCTAGGGAAGGGGGAATATATATTTTTTGGGGCTTTTTATATACAATAGTGATATAATGATAGGGAAAAGGGGAACATAGGGAGTTAAGTAATAATAGAGTTAGTAGTTAGTATTGGATGGGAGATGTGGAAAAGAGGAAGTAAACACTAAGTTTTTGGGAACCAACTTAGTTATGAGAGTAGATCAAAATGAAAAGATTTTTACACAAGAAATGTGGCTCTTCTATACAACAAGAATCAACAAATGAGTTTGATTTCTGTCATGAACCAAGGTGATAGTGGGATGTTAGAAAAAAGTTTGATAGGGAATGATTGGGAAATTAGACATGCTTCACTTTGTTGCCACAAAATTGTTTAATAGGAAGATCTGCACTGGCCACCATGTGTTCCTTTGCTTAGGCCAGTGATATGAAAGAAATCATGCTTCTGAAACCCCATCTACCTACCCATTCTATTGCCTAGCATTTTTTGTTACTTCAAGGAGGGTGCACTTAGACTGGAAAACCCTCAATTGATCTCTTTCTTTTCTTTTTGCATTTCCTTTTGATTTTCTATCTAAGGCTAGCCTTATTACTTCCAAGGCCCGAGATTAAGCAGTTGGGAACCTTCATTCTCTACCTAACTACTAATCTGCCAAGATTGAACAGTTTGGATAGATTTCTTTCTCTAATCTACAACAAAAATTGAAATATGGCATGACCCAGCTTAGACTGTTGGATCACCCATTCAGAAGTAGGACAATATCAATCAACTGTAGATAGGTGTTTTCCACAAAAATATGAGATCTTTGCATCACCAAAGTGGAGAATATTTGGCACTTCCCCTGCCAATCATGAAAAATGAAACCTATTGGTATAGGTAGCTAACAGAACCTAATTGGATGGTTTCTTCTTGTTGATGATTACTTCCTCATCATTTAAAAGAATTGCTAGATCCGAAGCATTTCAGGCATCGTCCTACTCTTAGGCATCGTCACCCCTAGCTTCCTTTTCAGTTTCCCTTGATGTTGTTGCAATGGACCATGCCACTATACAAGTGTATGAAGGATCACATTGACATATCCTCCCTCTCATTCTCTTAGGTCTAGATGTTGTAGGTAAGCTTACTTAGATCTAGGTTATTCTTTCAAAGTTGAAAAACTACTTACAGTGGCCTGCTTTCTATGATCCTTGTTGACTGCAATGAATAATTAGATCTGGAGCATATTGCTACTGTGACTTAATAAATACCATAAGACAATAATAATGAACCTAAGACCATTTCACATTGACCATAAGAGGCTAATAAAGTCATATGTTTTTCTGTTGGTGACTTTCCAAGTGTTTTTCTAAGGTCTGGTATATGTTTTCTGATATCTGAAATATGCTTTTCGAGATCTGGTGTACTTGTTTCAGTAGGAATAAATCAATTTGCTAAGGTTTAATATCCATAAGAAATCACTTATCAATCTTGGGAGCATCATTTTGAAGCTAATGGTGAAGTATTAAGTGATTTATTTGTGGAATATTGTTCATCTTTGCTACGGAAAAAGAAGCCCCAAGACATAATACGAATTGACATAACAATTTCAAAAGGGGAATAAGTATCTAAGTTATCATTGTAGCATCTTTTGTGGACTGATATCATCTCTCTTAAATATTTCAGAGGTTGGTGTATTTTTTGAGCCATTGGTTTCAGGTCTAACTATTATGTTTGCATCCATTGGGTGGCAGACTTCATTGGTTTCTCTTTTTGTTTTTCTAGGTACTAGCATTTCTTCCACTGTAATAAATAGTCTTTCAATGTTAATAATCAATTTTTTATAAGCATTTGTGCTTAGCTCACAAATTAAACTGCTTTACAACCAACCAAGCTGTTGTTGGCTTTTCAATGTAGTGAACGCATAGAACCATAATGTTGTTAGTCTTTCAAAGCAATAAAACAACCTAGGTTGTAAGCCAACATGTTTCTGTGACAAGAAAAAGACACAATCCATCCAAAATCCACATCATAATGTGGTTACAACCAAAAACATATGACACCCCCATTCTTTAGGACCCTGAGAATCTTGTAAGATTTCTACATTATAATAGACTATAGATGTTCCTTCTAAAATGGATTTTGGCTACAATGTATCACACATTATGAAATAAAACAACCTAGGTTGTAAGCCAAAATGTTTCTGTGACAAGAAAAAGATACAATCCATCCAAAATCCACATCATAATGTGGTTACAACCAAAAACATATGACACCCCTATTCTTTATGGCCCTGAGAATCTTGAGTGCCAAAACTCCCCGAGTTACCTTCTTGAGCCAGGTAGGTTGGCCTACCTGTCAAGGGTTGATTAGGAAATGGTTGATTGTTGCCATATGATTGACTCCAATTTGCAGCTTCCAACCATGGAGGTATTGAGTACCCATGCCTCACCTTTTCACTACTGACCCCTGCATTAAGTGGAGGTGTGTAATGAGCATAAATAGAATTGGCACCAACTCTGGTAGGAATAAGGCAAGTGGGTAAACCCTCAGTTTGATAGTGAGGCACTTGAATGTTTATGAGATCTTGGAATAATGGTGTATTATCTGCAATGGAGTCCAATGAGTTTGAAATAATCCTGGTTTCATCAGCTATTCTTGTATCATTGTCAACCATATTGATCATCCCTTGTTCATTTTCAAGCATTTGTTGTGCCTTTCATTTTTCCTTTTCTTGTCTTGCCATTTGCTTTTGTTGGTCCTTAACTTGCCTTGATTTATCTCTTTCAATCCTTTCATCTGCTCGAAGTTGTGCTGCAACAATCCTTGCTGCCTTCTTCTCCTTGACTAGATCCTTCTTTTTCTGTTTTAATTCTTTCATTTCAAATTTATTTTTTTCAGACTCAACTAACAGGTTTATATAGTCCTCTGAGGTGAGTAACTGTGAGCTTCGGCCCAGACGAAGACTACCCAGTGCACCTTTCTTTTTTTTCATTGATACTCTCTGTACTGGTAGCTTTAGGAACCGTCCAAGTGTCTTCTCCACCCCTCCCACCTGCATGTCATTGCTTGGTACTTCCCTTTCAGTATTTGTTGGAACTGATTGAACTATATCATTATCTTCATTTGATGCCTCATTATGTCCTTAATCTTCTTCCATTGATCTATTGTCCACAAAAAAATGAACAATTTCACTGTTCAATTCTGTTGGTTGTGAGGGCATGTTCATGCTTTCTTCATTGGTTACTGACACACTATGTGCATTCATATTGATCATTTCTTCTGCTAGCCATGAAGGTGGGGTTACTTGGCTTGGCAATGTCAATTGGTCATTGTCAACTGCATGTTCAACAATATCATTAACAACATCAGCAACAGGAATTTCATGTTCTTGAGTTGGTGGAACGATCTCCATGTTACTACGAATTTGTTCATTTTTATATTGTGTTTCACATACAACTTCATCATCTTCAACATATAAGTATCCTTGAGACAGGGAAATCATATTACCAGCTGCAACAACATCATCTTGGTCATCTACTTCTTGCACTTCAACACCTGTTTGGGCATTCCCTTCTTCCTGACCATTCACATGAAACGCTTGGCTACAACTAGTATCATGCATAAGAGCATCATAGTTCAGTGGCCAGATTCCTATCCTCCTAAAGCCAAACTTGATATTTGATGGTGTCAAAGCCCTTTTAAAAGCTTTACTTGCAAGCTCTGCTAGCTCAAACCTTTTCACCTCAACCCTTGGATTCTTTGCCATCCATGCAGCGCGCTCCGACCTGAAATAATTCTTGAAAGGGACAAACACACTAACATCAAGGGGTTGCAGTCTGTGAGTGGTATGAGCTAGCAATGTCAACAGGTCGATGCCTAAATTGTTTGTACAGCCATGTGGCTCCCATGGCCATCTAATATCAAAAGGTGTCTGTTATTAGGCGTGACGCCACTTGATACCGATGCAGCAAAGTGAAAAAGCCAACTTAGAAACAGTTCTTTAGTCTCCATGCATGGGGATGTGCAACCATGCATGCACCTGGTTCACAGTTCTGTATATAGTTTTTTAGTTGATTTTTACCTTTGAATAGATAAAATCCTGGGATTGAAGTACCAATTGCATTGACACAACATAAAATAGTTATCCACTCCCCGCTCTTGGGCAAAATCTTTGGCACATTTCGGCTCCCTCTCTTGGCAATTACCCGCATGCCACAATTCCTCCCTACCTGTAAACCTGTTTCATCACAGTTCCATATATGGTCTGCTCCATAAGAATGTTTATCGTAAGCACTAGAAAGTGTGTCATAGAACTTTTGCACAACTGCAGGGTGCAAATTTAATGCTCTGTCTCTGTCAAGGCCCTCAACAGTACGCAATACAAGTTTTGGATGCCTTTTCTTAAACCCAAACCACCATGATTTACCAGGAAACCCATATTTGAATGGGTTTGGCCTCCCTTGACAGATTTGAGCAACTTTTTATTTGAGTTGTATCAACTCTAGCCCATGTCCCAGTTGGGCCATCTATTTACACCACTCAACCACCTCAGCCTCCTCCTCCTTAGTCATAACTGTAAGAGGCCCTCTACGTTTTGTATGAGTCAGTCCATTTATCCAATAATGTATTGATGAGGGAGGAATACCATGTTTTTTTGTAGATTCCTGAACTGAGTATCCATGAAACTCTATGTCGTCAATTGCAACTAACATTTGTTCTTTTGTCCATCCTCTTATAGCACTGATCTTTTTAGTTGAGCTTGCACCTTGGACTGTTGTTGATGGTAGTTCTGCGGCTGATGGTGTGTTAACATCAGCTACTGTCACATGGTCATCCATAACAATGTTCCCTGGTGCATTGTTGGAATTGACATCAGCTGGACTGTCATCATCAGACAATGTGCATCGCAGTTGCGCACCCCTTGTCACTCTACTGCCACTTCTCCTTATACGAGCAGAGTAACTTCATTTTGCCATAGATGCAACAACCTATAAAATTATTACATGCATTTAGACATTATATGCTTTATTACTTTTGCAAAAATACTTTTCCTTTATTACAGGAAATTATCAACATGTATTTACAGGAAATCGAATTGCATTACTTATGTTACAGGAAATCGAATTGCATTACTTATGTTACAGGAAATCGAATTGCATTACTTATGTTACAGGAAATTGAATTGCATTACTTCGTAGTCTCTCATTGCAAATTACTTCGTAGTATCTCAATTGCCTGCCTGTTCATCAGTTTAGCAACTTTAATATGGATTCAAGTAGGATTCTATGATAGTTGTTTCAAATATCATTTTCCATTTTTTTTTTTTTGGCATTGCCAAAAATGTCTCAGTACTGCAACTTCTCCATTGCAGTCCATGGCCACCATTCCAGGTATTCATCTGTTTTCATAATGAGAGTAAATGTTTAACTTTCATAGGGCAGTGTCAAAATTTTGCAAATGTCATTCCAAGTAAATCCATAGTTCATCAATTTAGCAACTTTTATATGGATTCAAGTAGGATTCTATGATAGTTGTTTCAAATATCATTTTCCATTTTTTTTGTTGTTTGGCATTGCCAAAAATGTCTCAGTACTGCAACTTCTCTGTAGAGTTATGTCATGGGTTCGATCCTTTATACTCGTTTTCATGTAGCTCCAATGTTGGTAAATCATTATGTTTTTTTGTGATGTTTTTTTGAAAAATCTGATGCTGGTATTACCAATCTATACCCTGATTAGGGCGAGTCAAGTCATCTACTTCATATCTTTGAAGTTTGATATGTGAATTTTCAAGAGTCGATGGAATGAGTGCTTAGAAATGATCAAGTTTTATCTTTTTTAGTAATGAGTTTTATTCATTCATCTTTTGTTTGGTTGGATGTTGTTCGGAGAAGCAGACCCGATTGTCCCTGGGGACTTATTTCGGTTTAGATGTAGGTTTCTGAGAGCGAGGTTTTTTGTCAAAATCACCTGGATTTTTTCCCCTGCCTCTCTTCTTTATTTGGTGGGGGAGACCAGAACGATATTGGAACCCTTGGGGATGGCTTGATACTCTGTCTATCCCATTAAGGGTTCAGTGGTGAAGTGGGATTTTGTTTTTGTAATGGAGATGAAATTGTTTTGTGTTTCTGATGTTGTTTCTTGTTGATGTGGCTTAGATTCATTTGAAATGCTATTTTTTGCATGTATTAATAGCCTTACAATGGATCGAGGGTTTTGATACATAGCCTAAGTGTTTTTGCTTTAAACCCTTGTAAATATATCTTTTCCAGATTCCTGGCAGAGTCCATAATTCCGTGTCGTAACTCTTCATGGTTTTCATGGAATCTGTATGTTGTGTAGGCTGACAATGCCACCCATTAATACCTAACCTAAGGTTTTTTGCTTTAAACCCTTGTAAATCTATCTGTGCCAGATTCCTTGAAGAGTCCACTAGTTCCAATTGTAACTCTTTATGATCTTTGTGGAGTACATATGTTGTGTAGGCTGACAATGGCACCAAATGACTGACAATGTAACACTTGCTTATAAATTCTTATAACCCAAACCCAAAGTGATCCAGGAAATTTTGCAATTAAGCTATTTTTCCATGTATTCATCTGTTTTCATAATGAGAGTAAATGTTTAACTTTCATAGGGCAGTGTCAAAATTTTGCAAATGTCATTCCAAGTAAATCCATAGTTCATCAATTTAGCAACTTTTATATGGATTCAAGTAGGATTCTATGATAGTTGGCATTGCCAAAAATGTCTCAGTACTGCAACTTCTCGTGGATTTTCAAAATTTTGCTTCGTTTTCCTGAAATAAGCAGTCAAAATTCACCTCCTAGGGCCACCTGCAAAAATTAGTTTTCACATTGATGGATTTACATTTTAATATTTTCTCTAGGTTTTGGATAGCACTCACAACCTTAAATGTCTAATATTCCTTATCTCACCAAGATGGGAGAATATTCCCACAAAATATGAAGGATGTGAAAATGGAATACCATATCAAGTGGTCCATGAAATACATGAATAAATAGGACCCATGATCACACCATAGAAATTTTGTTACTTTTATTAAGTAAAACATGCCACTTGCATGGAATATTTTTAATCTTCAATTTTGCGTTCATTGGAGAGACCATAGGTTTGATTTGGAAATAGTAGTTGAAGAGGAAATTTGCAAGCAACAATCTCAAGGAAGAATAAAAAGAAGCAATGCCAAAATCTTAGAAGTGATGAAAACTAGGATAACTGTCAAGTAGTTTATCAATGTTTTGTTTTCCTCCTTTGACCATCTCAAAGCATGATTCCTTTGAGCCCATATCTCACTATAAAACACAACAAAGATAATGGTCCATGCCAATGCCATAATGATTTTTGATACCATACTCATTCAAATTAGTGAAGTCTCTTTTGACGCTAAACTATATTGGGATAATTTATGATTACTAGAATTGAACTTTGACTAAGAAACAATCTTTAGAGTCATCTTGGTTTCCATATGCGTTCCTATTCGATTATTCTGGTTTCTGTAAATTTCCATATGCTTTGTTGCTCGATTTTTCTGGTTTCTGTAAATTTCCATATGCGTTGTTGTTCGATTGTTCTGATCTTGATCTCAATGTGGCCAATTTAAATTAAAATGCTTTCAGCCGCCAAAATAATTCATGATGAGATCCAAGGGTGACTCCTCGATCAGAGAGAATTTGAACGTTAAAGCCGAAGAGAGTTTTTCTGTGCACTATCCAGCATCAAGCAATGACTACCAAAAACATAGGCTTACCTATGTAATGAAGGCACTAAAGAGCCCTGTTGATGTGTCTCTAGTTTATGATAAATTATAATCAAGATTGTTTGCTCTTGTTCTCATCATTGTTGCCGCATGGTTATTAAATAAAATTTTGAATTTATTTTTGCTACAGTAGCATGGAACTCTTTTGAACCACATCCCTATTATCTTCAAGAAAACCAAGAAAAACCTCCCTCGGAATATTTAGTTACTCTAAATATTTAGTATGGCTAGACAAATCATGTAAGAACTCTGATAAATGAAAACAATGAAAACGGAATTGTAAGAACAATGACTTTCAATGGTTGTTTGTGAAACCATCCAGGTATCCTTCTAGCAGTTATGGCCAGACAGATCATGTAAGAAATCTGATAAATGAAAACAATGAAAACAGAACTGTAAGAAGAATGAGGTGTAATTCATATAACTAACCTGAATATATTGGTAATTGTTTTGTGATGTTGTCTTCAAGTCAAGGATAATTTTAGGGGCGAATGTTCGCCCTTTGGCGAAATTAAGGGGTTTTAAATTTTTAGTGGGCGAATATTTTGTATCATAGTACATTTTTACAAATCACCTCAAATAGCCCACCTTATTTTAAGGGAGAGGGTAAAAAAGGTAAATTTAGCCCTTGAAATTAGGACTTACAACCTTCCATTCGCCCATTTTCAAGAATAGGTTTTATTTAAGTGAATCCATTCGCCCATTTTCAAGAATAGGTTTTATTTAAGTGAATCCTATGGGCCAAATACCATATTTATAAAAGAGGTATGGTAAATTAATAAAATATAAATAAATGAGAGGTATGGAAAATAAATAAAACATTTTTTATATTTACTCCAGAAGTCACCTTATATACATGTAAGGGTGTAAACAAATAAAAATATAAGTAAAGTGGAGGTATGGTAAATAAACAAAACGTCTTTTTATACTTACTCAAAAGGTGTGGTAAATAAATAAAAATATAAATAAACTAGACATATCGTAAATAAATAAAACCTCTTTTTATATTTAGTCCATAACCCTCATTCTATTTATGAAGGCTCAAGAAAGAGGTTTTATTTAAGTGAATCCTATGGGCCAAATACCATATTTGTAAAAGAGGTATGGTAAATTAATAAAAAATATAAATAAACAAGAGGTATGGTAAACAAATAAAACATTTTTTTATATTTACTCCATAAGTCACCTTATATTTAGGAACACTGAAAAAATGGGTTATATTTAGGTGAAACCTATGGCCAGAATACTATGGGACAAATACCATGGACTAGATTGTTATTCATACCATGCAAAAAACCATTATTAACCCTAATATTAGAATTAATAAAATAAAAATGGCACATGGTATTGACCCATGGTATTCACCAAAATGGCACATGGTATTACCCATGGTATTCACCTGGAATGTAGCCTATTTAAATGGGGGAATTAAACTAGCATGTAGCCTATGCTAAGATTCACTAGGACTTTACAAAGTTTTATTATTTAGTGAAAGACTCGCCAAGATCTTACAAGATTTTATAATTGAGTAAAATA
Organism: Pinus tabuliformis; assembly: GCA_031772625.1. Taxonomy (NCBI): domain Eukaryota; kingdom Viridiplantae; phylum Streptophyta; class Pinopsida; order Pinales; family Pinaceae; genus Pinus; species Pinus tabuliformis. The sequence continues at coordinate 17,155,122 of CM062818.1, read as the reverse complement.
TTCGCCATGCCTGGTGAGAGATTCCCCAAAAAATTATATATACATATTATATTATTGATAAAATCGCCTTCCATTTTTCCTATATACCATGGCGATTCGCCCATTTATTATATTTATAAATTTAGGGGGGGTTCTTAAAATTTTCCCTGCTTCAAGTTTGCTGAATGGTTTTAAATCATAAGATGCAACTTCAACAGTGGGTTGAATTCTTTTATAGTTTTGGGCACTTGAATTTAATTGGTGGACATGGATGCACATGGATTCCAATGGCTTCATTTTGAATGTGTGGTATGGATTTAATTTGATGTGATCTAATGGTTGGGAATTGGTTGTTTGTTGATCCATGTGCTTTGATCTATTTTAATGAGAAATAAAGTGATTTGGGTGTCATTTATTGTAGTTATTGGGTCTAGGTGTCATTTATTGCACAAAGTGGGTTTAAATGTTATTGGGTTGGGTGTCATTTATTGAACATAGGGTGTTTAGTTGTTGAAAAACACAGCAGTTATGGCTGACATGCATTCCCTTTTGTTATGTGTAGGTAGGCATATTCCTTTCGGATGCAAAGCTGCAGTTCTAATGAGTGGGGGTTGAAGTGACTGTTGCTTTGTACTTCTGGAATAGGCCATTTTGGAAGCCTTTATGGTTTTAGTTGTTTTCTAGTTGGGTCAATATGGTTTGCAGTTTTAACTAGTGAAATACTATTTATGGATAGTTGTGGGCCCAGTCAATGTATGGGGAAATTTTGGACATAAATTAATACCTATTTATACTTAATGTTATTTATTTTTGTTTAAATATTGGTTTCAAAAGTCTCAATTTATGGTATTTTGTTGGGACCAGTACTATATCAATTACTGGTCCCTGCACAACATTAGGAAACTCTCCCTAGGGGTCTCTTAATAATAAATACAATGTAAGGTGCCTTAATCCAATGGGATTCTTAGAAGACTGACAATGAAAAATCTTAAAAGATTATTTGTGATCTCTCATTGATATCCTTCAAGTTCTTTCTTCAATGCAACATGTGTAAAAATATTGAACCAATAGAATATTATAGATATGATCATAAGGACTTGATAGCAACCATGCTATAAAGAGAGCATCCCATTATCATCAAAAAAAGACAATGACCATATAATTATGCATAAATAGTTAGAACGACTCTATCAAGCATAATTGGGTTAGGAAATTAGGGCAATTTTTAACCCCCCATTAAAATGTTGTCCCTCCTAAAACTTCTCCCCTTCTACATGGTATTAAGGATAAATTATGGTCTATCAAGTAATGAGACTTTGTTGATTCAACACAAACAAAAAAATCTCAATATAATGTCAAGAAAGAAGCTCTAAATGCCACTTAAGCTTGTAGAGGCCATTCATCAACATGCTTATGAGCTTGGATTTATACATGATCTTCTTAATCACCAACATTATAATATTTGATTCATAAATAGGAGAATTAAAGCCCACTTGCTTTGCCAACACAATATCCCGCAGAATTACGATACACACAACATTTCTCTATATTATGCAAAGATCTATGTCATCAAAATAACTACAAGGCCTTTGTTCTTAGTGTAGCCTGCACACAACAACTAGCTAACAATGCCAATAATGAATAAGATTTTTTGTTGGTTTCTTTATTGTTATCATTAAGAAAACACATAAGGATTGGTTATGCTTATTTCATTCAAGGTTTGAGTTCTTTTGTGTTTACAATGCCAAGTGCAAGTTTCTTTGCTCCTTGTTCTCTAGTAAGAACGTGACGATGGATTTTATTATTGGCTTTGCAAGGCCAAGTAAATTACCCTTAGTGGGAGAATAAATGGACCATATCAAAACTAAGATAAAACAACCTCTATGTTTTAATATGTCCATCAATAGACCCATTGTTTCTTAGTTAAAATACTAAACAATTCTTTTAGATGGACTACCAGTCAAATAAGTTATTCAATTAGATGACAAGGCCATAATGAGTACTCTCATCCCCTAAAATTCTCTCTCTAGGAGTTCTTAATTGAAGAAAAGATAATGAGAATATTTATGTGTTTTGGCTCTAAATTAAATGTGTGTGTGTGTTCTCGGACTTCCAACAATGCATACACATTAATAAGACACTATTCAAACATCAATAAGCATCATACAAACATATATATTAACCCACCAGTGTCACAACACAATCAATGTAATTGTTGTTTTTTTACTTTCAATGCGTCAATCCTCCATGGGATTGCTATCCTTTCCTTTAGAATTATTTTCATTATAGATAGAAACTAAATATAAGCATATCATTGCTAAGGAAATCAAATCTCTATCATAATCAATTTCAATTTATTAAATCGGCTAATCAAATTTTCTCCCACAAACAATGAATTACCCAAATATTTTATCATGGCATATTGGTCCAACAATAAAGAGGTAACTTTGAAAGAGAATATCTCTAGATCAATGAATTACATTCCATCTCATTGTTCCTTTTGAATAAGATAAAATAGGAAACTACCAATGATGTGATAAGAGAGACATCTCCTTGTTAAGGAAATTTCCCAACATTTGTTGGAAAGAGAGAATCAATGTTGCTTGAGATTAATTCAGCAAATTAATTACTAATTCTACGTTGGAATGAGAACTTAGCTCAATGAATTACATTTCACCTCATTTTTCCTTTTGAATAAGATAAAATAGGAAACTACCAATGATGTGATAAGAGAGGCATCTCCTTGCTAAGGAAATCTCCCAACATTTGCTGGAAAGAGAGAATCAATGTTGCTTGAGATTAATTCAGAAAATTAATTACTAATTCTAGGTTGGAATGAGAACTTAGCTCAACATAAAACCATGCAAGAGAAGGTATTATCCATTGAATGATGCATACTCCTACGCCTTATTTGAAAACAATATACAACACCAATAAACATGTACTCATTGTGCTAAAGGATAAAGGAATGCATGGGAAGTGGGGATGTCTTTAGAATGGAAGGACTTTGGTGTTGGAGAATGCTAATGATCTAGGAAGATTGAGAATATGATATTTTTTGGAATTATTGCCATTCTTCATATGCATAATTAGAAAATCTGATTGGAAATTGTAATCAATGGATTCCAAAAGTGTTGATCTCAATTGGATATGAAATGAATTATTTGAATATGATAGCTATTATATTAACCAATCAAATGAAAGGGTTGAACCTCAAGAAATAATTGACAATAACATAATGAAAATATTGTTATACATAAGAATTATATGGATATAAGCAAGGATTTATCTAACCCAATTTATAAAACCATTTATTTGACTCTTGAGTAAGTAATAGATTGATTGAAAGGTGGAACTTATTATGACTATTGAGATTTAACTTTCCATCAAAGTAACTTATGTAAGAGTGATGGATAACCTTTAGCTTCTAACAACAATGGATCGCATAGACCATGAATTAAAACATCCAAATAATTCAATAGAATAGTGAATTGATTAGCCACTTGGTATCAAAATCCACAATAAGAAATATGCATTACAGACATAGAAATTAGAACATGTTGTTCAACATGACAATTTTATCCTAGAAACTAAAATGTGAAAATTAGCTCCAATGGTTGATCGATTCTCATTTCAACAATATTTGGTTATAATGTAGTTCATGGCTCTCTATGCATCCTCACCTATCTCAACCAAAAAAATTCCCTTTGTGATATTAATTACATCATGATATAGGAGATAGTTGGGGCATTGAGAAGGACAAGAGACAAAGATTTCATTTCCCCTTGCTCTTTCTCCTTCAATTCTATATTATTTTTATGATTTCAATTTGATTATTTATTTTTCCTGTCTCATTTCATTTAGTTTTTTTATTTTTTAAAATTTTCATTGTCCTTCATGTTATTTTATCTAATATTAATTAATTGTTGAATTTTAATTATAGATATTGGGTCTTACAACCACTCACTAGTTCATGTCCATTTTGGATCACACCTCCCCCTTGGGAGGCTTGGTTGGGCTCCAAAATCTTAGAGGAAATCAATTTGGATCAATTTACCTTCTATCTTCCTCTCTAAAACATGGGTCTAACTCTAGCTCTCTATTATATCTCTAACTTTGGCATTGGTTGTGAATCGGAACTCTAGCTACTAGCTTTGGCTTGGGTTTTTAACTCACTTGTTCCCATGGTGTAGAATTTAATGCTTATTAGCTCTTAGGTCTTAGAAATAATTAGATATGAACTTTTCAATCAAAATCCACTCTCATCTTCAACATGCAATTCTCTTACAGACTCAAACTTGGAGATAGTCCATGTTGGTAGTCAATGGAAGCCAAGTTGAATAATAGGCCATGCTTGTTAATTAAGATCCTAATAGTTATGCCATCATGCAACAAATCTACAACAAGAAGTGTGGATTTCCCTCTTATGCTAAGATTAATTATTTATTGACATGGAAAAAACAATTTTCTACAACATCAGGTGAATCACCACCAACATGGATGATACAATAGCTTATTCTACCCCAAAAATTTGCTAGTACATATATGGTTGTAGTCGTTTTCTTTGTCGATTGCCATAGAGCTTTAGGGAACCAAATAGTCATCAAACTCCATGCAATGATATTTGGCACATATCCAAGAATGGATTTTGATGTTGCAATGTTGAAATCTACAATCAACATTAGCAAATTTAGGGCCAAAATGGACCTTATAAGAAAAATAGTGCTTCGTGAATTGAAAATTCAATAGCTAATAAAATCCCAGAGAATTGAATCAATGATAATTATCGAGTTATACATATTAAAATCAAGAATGATAATGTATCATGTTTCTATTTGATAATATTTATCCACATATACACCTAAACTTAATTAAAATCTTGATAAATTTGTCTTAGGATATGTTTAATATCTTTGAAATACTCAATATTTATATTTTTAGTATTTTCATGACATTTACTAACATTTACTTATTTTTATATCAATAATAATATATGATTCCATTATTTATTAATAATATATTGCAATTATTCCCCCGATGGGGTTGGACACATGATTGGAAATCAGGTATCTAGGTTGTCCCTGTTATCAAACCAGCTCAAGAAAAGATAGAAAAGATAGATCAACGCCTTAGAATTCAGCCTCTTCAAGGGGGAAACCTCCTTTACATTACATAAATGAACAATTATTGGATGATTCAAATGACAAAACCTCCTTTCTATATATAGGAGTCTAAGGAGTCACAATATAATCCAGCCGACCTAACAATAATAATATAAAGCCACAAAAGTAACAATAGAGGGATTCTATGGGGCACAGAAATAACAATATGGGGGTAATAGGGGCACAACAATATAAATAAGGGGTATAACCACAATAGTAATGGGGTAATCACTAGTATTATAGGGACCCAACATGCCCCTCTCCTTCAAAAAAGTGTTGTCCTCAACGCTTGAGTAGTTCTAGATACTTCTGCATAAAATTCTCATCCTCCCATATGGAATCTTCAGCAGATAAGTTCTTCCACTTGATAAGATACTCTGAAATTGATCGATTTCGTAGCTGTCGAGTTCTTGTTTCTATGACTGCTTCCGGTTCCAATATAATTTTTCCTTCCTCGTCAAGTTCTGGCAATATTGTTTGAATTGGGAGCTTGTCGCCTATAACCTTCTTTAAACATGAAACATGGAAAACTGGGTGCAATCAAGAAGCTGCAGGAAGCTCCAATTTGTATGCCATAGTACCAATCTTTTACAACACCTTGTACGAACCATAATACTTTGGTGATAATTTATTATCCTTCTTAGCTTGCTTTAGGGATATTTGCTTATAACAATGTAAACTTTGAAACGGGAACTATAAACTCAAAACGGGAACTCTGGCCCAAAAACCCCAAAAAAACCACAAAAACAGTGCTCAAAACGAAAAGTGTGTATACTGGAACGATGTTTTTTTTTTTTAGGTGTCAATTTTGCGGTTGTTTTAAAAATGGTAGCGACTACGAAATTTTCTACGAAATTTTCCTGCAAAATATAGCTTCAGAACGAAAGTATTGATACTGGAATAATGATTTTTTTTTAGGGTCAATTTTCATACTTTTTAAACAATGCTAATAAAACCAATTTTTTATGTCTCAAACAAAGTTAACTTTTAAGGAAAAACACATTAATGTTTCTGGTAGAATATCATTTTTCTTTCCTAAGTATAAATTTAACATGTTTTCAACCACAAAACTAAAAAAACATGACATTATGAACAAATTATATCACTGAATGAATTCAAAAGTCTTTATTTGTACACTGAATAAAAGAGACAATATATCTCTAATTTGATATTGCATTGTAGATATTTAAAAAATAAAATTTATCATACTTAAGACATAATCCAACAACATAAAAATGCTTCATAACTTCTCATTTAACAAAATATGGAAAACATTAATTTTATTTGAAGATACGATGCATACATCAGTTATATAAATTGTCTTAAACAATTATTCAAAATCACTCATATTTTCTTGCACACCATCAGAATTCACATCTTCAGATGAGTGACTGGATGCTGACGAAGATGTTCCATATTCTTCTCTGTCATCAACTAGTGCCCCATCTGAGTCCACATGCATGCCCAAGATTCTAGGTTTTAAAAGTCTTCTAGATCTACGACTGGTTTCAGCAGAGTCCCATGTCAACACTGTTCCTTCTGGTAACAACCTTTTCAGAATCTCTGTCGTCTTGAAGCGAAGAGTTCCTCTCTTTGTTAAATTGAAGTCATAAACAAGTATGTCAACATCCTTCAATTGTAATATGTCTGTGCGGCGACGATTTATATTTGTACCCTTTATTTTTCTTTTTCCACCATTTTGTTTGTCAACTACCATCTCTGGCTTATACACACCATTGAATGGGTGTGTATTTGTGGCATAACAATGTACTTCAACACCTGTAACATCCTCATTTTCTGTAAAGACCTTTAAAACTTTAGCAACCCAAAATGGATAGCCATTGGGATCTCCATCTGCTAGCACTGCAATCATGCAACCCTCCTTAATATCCTGTACTGAACCGCTATAAAGGTCTTCCATGGCTTCACGTTGTGCACGAGATCTTCTGGAACCTATATACATCTCTCTTTCCTCTGCTTGTGAAGAATTAATAATACCTTGAGATTGTTGTTGTTCAACAATGTTTACTTCCTCATGTTCATTCGACACATTTTGTGGCCAAATAAATGGATTTTTCAAAGGTATATCTTCATTTATTGTTGTCGAAATGAGATCACTTTGATTATTGAAAAACGACTCCCACCAAACTGAATGAGCAATGCCAAAGTACTCATATGTATATCTAATACATTTTTTAGTTTCTTCCGGGCAATCAGAATAATTTATAGCCCTGTTCTGTCTACGTGCATTCTGAACTTCACCAACTGATTGTAATGACAATATTTTTGATGCAAATATTGGATGATCTGGAATGAACTTCAAAAATTGCAATCTTGATGACGGTGCCCACTCTGTAGTAGTTGAATACTTCTTACCCCATATTAGTGTTTTCCCATCAATTTTTTTGATACGAAATTGATGTTGGAAGCTAATTGTAGGAATTTACAGGGTAAGTTCCATAGAAAGAATACCAAAAGGACACCGCTCACAACCAGATCTCAAATCAATACACCAGTATTTTTGACATGGTTAAAACCCTCAAAGTGCAAGGAGGGAAACAGTCCACGGCCTGTCCCAACGTGGGTACTACAGGCAATTTATTAATCAAAGAATGAAAATTTACATAAGCTTCTCTCATGCACAGATTACCCGAACAATGACCCTCCATGCGCTTTAAATAGAACTCATGGACCAATCGGGTGACAAGCCACGGATCAAGTGTCGGTAATACTGAGGTGAGAGTGAACCGTCGGATTGTAAGTTACAAAATGTACAACGGTAAAGAAACACACTTTACCTAACTCTAACCTAACTCGATACTAGACCAAGTTGAACTTAACTATATCCTATGTGTTGGAATATCCTAACACTAATGTCATTAAGTTGTCAATGCATTTCCCCTCACCATATGATCCCAGAATAATCCTTCGCATGTCAACAATTTCTTCCAACACTTCAAAAGCAGGCTCTGGCATGTATGATTTCTTAATACATTCAATTAGTGCTGGCAAGCTCCCAACTTCCTTCCTCCTCAATGTGACTGAAAAACGACTGAACATCTGATCAATATGGTCATGAGTGTGCCCAACAAGAAGGAAACCAACCTTTACCTTTTGAAAAATTCTCAATTCAACAAGCATGTTCAGATACCCAAAAACAATCTGATTTTTGTTTTCACGGCAAGTGTTGTCCAATTGTAGATACAAAACTTCAGGAAGATTACCAGACCAATGAGAAATCACATCATGAATTATGGTTATGGTCAGATTTGCATCATTATGAATATTTGGAGCTGTGAAGTACACCCTTGGAAACATTTTCCCATTGAAGACCATACAACCAACCAAGTGAAACTGAATAAAATTTTCCTCTTGTAGATTTTTGGGTGTGCGAACAAAATGTGGTAAAAGTGTTTTCGTCTGGTCCATACCATCAATTATCAAACCCAAATATTTATTTGGATTATCATAACACTTCTTTCGATGCTTGTACAACTTCTTCCTTTCATTTGTTTGTTGTTCGCGATGCTCCTGAAGTTCTTTGACAATTAAATCTACACAACATAAAAAAAATTCATTAAGAAATATGTTTTCATAGTTGATGACTATACAATTTTAAAAGTAAAAGTTATGAACAGTTACCTCTTTCTGAGCCTTCACATTTGTCCCTTTTTTATTTAAGAGAAGCACATGTACTGCAAATCCCCATCCTTGTCTTCTTAGGAATACGAACATTATTGAATTCTTTCTTCCATATCTTCAAAAAATATTGATATGTAATAAAGTGGCCCTGTCCCTCAGCACTTTCTGCATATTCTTTGTATAAGTTGTAAATTTCTCGTCTTGAAAAATTATCTGGAATATGTATTGTCTCTCTATTTGGCACACACTCTCCATGCTTTGAAAAGAAATCTTTCATCCATGACATTGCAGTATTTGATAATGGCCCAAACTGTCTTTTATAACGTACTTCTAAATAAAATGTGGGATCCTTTTCCAAATTTTCTTGAATTCTCGAGAGACGAAAATTCCCAATTGAATGAAACATTTTGAAAGCTTTTCTACACAATAAAAAATTCCTAATATGATAATCATAACCTGACAATGTAGATTGCATGCAGCCAACTAAATATGAGTTTTGCATGCTTTTATTCATTGACAAATATATCTTCCTGCTTTCTAATGCAAATGTGAAATCCATACGTTTCAAGCAATTTTTTTGGCAACATTCACTTGAAATGAGAGCGCTGATAGAACTTCTTCTCGTCAGATATTCTGCTCTACCCCTTGTATAACTAGAATAGCTTGCATCGATACGAAAAGGTCTACTCCTACTCCTCGATACAATATTTCTTGGCAACATCTCCATCATTGGATCATCATTTTTATAAGGACTTTCATCATCATTAAGAAGAAGAACGTTATCCACACTATGATCTGCTCTGATTTTCAAATTTTGACTGAGAGGATACCCTTCATCTTCCCCTTCTTCAGTGCTACTATCATAGTCCTTAGAATTCAGACTAAATGGAAAATCTGACTCGATGTTTAATGGATATTCTTCCTCATGTACATTGTCAGTGCTACTCTCATAGTCCATAGAATTATGACTATGTTGAAAATGTGGCTGTTTACTTATTGAAGATGCTACATCCTGTCCTTTGTCACTGCTACCTTTATACTGATTAGAATTAGGACTAACTGCATCATCCTGTTCTTCATCACTGTTGCTCTCATAGTCCTTAGAATCAGGACTAAGAGGACATTGTGATACTCCAATGTTTTGAAAATCATCATCCCGCGCTTCATCACCGCTGCTCTCATAGTCCTTAGAATCAGGACTAAGAGGACATTGTGATACTCCAATCTTTTGAAAATCATCATCCCGTGCTTCATCACCGCTGCTCTCATAGTCCTTAGAATTAGGACTAAGAGGACATTGTGATACTCCAATCTTTTGAAAATCATCATCCCGCGCTTCATCACCGCTGCTCTCATAGTCCTTAGAATTAGGACTAAGAGGACATTGTGATACTCCAATCTTTTGAAAATCATCATCCCGCGCTTCATCACCGCTGCTCTCATAGTCCTTAGAATCAGGACTAAGAGGACATTGTGATATTCCAATCTTTTGAAAATCATCATCCCACACTTCATCACCGCTGCTCTCATAGTCCTTAGAATTAGGACTAAGAGGACATTGTGATACTCCAATCTTTTGAAAATCATCATCCCGCGCTTCATCACCGCTGCTCTCATAGTCCTTAGAATCAGGACTAACTGGACACTGTGACACTCCATACTTTTGAAATTCATCATCATGCTCTTCATCACTGCTGCTCTCATAGTCCTTAGAATTAGGACTAAGTGGACACTTTGACACTCCATTTTTTTGAAATTCATTATCACATTCATCATCACTACTGCTCTCATAGTCCTTAGAATTAGGACTAAGTGGACACTTTGACACTCCATTATTTTGAAATTTTCCATCCTGCACGTCAAAACTGCTGCTCTCATAGTCTTCAGAATTAGGACTAAGTGGACATCGTGACCCTACATTCTTTTGAACTTCACCATCACATTCTTCAAAACTGCTACTCTCATAGTCCTCAAAATTAGGACTAAGTGGACATTGTGACACCCCATTCTTTTGAACTTCACCATCATGCTCCTCATCAACGCTGCTTTCATAGTCCTTAGAATTTGGACTAAGTGGAATCTGTGACTCTTTATTAATTTGAAATTCTCCATCCCCTCTTTCATCAGTGTTGCTCTCGTAGTCTTTAGAATCGGGACTAAGTGGAAGAATTGACTTTCTATTCATATTGGAAGAATTCCCGCTATATTCATCAATATGAATAGAGTTGTTACGCGATGAAGATGTTGATGGTGTATAAGCCGAAACTTCACCATCAGAGCAATCCATCACTTTCAAATAGAAAATGTTGAATGATACAAATGGAGTCTCCTAAGAATATTATATAGCTTAAAGAATGAAATATTCCCTCCAAAGTTATTCCCTCCAAAAATTTTCGCGAAAATATTTCCCTCCAAAAGTTTATTAGATTTATTTACCTTTATTATTTTATTCTACAATTGATTGAAAAACGTAAACTAATTTATTTTTATGAAATAAATCACTAAAATTCAAATTGTAAATCACAACTTGTACATTAATTATTCTAATAGTTAAAGTATATAATATTTACTTAACAATTATTTTTTTCTAATTTTTATAATATATTCTCAAACAAATTAATCTCACATTCAATCCGTTGTAAAACAACTCTACAATATTCTCTCTATAATAATGTAAAACAAACTATCCCACATTAATCGTATGGAAAAACATCTTCGTAATTTCACTTATATAATAAATTTCGCTATCACTATTACTCTCCTCACATCTAGGTTTTCTGAAGTCCCTTGAAAGACTCGTGAATTTGTGGAGCAGCGATATTGCTATCAACAATATATACAACGAAGAATTGTCGCAATTGAAAGGTAAGTACAATTATTTTTTCGAAATTTTCATATTAAATTACTTTAATGAAAAATATATATTTTTTTTTAAATTAAAAAATTTTCCAAGCCAATTTTTTTTTTTTTTTTTTTTTATACCACATGGTGAATCGGTAACTGTCTAGCCTAATCTTGCTATTTACCCCACCCCGCCCGCCACACCTCCCCCCTTCTCCAACCCCTGCCCCCCTAACTCCCCCCCCCCCCCCATATTTTTTTTCAAATTAAAAAATTTTCCAACCCCACCCCACCCCGGGCCCACCCGGCACCCGCCCCCACCCCGGCCCCCCTGCCCATCCCACACCCCACCCCGGGCCCACCCGGCACCCGGCCCCCCTGCCCATCCCACCCGCCCCTCCTCCCTCCCCGGCACCCCTGCCTACCCCGCCCCCACCCAGCGCACGGCCCAACCCCGCCCGCCCCTCCCCCTCTCCGGCATCCCCGCCCCCACCCGGCGCACGGCCCAACCCCGCCCGTCCCCGCCCCCTCCCCGGCACCCCTGCCCGCCCATCCTCCACCTGGCGCACGGCCCACCTGGCGCCCACCCCCGCCCCGGCCCACCATGCCGCCCCACCCCCCTCCCCCTCCCTCCCCCGCCCGGCCACCCCCGCCCAGGCCGCCCCCTTCCCCCCCCCCCCGCCCCCCCCCTGCCCGGGCCGCCCCACCCGCCTCCCCCTCCCCCTCCCTCCCCCGCCCGGGCCGCCCCCTCCCCCCCCCCGGCCCCCCCCTGCCCGGGCTGCCCCACCCGCCTCCCCCTCCCACCCGGCCACCCCCGCCCGGGCCGCCCCACCCGCCTCCCCCTCCCCCTCCCCCTCCCTCCCCCGCCCAGCCACCCCCGCCTGGGCCGCCCCCCCCCCCCGCCCGGGCCGCCCCACCCCCCTCCCCCTCCCTCCCCCACCCGGCCACCCCCGCCCGGACCGCCCCACCCCTCCCGCCCCTCCCCCTCCCGCGCCCCCTCCCCGGCTCCGCCGCCCCGCCCACCCGCCCTTCCCAACCCTGCCCGCCCCCCCAGCCCCACCGCCTACCCCGCCCGCCCCCTCCGCCGGCACAGGGCCACCCCCGGGCCACCCCGCCTCGCCCGAGGGCGGAGCGTCGATTCTGGGAATGGACGCTCCGCCCTCGGGCGGGGCGGCCCAAGGGTGGCGCTGCGCGAGCGCGCCACCTGCGCAGCGCCACCCCCGGGCTGCCCTGCCCTGCCCGAGGGCGAAGCGTCGATTCCGGGAATCGACGCTCCGCCCTCGGGCGGGGCGGGGCGGCCCGGGGTTGGCGCTGCACGGGCGCGCCGCCTGTGCAGCGCCACCCCCGGGCCACCCCGCCCCACCCGAGGGTGGAGCGTTGATTCCGGGAATCGATGCTCCGCCCTCGGGCGGGGCGGGGTGGCCCGGGGGTGGCCCTGTGCGGGCGGAGGGGGCGGGCGGGGTGGGCGGCGGGGCCGGGGAGGGGGCGGGGGAGGGGGAGGGGCGGGCGGGGCCGGGGAGGGGGCGCGGGAAGGGGAGGGGCGGGAGGGATGGGGCGGCCCGGGCGGGGGAGGGGGTGGGGCGGCCCGGGCGGGGGGGGGGGGGCCGGGGGGAGGGGGCGGCCCGGGCGGGGGTGGCCGGGCGGGGGAGGGAGGGGGAGGCGGGTGGGGCGGCCCGGGCCGAGGGGGTGGGGAGGGGGGTGGGGCGGCCCGGGTGGGGGGGGCCCGGAGGGGGAGGGGGCGGCCCGGGCGGGGGTGGCCGGGTGGGGAAGGGAGGGGGAGGGGGAGGGCGGTGGGGCGGCCCGGGCGGGGGAGGGAGGGGGAGGGGGAGGGGGGTGCAGTGGCCCGGGCGGGGGGCCGGGGGGTGGAGGGGGCGGCCCAGGCGGGGGTGGGCGGGGGGAGGTGGGCAGGGCCGGGGGGGGCCGGCCCGGGTGGGGGGCCGGGGGGTGGAGGGGGCGGCCCGGGCGGGGGTGACCGGGGGGAGGTGGACGGGGGCGGGGGGGGGGGGGGGCGGCCCGGCCGGGGGAGGGAGGGGGAGTGGGGTGGGGCGGCCCGGGCGGGGGTGGCCGAGGGGAAGTGGGGGGGGGGGGGGGGGGCCCGGCCGGGGGAGGGGGGTGGGGCTGCCCAGGCGGGGGTGGCCGCGGGGGGGTTGGGGCGGCCCGGCCGGGGGAGGGAGGGGAAGGGGGTGGAGGTGGGGGGTGGGAGGGGGTGGCCCGGGGGGGGAGGGAGGGGGAGGGGGTGGGGCGGCCCGGGGGGCCGGAGGGGCAGTGGGGGGGGGGCAGCCTAGGTGGGGGGACGGGGGGCCGGAGGGGGAGGGGGGCGGGGCGGCCCGGGCGGGGGGCCTAGGGGTGGGCTGGCGGGCGGGTCGGGGGAGGGGGAGGGCAATTTTGATTATACAAATAAAAAATTTATGGTATATTTTTGTTGTTAATTTAAGTTAATATGTTTTTTTATTTACTAATTTATGTGTTTTTTTTTTAGGAAAATGACATCAAGGAAAATTTCTGTGAATCTTTCTGGAGCAAGGAGTCTTAAAGGTGTATCTTGGAAAAACGTTGGTGAACGAACTCCACCTGAGCTCATACCTACAAATATGTCAACTGCTTTAAGTGATAAGAAGCTAATCTCAGATTGGAAAAGTTCAAAAGAGGTGAAATTTCCATCAAGAGCCTGGTATGTGAAAGAAAGAGAGAGCACAACTGTGAATATATATCTATACATTGATACACGCAATAATAATGAAAATTTGGAGGTGATGGGAAAAGTCATAGATATGTGTTCGGTACCAAACACTGAAGTTGTTTACGTACTTACAAAAGCTGCCAAGTCACATGAAAGGATTAAATACCGACTATCATATTCATTATATGACAGGAGAGAGGTATCTACAAAGTTGTGTAAACAAATCGTAAATGATATGACACAAAACACGGTAAGTATTGTTATTTGTATTTTTATTTTGCGTTTTGGAAATGTCTCGCTATATTTTTTAACTTTGATTATATTAACATATGATATTTTGTTTGGCAGAATTTTGTTGAAAGTTGTTCAATTATGTTGGGAGGCATTCATTACATAGAGCATGATATCATGAAAGTTGTCAGCCATTTTTACTCAGTGTCAGAAGAAGATATGCAAAACATGGAAAATGTAGTAATTGATGATGCTACAAAACTACATCCAAAGAATCAGAAAAAAAGGCCTCTGGTGGATAAATCTAGCAAGGGTAAACAAGTTACTTTTGAGGACGATGAAGTTGAAATTGACAATGAAGCATATGTTGCCATTACTGAAGATGACATTGAAATTGTGGAAGGTCGTAAAAGACCAAAAGTAACAATGCCCAAGATTAGATCTCTTGAGAATGTTAAGATGAAAAAAAGTAGAGTTGAAGATCTTGAAGTAGTCATTACCAGCAGTCAAGAACCTAGTGAAACTTCAAAAGAAAGCAGAGAAATCATTACACCAGGAGCTGATTTAGGTTATGGCATTATCAAAACAAAACAAAATTCCATTCGACAAAATTTGACAAAGAGAAACTTAGTTGATGGTGGTCATACATTTCAGTTAAATGTCACACAAACCTATAAGGCAAGTGAAGGACAATGCCAATATCAAGTCAGAAAGCCACATCATCTGCATGTTCACAACTTGAAGACATTGATGGGGTACAATCCATATGCTCATGTGGTTAGTTATGTGCTTCTTGTTGATCCACTTCAAGTTCCCAACAAAGAAGCATTTGATAAGTCAAAATGTTTTGAATACAATTATTATGTGCTTGGGGGGAACCATTCTGTTGAAGCTCAAAGACAATTGATGGAGGAATATCCTAATAACCCACGTTTTGAAACGATCAAATGTATCATTTATGCTGGTTTAAATGAAACAGAAGCAAAGTTAGTGGCATGGGATCATAATTCAGATAATGAATATAGGATGTCTATGACTTTGATCCGAAAGGTTAGATTTATTCATAGTGAATTCCTAGAAAAATGTGGTGGGGATAAGATCAATATTACTACAGATTTCTGAAAGGAATGTTGTATGGAAATAGGCTATCAAATTGAAGATAAAGGCAATTCAAAAAATGGAAAAGACAACAGATCTAGCAGTTTATTCAGAGGTGTTGATAACACTTTCCAATTGGCATTTAGAACTGGAGATATTTGGAATTTGATTGATGGCATTTTTAGCATGTGGGAAGACATTCGCATTAAAAACCAGAGGGTCAGAAAGTCTAAGCCATTGATATGTAGCAACAATAAATCAGCGCCTGAACTGAAGCAACTTCTAGACGATATGACCATCACGCCTTGGAGGGCGATGCAAGGAGTGAAAGATGAAAAAATTGTCAAAACAATATTATCTCGTGTGAATTCGGGGGAATTATCATTGGAAGAAATGTCTGAAGAATTTTAAAAGTAAGTTTGCTGAATTATTTTTACTTATTTCCAGGATTATAGTTATCTTTTAACTAAAACATGTTGTTATTGGTAGTATTTGTTATACATATCAGTATATTAACTTTTTCTTACTTTATCTATGCAGTCACAAAGTTTACATGAAAATTCAGGAACAAATGGTTAAATTGTTGAATGAAGATAGTTGGGATGATGTTGTACGCAACTATCCAGATTCAAGTTCTACATCAACATTGAAAGCTTTTTATCTTGCATTTAAAAAGGTAACTTGATTTATACATTCAGTTTTAATCATCTGTGTACTATTTTTAATTTAAAACTTACACATACATTTGTTTGTTTGGTAAAAGATGAAGAAAGAAGATAATGGAGCACCAGACAGTTTCAAGACTTTTATTGAAAAAATAAAGATTGAAAGACTGAGAAAGCAACGTATTAAGAATGTTGAACTTGATCCAACTCTTAATCATTTCATTTGGAATGGGCTAGACACTATTCAATATCAAGTAATACAAGGCGACTGTGAAGACATTGCGAAACTCATACCAAAAAGGGATTATGCCCTGGTTATTGCAGATATTCCCCATGGTTTCAATATTCCAAACATTTGCTATGATATTGACCCTTATACTTATCAAGCTTTTAATAAAGTGGTGGCGGGATTTAAGGAAGTGACGTCATCACCATTATGGAGATTTGTGACATTTCATTCAGACACACAATTGGCAATGTTATTGTCAAGCTTCAAGGGGAAAACAAATTCAAGGATGCAACTTACATGGTAAGATGTTTAAAGGTATATTTGATTAATGTTGAAAAATTAATTTATGTACAAGTTAATTGAACTTTTACTATTTTATGTTACAGGCAAAAGTCAAATCTTCTTGACAATGAAGATCAACAATTTATAAATGACTGTGAGTTCATTCATATTGATAGTTGGGCAAAAGATGATAGCCATATGTCTATGATTTTTAATCGGGTGGACAAAAAGAGTCATAGCCAAATACTGACTTATGATGTTGTTGTGAGAAAACTAACATATGAAGACAAAGAAATGAAAGGTGAGATAGTTAACATTTATCAAAAACCACAATGATTGATTAACTATCTTATAGACATATGTTCAAATGAAGGAGATTGGGTTCCGGATTTATTTTCTAGCTCAGGTACGTTTTGCCACATGGAATTGAATTTCAATATGTTCTTTTTTTTAATTAATATGTCATTGTACTAATTTACTTCATTATTTTTTTGTGCTTGATAATTAGGTACAACACTAGCATGCTGCCTTCTAAAAGGAAGAAATTGCATTGCAATTGAGAAAGATCCATTACAATGCAATTTCATTCAGCAAAGAATTAATGCTCTTCAATTTCTTCCAGATGCAATGCAAGAAATTGGGTTGAAGAAAGGGGACTTTAGTGAATCACGTGTGGCAAAAAAGGCAAAGGAACCCCAACCACCATTACATGGAATGTATGGAAAGATACATATTGGGGGATTTGCAGACATGAAAGACCCATTAGAAGAGGAAAATGAGCAAAATGAAACAGAAAATATTGTGGAAGATGACAATGATGAAACTCTAGAGGACGAAGAGTTTGGATTACGTGACATTCTTGATTAAATTTAAGTTATGCTTGTAACTCAAGCTTTGCAATGTTTTGACTTTGACATTTTATGAGAAGAATAAACACTCAATTAGGGTTGTTATACGTTCAATATTGGTAATATGTGATTTTTGCATTGATTTTGAAGTTAATCATTTTTTTTTGAAAAAAAAGTAGTTATTATTATCTTTTTGACATGAAATTCATAAAAAAAACTATTATTTGACCATTTTTAGTTAATATTTTTGTATAAAAATTGTGATTTTGACATGTTAATTCTAGCAAAAAATTATCAAAACTTTTAGTTTTTTTGTTATATTTATGTTAAAAATGGTTATTTTTTATGTCCATTGTTAAAAAATGTTGTTTTTTAGAAACAATTATTTCATGTGGATTGAAAAATTAATTAAGGATATCTAAATATGTAGATTATCTAAAATTCAAACTATCGACTTTCTAATTTAAAAACGCAAAACAATAAAAACCCCACTAAAAAAAAAAAATTAAGATAGAGAACAAGAAAATATGAATACAATAACGACTTCAAAAACTATCAAATTTAGAAAATAATTTTTTACATTTCACACACTAGAAAATTTAAAGTCAAAAAATAGGTCTTTTAAAAAAAGGGTGTGATGCAGAATACTCACTTTTTAAAATCAGGATGAAAATCACTACCATTCACTACCATTCTAAAACTTAATGCACATGAAAAAAATTAAAGTTCCAAAAACCATGTTCTTAAAAAAACATGTGTATTCTGCATCAACACTTTTGAAAATCGGGTCATTTTTTTGCCACCTCTACAAAACAGGTAACAGTATCAGTTCCCGTTTCAAAGTTTACATTGTTTTATATGGTTGTAGCCGTAGGAATACCCAATCACCTACATCAAAACTTCTTTCACTGCGATGTTGATCTGCCTGTCGTTTCATTCTATTTTGTGCCAACACGAGGTTATCCTTTGAGAGTTGGAGCACTTGTTGTTGATGTTGGATGTGATGTTCCATTGCTTGAACCTTAGAATTTTCTCTTAAATATGATGTGATGGATGGTGGTTGATACCCATAGAGTGCCATAAATGGGGTCATTTTTGTTGTTGTATGGAAGGAAGTGTTATACCACCATTCAGCCAGAGGCAACCATTTGACCCATTGTGTCTGTTTATCAGATACAAAGCAACGAAGATATCCTTCCAAACATTTGTTTACTATCTCAGTTTTCCCATCAGATTGAGGATGGTAAGATGAGCTATGAGCTAACTGAGTACCAAGACAAGAAAATAATTCTGTCCAAAAATTTCCAGTGAAAATGGGATCTCTATCACTTACAATAATCTTTGGGTTTCCATGTAGCTTTTGAACTGTTTCCATAAATGCAGTAGAAACTGTACTGGCTTTAAATGGATGTGATAATGCACAAAAGTGTGCATACTTGATAAGTCTGTCAACTACCACCATGATGACACTCTTTCCCTCAGACTTGGGTAAACCTGTGATAAAATCCATTGAAACCTCCTCCCAACATTGGCTTGGAATGGATAAAGGTTTTAATAGACCCGGTGTCTTAATTGTTTCAACTTTATTTTGTTGGCAAACCAAACATTCCGCCACAAACTTTTGAATATCTGACTTAAGGCCATCCCAAAAAAATTCCTTCTTAACCCTATGGTAAGTTTTTAAAAATCCTGAGTGCCCTCCTAAGGGAGAAGTGTGCAATTCCATAAGAATATTTTGTTTTAGCTGGGAATTCTTACAGAGGTATAAGCGATCTTTGTACCATGACGAATCATTTTTCCAGCTAAATGTATCAGAAGTACTGGAATCTTGTTGTAGCTTTCGAATAAGTGCCCACACTTCTTCGTCATTCCTCCCTTGCTTCATTTATCCAATCTGGTTGGATAATAGAAATGGCACACAGAAATGCTTCCACATCCTCATCCTTTCTTGAGACTGCATCTGCCACCACATTTTGCTTCCCTTTTTTGTAGATGATTTCAAAGTCATAACCAAACATCTTTGTGACCCACTTTTGTTGCTCTTCAAAGGATAATCTTTGTTCTAAAAGGTATTTAAGGCTATCATGATCCGTTTTTACCTTGAAGTGTCTTCCCATTAGGTAGGGTCGCCATTTCTTAAGTGCATGGAGTATTGCCAACATTTCCTTCTCATAAATAGATTTTCTTAAAAACTTTCCCTTGATTGGACGACTTTCAAAAGCAATGGGTCTTTCATCTTGCATTAGAACAGCACCAATTCCATTTCCTGAAGCATCACATTCCACAATAAAGGTTTTTGTGAAGTCGGTGTAGCTAAGACCGGTGCTTGGCACATTATCTCTTTAAGATGTTCAAAGGCCTTTGTTGCTTCCGAAGTCCATGAAAATGAATCTTTCTTCAATAATGTTGTTAGAGGTGCTGCTATTCTCCCATAATTCTTAACAAACTTGCGATAATACCCTGTCAACCCAAGAAATCCTCGCAGATGCTTTATGGATGTGGGGATTTTCCATTCCTTAATGGCTTTAATTTTGCTAGGGTCTACCTTAACTCCTTCATGAGATACAATATGACCCAAATATTCCACCTCCTAGACTCCAAAGAAACATTTGGATCTTTTTTCATATAATTGTTTCTCCTCCAATAGTTGTAGCACCCTGTCAACATGTTCAACATGATCCTTCCAAGACTTGCTGTAGATTAGTATATCATCAAAAAATACTAACACAAATTTTCTAAGGAATGGTTTGAAAATTGAATTCATCAAACCTTGAAATGTTGAAGGTGCATTGGTAAGGCCAAAAGGCATGACCAAAAATTCATAATGACCCTCATGAGTTCTAAATGTCATTTTCGGAATGTCTTCAATCTTCATTCTGATTTGATGATATCCCGAACGAAGATCCAACTTGGTGAAGTAAATTGATCCATGCAATTCATCCAGTAATTCATCAATGACAGGAATGGGGAACTTATCTTTAATAGTGAGCTTGTTGAGCTCCCTATAATCTGGACACATGCGCCATGATCCATCCTTCTTGTGCACCAATACTACTGGAGCTGAGAAAGAACTTTGACTCGGTTGAATTATACCAGCCTCTAGCATTTCTGCAACCATACGTTCAATTTCACTTTTTTGGACATAGGGATATCTGTACGGCCTGATGTTTGGAGGAACACTTCCTGGAATCAGATGAATAGCATGATCATGATCACGCATAGGTGGGAGACCTTTGGGAGTCTCAAATACCTTGGAATGATTGTCCAAGACTTTTTGGAGATCTGGAGAAATAGATGATTCCAATGTGGAAACATCTAGCGAACATAATTGTGCAATTACACCTCTTTGCTCCTTTTTTAGAAGCTTTGTCATGCCATTAGAGCTGATTATCTTTCCTGGTTTCCCTGCAATACCCCTTAATTCAACTTCCTTTCCTTCCGTAGAAAATTTGATGAAAGTTCTTGAAAATTAAAAGCTATTGTACCCAAGGATTGTAGCCATTGGACTCCTAGTACAACATCAACACCTCCCATTGGAATGGAAAGCATTGGGCTAGTCAATACATATTCTCCCATGGATAGCTTGATATTATGGCACTTTCTAGAGCAATTTATTGTTCCTCCATTTGCAATCATCACTTGACACTCTGGTGCTGGATATAGGAAGCAATTCAATTCTTTTGCTACCCTACAATGAATAAAATTGTGGGTGCTTCCTGAATCAATCAACACTATTACCTTTTTCTTCTTGATTTGTCCTTCTATCTTGATGGTTTGAGGAGTGGTAATTCCTACCAATGCATTACAAGATATGGTCGGATTTATTTGTTCTTCATCTAGGCTTTGTTCCTGGAGTATATCCTCTTCTTTTGACCTTTCTTGCTCCTTTTCTTCTTCCTCTTCACAATCTATGTAGAATAATTTCTTCTCAGCACACTTATGACCTTTTGTGTATTTGCTATCACAACTGTAACAAAGCCCTTTTGCTCTTTTTTCTTCCAATTGTTGTGGTGTCAACCTTGTAGGTTGTGGAAGACTAGGGGCAACAACACTTCCGTCTTTATAGTTGTGAGTGGTATGCTTCCTAGTTGCCATAATTTTGCTTTCCATTTTTCTTGCTAACCTGAATGCCTTCTCTAATGAATCAGGTTCCCAAAGGTGAACATCATGTTGGATATTATCCTTTAAAGACCCTATGAACACATCAATCCTATGCTCCTCTGGAATATCTTTTACCCTTATGTTCAATTTTTGGAACTCCTCAATGTGCTCCATTATTGAACCCTTTTGTTTGAGACTTATCAATTGGCTAAAAAAAGTGTTGCTTTTTGTATCCTCATAATGTGCTATCAATTCTTCCGTAAAAATTTCCCAAGTGATAAATTTTTACGAGAACAAAGCCATTGATACCATACAAACTGATTTGGTTCCAAATATACAGTTGCCATACGTACCTTTTGTGCGTTTTGCACATTATTGAGATCGAAGAATTGCTCCATCTGTAATATCCATGTGGCGGGATCCTTGCCATCAAACTTCCTCATATCGATTTTTGGAATATGGTGATTCTTCGATCCAACATTAGCATCTATGGAATCATGATTAACATTTCTTTTGTTCTCATCATGAGTTTCCTTTACTACCTTTTCACCATTAGTAAGTATTTCTTGTAGAAAATTTGTCAAATCTGTCTTCAAATATGCCATGTCTGTCTTCAAATTTGTGTTCAAATCTATCTTCAAATTGTCCATCTTAGCTTCCATGCCATTCATCTTAGCTTCCATGCCATTTATCTTAGCTTCTATTAACTTTTGTGAGCGTGACATTTGTTGCACTTGTTCTTGTAATTTTGATATATCATGTAGCATTTCTTCCTCTTCTTCATGAGTCATGCTAGAGCTTTCAGGTTCTTTACTAAGTGTTTGCATTTTCTTTCGTCGGGGCATCAGTTACCGATAATAATTCTCTACTATGCCCTTTGAATTCCTTCAAAATAAATTTTCAAACCAAGCTTAAGCAAAAATTTAAAAGAATTTACACACCTTTTTTCTCTTTGTAGGAGCTCGATATTTCCTCTGATGTATCTCTATACTTTCCAATCATCTAGTTCTGAATTTGTGACCTGTAGTAGCTCTCTGTGTCCTCTTTCCAATGCCACCATTCTGATCCAAATTGGATTCTCCAAGAAAGAGTTATGCACAATCTCCCAAGATGACCTGATTATAGACCTTTCCAGAAGAGCGAACTTGTATGAAGTGCCACGTGTACAATTTTCGATCTTTGGTTCTAAAAAATATATACAAGAAACTACAGTATGTCCTCTTTCTGTACCTTCTGACGAAATTTCAATCTGATTCCCAAAGAGAAAGTTATGATGATTTTCCCCAGGTCACCTGTTTTGAATGTAATTCAGGAGTTTGCAAAAAGGCCAAATTCCTCAGATCATATCTCCGCAAATATCGTGCGAAAAGCTCTAAAATTCGGATCCAAGCTTCAACGCGATTTCTTCTCAAATGGGTTTTTTTTCGACTTCTAAAATGTCACAGAAAAAGATTTATAGCGAAAATGCCACGATGACCTGTTTGGAGCAGCAAAACCCTAGAATCCAAAGCTCTGATACCAAATGTTATGAAACCAGCTCAAGAAAAGATAGAAAAGATAGATCAACGCCTTAGAATTCAGCCTCTTCGAGGGGGAAACCTCCTTTACATTACATAAATGAACAATTATTGGATGATTCAAATGACAAAACCTCCTTTCTATATATAGGAGTCTAAGGAGTCACAATATAATCCAGCCGACCTAACAATAATAATATAAAGCCACAAAAATAACAATAGATGGATTCTATGGGGCACAGAAATAATAATATGGGGGTAATAGGGGCACAACAATATAAATAAGGGGTATAACCACAATAGTAATGGGGTAATCACTAGTATTATAGGGACCCAACAGTTCCATCATCCCACGCGGCAAGCATGCTATGTTTTAAGTGTAGCTCACAAGAATGATACCTCTACCATGCGAACTCTCCAGAATCCAAGTCTTGGGCATTAAAATTTGTTGTGGAAATCATTCCAATGTTTGTAACATGGGTGATGAGTTTTGGGCGGAGAGAAAACAACAAGGGTCACTATGGAGACCATGTGTGCTCACCTGGGTGCTAGCTAAGTTGGCACAGTGCAGTGGCTAACCGTCTTGCAGATGTATGGAATAAAATTGATTTTCAAATTAGCATTTAGGGCCCGAGCACAACTCTGAGTGGTGAGATTCTTCTTGGCACAAAGCTTGGCTGGGAAATTAGGAAATTTTTCACCCTTCTGGATCGTGGGTTTAAGGTGGAATGTTCTCTCTGTATCAAGAAGGTAACCTCGCTATTCTATTTTTGAATTTCTAGTTGGTTTATCATTTAATTTGTGGATGAATTCTGGGACTATTTGGATGGGGTGTCGTGGAGTGTAAAAGGGACTAGGAGGGTGGCCTCAATGATTTTCTCCAAAGGGAGATCTAGGGTCTGAGTCTTGGGGTGTCAATTTATCATGCTCTAGTTGTTATCATAACTTCTAGCTAGTGTCTGTGAAATATCAAATTTCGTCACTGTCTCTGTTTTGGTTTAGCTCTTGTGACCACCTTTTATTGTGTCCTAAGTCACTGGTCACTAATTTCTATATTTCACCCCTTGTGTTCTTTGGGTTGTTGTTGGTTTGGGGTCAGTTCCTTATGGGTAGGATCTCCAGCTAATTGGATGAGTGAACTAACTAATTGGAAGGTTAGCGGTTTAGTTGTCAAGGGTACCCCTGGAAATTTCTTAGATTTGTGTAAGTCTATCTCCTTTCGTTACAGGGTCCTTCCACTCTAGTGTTTAACGCTTCGAGGAAATGTAGGTCTCCTTATGTTTCAGGTCAGTGCTCCTACTTTTATTTCGCTAGGGGGTTTGGGGTCCCTTCTCAAGTACTATTTGAATTTCTTGCCAGTCTGGTGGTAATGTCGCGCCATTGAGGGTGGCCATGTTGTGGGGTTGGTCATCGTTTCCTTGTAGGGTGTCTGACCAATAGCCAAAGTTCTCGTTCAGGAAATTATACATGTATGGAACGTGAAGGTGAGGTGGTTCATGCTCTGGACCATTCTCTAGGCCATGTGGATGCACAAACTTCATTGGAATACATAATTGAGCAACTTAGAGGCATTTAGGCCAATATGGAAATTATTAGAGAACATCATTATTAGGACCATAATGAGCTAGTTGCATGACATTTAGTTTAGTCAAAATGAGATTCTGGAACAGATGGATAATCTTCATCAGAGCCATTGTCACACTAATGAGCATCTTTTCTATCTGGAAGCTCGAGTTGAGCACATCAACTGCCACACGCATGAACGTGGTGGCTATCATGTTGCACCTCTTGTACTTCCTCCTCATTCTCCTCCTTGATATGCTGATGTCAGTATTTTTTCTCATTTTGCCTCCTTTTTGTGATGTATGGCTCTTAAGCCTAGAAAAAATAGTGCTTTTATGGGTCTATATTTGGCATACTTTGGCCCCCAATGCCAACAAGTTTGGTCAGAATGAGGCACCGAGGGCCGTAGAGACATATTTTGTACTACCTTTTTTTATGAGAATATAATAGAAGAGATTTGACTAACAAAAAGAATATATGTTGTAATTTTATATAATTTATAATTTTTTTGAGAGTCACTCTCTAGCCCAGTCTGGAAGAGATGTTATAATGTCAAGTCATGTCCTTGGTAGCCTTTGTGCATTTTGACAACCGAGGGTTTTTCCAATAATATTTTTACAGTTATTAGTCCATATATTATAACCATATTATATATTCATGGTGATAAGCATCTCATTGTAGATGGATCAATATTTTTCCATCCAATTTTTTGTGACTAGCCTAAGCCTAAGCTTAGCCTAGTCACAAAAAATTATATTAAATATTCTATATGATTATATAATATGATATTATAGTGTAACTAGATTATTATATGTTAATAATATATATATATATATATATATATATATATATATATATATATATATATATATATATATATATATTTCCAAGAGAAAACACACGCACACACACATATATGATGATGGTGGTGATGATGATTAACATCCACTAAGACCAATATGGTCTATTGAACCTTAAGAAAATAAGAGACTAATTGAGATTCTTTAGTATTTTATTTCTATGATTGAAAAGAAGGGAGAGAAGCATTATCAAATCACTGTAGTTTTGTTGACTTAACAATTCAAAAAGGTTGGTAGTGTGGCAAATATTTTGAAAATCAACATGGATGTGAGAAAGAGCCAGGAAATCCAAGAGAAAATGATTTTCAACTTCAAAACTTTTAGTATCAAAGGCAACAGACTCTTTCATCCTAAGGCGTTTTGGGAATATACCAAACTCATTTTCACTTTGAAGCTCATGAAAATTAGTTCTTATCTTAGCAACATTCATTTTCTTCTTAGCAGTGGTCAAGATAGAAAGATAATTATGGTTTTCAAGAGTGGGGTTGATCACCTCCTTATAATACCTTAGCTTCATTTTTCCCTCTAAATATTTATCATCCCAAAACTTATCCTTAAATTTAGAAGTAACAATATTTTTAATATTATCATTATTCTTCAAGATGATCTCCTCCTTTACTCCCAATGGTCTATCCAACGTTATGCATCCTTATACTAACCTTTCTTGAGTCAGAGTTAAGGTTTTTGGATTGAGTTAGAAGCAATTTTAGGATATCTCTTGGCTTTCATGTTGTATATCTTCTTCTTATACATTAGATACCTAATCATAGTCATGCTTTTGATGGGGAGGGGAGGCTAGCTTCAATCAAGAGGATAGGGTAAGGATTATTACCTCTAATCTTGAGGTTGCAGGTTATAAATTTCTTTTGGATCAGCTCAATCCTCCTCCATGATTGTCAAGATATACTACAACCCCAAACCTTACATCCATATAAAATAATAGGGGTGACAAGAGTCTCAAAGAGGATCTTTGTTTTATTCCATGCCTAAATATATATTGACTTACAATTGTTTTCAAGCCCATAAGAAGTTTCCAACCCATAATTTTCCTTTTCTCAATGCTATAATTCCAATTGAGTTGATGATGAATGTTGATTCCCAAATATGTATATGAAGAAACTTTCTACAAGTAGTTATTATCATAAATGAAATTATCATAGTTTATCTTTTTGGATTTAATTATCATGAATTTAGTCTTGTTGGAGGATTCTAAGCTGCTTGTCGAGATCAACATGGCCCATGGCTAAAAGAATGATATCATCAACATAGAGGAGAAGAGTAATGACCATACTAGTAAGCCTGGTGCCATCAAATATTGTAGCTTCCAAACGCTCTTCTAGCTTATGAATGTAAATTCCAAAAAAATGTAGGGGATAATGGATGTCTTTGTGTAACACTAGTATTACATGCAATTTCTTTTGACCAACCTTCAGTGGTCTTGAGCTTCTCATAAATCCCAATTAAAGTAGCCCTTAGCTTGAGAGGAACCATTATCTCTTCTAGCCTCTTCTGTAGCTTATCCTGAGGAACAATGTCGAAAGCTTTTCTAAAGTCAAAAAAACAATAGAAGAGATCAATCTTATTATCGTGACATTCCTCAACAATGATCATAATGGTAACAATATGGTATATAGTTGAGCGACGTATCCTAAATATAGCTTTCCCTTTATCTCTTTTACCATGGCTTTCTAGCCAAAGGCTAATCTTTTTTTCCAAAATGCGTCCATACTACTTGGCTAAAATGTGGGTAACCATAATGGTCTTGTAGTTAGAGGGAATGTTTTTGTTTCCACTTTTTAAGATAGGCACAACAAGGCTTTGCATAAAAATCTTAAGGAAGCCTTGTTTCACTACCATAGTAAGGAGATTGTGTATATGAAGGATGAAGATAGACCTTCCCATTTTGATAATTTCAGCTTGGTAACCTTGAATACCCCTACTTTCCCATTAGCGAGTTGCTTATTCTCGAACTCAACATCTTCCAAAGAGAAGATATCCTCTTGTATAGGATTTTTCAATATGTTTCTTATTGCATTAGGGGAATCATAAACATTCTTAAGTTATATATCCCAATTCTTTAAGGATATCATATTTTTTTCTTTCATTTTATGTACAACAATTTACCTCCAAAACACTTTGGGCTCAACTTTAGAAAGGTGAAGAAGATGCTCTTTCCTCCTATTTATATAAGATATTTTCTTGCTTTTAATAAGAAACATTATCAACACTAGTTAGCTTCCCTGTAAGGTCTTAAAGAGAGTCATACCTTTTTTTAACCTTAAGACTTTTTTCCATCTACAATTCTTTTGTCTTTCATGTATTATTCCTTGTGTCAACAATGGGGGGACTTAGACAAAGAAAGGTACAACTATGATAATTTCAAAAAGGAAATGAGAAAGAATGAGGATTAGAGAAGTAATTTACAAATGAAACTCCATATCATCATTTTCTTACCCACTATTGAATTCTTAGAGATAAGTTACCATCGCCCTAGCTGGTTTATTTCCATTTCTGTCTGTAAGCAAATTTCAGTGTTTTACATTAATGAAATGAAGTATTATTTCCACTACATCTCTGTATTTATGCTTAACTCTGTAATTCGTTGTGTTCCTGTTTAAATCTAGATCAGTGGTATCAAAGCAGTCTGCTTTTTCTCTGTTTTTCTTTGAATGTCCCTAACGAGGTCGAGATATAAGGAGTTAGGGCTTGAACTGGTCGAACCTTTGCAAGACCAGCCTCGCAAATCCCAATTGCCTCCCATGGAAGATGAAAATAAAGGTGAGGGAGTAGGAGATACTATCAAAATCTTGCTCGAAGAAGCCCTTGAGTGGCAAAGGAACACGATGATGGACAACTTTTCCCAGATCCTTCAACGGCTACCCAGAGGTAACACATCAGCTTCCAACAGCTACTCTGGAAATGCCACACTATTTAAGGTACAAGCTAATTTTGAAATACCCATATTTGAGGGTTAGATAGACACAGATGTCGTAGATAAATGGTTAAATTTTCTAGAAGGCTATTTTTCTGTTCATGAATTTTCAAGTCGGGAAAATATTGTTTTCGCTCTTCTCTAAGCAGCCCCCCACGTCAAGGATTGGTGGGAAACCTACTGCGAGCAGAAGGATGAAAGTACAGGCTCACTATTTTTAGCCACACCCACTTGGAATTCATTTCGTGATGCCATCAAGGAGTAGTAATACCCTGTCAAAAGCTATGAGGACAAATACATAAAGTGGACCGTGCTGTGGTAAGGAAGGGGCCAATATGTGCTAGGGTTCACAAAAAATTTTCATACCCTTTGCACACAGTTGGGTATCAAGAATTCTAAGCTACATTTGGTACTCAAATACCATGGTTACCTACACAGGTACATCCAGGAAGAGATGGAATTCCTGAACATCTCCTCGCGTGGCACGACGTACTGATACACTGTCAAAATCAAGCAGAAGTTGAAACAAAAGAAGCGATACTTTGGATATGCAAATCTTAAGACCAAAGGACAAAGCCAAGGTGGGGTGACCCAAGACAACCAGTCGAAGCCACAAGAAAAGGACAACACCATGAAGTTGAATAAGGACACAAGAAAGTGGTGTGAGTTCCACAAGAGTCCCACTCATAACACAAGTGGGTGTCAGACCAAGCAGTCACTATTGGCCAAGTTGAAGGCTTTTGAATCAGATGCATGTTCCGACCCTAAGTCAGAACCCAACAAGGAGAATGGCAAAGGGAAGCTGATCATTGATGCAGAGCCCAATGCCACTGTTGCCACCGCCAAGATCCAAAATAATGAGCCTGAAGATCCAGAGGAGGGGGAGCGTCTTTTCCACTCATAGATGTGGGTGAAGGGTTCACCGCTGTAATTCTTTATCGACAGTGGCAGCCAAAAGAACATGATTTCAGCAGACGTCGTGAAGCGGTTGGGCCTACTGACTACACCACACCCACAACCGTACAATATCAGGTGGCTTCACCAAGGACAAGATCTTTGAGTTTGCCAGTAGTGCCACCTTCTCTACAGCATCAAACCCTTCATAGATGAGGTATTGTGTGGTGTTACACCTCTGGATGTTTGCAATGTATTATTAGGCCAACCATACTTGTGGAGGTGACATGTTGTGTATGAGGCAAGGTCTCACACTGTTATTATTTCTTTGGGTAATTAATTATATAGGATACTGGAGGTAGCCCCACCTACCACCACCTCTTTGATTGCTACTAAGAAAGGCAGCAAGCTCATCTCACAGACTAGGAAATTTATATTCTGTCTGGTTCGCTCCCAAAGTAAGGGGAAGATCGTCACCACATCCATGACCCCCACGAAGGGTTCCTCCATGCAGCTATAGCAGCGAAGGGATACGGTCATGAAAGAACACATGAACAACTTCTTCTCACCCACAGGGCCACCACACAAGCTTCAAGTGGGCGACAAAGTTTGGTTACATATGCAGAAAGAACGCCTTACAAGGGCCCATCAGAAGCTCAGACCACTCCGACATGGTCCTTACAACATTACCAAGGTTGTGGGAAATAATTCTTTAGAGCACAAAATTCCTCCATTCCTTTGTCTGCACCAAGTGTTCAATGTGTACCGCCCTCAACCATGCTTCCCACCATTACTGGACACATCAGAGATTGCAGAACAGCTCACCAGGGACCAAGTTTAGTAGATGAAGGAACTCAATGCAATGGGGACCATTGCTTCCTAATGGGGGAGGAATTATCTAGGTGGGTGTTGGTGGCCACCCACCTATCCCATTTGGACCCCCACAACTGTCTCTTTCAATTTTTCAATTTCCGTAATTGTAGCACAATTTACTATTTTTAGCAGTTTTTCAGGTCCTAAACTTTTGGAGCCATTTTGAGGCCCTGAACAACGTTTCTCTTCCCAAAGTTGTAGTTCTCGGATAAATATTTCTAACGAGTTATTGTACGCATCAAGAGGAGATCATATGCCAAAGTTACAACCCCGGGAAGTTGATGTACCAATTTACCCAAACGGGGCCCACAGTTTGGCATTTCATATGCTAGGGTTAGTTTTTTGGATGTTAAGGGTTTTCCATTGTTTCTCAATAATAAATAGGCCTTCGAGCCTCATTGTAAGACAGTTCAAAGGCATGTAGCCACCACATCTCTTCTCAGAGATAAGCTACCATCGCCCTAGCTGGTGTATTTCCATTTCTGTTTTTAAGAATATTTCAGTATTTTACATTAATGAAATGAAGTATTATTTCCGCTGCATCTATATATTTATGGTTATCTCTGTAATTTGTTGTGTTCCTGTTTAAATCCGGATCAGTAGCTCAGGGGCCATCGCCTTGTCTTGGAATATAATTGAGTTATAAGCTCTTCATATATTTTCAATCATGATGCAAGGGAAACCTAAGTATGAATGAACAAATTTATCTAATATCCATTGCCTTATACATCATGCAAGAGAGTTGGAGATTCAGAGGGATTTGGGATTAAATTTTGATTGAATAAGTGTAAAAACATGTGTCACAAAAGGACAATTTACAAAGAGATGCAATGTTGTCTCTTCCTATTGATTGCATATTATTTATTCTATTTTAGTACTATGTATTATTAGTAAAATTTAGTGTATGATGTTTATTATTATTTATTGTTTATATACATAAATTTAATCTTCTCATTATTATTTTCAACTTTCATCTTGTAACTTTATATTAGTTTAAATTACATGGTACTGTGATGTGGCAGACACGGTTTATTAATTTATAATTTCCTTAGGAGGCACATTTTTGGAGTAAACTCACTCTAATGATTGTGGTTGTTCTTGATACTAGGATCAATTCATTTTCCACATTGTTGATGATGCTAGTCTACTTTTTTTTACTATAACTCCTTGGATAATGTCTCCTCCTATTCTGGAGATGTAAGCAAATATTTATCTCAACTCTTCACTTCCAACACCCTTCTCTTGGTTGTGAAATTTGGGTTGAACTTCTAGATAAAATTGCAAACACTTTGCTTCCTACTATAATCTGGATTGGATCATTATATTTTTTTCATCCATATTGATTCTTTCAGAGTGGAAAAATTAGAGGAACCAGCTCACAGGACCATTTTTACTGGGGGACCTAGTTTAGCAAAACAAGGTCTGAAACATTCTAGGGGCGTTTTGAGGCATAAAATGATGTTTTTGGGGGTTAAAAAGTGTTTCTTTTGCACCATGCCTTTTTTCCATATTCTACACACAATGACCTTTCCAATGACGCAAGAATCACATCAATCAGAGTATGTATGTGAAACTTATTCCACTCAAAAGTTAACCTTCCTGTTTTCACCACCATAATTCAAGAGGATGCCATGCCAGCCCCCATTATTCATGAAAAAGGGGATAGCCACATGATTATGATGTAGAAGACTCTAGAAGATTTTATATTGTAATTCTGGTTAAGATTTGAGGTAGTCAAACCTAATCACTAGTAGGCCATCAATGTTATGAAACCAACTCAAGAAAAGATAGAAAAGATAGATCAACGCCTTAGAATTCAGCCTCTTCGAGGGGGAAAACTCCTTTACATTACATAAATGAGCAAATCTTGGATGATTCAAATGACAAAAACTCCTTTCTATATATAGGAGTCTAAGGAGTCACAATATAACCCAGCCAACCTAACAATAATAATATAAAGCCACAAAAATAACAATAGAGAGATTCTATAGGGCATAGTAATAAAAATATGGGGACAATAGGGGCACAACAATATTAATAAGGGATACAAATACAATAGTAATGGGGTAATTACTAGTATTATAGGGACCCAACATGCCCCTCTCCTTCAAAAAAGTGTTTTCCTCAACGCTTGAGTAGTTCTGGATGCCTATATAAAAAATTCTCATCCTCCCATGTTGAATCTTCAGCGGATAAGTTCTTCCACTTGATAAGATACTCCGAAATTGATCGATTTCGTAACTGTCGAGTTCTTGTTTCTATGATTACTTCTGGTTCCAATATAATTTTTCCTTCCTCGTAAAGTTCTGGAAATATTGTTTAAACTGGGAGCTTGTTGCCTATAACCTTCTTTAAACATGAAACATGGAAAACTGGGTGCAATCGAGAAGCTGCAGGAAGCTCCAATTTGTATGCCATAGTACCAATCTTTTGCAACACCTTGTACAGACCATAATACTTTGGTGATAATTTATTATCCTTCTTAGCTTGCTTGAGGGACATTTTCTTATATGGTTGTAGCCGTAGGAATACCCAATCACCTACATCAAAACTTCTTTCACTGCGATGTTGATATGCCTGTTGTTTCATCCTATTTTGTGCCAACACAAGGTTATTCTTTAAGAGTTGGAGGACTTGTTGTTGATGTTCAATGTGATGTTCCACTACTTGAACCCTAGAATTTTCTCTTAAATATGATGTGATGGATGGTGGCTGATATCCATAAAGTGCCATAAATGGGGTCATTTTTGTTGTTGTATGGAAGGAAGTGTTATACCACCATTCAGCCAGAGGTAACCATTTGACCCATTGTGTCTATTTATCAGATACAAAGCAATGAATATATCCTTCCAAACATTTGTTTACTATCACAGTTTGCCCATTAGATTGAGGATGATAAGATGAGCTATGAGCTAACTGAGTACCAAGACAAGAAAATAATTCAATCCAAAAATTTCCAGTGAAAATGGGATCTCTGTCACTTACAATAATCTTTGGGTTTCCATGTAGCTTTTGAATTGTTTCCATAAATGCAGTAG
The DNA here is from genome assembly GCA_031772625.1 of Pinus tabuliformis. NCBI lineage: Eukaryota > Viridiplantae > Streptophyta > Pinopsida > Pinales > Pinaceae > Pinus > Pinus tabuliformis. Next base: position 17,121,687 of record CM062818.1, on the reverse strand, counting down.
AAACTGTACTGGCTTTAAATGGATGTGATAATGCACAAAAGTGTGCATACTTTGTAAGTTTGTCAACTACCACCATGATGACACTCTTTCCCTCAGACTTGGGTAAACCTGTGATAAAATCCATTGAAACCTCCTCCCAGTGTTGGCTTGGAATGGATAAAGGTTGTAATAGACCCGGTGTCTTAATTGTTTCAACTTTATTTTGTTGGAAAACCAAACATTCCACCACAAACTTTTGAATATATGATTTAAGGCCCTCCCAAAAAAATTCCTTCTTAACCCTGTGGTAAGTTTTTAAAAATCCTGAGTGCCCTCCTAAGGGAGAAGTGTGCAATTCCATAAGAATCTTTTGTTTTAGCTGGGAATTCTTACAGAGGTATAAGTGATCTTTGTACCATAACGAATCATTTTGCTAGCTAAATGTATCAGATGTACTGGAGTCTTGTTGTAACTTTCGAATAAGTGCCCACACTTCTTCATCATTCTTCCATTCCTCCCTTGCTTCGTTTATCCAATCTGGTTGGATAATAGAAATGGCACACAACAATGCTTCCACATCCTCATCCTTTCTTGAGAGTGCATCTGCCACCACATTTTGCTTCCCCTTTTTGTAGATGATTTCAAAGTCATAACCCAACATCTTTGTGACCCACTTTGGTTTCTCTTCAAAGGATAATCTTTGTTCTAAAATGTATTTAAGGCTATCATGATCTGTTTTTACCTTGAAGTGCCTTCCCATTAGGTAGGGTCACCATTTATTAAGTGCATGGAGTTTTGCCAACATTTCCTTCTCATAAATAGCTTTGTGTAAAAACTTTCCCTTGATTGGACGACTTTCAAAAGCAATGGGTCTTTCATCTTGCATTAAAACAACACCAATTCCATTTCCTGAAGCATCACATTCCACAATAAAGGTTTTTGTGAAGTCTGGTGTAGCTAAGACCGATGCTTGGCACATTGCCTCTTTAAGATGCGCGAAGGCCTTTGTTGCTTCTGGAGTCTATGAAAATGCATCTTTCTTCAATAATGTTGTTCAAGATGCTGCTATTCTCCCATAATTCTTAACAAACTTGCGATAATACCCTGTCAACCTAAGAAATCCTCGCAGATGCTTTATGGATGTGGGGATTTTTCATTCCTTAATGGCTTTAATTTTGCTAGGGTCTACCTTAAATCCTTCATGAGATACAATATGACCCAGATATTCCACCTCTTGTACTCCAAAGAAACATTTGGATCTTTTTGCATATAATTGTTTCTCCTCCAATAGTTGTAGCACCCTGTCAACATGTTCAACATGATCCTTCCAAGACTTGTTGTAGATTAGTATATCATCAAAAAATACTAACATAAATTTTCTAAGGAATGGTTTGAAAATGGAATTCATCAAACCTTGAAATGTTGAAGGTGCATTGGTAAGGCCAAAAGGCATGACCAAAAATTCATAATGACCCTCATGAGTTCTAAATGTTGTTTTCAGAATGTCTTCAGTCTTCATTCTGATTTGATGATATCTTGAACGAAGATCCAACTTGGTGAAGTAAATTGATCCATGCAATTCATCCAGTAATTCATCAATGACAAGAATGGGAAACTTATCTTTAATAGTGAGCTTGTTGAGCTCCCTATAATCAGGACACATACGCCATGATCCATCCTTCTTGTGCACCAATACTACTGGAGCAGAGAAAGAACTTTGACTCAGTTGAATTATACTAGCCTCTAGCATTTCTGCAACCATACGTTAAATTTCACTCTTTTGGACATAGGGATATCCGTACGGCCTGATGTTTGGAGGAACACTTCCTGGAATCAGAAGCATAGCATGATCATGATCACGAATAGGTGGGAGACCTTTGGGAGTCTCAAATACCTTGGAATGATTGTCCAAGACTTTTTTGAGATTTGGAGAAATAGATGATTCCAATGTGGAAACATCTAGCAAACATAATTGTGAAATTACACCTCTTTGTTCCTTTTTTAGAAGCTTTTTCATGCCATTAGAGCTGATTATCTTTCCTGGTTTCCCTGTAATACCCCTTAATTCAACTTCCTTTCCTTCCACAGAAAATTTCATGAAACGTTCTTGAAAATTAAAATCTATTGTACGCAAGGATTGTAGCCATTGGACTCCTAGTACAACATCAACACCTCCCATTGGAATCGAAAGCATTGGGCTACTCAATACATATTCTCCCATGGATAGCTTGATATTAAGGCATTTTCCAGAGCAATTTATTATTCCTCCATTTACAACCATCACTTGACACTTTGGTGCTGGATATAAGAATTAATTCAATTCTTTTGCTACCTTAGAATGAATAAAATTGTGGGTACTTCCTGAATCAATCAACACTATTACCTTTTTCTTCTTGATTTGTCCTTCTATCTTGAAGGTTTGAGGAGTGGTAATTCCCGCCAATGCATTACAAGATATGGTCGGATTCATTTCTTCTTTATCTAGGCTTTGTTCCTGGAGTATATCCTCTTCTTTTGACCTTTCTTGCTCCTTTTCTTCTTCCTCTTCACAATCTATGTAGAATAATTTCTTCTCAGCACACTTATGACCTTTAGTGTATTTGCTATGACAACTGTAACAAAGCCCTTTTACTCTTTTTTCTTCCAATTGTTGTGGTGTCAACCTTATAGGTTGTGGAAGAATAGGGGCAACAACACTTCCATATTTATAGTTGTGAGTGGTATGCTTCCCGGTTGCCATAATTTTGCTTTCCATTTTTCTTGCTAACCTGAATGCCTTCTCTAATGAATCATGTTCCCAAAGACGAACATCATGTTGGATATTATCCTTTAAAGTCCTTATGAACACATCAATCCTATGCTCCTCTGGAATATTTTTTACCCTTATGTTCCATTTTTGGAACTCCTCAATGTGCTCCATTATTGAACCCTTTTGTTTGAGACTTATCAATTGGCTAAAAAAAGCGTTGCATTTTGTATCCTCATAATGTGATGTCAATTCTTCCGTAAAAATTGCCCAAGTGATAATTTGTTTACGAGAGCAAAGCCATTGATACCATACAAACTGATTTGGTTCCAAAAATAAAGTTGCAATACGTACCTTTTGTGTGTTTTGCACATTATTGAGATCGAAAAATTGCTCCATCTGTAATATCCATGTTGCGAGATCCTTGCCATCAAACTTCCTCATATATATTTTTGGAATATGGTGAGTCTTTGATCCCACATTAGAGTCTATGGAATCATGATTAACATTTCTTTTGTTCTCATCATGAGTTTCCTTTACTACCCTTTCACCATTAGTGACCATTTCTTGTAGCAACTTATTCATATTTATCTTCAATTCTTCCATCTTATCATCCATGCCATCAATTTTAGCGTCCATGCCATTCATCTTAGCTTCCATACCATCCATCTTAGCTTCTACGCCTCTCTTTAAACAATCCATCTTAGCTTCTACACCTTTCTTTAAACCATCCATCTTAGCTTCTACATCTTTCCTTAAACCATCCATCTTAGATTCTGTTGCTTTTTGTGCAAGTGACACTTGTTGCACTTGGTCTCGTAATTTTGATATATCATGTTGCATTTCTTCCTCTTCTTCATGAGTCATGCTAGATCTTTCAGGTTGCTTACTAGGTGTTTTCATTTTTTTCCTCAGGGCATCAATTACGAATTCAAACTAATTTTTCAAACCAAGCTTATGCAAAAATTTAAAAAAAAAAACTACACACCTTTTTTCACTTTGTAGAAGCTTGATATTGAATCTGATGTATCTCTGCAATTATGGATCATCCAGTTCTGAAATTACGACTTGTAGTAGCCCTCTTTGTCCTCTTTCCAATGCCACCAGTCTAATCCAAATTGGATTCTCCAAGGAAGAGTTATGCACAATCTCCCAAGATGACATGATTATAGACTAGTTCAGTAGAGCAAACTTCTATGACGTGCCACAAGTCACTGTTTCGACCTTTGGCTCTGAAAAATATACACAAGAAACTACAGTCCGTCCTCTTTCTGTACCTTCTAACGAAATTTCAATCTGATGCTCAAAGAGAAAGTTATGATGATTTTCCCCAGGTCACCTGTTTGGAATGTAATTCAGGAGTTTGCAAAAAGACCAACTTCCTGTTACCGGGAAAAGTGTCTATTTAGAACTGCTCTATCCCACTAAGGTGTGACAGTTGCCTTAGAAACAAACAGAGAAAAACTACTATTGTATTTCCTTTATGAACTATAGATAGAGAGGAATAGAAAGAACCAACCTATGTCTTGTGCTAATCCTTTGATCCAATCCCTCTCTTCTTTGACAGCTCCCAGCTACCTGCTCCCTTACTTGCCCAGCTTCACCAAGATAAACAACTTAGGATCATATTTAAGTTAACCATACAAATGTAACAATCATCAATGATACACAAGCATGGAGGAAAAACTCAAATAGTTTTTATTGATAAACAAGAAGATCCAGGAGGAGTTACAACCGATGATTCCTGACCCAGCATCAACCTCCCAGCAAAGAAGCCCCTCTTCACCTCCAACAAAGCATAAATCACCCAATACTCTGATATTTATCTCAAAACCAACAGCAATTCCTTACAATGTGCAAAATTCCAGCCTCTGGATCTCTGGGATGAGGGATCCATATATAGATGTGTGTAAGGAGGATGAGTCAGCTTGTGATTTGATTAGTGTCTTCTCTCTGTCAATTCTTGTTTCCACTTGGAGAATGAAGGCCTCTTACTCATCCTTGGTCGAATTCAGTGAGGTAAGTGTCATAGGAGAAGATTCTGGAAGCTTCCATTGTCTCTCCACCTCGCGGAATGGCACTGCCATTTGTCATTTCTCGCCCAACGCACCCTCATATTGCATTTAGGTGCGTTGCAATGCACCTAGCCAATGTATTTGGGTGCTATGCAACGCACTTAGCCAGTGGAGCAGCTGAAATGATCCTGTTTTGACTTATTCTGAGCAGTTTCTGGTGGAGAACTTCTGGGAGAAGCTGTAATTTGTTGACCTTGTTCCTTTAGGGGTTAGAACAACACTTTTAGGGACTTAGGAGCCCTTAGTTTATGGACATTTCATGCTTGGAGTTGTAAGGCAAAAAAATGTCTATAACAGTTGCCCCCTAAAGTATGAGGCCGTTAACCTTTTGGTGTTGAGTGAAATGCTTTATTATGAGGATCCGAAGTTCTTTCAATGCTGGGAGGAGACCTGTAATAAGATACAATACAATACATTATCTTCATACTGTTTTTCATGATCTAGCTAAGGCGGGCATTCCCATGCTTAGCTTTATAAATTCATTTTCATGTACATAGGACAGACAATCGTCTGAGTGTAGACTGATGATTCTGATAGAGCCATCATCCTTTTGGTAGGATGATTATCTATGCTGCAATGCTGTACATTTAATGTCTTTATTTCCCTGAATATATATCGCAGCCCAGATGGATGAAACTAGATCCGGGGTCTTCAATCTCGTCCGATCTTCACTCAAAGTACAAGTCGATCCATGTGAGAAATGTTTTGAAGTCTAACATGGAAAGACATTGCTTGATTACTAGTCAATGATGTAAATTGTTAAAAAGCGCGAGAGGAATCACCGATAATGATAATGACCCTCAAGGTACTACAGTACAATTCACGTGGTGTGAATAAAGGACTTGGAGTCGAACACCACGCAAAATCTTTTGGTCGAAGGCCATTGATGTAAACCTGTCGCCGGAAGTGAGAAACTTTCCATTAAGGCATGCAAGCTTCAAAGTACTGAATGGGGTGTTCCTAGACCAACTTCTTGGATAATGAGCTGATGTCGACAAGAAGTGATCCGTCAAAGGAGGGCCTTAATGAATCCCACATCAATGACACGGAACGGAGCAAATGATTTTGATGGAGGTGAAAACGATCTGATGATATACGGTTCAGGGTGGCGGTCATGAAAGAATGGAGTATAATGTATGGTAGTGGGTGGGACACAGGTGGCCTTTCTAGATGACTTCTCTTGAACATGTCGGCAACACTAATGTGATGGATTGGTAGCATCAACCCCAAATGTGGATGGTATGGTATGACCATGGCGATGTGATCGGTGAATGAAACAACCCAACCCGACTCGGACATGGAGTGGAAGTGTCATGTTCAAGAGCGACTTGCTACCAATAAAGATTCTTTGAGTTTTCTCCCCAATTTTTCCCCAGTCATTGCTGACCAGTACCTCTTTATTTTTGTCAAGCTTGAGGAGGATAACATATGCTTGTTCTATAATTTTCCCTTCGGGCAAACCCATCACTATGTTTTAACGAGCCTAGCGATAGTGAAACTCGTTCTCGTCTAAAGACAAGTTTGTCGCTATTAATCTTTTTAACGAGTTTAACGACAAAGATAACTCAGTCGTTTTCATTTTTAGAGAGTCTGAAAAGGTACGTAAAGGTAACTCCAAAGTTCCTTTTTCGTCATCTAATCCCTTAAGTCCGAAAAAGTATAAAACAATACCGAAGGGATGAATTTTCGATAGCTTTAACAAGCCGAACAAAACAAGCGCTCGATCTTTTTGTGTAATAATCCCTCAGGTCCAAAAAGATTAAAATCTAGAGGAGGGATAGCACTTCCTGTCCCTTTAACGAGCTGGAGAGGCCAATGGCTCGGCAATCTTTTCATATTTTACGAGTCAGTTGAAAAGAGCATAAAGGAGACTCGTCTTTTGAGGAACGAGTGATAAAACGGGCAGCAGCTGATTCTAGGTAAGGTTTGGAATTTTCCAATCACGGCAGTGTCACAAGGATGGCTAGTGAAATCACTCTTCGCAGCTGTTCCCCAAAATGGGTAAACAATCAAATGGAGGTGAATGATCGGCCAATGAAAAAGTAGAGGTGACGGTGCAAACACGACCAAGGCTTTAATGGCTGAAGTACTTTATTCACGGTGGTTATTTACCGGGGAATAGTTCATTTTTTAACAAGCTTAAACCTGGGTGGAAATATTTGCTCGGTGCGGGTTTATTTTTTAACGAGCTTGAACCTTGCAGTAACACTGCTTGATTAATCCAGTCGTATGATAAGAATGTCTCATATAAAAACGGCAACTTTTAGAGTTTTGCCCCACATCCTTTCTTTATGCAAGTTAGGAAACGACCAATCCTACGGGTTTAAAGGGTTAGAGGTCCTAAAAATTTAAAAAATAAATAGTCGCTCTTCGCTTGCATGCGAAAAGGCTTGCATGCCCTCAGGTATAAAACAGAGTTTCAAGGTCACCCTCTATTCGAGCTGACAAAACATTTTTTTTATCAGGAAGGGTATACCTCTTACAGGTTACCCCAAGATTTTTCTATTCACGGCGTAAATAAAACACTTCTTCGACGATGTCTACCGAGATAAACAAAGGTGAGTGGCGGCGCTCACCAACTCACATAACTTTGACCAGAGAATCTTGTACTAGAATAACCCCCTCTTCCAATCATGGACGGGGGTACAGACTAGGCATATTCTCGCGCGGAAACCTACTCCATACTCGAAGTTTCCCTGCCGAAGCAGACCAGGATGCATGCCCCCTGGGTTTCAGTCATGTCCCCCCAAATTACTCGTGCTCATCGGGTGGACGGACTGGAGATTGAGACATTTCTTGCGTGAAAAGACCATTCAGGGATGGTATATGACTATTTGTTATGCGTGATCCAGGAAATGAAAGCTAGTCCACGAGCTTGACCATTCTTCCTTCGTGCGGAAAACACATTACTCTAAAGAGTGAGGAGACAATTGCTCCCATGCAATAAATATAGTCTCGTCCAAGGAGTAGATTGTAATCTAGGGGTCCTTGAACTACCATTACGTTCATGTCAACGGTTTTCCCTCTCAATGTTATGGGCACATCGAGAAGGATCCCTAAAGGTCGACTGGTTCCTTTATCAAAGCCCGTCAGATTTCTCATCTAAGGCAAAATCGATGGTGAACCAAGCGCTTTCCAAGCAGTTGAGGAAAGAATACTCACAGAAGCCCCCTCATCTATGATGGTACCAGCCATAACCATTCTAAATATATGAACGATAATTCGGAATGGTATGCTTTCTGGTAAACGGGGTCTACCTAGTTGATTCCAGTCGAAGGAGACAACTAGGTTGCTTGGAGGTGGGACCGTATAGATGGCCAGGTATGACTCTGACGAACTTCCTTCCTACGGTAAAGGAATGGGTAAATTTCCCCCATGTTCGTTGGAGTCTGTGCTTATGAAAAGAATTTGGACGGTGTCATCCTTGTTCTCTTCAGTGACTGTATCATCTAAAGTTGAAACCTTTGAAGGCAAGACCGGGTCAACTGCCGCCTCGACCTTTTGACTTTCGTCTGGTATGGATCCAGATGGTTTATCTTCAATGATAGGTTCTTCAGCCAACCACCTGAGTGGGCCAACCGGATTTTCAACTAGTGACGGACTCGACAAGAGTTTTTTATATCCAGGAGGAAGTCGTAACGGTGAAACCGGATGATCATCCAAAACTCTTTTAGTTTCGTCTAAGAAGGGACAACGGTGGACGGCATGATCGCCTTCGCACAGTTTACAAGGAAATCTACATTTTCCTTTTTGTCCTGGGGCTTCACTTTCACTAGTCAACGATGTGTTTTCAACATGATCATCAGAGGTTGATGACACCGGGTTGTGCAATCTAGGAGACCAGTCCCTTAATATCCGAGGGATGCAAGGACAATCTCTGTGAATGTGGTCTCCTTTGCAAATGACACATGGCGATTTAGGCCTGGTTGGTGCAGTGTGTGGATTTTCATTAGACGACACTCGTTTTCCACCATTCGCCTTTGGCTCCTTCTTCTTCTTCTCTTTCTTCTTCTTTTCCTTCCTCTCCTTAGGAACTTGACTTTTGGCTTTACCAGCCCCATCAAGCGAAGAGGAAGGAGGAGAGGAAGAATTAGAGGATGTAGAAGGTTGGTGGGCAACTCTGGACTCGTCTAATTGCTGATTCGATTGTTCAGGAATAGTGGTGTTCTGAACAATAGAGGTTGAGAAGAGCCATACAGGCAAACCAATTGTCAGTCCTGGAAGCGACAATGTGGCCATATGGGGTGCACCAACATCTCCCCAAGAGGAGAAGGGACTAGGATTTCCTCCAAGGGGAATTCCTTGGTTGGTAGACTCCATTTTCTCAACCCAAGATCAACGTAGGAAAGGGTAATGAATATTCCGTTTAAAATAAATTTTTAGACGCTTTGACACAACTTGTTTTTTCAGTTTTTAAGAGTTGATAAAAACAAAAGATGACTCTAGTCTCCTTCGATTTTTAATGAGCCTGAAGTGATAAGTGCTCAGATGGACCTTTTCCGTTAAGGAGTCTGAAAAGGAACGAAAGGGACTGCTCTGGAGATCTAGGTAGAGGGAGTACCAAACCAATCGCAAAACTGCAGAATACTTTTTACGGTACGACAGTCAATCTTCCTGAATGCTGTGTTCAGTGCATTGCGATCGATAGTGCGGCAGACACGGCTTCCTATGGATAAAGGATTTAAGCCTATAGGTGTCTCCCAAAATATACTCGACGGTACGTGGGAGCACAAGTCTGTATTGGCACTTATCGTCTCAAAGTGGAGGAATCACCCAACCATCAATGAGGAAAACAGTTACTAGGCTTTACGACGCCGGAATACGTCTCTAGCCTAGACCTCTAAATGTTGTGCATTAAGTTCCAAAGCGTTGTTAGATTCATTGAATTTATTTTAAGTTGATCTTGCTTATGAAGTTTGCCTTTTGGGTTCACCATGATATGTAGATTTAATTCCTAAAATGCAATCTAAAGATGATAAACAAACTTTTATCTCTTTTGTGCAATGAAAATCCTAGCTACTAGAGGAAAAAAAAGACACAATCTTTTCACAAAGAGCAAAGAGCACACTGTAAATGCACTTTCCTAAATCAAGCCAAACAGACTGTCAATATGGAAATGCACATGCATGTATTTGTTTTCGACTTTCTTAGTATTGATGCTAAAAAGAAAGTTGATGTACAAATTTGAATTTGCTTTCAAGAGACAAACACAAACAAGCTTCTTTTCGAAATCAAAAGATAGAGACGATTACGACACTTTATGATTTTGAAATGAATACTCGTTTTGACACTAGAAAATCACAAATTCAGACCAAAGGCAATAGTAAAAGTATAATCAACCATCAATAGCAATCAAACTTTCTCCTATGATCGAAATCGACACTTGCGACAGATCTAAATCAAAGGACGACAGTATGACTATTCTACTTTTGTAATGGAAAATTGTAAACGACGCAACAAACACACAAAAACATCTACAGTTCTTTCGTACAAAGGAGGCGGAATAACTATAAGGAAAAGGGGTTTTTTAAACAGACATATACTGATCACAGGCTGCAAAATTCAGAGACAAAACTGGAAAGAATAAAGCACAAGAACCTCAGCTGCACAGGGCTAGTCTGATCAGCGCACCTGTAACACAGAGAAACTGGATTGCAGCGCAGGTTGCCCTTTCAGGAAGTGCACTGAAATGCAGGAACTCTTAACAGTACCTGCGCTGGGCCAGAAACGAGAATATGTCCGGGTTCTGGGTCACGGTTTGCAGTTTAGTCTTTGGTTTTTGGCCGAGTAAAAGCAATCAGTAATGCACAATCAGGGGTAGATCTAAGGAGGGTCTAAGAGCTATCACAAGGGCAATTAGATCATTTGTGAATCAGCTGTTCAAATCATAAACAAATCTAGTGAATGGATTGAAGCAGCAGATGTCTACTTTGCATTTGTTATAGCAAATGCAATTCGAATGCCACTTATAAGTTTATGAAACAAACAACAAATAGATACACAAACAAACTAATTATACATTCTTCCCCAGTGGAGTCGCCATTTTGTTACCGGGAAAAGTGTCTATTTAGAACTGCTCTATCCCACTAAGGTGTGACAGCTGCCTTAGAAACAAACAGAGAAAAACTACTATTTTATTTCCTTTATGAACTATAGACAGAGAGGAATAGAAAGAACCAACCTGTGTCTTGTGCTAATCCTTTGATCCAATCCCTCTCTTCTTTGACAGCTCCCAGCTACCTGCTCCCTTACTTGCGCAGCTTCACCAAGATAAACAACTTAGGATCAGATTTAAGTTAACCATACAAATGTAACAAGCATCAATGATACACAAGCATGGAGGAAAAACTCAAATAGTTTTTGTTGATACACAAGAAGATCCAGGAGGAGTTACAACCGATGATTCCTGACCCAGCATCAACCTCCCAGCAAATAAGCCCCTCTTCACCTCCAACAAAGCATAAATCACCCAATACTCTGATATTTGTCTCAAAACCAACAGTAATTCCTTACAATGTGCAAAATTCCAGCCTCTAGATCTCTGGGATGAGGGATCCATATATAGATGTGTGTAAGGAGGATGAGTCAGCTTGTGATTTTATTAGTGTCTTCTCTCTTTCAGTTCTTGTTTCCACTTGGAGACTGAAGGCCTCTTACTCATCCTTGGTCGAATTTAGTGAGGCAAGTGTCATAGGAGAAGATTCTGGAAGCTTCCATTGTCTCTCCACCTCGTGAAATGGCACTGCCATTTGTCATTTCTCGCCCAACGCACCCTCATAGTGCATTTAGGTGCGTTGCAACGCACCTAGCCAGTGTATTTGGGTGCTATGCAATGCACTTAGCCAGTGGAGCAGCTGAAATGATCCTGTTTTGACTTATTCTGAGCAGTTTCTGGTGGAGAACTTCTGGGAGAAGCTGTAATTTGTTGACCTTGTTCCTTTAGGGGTTAGAACAACACTTTTAGAGACTTAGGAGCCCTTGGTTTATGGACATTTCATGCTTGGAGTTGTAAGGCACAAAAATGTCTATAACACTTCCTCAGTTCATATCTCCGCAAATATAGCGCAAAAAGCTCTAAAATTCTATCAGGCCAGGGTAACTCCAGAATGAGTGGAAGAAAAACTGATTGCATAATTCATTAGCTAGCTATCATTTATATACATAAATGGGACGGATCAGTTCATATTCTTGATGATTGTTCGCGTTCCAGTTCACCCATCCGTTGAGGATTAGGTGTCAACATTCCCCCCCTTAATCTGAAGGGATGTTGGTGAGTCCAAGCATCGTTCTGAATCTTTCAAGCTTTTCTCTTCCAAGCACGTTGGTGAAGATGTCTGCAATTTGCTCGTTTGTGGAACAATGACGGAGATGGATTGTTTTGGCCTCAACATGATATCGGATCAGATGATATTTAGTATTAATGTGCTTAGTACGATCATGGAACTTTGGGTTCTTGGCCAACTTTATTGCAGAGGTGTTATCAATCATGAGTGGAGTTGATTGCATTTGTTTTACCTGCAAATCTTCAAGAATATTCCTGAGCCACACAATTTCTTTCGTTGCTTCAGCTGCTGCCACATATTCTGCTTCTGTTGTGGAATCTGCTGGTGCTGATTGTTTGTGTGATCTCCAGGAGACAGCTCCTGATCCAAGACTCATAGCATATCCTGAAGTAGATACCCCAGTTTCTTTGTCTCCATCGAAGTCTGAATCAGAGTATCCAATCAAGTTGAAGTCGTCCACCTGTGTATACTTGATTCCAAGGTCTTGAGTTCCCTTCAAGTACCTTAGAACTCTTTTTGCAGCAGACCAATGTCCCTCACAAGGCTTTTGCATAAACCTGAGAGGATTCCAACAGCAAATGAAATGTCTGGTCTGGTAGTAGTGAGGTAGATGAGACTTCCTACAAGTTGTCTATACTTTTTTGCATCCTCAAATTCTTTTCCTTCAATAGATGTGAGCTTCAAGTTTTGTTCCATTGGAGTAGAAATAGGATTGCACTCTGTCATGCCAAATCTGTTTAACAAATCTCCAATGTATATCCTTTGAGAAAGAAATATGGATTTTGGATGTTGGGTTACTTCAATGCCAAGATAGTAATGGACATAGCCCAAATCAGTCATTTCAAAAAATTTTCCTAATTCTTTCTTTATGGATGCAATATAGCTTTCATTGTTCCCTGTCATTAAAAGATCATCTACATATACCACAAGATATACAACTGTTTTGCCAACTTTCTTGTCAAATAAAGTTGCATCATCAAGATCAAAATGTTTGAAGTTGAGTTTCAGAAGATGCTCAGTTAGTTTTTCATACCAGGCTCATGGTGCTTGTTTGAGGCCATACAAGGACTTTACAGGTTTGCATACTTTGTTTTCATGTCCTTTCACAGCAAATCCTTCAGGCTGGGACATAAAAACATTCTCTTTTAGATCTCCATTCAAGAATGCAGTTTTTACATCCATTTGATGGACTTTCCAACCGTTCTAAGCAGCTAGTGCAAAGAGTGTCCGAATGGTGGCCCTTTTTGCTGTGGGAGCAAAAGTTTCCTCATAATCGACCCCTTCCTTCTGTGCAAAACCTTTTGCCACAAGCCTAGCTTTGTGCTTGTCAAGTGAGCCATCAGCTTTGTACTTGTTCTTGTAGACCCACTTGCAGCCAATTGGTTTGGTTCCAAATGGAGGATCAACCAGCTTCCAAGTGCCATTCTTTATGAGGGCATCATACTCCTTCTGCATCGATTCTTTCCATTCATCATGAGAAGCAGCTTCTTTGAAGGAAGTTGGTTCAAAATCTGTAGACAAGTTCAATTCACAATCATAAGTAACATCCATATCAACAGGTGAATTAGAGTTATCTACATCACCTCCATCTCGTCGGTTTGTATTTTTGGTTCCTGTTTTCCCGATTTCATCAGGATGAACACTTTCAAGTGTCTTTGTCAGCCACTTTGGGGGACCTTTCTAAGATGGTCCAGGCTGCTCTGTTGATTGAGTTGGGACTGAATCAAGATTGAGTCTCCCAATTCTATCAATTACATCACTTAAAGCATCATCCATTGTTGGAATGTCATGCAGGGGAGATTGTTCTTCAAAAGAAGATTCCACATGTTGATCTAGTATAGGAATCCCCCCTTCAAGATGTGGAATCTGATTATCAAACTCTTGAAATGATTTCAGTTTTGTGAATCTATCCAAGCGATCAAGTTGCCGCTCAACAACACTGTCAAATTTGGATGATTCAAGAAAAATGACATCTCTAGATACAACAAACTTTTTATTTACTTCATCATAGAGGCGGTATGCTTTAGATGTGTTTGAATACCCCAGGAAGATACACTTATGACTTCTAGCACCAAGTTTGTTTCTATGTACCTTTGGTATTAAAGCATAATAGGTGGAACCAAAGATCCTGAGATGTTTTACCGAAGGAACATGTCCATACCACAATTCATAAGGAGTCTTGTTTCTTATAGCATTAGATGGACATCTATTCTTTATATATGCAACACATAGAACAGCATCAGCCCAAAACATTATCTTTACATTTTTGAAGAAAAGCATGGATCGTACCATATTCAATATTGTTCTGTTCATTCTTTTAGCTACACCATTATGTTGAGGATTATAAGGCACAGTTGTTTGATGTTTAGTCCCATGTTGGCGAAGATAGTGTTCAAATTCATTTGATGTATATTCTTTTCCATTATCAGTGTGAATAGCCCCAATATGAGATTGTGCGTCATTTTCAATCCATTTATGAAAATTCTTAAATGTTTGAAAAGCATCAGATTTGTTCTTCAATAAATAAACCCAACACATTCTGGTGTAATCATCAATAAATGTCATGATATATTTATTTCCATTTGCATAAGGAACAGGCATTGGACCACATAAATCTGAATGAATGAGTTCAAGCTTCCTATGTGCTCTTGAATGTGAATCATGAAAAGACTGTTTGCTATGCTTTCCTAGAATGCAAGCATCACATTGCTTATGTTTTCTAGGAATTGTAGGCAAACCAGCAACTCCATTTTTCTTTAATAAGCGGAGACTTTCATAGTTTAAATGTCCAAATCTAGCATGCCATAATAAACTTGATGGAAGTGTACCTTCTTCATGATGAGAAATATATGAGAAATGTTGTGCATGAGCAGAAGTTCCTTGCAGTTTAAGAAGTCTTTCTTCTTCTATACCCCTCATGACAAGTGAGTGGTCAGATGCCTTTCTTACCTCAAGCTTGCCATCAAACATATGAATGGAGTGACCTTGCTGGCGGATGTGGACCAGGGATAGCAAGTTTCTCTTGAGCTGTGGGAGATATAGAACATGGTCCAGAAGAAAGTTTGGAAGACCAGGCAGTTTAAGCCTGATTGTGCCAAGCCCTGATGGCTTGATTTTTGACTGATCTGCAAAGTATACTGCTCCATCAACATTGTCAGTGAAATCTTCAAAAAAATCTTTCCTATGAGTCATATGACAGGTTGCTCCTGAATCAAGCAACTAGTCATTTTTCGAAGAAGCAAGTGAAGCATTAAACAAATCTTCATTTACTCCAATGTTACATTGTGCCTCAATATAGTGAGCGGATTCAGGTGCTTTACCTTTGTCTGTATCATCAGTTTTACCTTTCTGCTGATTTCTTCTAAATTTTGTCCCATGGTAGCTTGCATGTAGAAGCATCATGTGATCCATTTCGTTTGCAGCAAATGCAATGCAGATCTACCTTTTCTCCTTGAGAATGTCTGCCCCCCCTGCCTCTGAAGTATCTTCCTCTTCCTCTTCGTCCACCTCTTCCTCTTGTAGAATCTTGAGCAGGATGCTTTTCTTTATGAGCAAGGAAAACAGTCTCTTCAGAAGATTCAGGGACTGTTTTCTTTCCAAATGCTTTCTCTCTTTTAGCAAACTTTTTCACAAGAGACTCAAAGCTTATGTCTTTAATATTTCCATTTGCTTGTAAAGACTCAAGATAATTGGAGTAGGTAGGATAGAGTGCTTTGAGAAAGGAAATAAGAGAGATATCCAGCTCAACCTTAGTGGATTTAATATCATGCATTATAGACTTTATTTCAGATGCAAGAGCAAGAGGATCATTATTTTTCAGTTCAAGAGTGAAGAGTTTAATCATGAGCTGAACAAATTCAAGTGCAGAATGTGAATCATAGAGTTCTTTCAGCTTTTGTAAAGCTTCAAAGGCAGTGGAATAGGATGAAATATGACGACTTACTTCTTCATTTACAGATGCTGCGATCAATGCATAGGATTTGTTGTTCTTGTTTTCCCAAATGACAAGTTCTTTATTTGATGTAGGCTGCACAGGGTCTTTGTCTTCTTCTCCGACACACACTCCTTTCCACAACTCATTGTAGATGAGGGTGTGTTTTACCATCCGAGACCATTCAGAATAGTTCTCCTTGCCAGTGAGAACTATTCCTACCATAGAAATGATTGAATGCATTCTGTAAAAAATAACTTCTGCTGCTGATAAAAAAAACTTCTGCTGATAAAAACTTCTACTGATAAAAAAGTGAAATTGCACTCAAAAAAGTATTCTCAAAGGCTAAAACTTTATGCACCATATTTTCTTCAAATCCCTCTAATGTTAGATAAAAGCATCCAGAATACTACCAACTGTTCATCCACACATAACTTCAATACTTTCAAGATTATCTGAATACTTATTATAATTAAGCAAACTCGTTTAACCTTATACTTATTACAATGACACAACAAAATCGATGTTGCACTTATGACTGCAGTTCTTAGTTATAGGACTGAATCTTTCCACACACTGCCGTAAACGATGACCGCCAAGTCCAAACTGATGTAAAAGGACAATATTACAACTTACTCCATGGTTTATGCATAATATAACTCAGTTCACGGATTATACAGTCCACGGTTTAGGGTGGTCTGGAAGTGGGTTGTGACTACAATGGCGGAGCCGAACCGGAAAAATGCACACCCCCCTCCATTGGTAAACACTCAACATGGTATCCCGCCGGTTGATTATTTGCAAATGGCGGCAGAGCGGGAGAGGATGTCGAATTTCCTGTGATTCCTTTTGGAGGAAACCTTCATTAGAACATCCACTCAAACTTTAGAGCGACAGCTTGCACTATACCCAGGAAAGTTGCAATATCCCGAGGAAGGCGAAGTAATTCATACATATCGAAACATAGTTTTTCAGAACTGGTCTCATCAGTTATACCAACTAATCCAATGGATCATTCAACGAGTGGGAGACCAATCGATTCTGACGGGACTTTATGTAGCCCTTCAAACGCGTCAAAAAAACTATTACATACAGAAGATATCTAGAATCAAAATTCCTGGTAGACTTTATAACTGGAAATGCCCAAGAAGGCCTGACACCATGGTGGACGTAGAGGCCCAAGCCTAATACTAATGGAAAGACTGTCGTTTCCCCTCGAGAACTATGCATACAATATGTGAAACACCATCCGAGACGAGAAGTTTGCTGGTAAATTAGATTCGGCAGACAAATCCAAGATCGAGGAGGCTATTAATGGTGCCATCAGCTGGCTTGATCAGAACCAGTTGGCCGAGGTTGATGAGTTTGAAGACAGACGAAGGAACTGGAGGGCATCTGCAATCCTATCTTTGCTAAAATGTATCAGGGGGGAACCCTCATTCAGAGTGGCGAGAGGAAAAAAAATGTTTGTCACAACAGTGCAAGGAAACCGAAGCTCACAACCCACTTACCGTTACAGGACATGGTATGCGTTGGTGCGTGCTAGAGGCAGTGGCAGTGCTATGTCAGGACAGAGGCAGCGCTCAGGAGAATGCAATGCAATGGAGGCAGAGCATTTCAGGACAGAGGCAGTGGCAGAACGATAGAGGACAACAGCAAAAATGAAGGGAGTTACGTTTATTTTAAGAACCTGGGACCTGTGCTATGATACCATGCCAGGCCAAGGTAACTCCAGAATGAGCGGAAGAAAAACTGATTGCATAATTCATTAGCTAACTATCATTTATATACATAAATGGGACGGATCAGTTCATCTTCTTGATGATTGTTCGCGTTCCAGTTCACCCATCCGTTGAGGATTAGGTGTCAACAAATTTGGACTCGAGATTCAGCGTGATTTCTTCTCAAATGTTTTTTTTTAGCTTTTGAAACATCGCAGAAAAAAAGTTATAGCGAAAATGCCATGATGACCTATTTGGAGCAGCGAAACCCTAGAATCCAAAGCTCTGATACCAAATGTTATGAAACCAGCTCAAGAAAAGATAGAAAAGATAGATCAACGCCTTAGAATTCAGCCTCTTCGAGGGGAAACCTCCTTTACATTACATAAATGAACAACTCTTGGATGATTCAAAATACAAAACCTCATTTCTATATATAGGAGTCTAAGGAGTCACAATATAACCCAGTCGACCTAACAATAATAATATAAAGCCACAAAAATAACAATAGAGGGATTCTATGGGGCACAATAATAACAATATGGGGACAATAGGGGCACAACAATATTAATAAGGGATACAACTACAATAGTAATGGGGTAATCACTGTTATCACCCCAAGAAACTCACCTAGGTTGTATATCAGTGATGCTCAGGAACATTAAAAATTCAACAGTTCTATTGGATAAAATGATGGATAAATGGAAGATGTGCAGCACCTTTAAACCAGATAACCACTCCTACTATGATTTACCCCAGACATGGGTGAAGACCCCCAAACTATAAGGCTTTCAACCACCAACTACTCACAGCTTAAAGTAAAAATGATGATGGAGAAGATTGATTGCACCAGCAGATGCACAAGGCTTTGTGATGGCCAGCTGCAACCAGTTAGAAGGTCTGCAAGACTACTATTCCATATATAGAGAGGATGACAGCTCTCTAGTATTAGAGCAACAGCAACCTGCAAGCAATTTTCAATGAACCACTAAATTTAAACATAGAGGTGGCATGACAGCCCCTCAAATGCCAAATATTCACAGCACATCAACTAAATGCAAAGCAGGCAGAGCCTAGAACATAGAAGAAGCGAAAAGCGAGCAGGTGATAGCAAAAGAAGCTTGTATTAGTGGAAATCAAGACCAGAAGCTGCAGGTCTCATAGTATTAGCAGTCTCCAAAAGTTAGAAGGCTACAATAAGCTCTCATTCATCAAACACTCACCAAATCTAATTACATTTTTGCTCTGAGTATATATAGTGTTACAATACAAAACATCTCTGTCAAACCATGCGTGGAGGAGCCCATAAATGGCCACCAACCATATTCATATTCAGAAATGGGCCTCTGATATAAATCTGTCTAAGTTTTAAATATATTTGACCCTCTCTGGCTCTCTGCATTCCTCCTTGGGCAAGTGGAATGAAGTATGGGTGAAACCCATAACCATTGAATGCTCTGTCTGGATCTGTGGTGTCCTGTCTCCTCCTCGGCCATACTATTGATTAAATGTTGTTGTTGAATCATTGAACGGCTCTATCATGACTGCTCTGGCTTTTAAACAGAGAAACGCTGCCCAAACTATTCATTCCCGCCCATCACTGCTTCCCCGTTGACTTTTAAAAGGCTCAAGCATAGTCTATTCACTATCGGGTCCACCTTTGGCTCGCAATTCACGTTAAAATAGACCCCTCCCTTATTTTTAATATTTGACAAATACTTGCAAAACTGTCGCAAACCATGAAAAATTGGCTTTGGTGGATTTGAAATATATATAATTGGCCTTTAGAACCCTTTCGGATCCGAAAAATCATCGCAATCGATGCTTGCCATGCATCTTTTATATTCCCTCATATTTCACAATACACAGAAAACGTGCCCGAAACCATTGAAAATGGTTCAAGCGCGGACTTGAAATTTTATGCAAAATGATTTATAAATCATCAGGTCCGACCCATCGAGTCCGAAACCCATCGTCGATCGGCGCTTGCCACAGGCTTCCCTTTGTATTTTCTTTATACAAAGAAAATACACAAAATACATTGAAAACGCTATGGGCGCGGACTTGAAAAATTATGTAATGGAGTGTTGTGTGGTCGTCGGGTCCGGCTCATCGGGTCGGAGGTATGCATATGTTTAAAGCCCTGCCCCCTTTGTAATCGCCGATAGCGATATCGGCGATCGCTCATCGCAAACATAAAAGCCTCGATTTCTTTTGATAATGTTGATGCGATATTGCTGTGGACCCGATAGTCTATCAAGAAGGATTAACACCGCCGTCGGGTCCGGCCCATCGGGTCGCAAACATAAAAGACCCATGCTCCATTGGTGGTGCCGATAGCGATACGCCGATGCGATATCGGCGATCACTCATCGCACCATAATAAAGCCCCTTTGGTAAGTCCTCCATTGCGATACGTCGATAGCGATATCGGTGATCACCCATCGACAATCTATCTTATCGCTGCCAATGCCATCCCCCGATCTGTGATATGCCGACGCGATCTGGATCGTTGATCGGCCAGATCCGACGGCTGAGATTGATGCGGATCCATAAGCCTGTTTTTTTTATTTATATGTGGTTTTTTGGGTATTTTCACCTCCCGATAGTGTAATTCTGCCCTCCAAAGGGATTTTCTCTTGCAACTTCTTTGATCGGTGGGCAGCTTTTTGTCATCTTTTGATTATTTGAACAACAAACATGGATTTTGGGCATGATTATAAGCATATTTGCAGCCTTTGAAAGAATTTTGAATTCTTTTTTGATTCTTTTTCATAGCAAAGCTAACACTGCCTCCTTCTGGGGATGAGATCCTCTCTGTGAGGTCTCAAGAACCTGCAAATCAATGTCTTTCCAGTAACAAACAGATTAGCCAAAATTCCTAGTGTTCCATTGGGCATGGAGTCTACTATAGCTATATTAAAAACTGATAAGAGCACACTATTTACAGCTTTTAAGGCCAAAAGACCTTAAATCACATAGTTTTTCAAAAATCGCCCATTAACTGGGCCATCAAAAACTGGTTCCCCTCCCATACTTTTTAGTATGAAGGTGTTGTTTCCTTGAATCTATGAAATGATGAACGGGCCTATCCAGAGAGCATCGAATTTCCCATGATTGCCTTTCTTTTCTTTGAAAGCATCCCATTTCATGACCAAATCCCCAAGCTGGAAATTGTTTCTTTTTGTCTTCTTGTCAAAGGCTTCCTTGACCTTTTGTTGATGTGTTGTAGCTTTTTCAATCAGCTGCTCCCTGATCTAATATAATTTTGTTAGATCAATGATTCTATTTGCCATATCATCTTCTTCATTCTGCGCTGTTTGGAGCAGCTTTGCCACAGGAAGGGTAAGCTGAATGGGAAAAATAGCATCAGTACCATATACCATCTTGAAGGGAGAGCAGCCTGTAGATCTCTTAATGGTCACTCTGTCGGCCCAAAGTGCATACTTCAGCTTGGCATCCCAATTCTTCTTATTATCCTCTAACAGCTTTTTAATAATCCTGATCAGATTTTTATTAGAGGATTCTGCTAGACCATTCCCTTGGGGGTAATATGAGGTGGAATGAACGAGTTTAATGCCCATTGAATCACACATTTCCACCAATCTTTTGCCCTGAATGTTGCTGCGTTATCTATTATTAGCTTATGTGGGCAACCAAATCTGCTGAAAATGTTTTCTAATAAGAATTTCATGACCACACTATGATCAACTTTCCTTGTTGGGATTGCTTCAATCCATTTTGTAAAATAATCAGTGGCAACCAATATCCACCTGTGCTGGCCACTGGAGTGTGGGTTGATTTCACCAATGAAATCCAAGCCCCACTGCTGAAAAGGTCCCCTTGCAATTATTGGTTTTAACGGCAGGGATTTTAATTGCTGCTTACCTTCAAACCTTTGGCACCTGTCACAAGATTTAACAAAAATAAATGCATCAGAAAATAAAGAGGGCCAATAGTACCTAGCTCTAAGAATCTTATGGGCTGTGGTTTTCCAGTAATGATGTCCTCCACACATGTTGTCATGGAATTGCTGCATAACCTCTATTGATTGTTCCTTGTCCAAGCATCTCAAAACTACTCCTGATGGATCCCTCCAGTAGAGAAAGCCATCATTGATGCAATATTTTGTTGCCTTGAGTTTTAACGTTCTTGCTTGACTTTGAGAGAAATCTGAAGGGACTTCAAGCCTTAGAAGAAAATTGATTATTGCAGCATACCAGCTACATGAAGCTAAGCTTTCGGCCACCGACTGCTTATCCTCCGATTCAATTGTTTCATGCTCTTCTATTTGACCATTTTCTACCACAGTGAACAAGAAATCCATGTCCAAAGACCTGCAATTTTCTTCAGTCAACAATTTAGCAAGCCCCTGACCTCTTACCAGCTTGGTGGGCTTCAGCTCTATGTTGAATTCTATCATTTTTGCAACCCATTTCGCTCTTTTTCCTTCAGCATCAGGCTGCGTTAATACATCCTTTATTGCAGCAGAAGGCACATATGCAACTATTTTGGAATGCAAGATATATACTCGGAAACCTTTCAAGGATTTGATAAGAGCATAAGCCTGCTTTTCAATAATATCATACCTTAGCTCAGCATCCCTCAAATTCTTGCTGAAAAGGGACACTGGATGCTCTTGACCTGCTTCATCTTGCTGCAACAGAACAACTGCGATTGTGTCCTTGGAGGCAAATGAAAACAAGTGAAACTCCTTGCTATAGTCAGGGCTTATTAAAGTAGGAGCTTGCATAATAGCCTTCTTAATGGAATCAAAAGATTTCCTTGTTGCATCAGTCCATCTTACCTCTACTCCCTTTTTTAACATGGAGGTTATGTGCTTGACTAGCTCTACAAAATTAGGAATGAACCTCCTTACAAAGTTGATTTTGCCCAAAAAAGATTGTATATCTTTCTTTGATCTTGGGATGGCCAAGGCCTGAATTTCTTTGACTCTTTCTGGGTTGATTTGCACACCTACAGTAGACACTACATGCCCCAACAGTTTGCCTTCTTCCAAAGCAAATTGGGATTTTTTAGGATTGAGTGAAATCCCAAACCTTCTGCACTTCAAAAACACCATTCTTAAATGTTGTAAATGATCATGGTGGCTGCTGGAATAAACTGTTATGTCATCAAGGTAGATTAGCACAAATTTATCCTTTTCTCCCACAAAAGCTATTTCCATAGCACACTGAAAGGTGGTTCCACCATTCATCAGCCCAAATCGCATTTTAGCATACATAAACGTGCCCCAAGGTGTGGTAAATGTTGTCTTCTCTTGATCATCTAGATGCACAACGATTTGATTAAAGCCTGAAAATCCGTCTATAAAAGACATTGCTTTGGCACCTGAGACTTGCTGCAACAAATGCTCCATTTTTGGCAGAGGATAATTATCCTTTTTGGAGCATTTATTTAGATTCTTGAAATCAACACACAGTCTGATTTCTCCATTCTTCTTCCTCACAACAACCAGATTTGCCACCCATTTAGAATATCTGAGAGGCACTATTATTTTAGCAGCCAGCAACTTTTTAATTTCTCTCTCCACCAGAGGAAGGAGCATAGGATTCATTGGTCTCAGCTTTTGTTTGAAAGGAATAGTGTCTTTTTCAAGCGGAATTTTATGCTGAATTACATTTTTGTCATATGCTTTCATATCACTGTACTCCCAAGCGAACACATCAGCAAATTGCCTCATTAACTTGTAGTATTCGGCATTCTGGTCAGTTGATAGATTAGTAGACAAATTTATAAATTTGGGCTGACATGGGCTTCCTATATTATGCTTACGCACAGCAGATTGATCTTCTTTATGGGCAGCTTTGTAAGGCACATCATTGTGGTCAAACAATCTTTCAAGAGGAATCAGACCCTTAGGAATATGGTTGCTAGGGAGCTAGACTATGCTATTCTTGCCAATCTTATCTCTAAGCTGGGACTTGGGAACTTCTAGCAAAGTATCATTATTTTGGTCAATTTGCATTTCTGAGAACTCATCAATGACTTGAAGAAACCTATTTAACTCATCATCATCATCAAAAACCTTCCAATGGTGGACATTATCAGGCAAGGAGGGTCTATACTTCATTTGTATATCATAAACTAGTTTGGGAGGCGATGGAGGTATAAACAGACTAGCTGAGACAGCAAGGTTGTCGGCAAGCTGATTTTGAGCTCTAGGAATATATGAAATGTAGAAAAATTCAAAGAATTCTTTGATTCTCCATACCTCATCTCTGTATGCTCTCAGCCTCGGATGCTTTGCTTGGAACATTTTATTTACTTGATGAATTATCAGATCAACATCTCCAAATACCTTCAGCTTCTTTATTCCTCTGTCTTTGGCTGCATGAAGGCCCAATAGCAGTGCCTCATATTTTGCTATATTGTTTGTCACCTGAAATACCAACTTCAGAGACACTTCGACTCTTTCTTGCTGTGGAGATATTAATACCACCCCTGCTCCTGCAGTCTCTTTAGTACAAGCTCCATCGAAGAACATCTCCCAAATCTGTCCTCCTCTATCATTTTCGGCCTGGTCTATTGGTTTCCTGATTTGGAACGTAGCCTTCTGATATTCTTCTATTTGGAGAATGCATGCTCCAAAATCAATGTCCACTGCATAAATGGGATGGTTTGTAGGATTCTTCTCATCACTAATAATATATGCCAGCTGTGCTTCTCTATATAATCTCCTGCTTTCTCCTCCAAAAACCGGGATAGTTGCATAAGATAGATCATTTTGTAATGTCCCACCTAGTCTCTTGATCCATCCTCTAGACAACGCCATACCAAATTTCGGAGGGACATCGGCCGCCACTATATCGATCATCATACTCTTCATAGGCAGCTGGGTTAAGGTAATGGCCAAATCCTTAATTAAGCCAAGGCATTTCACCTTCCTTGAATCGAAAGAAAACAAATCATGATAGGGTCTAGTGATATCAAGGCCTAACTCTTCCATGACTATTTTAGGCATCAGGTTGTGGCTGGCACCTGTGTCTAGCAGGCAATTGTGGAGGATTTTATCATGGATAGTTAATGAAACATAGAAAGATGGGGAACTATTATCAGCAGGTTCAACCATGGGACTGAGCACAATAGCAGGCTTATCATCTTGCAAATTGACAGAGTCAATGGAGGTTTGTTTAGACTATAGCTCAAGGGCTTCAAGGATGGATTTTCTAAACAATTCACTCTTGACCAACTCAGCCAGAGGCACAACAACTTTCAATTTCTGAACTTCTGACTCAAAACTGAAAGAAGAGAATGATTTATCAGCAGTTTTTACCTCTTGAACTAGAGCTTTGAGGGTGACCGGATCAGCTGCTGGTCTTCTTAGCCTGGTATTCTGTGGAGCTGTTTGGGCAGCATCTTCTTGTGCAACACTCTCTTTGGCATTCTTTGCATTGGATCTTATATTATATTTTCACTGCTGCTCACCTGATTGCAGAACAGCACCATTGTCCCACCCTTTCCTGTTTTGCTCTTGTAGCAATGACTCTTCATATTCAGCCAACGTTAAAAATACAGCACTGCCTTTGTCTTCCATGCAGTGAATTTCATCCTCCTCTTCTTCAAATTTCTCCCCCTCCATGACTGTGTTTTGATAAGGAGCTCTAACCTTATGATCTTCTTTGGCTTGTTCACCTCTTTGCATGATTTGTAGCTGATCATTTGTTTTTTTGAATGGGTTTGGGTTTCTTGGAGCAAATGTGTTTTGATGCCTTGTTTTTCCTGAAGCCTACTCTACTTTTAGCTTTGAAACTTCAGTAGCCAATGACTCTATCATCTTCGTCATTTTGTCTAACTTAGGCTCTGAAGTTGAAACATGGGAAGAAGAAGCTTCCCCTCTAAGCTTTCTTCTATCAATTTGACTTTTCAACTTCTCTGCTGCCATCATGTTGGATTCCACCTCCAGGGCTGCTTCTTGCATATCATTCAAAGTAGCACATCTTCTTTCTCTTAACAGCAAGCAGAAATCAGGGTCAAAAGCATTAGCATACGTGAGCTTGGCAGTAGTGGGGGTAGGCTTTACCTCAGCTGGAATTTTACTATACATTCTATTAAATCTTTTATTGAAGTCAGGCAGAGACTCACCCTTTTCTCTTTTCAAGCTTCCAAACTCAGTATGATAATATAATAAGTCCTTCTTATCTCCCCATTGCTTCAAAAATGCCTCATCTAATGCTTCAATATCTGTTATAGATCTTTGGGGTAATTCTCTAAACCATTTCCTAGCCTCTCCATCAAGGCTCTGGACAAAAACTCTCATCCACACATCATTCTCACTTATATCTAAATTATCAGCATAACTGTAAAAAGCTTCAAGATGTTCTTCTGCTGTCACTCCCTCTGTTCCAGTGAATTTGGGCATATATTTTTGATATTCTCCTGTAGGCATAGCATTTAAAGGTGTGGGCAAGACCAAAGGTCCATATCTAGCAGCAACAATCCTTTCAATCCTAGTAGGTGCTTGTTGTCCTGCCATGTTTGGAATATGTGGAAAAACACTAACAAATGGAGGAGCAGGAAATAATGTAATGGATGGCAGAGATATTGGGATGTTTTGGACAGTATGGTAAGCTCTCTTTGGACTGAGATTCAAAGGGGAACTAACTGCACAAGGGGCTGAACTAGTTTCTGAAGGAATTTCTATATTAACAATGTTGGGCTCTAAGCTTTCAAGTTGTGATTCTTCAGCTATGAACTCATTTTTCAGAGACAAATCGAAGTTTTTAGGCTTACCTGATCCTAATGCCCCTTTCTGTGATGATTTCTTCGATTTAACAATTTTCTCAGGGTCATGCAATGGTTCAGCTGGATACTTCTGCAGATTTCTTCTAGTATGCCTCACAAACTGAGCCAGAGCTTCAACGTGGAGTCACCAAAGGATGGTCTTCCACCAGTGGAGTCACCAGACAGAAGATTACAACCAATATTGTGTTCAAACCTTGTCTGTCATCAAAGCTTGAAACTATGTCATTCTTCCCAGGGAAGCTTGAGCTCTGATTCTCTTCTCTCCCTAGCAACGACGCCAATTAATGTTATCACCCCAAGAAACTCACCTAGGTTGTATATCAGTGATGCTCAGGAACATTAAAAATTCAACAGCTTTGTTGGATAAAATGATGGATAAATGGAAGATGTGCAGCACCTTTAAGCTAGATAACCACTCCTACTATGATTTACCCCAGACATGGGTGAAGACACCCAAACTATAAGGCTTTCAACTACCAACTACTCACAGATTAAAGTAAAAATGATGATGGAGAAGACTGATTGCACCAGCAGATGCACAAGGCTCTGTGATGGCCAGATGCAACCAATTAGAAGGTCTGCAAGACTACTATTCCATATACAGAGAGGATGACAGCTCTCTGGTATTAGAACAATAGCAACTTGCAAGCAATTTTCAATGAACCACTAAATTTAAACATAGAGGTGGGATGACAGCCCCTCAAATGCCAAATATTCACAGCACATCAACTAAATTCAAAGCAGGCAGAGCCTAGAACATAGAAGAAGTGAAAAGTGAGTAGGTGATAGAAAAAGAAGCTTGTATTAGTGGAAATCAAGACCAGAAGCTGCAGGTCTCATAGTATTAATAGTCTCCAAAAGTTAGAAGGCTACAATAAGCTCTCATTCATCAAACACTCATGAAATATGATTACATTTTTTCTCTGAGTATATATAGTGTTACAATACAAAACATCTCTGTTAAACCATGCGTGGAGGAGCCCATAAATGGCCACCAACCATATTCATATTCAGAAATGGGCCTCTGATATAAATCTGTCTGAGTTTTAAATAGATTTGACCCTCTCTGGCTCTCTGCGGTCTTCCTTGGGCAAGTGGAATGAAGTATGGGTGAAACCCATAACCATTGAATGCTCTGTCTAGATTTGTGGCGTCCTATCTCCTCCTTGGCCATACTACTGATTAAATGTTGTTGTTCAATCATTGAATGGCTCTATCATGACTACTCTGGCTTTTAAACAGAGAAACACTGCCCAAACTATTCATTCCTGCCCATCACTGCTTCCCTGTTGACTTTTAAAAGGCTCAGGCATAGTCTATTCACTATCGGGTCCGCCTTTGGCTCGCAATTCATGTTAAAACAGGCCCCTCCCTTGTTTTTTAATATTTGACAAATACTTGCAAAACTGCCGCAAACCATGAAAAATTGGCTTTGGCGGATTTGAAATATATATAATTGGCCTTTAGAATCCTTTTGGATCCGAAAACTTATCGCAATCGGCTCTTGCCAGACATCCTTTATATTCCCTCATATTTCACAGTACACAAAAAACGCGCCCGAAACCATTGAAAATGGTTCAAGCGCAGACTTGAAATTTTATGCAAAATGATTTATAAATCATCGGGTCCGACCCATCGGCGATCGGTGCTTGCCACAGACTTCCCTTTGTATTTTCTTTATACAAAGAAAATACACAAAATACATTTAAAATGCTATGGGCGCGGACTTGAAAAAATATGTAATGGAGTGTTGTGTGGTCGTCGGGTCCGGCCCATCGGGTCGGAGGTATGCATATGTTTAAATCCCCGCCCCCTTTGTAATCCCCGATAGCGATACGCAGATAGCGATATCGGCGATCGCTCATTGCAAACATAAAAGCCACGATTTCTTTTGATAATGTTGATGCGATATTGTTGTGGACCCAATAGTCTATCAAGAAGGATTAACACCACCATCGGGTCTGACCCATCGGGTCGCAAACATAAAAGGCCCATGCTCCATTGGTGGTGCCGATAGTGATACACCGATGTGATATCGGCGATCACTCATCACACCATAATAAAGCCCCTTTGGTAAGTCCTCCATTGCGATACGCCGATAGCGATATCGGCGATCGCCCATCGGCAATCTATCCTGTCGCTACCACTGCCATCCCCCGATCTGGGATATGCCAATGCGATCTGGACTGTTGATCGGCCAGATCCGACGGCTGAGATTGATGCGGATCCATAATCCTGCGCTTTTGATTTTTATGTGGTTTTTTGGGTATTTTCACCTCCCGATAGTGTAATTCTGCCCTCCAAAGGGCTTTTCTCTTGCAACTTCTTTGATCGGTGGGCAGCTTTTTGTCATATTTTGAGGATTTGAACATCAAACATGGATTTTGGGCATGATTATAAGCATATTTGCAGCCTTTGAAAGCATTTTGAATTCTTTTTTAATTCTTTTGCATAGCAAAGCTAACAATCACTAGTATTATAGGGACCCAACAATCAAGCTATGTTTTAACCGAGCCACTAGGAGGAAAAGGGATTTCAATATTTCAAGTGAATTTATTTCATAGCAGAAAAAAAAATAGTCAAGAGGGATAGGAGATAGAGAACATGGAGAGGATTTGTGCATTGTAGCATTCCACAGGTCACAAGCCATACTTATTTGTACTTGCAACCATATTTCCATTTAGAGAAAGAGTGGAGTATGCTCACCTTCCAGTTGGTTTTTTCTCCAGAAAGGGTTTCCCAGATCATATCTTGTGCCAAATGTGTGTGTGATATTTTATTTTTCCATTCTCTATTTTATACATAATTTTCATTCACATGCATGCACTATTAACAACAAATCTACAGATCCAAAAATCAAATAAAACTATAATTGTGTAGAATTCTATATTTTAAATATAAATTTATTAGATCTTTTATGACGAATTATCTAGTGTAATATCCACGCCAATTTATGGATCACGTTGTCTGCTCAACTTGCAATGGGGAAAAAGATCTTAGCATTACATGGATTGCTTGACATCCTTGTTTTCTCTAGGTGCCCCTAAATATTATGTTGGCTTGGGAAAGTCTTCTTGCCATTCTTCCTCTAAAAGAAGCTTGCTTGTGGCATGTGGTGTTATTCCTAGAAAGATGACTCAAGATGACCTTTCTTTCCACATAATGAATGTGCCTAATAATACCAATAGTTGATAGTACTATTGCCTTTCTTCCTACAATAGTGGCAAACATGGGAGGTCCCACTTGCTCCATACCTCTTAGTCTCCTTCTTCTTGTTTTGGCTAATTGACTTTCTAATTTCTAGGTTAAGATGAGTCTTTACACTCTCTCTATCATTTCCATTTTTCAATTTGTCACAAGGATGGAGTGGTGGTGTCTTTCCACCCTCATTTGTTGATGATTTTTGTTTTGATGAGTAGGCTAATTCTATTGTTGCATTTGCGTTCACAAATGTGATCTTTGTGTTAATGGATTTTTCCTTGTTTTGGATCAAAGCCTAGGCTTTCATACCTTAGCCTTAGATCAACGACAGTAATAATTAGGATGCCTTGTGTACTCTTACCTAGCCCTTTTCCATTGTATCCCTTTTTTATTAAAAATTTAAAAAACCAATGTCTCTTATGCCTTTTAAAATCACCAATTTTTCTAAGAAAGCTCTAAAGTAGGTGAGCTTACTAGAGTTGTCTTAGTCATGGTGCTAGCCTCAACAATTGAAATAGAAGATAATTTTTATTTCTGGGTATTTTAGGTATCTATGTGTTTCTTTTCCAATTCTTATTCCTTCTCTACCAACTCTAATTGTAATGGATTCATCATTTAATTGAGGTTGCACTCTCACCATGATCTTCTTAGTTTCAAAAGATACACTTTGAATATGTCCTAATCTACCACAATAGTTGTGAGGGAGCCTTACTACTCATCAAATCTATTATTCATCAATGATAACAATTTGGTTGAGGTATCAAGGTTCTTCTCCATCTCTTCCATCCTTCAATCATATATCCAAATTTTCTCCTTCAAGTTCTTATTCTCTTCTTGAAGTTGAACATTTATGCCCTAGAAGTATTCCATCCTTTCTTTGTTTTATTTACACACATTGAGTCTCAGTTAAGGATTCAATTTCTTTGATACCTTATGATCCATATATGATCATGGAATTATAGCCGAATCACTTCTCCAACATAGATATATTTCAAAATTAAAATATACTCTTTATTTATTTGTCTAATGTAGAGATATTTGTCTTGTAAATGGCTACAATGCCTTTGTTCTTAGATTATGTAGCATGCACACAACAATGAACTAACAATGCCAATAATAAACAATACTTTGAGTTGGTTTTTGTTATGTCCTTATACTACTAGTGTAACCCCCTATTGTTATTAGTGTAACCCCCTTATTATATTTTTGTGCCTATGTAGTCCCATATTGTTATTATTGTGTCCCATAAAATCCCACTATTGTCATTGTTGTGCCCTTACATTATTATTCTTATGTCAGCTCTAATTATATCATGAACCCTTAGACTCCTATATATAGAAAGGAGGCCTTGTCATTTGTATCATCCAAGAATTGTTCATTTCTATAATATAAAGGAGGTTTCCCCCTCGAAGAGGCTGATTTTGAAGTCATGGATCTATCTTTTCTATCTTTTTTTGAGCCGGTTTCATAACATTTGGTATCAGAGCTTTGGATTTTAGGGTTTCGCTACTCGAAACAGGTCATTGCGGTATTTTTGCTATAAAAAAATTTCAGCGATGTTTTAGAAGAAAAACAAAAAACCCATTTGAGCCAAAATCTCTCTGAACCTCTAGTATGAATTTTAGATATTTTCTCACTATATTTGTGGAGATATGATTTGAGGAAGTTAGGGTTTTTGCAAGCTCTAGAATTCCATCTCAAACAGGTCATCATGGAATTTTTGTTATAATTTTTTTCTACGAAGGTTCAGACTCTAAAATTAAAACTCATTTGAGCTGAAATCTTGGTGAATCTCGAGCCTGCATTTCAGATCTTGTTTCTCTATATTTTTAGAGATACGGTCCAAGACATTTAGGGTTTTTGCAAACTCTCGAATTACATTCTAAACAAGTGACCTTGGAAAAATCATCATAACTTTTTATCTTAGAATTAGATTGAAATTTCATAAGATGTTACAAAAAGAGGATGGACTATAATTTTCTTTATATTTTTTTCAATTTTGAAGGTCGAAACATTGATGCGTGATAGGTCATACAAGTTCACTCTCCTTAACCAGTCTATAATCAGGTCATCATATGAGATTTTGCATAACTCTTTATTGGGGAATCCAATATTGATCACACTGGTGGCATTGGAAAGAGGATGCAGAGGGCTACTGTAGTTCACAATTTCAGATGTTGGAGATCTAGAATTTCAAAGATATAACAGATTAAAGATCAAGATCCTAAAAGAAAGAAAAATAATGACTCGAACCAAAAAAATAGAAGCACCTAGTAAGCAAAATTGGACGAATGATTTGAAGAATGTGATCGAAGCTAAAATAAATAATTTTACATGTGCCATGGAAGCATATTTGAAGAGAGGAATGGAATAGTGGAAGAAATACGTGGAAGGTTTGAAGGAAGGTGGGACAAAGATGCTACAAGAAAGGCCTCCTAATCACGAAAAGCTAGTAGAGGAAACTCATGATGAGAAAAAAATAAATGTTAATCATGATTTCATAGAATCTAACATTGGTTTGAAGATCCACCATATTCCAAAGATAGATATGAGGAATTTTGATAGCAAGGATCCCATAACATGGATACTACAAATGGAAAAATATTTTTATCTACATGATGTGCAACTGTTACAAAAGGTACATATTGCATCTTTTTATTTATAACCAAATCAATTTTTATGGTATAAAGGGATTTGTTCTTGTAAACCACTTGTCACTTGGTCCATTTTCATGGAGGAAATGATAGTGCATTATGAGGATACAAATAGCAACACCTTCTTTAGCCAATTGATAAATCTCAAACAAAAGGGTTCAATGGCAGAGCACAATAAGGACTGCAAAAAGTTTGAATATAAGGGTAAATGATATTCCAGAGAAGCAGAGGATTGATGTCTTCATATGGAATTTAAATGATAGCATTCAACATGAGGTTCATCTTTGGGAACCTGATTCATTAGAGAAGGCATTCAGGCTTGAAAGAAAGATTGAAAGAAAAATTAGAAATCCTACCACTCATAATTATAAATATGGAAGTGTTGTTGCTCCTAGCCTTCCATGACCTACAAGGTTGACACCACAAAAATTGTAAGAAAAAGGAGAAAATGACCTTTGTTACTGTTGTGATAGAAAATACACTAATGGTCATAAGTGTGTTGAGAAGAAACACTTTTACATGGATTGTCAAGAGGACGAAGAAAAGAATCAAGAAACGTCAAAAGAAGAGGATATACACTAGGAACCAACCCTAGAGAAAGAAGAAATGAATCCGACCATATATTGTAATGCATTGCCAGGAATTACCACTCCTCAAACTCTCAAGATAGAAGGACATATCAAGAAGAAAAATGATAACCTCACTTTCATGTAGAATCGAATGAAACAACAGGTAGACCAACATTGCAGTGAAAGAAGTTTTGGTATAGGCGACCGAGTAATTTTCGAAACACAACTATACAAACAAATGTCCCTCAAGCAAGCTAAGAAGGATAATAAATTATCACCAAATTACTATGTTCCTTACAAGGTGTTGCAAAAGATTGGTACTATGGCATACAATTGGAGCTTCCTGCATCTTCTCGAGTGCCCCTAGGTTTCCATGTTTCA
Organism: Pinus tabuliformis; assembly: GCA_031772625.1. Classification (NCBI taxonomy): domain Eukaryota; kingdom Viridiplantae; phylum Streptophyta; class Pinopsida; order Pinales; family Pinaceae; genus Pinus; species Pinus tabuliformis. Next base: position 17,088,381 of record CM062818.1, on the reverse strand, counting down.
TGCTTAAAGAAGGTTATAGGTGACAAGCTCCTAGTTCAAACAATATTGTCAGAACTTGACAAGGAAGGAAAAATCATATTGGAACCTGAAGTAGTCATGGAAACAAGAACCTGACAGCTATGAAATTGATTAATTTTAGAGTATCTCGTCAAGTGGAAGAACTTACCCACTGAAGATTCCACATGGGAGGATGAGAATTTTATATAGAAGCATCCATAACTACTCAAGAATTGAGGACAACACTTTTTGAAGGAGAGGGGCATGTTAGGTCCCTATACTATTAGTGTAACCCCTTATTTTTATTAGTGCAAACCCCTTATTATATTTTTGTGCCTATGTAGTCCCATATTGTTATTATTGTGCCCCATAGAAGCTCACTATTGTTATTTTTGTGCCCTTACATTATTATTGTTATGTCGGCTCTGATTATATTATGACCCTTTAGACTCCTATATATATAAAGAAGGCCTTGTCATTTGTATCATCCAATAATTGTTCATTTGTGTAATGTAAAGGAGGTTGCCCCCTCAAAGAGGCTAATTTTGAAGGTGTTGATCTATATTTTCTTTTATTGTGTGAGTTGGTTGCATAACAGTTTCCCTATTGTTGTCAATAGGGAAATGCATAAGGATTATCTATGTTTCCACGCTTCAAGGCTTGAGTTCTTTTTGTTTGCAATGCCATGTGCAAAATTATCTACACTTTGTTCTCTAGTAGTCATGTAAGGATGAATTTTCTTCTTTTTGTAAGGCCAATCCAATTACATCCAATGGGAAGATAAATACAACTTGTCAAAGCTAAGACAATTCCAATAATAAACAATGTTTTGAGTTGGAATTATGGTTTTCATGGTTGCAACTATCTTGTGTTGGCATTTATGTCAACCTTATGATAGTCTACATGATGCATTGATTTCAACCTTGTGATGCCTTGTGATGGTCTAAATGATTGCATTGATGTGGTATGATTGCATTGATGTAGATATGTTTATCCATGAAAAAATGGTGTTCCAGTTGATGAGTCTGGAAAACTAGGTCTTTGTGTTCAAGTTGTATAGATGCTTGGCCTAGTTGATCAATTGATGTCGTAGCCCATTTGGTCTTCTTGTACAGGTGCTACATATTTGTGCAGAGGTGTTGCAGGTTGTGCATGTGGTTGAGGAGAGTAGATGGTTATTGGAACTCATGTCAACCCTTGGCATTTTGGCTTCTAAGTCAACTTGGTGGAGTAGCTTGGTTGTGATGTTAGCCTACTTGCAGAAGTGTCGTAAAGCTTGGCAGAGGTCTAGAGGTGTGTACATATGATGGATAAGTTGTTCAAATAATTTGGAAAATTTTTAGGCTAAAAGGACTTGTGTTAGCACTCTGTAATTTCTTAAGGCTGTAAAAGAAATTGCAAAGGTAACCACAAAACCACTTTTAAGTTTAGAAGCTAGCCCTTCTAAACTCAGCGACGGATCTCTCCATCAGATTTAGCTTTGCTTTTTCTGTAAGATTTTATGCTATATGTGAAATCTCAGGGTTTGATTTTTAAAATGGTTTGGTTGGAATAGAAAGGAAATCCATTGGGAAATGGAGTCAAAGGAGCTTAGAGTGATCAATTTGCATAAATATCAAGCTTAAGTGTAGTAGGGAAAGGTAGGCATACTACTGGATCCTTGTAGTTTGTGAAATGGAGGAGGAGGAAAAAAATTAAGATTCACTTTAAATATAGAGCATTGTTACCTGAATTCTATATTTAAACTTTAGTGGAAAACATTGATATTGTTTTAAGCCAGAATAGAGTGTTTTGAAACAAATTCTGAACTTAATCTTCTTTAAAACAATATAGAATATAAAGACATATGAAAAATAGAGAAAAAATAGATTACAGTAAGAAGCACTTCACCACATAGATATGACATGGGAATCCTGAAACAACTTGTCTTGTATTAATGCAAAAGGTCACTTGAACTCAGTGAACAACTTTACAATAGATGGTAGTCTTTCTCAATACAAATCCCAACATCAATACTTCGAATTCTGAAGTATTTATACAAATTCTATCTAAATATATTGACATAAAATATCAATATTTATTACAAAATATCTCAAAGATTTTTTACAAAAATAGAAAAAAAATATAAAAAATCTAAAACAGCTGAAGTTGCTGGCACTATTCTCGAGGATGGTTGTTGATGATTGGGCCTGAAGAAGTGTTATCCTATTGTCTTGTTGTTGGAGGTGAAACTATTTTACTCCATCAGTTCACAGAATTTATCCCAATGCTCTTCACTTGGGATAATAAAATTTATTAACGTCCTGTAAGTCTAATATACCTCATTATACTTTTGGAAAGTAGGCTTGAAGAGAAACAAGTTCTTGATCTCGTGCTTGATGAACAATTCGAACTCTATAGCTTCCAGAAAATTCGTCCCTACGATACTTCCTTTAATACCTACAAACTTTGATTTATCTCGGGAAATAGTGTATAGTTTATGGTAGTAGTCCTTTAAACTCATTAGCTGGTGTCCCATCCCTATCATTCCTAGAAGTCCTTTTAAATTGAGTGCATTAAACTTTCTATGAAATTTCTTGACACTAGACTCCATGTTGTGACATTTATTTCTAACTGTCGCATCATGTTCCTCTTCGTCAGGACCCTTCTCACTTTTAACATTGTTTTGTTCTATCTTCAACTTCTTATTCTTTTAACTCTTCCTTGTTTTTTGAATTTAAAATTCTTATCAGTGTTGTAGCTTCTTCAAGCTTCTATCCCAAATCTTCCTTTATCTCTGCAACTACCTCTTTCGATTTCTTAATCAAATATTGTTGTTAAAATATAATTTGAATTGAGGGCCATATTTCATTCATGATCTCATTGATCTCTATCCATATGGTCTCCTTTGCCTATGCCAAAGTCTGGGCCATGGCTGAATCACTTCTAACTGTTCAATATTTTGAGTGAGCCTGTGAGTTTTCTACAACTTTGCTACATAACAACTATCTATCTATAGTTTCTGATCTTGCAGATTTTTGAGTTGAGCCTTTAACTTTTCACTTTCCTACCCTTGAATGGACAAGTCTTCCATGGCTTTGAGTAACTAATTTGGAGAGTTTGTACTTGGTGCTGGTGTTGCAGTCGATGTAGAAATTTTGAATAATATAACACTTATTCATAGAGATTATCCTGATTATACACTATTTGCGGAATGCATGCATAATACAAACCTCCTCTACGTTGATCATCAATTTACGGAATTAAAAACAATCACATGTGCACATTGAAACATCAATCACACATATCAACATAGTATGTAATGGGGAAAGAATACAGCTGAAAACCCCCAACTATCTCTATATTATAATGATAGAGAACATGTAACAATACATAGTACAATACTCCTCACAAGTTGTCAGTACTATCTCCACCTGCTACACACAAACTAGCTCAGATTTGAATAAGTCACGGGTTCAAATCTCCTCCACTATTTGCCTGCCTCTACTACGCAATCCAAGTTGAGAATAGATCTGATCCAAGATTGAATTCCCTTGGCCTGTACTACGCAATCCTCATTGGCAATCTCAATCAATGATTGTGCAAATCTCATGCACAGCTATAGTCACAACTGATAGTAGTCTCACTCTTTCACCCACCTCTAACACTTGTCTCCACTGAACTGTCCATTCACTGAGTTAACTGATGTATTATTTAGTTGATTTATGAGTTAATAATTAGTGAATTAATTAATAATTAATTCACATCACTCATCACTAGTGTATTTGACAGTTAGACTAAATACAACTAGTTCAACTAAGTCAAACTGGACACAACTCCATCAACTCCTCAATCAACTCCACCAAACTCAATCACTTGAGTTCTGACTGAATTCAATCATGCAATAGCTCAACTAACCCATAGGAAAATTGTATTTCCTTCTAACAGTTGCATGTGCCACATCCATAGCTCGAACTGAAGTGCTACAAGAGGATAAGATAATGTTTATAGTCCAAATATTATTAAGAGATAATAATATTTGATTGTTCTATTTTTAGACTAGCAGTCTAAAAATAGACTCCACCCATATGTCTAAAAATAGAGGTCCATCTATTTTTACCAACATGACCAATCATCCATAAATAGCATCCTACAACTCATAGACCATGATCCATATGTCTAAAAATAAACATAGTCTAAAAATAGACTTTGTGCCAAAAATAGCTTGCGGGCCCACTTAGTGAAGGCGACTTCTTTTCACTAAGCTCCATCATCTTGTTGCATTTTCAACACTCCCTCTAAAAAATATATGGATTATCTGCAACCCCTATCCTGCCTCTGTGGTATTCGAATTTTCTCCTGGTGAGCGCCTTCATCAAGATATTAGCATCCTGATCCTCCATGGGAATGTATGAAAGTAACATGATTCTCCGTTGCACACAATCTCCGATATGATGGTACCTGATGTCGATGTGCTTGGATCTATCATGAAATACTGGATTAGCCGAGAGTTTAGTGCAACTCTGGTTATCACAATAAATCACAGTAGGCTCCAAGTGTGACCCGAACAACCCGACCAGGATCTTCCTCATCCATATAGCCTCGCATGTAGCCAAACTTGCTGCCATATACTCAGCCTCTACTGAAATGAGTGCCACGAATCTCTGCTTCCTATTGTACCAAGAAACTGTTGTCGACCCGGTACTGAAGATCCCTCCAGATGTGCTCTTTCTATCCGTTGGGCTCCCTGCCCAATCTGCATCCATGAAGCCACATAGCTTCACCTCATCCTCGTGTTTGTACCACAATCCATATCCCGATGTGCCTCTGAGATAACGCAATACATGCTTTCCTACCTTCCAGAAGAGCTTGGTTGGCATAACCATAGCTTGTGAAAGCTGGTTAACAGCATAGCATATATCGGGTCACGTATTGACTAGATACATAAGCGACCCCACCAACTGTCGATAAACAGTGGCATCCACTACCTCGACTGAAGTAGCATCCTCCTTCCTCCAACCTCCAGGAAGAGGAGTATCAATAGGCTTTTAGCCATGCATGTTGAACTTCTCCAATATCTCCTGGGCATACTTACCCTGAGAAACAAATAGTCCATCACTGCACTGCCAAATTTCCAATCCCAGGAAATAATGAAGGAGGCCCAACTCCTTCATCTCAAACTCTCTAGCAAGATCCTCCTTGCATGAAAGTATCAACAACTCATCTCTCATCAAAATAAAATCATCTACATAAAGTACAATCATTAGCAACTTACCCTCCGATCTTGGGATGATCTCCCATGCACTGTTTCTGACAATCAAAACATACTCCTCCACCATGGAATCTAACCATGCGGGATCCTCCATAGCTTCCTCGAAAGAGGATGGCTCAGTCATGACACATTTTCTCACAAGAGCCATGTATCCAGTGTACCGATCAGGTGACTGTCTCTATCTGCACTGTGCTATAGGTGGTCCTACAACCTTCTCTGCATCTTGAGCCAGTCGCGTAGCTTCTGTAGTGCGCTTTCGCCCTCTGATGGTTGGCGCTGCATGAGTGGTCTCTTCCACTCCATGAGCTTCATCTTGTGGCTGATCCACATCCTGAAGCTCATCCTTGGGAACAAATAGCTCCTCATTTGCATGCAAGTGTGGCTCCCTCTCAAGCGAACACTTCATGGCTTTCTCCTCCTGAAATTTGATATCCCGTCGCACAACAGTCTTGTGACTGTCTGGAAAATACACACGATAGTTGTGGGTCATATCAGTGTACCCCACAAATATCCCAACCTTTGCAGTCGGCTCCAGCTTCTTCCTGGCATCCTTTGTCACATTCATGTAAACAGGAGAACCAAAAATCGTCAAATGGGAAATATCAGGCCTCTTACCAGAATAAGCCTCCTCGGGTGTACTCATGCCAAGTATCTTGTGAGGACAATGGTTCTGCACGTATACTACAGTATTGCATGTCTCCACCCACAAGTGAAGTGATAGGCCCTGATTATGCAACATCACCCATGCAGCACCCACGATCGTTCTGTTCTTCCACTCAGCAACCTCGTTCTGCTGTGGGTTATGGGGAGCTATGAGCTCTCCTCGAATCCCTTCTGTGCTGCAGAAGTCCTTGAACTCGCCAGAGATGAATTCACCACCATTGTCACTCCCAAGAGCCTTCACCTTCTTCCCTGATTCCTTCTCGACCAGTGCTTTGAACTCACAGAACTTTGAGTATGTCTCGCTCTTCTTCTGCATGAAGAAGATCCAGCACTTTCGAGAGAAATCATCAACAAAGATCACATAGTACTTGTGCTTTGTTTTCGAAGCTACTGAGAAAGGTCCACACATGTCTGTGTGAATTCTCTCAAGGATCGTCGTGGCGCGACTATCCTTCTCGTGAAAGGTGGCTTTCACAGATTTTCCCAAAGTACACCCCTTGCATCGATCTGACTGCACAAGAGTGCTTTTAGGAAGCCCAGTAGGAATCTACTGCAGTATCTTCAAGGCTCCATGGTGAAGGTGGTCCAATCTTTGGTGCCACAGCTCGCCATCATCCGGACTCACTAATCATTCTACCTTGCATGCCATTGTTGCACAACCATCTACATGCAATTGATAAAGGTTCTTGACTCGAACCCCTATCTTCTGGGTTTCTCCAATTGTCTTACTGCACAGGAAAGCCTTTCCCTCGCTGAAGACAACATCATATCCCTTGTCTTCTAACATCGCCACAGAGATAACATTCTTCTTCAATCCTGGAACATACATCACTTCCTTCAATACGAAGGGTTTACAAGACTCCCTCTCAAAGGAAATGGTACCAATACCGGTCACACTGTATCTACCATCATCGCCCATCTCGATGTGCACTCCAATATCTTTCTCATCCAGATCAGAAAACAAATCTCGATCTCCTGTCATGTGAAAAGACGCACCACTGTCCAAGAACCATACCAATCCCATCACATTTGATACCAAGCATGCGATCAGTGAAAAATCCAGCTCAAACTGTGAGGCTAAGGCCTCTCTCGCTGCAGATCCAGCAGCTTGCTTATTTTTCTTCTTCTGCGGACAATTTGTGGCATAATGTCCGTGTTGGTGACAATGAAAGCACTTCACCTTGGACATGTCCTGCTTCTTTCCTTTCGCACCAGAATGAGAAGCTTTCTTGTTCTTCCCCTTCTTTTATTTGGCAGCCAAAGTGCAATTTTCTTCATTAGATGCCTTTGATGAAGATCCGTCCCTGGTATTTCGCCTGATCTCCTCTTGCACAAGATCAGACCAAAGTCTCTCCCATCCTGGCAATTTCTCTCGACCATTGACAGAGTCCTGATAGGAATGCCAACTCTTCGGAAGACCAAGGAGAGCCAAGCTCACCAAGTCCTCATCATCGACAGTCACCCCCACACTTCCCAGCTCATCCCGGCATTGGGTGAACTTTGTGAGATACTTGGGTATACTATTTCCTTTCTCACACTTAATGTTTCTGAGTTTATCCTTGAGTGCCAACTTCCTCTGGTCGCTCTTGCTTTGGAATAAATCTGTCAATGCTTTCCACATCAAGTATGGAGAAACCTTTCCATGTAGGCTAGATACAATGTGATCCTTCACGCCCTCCAATAGAATCCTTTGACACTTTTTTGTCTTCTTTTGCGCCTCAACTTGAGCAGCATCAGTAGGCTTTGGGACCTCAGCCTCTATGAACTCCTTCAACCCATTGTCATCTAACACTGCCTCCATCCTATCTTTCCATGAAATATAATTCGAGCTGCCTTCAAGGGCATACTCCAATTGCAATCCTTTGAAAGACATTTCAACTTCGACACCAAGAAAACACTGCTGCAAATTCGAATTCCACCAGCTCAAAACTCAACCGCTTCTAATCTAAAATTCGTGAGAACAAAGTATTTCTCATATAGAGATTGACTATATGGTAATTTACTGGATATCTCACCTTCCAAAAGAGGATGAATCCAGAGGCTACCTGGCCCGAATACAGACTCTGCCTAAAGAAATAAAATGTAATCACTTTCTGAATAATAGATCTGATGATCAACTTCGCTCTGATACCATGTAGAAATTTTGAATAATATAACACTTATTCACAAAGATTATCCTGATTATATACTATTTATGGAATGCATGCATAATACATAACCTCCTCTACGTTGATCATCAATTTGTAGAATTAAAAACAATCGCATGCGCACATTGAAACATCAATCACACATATCAACACAGTATGTAATGGGGAAAGCAAACAGCTAAAAACCCCCAACTATCTGTATATTATAATGATAGAGAACATGTAACAATACATAGTATAATACTCCTCACAAGTACTCAGTACTATCTCCACCTGCTACACACAAACTAGCCAGATCTGAACAAGTCACGGGTTCAAATATCCTCCACTATTTGCCTGCCTCTACTACGCAATCCAAGTTGAGAATAGATCAGATCCAAGATCGAATTCCCTTGGACTGTACTGTGCAATCCTCATTGGCAATATCAATCAATGATTGTGCAAATCTCATGCACAACTATAGTCACAACTGATAGTAGTCTCACTCTTTCACCCACCTCTAACACTTGTCTCCACTGAACTGTCCATGCACTGAGTTAACTGACGTATTCTTTAGTTGATTTATGAGTTAATAATTAGTGAATTAATTAATAATTAATTCAAATCACTCATCACTAGTTTATTTGACAGTTAAACTAAATACAACTAGTTCAACTAAGTCAAACTGAACACAACTCAGTCAACTCCTCAATCAACTCCACCAAACTCAATCACTTGAGTTCTCACTGAAGTCCATCATGCAATAGCTCAAATAACCCATAGTAAAAGCATATTTCCTTCTGGCAGTTGCATGTGCCACATCCGTAGCTCGAACTGAGGTGCTGCAAGAGGATAAGATAATGTTTATAGTCCAAATATTATTAAGAGCTAATAATATTCGACTGTTCTATTTTTAGACTGGTAGTGTAAAAATAGACTCTGCCCATATATCTAAAAATAGAGGTCCATCTATTTTTACCAACATGACCAATCATCTATAAACAGCATCCTACAACTCATAGACCATGATCCATATGTCTAAAAATAGACATAGTCTAAAAATAGACTTTGCGCCAAAAATAGCCTGCGGGCCTACTTAGTGAAGGAGACTTCTTTTCACTAAGCTCCATCATCTTGTTGCATTTTCAACAATCGATGTAGATGCTCCTGCTGTTTTAGATACTAAAAAAGGGATTTTTTTTAGAGCCACTATAGCTAGTTGTGATGACTGATCCTTTTCCTTGAGGAATTTTTCTATCTCCACTACCATGTCTTTGATATGGCTGCTTTGTTCAATTATTATCTTGAACATGTTTTCTTTTTCTTTCTCTAGCTCCCCAACTTGTTTAGCTTGGGGATTCTCAGTGGAGGGAAGTTTGAGCTATTTCCTCAATTATTTTATGTCTATATTTTTGCTAATTACAATCTCCTTTACTTCTTTTACATCTTTGGGGTCATACACCTATTTAATCACCATGTCCTCCAATGATTTAATCTCTGTGTCATTAGCCAAAGATGAAATATTTTCAAGCTTCAATTTTGACTGTATATTGCTAAGTGATGCCTCCAACTTGGAAGTTTTCATGGCATTGTTAGTCAAGGTAGAGTACAATATTTATCTAGTTTGTTAATGCAGGTCAATTTGGTCGATGGGGTGAATTTTCTCAACATCAAATGAGAAAACCGATTTCTTGTAATCATCTGGAGCCTTGGGAAATGGAATTTTTGCTTGGAGGAAAGAAATTTGCATTTTTCCCTTCTCTACATCAAATGTTGAAAGAAACCTGTGTTTTGGAGAAGTTGTTTGCTTCCAGAATTGGGTGTGTGTGAAGGCCTTGAGCTGCTCATTCTTCTTCTTAATTTCCCTGTATTTTGCAAATACATTTGGTTAATCCTAGTCTTGAACCAATTATGAGGTCTAAGTTGTATCTGGGGGATCTTGGGAAGTCAAGGAGGTTGGATATCATGTGAATATGTCTTCTCCTTGGATAGAAGCATGATGGCATGTCAGAACTATAGTAGCCTGCCCCTCATCCTCCTGCTGAAAAATTGGATGAGAACTAGTCTTGTGCTTCTTCTTGTAAATAAGGAATTCTTTGACTCCAATCTTTGTCACTAAAGGGGAAGCCTCCTCCCTTGGTATCTTGTCTTTTTTCTCTTGGGGTACTAGAGTCTATGAGGTTGTTGTAGATATGACTTGTTCTTCTACCTCCTGTAGTGTGTTTTCCTCCCATTGATTTTGATTCATGAACTTCTCTATTTCTGGTCTTGGAGTGTGAGTGTAAGGAGTGGTTTTTTGTTCCACTCTAAACTTGGAGATGATTCCAAAAGGGTCATATGACCAGGTAAAACTCAATTTGAAGTTCATTTGTTTGAGGAGTGAATATGCATGTTTTCCTGCTGCCTTGGTGTTACAATAAATGGTCCCCCCTGTGCTTTGATCTTGAACAATGACTTCTTTGCTACAACAAAATGTAAGTCATCCATATGTATCATTTGCCTGATATATTCCAATGAGAAGATACTCATGGGAAAAAACTTAGGAAGCCTGTAGGTTGGCAACTCACACCCATAAACTCTGATTTCTATATAATTTTGGTATAAATACCAATCCCTTATTTTAGTCTACTCACTGAGATGCAAAATTATTTGAATTATGGTCCTATCCTAGGCTCTAAATCACTGTTTAGTAAGTTGGCAATGGTGTGGAGGAATTTATCAACATAATCTCATAAAGTGTACTCAGTGTAATTCTTCCTCACCATGGAGGTCCAAAGGATTACAGACTATGGATTACTCTGATCATCTAACTTCTACAAAGGAAATGAAAATATGTTTTCTTGATGGTAAAGAAATAAATACACCAATACAGAAGAATACTTAAAAGTCCCTTGAGTAGAGAACATAAGGAGTTGGTCATGGATTGACTCTGCAATGAACTTGGTGTAATTGAAAGCAAGGGGTTTCTCACCAGTTGTAAATACTGATAGGAAACCAACAATGCCCTCATCAATCCATTGTTCAGATTGATAGCCAAGTATTCATGAAATAATGGCAATTACCTATTTAGTCATCTCAGGGAACATAGAGGATGAGTATGGGGATTTTTCTTAGGTAACTGGGCATCCTCTGGGAGAAATATCTCAAAAATATTGGTTCTCTATGGGAAGGTTAGGCTTTTGTAGATTTCCATGAGGGAATCTACTGAAAATGTGTTTAGGGAGTCAGAATTTGGCAATTGTAGCATCTGAGAGATAGATTTTGCAGTGATGGTGAAAAGGATGTCACTGTTGTGGGCCACAATTGCTCTTTGGCTAGGGATGTAGCGAAATTGGCACTAGGACATGAATTCTGGGAAATGATAGGTCTGTGGGAAGATGAATTTGGGTAGGGAAGACTCCCATAGACCCAATTCAACACTGAGGTCAAGATGCTTCTACTTCAACCAACTGTGAATCTCATACTAGTCAAAATCACAATTAGTGTCATCAATCTTGTATTGTTAGTCCACTAATGGTTGGTGATATAGGTATATGGTAGGGGGCATCATAGGGTTTTTATCAGAGGATTTATGTTTTTTAGGTTCCATTATCAAAGAGGAAAAAACAGGGAATTCAGATTTACCGAGGAAAAGAGGTGAAACTGATGTCCGAATGCGAATTGAAGGGTAGGTAATTGGTTGGAGTGGTTGGTTATGCTGGTCATTGACTGAATGCTGGAGTAGATTAGTTTTGGTTGGCTATGCACTCCAATTTCATGATTACCTTCTTATCATAAAACAAAGAAAGGATGGGCATAACACATTTATGGTGGATTATAAAGAAAACTTGAAATTACATCACTGATTTACCGTTACAATGGAGCAGGTCTGTTATCGCGGGAATCATGCAAGTCATTAATTGAGCAATGATTTGTTGATGTGGCGGTGAGAGTGCCTAGTGACAGCATCCTATTAGTGAAGGAGTAATGACAGGGAAGTTCTTTGGAAGAAGGGGAGTGGGGTCCACAGGCATGAGGTGGTAGATAGGAAGTGGAGGAATATGACTAACATGGGAGTGAATGGGGGTACTGGGGAGTCTGCATGGAGAGAGGTAAGTAGCATGGAAGAGGATGTGAGTTCCATGGTCAAATCGAGTGGGAAATGCAGGATGGTAGTTTTCAGAGGGGGTTCAAGGTGGTAAGCGAGAAAAAACCGGGTGGGGGGGTGTCTGTGAAATAGTCTGGAGCTGCAACGTCGCAAAAGGATACCACTTTTTGGGAACCCTCCAAGGTTTGGGGGGGGGGGGGTGGGGTGGGGGTGAAGATGATCCCCCACCATTGATCCGGGTGGTGTGGATCTAAGTCGTTGGAAAGTACACCTCACCTTTATCGCATAACGACAAAATGTGTCATATAAAAAACTTTATTCACAAATCAAATTGCAATTAAACTTTGCACTTAATCAACATTAAAACTTAATTAACCATGCTTAAACATTGTGGTTAATTATTTTTTATTCTAACTAATATAATTCAACCATGATTAAACTGTATGGTTGATTATTTCACTAATCTACACTAATTTTCTTCAATCTATCTTAATCACGCTTAAATTGTGTGATTAAAACTAACTAATCTACTTCTCCTAATCAATGTGGCATTTAAACAAGTTGCACACCTTATTGAAAATTTCAAAGGTAATACTGATTTATTTTTCATTTTTTAAGTGGAATTTTGACTTGCTCACTTGCATTTATATTTTTTATGGGGTATTTTCATTCTTTTCCTTCTTTTTTCATATTTTTTCTTTTTTTTCTTTTTAATTATATATTTTTTATATCCCCTTTTTCTTTTTCTTTCAAAATAAATTTGCAGAATGGAAGATTATTTGCAACATCTCATATACAAACTTATAGATACAATCAAGTCATCCTATAAAATATAGGACCCTAACAGTGGCTCCAATGGGGATGGAACCCTCCTTGTGAGGTGTCAAGAAAGTTGTAGATCAGTAGTCTTGATCCATTGGGAAAATTGTCTTTATTCTTCAATTGAATTTGATCCCCCTGCTGCCAATCATAAATATGGGTAAGAAATCATCAGAAGCTTAGAGCCTTCCCTTCAGGCTTAAATTTATGATGTGAGTCACCCTCACTCTTATAATAATAGTAAAATGATATGTACAATGATTCTAAATGAAATTGATTTAAATTTGAGGAAAGTAATGTTTGAGAGGCCTACCATTGAAAAATCCACCAGTCAGTGCTTCTTCAGTCAATTCCTTCAAGAAAAATGCATTATTGCCTATGAAAGCTTTAATTTTATATGGCACTTTCCAAAAATTTTCAAACTTACCATGCTTTCCTTTGTCTTCATTCCGTGAGTCCCACTTTAACACCAAGTCACCTAACTAAAAGTCATTTGCTCTTGTTCTTCTTTCATAGATCTTTTTGATGTTGTCTTGAACAAGTTGAGCTTTGTTATACACCTCTTCCCTGGATTGTTGCAACTGTATGGTCTGGTTCATCCTTCTTTGTAAATCATTAGTTTCCACTTGTGATTCTTATAACAATTTTAACACAAGAATTCCCAAATAAATAGGAAACATAGCATCCAATCCATATACTAGCTGGAATGGAGACATTCTAATAGACCTTTTGGTGCTAATTTTGTCAACCCACAGGGCATTAATAAACATTTTATGCCATGTTTTTTTATTTTCTTGAAGTAGCTTTTCAATGATGTTGACTAAACTCTTGTTAGAGGACTCATCTAACCCATTTCCTTGTGGGTAGTAGGTAGTTGAGTCTCCTAATATTATGTGGTATTTGTTACAAAAATCAACCATTTTCTTTGACTTAAAGGTAGTATCATTGTCAGTGATAATCTTATGGGGGCATCCAAACCTAGACATAATGTTACTTTAAAAAAATTAGATAATGACAATATATGTGGCTTGCCTAGTTTGGATAGTCTCAATCCACTTGGTAAAGTAATTAATGGCTGTTAAGATCCATCTATGCTGGCTTGAGGAGATGGGATGGATTTCACAAATGAAATTCAGGCCCCACTGTTGAAAATGAGTTTCAATCGAAATGGGTTTCAATGGTAAAGGAAAAAAAATTCTATTGCCTTCAAAGATTTGATATTGGTGGCAAGTGGTGACTTTCTTATGCACGTCTGCAAACATGGTAGGCCAGTAAAAGCCAACCCCTAGGATTTTGTTAGTTGTGGTTTTCCAATACAATTGGCCTACGTAGTCTCCTTGGTGAAACTCTTCCATGACCCTGTTTGTTTCATCTTTTAGTAAACAGTTTAGTAAAATACCTTCAGAATCTTTCCAATATACGTTTTGATCTAAAATACAAAATTTCATGTCTTTTAGTTTTAAAATTCCAGCTTTTGTTTTGGTTAAACCAAGAGGAGCTTGTAAGTTTTGCAGTACAAAGATAATGCATACCATGGTGAAGTAGAAAAGGCATATGATGCCTATGGAGTAGCCAACTCTTCCTGTTCATCCAATGCAACAATGTAATTGATATCGAGTGCATGAAAATTGGACTCAACCATTATATTTTCTAATCCTTGACCTTTGATGAGCCTTATTGGTTTGATTTCAATGTCATACTCTAGGATTACAGTAATCCATTTCCCTCTTCTGCCATCTGGGTTAGACTGTGTTAGAGTATCATTTACCACAACACTTGAGACAAATGCTATGATATGAGAATGGAGGATGTACAATCTAAAATACTTGAATGCCTTTACCAAAGAAAATTCTTGTTTTTCCATGATGTTTTACTTGAGTGATGTATCCCTCAAAGCTCTACTGAAAAATCTATGGGTTGTTCATGGCCTTCACTGTTTTTCTACAATAAAATAGTTGCAATAGTATGCTCAAATGCCAAAGAAAAAATAACAAAATCCTTTGTAAAGTCAGGGCTTATAAAAATAGGAGCAGTAGTTAAAGCTAACTTTATTTCACTAAATGATTTCTTGACTTTAGAATTCCATTTTATTTCCATCTCTTTCTTTAACATATTTGTAATAGATCTTAAAATTTCAGCCAAGTTAGGAATAAATCTTCTAAGAAAATTTATCCTACCAATAAAGGATTGAACTTCTTTCGTGTTTCTAGGAGGGTCAATTTTTAGTATGGATTCAACTCTATTAGGATCAATTCTAATACCTTATTTAGAAATGATATGACCTAGAATTTTTCCCTCCTCTAAACCAAAAATATTTTTCTTAGGGTTTAAGGAGATACCATATTTTCTGCACTTTTCAAAAACTCGTCTTAAATGCAACAAGTGTTCTTCATCTGTCTTTGAAAACATAGTTATATCATCTAGGTAAATCACAATAAATCTGTCAATTTCATCAGCAAAGGCTATGTCCATTTCTCTTTGGAAAGTGGCCCTAGCATTCATAAGGCCAAAAGGAATTTTTACATACATAAAAGTGCCCCAGGGTGTAGTGAATGTTGTTTTGTGTTGGTCATCAGGATGAACCAGAACCTGGTTGTATCCTAAGAAACCATCTAGCAATGAGATTTTGCTGGAGCCAACTACCTTTTGTAGGATGTGGTCCATTTTAGGAAGGGGATAATTATCTTTCTGAGAAACCTTGTTAAGATTGTTGAAATCTACACAAAGCCTAATTTCACCTATTTTCTTCCTAGTAGGTACTAGATTTGATACCCATTTAGAAAATCTAAGGGGTACAATGATATTTGCATCGAAAAGTTTCTTGAATTCCTTTTCTATCAAAGGCAATAAACTGGGTTTATTCTCCTCAATTTCTATTTAAAAGGATTTTGATCTTCCCTGGTGGGCATGATGTGTTGAATGATACCGATATCATAAGATTTTAAATCTGCATAGCTCCAGGTAAACACATTAGTGAATTCTTAAAAAATCTCAATGTATTTTTGTTTTCCTTTAGGAGGTAGGGACTTGGACAGTTTGATAATTTTGGGGTTCTCTATAGTTCCTATGTTACAGTCCTCTACATCATCTCCTATACGTTTTATTTTTGGCTTCTTGGATACATCATCAAAGCCAAAAAGCTCTTCCAATGGTACCAATCCTCTTGGTAACACATTGTCCTTTAATTGTAGAACCTCAAGTTATTCTTGATTGCCATCCATTTCATTAAAAAGTATTTCTTTTTCATTTTCATCTATATAATTTTCTATATCAATATTTACAGACTCAAAATCATCTTTCATTTGTAAAAAATATTCTATTTGTTTATCATTACCAAAAACCTACCAATATCTTACATTATCAAGCACAA
The DNA here is from genome assembly GCA_031772625.1 of Pinus tabuliformis. Lineage (NCBI taxonomy): Eukaryota > Viridiplantae > Streptophyta > Pinopsida > Pinales > Pinaceae > Pinus > Pinus tabuliformis. The sequence goes on along the minus strand of CM062818.1, from coordinate 17,072,068 downwards.
CTAGCCTGTGTTTCACTTCCACCACATATTTCCTATTAGAAGGAAAGGAAATTTTGCAAGTTTTGGCTAAAACATCCAAGGTATCAGCTAAAATATTTTGGTCTCTAGGTATAACAAACAAATCATATTCAGAAAAGAATTGAAAAAAATCCAAAATTACATTTCTATAGGCTCTCAGTCTAGGGTGTTTAGCAGCATATTCACCCTTAATTTGATTGATTATTAGCTCAGAATCCCTGTGCACAGAAATTCATTTTTCTCCTAATCTCTTTAAATTTGTAGCCCTAATGTCAATGCTTCATATTCAGTTATGTTATTAGTGCACTAAAAATTAAGTTTGTAACCATGGCCCTTAGCCATATTTGTGGATGAATTTACAATGAAAACACCTGCCCCTACTCCATCCTTACTTACAGCCCCATCAAAACTCATATTCCAAAGAGCCTCTCCCTCTACATATTTTTCTTCAGTATCCAATTTTATTTCCTCTGTATCATTGTTTTCAGCTTCTAAGTGTGAAACTTCATTTTCTACACATTCACTATTGTACATGATAAATGAATCTATGTTTCAATGTACTCAACAAAGGGGGTAATTGTTGGGTTTGTCTTGACTACTAACCATGTACTTCATTAGTATTTCCCTGTATAATCTTCTTGGCTAACCAAACACTGGAATGGTAGCATAAGTCATATCCATTTGTAAAGTGCCTTATAATTTTTCTTCCCATGATCTAGAGAGAAACATTCCATACTTAGGAGGCATGTCCACTACTACAATGTCCATTACCAAGCTCTTTGCTAGTATTTGGACTAGAACTACACATAAATATTTGATTAATCCTAAGCATATGACTTTACGTGAATCAAATGAATATAGTTGTTTGTAAGGCATGGTTATGTCTAAGCCTTGTCTATCCATAATAGCCCTAGGCATTAGATTATGTGAGGCTCCAGAATCAAGCATAGCATTGTGCATAATTTTATCATGAATGTTCAATCTAATGTAGAAAGGGGGTACACTGCCATCCTGAGATTTTCCTTCGACCTCAAGCCCAAACAATAACTCAAGTCGGCCATCAGCCAAATTGACTATGTCAGTGCCTTCCCCTATCTTCAAGGCTTTTATAACTTGTGATCTGTATGAATTTTTATTGATTAATTTAGTGAGAGGACTGGAAATTTTTACTTTATCCAGTTAATTTTCAATGCTAAAATATGTAGGAGGTTTTTCTATTTCTTTAGTAGTTGCATCCTTTTTCTTAGAAGTTTCCTTATGAGAATCATCTTTAGGTTGACTAGTAGAAGGCGTATCATTTTGGGTCCTTTTGGAAGGATTTTCAGGAGTCTTTTTGGGAGGAGTGTCAGCAGTCATTTTACTCAAGTTATATTGTCTAGGCAATTCCATAATTTCATTTTGGTATCCTTGTTTGTAATCTTAGGAGCCTAATAGAATGGTTTCTAGTTGTGAGAGTAGGGAAATGTCTTGCTCTTACTTAGTTAGGAAAATATGGTCAACTTCGGTTTCCTCAAATATATTTATTTGATTTTCCTAAGGATATTCAAGTATGCCAGCTTCCTCATCTACATAGTTTTCTTGAAATGGAAGCCTAATCTGTTGCTGATCATTTTTTATTCTTTGTCCTCTTTGTTTAATTCGAGGCTGGGTTTTCCTAAAATTTGGATTTTTAATTTGGGAACCACCTTGGTTTTCCCTTGGAGGGGTTTTATCAACTATAGAAATTCTCTCCATCATTTTCTCCATTGTTCCTACTAAAGTGTCCAATTTAACATCAAAGGAAGAAGAAGCCTGTTCCTATTTTATAGTAACTCTCCTTTCAGATTTCATTCTAGCTCTCTTAGCTAACAGATTGGCTTCAACACTAATGGAATTTATCTGCATTTCCTCAAGGGCTATAGGATTTTGTTGGACATTGGATAAACCAACTCTCCCTGTGTGTTTCGTGACATGGACTAACCACCTCTCGTGGATCCTTATCTCTAGCGATGCGATCATTGACTAACACATGTGGGTCTTGGTCTAAAGGAAATCGTGATTCCCAAGAAGTGGTATCAGAGTGTAGGCCACAAGTTCAATACACACCCGACTCGCATTGGGGGGGAGATTGTTGGACATTGGATAAACCAACACTCCATATGTGTTTCATGACATGGACTAATTGCCTCTCGTGGATCCTTATCTCCAACAATGTGATCATTGACTAACACCTATGGGTTTTTGTCTAACAACAATCATGATTCCCAATGGATTTCTTTCTCTTAATTCGTAAGACATGTCAGGGTCAAAAATATCTAGAAATTTAATCAAGGATAACCTAGAGGAGGTTGTATTTTTGTAGGGATAGAGTTACAGATATTATTAAATCTGATACAATAGTCTTGGACTGATTCAGCTGGGGCTCTTTTGATACTTTCATACTCTGCTAAAATTTGTAAAGGGTTCTTTTTCACTTCCAGTCTTTTGAGGAAGGTGTCATGAAATTGAGCAAGGTATGAGATAGAGTTGGTTGGTAACCCTTTAAACGATTTTTTAACCTCACTAATGAGACTTTGAGAAAAAAATCTCATTTCCACATCAACATCATCTATGTCTTGGAGATCTAAGTAGTCATTCATTTTATCAATATGCTGTTGAGAAGTTATGGGCCTAGTGCTATAAAAATGAGGAATCCTACTCTGATAATCTTAGGGAATTGCATTGAGTTGTGGAGGTAGGACCAAGGGGGCATATCAAGCTTCCATGATTGGTGCTTGAGATTTATATGGAACTACAATAGGTTCGGGTATGGAAGGTATGAAATGAGGTATAATTACACTTTACTGCATTAATGTAGAAGTGGTAGTGGTTGAAGATGAAATGGGTGTAGTGAAAATGGGGGTGACTATTAGAGGAGCAGTAGGAATAGAAGGAATTTGTACAAGAATAGAAACAACAGGCAATTCTAAAGGTACATAAATATTAGGAATCTCTAAAGGGGTAGTATGAACAACATGAATTTCAAATGGAACAGAAAACCTAGGTGGAATTACTAGAGGAGTTGGGCATGAAGTAGTAGACGAAGAATGTGAGGATTTAGGTGATTCAAGATATTTCTGTACAACTTGATCTAGTTCAGACACCAACACTTCAAGTTTGTTAAATTTTTTAATGACATCATCCTCAGAGTCTGATTTCACAGTTTTATGTTTTGAAGTGTAGGGTTTTAAAATGTTTTCATCAAAAATAGTTTCAGCTACAAAACTATTAGATTTAGTTCGGAAGAGACTATGTTCAAATGGTAAATCAAATTCTATGTCTTCTACTATTTCAAAGCCTTCAGGCAAAGAATTAACCCTAGGGAGAGGATTATTACTTGCCTGACTCTCAGCTAAACTTTTCTTTCTAAGGATTTTTTCTGGATTATCTACAATTTTCAATGGATTTGGATTAGCTCTAGTATAAATTATTTTAGGAGCCAAATCTACTATTAAGTATTCACAGATAAGATATATACAACTTTTGAAGTGGAATAAAACCTTAAATCAAAATCAATTTCTAAGCCACAAAACCTAGAAATAGCTTTAAGTACTGAAACAAAAATTTACCAGGGAAATACAAATCAGATTTGTTCGAGTCCCTAGTATGGTCGCTAGGATGTTAGCACTCCATAATTTCTTAAGGATGTAAAATAAATTGCAAAGGTAACCAAAAAACCACTTTTAAGTTTAGAATTTATCCCTTATATACTCAGAGAGGGATCTCTTTGTCAGATTTAGCCTTGTTTTCTCTGCAAAATTTTAGGCTAGATGTGAAATTTCAGGGTTTGATTTTTAAAATGGTTTGGTTGGAACAGTAAGGAAATATATTGGGAAATAGATTCAAAGGGCTTAGAGTGATCAAGTTTTGAAAATATCAAGCTTAAGTGTAGCAAGGCAAGGTAGGAACACTAATAGATCCTTGTAGTGTGTGAAATGGAGGAGGAGGAAATAGATTAAGATTCACTTTAAATATAGAACATTGTTACCTAAATTCTATATTTAAACTTCTGTGGAAAACATTGATATTGCTTTAATCCAGAACATAGTGTTTTGAAAAAAATTCTGAACTTAATATTCTTCAAAACAATACATAATAGAAAGACATGAAAAATAGAGAAAAAAATAGATTACAGTAAGAAGCACTTCACCACATAGATATGACACAGGAATCCTGAAAACAACTTGTCTTGTATTAATGCAAAAGGTCACTTGAACTTAATGAACAACTTTACAATAGATGGTAGTCTTTCTCAATACAAATCCCAACATCAATACTTCCAATTCTGAAGTATTTATACAAATTATATCTAAATATCTTAACATAAATATCAAGATTTATTACAAAATATCTCAAGGATTTTTACAAAAATAGAACGAAAATATAGGAAATCTGAAACTACTGAAGCTGCTGGAACTATTCTCAAGGATGGTTGTTGATGACTTGGCCTGAAGAAGTGTTGTCCTATTTTCTTGCTATTGGAAGATAAATTGTTTTACTACATCAATTCACATAATTTATCCCAACGCTCTTCACTTGGGATAGTAAAATTTATTAACATCCTGTAAGTCTATCTATCTCAGTATACTTTTGGAAAGTAGGTTTGACGAGAAATAGGTGCTTGATTTCATGCTTGATGAAAAGGTTGAACTCTATATCTTTTAGAAAAGGCTTCCTTGTGATACTTCCTTTAATACCTGCAAGCTTTGATTTATCTCAGGCAATAGTGTATAGTTTATGGTAGTAGTCCTTTAAACTCATTAGGTGGTCTCCCATCCCTATCATTCCTAGAAGTACTTTTAAATTGAGTGTATTAAACTTTCTATAACAATTTTGGACACTAGACTCCATTTTGTGACATTTATTTTCTAACTGCAGCATCAGGGTCCTATTAGTCAGGACCCTTCTCACTTCTAAAATTGTTTATGTTCTATCTTCATCTTCTAATTCTTCTAACTCCTTGTTTTTTGAATTTAAAATTCTTATCAATGTTGTAGCTTCTTCAGACTTTTATGCCAAACCTTCCTTTATCTCTGCAACAACATCTTTTGATTTCTTAATCAACTCTTGTTGTTCAAATATTATTTGAATTGAGGGCCATATCATTCATGGCCTCATTAATCTCTATCCATATGGCCTCCTTTGCCTGTGCCAAAGTCTGGGCCATGCTCATTCACTTTCTAACTGTTCAATATTTCAAGTGAGCCTATGATTTTTTTGAAACTCTGTTACATAAGCACTAACTATCTTGATTTTATGATCCTGCAAAGTTTTGAGCTGAGCCTTTATCTTTTCAATTTCTTTCCCTTGAATGGATAGGTCTTCCATGGCTTTGACTAACTCATTTGGAGAATATGTACTTGGTCTTGGTGATGTGGTCGATGTAGATGCTCCTGCTATTGTAGATACTAAAATAGGGATTTTTGTTAGAGGCACTATAGCTAGTTGTGATGACTTCTCCTTTTCCTTAAGGAGTTTTTCCATCTCCACTTCCATCTCTTTGATCTGGCTGCTTTATTCAATTATTATCTTGAACATGTTTTCTTTTTCTTTATCTAGCTCCCCATATTCCTTAGCTTGGGGATGCTCAGTGGAGGGAAGTTTGAGTTGTTTCCTCAATACTGTTATGTCTTCATTTTTCCTCCTTAAAATGTCCTCTGTTGTTTTTACATCTTTGGGGTCATACCCCAGTTTAATCACCAAGTCCTCCAATGATTTAATCCCGGTGTCCTTAGCCAAAGATGAAATATTTTCAAGCTTCAATTGTGACTTTATGTTGATGAGTGATGCCTACAACTTGTAAGTTTTCATGTAATTTTTTGTCAAGGTAGAGTACAACATTTATCCAATTTGTTTATGCAGGTCAATTTGGTCGATGGGGTGAATTTTCTCAGCATCAACTGAGAAAACAGATTTTTTGTAATTAGTTGGGGTCTTGGGAAATAGACTATGCGCTTGGAGGAAAGAAATTTTTGATTTTCACCTTCTCTGCATAAAATGTTGAAAGAAGCCTGTGTTGTAAAGAAGTTGTTTGCTTCCAAAATAGGGTGTATTTGGAGGCCTTGAGATGCTCATTATTCTTCTTAATTTCCCTATATTTTGCAAATATATTGGTTCATCCTAGTCTTGAACCAATTCTAATGCGTGAGTTGTATCTGGGGGATATTTGGAAGCTAAGGAGGTTGGAGATATTGTGAATATGTCTTCTCCTTGGATAGAAGCATGATGGCCTATCAAAACTATAGTAGCCTACCCCTCATCCTCCCGTTGAAAAACTGGATGAGAACTAGTCTTGTGCTTCTTCTTGTAAATCAGGAATTCTTTGACTCCAATATCTATCACTGAAGGGGAAACCTCCTTCCTTGGTATCTTGTCTTTTTTTTCTTGGTGTACTAGAGTCTGTGAGGTTGTTGTAGACATGACATGTTCTTCTACCTCCTGTGGTGTGTTTTCCTCCCATTGATTTTTATTCATGAATTTCTCTATTTCTAGTCTTGGAGTGTGAATGTAAGGAGTGGTTTTTTGTTCCACTCTCAACTTGGATATGATTCTAAAAGGGTCATATAACCAGGTAAAACTCAATTTGAAGTTCATTTGTTTGATGAGTGAATCTACCTCGTTGCATGCTGCCCTAGTGTTATAAATAAATGGTCCCAACCATGCTTTGATCTTGAACTGGGATTTCTTCTATGCTGCAACAAAATGTAAGTCATACATTTGTATCATCTACCTGATATATTCGAATGAGAAGACTCTCATGGGAACAAACTTAGGAAGTCTGTAGGGTGGTAAATCACACCCATAAACCCAGATTTCTGTATAATTTTGGTATAAATACCAATCCCTTGTTTTAGTTTGTTCACTGATATGCATAATTCTTTGAATTTTTAGTCCTATCCTAAGATCTACGTCACTATTTAATAAGTCAGTAGTTGTGTGGAGGAATTTATCAACATAATCTGTGAAAGTGTACTTGGTGGAATTCATCCTCACCATGGAGGTCCAGAGCATTATAGATTGTGGATTACTTTGATCATCTAACTTATACAAAGGAAATGAAAATGTGTCTGCTTGATGGTAAAGAAATAAATACACTAATATTGAAGAATACTTAAAATTCCCCTCAGTAGAGAAATTTAGGATCTGGTCATGGATTGACTCTGCAATGAACTTTGTTTAATTGAAAACATGGGGTTTCTCACCAATTATAAAGACTAATAGGAAACCAACAATGGCCTCATCAACCCATTAATCGAATTGATAGCCAAGTATGCATGAAATAATGGCAATTACCTATTTAGTCATCTCAGGGAACATAGAGGATGAGTAGGGGGATTTTTCTTAGGTAATTGGGCATCCTCTGGGAGAAAGATCTCAAAAATCTTGGCTTTATATGGGAAGGTTAGGTTTTTGTAGAATTCCATGAGGGAATCTATTGAAAATGGCTTCAAGGAGCCAAAATTTGGCAATTGTAGCATCTGAGAGATATATTCTATAGTGATGGTGAAAAGGATGTCACTGTTATGGGCCACAATTGCTCTTTGGTTGGGGATGTAGCGTAATTGGCACTAGGACACGAATTCTAGGAAATGATAGGTTTGTTTGAAGATGAATTGGGGCAAGGAAGACACCCATAGACCCAATTCATCACTGGAATAAAGATACTTCTACTTCAACCAACTGTGAAGCTCATACAGGTCAAAATCACAATTAGTTTTAGCAATCTTATATTGTTGGTCCACTAATGGTTGGTGATCTAGGTCTATGGTAGGGGGAACATAGAGTTTTCATAAGAGGATTTAGATTTTTTAGGCACCATTATCAAAGAGGAAAAAGTAGGGAATTCAGAGTTACCGAGAAAAAAAGGTGAAACTAATGTCTGAATGCGAATTGAAGGGTAGGTAATTGGTTGCAGTGGTTGGTTATACTGGTCATTGAGTAAATGCTTGAGTAGATTGGTTCTAGTTGGTTATGCACTGCAATTTCACGATTACGTGCTTATCATAAAAAGGAGAAAGGAGGCGCAGAATAGGTTTATGGTGGATTATAAAGAAAAACATAAATTTTCGCTGCTGACTTAGTGTTACAATGGAGTGGGTTCGTTGTCGCAAGAAACGAGCAAGTCATTAATTTAGCAATGATTTGTTGATGTGGTGGCAAGAGTACAAGGTGGCAGCATCCTATTGGGGAAGAGTAATGATGGGAAAGTACTTTGGTGGAAGGGGAGTGAGGTCCACAGGCATGAGGTGGTGGACAAGCAATGGAGGAATATGATTAGCATGGGAGTGAATGGGGGGACGGGGGAGTCCACATGGTGAGAGGTAAGTGGCACGTAAGCGGACGTGGGGTCCATAGTCAACTTGAGCAGGGAAAGGTGGGATGGTGGTTTTCTGAGGGGGGTTGGAGTGGTAAGTGGGAAAACGTTGGGGGCAATGTGAAATAGTCTGGAGCTGCCACATCGCAAAAGGATACCACTTTTTTGGACCCCCCCTCCCCCCATGCCGATTAAACCTTGGAGGGGTTCAGGGGGGCCAAAGACGATCCCTCACCATTGATCTAGGTAGGATGGATCAGAGTTGTTGGAAGGTGCGCCTCACCTTGATAAGATAATCAGAACAAAAGGGACTTTCCTATTAATAATAAAATAAAAAAACAATATCAAAGAAGATTAAGGTTTGTGGCTCCAAAATATTTCACGTTTAAATTCCAATAGCCCTTAATTAATAATTGGCTTCATCAAGGGACATTTTGACTTCACAAAATTAGATTTTAAAATTTGTAATATCCTCCAACGACTACCCTTAGAAGCCACTCTAGTAACTACAAAAGGACATCAATATTTCCTCCCATTGAGATGAATTGAACGAACAAATCCATGTGATTGAAGCTCTAAAATTCCATCATTCTTGGCCCCTGTGGAGACAACATTAAGGATTTTTTTCTGAATTCCTAGTTCTAATTTGTTTGGAATTTATTTGGGCATACATTACTTAGGGAAAGAACCAAATTTTGGAAGGCTCACTAGGGAAACAAATATGTAAAGTGGAAGACCAAATTTGCTTTACGAGATAATTCATCCATTTATGTCTATAGCCTAATATGAGGAAACCCTAGATCATGCTTGTTAACCATTTCTGAGGCTCATAAAGATAGTGGGGCTCTTAATACAAAGTTTTTGATAAGGAATCCAAATTTTTTGTGTGTTTCTTTCATCAAGAAAAAGGGCACCTTTTACAACTTCGAATAGCATTAAGTTTGGGCATGATGCATTGGAATTACAATAGTTTGGAGTAAGGTTCCTCAGCCCTTCCTAAGGAATTCCTCTAAACGTACAGTGACAATAGTCATATCACCTGTGGTATTTTTGGAGCCTATATCATGTTAACTGAGGTATGCACTGTTGGGTGTGGTTTTTTACCTATTTTCTGCACATTCTTTCCCCTGTTTTGACATTTTTGTCCTCAAGGCTTATGCCCTCATATGACTAAACTCCATGTTTCCATACCTTTTTAGTCCATTTTACTGACATGTTACTTTGCTATATTTTACCGAATAATACGAGGATCTATTCCTTTTTGTGGCTAACTAGGAGAGCATTGAAGAAGTATTTTGTGAAGTTCTTCCTTTCAAGTGTTGGCTCATGAGAACAAAGTTATGAATCAGACAGGCAGCAGGGATTAACTGCAGGAAAGGGTAGAACGATTCGTTGTTACACCCTGAATGCCGTTACAGGATGTTGCTACACACTAGGTGTTGTTACAGGTTAGTGTTATTACAGGTTTTTGTTAGACATTGGATGTTGTTACACCTCGCATGGACCTTCCATCACACCAACAATGATGTTATCAATTACGCCGCATCATTCCAAACCACCATTTTCTTAATGATGTTGCACTGAAGCTAGAGAATGTGGGTATTGCTCCACATAACAGCTGTTGGTAGTAGGGATTGTTTATTTTTGAAGCAACAAGACTCAAGCAATTGCAACTGATGTATATTTATTTAGCAATAGGTTGCAACTTTTTTATTTTGTATCAACATGAAAATCAACAGATTCTCATGACTGATCTATTTTCTAATTTTGGGTTGTAATAATTATAAAAGACTCAAATTTTTCATGTACAAGATATGACATATAAAAGAGTACTATTACTCTGCTTTTGTAATTCTGAATTTATTTTAATATCAATTAGCATAGTGATGTTGTTATTGCTTTCCAATTGATTCGTTAATCACTTTCGTGTTCTTCCTGCACCCTGCTAAGGAGGAAAGACCCTCTTCTTTGGCAGGGATTACAATGATATAGATAGTGTACATTCTAGTTTAGTTCATTGATTTATGGTTTCTCGATGTTGTTGTACAAATTGTGGATTGCATTCGCTGTTGTTTCTATTTATCTTATGCTATTACACTGAGCTAATCAATGGAATGGTAGCAACCAGCTAGAGTAAATATTAGTTCTTGTGTGGAACGCCTTTACGTTGATAGCCATGAGTTGTGATTTATTTCTGTAGAGTTTTTTTTTATATCTACACACATGGTTTGATTTAGCAATTTAGATCAGCGACATATTTTACAGTTTTCTGTATTTTCTTATTCTTGGATGGAGTGTATCAACATAAACAATGTGAACTCCATTGAAATAGCAAGACCTACCATGGGTTGACAATTAATGTTGCGATCTGATTCAATTAAGGTTTATTAAAAAAGCACTACATTTTGGCGCCATTGTCGGGGATGGCAAGTTGACGATACAGTCACCCAAGTTGTTTGTTTGATATAGAGTGTTCCTAGTCCATAGTTGCTAGGTGGTAAGACAAGACGTAAGAACGTGCGCATTGCTCTAACATACCTAAGCGGGCTCACCACTGTCGCTGACTGAGACACTCAGAGTGTGATTTGATACACATAGGGTCCATGTGTGCACTTGTAGGACTTACAAAGACACTGAAATCACCCCCACTTTAATAAGTCACAGCAAAGATGGGTCGTAAAAAGGAAATGAAGGGTGAATATTTGGGAAGGAAGACATTTATCCAAGAATTAATCTCCAAGGCAGAAAAAAACAATCGAGCTCTCAAAGGAATGTAAGGAAAATAGGGCCGCGGAAGGTTGTTGCTCCCATAGCGAAAGCAGAAACCTCTAATCCCTCCATCTTGGGATCGTATCATTCTAAGACTAGCACTCATACCCCCAAGATCAAGGATTTGATTTATGAGCAAGAAGGGGAAGCTAGTAGCTAGAGTTTGAGGAGCAAGGGGAAAGGGGAAACCAAGTGGGAACATCCGACACCTAATACATACAAGCACTTGTTGATTTATCAATACCCTGATACAAGTAGTGCGGTGAAACAACCAGCCCAGGGGGTATCTGAGGCACTAATCACGTCTGCAGGGCCATCACAAATGCAGATCAAAGAACATCTGCTATAGAAAGGGTTAGAAGAATTAATCATGGAGACAACAATGATAACAATTCTAAAAAAGACACCACTACCACCACCTTTGAGTTCCAAATTGGGAATATCAGAGGTGAAGCTCCTATAAAAAAATATTCCTCTATCATCCTTACCATCCTTTCAAGGGATGACTGTGGAATATCCAGACACATTTCTATTTGAGTTTGATGTCTTTTGTAGAATTTATGATTATACAATAGATGCTCATAAGTTAAAGCTATTTCCTTTTTCCTTAAAAGGGGTAGCTTTGAGATGGTTCATGGGATTAGGCCCCACTTCCATTTTAGCATGGAATGCTATGAAGGAGATGTTCTTGTCAAATTACCAAGACTATTGCAGGACCAGGGACTTAAGGGAAGAGATATTTAGAATGACATAGAAGGAGGATGAAAGCCTGGAATCTTATGTGGAATAGTTCCACTACAATCTGTAGAGACCTAAGCACAAAGGCTTAGACCTGAAAATATTGAAGAGTATATTCATCAGAGAATGAGAAATGAATTCCTTGACACCCTGAACCTATTACGAAAAGGGGATATATCACAAGATCCTTTCGCTGAAATTATCAGTCTCTACCTAAGATGATCACAAGGATCATCCAAAGGAAGGATTACAATTCAGGATGCCTCTGTTCGCATACAAAAATTTGCAGGCAGAGGAGTTACTAGAGCGGAGATCAAAAATTTGTTTGAAAAATTCAAGAATGATATCCTTAGTACTCTCTTAGACCATATAATAATAGCACAAATAAAAAAACACAAGAAGAAGTTGATACACCCCTAGTCGTGTTCTTTTCATATTGTCAGAAGAAACATCCTTACATGGAATATGAATTGAACAACATTAGCCTATGTAATATCTGCAAGCTGGAGCATTTGATAGAGAAGTATCTGGAGCTTCCTAGACTAAAGGCAATACTCAGAGAATCAAGAGAAGAGGTGCAGTCCTCTTACTTCATCACACCAAGGAGGATATGGAAACTGTAACCTCCAAGTATGTCTCAAGACTTTTCCTCTTTCAATTTGTGGAACAATGCATATAATAACCAACATTATCCATGGAAATATTCTACCCCTCCTTCAACATAGTTCCCTTCACCCTGGAACCAATGGTATCCATCTCTTCTTGTTCAATATACTCAATCCCAACCATACCTGTGGAACCAAAACTGGAGAGGAAATTCCCAAAATTCAACTCTGCCCGCACCACCCATGCAGCAACAGCTGCAGTTACCTCCTTTCCAAGCTCCTACTCCTCCACTACCTGTGCAGCCCCAACTACATGTGCAACCTAATCGAAAACCAATCAATAAAGTAGCTCGGGGCATAGAGGCTCCTACGACCTTCCAGACCTACCTTATTACCCCCATGGAACTTAATGAAATTCAATTGCAATAGGGCATGGTAATTAACCCTAGTCACTCCCCTATCATTACAGAGGAGGACAGTGAACCATCTAGAGGAGAAGCCGGAGGCTCTGAGGCGGCTACTGTGCTTACAACAGCTGATATAGAGGAAGTTGTTACATCTATGACAGCCGATCTGCGAAGAACTGTTATGTCTGTAACAACTAATTCAGGGGAGGCTGATACACCTGCAATAACAGATCCGACTGTTGTTACGCAGGACCCCCCATACCCTCAGAGACTGGTCGAACCTATGATGACTTCACAGCCTGAATCTGATTTTCTTAAGGAGTTGCAAAATTTGTATGTATGAATTCCTCTACTACAAGCCCTTAAAGAAGTACCCATCTATGCCAAGACAATGAGAGATTTGTGCATCAAGAATCCTACGAGGAAGCTTAAAGACCCTACCACCATACATGTGATGGGAAAGTTATCTAAATCAATGTCTACTCAGACTCTCCTTACTAAGCATAATGATCGAGGAAATACTACAGCCACTGTCTACATTAATGATCATCCCATAGCCAATACATTGATTGATCTTGGGGTTTCCATTAATGTAATGACAAAATATCTCTTTATCACTCTCGGGATACAGGGGCTCAGACACACTCATATTGTGCTGGAATTGGCAGACAGGTCCCGTGTTAAACCCGAGGGTATGTTAGAAGATATAGTGATTGCGATAGCATCTTGGAGATATCCGGCTAATTTCCTTATCCTTCAGCCCAAATCCAATTTGGGGGGGCATCCTTTGATCCTAGGGAGACCTTGGCTAGTCACTGCAAAAGCATTTATAGGCTGTAGGATGGGATCCATGGTGATCTCGGATGGCCAAGCAATGCAAAACCTTAATTTTTATCCCCCAAAATCAAATATGGATGTGTACAACCCTTGGTGGTATGAGTTTGAGCCTGAGTCAGATCTTTCCCTACCACTCCTCACTCTGGGGAAAGCCTAATATTTCAAAGATGAGATAGAAGATGATGTTTTTATTAGTAATTCACTTTCTGTTTCTTCTGTTAAAAATGCAAATGAGGGGGAAGAGGTAGAAGATAAAGATTTTGAACAAATGAGAACTGCTCCAAATATTGCTAGCAGTCCAATTGAGATTGAATTTGGAAAATTTTTTAATGTTAATCCCAATTTGATTGTTGAACAGAACCAACGGTTGTTACAGCTATTACAAAAACATAAAAAGGAATTTTCATGGTGTTTTGGGAAATTTTAGTGTTCTTGGATAAACACCTAACCCTCTAGACTAGTAGCTTAATCTAGAAACAACAGTACAAAGCATTCTCTACCTTTTCTATAAACAATAGATAAAATAAGAGAACAGAGAACCTACTTGTAACTTCCGCTTGTTCCTTATCTCCCTTGACTGATTCTATTTCTCCTTCTTGTACTTAAGTCGCTTGAGAAGTACCTGCACACAGATAGAAACAAGAACCCAACAAAGCATATGATAATGATCTATTGATTAAACATAGCATGGAATCAAGTACATGATAAGCATATGAAAGCATCAAAAGACAATACAAGCATATAAAAAAAGCTTTGAACACTTTATTAGTGAAAGGAAGAGTTACAACCCAGTTTGCATGATTCAGCATCACTCCCCTAGTTCAATCCCATCCTCTCCTCACAACAAGCAAGACACTTTGACATCATTACAATAATTGAAATCAACTCAAATCTCATACCAACAGCGTCTCCCTACCATTCAATAATTTCCAGCACCTGGTCACTTAGATGAGTGGTCTTTTTATAGGTGAATGGAGGTTATGCCATGAATGGTGATAATGAATGCCCTCCTAAATTTAGAATTCAATTCCATGGAAGAAGGGATAAGGGGATTGATGTTCCTTAACTCCCTTCCTCATCCAAATGTGAACTCAAAGGAGTGGATAGCCTTGAGAAACTTCTAGAATCATTCAATGGATAAGGAATCTTTCAAACCCTCATAGAAATTCGCTCAAATTCACCGAGCACAGGCCCCCCTAAAGCATGAAGTCGTAAATATATATGTCGATTGAAATGCTTTACCACGAGGAGAGGAGGTTTCGAAATGGAAGGTGACCTACGTCAATTACAATGCATATATCATGATAATTTGATTTTTCTCATGAACTAGCTGAGGGAAAGCATACCCATGCTCATCTTATAAACTTTCATTACATGTACAAATATAGTCATCTATTGATATAGACCCATGAATGGATGACCATAAATGTAAGGCCATTGTACATTTGATTTGGTACTCCTGAAAATATTGCAACCCGAATGGATGAAACTAGATCTGGTGTCTTCAATCTCGTCCAATATTTCTCTCAAGTACAATTCTAACCATGTGAATAGATGTTCTGAAGTTGAACATGGGAATACATCATCTAATTACTAGCCGATGATGTAAGCCATTAAAAGATGGGAGAGGAATCACCGATAATGATAATGACCCTCAAGGTACTATAGTACATTTCATATGGTATGAATAAATTATTTGATGTCGAACACCAAACAAAGTATTTTGGTCGAAGGCCGGTGATGTCAACCTATTGCTAGAAGCGAGATACCTGCCGTTGATGTATTCAAGCTTCAAGGCACTGAAGGGGTGTTTCTAAGTCAATTTCTTGGATGATGTGTTGATGTCGACAAGAAGTGACTTGTCACAGGAGGGCTTCGATTTATCCCACATCAATGACATGAAATGAAGTAAATGATTTTGGAGATGAGAATTAACTGACGACACAAGGTTCAGGAATTGCGGTCATGAAAATGATGTTGGAGCTATGGCACAGGTTTGGAGCTATGGCGCAGGTGTTGTCCTTGATGGCAACTCTCTCTCTGGTGACAGATCTCAATTCAAGCTTTCAGAATGAAGGAAAATACTTATACGCAAGTTCACCTAGACGAAGACGCATATACACGTGGGTTAGATGTTACAAAGGCGCGTATGCGTATACACGCACTTTCATGCAAGGAAAAGCGCGTATATGTTGGAGAACTTACTTTTGGTCCATGGTAGTTAGTCCTTGGTATTTGAACCTATGGTTTTGGACCATGGTATCTCGTCAGAAGTGTTGATCCCAAGTATTGGGTCCATGGTATTGTTTTATTATGGTTTTGGACCGTGGTATTGTGAAAGGCCTAAGACTATAAAAGAGGAAGGAGATCATTTGGCAAAGGATCATCTGAATTAATTGAATATCCAATAAGTGCTAGATATGAAATATTTGTGATTGGTGTTATGGTGCTGATCTGGATCTGAATGAAGGAGGAACGTTAGCGCAAAGAGAAGGATAAGTTCTATTGGTGGGTCATAATCTTAAGGCTTGAATGATAGTATGTTTGTATGATTTTGATATGTTATATGTGGCGCATGCTTGATCTATAAATCTGATGCTCTACGCTAATCAGTGTCTAAATTTTTGAAAGAGTGAATTATCCTTTATAGATCTATACGCAGGTTCAGTGAAGCGAAGGTGCGTATACACGCTATTTTGGTAAGGGAAAGAAGCGTATACGCAGGTTGGCTTTGACACAGAAGCATATACACGCAGGTTTCTGAACAGTGAAGTAGCGTACATCTCTTAATTTATGTTCTAGCTGCTTCTGTTTATTGCTGCAGTGGTCAGGGTTCAGAATTGGTGTGTGGTTACAGTTACTGTGTTCTAGGTACAGCTGTCAGAGAAGTGTTTATTTTGATTCAGTTTTGATTGGTGAAAAGGTGATTGGTTGATGCAGAAATTCTTGATGTTTGATTGATGTGGATCCAGTCTAAAAATTTATGAAACGTGGTCCCTGGAAGAAAGAGAAGGTTGTAGCCTTCTGTAGGCCAGCACCTACGTACTAGTATCTTGGCTAGTGCAAGAGCTAAGGGGGTTGTAGCTCCCTTCTAGGAGAAGCTGGAAATTGAGAGAGGGTTTTAGCTCTCTGTAGGTTGCAGCCTACGTACTGGTAAAGGACTGCACTAGTACATTGTAAAAAAAGAAGTTTCTAATTAAAGGAAGATAGAGACGAATTGTAGCAGGTGGTTTTCACCCACATTGAGTTTCCACCTAATATCTTGTGTTCTTGTGTGTGATTGTCTTCTGCTCTATTTTACTATTTCTGGTTACTGGTTATTTGATTATGATACACATGTTAATAATCAACATCTGTAAGATAAAGTAAATTATAAGTTTGCATTGTATATGTGGGTTTCCTTCTACATAGTTGCATATATACGTGGTTTTAATTAACAGAAGTAGGGTATATTATCTAGATTTGAAAAACGAAATATTTGACTTGATAATACTGATTCAACCCCCCCTCTCAGTATTATTTCCAACAATTGGTATCAGAGCAAGTCCTTCTGAAGAAGCTTGACCGCTTGAAGGAAGATCCATCATGAGCAACTACGAGAGAGAAGCATCTATTAGGCCACCGATTTTTGATGGGACAAACTTCGTATATTGGAAGGTAAGAGTTACTGCCTATCTTCAATCTCTTGGTACAGAAGTTTGGGATATCATAGATACAGGGTACTCTTTTCCATCAGCAACTCCTACAGATCTGGCAGAGAAGAATAAATATGAAACAAATGCAAAGGTTGTCAATACCCTGTTAGGGTGTCTATCTCAGTCAGAATTCGTCAAGGTTATGCAGTATAAATCCGCAAAATAAATATGGGACAAGATTGTTCTGAACTATGAAGGAGATGAACAGGTAAAACGAGCAAAACTTCAAACCCTCAGAATTCAGTATGAAAATCTCAGAATGCACAATGATGAAAGTGTGGCTAACTATTTCCTTCATGTAGATGAGATTGTTGATTGTATGAAAAACTTGGGTGAAGAAATAAAAGAGGTTGTTGTGGTTGAAAAAGTTATAAGATCTTTTCCCCTAGGTTTGAATCTAAAGTTTCTGCAATAGAAGAAAAAGAGAATCTACGAAACCTTACCATTTCATAGCTGCACAAAATTCTAACTGCTTATGAAATGAGGAAAGGAGGACCATCAGACAGGAGAGAGGCTACCTTCAAGGCTTCAGGCAAAGGAGACTACTATGAGTCAAGACACGTGTCAAAAGAAGAATAAGAATCAAATTTTTTCAAGAACCTTCAGCAGGGTGCTGGAAGATTCTGAGGTAAGTTACCTTTCAAATGCTTTGCTTGTGGAAGAGTCGATCACTATGCTGCCAAATGTCCTCATAAGGATAAGATTGACAAGGGGAAGGAACCTGTTAGATGGAACAAGAAACAAAATGTAAATAAGAAAAGCTATTACACTCATGAAGACAGTGATGGACTCTCAAATAGTGATGAAGATGAACGAGGTAATAATTATAAACTTTTAATGGATTTTGAAGATGATGATTACATGGATGCTATAGATGAAGAAGGTCTTTATGAAGAGATTTCTAAACTCAAAATTTGTTTAGAAGAGAAAAATGTGATTATTGATTCTCTACAATGTCAATTGGATGAAAGGGAAAAACATCAAGAAAAATTTGAATGTGAAATTGTTGGTCTTAGAAAAGAGATTGAGAAAACAAAATCTCTTAATCTTAAATTTGTTAAAGGATCTAAAACTCTGGATGAGATTATCAATGTGCAGCGTTCTCCACTGATCAAGACAGGTCTGGGATATAATGGAGAAGCATCTCAAGCATCCACCTCAAAAAGTTATCTTGATGCAGCAAGGAGGAATGAGCAAAGGCCTAATAGAAATCATCAGGTAAATTAGGGACAGTTTACCTCAAGAATGAACAAAGACTATCTGGAAAATCGGGGGCAATCTACTTTAAAGACAAACAGAAGCCACAACCAGCCACAGGTAAAATATTCCCACTTTTCCTCAAGAATGGATGTCAGTAGAAACTACAATGGGTTGGTTGATAGATTTGATAATCACAGGAGTTTCTTCAATGGTCAATGTTTCTCTTTCCATAACTTTGGCCACAAAGCAGATCAATGTGTTTCCTATAAGACAAACATGACTAGAGAAGCTCAAAAACAAAGAAGTATGACTGGAATCACGAAAAGGACCTATAACAACTTTTCCGCCCTTGAAAATGAAATTGAATGTTCTATTTGCAATAACTTCAGTCATGAAGATTCTGAATGCAGGAGCAGGTTTCGGAAGACAACTCAGAAGGAACAAACTTCAAGTGCCAGAACATGGAGAATGAAGGAACCGCAACCAGAAAGATGTGGGATAGCTTTATATGCATAAGGATAGGAAAATAAATGGTACATCGACAGTGGATGTTCGAAGCATATGACAGGTGATAAAGAAAAACTTCAATCATATAGTGCTTTAGACAAAGGAAAGAAAGTTTCTTTTGGAAATGATACCCCTGCAGTCATAAAAGGAAAAGGCATTGTTCAGTTGAAAGAAAAATTCAAAGTTGGAAATGTTTTGTATGTTGATGGCTTGAAGCATAATCTACTGAGTGTCAGTCAATTGTGCGATCAAGGAACTGAGGTAATATTTCGATCAAATGGATGTAGTGTTCATGATCTTGATACAGGAAAAACAGTGATCAAAGGCATAAGAACTCCAAATAATTTATACATATTTGAAGAATGACAACAACAATGCTATTTGAGCAAAAATGATGAACACTGGTTATGGCACCGGAGGTTGGGGCATCTAATATTTTCACAGATAAGGAAAGCATGCAAATACCAGGCAGTTTGTGGTCTTCCAGACATCAAAATTCCAGACAATACAATATGCAAATCATGTCAGTTTGGTAAGCAAACCAGAACTAACTTCCCTAAGAAGGAAGGATCAGCTAGCATGCCTCTTGAACTAGTCCATACAGATGTATGTGGTCCATCTAGGAAAAGGTCACCTCGAGGAGAAGAATACTTTATATTATTCATTGACGACTTTTCCAGGATGGTTTGGATAGGACTTATGAAGCACAAAGACGAAGCCTTCGAAAAATTAAAATCTTTCAAAGCCTTTGTTGAAAACAAATCAGATCACAAAATTAAGTGCCTCAGGTCTGATAGAGGTGGGGAGTTTACCTCAAATGAATTTTTTGATTTTTGTGAAGAACATGGAATAAGAAGGGAATTCTCTAAAACTAGGACTCCTCAACAAAATGGAGTAGTGGAAAGGATGAACAGAACGGTTCAAAAAATGGCTCGTGCTATGCTTGATCAATCTGGAACTCCCGCAAACTTCTAGGGAGAAGTTGCATTTGCTGTGGTTGTTATTCTCAACAAAACAAATGTCCGGGTGAATAGCACTCAAACTCCTCATGAGCTCTGGTATGGTGAGACTCCTTCGGTAAAACATTTCAAAATTTTTGGAAGCAAATGCTATATTAAGAATAATGATGAACATCTTGGCAAGTTTGAACCTAGAGCAGATGAAGGAATTCTCCTTGGTTATTCTCCCCACAACAAAGCATATAAGTGTTACAATAAAAGACTTGGAAGAATTGTTGATAGCATTGATGTAGTGGTTGATGAAGAAGGAAACATTCCTAGGAAAGTAAATTATGAAAATATCGAAGAGGATGAAGACCATCCTTCAAATCAGACTAATGATGAAGAAGAACCTCAAGAGGCACCAGAGGAACAGATAAGGATAGAAGAGAAGACTCCATCCAGGTACGTTCAGAAGAATCATCCAGAATCTCAAATTTTGGGGCAGAAAGAAGCAGGTATACAAACAAGAAGATCAATTGCAGAAGCCTCAAGCTATTTGGCATTTCTCTCCTCCACTAAACCAAAAAATGTAAAAGAGGCATGCAAAGATGAACGCTGGGTCAAGGCAATGGATGAAGAACTTGAGCAGATCGAAAAGAACAACACTTGGGAGTTGGTTCCTAGACCAAAAGATAAGAATGTCATAGGGACAAAATGGATCTTCAAAAATAAGTTGAATGAAAATGGGGAAGTGATTAGAAACAAGGCCAAACTTGTCTATAAAGGGTATGCTCAACAAGAAGGAATAGACTTTGAAGAAACTTTTGCTCCTGTTTCTAGACTTGGGGCCATCAGAATGTTCCTTGCTCTCTCTAGCTTTCAGAAGTTCAAAGTATTTCAAATGGACGTGAAATCAGCCTTTCTGAATGGAGACTTAGAAGAAGAAGTATACATTGAGCAACCAGATGGGTTCATTCTTGGGAATGATCCAAATCTTGTATGCAGACTAAAAAAGGCTCTATATGGTCTTAAATAGGCTCCAAGGGCTTGGTACTACCGTTTGGACAAATATCTTCATCAACAAGGTTTTTCAAAAGGATCAGCAAATAGCAATCTTTATATAAAAATTGAAAATGACAAATTGCTAATACTTGTGTATGTAGATGATATTATCTTTGGCAGCAATGAAGAAGCTATGAGTCAAAGCTTTTCCTTGGTGATGCAGAAAGAATTTGAAATGTCTTTGCTTGGAGAACTGACATATTTTCTTGGATTGCAAATCCAACAAAATGAAGGCGGTATCTTTTTGTCTCAAACCAAGTACCTCAAGCAGATTTTGAAGAAGTATGGCATGGAAGATTCAAAACTAGTATGTACCCCTATGTTACAGGATGCAGCCTCAGTGCAAATGATGAATCAGCAGCAGTGCATCAACCAACCTATAGATCCATGATTGGAAGTCTACTTTTTTTTACAGGTACCCGACCAGACATTATGCACGCAGTGGGAATAGTTGGAATATTTCAAGCAAATCCTAAGGAAACTCATCTTCAGGCAATTAAGAGAATCTTCAAGTACCTTCAAGGAACTCAAAACTATGGCTTATGGTATCCTAGAGATACAGATCTCACACTTCATGCTTATACAGATGCAGATTGGGCCGGAAGCATGGATGATAGGAAGAGCACAAGTGGTGGTGCATTTTTTATGGGTTCCATATTAGTATCTTGGTTCAGCAAGAAACAGAGTTCGATTGCTTTATCTACAGCTGAAGCGGAATATGTGACTGTTGCATCTTACTGCACTCAACTCCTTTGGATGATGCAGGCCTTGCAGGATTTCCAGATCACTTGTACACCACCTATCTCCATCTTATGTGATAATACGAGTGCAATAAGAATTTCAAAGAACCCAGTCATGCATTCAAAGACCAAGCACATACCGATCAAGTATCACTTTCTCCGGGAATAAGTGTTGTAAAAAAAGGTCAAATTGGAGTATGTTCCCTCTAAGGAACAAGTTGTTGATATTCTCACCAAACCACTGCCTAGGGAAACTTTTGAATACCTTGGACAAAAGCTGGGAGTAGTTGATGCATCATCTTGCTGTTAAAACTTGTCTGTTTCAGAGAAAAATGGGTGTACGCGAGTTGCCTGAGGAGGATCCTTGTACATACGTCGGTTTGTGCAGAGACTGTCGTGTATATGGAGGTTTGATGGATATCAGTAGGGTCAGGCTCTGGTTGAAGATATTATGATATGGGTCTGACAGAGACCATTCGGCACAGGTTCAGGGGGAGCAGATAAACTTATAATGATGGATTGTTGGCATTATCTTAGAAGCTTTTGGTTCTAGTTCACAGCTGGTGTTGGTTTCAGGTAGAACAAATGCAGAGGGAGAACAAAAGGAAATCATGGTTGCTGATCTGAATGATGATTGACAGATGTTGTTGATATCAGTTATTGGTGACTTTCATAAGTCTTGCTCTAGATATTTCGTCTCTATGTCGTGTATCTTTTATGATGTCAAGGTCATGTAACGACCTATTTCGGTTTCCCCATTATGTCTGGGATGAATATGTAATGTACTTGGTTGTCATATGTAAATTTCTAATGTATCCCCACTTGGTTGGCTGGATGATCCCCACTTGATTGGGTGATGGATGTATGTATTGAGTCTTTTAGTGATAGGAAGGTCTTTTATGATGTATAAGTCATGATTCTTCTTGAAGAACATCTTTTTGCAGATCTTGCCTACAGTCAGGGGGAGCATGGTCAGCACATCAGGGCCAAGAATTCAGCATGTACTCAGGGGGAGCACAACCCTTTTCCCTTGATGACAAAGGGGGAGAATGACTTTGAGAATCTTGGGGTTGCCATCAAGTCCAAAGGGGTAGATTGTTGGCATTATGGCACAAGTTTGGAGGTATGGCGCAGGTGTTGTCCTTGATGGCAACTCTCTCTCTAATGACAGATCTCAGTTCAGGCTTTTAGAATGAAGGAAAAGACTTATATGCAGGTTCACCTAGATGAAGACGTGTATACACGCGGGTTAGATGTTACAAAGGCACGTATGCATATACATGCACTTTCACGCAAGGAAAAGCGCGTATATGTTGGAGAACTTACTTTTGGTCCATGTAGTTAGTCCTTGGTATTTGAACCTATGGCTTTGGACCATGGTATCTCGTCAGAAGTGTTGATCCCAAGTATTGGGTCCATGGTATTGTTTTATTATGGTTTTGGACCATGGTATTGTGAAAGGCCTAAGACTATAAAAGAGGAAGGAGATCATTTGGCAAAGGATCATTTGAATTAATTGAATATCTAATAAGTGCTAGATCTGAAATATTGGTGATTGGTGTTATGGTGCAGATTTGGATCTGAATGAAGGAGAAACCTTAGCGCAAAGAGAAGGATAAGTTCTATTGATGGGTCATAATCTTAACGCTTGAATGATAGTATCTTTGTATGATTTTGATCTGTTATATGTGGCATATGCTTGATCTATAAATCTGATACTTTGGGCTAATCAGTGTCTGAATTTTTGAAAGAGTGAATTATCCTTTATAGATCTATACGTAGGTTCAGTGAAGCGAAGGCGTGTATACACGCTATTTTGGTAAGGGAAAGAAGCGTATACGCAGGTTGGCTTTGACACAGAAGTGTATACACGCAGGTTTCTGAACAGTGAAGTAGCGTACATCTCTTAATTTATGTTCTAGCTGCTTCTGTTTATTGCTGCAGTGGTCAGGGTTCAGAATTGGTGTGTGGTTATAGTTACTGTGTTCTGGGTATAGCTATCAGAGAATTGTTTATTTTGATTGGTGAAAAGGTGATTGGTTGATGCAGAAATTCTTGATGTTTGATTGATTTGGATCCAGTCTGAAAATTTATGAAACATGGTCCCTAGAAGAAAGAGAAGGTTGTAGCCTTCTGTAGGCCAGCACCTACGTACTAGTATCTTGGCTAGTGTAAGAGCTAAGGGGGTTGTAGCTCCCTTCCAGGAGAAGATGGAAAATGAGAGAGGGTTGTAGCTCTCTGCAGGTTGCAGCCTGCGTACTGGTAAAGGACTACACCAGTACATTGTAAAAAAAGAAGTTTCTAATTAAAGGAAGATAGAGACGAATTGCAGTAGGTGGTTTTCACCCACATTGGGTTTCCACCTTATATCTTGTGTTCTTTTGTGTGATTGTCTTTTGCTCTATTTTATTGTTTCTGGTTACTGGTTATTTGATTCTGATACACAGATTAATAATCAACATCTGTAAGATAAAGTAAATTATAAGTTTGCATTGTATACGCGGGTTTCGTTCTACATTGTTGCGTATATACGCGGTTTTAATTAACAGAAGTAGCGTATATTATCTGGATTTGAAAAATTGAATATTTGACTTGATAATACTGATTCCCCTCCCCCCCCCCTCTTAGTATTATTTCCAACAAATGAAGTTTTACAATATTGCAAAGAATGAAGTTTTGAACTGAATGACTTCTCTTGAAAATGTTAGCGACACTAAGATGAATTGGTAGCATTGACCCAAAACAAAGTAATGGATGGTATGATAGACCAACGGTGTGATAACCATCAAGCTGAATGACCCAACCCACATAGTCACGGTGATGAGGTGAAAGTGTTATGTTCAAGAGCAACTTACTACCATAAAGTTTTCTCGGCTTTTTCCCATTTTCTCCAGTCATTACTGACCAATACCTCTTTATTTTTTATCAAGCTTGAGGAGAATAACATATGCTTGTTGTATAATTTCACCCTTCACGTGAATCCATCACTATTTGATGCTTTAATGAGTCTAGCGAAGGTGAAACTCGGCCTTTTCTAGATGGACAAGTTTGTCGCTATTTGATGTTTTTAACGAGCTTAATGACAAAGACAACTTGGTCCTTTTCATGTTTAGATAGTTTGAAAAGGGACAAAAAATAAACTCCACAATTTCTTTTTCATAAAATAATCTCTCAAGTCCTAAAAAAGCATAAAATAATACAAGAGAGATATTGTTTCCAATTCGTTAATGAGCTAGAAAGGACAAGCGCCTAACAATATTTTCATATTTAGAGAGTCTGAAAAGAGCTTAAAGAGGACTCCATTTTGAGGAACGAGTGGTGTCTAGGGTAGCAACTAGTTCCAGTGATGTTGGAACTTCTCAAAACATGTTGATTTATGTGAAGAGGCTGGCTAATAGGACCACTCATTGCAACTGTTCCTCAAAAAAGGTAAAACAACCAAGTGAAAGTGTATGATCGGCCAAAGAGATGGTGGTGATAGAATGAAACAACCAAGGTTCATCTGATAGAAAGAGGCTAATAGAATGGCAATCACGAGGGTTAAAATGGAAATGGGTTCATTTTTACACAAGCTTGAACCATAAGGAACTATGCTTGGGTTTAGTTTCATGTTTACACAAGCTTGAAATGAAACACTATGCTTGGATTCAGTTTCATTTTTATACAAGCTTAAAATGAAAAAACTATGCTTGAGTTTGGTTTACATGCCCCCAGCATGATAGAAGGGAGAGTCTTCTGTAACCAGATGGAAGTTGCTGCGGTGAAGCGAGATGGTTATCCAACACCTTTTTGGCTTCGTCCAGATAGGGACAAAGGTGAATGGGGTGATTCCCTTCACATAACCTACAGGGAAACTTAGCTTTACCACTAGATGCATTCCCCCCAAGCTTCATTACATTCACCTAAGTAGAATAATTGTGGCTATCAGGTGGATGGAATGAAGGTTCTTTTACAAAATCAAGTGAAAGACTCGACTGGGATTTTATGAGATCTACTCAAAGACTCGACTTGGAACTTGGCTCCAGGGGACCTTGTTTCATTTTTTAATGAGCTTGACATAAGAAAAGGAACTATTCTCATACCCCTTTGTTTCATTTTTTAACGAGGTTGAAACAAGATTAGGAACTACCCTCATATTCCTTGTTTCATTTTTTAACTAGGTTGACATATGACCAGGAATTTTCTTGGTAGGCCTGTTTCATTTTTTTAATGAGGTTGACACAGTAAAAGAACTATCCTCATACTCCTTGTTTCATTTTTGAACGAGGTTGACACATGACCAGGAACTATCCTCATAGGAGCTATTTCATTTTTTAACGAGGTTGACACACTAAAAGAACTATCCTCATATTCCTTGTTTCATTTTTTTAACTAGGTTGACACAAGACTAGGAACTGTCCTTGTAGGATCTGTTTCATTTTTTAATGAGTTTGACACAGTAAAAGAACTATCCTCATATTCCTTGTTTCATTTTTTTAACAAGGTTGACATAAGACCAGGAACTATCCTCGTAGGAGTTGTTTCATTTTTTAATGAGGTTGACATAGTAAAAGAACTATCCTCATATTCCTTTGTTTCATTTTTTAATGAGATTGACATAGTAAAAGAACTATCCTCATATTCCTTGTTTCATTTTTTTAACGAGGTTGACACAAGACCAGGAAATGTCCTCGTATTCCTTTTTTCATGACTCATATGAGGTCATGAAGGAGAGATTTGGTTCCAATGCACCCAGTACATGATGTAAAACATCACTGAGTATGGAATAGGTTGCCACATAATTAACCTGTGGCAGGGATGATACTATTGGTACAAAAGGACCAATTAGGGAAGATGGTTGACTAGGAGCCATATTTAGACTAGGAAATGAAAGTTGGTCAACAGTGACAATTTTTCCTTCATGTGAGAAACAAATCACTCGAAAGAGTGTTGAAACAATAGCTCCCATGTCATAAACATAGTCGTGCCCAAGAAGTAAATTTTAATCTAAAGGGCCTGGGACTACCATCACATTCAGATAAATAATTTTTCCTCCCAAAGTAATAGGTAACTGAGGGAGGATCCCTAATGGTTGACTGCTTCCTCCGTTAAAAGCCAACATATTCTGGGTAACTCGCACAAGTGGCGGTGAACCAAGCGCTTTCCAAGCAGTTGAGGAAAGAATACTCACTGATGCACCTTCATCTATAATAGTGCCTGAAACATTCATATTACAAAATTGCACTATGATCTGGAAAGGCACATAAGAAGGAAGACGAAATCCTGCCAATCAATTCCAATCAAAGGAAGTGACTAGACTACTTGAAGGGAGTACTGTAGAAACAGGAGGATTAAACCCTTGAGTTAAGAGAGTGGGAGGATTTTCCTCCTGTCTTGATGGAAAAGGAGGATTGTCCCCAAGCTCATTAGAATCTGAAAAACATATTCTGATGTTTAACTCCTTATTTCATTTTTTAACGAGGTTGACACAAGACCAAGAATTGTCCTTGAGGTAGCTGTTTCATTTTTTAATGAGGTTGACACAGTAAAAGAACTATCCTCATGTTTTTGGTTTCATTTTTTAACGAAGTTGACACAAGACCAGGAATTATCCAAGAAGTTAACTTAGAAACACCCCTTTATTACCTTGAAGCATGCATACATCAATGGCAGGTTTCTCGCTTCCGGCAATAGGTTGACATCACTGGCCTTTGACCAAAATACTTTGTATGGTGTTCGAAATCAAATCATTTATTCACACCATACGAAATGTACTATAGTACCTTGAGGGTCATTATCATTATCAATGATTCCTCTCAGGTCTATTAATCACTTACATCATTGGCTGGTAATCAGACGATGTCTTCCCATGTTCGACTTCAGAACATCTATTCACATGGTTAGACTTGTACTTGAGCAAAATATTGAACGAGATTGAAGACCCCAGATCTAGTTTCATCCATCCGGGCTGCGATATTTTCAGGAGTACTAAATCAAATTTACAATGGCCTTACATTCATGGTCATCCATTCATGGGTCTATATCTATAGACGACTATATTTGTACATGTAATGAAATTTTATAAGCTGAGCATGGGTATGCCTTCCCTTAGCTAGTTCATGAGAAAAATAAAAAATCTCTTTTCATAAAAATGACAATTTTGTGACAATTTCTTTTCAGGGAAAGGAAGAATTTACGACACTTTCGATTTCAAAGAAATGAGGAATTACGACACTTTCAACGAAAATACAAACCATATGCACATATAAATTAATTGATATTTTATGAATGAAGAATTTACAACTATTCAATTTTTGAAGGAAAAGACGACTTTACGACACTTTCTTTTGACAAAGATCAATCGACCAAAAACTAACTTTGATTGTAGACTGATAATGACAAAGAAAACATTAATCAATCCTATCAAAGTAGGGTTGGCTAAGGAGATGAAAACTTATTTTCTAAGACATGACATCATTGACATTCAGCAACTCATTCAAGCAAGAGAAAATTGGCAAAAACTTTCAGTTCCTAGATGGGAAACTGATCCTCAAGGGATCAGCGCAGGCAGCAGTTAGATATAGTGCGCTGAATCACATTGGATCTATGCGAGAAGTGCACTGCAATGCACTATGTCCTTCATTGGACGGTGCTGGTGATAGTAAGCCATTCTGAAGGCAATTTTGACACAGTTTTGGCTCAATTTTCAATGACAGAAGACTGAAATTCAATGAACGACCACAAGTACAGTATGTAGAAATTTCTTAAGAGGTTGATAAGCTACTAGGATGGATGGTTGATCCCTAACGGAGTCGCCAATTTGTTATGGAAAATTTTAGTGTTCTTGGATAAACACCTAACCCTCTAGACTAGTAGCTTAATCTAGAAACAATAGTCCAAATCATTCTCTACCTTTTCTATAAACAATAGATAAAATAAGAGAAAAAAGAACCTACTTGTAACTTCCGCTTGTTCATTATCTCCCTTGACCAATTTTGTTGCTCCTTCCCATACTTAAGCCGCTTGAGAAGTACCTGCACACAGACAGAAACAAGAACCCATCAAAGCATATGATAATGATCTATTGATTAAACATAGCATGGAATCAAGTACATGATAAGCATATGAAAGCATCAAAAGACAATACAAGCATATGGAAAAAGCTTTGAACACTTTATTAGTGAAAGGAAGAGTTACAACCCAATTTTCCTGATTCAGCATCACTCCTCCAGTTCAATCCCATCCTCTCCTCACAACAAGCAAGACACTTTGACATCATTACAATACTTGCAATCAACTCAAATCTCATACCAACAGCATCTCCCTACCATTCAATAATTTCCAGCCCCTGATCACTTAGATGAGTGGTATTTTTATAGGTGAATGAAGGAGGTTATGCCATGAATGGTGATAATGAATGCCCTCCTAAATTTAGAATTTAGTTCCATGGAAGAAGGGATAAGGGGATTGATGTTCCTTAACTCCCTTCCTCATCCAAATGTGAACTCAAAGGAGTGGATATCCTTGAGAAACTTCTAGAGGCATCCAATGGATAAGGAATGTTTCAAACCCTCATGGAAATTTGCTCAAATTCGCCCAGCACAGGCCAAAGAGGGACCAAGTGCATTGTATAGCACCCTGACAATGTATGGTTTACATTGCAGCACACCCTAATGAAGGCCTACCTACTCTGATCTTCTTAGAGACAGTTTCTGGATGTTTTCAGTGATGGAACTTCTTGGGAAGTGAGGCTTTCTGATGTTTAACTTATTTAGGGCATGTAACAACTGCAATAGGGGTTGATGGGCCCTAATAGTATCGATCTGTAAGTTGAGGTTGATGTGCCCAAATAGATCTATAACACATGGTATTATATAGATATGAAAGGGATCCACCCTAACCTATGCACTCACCGTATTTATTTGAAGGATGGTTGCAAACCAGTCAGACAGCCACAGCGTCGCATGGACCCTGCACAAAAAGAAGTGGTGAAAGAAGAACTACAAAAACTCCTAAGTGCTAATTTTATTTATCCAATATCTGACAATCAGTGGGTGTCACTGCTTGTCATCATTCCTAAAAAGAATGGCAAGTGGAGAGTCTATGTTGATTATAGAGAACTCAACAAGGCCACTCAGAAGGAGCATTTTTCATTACCATTTATAGATCAGGTCCTTGATACTCTCTTCGGAAATAAATTCTTTTCATTTTTGGATGGATTTAGTGGCTACAATCAGATATAGATTGCCCCTGAAGACCAGGAAAAAATGACATTTACTTGTCCTTGGGGAACTTATGCATACAGAGTACTACCTTTTGGACTCTATAATGCACCAATAACCTTTCAAAGGGAAATAATAGGAGTTTTTTCTGACTTGTTAAATGACTGTCTAGAAATCTTCATGGACAATTTCACACCTTATGGAGATGCTTTTGAAACAACATTAGTCAATTTGGAAAAAGTGCTAGAACGGTGTGTACAGACTAATGTTGCCTTGAGCACTGAGAAATGTCACATGATGATGACCGAAGGGATCGTGCTTGGAAATTACATTTCCGTTGATGGAATCAAGGTAGACCCTACAAAAATAGAGGTAATTCTAAAAATTACAAACCCCAAAACACAAAAAAAGGTACGTATTTTCTTGGGGCATGCAGGGTATTACAAAAGATTTATAGAAAAAATTTCAAGAATTGCATTGCCATTATTTTCCTTGCTCATGAAGGATGTTGATTTCTTGTGGACGAGGAAGTGTGAGCAGACCTTCTTAAAGCTGAAATGTTGTGTATCAGCAGCTCTTGTCTTGCGAGGACCTAATTCAGAACTGTAATTTCACATAGTTATGGATCCATCAGATATTTCTATAGTTGTTGTTCTGGGCCAACTAGAGGATAAGAAACCTTACACTATTTACTACATAAGTATAAATATAACTCGAGTTGAGATAAACTACACAATGACCAAGAAGGATTTCTTAGCAGTCATGCATGCCATCAATAAATTCCAGCATTACATCACCGGGTATCAAGTATTTGTACACACTGACCATTCTGCCATTCGTTTTTTAATGAATAAGCCAATTACAAATGGTAGGATTACACGTTGGTTATTGTTGTTACAATAATTTGATATCACTATTGTAGATAAGCTTGAGAGATAATGTAGTAGCTAACTTTCTTTCTAGGCTAACTATTGATGACAGTTGCACTCCTACTGAAGATTCTTTCCCTGATGAATATCTTTTTTCTATTTCTACTTACTCACCTTGGTATGCAAATATAACCAATTATCTTGTTGCAGGGAAGTTTCCATAGTATTTGTCCTCTAAGGAGAAAAGGAAAATCATACAAAAAAGTGCTACATATACCTGGATATATGGGAACCTCTACCACATTGGACCTAATTTCTAGATCAGGCACTGTCTTAGAGAGGATGAGATCTTTGATATCCTTAAAGCCTACCATGAGGAGCCTTGCAGAGGACACATCTCAGACAAATGGACATGATACAAAGTCCTTTCAATAGGGTACTACTGGCCGACAATATTTTAGGATGGAAAGAAGTTTGTGAAGGGATGTGATAGTTGTCAAATGATGGGCCAACCACTACAATTAGATGAGATGTCGTTACAGACCTAGATCGTCATAGAACCTTTTGAGAAGTGGGCTCTAGATTTTGTGGGACCAATCAATCCTTCATCTAGACAGAGATCCTACATCTTGGTCTGTATTGACTATGTCACAAAATGGGTTGAGGCAAAGGCACTAACCAAAGGCACAAATCAGCCTGTCTTAGATTTTTTGTTTGAATATATCTTTGTTTGGTTTGGCATACCTAGGGAGGTAGTCATAGACGGAGGGCCCCAGTTCACATATCATAAGATCCGGGAGTTGGTTGAGAAATAAGATCCATCACAGAATCACAATGCCTT
Source organism: Pinus tabuliformis (assembly GCA_031772625.1). Taxonomy (NCBI): domain Eukaryota; kingdom Viridiplantae; phylum Streptophyta; class Pinopsida; order Pinales; family Pinaceae; genus Pinus; species Pinus tabuliformis. Next base: position 17,040,306 of record CM062818.1, on the reverse strand, counting down.
ATCATACATAAGCAAATGGCCAAATAGAAAGCACTAACAAAGTCATTGAGGGGATCCTTACTAAGACTGTGGCCATTCATTGAAGAAATTGGGCTGACAAACTTACAGAAGTATAATGGGCATACAGGACTATATGAAGGAACACCACTGAATTCTCACCATATGAACTTGTGTATGGAAAGAACCCTTTATTCCCCATTGAATTTGAAATTAAGACACTACGGACAGCATTGTAGGTCAATTTGGATTTGGCTACAGTACAAAGGCAGAGATTGAACCAGCTCAATGAATTGGAGGAGAAACAATTGGCTGTTATCCAGCAAACATAGATTATCCAATAGCAGAGAGCTAAGTGGCATGACATATTTATAAAGAAAAACAGTTCCAGAAAGGAGATTGGGCTCTCTTATATGATTCAAGCTTTGAAGACTTCAAGGGTAAGCTCTGCACCATATGGCTAGGTCCTTATGAGGTAGATATAATCTTTGACAATGGGACTGTAAATTTGGTAACCATTGACAGTGAAAGGACACCATTACTTGCAAATGGGCACCGTCTTTGGTTGTATCACAAACCTACCTTGAAGGATTTTTTTGTCAACATTGTCACAAATTTAGATCTACAAATTATGGGAACAGGGGAAAGCCCACCTGTGCTGCAAAAATTTTAATTTTTCCAATAAGTGTAACAGCTAAAAACCACCTGTTGGCAGATGTTAAACCTTTAAACTTCTTCTAAAAGAAAAAGCGTAATAATAATAATAATAATCTATTGTGAAAACCTTTCTCATGCGCAAACAGACACTTTTGTAGCAGTTGAAAATCACCTGGTGGCAGTTGTTACACACTCTGTAATAGAATTTGTTCTCTCAAAGTATATCATGTGATAAGTGTTGTTACACGATCTTTTCTTCTTTATCTCTTTGTAGAAATTAAATTAATATATATCAGTCATCTTGGTTGTTACATCTGTAACAGCCCATGACTTTTCAGGAATAAACGAGATATTTTATTGAAATAAATAGCATAACATCGCCATGATCCTCATCATTAGAAGTAAGTTCGCGCGTCTCAATTCCCGAGTATGATTCGACGTCGCACTGCCCATTACTTTTCCCCACGTCACCCAGGTATGTCATCAAAAAGGTAATATTGAATTTATTTTATTTTTTAATTATGGAAACTTAACATGACTATTGACGACTGAGGACGGTTGTCATAATTAAGACGGGGGGGGAATGAATCATATTGCAACATGACCATCGCATGATTCGTAATTATTTGAAAAATCCAACAATTAAGGCATGTGACCTGATAGTTATTGTTACTTAATTCTGAATCATACCAAAAAGGGTAAGGGCACCATTGATGAGACCTCCCCATGACTCACCATTAAGGAAAAATTCATTCTGAAATATGAACCATCTGTGCCAAATCCTAATCCAAAATCTTCACTTGTTTCACCCTGCCACCCTACCATTTACCCCTGCTGGAAGCACTGAATCCCCATTCAGAGTGCTCGGAGAGGAGGAAGATAGTAGTAATAGGACAATGACCCCTCACTAGTAGGACAATGACCCCTCACTGAAAGGGGATTTTCTTCAAGAAAGTGAGTCGCTGGTAAAGAAAGGCAAGGGAATTGATATACTATCACTCCCCTAGCCTTGGGCGGATGTTTCCCTCTACCTCATCAAATACATTACTTGCATCAATAGTTGATCAACCTTTCTTATTTCTTGTTGGGAAACATTAGGCACATGGCCGCGCCTGTAAAAACAGTTCACATCCAGAAACATGTGTTACCAACCATGGCCTTATTAAACTCATTGTGTTGGATGCCTTGAGCTGACAAGGCAAGAAATGAGAAAAATTCATGCGGAAAAGGCCCGGGACCACTCACAAAAGGAAAACAAAGATGGTTGGGGAAACTCCAGAGGTGACTGTTGGGTGCAAAAAGGTGTCTTTTAAAACTCCTAATTATCCCACATTAATTATCAGCCCAGGCAAGTCCTCTTATTTCAAGAGTGTACAATGCTATAATCCTAGAGAGTAATGTTTCCTAAATTGCAATATAGATCTTTCAAATGCAAGAGTAAATGGATGCTTTTAATAAATCCCAATTGCAATTAAAGAAAAGTTAATCATCTAATGAAATCAAATCATACATTCATCAAAGTAACAACAATCATCAGTCAAGGATACAGTAGTGATAACTCATTCCTCTTTTCACTGATTTAATCTAAATCAAACACAATCCTCAATAACCAATACAAGCAGCGAACGATCCAAATCTGAGAGTTTCAACGGCGATAGTCAATACTCTTTATAGTTGATGATCTCAAACAGAATATTTAATTAAATAAATGAATCTGAAATAAATGGAATTAGCAACACTACTATGGATTATACAAAGAAGAATGATTCTGTTATGATTGGAAAATAAGAAATAACAAAGCGATACAATTGTAGAAAGTAAGAATTCAATCAAACCATAACACTGCAGAAATCAAAAATGCATGATATAGGAACAGTAAGTAAATCCCCTAGGGTCCAGGTCCTTAGCTGCCAGTGAATACTTCCGGATTACTTCAGGAAATGCGAAGGAACAACAACTCTACTTATATATTAATCATCAAATCGGGCAGCATTATAGTAATTTATGTCTTCTCAGCAACAAGAGTCTACAAATAAAATTACAATTTGGAATAATAATACTCTCTCCCTCTCCTCCTATCCTATCCTATCTATCTCTAATCTAATAATCCATCTAATTCTCCACCCTCCCAGCTTTGATCTCTGTTTTCATTTAAATACACGGAGAGCAGAGAGCAGTTACAACAAAGATGATTACAATGTGATTCCCATTACAAAATTAGATTGTTCACAACAAATTGATCAACAAGAACATATCTAAAATATCTTTCCATCAACATTCAACAGGAACAAGTCGAATTTGGTATTGTAACTGAGACAATTTGGAAAATGGCAACAACAGTGAATCTGAGAAAAACGTCTTTAGAAAACCTTCTATTTCCCTTAATTCGGGCCGAATTTGAGAAAACAACTCAACTCAAAACTAATTTGGTCCGTTCTGGACAAAACCCATGTTTCGGATTTTCCAGATTCTTCTCCATTTCTCCAAAACGTCCAATGAAAAATTGTCACTTCTTATTCTAGTGAATTTCTTAGTTGGCACATTTAATGATGAGCTGGAGATCAAATCTGCAATATGGAAAATATCTTGGAGGCTAAAATAGTGAATTATGTTACAACAAATTTATTAATAAACCATCATTGGTAAAATCATGCATAATAATCATCAATTTATTAAAAATAAAGGAGAATAAATAATATTTATCCATAAGAGCATAAATAATTATAAGATGGAATTATATGATAAACCATGATAAATGACGTGATAAAGAATGGTACAAATGGGTGAAATATGTGTTAAAGAGTGATAATAATAATGACAAACTAGCGCCCCAACATACCCCCAAATTGAATATATTGCATGTCCTCATGCAACCCAAAGACTTTGTATTAACCAAGCAATAATACAAAAATTGTCCATCCCAACTCATGAAATGGATAGAACAAATGAATTCTTCCTCAAATAATGGATATTCAATTTTAGCAATGTTGATGAAGGCATAACAATTTTTACATTGATGTTCAACTATATGTATATGAAGTTGCAGCAAAATATGATATAAGTAACAGCAAGCTTCATTAACCATTTTCTCAAAAACTACAAACTAGCTTTTGCTGAAATTTTGCAAGTAGATTTCTACTATATTAATGCTTCCATGATCCAAAAATCAAATCATTTCGATGCAAGAATCATGAGATATAAGAAAAATGGTTGTAGGTGAGAGTGCAAGATTTCTGAAATTTTATGAACTAATTTAACTTGAAATTGGTTGGGTTTGTGTATTTTAATAATACATTTTTAGTATCTAAAAATCACAAGAATTCAGTTCATAGTTTTAAAGATATACGCAAATCAATTTCTGCACTGTATAAAAATGAAATTGTATGCCTTAAATGAGAAATAGGGTAGAAAACATCCATCATGTATAACAATTCCTTCCCCAAACTGGAGAGTTAGCATGCCCTCATGTAATGCTAGAAAACAAATTGAGATAGTTGCTACAATCTATTGAAATCTATGCTTGGTGTAAAACAACATGGAATAAGGGAGGTGTTGAGAATAAATAATAAGATCAATGGATGATAAAGAATATGAATGGCATGGTCATAATAAATTAAATGCACACTCCCCCAAACTGAAAGAATCTATGTCTTTGAAAAATGGGAAGTAGTAAAGATGTGGAATGAATGATGGTAAATAATGCTCAATGGATTTTCATAAAATTCTCATAAATTTGTAATAAATCAGAAAACTATGCTATTTTACCTCAAGTTTTACCTCTGAAAAAAGAAAAAAATGTGGAATGACATGTATTGACTGGCATTTTGAAGCTGATGTAGGCAGAGTTGAGGCTGAAAGTGATGCAAAAGGTGGAATCCAGACAAGCATATCATGTCTGAATAATTATGCGTGTTTGCGAGTTGCTCGAGCTTCCTCTGTTAGTTGCAATAATGTGGTCATGCTGCAAATAGAATTTTGCCCATACTTGTTGTTCTCCTGTAAAAAATTCACTATTCGGCATGCAATTTTCGTGAATCCACTGTGTTAGTTTGGAATAGCAATAGATAAGACGCATGCAAGAATTTTAACCAGAAAAATTTTTGAATAAATGCAATACTAATATTTTTTCAAATCATCAAGTTATGACAAAGTTTAGTAATTTATCACATGCTATCCCATAACGCATACATTCCCCCCTCCAATTGGAAAAGGGATTCCATGACCATAAAGCATATGAAAGGTGTTGTGCTGACGGCAAGGCAAGGGAATGAACAATACAGCAGTGAAGGAAACAGAGTACACATATCAATGATAGGATGGTGAGAGCTATGGTTATAATGAGAGCAGAGTGTGTAAAGATAGTTATGAATAAGAGATAGGATGCTTTAGATTGATGATAAGTTATGCAAAAAAGAAAAAGGATAGCAATATGCCAAAAAGATGCTTTGTTAATGGTATTCTAGTTGAAAAATGATGTGATTGATCAGAAAACAATTTCTCATGCGTAAAGGTTCAAAACAGGAAAAATTAAGGAAATAACTTTTCTGATAAAAAGAGAGAATAAGAAAAGGGTATTATAGTAATAATTGACGATAAGATATAACTTCAATACCATAATCAGAGCAAGCAGGCGTCCATAGCCTCGGCAGGGTTGTTTTTTAACCCGTATGAGCCAAAATCCTTAATTTATAAATGGAGATTTTTAGTGTTGTTCTACATAAGAGATCAGTGTGCTAGCATGGTAACCAGATAACCACACTGCCATTCACTGGGATGTAGAAAAAGTGATTAGGCGAGCTTGTGATGAGACCTCCTGTTCGAAGGATAATTTGGCTATCCAATGGATCATAACCCTGGTGTGGTGGCCATAATGGGAATGTCACTTTGTTATAGCCTTATGAACATGGTAGGTTGGCTCGTAATGAGACCCCCTATCCTCCATCTGCGAACAAAATTTTGTTGTTATTACACATCTTTATGATAAAAAGAGGGAGGCTCAGTACTCCTTAAGAGCAAGGATGGTGGAAGAAGTTGAACACTTCAATAGAAAAAATATATCCATAATCTCATTTATTACAAACTGAGAAGATTATAGCCAGGAAGGGTGGAACCAACATGGTATTAAGATGATCAATCAGTATCATGTACAATAGAAAATAATGCAGTAAAATAGTATATAAATAATTGTGTCCCTTTTGAAAATAATCTATCATCAAGGAGCTGTCATGTTAAAGATCATAATGTGAATGATATTAATTTGCTTCAATAGAATCCATAATTCTTGTCCTCATAAAAGTAGTGTACTTCATGCCATGAAAGGGAATCAGTAAAATGTGGTTGAGATGAACTAGAAATAATCCCACAAGAGGAAGGAAAGGTTGTTCTTGAAAATACTACCAAAGTGTTGTTCGCTGTATGGAACAGCAAAGGAAAATACATGCAAAAGTATTGTTCCCTATAGGGAACAGCAAAGAAAATGCACACCAAAAAGTGTTGTTCCCTATAGGGAACAACAAAAAAATACACACAAATAAAAGTGTTGTAGGGAACTGCAAAAAAAATGCACGCCAAAAAGTGTTGTTCCCTATAGGGAACAGCGAAAAAATACACACAAATAAAAATGTTGTTCCTTATAGGGAACAACAACAAAAAAATGCGAAAAAGTGTTGTTCCTTATAGGGAACAGAAAAAAAATACACACAAAAAAGTGTTGTTTCTTAAAAGGAACAACAAAAAAATGTATGCGAAAAAGTGTTGTTCCTTAAAAGGAACAGCAAAAAAATGTATGTGAAAAAGTGTTATTCCTTCAAAGGAACAACAAAAGATACACACAAAAGAAGTGTTGTTCATTAAAAGGAACAACAAAAAATGCATGCGGAAAATTGTTGTTTTTTTTAAAGGAACAGCAAAAAATACACACAAAATAAGTGTTGTTCCTTAAAAAGAATAGCAAAAAAATATATGCGAAAAAGTGTTGTTCCTTAAAGGAACAGCAAAAAATACACACAAAAAAGTGTTGTTCCTTAAAAGGAACAACAAAAAATATGCATGCGGAAAAGTGTTCTTCCTTAAAAGGAACAACGAAAAAATACACACAAAAAAAAGTGTTGTTCCTTAAAAGGAACAACAAAAAATACACACAAAAAAAGTGTTGAACAACAAAAAAATGTATGTGAAAAAGTGTTGTTCCTTTTAAGGAACAACAAAAAATACACACAAAAAAAGTGTTGTTCTTTAAAAGGAAGAGCAAAAAAATGTATGCGAAAAAGTGTTGTTACTTTTAAGGAATAGCAAAAAAATACACACAAAAAAAGTGTTGTTCCTTAAAAGGAACAGCAAAAAATGTATGCGGAAAAGTGTTGTTCCTTAAAAGGAATAGCAAAAAATACACACAAAAAAAGTGTTGTTCCTTAAAAGGAACAGCAAAAAAATGTATGTGAAAAGGTGTTGTTCCGTAAAGGGAACAACGAAAAGAAAAAATGCACGTAGAAATTGTTGTTCCTTAGAAGGAATAGCAAATTGTTCCTTAAAGGGAACAACAGACAAAATTCACACGAAAATTGTTGTTTCTTGTAGGGAACAACAAAGGAAAAATAGAAAAAAACTAATGTACAATCTATTATCCAAGCAAATCTAATCAAATAAAAAGAAAACAAAAAAAGTAAACTTATGTACAGGTTTCAAAAGAATAAATTGTTTAGTGGATTGGTGTTGTCGAAGAGTTTCCTTTTGCAGTAAGAATTTGTATTGTGGGGTCCTCATTATTCAATCACCAATGGAGCGGAAACTACAATTTGAAGGAAGCAACACCTGAAACACAAAAACATAAGAGAAATTAGAAAAGAAACAACACTTTGTTTAAAAACAGTATGTAAATAAATTAATTAAGTTACAACTGCTATGATGTTATTTCCTAAGGGAAGGAAAAAATGATCTCTTTGAAAAATATTTTGGCAGCAGTGACATGACATGAATCTTCAAATGGAAATCAATTCTTCATTTCTTCTATTATGAATCCATTGTTTCATTAAAATTTCTTTTAAGAATTGCTCGTCCATAAATTGACCTTCTTTATTCTCCTAGGACCTGCAAAAAACGAGTGTTTACCTGCAATAAGAAATTAAACCGTAGGGAAAGAGAGGTGATCGGGCTCCCCTAATCCAACAATTATGCAAAAAAACAAGTAGTTACTTTGTATAACAAATCCACGGAGAAGATAACAAAGTAAAATTTATTTATTGCTTGCGGAAGAGCAGTGGTCAATCATGCTAACCTGCAATGTTTTAATCACAACTTCTTTGTTTTTTGTCCAAATTGAGTGATTCAAAATCCAGATGAGAACTAATTCAAAGGTATATCTCCAATAGAAACAGGTTTTAAACATTCAATGATATGATATGTCAATTTTACTTAGAACAACCTGCATAACAGAGTCATTTTCGATTACCCCACTTAGAACAACAGTGGATATTTTAAGCATAGCTTTTTCATTTGATGTTGGATTCAAATGATTCAAATTGATTCATTTATTTATCTTCAATAAAAACAAGTTTTGAAGAAAAGAATAATTGATAGGTCAAATACTCTAATGAACAACTGGAAAAATAGAGTTTTAAGAGCACTGATTTATGATAGACGATCAGTATTATGGTTATAAATTTCTCATACAATATCGAAAATGAGTGATTCAAATTGTTTTGTAAACTAGATTCATAAGGGAATATGTCGTAGAAACAGGTTTTCAAAATATAGTCATTTAGGCCTTCAAAAATAGATTGTCCCAACTCTGTTCTTGAGATGTCGGCTAGACACCTTGTCAATGTTTTGGTTCTACCGTTTTCATTTCAAATCCAAATTGAGTAATTCAAATTGGGTTGGAAAGTATACATCAAGGCCTACTTAGGATAGAAACATGTTTTAAAAATATTCCCTTTTGGTCCTTCAAAACATGACTGTCCCGACTATGTTTTCAGAAATTTCATCAAGCCCACAAGCCAAAAAGTATGATATTCAAGCATTTTTTCCAAATCGGTGATAAAAATGAATATGAGTGTTTGTAGAAATTTTATTTATATTATAATTTATCTACATACATAAATAAATTAAAACATTTATCACCAATGTTGATTTCCACGGCGTGTTGCAACAAAAACAACTATTTTTACATAAAACAAAATGTATTTATTTATGTCCTTATTTATTTTATTTCTTTACACTAACCTATTCTAATTTGAAAAATCAATATGATTATGTATAAGAATACTTCTAGTGGAACCATTTTCGAAATAAGGCTTCAAATATGTACATACCCAAATTTGAAAAATGCATGTTAATAAATAGTAGGGTGTGAGAAGCCAACTTCTCTTGAAACGATGGTGCCAAAAATTGTTGAAGTATGGAGTGATGCTGCAAACGAATGATGGAGTGAAACCAATCTTCAATATATCCTTTACTTTCTTGATTTCCCATAGCCATCATATCATGAATTTTTTGAACTTTTAAAACGACTTGTTGATGCAAACTAGAAGAAACCTCATTTTTTCATAATTTCTCCAATTTTTGGATTTGAAACATTTTGAATCTCAATATAAGCTTTCTCCAATGGTTCATGTGAGATAGAATGGGTGGGAAGGGTACGTAAATTTTGCAGTTCAACACTGTAAGCATGTTGTACTGGTCTATTATGGTGAGGGTGTGGAATAAGTTGAGCAGGGAATTGTGTACGGAATGGAGCGTTTTGATGATGTAGTTGATTGGGTTGAGTAGATAATTTTGATAGGCAAGCAAGATGTTGTGGAAGAGCTGGTGAAGAATATGGAGAATGTGTTTGTGCTACAAGATGAGGGAGAATATTCATGCAATCATAAGATGAACCATGCCAAACTTGTAGACAAGATTGGTGGTGGTTATATTGAGATTGACACGGCTGCCCTAAAACATGAGTATTCCATAATGGATTATGCAAGTAAGAAAATGGAGAGGAAGTGTTTTGAACCATATAAGTAGGCTACAATTTCCATGGTTTTGACCTTGTTGTAGCTTCTTCATCTCTTTGATATGCTAATTCCATCCTAGATAAGGAAGAGTGACTATCTATGGGATGCTCCTTTCAGTAATGAGGGAAAAACACTTCTTCAATTTCTTGATTTTTCTAAACCTGCAAAACATCCAATTTCGAATTCAGAGAACTAATAAAATCATATTTAAAATTTTCAAATAAAACATTGATTTCAGCTCTTATGTCTCCTGTTCTTGTAGCAGATTTGGAAAAGAAAGAAGAAAATTCTCTAGAATACTTACCAACCTTGGAGATTCCTCTTGAATACCTTATGCACAATTCACAAACATCATCATATGACAACTGAAAAACATCACCTTTTCCCATTAGATTTAAGAGTTCTAAAAATTAATCTTTGATTCCTTTAAGAAGGAGTGTTTTTAAGATCTCTTTTTCCAGATACTTATGCTTTGATTTTTGAAGGTTGTATCAAAATCGCTCCACATAGTCCTCCAAACTTTCATCTTCCCCTTGTATCATATCGAAAATATGTTCATTGGATTTGCGGTATTTTTGGTACTTCTTCAAGAATATGTTCTTCATATCCTCCCATGTTTGGATGCAGTTCCCATCTAGGCTCATGAACCATCAGAAAACTGCTCCTTTTAGAGTAAGAGGAAATACTTTCAACCTTTGATCATTAGTATAATAATCATATCCTCTACAAAGTATTTCAAACTCAAATAAGAATGTATCTAGATCTTCATTTGTCAAACCATGAAAATTTAGTAGAGAAGATGGGGAATTATGTGCATTTGCGTCACTCCTCCTAAATCTTTGATAGGAAATTCAAAAGTTTCAATGTGAGTCATTTCTTACCATAATAGAAGATGTTCTTCATGTGTTTCTTTGAGGCTCCTCCTTCAAATGTTCTTTTCAATTGATTAGTGAAATGGGTGGTGCTTACATCACCACTTGAGTGGAATTATGAGATTTTTTTTTAAATTCTACCTCTAAATTTCCTACTTTAATTCCTACAAATTTCTACTGAAAAGCAGGCGGAGGAGCAAGCACTTTACTTTCTCATTACATAGGTTCTTACCTTTTGTTTTTAATACCCAATTCTTTCACAGCAAACAAACATCAAACACCTACTTCAACTTCCATGCAATTGTGCTAAAAAGCGGGCAGAGGAGCAAGCACTTTACTTGCTCGTTACAAAGGTTCTTACCTTCCATTTTTAATACCCAATTCTTTCCCAGCAACAAATATCAAACATACATCACTCTTTGTGAAATGGCAACACTCTACTCGGCAATGGAACCAAAATGTTGGGTGCAAAAAGGTGCCTTTTAAAACTCCTAATTATCTCACATTAATTATCAACCTAGGTAAGTACTCTTATTTCAAGAGTGTACATAATATGTGCACAATATAATCCCAAAGAGTAATGATTCCTAAATTTTAGTATAGATCTTTCCAATACATGAGTAAATGGATGCTTTTAATAAATCCCAATTGCAATTAAAGAAAACTTAATCCTCTAATGAAATCAAATCATACATTCATCAAAGTAACAACAATAATCAATCGAGGATACAACGGTGATAACTCATTCCTCTTTTAACTGATTTAATCTAATTCAAACACAATCCTCAATAACTAATACAAGCAGCAAACGTTCCCAATTTGAGAGTTTCGACAGAGATAGTCAATACTCTTTACAGTTGATGATCTCAAATAGAATATGTAATTAAATAACTAAATCTGAAATAACAGTAAACATAATCAAAAACACTACTACGGATTATACAAAGCAGAACAATTATGTTATGATTGCAAAATAAGAAACAACAAAGCGATACAATTGAAGAAAGTAAGAATTCAATCAAACCGTCACATTGCGGAAATTAGAAATGCATGATACAGGAATAGCAAGTAAATCCACCAGGTGCTCGGCCCTCAGCCACTACTGAATATTGCCAGATTACTTCAGGAAATGCGAAGGAACAACAACTCTACTTATATATTAATCATCAAATTGGGCAGCATTACAGTAATTTTTGTCTTCTCAGTAGCAAGAGTCTACAAATAAAATTACAATTCGGAATAATAATACTCTCTCCATCTCCTCCTATCCTATCCTATATATCTCTAATCTAATAATCCATCTAATTCTCCACCCTCCCAGCTTTGATCTCTGTTTCATTTAAATGCACAGAGAGCAAAGAGCAGTTACAACAGAGATGATTACAATGTGGTTCCCATTAAAAAATTGGATTGTTCACAACAAATTGATCAACAAGATCATATTTGAAATATCTTTCCATCAGCATTCAACAAGAACAGGTCGAATTTGGTATTGCAACTGAGATAATTTGGAAAACGGCCACAACAGTGAATCTGAGAAAAATGTCTTCAGAGAACCGTCTATTTCTCTTAATATGGACCAAATTTGGGAAAATGCCTCAACACAAAAATAAACTGGTCCGTTCTGGACAAAATCCATGTTTCAAATTTTCCAGATTCTTCTCCATTTGCCCAAAACGTCCAATGAAAAATTGTCACTTCTTATTCTAGCGAATTTCTGAGTTGGCACATTTAATGATGAGCTGGAGATCAAATATGCAATATGGAAAATATCTTGGAGGCTAAAATGGTGAGTGATGTTACAAAAAAATTATTAATAAACCATCATTGGTAAAATCATGCATAATAATCATCAATTTATTAAAAATAAAGGAGAATAAATAATATTTATCCATAAGAGCATAAACAATTATAAGATGGAATTATATAAACCATGATAAATGACGTGATAAAGAATGGTAGAAATGGGTGAAATAGGCGTTAAAGAGTGTTAATAATAATGACAAACTAGCAGCCCAACAGTGACAAAGGAGCAACCCTAGTCCTCGACAGTAAGGGTTAGTAAGAAGTCGGTTGATAAACCAATTAGCGACAGAAGGTTGAAGCAAAGGATAAGGATTAGCGGGCACCTAGAGTCCCCATCAATGTCAAGAGAGAACAAAGAAGTAGTCGAGTAGAAGGACGAGGAGCAAACTCAGCCAGAAAAAACTCCTTCACCTGGTAAATGCGAAACCCAGTCCTTGCTGTCAAAAATTGAAACTTTAGAAAAAAAAATTAAAGAATTAAGGGAACAACTAACAGTAGGAAAGGCAGAGCCAAGAGCCCCAAGACTAGATGCTTTGGTAGATGTCGTGGGCAGGGCCAGAAGGGGAGAAATCTCAGGCACTCTGTGCGTAGCCTGTGCTAAGAAGTTGTTGGAAGCATGATTCAAACTCTATGCAGCAGACACTACCTCGAGGGGGACTCAAACTGAAATATGGGAAGTTGTTACACAAGAACCTGTCGAGGAAGTTACTGTTACACAAGAACCAGCAACTGAGACAACACAATCCATAGAAAGTGATCAGGCAATGGATACACAAGAACCCTTGGCTGACACTGCTATTTCATCAAAACCAGTGATGGAGGAGGAAATCAGCCAAGAGGAGGAAGAGAAGGATAATATCCATGAATTGATGGTCAATACTGTTGTTACACAAGAACCAGCAGTGGAGACCAAAGCTAGTCCGGGGAAAAATGATGAACAGAAGCCTGTTGATATCACTGCTGCCACACAAGAACTAGTAGTGAAAATGGAAGATGACCAGGAAGGTAAAGAAACTGTGACAAAACCCACTGACAAAGCTATTGTTACATAAGAACCAGCAGCTAAGGTGGGATAGTTTCGCCCTCAAGAGGCTGCTACACCCCCAATTGATAGTGCATGCAAGAGAATGTCGGGTCCTGATGAAGGATGGCGTCCTGAGATTTTTTTTTTTGGCAGAGCTACAAAAGTGGAAGCAGTTGGCACTCTCTATATAGGAGGGAGTAATTCCACTCAAGATGCATAAAAGAATGATGGATTCCCTAAGAGAAAAATGGCTAAAAGAAGAATGGGAAAGAGAAGAGGAGGCACGAAGGCATAAAGAAATTATGAAGAAGAAGGATGAATAGTTGTATCAGCTGCATCGAGAGGTCTCAGACCTCATGTTTGATAATACCAAACTCCATGACCTTGCTCTAAACCTGCTAGCATGCAAGTAGCCATCCTTGTCATACCTTATGTTCCTATGGGAACGTTACTACTTATTTCAGTTAAGGGTAGTTTATGAGAACAGGTCCTATTTGGGTTCTTCAACCCGCACCTTTTTGGAAATTTTCCGCTCCTATGATTTTGATGATCAAAGTTTGTTGTGTGAGTTGTTCTTGCACAATATCATGTGTGAATATGTGAGCATAAAGATGGTGGCGAGTGTCCTTTCTTTTATGGGAGACTTGTAGTTGAGGGCATTCCTCTCATTTATGAGGAATCAGATTGAGTGGCAACTAAACAAGAAAACAACAGAGGCCAATGAGGAAAAGACAACATTGTGGGTTAGGGCTAAACCAGGAATGGCTTACAAACTCCAGCGAGAGTTCAGATAGTTCCCGAGCACTCTGGAAATCAAAGATCAATCAGCCATTTATAAAAGAAGAATCGTGGGGATTGTTACAGGGAAAAGTGTCTATTTAGAACTGCTCTATCCCACTAAGGTGTGACAGATGCCTTAGAAACAAATAGAGAAAAACTACTTTTGTATTTCCTTTATGAATTATAGACAGACGGGAATAGAAAGAACCAACCCGTGTCTTGCGCTAATCCTTTGATTTAATCCCTCTCTTCTTTGATAGTCTCCAGTTACCTGCTCCCTTGCATGCCCAGCTTCACAAAGTACCTGTAAGATCACAGAAAAAGAGCACTATACAAAGACAAAGATCTATATTCATAAACAACTTAGGATCAGATTTAAGTTAACCACACAAAATGTAACAAGCATCAATGATACAAAAAGCATGGAGGAAAACTCAAATAATTTTTATTGATAAGCAAGAAAAGATCCAGGAGGAGTTACAACCAGTGATTCCGACCCAGCATCAACCTCCCAGCAAAGAAGCCCCTCTTCACCTCAAACAAAGCATAAATCACCCAACAATCTAATGTATGTCTCTAGAAACCAACAACAATTCCTTACAATATGCAAAATTCCAGCCTCTGGATCTCTGGGATGAGGGATCCATATATAGATATGTGTAAGGAGGATGAGTCAGCTTGTGATTTGATTAGTGTCTTCTCTCTGTCAGTTCTTGCTTCCACTTGGAGACTGAGGGCCTCTTACTCATCTTTGGTCGAATTCAGTGAGGCAAGTGTCACAGGAGAAGATTCTGGAAGCTTCCATTGCCTCTCCACCTCGTGGAATGACACTGCCATTTGTCATTTCTCACCCATCGCACCCTACAGAAAGGAGTTTTGAAATGCAATGCACCCTCACAGTGTATTTAGGTGCAATGCAACGCACTTAGCCAGTGGAGCAGCTGAAATGATCCTGTTTTGACCAATTCTGAGCAGTTTCTGGTGGAGAACTTCTGGGAGAAGCTGTAATCTATTGACCTTGTTCCTTTAGGGGTTAGAACAACACTTTTAGGGACTTAGGAGCCCTTGGTTTATGGACATTTCATGCTTGGAGTTGTAAGGCACAAAAATGTCTATAACAGTTGCCCCCTAAAGTATGAGGCCGTTAACCTTTTGGTGTCGGGTGAAATGCTTTATTATGAGGATCCGAAGTTCTTTCAGTGCTGGGAGGAGACCTGTAATAAGATACAATACAATAAATTATCTTCATACTGTTTTCATGATCTAGCTGAGGCGGGCATTCCCATGCTCATCTTTATAAATTCATTTTTATGTACATAGGACAGACAATCGTCTGAGTGTAGACCGATGATTCTGATAGAGCCATCATCCTTTTGGTAGGATGATTATCTATGCTGCAATGATGTACATTTGATGTCTTTATTTCCCTGAATATATATCGCAGCCCGGATGGATGAAACTAGATCCGGGGTCTTCAATCTCGTCTGATCTTTACTCGGAGTACAAGTCGATCCATGTGAGAAATGTTTTGAAGTCGAACATGGAAAGACATCGCTTGATTACCAGTCAATGATGTAAATTGTTAACAAGTGCGAGAGGAATCACTGATAATGATAATGATCCTCAAGGTACTACAGTACAATTCATGTGGTGTGAATAAAGGACTTGGCGTCGAACACCACGCAAAATCTTTCGGTCAAAGGCTATTGATGTAAACCTATCGCCGGAAGTGAGAAACTTGCCATTGAGGCATGCAAGCTTCAAAGTACTGAATGGGGTGTCCCTAGATCAACTTCTTGGATAATGAGATGATGTCGACAAGAAGTGATCCATCACAAGAGGGTCTTAATGAATCCTACATCAATGACATGGAACGGAGCAAATGATTTTGATGGAGGTGAAAACGATCTGGTGATACAAGGTTCAGGGTGGCGGTCATGAAAGAATGGAATATAATGTATGGTAGTGGGTGAGACACAGGTGACTTCTCTAGATGACTTCTCTTGAACATATCGGCAACACTGATGTGATGGATTGGTAGCATTAACCCCAAATGTGGATGGTATGGCGTGACCATGGTGATGTGACCGATGAATGAAACAACCCAACCCGACTCGGACACGGAGTGGAAGTGTCATGTTCAAGAGCGACTTGCTACCAACAAAGTTTCTTTGAGTTTTCTTCCCAATTTTTCCCCAGTCATTGCTGGCCAGTACCTCTTTATTTTTTTCAAGATTGAGGAGGATAACATATGCTTGTTCTATAATTTTCCCTTCGGGAAAACCCATCGCTATGTTTTAACGAGCCTAGCGATAGTGAAACTCGTTCTCGTCTAAAGACAAGTTTGTCGCTATTAATATTTTTAACGAGTTTAACGAAAAAGATAACTTGGTCCTTTTCAATTTTAGAGAGTCTGAAAAGGAACGTAAAGGTAACTCCAAAATTCCTTTTTCGTCATCTAATCCCTTAAGTCCAAAAAAGTATAAAACAATACAGAAGGGATGAATTTTCGATAGTTTTAACGAGCCGAACAAAACAAGCGCTCGATCTTTTTGTGTAATAATCCCTCGGGTCCAAAAAGATTAAAATCTAGAGGATGGATAGCACTTCCTGTCCCTTTAACGAGCTGGATAGGCCAATGGCTCGGCAATCTTTTCATATTTTACAAGTCAGTTGAAAAGAGCTTAAAGGAGACTCGTCTTTTGAGGAACGAGTGATAAAACGGGTAGCAGCTGATTCTAGGTAAGGTTTGGAATTTTCCAATCACGACAGTGTCACAAGGATGGCTAGTGAGATCACTCTTCGCAGCTGTTCCTCAAAATGGGTAAACAATCAAATGGAGGTGAATGATCGGCCAATGAAAAGTGGAGGTGACGGTGCAAACACGACCAAGGCTTTAACGGCTGAAGAACTACATTCACGATGATTATTTACCGGGGAATAGTTCATTTTTTAATGAGCTTAAACGCGGGTGGAAACATTTGCTCATGTCTTATGTTTATCTTTTAACGAGCTTGAACTATGTGCTAAAACTGCTCGATTAATCCAGTCTTGTGATATGAATGTCTCACATAAAAATGGCAACTTTTAGAGTTTTTCCCCACATCCTTTCTTTATGCAAGTTAGGAAATGACCAATCCTACGAGTTTAAAGGGTTAGAGGTCCTAAAAATTTAAAAAATAAATAGTCATTCTTCGCTTGCATTCCAAAAGGTTTGCATGCCCCCATGTATAAAATAGAGTTTCAAGGTTACCCCTTCTTTAGTCCGTTAAAACATTTGTTTTACCGAGAGAGGCCTACCTCTTACAGGTTACCAAAGATAGTTCTATTTACGGCGTAAACAAAACACTTCTCTAGCGATGTTTACCGAAATAAACAAAGGTGAGCGGTGATGCCCGCCAACTCACATAACTTTGACAAGAGAATCTTGTTCTAGAATAACCCCCTCTTCCAATCACGGACGGGGGTACAGACTAGTCATATTCTCCTGCAGAAACCTACCCTATACCCGAAGTTTTCCTGCCGAAGCATACCAGGGTGCATACCCCCTGGGTTTCAGTCATGTCCCTCCGAATCACTTGCGCTCATCGGGAGGACGGACTGGAGATTGAGACATTTCTTGCGTGAAAAGACCATTAAGGGATGGTATATGACTATTTGCTATGCGTGATCCGGGAAATGAAAGCTGGTCCACGAGCTTGACCACTCTTCCTTCGTGCGGAAAACACATCACTCTAAAGAGTGATGAGACAATGGCTCTCATGCAATAAATATAGTCTTGCCTAAGGAGTAGATTGTAATCCAGGGGTCCTTGAACTACCATTACATTCATGTGAACGGTTTTCCCTCTCAATGTTATGGGCACATCAGGAAGGATCCCTAACGGTCGACTGGTTCCTTTATCAAAGCCTGTCAGATTTCTCATCTCAGGCAAAAGCGATGGCGAACCAAGCGCTTTCCAAGCAGTTGAGGAAAGGATACTCACGGAAGCCCCCTCATCTATGATGGTACTAGCCATAACCATTCTATATATCTGAACAATAATTCGAAATGGTACACTAGCTGGTAAACGGGGTCTACCTAGTTGATTCTAGTCGAAGGAGACAACTAGGTTGCTTGGAGGTGGGACCGAATAGACGGTCGGGTACGACTCTGACGAAATTCCTTCCTGCGGCAAAGGAACGGGTAAATTTCCCCCATGTTCGTTGGAGTCTGTGCTTATGAAAAGAGTTTGGACGGTGTCATCCTTGTTCTCTTCAATGATTGTATCATCTGAAGATGGAACATCTGAAGGCAAGACCGGGTCAACTGCCGCCTCGACCTTTCGACTTTCGTCTGGTATGGATTCAGATGGTTCATCTTCAATGACAGATGCTTCGGCCGACCACCTGAGCGGGTCAGCCGTATTTTCAACTAGTGACGGACTCGGCAAGAGTTTTTTATATCCAGGAGGAAGTCGTAATGGTGAAACTGGACGATCATCCAAAACTCTTTTAGCTTCGTCTAAGAAGGGACAACGGTGGACGGCATGATCGCCTTCACACAGTTTACAAGGAAATCTATATTTTCCTTTCTGTCCTGGGGCTTCACTTTCACTAGTTGACGGTGTGTTTTCAACATGATCATCAGAGGTTGACGACATCGGGTTGTGCAAACGAGGAGACCAGTCCCTTAAGATCCGAGGGATGCAGGGACAATCTTTGTGAAAATGGTCTCCTTTGCAAATGACACATGGCGATTTAGGCCTGGTCAGTGCAGTGTGTGGATTTTCGTTAGACGACACTCGTTTTCCCCCATTCGCTTTTGGCTCCTTCTTCTTCTTCTCTTTCTTCTTCTTTTCCTTCTTCTCCTTAGGAACTTGACTTTTGGCTTTACCAGCCCCATCAAGCGAAGAGGAAGGAGGAGAGGAAGAATCAGAGGAAGTAGAAGGTTGGTGGGTAACTCTGGACTCATCTAATTGCTGATTCGATTGTTCAGGAATAGTGGTGTTCTGAACGACAGAGGTTGAGAAAAGCCATACAGGCAAACCAATTATCAGTCCTGCAAGCGACAATGCGGCCATATGGGGTGCACCAATATCTCCCCAAGAGGAGAAGGGACTAGGATTTCCTCTAAGGGGAATTCCTTGGTTGGTAGACTCCATTTTCTCAACCCAAGATCAACGTAGGAAAGGGGTAATGAATATTCCGTTTAAAATAAATTTTTAGACGCTTTGACACAACTTGTTTTTTTAGTTTTTGAGAGTCGAGAAAAAACAAAAGATGACTCTAGTCGCCTTCGATTTTTAATGAGCATGAAGTGACAAGTGCTCAGATGAACCTTTTCCATTAAGGAGTCTGAAAAGGAACGAAAGGGACTACTCTAGAGATCTAGGTAGAGGGAGTACCAAACCAATCGCAAAACTGCAGAATACTTTTTACTGTACAGCAGTCAATCTTCCCGAATGCTGTGCTCAATGCATTGCGATTGATAGGGCGGCAGACACGGCTTCCTAAGGATAAAGGATTTAAGCCTATAGGGGTCTCCCAAAATATACTCAATGGTACGTGGGAGCACAAGTCCGTATTGGCACTTATCATCTCAAAGTGGAGGAATCACCCAACCATCAGTGAGGACAACAGTTACTAGGCTTTACGACGCCGGAATACGTCTCTAGCCTAGACCTCTAAATGTTGTGAGTTAAGTTCCAAAGCGTTGTTAGATTCATTGAATTTATTTTAAGTTGATCTTGTTTATGAAGTTTGCCTTTCGGGTTCACCACGAGATGTAGATGTAATTCCTAAAATGCAATCTAAAGATGATAAACAAACTCTTATCTCTTTTGTGCAATGAAAATCCTAGCTACTAAGGGAAAAAAAAGACACAATCTTTTCGCAAAGAGCAAAGAGCACACCGTAAATGCACTTTCCTAAATCAAGCCAAACAGACTGTCTATATGCAAATTCACATGCATGTATTTGTTTTTCGACTTTCTTAGTATTGATGCTAAAAAGAAAGTTGATGTACAAATCTGAATTTCTTTTCAAGCGACAAATATAAACAAGCTCCTTTTCGAAATCAAAAAATAGAGATGATTACAACACCTTACGATTTTGAAATGAACACTTGTTCTTGACACTATAAAATCACAAATTCAGACCAAAAGCAATAGTAACAGCATAATCGACCATCAACAGCAACTAAACTTTCTCCTATGATCAAAATTGACACTTACGACATATTCAAATCAAAGGATGACAGTACGACTATTCTACTTTTGTAATGGAAAACTGTAAACGACTCAACAAACACATAAAAACATCTACAGTTCTTTTGTACAAAGGAGGTGGAATAAGAGTAAGGAAAAGAGGCTTCAAACAGGCATATACTGATCACACGCAGCAAAATTCAGGGATAGAACTAGAAAGAATGAAGCACAGGAACCACAGCTGCACATAGCTAGTCTGATCAGCGCACCTGTAACACAGAGAATCTGAAATGCAGCGCAGGTTGCCCCTTCGGGAAGTGCGCTGAAATTCAGGATCTCTTAACAGTACCTGCGCTGGGCCAGAAACGAGACTCTTTCCGGGTTCTGGGTCACAGTTTGCAGTTCAATCCTTGGTTTTTGGCCGAGTAAAAAGCAATCAGTAGTGCAAAAATTAGGGGTAGACCTAAGGAGGATCTAAGAGCTATCACAAGGGCAATCAGATAGTCTGAGCATCAGTTGTTTAAATCATAAACAGATCCAGTGAATGGATTGAAGCAGCAGTTATCTACTTTGCATTTGTTATGGCAAATGCAGTTCGAGAGCTACTTATAAGTTTATGAAACAAACAACAAAATATGATACACAAACAAACTAATTAGACATCCTCGCCAGCGGAGTCACCATTTTGTTACAGGGAAAAGTGTCTATTTAGAACTGCTCTATCCCACTAAGGTGTGACAGCTGCCTTAGAAACAAACATAGAAAAACTACTTTTGTATTTCCTTTATGAATTATAGATAGAGGAGAATAGAAAGAACCAACCTCTGTCTTGCGCTAATCCTTTGATTTAATCCCTCTCTTCTTTGATAGTCTCCAGTTACCTGCTCCCTTGCATGCCTAGCTTCACAAAGTACCTGTAAGATCACAGAAAAAGAGCATTATACAAAGACAAAGATCTATATTCATAAACAACTTAGGATCATATTTAAGTTAACCACACAAAATGTAACAAGCATCAATGAAACAAAAAGCATGGAGGAAAACTCAAATAATTTTTATTGATAAGCAAGAAAAGATCCAGGAGGAGTTACAACCAGTGATTCCGACCCAGCATCAACCTCCCAGCAAAGAAGCCCCTCTTCACCTCAAACAAAGCATAAATCACCCAACAATCTAATGTATGTCTCTAGAAACCAACAGCAATTCCTTACAATATGCAAAATTCCAGCCTCTGGATCTCTGGGATGAGGGATCCATATATAGATATGTGTAAGGAGGATGAGTCAGCTTGTGATTTGATTAGTGTCTTCTCTCTGTCAGTTCTTGCTTCCACTTGGAGACTGAGGGCCTCTTACTCATCTTTGGTCGAATTCAGTGAGGCAAGTGTCACAGGAGAAGATTCTGGAAGCTTCCATTGCCTCTCCACCTCGCGGAATGACACAGCCATTTGTCATTTCTCGCCCATCGCACACTACAGAAGGGAGTTTTGAAATGCAACGCACCCTCACAGTGTATTTAGGTGCAATGCAATGCACTTAGCTAGTGGAGCAGCTGAAATGATCCTGTTTTGACCAATTCTGAGCAGTTTCTGGTGGAGAACTTCTGGGAGAAGATGTAATCTGTTGACCTTGTTCCGTTAGGGGTTAGAACAACACTTTTAGGGACTTAGGAGCCCTTGGTTTATGGACATTTCATGCTTGGAGTTGTAAGGCACAAAAATGTCTATAATAGGGATCTGCCTCAACTTGCTTGCAAATACAATGAGCCAAGTGCTAGTCGGATGTCTCAAGCAGACTGAGGCCTATAGTGCAGCGTTACAAGAAGGGGACCCCTTTGAGTACAAGAATTTGTGGCTGTTGTTACACGGGCATCAGAATATGCTCAGATTGTACTAACACTGGGGGCATTTTGGATTGCCCTCGGGTTCAAATTCCCTTTCATATGGTTGTCGTTGGAGGAGTATCAACCCGATTATTGGTTATGTGATTTCGAAGAGGAATATTGGCCACGTGATTTAATGGCCGATTAAGGATTTAGAGGTCAGGGTGATGTTACTATTGGTGCCTCCAATTTCATAGATTTCCATCAGGGGCACAATAGAAGGAACTGAGATTCTACATGGGGACATGCAGTTGCTTCAGTTGAGGGGAGACGTTGGGTGTGGTTTTTTACCTATTTTCTGCACATTCTTTCCCCTGTTTTAACCTTTCTATCTTCTAGGCATGTGCCCTTATATGACTAAACTCACTATTTCCTTACCTTTTTAATCCATTTTATTGTCATGCTACTTTGTTGTATTTTACCAAATAATACGAAGCTTTATTCCTTTTTGTGGCTAACTGGGAGAGCATTGAAGAAGTATTTTGGGAAGTTCTTCTTTTCAAGTGTTGGCTCGTGAGAATGAAGCTATGAAGCAGACAGGTAGCAGGGATTAACTATAGGAAAGGGTAGAACGGTTTGTTGTTACACCCTGAATTCCGTTACAGGATGCTGCTACACACTAAGTGTTGTTATAGGTTGTTGTTGTTATCGGTTGTTGTTACACATTGGATGTTGTTACACCTCACGTGAATCCTCCGTCACACCAAAAATGTTGTTGTCAGTTACACCCCGTCATCCTGAACCACCATTTGCTCAATTTTGTTGCACCGAAGCTAGAGAATGTGGGTACTATTCCACATAACAACTATCGGTAGTAGGGATTGTTTATTTTTGAAGCAACAAGACTCAAGAAATTGCAACTGATGTATATTTATTTAGAAATAGGTTGTAACTTCTTTATTTTTGATCAACATGAGAATCGAGAGATTCTCATTACTGGTCTGTCTTCTAATTTCGGGTTGTAATAATTATAAAAGACTCTACTTTTTCATGTACAAGAGACGAAATATAGAAGAGTATTGTTACTCTAGTTTAGTAATTTTGAATTTATTTTAATATCAATTAGCACAATGATGTTGTTACTACTTTCCAACTAATCCATTAATCACTTTCATGTTCTTCCTGCGTCCTACTAAGGAGGAAGGGCCCTCCTCCTTGGCAGGGATTGCAGTGATATAGATAGTGTACATTCTAGTTTAGTTCATTGATTTATGGTTTCTCGTTGTTGTTGTAAAATCACGGATTACATTCGTTGTTGTTTCTATTTATCTTATGCTATTACACTGAATTAATCAATAGAATGGTAGCAACTAGCTGGAGTAGATGTTAGTTCTTGTGTGGTGCGCCTTTACTTTGATAGGCACGAGCTGTGATTTAGTTTTGTAGAGTGTTTTTTTATATCTACACGCATGGTTTGATTCAGCAATTTAGATCAGTGACATCTTTTACAATTTTCTGCATTTTCTTATTCTTGGCTGGAGTGTATCGGCATAGACAGTGTGAATTCCATTGAAACAGCAAGACCTACCCTAGGTTGACAATTAATGTTGCAGTCTAAGTCAATTAAGGTTGATTAAAACAACACTACATGCACCATAATATAGGAGTTGCAACATTCATAAGTAAAACATGTTAAACTAGTAAAGCTTGTCTTGTAGACTAAGTAGTGATTCCATTAACACAACATACATATGCACCCCCATCAAAAGGAAGTTGATTCTTTCAACTAGTAGAAAAATGAATTGGAAATTTCTTCTTGACAATAATGTGCTCTTAATAGTGATTGTAATAGACGTATGATAATGACATCATTATGACCTCTTGATGCATAGATAAATGACATTTTGTGGCAAAGTAATCTTCAGTATGGGAATCCTTTAGACTGTCTTATTATGTTGATGAAATATTGTGCATATCCTAATTAATGTGTATACATTAATGGTCTTGATGAAAAAAAGTGATATAACAGTGACAAATTGAAATCTATCTATAAATTTTGATAAGCTAAGATACCTTGTGCAACAATGACCCAAATCTTGTAGTATAACAATGACTTGATGACACTTTTGATAGTAAATTGAATACATGTAGCAAATAATCTAGATGTATGATGCATTATGTTCAGATGAAAACAACACTGGTTCTCATATGACAGTTTTAGCAGATGAAATATAACAGTAATGTGACTTGGTGACAATGAACTCACTATATGTGATAATAATATTAGTGACATTAGTTATACACGACATTACTCAAGTTACCTTGAGGGAGTTTGATATAGTTGACATACATTGACCCTTGGCTTGACAACATTTATGTGACAACAATATTGACATTGACCTATTGTGCTTGATATTGAATTGATCATTGGTATAACTATAGCCTTGAAATATGTACAACGATCTTGCAGTGAAAAATATGTTGTAATTGAAAACAACTTTGGATAGTGACTTGTTTTGACTTTGAATAGTGACACAGAATGCATTGACCTTGTTACACAATATGCCCTTAACTGTGGCATACCCCTTATCAACGTTAACTTGGTTGTATACAGTGATTCACATATGGATTATGTATTGTATGGCAATAATCTTGAGATAGTGTGTCAATGAATTATAATAGACATTGATAATAATACCTTGTGAGACAGTGGTTTATATGATGACATGATAGTGAACCTTGTCCTAAGATGATAGTAATAGTTACTTGACTTGACAATATTGATGATAGTGACTCTTTTTATGATGTGATTATTTGACAACATAGATGACAATGATACCTACAGTGACAACTAACAACAATGACCTTTATAATTGTTGGAAAATCAAGGGAATTGTAGATTATAGATGATTTTCCTTAACTTGATAATTACTTGTGATATTAGATGGCCTTTTATGGCTTATTATTTTTGTTCATCAACAAACTACCAAAACAATGAAGATCACAACAAGAAAAAGTACATAAGATATAGGCTACAATACTGAGAAAATGCCCTCCAAGGGGAAAACCCAGAAATAATGATCCTCTTAGTATAGAATATTCTTACAATGAGACTTCCAAGACCCAAAGACCAAAGCCCAAAATCCTCCCAAGCACCAAGTCAACCCACCAGAAAGATCCTCTTTAAGTCAGCTTCAAAACTTCGACTCTACAACTTCACATATGGAATTTCAGACCTACAACTTCGCTTCAAAATTTCAGCCTTGCGATTTTGGACTCCTGTAACTTCACAGCTTCACAAAAACCCTAACAACTTCACACGTGAGGAAAAACAAAGATGATCTCCAAGAGACTTCAAATTCTTCTTCTTCTCTTCATCATCCTTGCTCTTTTCTCCTTCTTTACTATTACAAATCAAACTTGAGATGAGATGATTACTTCAAATGAGTCGAGCTCATTCTATTTATAGCCTTCTTGAGGGGTCGAATAGCCCTCTCTTAGGCTAACTTATCCTTGCTTGGGATGAATTGGTCTTGGAGGAATAAATAGCTTTTCTTGACTCAAAATAAATATTTTTATTTGTTATAAAGAGTCCAAATGGGACTATAACACATGACACAAATTCGTATATTTCCTAGAAAGACCTATAAGCACGAAGAACGTGATTTTGGCCTTGATTTGAGCATGAAACCCATCCTTTGAATAAAATAAAATTCTTCTTTTTCTTTCTTTATACAAAATATGTAATCTCTTGTTTACAAAAGGTGACTATAAAGATTTAACCTAGTTATAATTTCCAACACTCCCTCTTAACTAGGGAGGTATTCATAATCCCATCATGAAGTACAAGGAATCTCAATCTTGAAGCATTCTAATAAGAAGAGTCAGATTGATAAGCCATCTGTCAAGAATCTATATCATAACCATCATTGTCACTAAAGGCCTTAACTAGACAAGCCCAACTTAATTTGAGAGAATTATGCTAGGAGACTTTACGTGAGCTTCCACACTACCTCTAAGGCACATACCCCATCAGTATGTTCACTGGGTATATCCTTTTAGGACTATTCTTATCTTGGATTTCCAATATAAATCCTCAAATAATATTTGTCCCTTCGAGTACTCTTATCTTGGATGCCCTACCTCATCCTCAAAGAGTATCGATATCCAACTTCTTTCCTAGATTCTCTAATCCATAAGAAGTTCTAATCTCAGATGTTTATACAATCCTTCGGACTCCATTCTTTCCTTATGGAATTCACTAAGATTTATGGTTGTTAGTCCTAGTCTAGTGCATGACACATAAAGAAAAGAACTATCCAACTTCACTCCCTCTGTATTAGGGAAGAGATGTATACCAAACCAAGCTTGTCTCTCAAATACTCAAGCTTCTTGTTTGGTTATGCTTTAGTCATAATATATGCTAATTTTTCATCTATAGATAAATAATGCATCTCCACGGCCCCATCTCATGGTACATGCATCTGATGTAGTGGTATTTATTATTTATATGCTTTGTCCTAACATGAATGACTGAGTCTTTTTTCAATCTTATGCAGCTTTCATTGTCACAATGTATGCGTGTAGGGCTAAGTGGTCCTTCAAATAAATCTGATAATAACTTCCTGAGCCAAACCTCTTCCCAACATAATTCACTTGCAGCAACATACTCGACTTCAACACTACTCAAAGAAATTGTATCTTTCTTTCTACTCATCTGTGATACCATGGAAGATCCTAAACTGAAGCATCCACCTATTATGCTTCTTCCATTTGTCTCACTGCCACCCCAATCAAAATTTGTATATCCCATCATTTAGATCTTGTTACTATTATACTGAAGGAAGTGATGTAGGGTTCCAAACAAATATCTTAGGATTTGTTTGGCTACAATCCAATGATCATGATTTGGCTCCATTTTAAATTGACTGGGGACATTTACTAGCAAAACAAATGTCAAGTCTAGTATTTACCAGATACATCAAGGACTCAATCAACTATCCATAGCAAGTAGGATCCATCGGACTAGAATCTAAACTCCTCACCTTCTTCAGATTGGTAATCATAGGAGTCATCATATGCTTGCTATCCATCATGCCAATTTTTGGCAGAATATTGATCACATATTTTCCTTGACCAAGATATATTTCCCTTGGCTTATACCAAACTTCTAGTCCCAAGTAGTAATTCATAATCCTCATATCCTTCATAACAAACTCGACTGCTAGTTGCTTCTTGCATTTCTGAATTCGATGCTCTAAAGTTGTAACAAGTAGATCATCCACATATAATAGTATGATGAATGGTTCATCCTAGACCACCCTGATATAGAGGTTAGGATCTACATAACTCTTGACAAAACCAAGTCTCAATATGCATCCATTATGACATAACAAGATCTAGGTGCTTGCTTTAAGCCATGTAGAGCTTTCTTCAGTCTACAAACATGACTCTCCCTCTGATTTATTTCAAATCCTTGAGACTACTCAAGGTAAACCTCTTCATTGATATTCCCATTCAGAAAAGTTGTCTTAACACCCATTTGACATATGTTCCATCCCATAGTTGTAGCCAAAGAGATAAGAGATTTTATTATAGTATATCTAGTTATAGGAGAAAAAGTTTGTTCATGATAAATACCTTATTTCTGTGAGAATTCCCTTGCTACAAACCTTACCTTACATTTATGAATGCTCGTGTCAGCAACATGCTATATTTTATATATCCATTTTGAAGTGACTATCAATTTGTCACTTGGTCTAGGAACAATTTCCCATACATCATTATTCATAATTGGCTGGTATTCTTCTTGCATCACATTCCTCCTTTCTTGATGTTTAGTTTCATCTTCATAGGAGGAAGGTTCAACGTCAATGAGTTTTGTCATATATGTTTCATATCCAAAATACATTTAAGGTCTTTTAATTTCTCTCATTATTCCTTTTATTGTATGTTCTTTTTCTTCTTGTAGAGTTGTCCTCAACCAAGAAGGCCTCTTACGAATTTAAGGAATAACAACTCACTAAACAGGCTCACTAGATCCTTCAACATCTTCTTGGTTTGATGTAGAATATTGACCATTTTTGTCCTTAGAAATATCCTCAAAAATGGGTACGTCTTCTTCATCAAAATCAACTGAAATATCTTTTGATTTCTTGTAAGCCACATTTTCATCAAAGATGACATCCTGTCTTACCTCAATACGACGATCCTCTTTAATGTAGATTCTATATGCTTTAGATGAAGCACTATGCCCAACAAAGATGCCCTTCAAATTGGTAGGATCCAACTTCTTCCTTTTTTCCTTTGGTATATGCATTTAAATAGGACATCCAAGTATTTGAAGATGATCCACACTCGACTTATTTCCTATAAATGCTTTTTACGGTGTCATGTTGTTAAGAATCTTGTGCAGAGTTCACTTTTGCAAGTAGACAATGATTACACAAGCTTCTCCCCATAAGAATTGAGGGAGATCTTGATAATGTAGCATGTCTCTGACACGTTCTTCAATTGTTTCATTCTTCCTTTGATCCACACTATTATGTTCAGGATTATAAGGAACAATTAGCTCCCTCTTAATCCGTGCTTCCTTGTAAAATTCCATAACTTCCTTAGAGGTATATTCTCCACCATTTTCATACGTCAGATTATTGATCTTTATTTATGTCAGATTCTCCACTTCATTCTTGAATTCTTGAAACTTTTTGAATACCTCATCTTTATCCTTAAGGATGTGTAACCATGTCTTCCTTGAGTATGAAGGTCACATGATTTTGATGCCCACCAAAAAATTTCACTAACATAGGACCACATACATCCTAGTGTATGAGGTCTAAAACTTTCTTAGATATGGTGTCACGTGTTGCAAATGACTTCTTTAAGTTATTGCCTAGAGAACAACCCTTACAGGTCCCTTTATGTCCTTCCTTCAATTCAAAGATGCCATTTACCATTTTATTTAATGATGGAAAAATTATGTAATGAAGGAATCCATACCTTCTAGGCCATAATTCAGAAGGTCTCACATCTAAGTGAACTAGGGCTTGAGAAAGAGGTGTAAAAATTCTATATAATGTTCCCTCGCGAATCTCAATTACCCTAGCATGATCAATACTATAGTTCTTACCCCAAACCAAAACCTTGTCATCAACAAAAGAAATTCTATCACCATTATCCTCTAGACAAGAAATAGGAAGTATGTTTTTCTTCAAACTGGAACATATAGAATATTGTTGAGGTGAATACTTCCAATGGACTCAAGATCCAATAGAGTATATCCAATCCCTTTCACTAGATAACGCTTCTTGTCTCAAAGTTTGATAGAATGAGAGGAGGTTCCTTTTGACAAATTTTGGAGTTGACTGCATTCATCTATCATATGTCTCGAAGCACCACTTTCAATGACCCATACATTTTCATCCTTAAAAGTCCTAGACAAATGAAAATAAGATTCCATCCATCACTTATTTTTCTAGCTTGGATATGATCTTTAAGATGTAACCCTTGATGGATATAGCAATATTCCCAAGAAACTTTAAAACCTTCTTCATAACCCTTGCCATAGTGCCAACTAGGGTGACACCTTCAGTCTCCTTCTTGCACCTTAGCTTTGAAACCATGTTGGAAAATGAAGATACTTGTAGATTATAGCCGGTTTTTGTTAACTTGATAATTACTTGTGATATTAGCTGGCCTTTTATTACTTATTATTTTTGTTCATTAATCAATTACTAAAATAATGAACATCACAACGAGATAAAGTACAAAATATATAGGCTCCAAACCAGGTAAAATCCCCTCTAAAGGGAAAACCCAAAAATAATGCTCATCTTCTTATATAATATTCTTACAATGAGACTTCCAAGACCCAAAGACCAAATCCCAAAATCCTCCCAAGCACCAAATCATCCCACCAACAGGATCTTCTTTAAGGCAGCCTCAAAACTTTGACCCTACAACTTTGCATTTGGAATTTCCGCCCTGCAGCTTCACTTCAAAATTTTGGCCCTACAAATTCAGCCTCTACAACTTCGCAACTTCACAGAAACCCTAGTAGCTTCACATGTGAGGACAGAAAAATATGATCTCCAAGAGACTTCAACTTCTTGTTCTTCTCTCCGCCCTCCTTTCTCTTTTCTCCTTGTTCATTATTACAGATCGAAATTGAGATGAGATGATTCCTTCAAATGAGTTGATCTCCTTATATTTATAGCCTTCTTGAGGGGTTGAATAACCCTCCCTTAGGCTGACTTCTCCTTGATTGGGCTGACTTCATCTTGGAGGAATAAATGGCTTTTCTTGACTCAAAATAAATAATTTTCTTTGTTACAAAGAGTCCAAATGGGACTATAAGACATGACACAAATTCTTCTTTTTCCTAGAAAGACCTATAAGCACAAAGAACATGCTTTTGACCTAGACTAGAGCATGAAACCCATGCTTTGAATAAAACAAAATTCTTCTTTTCTTTCTTTATACAAAATATACGATGTCATGTTTACAAAAGGTCAGTATTAAGACCGAACCTAGATACAATTTCCAACAATAATGACAAGTGATTGATGTAACCTTGATGTGATAAAAAAAACCTTGGTGAATGACCTTGCTGTAATGAAAAAATGGCATTTATGTTGTTCCTATGATGTGTATTGAGAGTTGTGATAGTGGCTAGGGTTTTAGCAGTAGAAGTTAAGCATTTGAATTAACAATTAGAGTTTTGATGTGAGCTGAGTAGTGAGACTTCCAAGGTTTGATGTTGGATAGGAATAGAGGAAGATTTTATTGAGAGAGCTTGTGTTGTAATTCTATTGTATTTGTAGTTTCTTTGTATTAATTTAAAGCATAGGTGGATCCAGACTGAAAATTGTGAAACGTGGTCCGCCAACTGATCAGGGTGGTAGGGTGGTGCGAGGCAAGAAAATGGAGCCTCCTTCAGGTTGGAGCTTGAGAACACTTACGGACGGAAGGCTGGTGGTAGGAAAGGTTGCAGTTTGCACATGGTGTTAGAGCATCCGTCCAGTAGTAGCTATTAGACAAGGTGTTGGAGCATTCGTCAAGTGGTAGCTTGATCTCTAGGGTTTTGGAGTGTCCTTCTGGTTGCAGGTGGTAAATAGGGTGTAGGATCATCCTACAAGTTGGAGCCTATAAATCGAGTGTTGGAGCTTCCTTTGATTAGAGCTTAAAACTTGATGTAAATATTTTGAAGGCAAAAATTAAGAATTGTTTGGTGGTTTTTGTCCCATAAGGGTTTCCACCTAAAATCTCTATGTCTATTGTCCTTATTTTTTATGCATTGTTGAATGGTGTTTATGTTTATCTGATACTAATAACAATTAATGATTTGTGGAATTTAAAACATACTAATAAATAAGAAATAGTGATTCACCCCCTTCTTAGTATTTCCAATAATTGGTATCAGAGTAGGTTCCTTCAGTAGAAGCTTGATAGTTGGAAGGTAGATCTCAAAGTGCAGAGTTGGGAAAATCAAGGAGGAAAGTTGTCAAGCATTCAAAAGAATCAAAGTAAAACTAACTAGCCTTATTACTTTGTTCGGTGAATTATATTTTGTATTTTGGAAAGGAAGAATGGAAGTTTATTTGAAGGCTCACAGATATGAGATATGGGATTCTATTATATCTGGAAGCATATCGACCGACGAATATAGTAGGTACAATACAAAAGCTATGAATATAATTTTTGGTACTTTTCCAGGAATCATAAAATCAGAAGTTGGCTAATGCTCAAAAATAAAACATCTTGGGGAGAAGCTTCAAAATCTCTAAGAGATTCAAAAGCATACAGGTCAAGATAAATATGTTGAAAATCATGTTGATCCTCATATAAAAGAACCAAACAACAATGATGAAGAAGATGCAGAAGAGGACAAGGAAAAATAATTGATTAATATCTTCAAAGAATGGAAGAAAATAGTAAAGGAAAATCACACACTCAAAGAATATGTTGCTCTTTTGAAACTCCAAATGTAGGAAGCATAAATGAAAGAGAAATACCTCACAATACAACTAAAGGAATTTGGTCAAAGGTATGTATTTGAAGTTGATCATAAACAAAAGGAACTAGATGCATCTTCAACAGAAATTAGCAAGCTCAGAAAGGAAGATGAAAGGAAAAAGGAACAAATACAAGTTCTTAACAGAGAAGTAGAAAAGGTCACTCTTCTAAATCTACAAGTAGAAGAAGCGGAAGAAAGAAGGAAATTGTTGAAAGGAACATTTTAGGAAGACCTTTCTCAAAAGCAAGAAGAACTTGATGCAACTCTTACTAAAATCAACAAGCTCTAGGAACGGAAAAAATAACACTTGTAGGTTATTGAAACGAGAGATAAAGAATTGGATCAATTGAATATAAAGGCAAAGGAAGTAGGTAAAGCTCCATTTAGTGAAGGCACAATCTCTCATAATTCACAAAGCGAGATTGATGAGATGTATGATAGTAGGAGTTCTCAAAGGAAAATCAAAATAAAGTACAAAATAAGTTTACGAATGTTGCAGCTCTAAGAAGTAATGTTGAAGTAATCAAGGACAAGGATCGACAAGAGGTTTTACATCCTCCAAGAAATAATAAATACATAAGATCATCTAGACAAGATAACTCATCTAGGTATGCTAATTTATTTAATGGTTATTGTTTTTCATGTACTAACTTTGGACATATGGCTAGGGATTGTAAATATTATGATAGGTACAATTATCAAGGGCATTATCAAAACCCTAGAAGTATGGTTGCAAAAACTCAAGATACATACTTCAATTATTTCGTCAGCCAAAAGTATATTTTTGTCGCTCCATCATTCAGGCCAAATGTTGAATGCTACAAATTCCATAACTATTGACAGATAGCTCACAATTGCAGGTACAATATGGAACCTTTGGTGAATGACAACCCTAACATCAGGTACAAGAGGATATGGAGAAGAGAATAGATGCAAGAAGACCAAGAAAATGAGAAAGTCTCAGCAATCATTATTTTAGGTTTTGTAAAGGCAAAAGGGCATGATGAATCTCTGATGGAACGAAGTTCAGGGTGATCCAACTGAAGAGATAGTTCACACTTTATTTTAAAGGTTCATCATGTTGAATCCTTGTAAATATTTGGAAAAGAGAGAGTCTATACACCAATAGCTATGTGTTTGAATATCGATCATTGGCAAGTTGACAGGTGGCAGATGTGAAGCAATTGTCAACATTGTGGACAAATCAATCAGCTTAAGGAACAATAGGTTTGTCAAGAAAAATTGCAGAAGGTTGTGAAAGGAAAAGTTAATTCTAATTGACAAGTACAATCAACTATGGAAATGAAACATAGTATGTTAGGGGGAGACAAGTTGATTGCAACAAGTATTAAGGAATAGAAGCAGACAAGCATCTTGAAGGTAGACAGAGGAAGGAATTTCTTCAGGGAGAGAGTAGGCAGGTTACAGGTCCACAGGAAGTAGAAAATTTGTCTAGGGGAGTCACCCTTTTCCATTGATGTCAAAGGGGGAGATAAATCAAGAGTAGAAGATCGAGGTACGAAGTCAGGGGGAGAAGTGATCACGGGGGGAGTACATGTGTTGCCATCAATTATAAAGGGGGACATTGTTGATTGGTGTTTTCATTTATGTCAACATTATTTAATGAACACTCTTATATTTTTCTTGATTAAATCAAGTTGGAAGCTCCATAGAAGGGTGGGTGGAAACCTTAGCTCCAGGATTTGGATTCCATGGGTGATGAATGTACCTCACATTTATCGGAAGTGTTTGAAGAATAAAATCATGAATTTTTAATTGGAGATCCTCACCATTAGATTCTCCTCATTGATTTTATTATGTTGGTATGTGGCACGCCATGTCGCTCTTCACGGTTTGAGAGATATTCCAATTTGGAAATGAAGAACCCAATTTGTGGGAAAAAACCCCATAAGTTGATGATGAGGTATTTCATTGACAAGTCTATGAAGATGAAATGGACCTTCCTATTAATAATAAAATAGAATATCTATATCAAAGAAGATCAATGTTTGTGGCTCCAAAATATTTGACGTTCAAATTCCAATAACCCTCAATTAATAATTGGGTTCATCATAATGCATTTTGACTCCACAAAATTATATTTTAATATTTCTAATTTCCTCCAATGGCTACCCTTACAATCCCCTCTGGTAAATATAAAAAGACTTCAATCTTTCCTCCAATTGAGATTAATCGAATGAACAAATCCATGTGATTGAAGCTTTGAAATTCCATCATTCTCGGCCCCTATGAAGACAACATTAAGGGATTTGTTTTGAAGTCCGAGTTTTGATTTGTTTGGGATTTGTTTGGGTATACATTATTGTAGGGAAAAGACTAAATTTTGGAAGGCTCACTAGGGAAAAAAATCTGTAAAGTGGAAGACCGAATTTGTTTTAGGACCAATGTCATGCATTTATATCTGCAACCTAATCTAAGGAAACCCTAGATCACACTTGGTAACTATTTCTGAGGCTCATAAAGATAGCCAAATTATCAATACAAAGTTGTTGACAAGGAATATGATTTTTTTGTGTGGTCCTTGCATCAAGGAAATGGGCACCTTTTATAGGTCCAAATAGCATCAATTTTGGGCATGATGCATTAAAATTACAGTAGCTTGGAGTAAGGTTCCTCGGCCCTTCCTAAGGAATTCCTTTGAATGTACAGTGACAATAGTCATATAACCTATGGCATTTTTGGAGCCTATGTAATGTTAACAGAGGTATGCAACATAGTATAGGAGTCACAACAGTCATCAATAAAACTTGTTAAGGTAGTAAAGTTTGTTTTGTAGACTAAGCAATGATTCTATTGACACAATACATACATATGCATCCCCATAAAAGGGAAGTTGATTCTTTTAGCTAGTAGAATAGTGAATTAGGAAGGTCTTCTTGAAAGTAATGTTCTCTTAATAGTGATTGTAATAGAGGTATGATAATGACATCATTATGACCTCATGATGCATAGATAAATGACTTTTTGTGGCAGAGTAATATTTAGTATAGGCATCCTTTAGAATGTCTTATTATGTTGATGAAAGATAGTCCATATCCTAATTATTGTGTGTACAGTAGTGGTGCTAATGAACAACAATGATATAGCAGTGACAAATTGAGATCTGTCTGTAACTTTTGATAGGCTAAGATACCTTATGCAATAGTAACCCGACTCTTGTAGCATAATAGTGACTTGATGACACTTTTGATAGTAACTTGAATACATGTAACAATTAACCTATATGTATGATGCATTGTGCTCATATGAAAAAAAAAATGGATCTCATATGACAGTGGTATATAAACTAATGACAAGGTTGGCAGATTACATATAACAGTGATGTGACTTGGTGACAATGAACTCATTGTATGTGATAGTAATATCAATGACATTTGTTATACATAACATTGCTCAAGATATCTTGAATGAGTTTGATATTGGTGACATACATTGACCCTTGGCTTGACAACATTTATGTGACAACAATATTGGCATTGACCTATTGTGATTGATAGTGACTTGATCCTTGATACAACTATAGCCTTGAAATATGAACAACAATCTTGTAGTGAAAAATATGTTGTAGTTGACAACAACTTTGGATAGTGACTTGTTTTGACTTTGAACAGTGACCCAAAATGTATTGACCTTGTTAGACAATAGGTCCTTAACTGTGGCAGTCCCCTTTTCAACATTAACTTGGTTGTATAAAGAGATTCACATATGGTTTATGTATTGTATGGAAATGAACTTGAGATAGTGTGTAACTGACTTATAATAGACAATGATAATAATACCTTGTGAGATAGTGATATATATGAGGACATGGTAGTGAGACTTATCCTAGTATGACAATAATAGTGACTTAACTTGACAGTATTGATGATAGCGACTCTTGTTGTGATGTAATGACTTGACAACATAGATGACAATGATACCTACAGTGACAACTAGCAACAATGACCTTGATAATGACAAGTGACTGATGTAACCTTGATGTGACAAAAAACCTTGATGAATGACCTTGTTGCAATAACAAATGACATTTATGTTGTTCCTATGATGTGTATTAAGAGTTTTGATAGTGGCTAGGGTTTCAACGATAGAAGTTGAGCATTTGCATTAACAATTAGAACTGTTTTGATGTGAGTTGAGCAGTGAGAATGCTAGGGTTTGATGTTGGACAAGAAAAAATGAAAATTTGATTGATAGAGTTTGTGTCGAAGTTTTATTGTATTGCATTCCTTTTGTATTGATTCAGAGCACAGGTAGATCAAGTTTGAAAATTGTGAAATGTGGTCTGTCGTCTAATCAAGGTGGCAGGGTGGTGCGAGGTAGGAGAGTGGAGTCTCCTTTAGGTTGGAGCTTGAGAACACTTTAGAGCAACAGGGTGGTGCTAGGGTAGGTTGTAGTTTTCATAGGATGTTGGAGCATCAGTCTAGTAACAGTTGGTAGACAGGGTGTTGGAGCATTTGTCGGGTTGGAGCCTGATCTTTAGGTTGTTGGAGCACCCTTCCGATTGCAACTAGTAAATAGAGCATAAGAGGATCCTATAGGTTGGAGCCTATAAAACATGGATTGGACCCTCCTTCAGTTGGAGCTGAAAACTTGATGTAAATCTTCTAAAGACAAATACTAAGAAGCGTTTGGTGATTTTTGTCGTAGAGGGGTTTCCACCAATAAAATATTTGTGTCTATTGTCCTTATTTGTTATGCATTATTGAATTGTGTTGAAGATGTTTATGTTTATCTGATACTAATACAATTAAAGCTCTGTGGAATAAAAAATATACTAATTGATAAGAAATATTGATTCACCACCTCTTAGTATTTACAACATTAAATGATAGTTATAAATTAATTTAATAGAAAAAGGTTGGAATGAGAACTCAACTCAATGTAAAACCACATAGTAAGAGGTACAATGCATTCAATGATGCATATGACCACTTGGAGGGGACATATAGTCTCAAGAAGCATTTACTTCAATGGCAGAGGATAAAGGAATGTGTAGGAAGTGGAAATTGTTGAAGAATCTAGGGCAATTAGATTAATAAGGTTCTTCTCCCATGATAACTGTTTGTGAGGTGTTTTTAATTTTTCTTGTTAGCACAACCTTTGCTTGTTAATATTAGATTTTGTCTTATCAGTTCATCAAATAGTTACCAAAACAAAAGAGACAATAACACAAGATGTTTCCTTTCTGCCAGGGCCAAAGCCTCTCACTCTTTGAGAGGATTACCTGCACAAAATTCTTCTTATAGAGATTCCAACTGACGAATACCAAGACCATGACCCTTGACCAATCGTCTTCTTTGTTATTGCTAAGATCATCATCACTGCTACTGAAGTCATCATTGTTGTAACACTAAGGTCATCTATACTGCACCACCGAGATCATTGATGCTGCACCATTGCTAAGATCTTTACTGAGATCATCTTTGCTACACCTTTGCCAAGATCATCATTGTTGCACCTTCACCGAGATCATGATTCCATCTATGCTGAGATCATGGCTGCATTTAGAATGTATGTCGAGACAAAGAGTGTCATTATGGGATCACCGAGATCCTTTTTCATCACA
This sequence comes from Pinus tabuliformis, assembly GCA_031772625.1. Classification (NCBI taxonomy): domain Eukaryota; kingdom Viridiplantae; phylum Streptophyta; class Pinopsida; order Pinales; family Pinaceae; genus Pinus; species Pinus tabuliformis. The sequence goes on along the minus strand of CM062818.1, from coordinate 17,002,564 downwards.
AACATGCCGAGATTGTGATGACTGTGTCTAGAGTGTATGCCAAGAGTGTATCACTGTGAGATCACTTTTATTCTCCTCATCACAAGTATGTTGATGACTGTGTCTAGTATGCGAAGACAGTGATCACTGCGAGATCACAGCGATCCTCCTCATCACAATTATGTTGAGACTGTGACTGTGAGACAATGATCACCAAGAATCGTGAGGAGTCTGAAACCTTGTCTCTGTGGTACCCATTCGAAAACCACAAAGATAACCTCATCTTGCACCATGGACAAACTTCTGAAATATCTTACTGTGGCATATGAAACCCTTCCTGTGACTGCCCTCTCTTCCTGTGACATTTGAAATCTTCCTGGGACAGCCTTCTGAAAACTTCAAATGAATCTGAGTTTTGTGTTTTTTGTGATGACTATAGCCACATATATATAGTGGTTTGCCTTTACATGTGAGACGATATGACACGCTGAATGGATGTGTCTCTATAGGTGAGCCGACGAGACTTCTTTAGCTATTTTGGAGGTCAACTTCTTCAAGAGGGATTGTGCTTGTATTTTGGAGGTCTATTTAGACATATTTATTGACTTATGTACATTGACTCATGCTCAATAAGAGCTTCTTCATACATGACATTGACTCTTTGACTCAATAATAAATCCTAAGGCTCTCATGGGAGCCACTAAAAAATCCACCTCTTGCTCATGAAACCCATGTAGCAAGGCATAAAAAAATAATTTCATTTCCTTTTATTTCATAATGACAAATATCATGTCATTATGAAGATTGAACCTAGTTACACCTTCTTCAACAGACACAACCTTAGAGTAGAAAAACTCTAGTGCCAAAGAATGCCAATGGTCTCAAAAGATTGAGGTTACGTTCTTCTTTGGAATTATATTGCCATTCTTCATATGCGAAATTAGAAAATCCACTTGGAAATTCCAGCATCTAGATTCTAATAGCCATTTATCTCAATTCAACATAGAATGGATGGTCTAAGCATGCTAGATATTGTAATTAACCAATCAAATGAAAGGAATGAACCTTAAGCAAGGGTTAACGATAACATGAGAATAGACATTAGAATTACATGGATACAATCAATATTTATTTAACTTAGTGTACAAAGCCCTCAATTTGAGTAAGCAATAAATTGATTGAAAGATTGAACTCATTATGACTATTGGGATTTAACTTTCTATTAAGTTAACTCACATAAGAGTGTTGGACAACCATTAGTTTCTAACAATAACAAGTTGCATAGGTCGTGCATTAAAATACTCAATTAATTCAATGCAATAGTGTCAAATCAATCAAGCCACTAGGAATAAAAAATGCACAAGTAACATGCATTAGAGACCTAACAAACTAAAACAAATGACAAAACATATAAAGTTTTGCCTTGAAAACTCAAATGAGAAAACCAATTTGAAATGATTGCTTAGTTCTCATTTCAACAATCTCTTATTAGAATGTAGTGCATGGTTATTTGTGCATCCTCACCTCTCTTGGCTAGCAAAAAGTTGTTTGTGAGGCTAATTATAAAAAGATTCATGAGTTATTTGTTTTTCGTATTTTTCTCTCTTTTTCCGTGTATATATCTTTTTGTTTTTCATCTTTTCTCTTTCTTTTTTCATATATATATATATATATATATGAAAAAGCAGAGAGAATTGTTTTTCATCTCTCGTCTCATTTGCTTTTTTTCTTTTAATAGTGCATTGTCCCTTATGTTTTTAATCTAACCTTTATTAATTGTCAAGTTGCACTTCTAGGTATGTAGGTACTTAGTTTTATGATCATTTTCTTGTTCAAATCCATTTCAAATCTATAATAGCTCAAGGCTTCATTATTACCACCTAGACCTTATGCTTCTATAAATCACTCATTTGTTGGCACAAATGCAACTTGACATATCTCTCTTACGATCCCAACAAATTGTAATATCCATTATTCATGCTAACAATTTTGTCTCCAATGTTCTTAATAATTCTATTATGCATCCAAGCACATACACACTCTCTCATAGGTGCCAAATGCCAATAGGGAAATGTCCTTAAGGCATCATTAGATAGGGGAACAACCTCCATTTTATTCTCCAACGACTAGCTGGGTAGAGCCAATCTATTAGAATTTTAAAACATGTTATAAACCATTGAATCAAAATTCTAAGATTTAAATTATTGTCATGATTCCCCAACCCAATATGGTCATGAATGCAAAAGGACCTTTGGTAGAACAAAATGATAATGATGAACATATGAAAATAAAGGATGTTGGCATCTTCCTTCACCTTTCAAAGGTATAGGATATAATAAATTGAAAGAATAGTGTTTTGGTGACCATCAACACTATTTTTTCAAGGAAAAGATAATAATACCATTGTCCTCTTCAATTAAAAAAAAAACTACAATAATATTGTTCTTATAACTAACATCATATACATCATAGTTAACTATGAGTGACTATAAATTTGACATAACTAACATCATGGCTACTATAAATACGCTTAACTAACATCATAAACAACTATCCATTTAGCATAACTAACCTCATAATCAACTATAAAAAATTATCAATTTAATTAGTCAAGTATAAGTGGATATCAACTTAACTCAACTCATGACCTACTCTTTATAAACATTTACATGAAGTTCTTTTAATTATCTTAACACTCCTAATAAGCAACTATCCATTTAACATAGCTAACATCATAATTAACTATAAAAAAAAAATATCAATTTAATATCACTACCATCTTAATCAATCAAGTTTAAGTGAATATCAACTCAACTTAACTCAACTTATGACCTACTCTTTACAAACATTTTCACTTAATTCTCTTAATTTCTTATAATTTAATATCACTACCATCTTAATATAAGTGGAACTCAACTCAACTCATGAACTACTCTTTATAAACATTTTCACTTAGTTATTTTAATTATCATAGCACTATTAATGACTATTACCATTTTGTTGGTTGGGAATGAAACCCAAATGATATTTAAAAAAAAAAAACTTTGTTTTTTGAATTATAATCAACTATAAAAAATTATCAATTTAATTAGTCAAGTATGAGTGGATATCAACTTAACTCAACTCATGACCTATTCTTTATAAACATTTACCTTAAGTTCTTTTAAATATCTTAACACTCGTAATAATCAACTATCCATTTAACATAGCTAACATCATCATTAACTATTAAAAAATTATCAATTTAATATCACTACCATCTTAATCAATCAAGTTTAAGTGAATATCAACTCAACTTAACTCAACTCATGACCTACTCTTTATAAACATTTTCACTTAATTCTCTTAATTTCTTATAATTTAATATCACTACCATCTTAATATAAATGGAACTCAACTCAACTCAACTCATGAACTACTCTTTATAAACATTTTCACTTAGTTATTTTAATTATCATAGCACTATTAATGACTATTACCATTTTGTTGGTTGGGAATGAAACCCAAATAATATTTAAAAAAAAAAAACTTTGTTTTTCGAATTATAATATTATTTTCCAAAAATTTGTATTTAACGATGAGGAAACCATAATCGTATACACAAAAATTATTAAAAGGGTAAACTCCTTTTGATATCAACCCTAAATAAGATATCCACGTGTCCCTTATATTAGTCTTTTTTTTACCAAAACAATATTGTTTATGGAGAGTAGTTTAACAAAGTTTATGATTGTGATTATTAAGTTTTTTTTGTTGAATGGTTTAAAAGATTATATTAACCAAAGTTAAGACCAACAACATTTTTCTTTTTTGGAAATTCAATTCATTAGCTCTCCACAAACATATATTACCCACCAAACATATATTATGGAAAAATAACTTCTAAACTAAAAAAATACATTGATGTTCAGAAACTCCCCCAAAATTTCATGAAACGCATTTTACAAAGGAGGTACACATCTTTGTCATTAAACAAATCGATAGCAGCTTTGTAAACATCTTTCTCAACTCTCAAACGAATACACCAGAAGTCACGAGTTCGAACCACGCCTACCTACCATTCTTCTTACATATTACAGTTCTTCTGGCTCATTTCATTTCTATATGTGTCTTCTTCCTATAAAGGAAAAGCTGATGTACAGTCCCTGTCAGAGATTTCTGTATGCTAGCAGTGCGGGCGTTATCTTCCCAGCAGCAGGATACCTAGTGGGATGAATTATTATTGTCTTCGTCGTTGTTATTATCGACAAACTCTAAATCCAAATCCATTCCGACCATGGCTAGGGCGAGATGGCCCTGGCGCGCCTTCATGTTCTTCTCAGATTCTCCATTGACGTCGTCAAGCAGTGTGAGGCGAGCATGCTGTATGAGTCTCGTGTCTTCTTCGCCATTCAGGATTTTGAGAATGTGGCTCATGCATGGCCTCAATGACTCCATTGGGTGGAGGCACACAGCCGCTGCCCCCATCATTCTCGTTACCTGCTTTCCCTTGCAGGACGATCTCAGTTGAGGGTCCACCAGCTCCTCTGCATTTCCCCTGTACAGTAACGGCCTTGCCTGAACAAACACACACAACAATGAATCTAACTGCCCATCAATTATTTCTTCAAACCCATTGAATCTAACCAGTTCATTAAGTGCATTGATTATGAACATTATCAATTTTGCATTGATTGAACCCATTTGAATCTAACCAGTTCATTGGATGGATCGGTTGATTGGGTTAATTGAATATCAACAGTATCAATTACATTAAACCCATTGAATCCAGCAAGTTCATTGGGTGTATCATATATGAACATTAGCAGGCAAACTCCACAACCTCCAAATTCTTAAGGCTATCTCTGCTAATCTCAGCAAAATCAATCAAACATATTGACAAAACAAAACAAAATAGAAGAAAAGTGGCTCACCCAAAGGACCAAGTTCTCAATCCCAGGGCGTTCTGTGTCAATGGCTTTCCTTCCAGTCAGCAATTCCAATAAAACAACTCCAAATGCATAAATGTCAGTTTTCTCAGACACCTTCCCATGCTGGAAATATTCTGGAGCCAGATACCTGTATCCAATGCCCTTTTAATTATTCTCCATATCATCAAAGCTTGCGCACTAGCCCATGTAACAACCAATTGATTTACACAGTGCATTGGGTACATTGAATATGGATATCAGCACAATTCAATGTGCACTGAGTGTACAAAAAAAAATCTAAATATGTATCCTAGCACAAACGCATTTGAATATAGATACTATGAGAAACCCATATAAACCAGGTCTGATACATATCCACAAATGGCCGAACCAGACATGCAACCTCTGAAATCTGATGTCAAGGGCTATATCAGATTCGGCTCAGATTTATTTCAGATTCCAGTTTAGATTTATATGTGCAAGTATCTTATGTGATCTGATAAGAAAATGGTCTTTACATGGAAATGGTATCCAAGAATTATTTGCCTCACCCAAATGTTCCTTTAACTGACTTGCACAAGAAGGGTACAGAAGGCCCCAGCGTCCATGTTGCTAGCCCAAAATCACACAACTGCAATAGAAATAGTCACATAAGCATTATATGCCAAAGATCTGAACATTATTGAATGTGGAATCCATATGCAAGCTGCATCAAAAATAGATCTTCTGAACATTATTGAATGTAGCATCCATATGCAGATTGCAACAGAAATAGATCTGACCAATACATGGTTTCTCACCATTATATGCAAACTTACTGTTACATTACCTTAGCTGTTTTCCGAGAGGATAAAAGAATGTTTGAGGGTTTGATATCTCTATGTAGGACGCATTTTTGAGTGCCATGATGCAAATAATCCACAGCCTTGGCAATTCCTACTGCGACTCGAAACCTGGCTGACCAGGACAGAGAGCCCTTCCCTTTCTTTTTATTTTCTGCATTTTCACACAAATCATCAGTAATCAGACTTCTTATTCTCAGACCAACAGAAAATAAAATGCCCAAAAGAAGATGAATTCTAGACATAACAGGACCATGAAAATGGTATGACAAACTTCCACCGTTAAACAATAAGCAGCTTTCTTTCTTTTCATTCCAACAGAAAATAAATGCCCAAAAGAAGAATAACTACAGGTATAACAGTACCATGAAGATGGTAATCCAAACCATCAAAACACTGATCAGAGTTGTTTATTTTCAGCCCAACAGAAACTAAAATGCCCAAAAGAAGAGTAATTACATATATGACAATACCACATGAAGATGGTATTCCAAACTTTAAAAACACCAGTAATCACAGTTCTTCTGTTCAGTCCAACAGAGAATAAAAAGCCCAAAAGAATAATAATAAAGACAGATATAACAATACCATGAAGATGGTATTCCAAGCTTCCACCAGATATGAACTTGTAGACCAGAAAAAGGCCCAGGCGATCAATGCAGTAACCTAACAAAGGAACCACATGACGATTCTTCAAACTGCCAGCAATGTGAAGCTCTCTGCAGAATGCCTTGTCTGATTCCTTATCATCACAGTCCAGCCTTTTCACAGCAATCAGTTTCCCAAACCTCAGCCTGCCTCTGTAAACGCAGCTGTGAGCTCCCCTTCCCAGCACTTTGTCTATGTCCATTAAAAAATTCTCATAATCAAGATAACACCAAACAAGAAGAACAGTATACAGAATTTCATTTGCTTTGCATAAAGGAAATTGATTTTATTTATATGTAAATAGATATCAGATCAGAAAATACCTTGAGAGAAGTCTGATGTAGCCAATCGAATCTCTTCATAGTCGAATCTAGACAAGCCTTCCACTGCAGGCAAAATGTGACGTTCCAAGGACTGGATTCTTGCCCATTGAACGTCTGATTTGTTGCTTGAAGCCATGATACCGTCCTTACAATCTGGGGTATCCATTCCTTTCTCCAGATTCACTAACAGTACAGTGGGTCTGGAACCAACAGGAGTATTGTTGCTGTTATTATTGCATGCAGCCTCCAAATCCAACTGGGAGCCGAAACTGAAACGAAAAGAAGAATTAACAGAAGTGATATCCAGGTTTTCTGTGGCTCCTGGACTACAACACCCCAACTGATCGACTAAATCGCCCGCTAGAAGCCAAGTGTCATTGGGGTCAAATTCATTTAGACTATTAAGATTTCTGGCCGATCTTTTACTTCCAGTTAGAAGTCCCATGGTGGCGAGACCCCATCGATTTTTCCTGCACAGAATTTTCATTTTCATGGCTGTTTCGCAATCCACCGAAACCTGTGCAATCATCTCTTCCTCGCTGTTAACTGGACCATTGTGAATGCAAGCCTTGTTTTTATGATTTTTCTGCTTACCGCACTCAGTTTTTTCCTCACTATTAACTCCCTGGCTGCTAGAGACGCACCCCATGAATAATGTTATATCATGTCCTCCGGTCAGATCTGGAGTTGGAATTTGCACCCCTAAAAAAGCGAAAGAACGAAAAAGAAAGTTGCTGAAAAGCTGCCAGTCTTCTGGGACACTTTCCAAAGTTGGCGGTACTCTGTTCCTTTGAACGCAAGAAATAGCCACAATAAGTGAATGCGTAGTCTGAGAAACAGGGGCAGTTTATTCAAACACTGGAGGAGTTATCAAAGCATCCATGGAGTATATTCATGAACGACTGTCACAGAGAAAGTTCAAACATTGTTAGGTGAGTTATATAGATCAGAGAGATGGAGAACAGGTGCAACTCAAGGTGGGGCATGAATTCTGATGGGAAAAGTGAATCTGTACATGTTGTCGCGCCCAATTTCCCGCAAAATCTGCACCTACAAGGAAAGATAATTTTATTTTAAATTAATAGCCAGCGGACCAACACAGCTACAGCTATTCCATTTCATGTGTGGGAGAAGAAACTGGATTTTGTTGCAATCGATTTTGATAGATTTAGCTCACCTACACAACTTCACTTGTTTTTTATTAATTCTTCTCCCCTCCCTGTGAGGTGGTTTAGGGTTTATCAAAGCTAAATTAATTGGGTAAATTCATTGACCCAGGCTTTAAGTTGTAACTTATTTTGTGACATGACGGTGACAAATTGTTAAATATTTCTTTTAGGGCAAAGGTAAAGGAATCTAGAATTTATCGAGGTGAATTAATGAAGAGTATGATATCCATTGACTTACCTTGGACGTATTGACTGACTTTTAGGAACATTTAAGTTGTGTGTTTCAATTAGAGTTAAAGTAACCTTGTAATGCGGGTAAATTATTAGGACTTTTATAACGTAATTCATGGGTTCAATTCTGGAGTAACTCATGTTTATGATGGGATGACTTGTTTGGATATTTAGTTAAATAAAATGTGGGATAGTTTGTTGGATGTTTAGTTAAATGAAGTGGGTTTGACTGTATAATTTGTTGGGTTATTTATATCAATACAATGAAGTGTAACTAATTAATAAATAGTTTTTTGGGTTTAATTTTATTTGTAATTAGTTCAATTTTTTAAGAATTATAGGTTTAAATTGTTGAATTTGGAGAGTTTGAATGTTTAGGAGATTTTTTTTTAGAGTATTGAATTTATTTATGTATTTAAAAACACATTTTAAATAATAAGAAATTACAATATTGTCTAAATTTATATCACACGAAGGTCGTGGAGGCGACGTAGTGGTAAAGTCGGCCTCGTCATGACGGACCGGTCTTGTGTTCAATCTCGAGCAAGGTCGTAGCTCGTCATGCGAGTAGTTAGTCTAAACCGGGTCAAGCCCACTACCTTTACCCACGGGGTTTTGGATTGACGGTGAATGGATGTGCTGTTAAGGTACTCCTTGCGATAGGTCACCGATTCAATCCCCCGTGAGTACTTAGGTTAGTCTTAACTAGAAAAAAAAAATTATATCACACGTTTCTAAAATAAAAGTGACCATTCCATTTATTATTAATTATACTATATCTTAAAATTATATTAAATATTTTGATTTTTTAATCAAATTGAATTTTATGTAAATAATTGTTTTTTTAAATATATATTTTTTTTTGTATATTGTATAAATATATGTTTTATAAATAATGTTGATAAGTATGTTGAATATGTATGGTGCTAGAATGTATGGTTAAAGTATTCCTTGTAAAAGTTTTATCGTTAAAAATTTTGTAACTTAATTAACGAGTAAATAAATATATTAAATATAAATTTATTATTATTTAAAATAAATAAATTTTGAAAATAATTTTTTATTAATTTTTTAAATATAGTGAGAATCAAAATAAAATTTATTTTTCAAAGTAAAATGATTTGAACAAAAATATATTAATTTTAACTTAAGGATGAAAGTTGCTATTGATGTCAAAGCCCTAATCTTAGGGATGATGCCTTAGCTTTGGGATGATCAAAGCATGTGATAATAGTTCAAGAAGTCCTAAAGAGAAAAAGGGTTTAAACCTTTAAATGCAAAATTGATAGTCAAAAGAAAATTAAGGGAAAGATGGTCAAAGCCAAAGAAAATTCAAGGAAGGAATATGTCATCATGTAGCCCTCATCAAGCTCTTTTCAATAGTATATGGTACTTTGTCTAACTCCTCGCGGTTGAAGAGAAATGACTTTTGAATTTTAGATGCCCCATTTGGATATCCTATCTTTGAATGCACTTTTACTCCATTTACCTAACTCAAATGTAAGTATAACATACGTGGTTGGAAAACTTATTCCAAGACCTTTCCAATGGATAAATGATTTTTTGGAATATTCAATATACATTTTGTTAGTTGCACAAGCCAATACAGCTAGTGGACAAGTCGCCCCAGCGAGTGGACAAGTTAACTATTGAAAATTGCAACAAGAAATTCTCAATTTGATTTTGCCTTTACTAAATTGAGAAAATTCAAATTTCCACATCAACGACAACTTGGATGATGTTAAACTTTGTGACATGGCTTGTGTCACCCAGTTTACTCAGTAAATTCGAGTTGGAGGAGTTAGAGTTCAATTTTCCATGTGCAATTGCTAATTTGTAGCAATCAAGGTCAGTTATCTCAGGTTGTTTTCAGTTAAACTAGTCACAACTTTTGGAGGAACTAGTGGAAGTTCAGTTAAGCAATGAGACTTTAGTCAAACTCACTGATCGTCTTGTTAACTAATTAATCAACCCAAAGTAGCTACTGCATGTAGAGAATTCGAGTTACCCAATTGAGGTGGAGATTCCAAGGCAATGTAACACCAGTTGTAGACTAATATTGAGTGTACAGTTGGTGCATGCATTCAGATGATCAGACTAAGGAATTGTGCAATTCAATTAGAGGAATTTCTTAAACAAGAGGGGCTAATTCCTCAAGGAACAACACAAGGAAATAGGAGCTCAAGGCAAGGCAAAATTTGACTAAGTATGGGTCAGAGGCCTTTGGTGAGCAGAGAGATAGGTTGTGCACTTGCAGGGTGAGCTCAGTTGAGCAAAGAAATTGTAATACATATTTATTCATTTGATTAATGCAAGTAGGCATTAGGGTTTTTTAGAAGATTGATTTCCCTAGATAAAAATACTTGTTGCATGTGTGTTATTTCTTATTGCCTGTCTAAAATTTTTGTTCTAGATTGTGAATTACTTTCCATAGAGCAGTAGAGTAGGTTTGTGTCTTGTGATCTTGGTTAAAATTTCATGAGTAACTGCAAATCTACAACCTAATTTCTACATGGTATCAGAGTTGGATTCACATTAGAGCAGGAAATTCGAAGTTGTTTCTCATAGGTTCGAATTTGAAGATCAATGTAACAGGATTTCTTCAAAGCTGAGAAGATGACCTTTAATGGACTAAGGCTAAAGTATGCCTTGGAAGGCACCTCAAATTTTTTTGCATGGAAGGATCATAGGAAGGTGGTATTGAATGACAATGGATTGCTCGAATACATCAAGATAGATGTTGCAAAACCTCAAGCATTTGATGCCCAAAACCTTGCTTAATGGGTAGCCAAGGCGAGGAGAATAATATTGGAGGGAGAAGAGGATCATATTGTCTTGAATATCCATGAAAAAGAAACTTCGTTCATGATGTGGAAAGAACTGACAAAATTGTTTGAGAATAGTAGTGACCACAGGAAGTTGACGCTCAAGGATAAACTTCGTGTTGAAAATGCAGCAAGAAATTCCTAATTTGATTTTTCCTTGATTAAATTAGGAGAAATTCGAATTTTAATTTCATTAGAATACTTGGAGGTAGTTAACTGGGGTGACATGGCTCTTGTCACTTAGTTAACTCAGTAAAATTTGAGGTGGAGGCACTTGAGTTCAGTTCTACATGATTGATTTCTAATTTGTAGCAATTTGTTTAAGTCAAATTGCTTTATGGTCAGTGTAACTAGTTCTCATTGTTAGTAGAACTAGTGGAGGTTCAGTCAAGGGTGTGTAACTTTTTTCACACTAAGTAATAATTAAGTTAGCTGGGCAATCAACCTAAATTAACTCATGCATGTAGAGAATTCAAGCTACCCAGTTGAGATTAAAGTTCAAGGGCAATGTATTATCAATTGTAAAGTAGTTCAAGTTGTAAAGGTCATCCATGCAGTCAAAGAAGGACCTATAGGAATTACACAATCCAAATTGAGGAATTTCCTAATTAATAGGGGGCTAATTCCCAAGGGAAAAACATGTTGGCTCGGTTGGGCTTGGCGCATGTTTATCTTGTACTCCACACCCACAAAACCCTCAAACATCGGCTCTTTTGGCAACGACTCGCAAGCAGCTCAAAGTCTGACATGAGGTGGCTATGGGTGATTGCAGAACCAGGTTTCTGCAACCTTGAGGGATTGTGCAGAGTGGCTCTTAACTTCACTTTCTGTACTTTAATCATCCTTCTAATGTTCATAGCATTACTGTGCAATGTATTCTAACTACAGACTTTGCTACATTCATTTTAATATACACACATTATAGAACAATAACAGTTGCACTAACCTACCAATTTACTTGCAATTACTTCGCATAAACAGATAGAACACAATTAACAGATAAAGGTACAAAAGACTTTGCCAAAAATTCTTCTTCTTTATTAAGATAGATCTTTAAGTACATACAACTTCTCGACCTGCACACCCAACTGTAGGTGGTCTGCGCACTTAGTTGCAGACTCTTCCAAGGCATCTGTGCACTTAGCCGCAGAGCCTTTCCTTAAGACCAAAACACAGAACAAATGACTTGATAACCCTTGCTCTCTCTATGATATGATCTAATTTATCCCTTTTTGACAAAGCATTACATTTCGTTAAATACATTACATTGCTACAAAAACCATGGTCCACATACCATGGACTCAACAAAACAATGAACTAAAACCTTGATTTCCATTACAAAATGAGGGCTTCAATCGTAAATAGAAATTTGCGGACTCTGCACACTCCACTCCTCAAAATGCGGGGTCTTTGACCAAAACTAGACCAATTTAGGTCACTCCCAACATGCCCCCAATACTCACATGTGACTCGTCCCGAGTCACTTAGCTGCAGTGCCCTTGATCTTTGTTGTGATGCCATTGTAGATGGCATTGTACTATTGTACTATTTCTGCTACATGATTTTCCTCTCTGTGCACTTCTTCCAGTAGTTCCTCTTTGGTTGGTCTGACAATCTTCCGCAACACTTCTTTCTCCCTCTATCATAACTCCCTGAGCCTTTCATCTACTACTTGTGAAAGCTAGAGGGCCTCATCCTACCACAGTTGAGTCCTCTCTTTCAAAATCTACTCTTTCCTCTGAAGATCTTCAATTTATTTTTAGAGATTCTTCCCTTTAGTGATGTTGGCGAGCCTCTACAAGACTGGTAGGATCTTTGCAGTTGCCAAGATCTCTTCCCACTGCTTCTTCTTCGCCTATGGCTCCTCTTCAATCCTCTGAGTTTTTGGATCCTCCTGCAGTGAGGTCCAAATATGTATAGTCTCATCTAGTAATTTTCCACAATCCACCACTGTGTCAAAGATTCATTTTACTGCAGCTTTAGATACCTCTCCCTTTTCTCACGTACTTCCAGTGGCATGACTAGTTGCAACCTTATTTGCAACTCATAAATATTCACTTCATATTCAAACTTTATTTTTGCGAGCTTATTCTTTGACTCCTTTATTGCGAGGTCGAGCTTCGTGACCTTCTCTGTTGGTGGTTCTTCTTTGCAGACCTTTTCATCCGAGACTTCACTAAAAGTGTTTGAAATGGCTTCCTCTAGATGTTGTTGTTGTTGGCATGCTTTCTCCCTTTCTTTGATCAATTGATCAAGCTCCTCTTAAACGAAGCTCTTTCCTTTTCCATCTAAATGCTTAACAGTGAAGTGCGTTCTTCTCACTCCTTTATTTCATCTGTAATACTTTGATGGAACTCGTGTTACTTGAGTTAGCAATGTGGCAATGTTCATGTTAACACAGTCCCACCCTCTTGCTCGTTCTTTGTCCTCGATAGATTCAAATTATAACGCTCCACCTGGTATCTACAAAATCCTCAATCTAATCGTTGGCTCTATCTGTAACTCTAGGTGCAGTGGTTGACTTATCTGTGTCAATTGTCTGGTTACCTATGATACTGCTCATATAAGCTAGGTGATAACTTGGGATGTTGGTTCACCACCATGTGCAAATCCATGTCCAATAGCATAAAAAAATTGTGTTCTCCTGTGTGCGCAATGGCTCCTTGGTATGCCATAGTGAGGCATACCACGCGACTTCACATACATCTGTTTCGACTAGTGGAAATTATGAGTCCTCTGGCTAATTCCATACTAACAATGTGATGATCAAAGTCAACCACGCAAAATGAAATGTTTTTCCTTCCTCCTATGCTTCACGACAATCCTCCAAAAATTCCTTGCATAAGTACCTAGCCCAGTTGAACTGAACCCCAACAATGCACTACGGAACCAAAGAAACCATGGCTACGGGGAATTCATTTTCTCTGCATTTCCTCATTATTTTTCCTGCTAAAATGTGTGCGGCGAAGTGCACCCCTTGGTCGTTGATAGAGTTGATATCGTAACCATGTGACTTCTTGATAATCTTGAACTTATCCTTCATGGTCTGTGCCATTTCCTTGTCTTGGTGTTTGCCGACGAACTCTTCAGCGGGGTCCTTCCCTTTGTAGGGCATCCCAATAATTATTCTTATAAACATCTCGTCAATCGGGATCCTCTTCCCCAATAAGAGGCATCTATCATGCACCAATACCGGTAACTGTCGAATACAGGCTGTGTTGGACGTGTTTCTACCGAAGTGTGGCACATATAACATGTTTAGCAAGCATGATCTCTGCAATCATGCATCCCACTAGTGTGGTTCTAACCTCATAACTTTGCTCTCTGGATAATATACCTATTGTAGGTACTTGCTCGACTCGAACTGCAAATATTTACTTCTGTCATTGATCTAAAATGGATCTTGGATAAACCTATAAGTCTAAGAGACTTCATATAAGAGGTAAAAGGTGCTAAATGGCACAAATTCTTGTAAAGCTGAGTCGAATAAAGAAAAGGGTCAAAGGCAAAGTTCTATGTAAATGTCGCATCAGAAAGGGTTCAAAGGGAGGACTTAACCGCAGGCCTTATGAATCCCTGATTGTGATCTTTGACATATTACATCAGAGGTAGGCTACCATGCGATATCGGAACCTGAGCGAGCCAATAAAGCTATTGCGATGAAGCGGATCGACGATTAGCGATATATATATCGCATTGGAGCAGTCCATGGGATGTTGTATAGGCCTCGTGCCATTGCGATTGCGATATGCGATGGCACTGATCAGCGATAGTGCCAATGCGAGGGGCCCGATAGTGATACGCCGATGCAATGGGGTAAATAGCGATACGCGATGCGTCAATATCGGCGATCGGTGGATCCCCAATATAAAGGGTCGTTGACATATGCAATTGCGATTTTGGATCAGGGTGCAGACCTGATAGGATTATAAGCGTGATTTCATATCATTTGAAATCTGGATTTACGAGATTTCTTTCTATTTTCCCATGTATTGGGTTTTTGGCCATATGCAATGCAATTGTGATATGCGATAGAATGATGGACCCAAGAGGATTATGGGGGTGATTCTATATTGTTTGAGTTTCGACAAAATGCTCCATGATGTGTTTTTCGTCGGTTTTCCTATGTATTCTGTTATGTGGCTATTTTCAGGATTTCTGCACAGGAAGGCCAAACGACTGGGTTTCCTGTGCCCGCTGGTTCATTTCCATTTGGAAACGACCATCACACCTGTGCCACGCTATCAGCGGGCGTTTCTGTAACAATGATGCGTTATGTAATACACAGAGCCACAGATCCAATGAGCCATATGGCTAGTCATAGAGCCACAGAGCCAGAGAGACAGAGGGCCAGTCGAAGAAACACAGAGGTAGAGGAATGATTACACATAGAGAAACGGACAGGAAGTCGCAGAGCCAGAAGCATGCCTCACAAAAGCCAGAGATAAAAATTGACAGGGGGAGCTTGGAGTCGCTTGGAGGTCGAGCGAAACCAGAGAGCTCAATTGACGAAGAGTTGCTTGGAGGTCGAGCGAACCCAGAAGCTCGTGAGGGCTAGAGCCAAGGGCCAAAGCCAAGAGTTAGAGCTGAGAGTAGAAGCAGAGGTCGCTAGAGGTTAGAGGCAGTTGCAGAGAATAGAGCCAGTGTTCATTCTCAAGGTTCCAATAGTCGAGATGACTGTAGGGGACTCCTGAATCCATTGAGATGGAGTTCAGAAAATCCTGAAGACTTCTAAGAGCCATGGAGTGGTAATGAAGTTTCAGAATAGCAAAGAGATCAAAGGATCAAGCTATTGCTGATGTCCAAAGTGTGTTGAAGAAAGAAGAAGGAGTTCTAGTGACAGTGAAAGAACTCTGAGGGAGTTAGTGCAAGCTAGAGCTCAAGATAGCTCAAAGTGCTGATTGAAGGAGTCTAGAGAAGCCTAGATCTGTTTGCAGAGTAAGGACAGCTAGGGGTAAAATGGTATTCTAAGCCCATATGTCCAGTTGTAAACCTATGGAGTTGAGTGTGGAACTTGTAAAAGAAGCATTACCATAATCCCAAAGAGCCTAGTTGAGTTGACTAGAGCTCACGGAGACGTAGCCCAAGAGGTTTGGGTGAACTCCTAATTATATTGTTGTTATGTGTGTTGGTTATTAGTTGCATTTTGTTGTTATATATTTTTATATCCGTTTAAGCAAATCAACTTAAAGCACTTAACAATTAAAGGCAAACTAAAAACAAACACCTATTTCAAGCACTTTTAATTCCGCAATTAGCAATCATAAGCATAGATCTTGGAAATTGTTTAAGCTTTGGAGTGGGAGAGGTTCTTGTAATCTGACAAGAAGCCTTTAGTGCCCCATTTCAGATTAATCATTAAAGTCCCACTCCTCCTTTTTTAATTGCAAGATTTTCCCCAACACTTCGACTTCAATTGGCACTTTTTTTTTTTGTAGCAGTGGTGTGAAAGTGCTGAATTTTGTGTCTTTTGGGTCCTTAACCAGCTTAGTACCCGATTTCCTTAGTGGAAAATATGGTTGCAGCACAAAGGGAATTTTTTTGTGCTTTGTCTCCACTTGGGGGATCTCAGCTTCCACCTCACTATCATAGATTTCCTCTGGTTCTTCTTGTTGTACTGACTTCTTCGCCTTCTCCTTAGGTTTCTTATCTTGCTTGGTCTTCATCCATCGCTTTTTTGTTGTCTTCTTCCTTGGGGATGTTCTTAGCTCTACTCCAGAGGCTTCAGCTGGCCTCTTTTCGGGTCTTTTCTTAGGTTGTTCTTTTGTAACTACTTGTTTTCACGGTGACCTCACGCGCGTTGGGGACAGGGGTACATTTGGTGCTCTAGTGTGGGCTTCCATGACTCCTAATAGCCCTTTCTTTGCAAATGTTTGAGTAATTTCTTCAAATATTCTCTCATACATACACTTGACTCGCTCTTGATTGTAAATTCTCAAATTGAATTCTCTAGATAGCAAAGTGTAAAGTGTGGAGTGGGACCTGGATTTTATAGCGAATTTGAATTTCGAACCTCATGATTAGCTTAGATCTTGTTCATTTAATGCAAGTATGGTGCTAGATCCATCCATTTGTGCTTCATAAATGCATTTCTCCCGCTCATTTTAATGACAACTTCCTTTTAACGACAACCTTTTCCTTCCAACGATCATATTTTTCCGGTTATCTTCAACAATTGCGTAGTAATATTCCCTTCGTCGCAGTTCTTTTGGACTTCGACGTACTTCTGAATATCGTGCAGTAATATTTCTTCAGCACGATTCTTTCTGACTTCGACATACCCTTGAATATAGTGCAGTAATTATTCTTTGATGAGGTCCCCTTCTGCAGAGTAGTTTATAGTCTAGTGCCCACTTTCAACTGTAGGTGGCACTAAGACTCTTCTTCTTTCGTCTTTCAGTGCAAAGCTCTAGAGACAAAGTTGTCCCTCTATACCTTAAATCTACTACCATTCACTCATCCTGGAATTCACCATCAAAGACATGTTTGATGATATATGACCCGAACCAATGTGTCTTAAATTTTCCTGGGAACTTCGCGAATTTGCTATCATATAAGAGTACAAGACATCCTTCCCAGAATGTCTTTTTCTTGATGTGCCTGTCATGCCAAGATTTATCCCTTGCTTTTTTTACTTGTTAATGAAAACCTACTATAAACATGTCCTCTTCCAAAGCAAGCAATTGTGCCATCCTCTCCTCCATTATATCGGAATTTGCCATGTCTATGAAGGTTGCAATTCTTAAATTAGGCACAATGTACTTCATAGGCATGATTGCTTCTTGTCCATATACCAAACTAAAAGGTGTCTAGCCTATCAATTCCTTGCATGTTGTCCTATATGGCCACAACACCACTGGAATACTTAGATCCCAGTCATTTTTGTTCACATTACACACTTTTGTGAGTGCATTCTCTAGAATTTTGTTAAAATCTTTGACTGCCCCATTCACTTGAGGGTGATATGGTGTACTTGAAACTCTTTAGACAATGCCTCATTAGTTTGATTCAATAAATGTAAGCCTCGGTCACTCATTAATATCTTCGGACACCCAAATATGGACATAATGTATTAAAAAATGAGCGTCGTGGTGATATCTGCACTGCAATCCTTCACCGGTTGTGCCTCGGTTCACCTCGTCAAATAATTAGTTGCAAAGATTATGTATCTTGCGCCAGTCTTCTTTCATGGTGGATTAATAGGTCCAACAAAGTCAATAGCCCATTTTTCAAATTCTTGCAACATCACTTGTGGATTTAATGGCATTTTGTCTCTTCTAGATGGCCTTCCTGTTCTTTGACATATATCACATGCTTGAAAAAACTCTTTTGCATCCTTATGTATTGTGGTCTAACATAATCCAACTCTCAATATTTTCTGCGTAGTGGCCTTTCCTGCATAATGTCCACCTGCAACTCCTCCATGATCTTATGCTAAAATACTTTTCCTTTCATGTTATGGGATGTACCCTCACAGTATTTCATCCGGTCCCATTTTGTACAAGTGCCTTGCAATCAACGTGAAATCAACTAATTTTACCACCAACTACTTCTTATGTTGTGTAGTGTGCTCTGTGAGCACCATTCCTGTGGCCATAAACTGAATAATATTCGCAAAGTGATCATCAGCTATCCTGATTGTGAACAACTTCACGTCGAGCAGGTTATCTTCGATGCTAGTGGGTTCTTCTCACGTATCCAATATAGAAAAATTATTAGGCCCAACATTCAATCTTCCTGGCTTCACTACAACCTAAAAATCATACTCCTGTAACAACAACAACCATCGAAAATAATTTCCTCCTAAAACAGGCTTATTCACCAAATATTACAGCGTGGAGTGATCAGTGAACATCTTGTAATGTGCTCCAAACAAGTAGTGCCTAAACTTTTGTAATGCTTAAACCATAACTAATCCTTCTCTTTATGTTGTAGTGTAGTTATTCTTCGCCTTGGACAATTTTTTGCTTGCAAAAGCTATGGGGTGATCAACTTCACCTTCTCTTGGTTGTGCCAGCACTATACCCAATACTATGCAAGATGCATCAACATGTACATGAAATTCCTTATTCCAGTTTGGAAAAACTAAGATCGGTGTAGTTACCATCTTCTCCTTCAGTATATCCAGACTCTTCTGACATTCTTCATCCCATTTAAAAGTGACATCTTTCTTCAATAACTTCTCCATTGGCGCAGTTATCTGCGCATACCCCTTTATAAAATTTATGTAATAGCCAGTGTGTCCAAGTTTTTTGCGTAGTTGTCTCACTGTTTTCGGTGATGGCATGTTCATAATGATTGCTATCTTCACGGGATCCACTAACAAACCCTGTTTGCACACAATATGTCCTAATAGTATGCCACAAGGCACACAAAATATACACTTCTTCAATTTTAGTGAAATCTTATGCTGCCTACATGTATCCATCATAAGCCTTAAGCTCACAATATGCTTTTTTAATAGCCCAAATATTGTCCAATCATCAAATTAAACTTCCAAGAATTTGTGTATGTACTCCTTAAATGTTGCGACTACAACTCTAAAAATACAGTAGGCACATTCTTTAAGCCAAAAGGCATCACCGTGTACTGAAATGAGCCCCACTCTGTTGCAAAAGTTGTCTTATGTCTATCTTATGGAATTCTGATATGATGGTAACCCAAAAAACCATCTATGAAAGAATAGGCCTCGTGACCTCCTACATTGTCCAATACTTCATCTATAAATGGTGTAGGGAAGGGGTCATGTGCACATGCATAATTTAGTTTCCTCAAGTCAACACAAATTTTTATCTCTCCCTTAGTATTATTTTATTGAACTATCATGGGACTTACCCATTCAAACTCTTCAACAGGCTCAATGATCCCTACTGCTAGCATTTTGTCTAATTCTTCCTTCACCTTTTCCTTGTATTTTGGATTCAACCTATAGGTTATTTGCTTCACAAGATTCACGTCAGGTTTCAAAGGGATCCTTATAACTCCTAGGTCCCCTAATATGCCCTTCATTTCTAAACAATTCGTAGGGAATAGCTCCTAGTATTCATGTAGCAGCTCTGTGATTTTACTACTTGTATCTGCTTCCCAATAGTCTTCATGCAAACTTAGGACCTTCCTCTGTCCCAATATTCACTTTCTGTGTTTTTACTGGTTCCATTATATCGGGCATTTCTGGTTCTGGTCCAACAACTTCGTGATGTCCTTCTGATTATGGTATATCAATATTGCATGGATATTCATCTTCTTCAACAATCATCATATAACATTCCAATGCATTTTGTGACTACACAACCCAATCATGCTGCCAAGTTAATGGAGCTTCATTCCCAAAATCTTTTCTCTGATTTCTTGAAGAGTCGAGTCTATATATGTGCAATCATCGTCAAAGTTGAATGTTAGTATGAACCCTTCAACCAAACCTGTCCAATTCGCAGTTCCATGTCGCGGTTCTATTTCAAGATACCAAGACATAGGAATTGTTTCTATTGTGTGGATAAACCCATGTACCGACTCTTGTTTTGGAATTTCTTTCCAAACTAAAGTGCAATGATGAGTATTCTCCCAGGGATCAACCTTACCATCATACTTTACTTTTATTTCTTTGTCGATTGAGCCAAACCTAATCCTCATTAATCTTCGACACTATTGCCAATCTGCTATATTTCTTTTATGAGTACCCCATCATCTAGTAGGTGTAGCCTTCAGGGCTACATCCAAAGCTTGCAACCTATATTCTTTTGGAATTTCTCTTTCATATTCATCAAGAAACAAGATTACATCTCCGATCCCATCATAAAAAGGTAGATCACATACCTCAGAAGTTATGCAGCGAAGTGATTTTGTGGTAGAGACTTCAAATAACTTATTTTGCCAATTTTCTAGTTCTTCCTCAGAATCTGAAGTACAAGAACTGTCTTTTTCCCAGCCCAATTTTCCAACTGTAGTGGGATTAATTCAATCTTCCTCCTTAGTTGTTATCTGATAATTTTTTCTGACATCTGCATCGCAGTACTCATTGTGGACAGGGTTTGAATAACGCACTCCTTTTGAGGGGTCTAGAGGGACAATGATCCTCATATCATATTGTTCGAACACCATTTGTATCTTCTTCAAATTGATTATCACCAAATTATCGAAATCCCAATCAAATCCAAACAATGCTAGATAGGGCTTACTATCATATACAATTTCAATCAATTCGAAGTCTGCAACGGTTCAGACTCCTTCAAGGTCTACTATGACGCCAGGTAACCTTCCCATAGGGAGGATCTTTTGTTGGTTAGCCATCCTCAACTGTATCGACGACCATTGCAACTTCGACCTTCCCATTAATTCCCAAGTTTGCTTAGGTAACACATTAGCATCAGATCCTAAATCTAGGCTTACCTGATGCATATGATATTCCCAATTTGTGTAGTTAATCTCATTTCCTTTCCCGTTCTCTTCTTGTGTCGATGTAAATTGTTTACTGTGCACAGATCGCTTCACGATACCTCTTTATCAATGCATGAGTCTATCAACTCCTGAAGTCCTTCAACAACCCTCTGATTCGTTAACAACTTCATGCAAGTTTGTAAAAATGAATTCAAACTACTTGGACCTAATTATTGCGTCGGAGTAGATGCTTTTTCACAGTCCTTATTTGGTATTAACTTCAGTTGCGCACTAGATGTTGAAGCCCCGACATCCATAAAGCTTCGCTTCGCTCCCATGAACATTTATTTTTCCTTTTGGATATTGAATCCAGGGGCCTTTTCTGTGGTTTTTCTTATCCATGTCTCTTCTACTTTCTTCTTACCTTTATCGTCTCCTGTCCCAGCTCCACTTGTTGTGACGATGTTTATGCACAGTTCATCCTCCCTTGGCTCATCAATCATCATTTGAATATTTTATGCGGGTTGTTGGTTCCTTTTCTCCTACATCTTAGTAATAATGATAGGACATTATTCTATTACGTGATAAAAATATTTGCAATAGCTGCAGGTTGGAGTAGGGTTCTAACAATATCTTGCAAAGTGTCCTGCCTATCCACTATTATAACAGATAATCTAGCTGCAACCTCGACCGGCTCCTCATCCTCGTCTTTGGAAGCCTCCTTGACCAACATGCTAGCCTGACTCCTCACATGTATTTCCTTCAGCTTGCAATCTATAAGCATCAACAGTGTTCTCCAACATCAAGTCATAACTTAGACAATTTCTCTCATCATGGCCTACTGATATATGAAAGTTATATATCAATTATTTTGGGGTCTGCACGTACTTATGTAATAAATAGAAATCTTCAGAGTGATGTTGGCCTCTCATTATACAAATCTCACACCACAAGCTTGATCCTGGGTTTACTGGATTAGGTGCTCCACTTGCCAAGTAATCTCTGAACACAGGGAATTGATCCTTATAATGGCCCTCTGCTTTTCATTTTGTGCACTAGAGTTCTGATCTAGTTTCTTTACCTTGAGATATTGCAATCCTAAGGTCAAATTTCCTAGTTGAATCTGAATTTTATGTACTCGTGCATGAGTGTCTCTGATCGGCGAAGCTTCCAACTTCATTGCAATCTCCAATGCTTCAGCTTGAGTTGCTATCTTTTGTTGCATCAAGGGTAACCTGATATGTGGCAGCAACGCAACTATAAACCATTCTTTATGTTGTTCTGGGGGTATGTTAAAGCTTACTTGTCCCATTAACACCTTGAATCATTGATCCAACTCCCACACAGACTCAGTGGTCATCTGTTTGATTTCCTTCAGCTCCATAATGCAATATGATTCTAACTTCGGCTTCTTCAATTATGATACCAACGCTTTCTTAATATCATCCAACAAAGCAACCTGATTAGTCACATAACACTTCATGTACCATGTCAGTGCTATTTCTTGTAGCATCGTGATGAGCTACACCTTCTTTACATCTTCATCAGTGATTACTAGAATTGATCAGGATCCTCTGATCTAAGTCCCTTAAAGATAGGCAACTTAATGTCATTGGCCATTTTTCCTCTTGGGGGTTAGGGGGAGGGGGAGCGGGGTGATTAGGGAGAGGGGGAGGGGGCGTAGGGGAATTATGGGGAGGGGGGTCGGGGGTAATGGGAGTAGATGGATGGGGAATCCCAAAGATGCCCTGATTTTTCTCAAATCCTAACTTCGATGCACCTTTAGGATGGGAGGGGGGAATACCGTGGGGTTGCGAGGTTATATCCTTATTTTTCACTCTCAGATCCACCTAACAAGGGACTATATTGCGTCTCAATAAAGTTCGTTGGTTCACATTGTACTCTATATCGCTTTCCACTTTGTGTAGGCCCCAGTCCTAGTTCAGACTTATCCCCTCTTCGTCCAAACATTAATATAACTGAATTTGTAGTATTCCCTTTTCACACAAAAGCATTTTAATCCACAACTTCAAATAATTTAGGTACTTACCTTGCTGACCCTTGAAAAATCTTCACTCAACTTCACTGTAATATACAATTGTTTCTATTGCAAACTCAGTAATAAATCCTCAAAGGATACTATCAATCCAAAAATCAACCGCTCTTGAGATACTGTTGTTAGTATTCTTGAGTCGAGGTTTTAATTCAGGGCTCCACACGGTAGGCTCGTCATTCTTGAAAAAAGTCTTATGCTCGATCAACTTTGATACCCATTCATATAGGTCATTAGAAAATGTTGTGAAGAAGACCTCATGTTGTTCTATAAAGAGATACTTTTGCAACTAGGCTTTAGTCAACAATCACAAATTTTTGTTTTCTTGAACTGCGAATTCTTGTTCTTTCTTATCTACCCAATCTTGTATTTCCTTCTTTGATGGATGCCACATCCACATCCCTCAAACAAATCCTGGTCCCAACAATGGAACCATTTGTTGGCTCGGTTGGGATTGACCCAAGTTTAGCTTGTACTTCGCACCAACAAAACCCTCAGACATCGGCCCTTTCAGCAATGACCTACAAGCAGGTCGAAGTCTCACCCGAGGTGGCTATGGGTGATTGTAGAACCAAGTTTCTGCAACCTTGAGGGACTGCGCCGAGTGATTCTTAACTTTGCCTTTTGTACTTTAGTCATCCTTTTAACATTCATAACATTACAACATAATGTATTATATATAGACTTTGTCACATTCATTTTAATATACACACATTACAGAACAATAACAATTGTGCTAAGCTACCAATTTACTTGCAATTACTTCGCATAAATAGATAGAACACTATTAACATATACAGGTACAAAAGACTTCACCAAAAGTTCTTCTTCTTTATTAAGATATATCTTTCAGTACATATAAGTTCTTGACCTGCGCACTCAGCTACAGACTCTTCCAAGGCCTCTGTGCACTCAATTGCAGAGCCTTTCCTTAAGACACCAAACACAAAACAAAAGACTCGATCACTCGTGCTCTCTCTATGATATGATCTAATTGACTCATTTTAGAAAAAGCATCACATGTCCTTAAATACATTAAATTGCTACAAAAACCATGGTCCACATACCATGGACTCAACAAAACAATGAACTAAAACCTCGATACTTGTTACAAAATGAGGCCTTCAACCCACCCTGAAGCCCCTAGACATTGCGTGGTAAATAGAACTTCACAAACTCCATGCACTCTGCTCCTCAAAATGCGGAGTCTTTGACCAAAACTGTACCAAGTTGGGTCACACAGAACACAATGCAAGGAGATGGGAGCTTAGAGACTCGAAATTTTGGCTAAGTATTGGACAGGTTCAATTAGTCAAGTAGAGGATAGAAGATACAGGTGTAGGTTGAGCACAAGCTTGAGCAGATCATATTGTATTCATCCATATTCTTTGATTAATGCAAAAACATATAGTAAGGGGTTTTGAGCTGTGGCTTTCCTCTAGATAAATCTATGTGTATGTGTGTTAAATATTGATGCATGTTAATGATTGTGTTCTTGATCATGAATTTTCTTTGGTAGACGAGTAGAGTAGCTTCTAG
This sequence comes from Pinus tabuliformis, assembly GCA_031772625.1. Classification (NCBI taxonomy): domain Eukaryota; kingdom Viridiplantae; phylum Streptophyta; class Pinopsida; order Pinales; family Pinaceae; genus Pinus; species Pinus tabuliformis. The sequence continues at coordinate 16,977,671 of CM062818.1, read as the reverse complement.
TCTTGTGATTTAGTAAATTTCATGAGTAGATTAGAATCTACACATTAATTTCTACATGGTATCAGAGCTAGATTCATAGTAGAGAAGATAATTTGAAGTTATCATTGTAGGAGGTTTGAATTTGAAGATCAATGTTACAAGTTTTCTCTAAGATTGAGAAAATAGCTTTCAATGGACTCAGGCTCAAGTGTGCTTTGGAAGGAACCACAAATTTTGTGGCATGGAAGATTTGAATGGAGGCAGTATTTGATGATAATGAGTTGTTATAATATATCAAGACATATGTAGAAAAACCCCCAACATCTGTTGCCCAGGATCTTTCTCAGTGGAAGAAGGATGTGGCTATAACAAGGAGGATCATATTGGAGGGAGTTTGGGATCATATTGTCTCAAATATCCATGGGAAAGGGACTTCATTCATGATGTGGTAAACACTAAAAAAGTTGTTTGAGAACAATAGTGACCAAAAGAAGTTGCACTCAAGGACAAGCTTCAAAGTATTAAGATGAAAAAGAATGAAACAATTCCACAGTACCTGAGCAAGTTTACATAGTGCTGTGATGAACTTGGAGGGGTTAGTGTTACTGTCCTTGGAGAATATCTGGTATCTATATCCCTCTTGGTTCTTCATAAGAGTTGGAATAGTTATCAATATTTGGTAAATGGTAGAGAGAAACTACCAAGGCGGGAGCGATTATGGTCTAACCTAGTGCAAGAAGAATTAAGGCAGAGCAACAGAGATGGGACCTCTTCCAAAGAAGAGGAAGAGGAATTTGCATTAGTGAGCAAGGGAAATAAGGAAAAAGGGAAGAAGTTCGAAGGTGAGGCTCATTCCATCAAAGAGGGCAATCAAAAAGACTTTTCAAAAATAAAGTTCTTTCACTGTCATGAATTCAGGCATTGTGCCATGAAATGTACATAGAAAAAGGAAAGAAAGAAGGATCCTGCAATAGTAGAAGCAGGTGAAGGTTTGGATTCATAGTTTGAGCTTGAATTCACTATCATCACATGCATGGCAAGCACAATGATGGGGCATGTGGTACCTAGATAGTGGTGCCTCATTCCACATGATGGTGAACAAAGAATTTTTCAGTGACTTGGAGGAGAAATATCTCTAGATGAACATTGAGTTTGGAGACGAAGAAAGGTACAATGTGAACAAGATCGGTATTGCCAACTTTCATAGGGAGTCTGGTTCCCCTCTCAAGATCAAGGATGTGATTTTTGTACCGGGTCTAAAGAAGAACCTAGTTTCCATAGCTATGTTGGAGGACCATGGCTACGATGTGATCTTTAGTAAAGGAAAGGAATCCCGAGACACGTAGCCATGGGATAAGTGAATCAGATTGGGGTTTGATTCAAGAACCTGTATGCACTTGAGGTAAAAGATGCATGCAAAGCCTTGAGGACTAAGGTAGAGACTAGAGATTTGGTGGTTAATAGGGAGCATGTTAGACCTGTTAGAGTCGGTCTTGTCAGCCCTCCGTTAGAGACCAAAACTGTTTCTGCATTTCATTTTTAGGTGTCTCGCTCGATTCACTCAGTTGCATTCCACTAGGGTCATGCCATTGTCTGACAGAAGGGCGTGGTTTTCTCATTCCCCTCATATTTGTATCTGCTGGCTTGTTATTGATCATTAAAGTCCATAAGAATTCATCAAACTCAATGTTTCAGTCATTTATAGTCATGGATGGTCTTTGGTCAGTGAAGAGTCTTGTAGAGTTTTTAGGTCTAGGGTTTTGTCGACTGAGTCTGCACGAGAGGTTCCAAAATAGTCTCTATTGCAAAAATTCGTCATCAAGTAATCTTCGAGAGAGATTCTTCTTCAAAACTCTGTTTTGAAGAAGAATGATTAAATTTTCTTTCAAATATGAAATTATTCAAAGTTTTTCGGTTGAAGATGTTCACATGCAGCCTCTCCATCATCCTTTGCCAAAGTTAAACGCCACCATCGCCTGCAAAAATCAACCAAAATCCATCGTTTTAGCCAGGAAAATGAGGAGGAAGTTGCTGATAGTGAGCAGGGTGAGAACTGGTTTTCTCTTACAACAGCACAGAGGATCTGTGGGAATACATTTAAGAGTGTTAGGTGTTTGTGACTCCCAATCTCTACTAATGGCTGCAAAATTTCCAGAGGTAGAGCTAAGTGATAAATGCTTGAAGAAAAATTGTCATCTAAAGTCTTCTGGCTCTCCTCTATCATCATTGGATTCAATTGGTAATGATGGATTTCGGGTATTTGTGGTTCATGAAATAATTACCTGTCTTTTAGATATTGCGAGTTCTTTGGGCCAGCCAACAGGTTTGGCTTTTGTTGACTGCTCTGCAAGTGATCAGACCGTTGAGTTGCTGTACAAAGTTTTAGATCTCGGTTGCTGTGTCGTTTTAGCAAACAAAAAAACCACTCACAGAAAAAATTGATCTTTATGAGAAGATTGAGTCAAATCATCGCTGCCTTCGTTATGAGTCAACGGTTGGAGTAGGCTTCCCTGTCATATGTTCTTTGGATCATTTAATAACATCTGGTGATCCTATACAGTGCATCACGGGTGCTCTAAGTGGTACATTGGGATATGTAATGAGTGAACTACAAGGAGGACACCCTTTCAGTGAAATTGTTCGAGCAACTAAAATCCTGGGTTACACAGAACCAGATCCACATGATGACCTTAGTGGAATGGATGTGGCAAGGAAGGCTTTGATCCTAGCTCGGTTGCTTGGCTGGCGAATCAACTTGGAGAATGTTGAGGTTGAGAGTCTTTACCCTTCTGAAATGGGACCAGATGCTATGTCAATTGAGGATTTCCTAAATAAAGGCCTTCCAACACTTGATGAGGAAATGGTAGAGAGGATTAAGAATGTTGTTTCAAATGGAAATGTTGTTCGTTATGTGTGTAAAATTGACAATTCCAGGTGTAAAGTAGGGCTTTTGGAGCTGCCGGAAAATTCTCCAATAGGGCAACTGAAAGGAAACGATAATCTGGTAGAGGTATATAGTCGATGCTACAAGGCATTACCACTGGTTATTCAAGGAGCTGGAGCTGGTAATGACACCACAGCGGCAGGAGTTCTAGCGGATATCGTTGATTTACAGGATCTATTTCATTCTTGTGACTAGGTTCCTCTATGTTGTAACTATTTGCTACTCCTTTGAACTGTTTGAAGAAACCTTTGCCATCTTGCACGATGTTTTCATGTGTGAATTTATTTGTGAATCAAACCTCATATCATAAGAATGGGATAATTGATATCTTGATTTCTTCCGTCAGTTCTGTTACAATTTGATCTAGTCAGTTTTGATGCTAGGCTGAGTGGCGCGGCGCACTGGCTAAGTGGCGCGACGCACTGGGAGCGCACGGCGCATTGGGCGCCTCCACGCAGTGTAGTTTTACATGGGCGCGGTGCACTGGTGCGGCGTGGCGCATTGGGTATGCTGTGCAGCGCACAGGGCAGACAATCAAATTTTTTATCGTTGCTCTGCTAAAAATTCAAATCACTCAGCTCTGCTCGCTCCATGTTGGTTTAGTAATAGCTGTCTGCTGGTATATTGATAAATGCTGATCCTAAATTGGCGTGTGAACTCAGAGTCAAAGCAAGAAAAATTCAGATGCAGTTCTGAAGCTTCGATGGCACAATAGATAAATAAATCTCCCATGAAGGCAAGGTTACAATGCTTCGATGGAAGAAGGATTCTATGATCTTCGATGGGTATAACAGTGTCATGCAAGCATGATCTCGACACTCTGTCTTGGTAGCCTTAACTCCACGCAAATGTTGTCCCGGCATCCATGTCTCAATGCTCTATCTCAGTAGATGCTCTGTCTCCTCCATAATGATAATAATCTCAGGATCGAAGTCACTGCATACCTGTGATAAAGGATCATGTGACATCTCAGTCACCATCTCTTGATAGCTACGAAACAAACTCTTGAAAATTTGGAACGCAGTCACAATTGAATGCAGTATTTGCCTCGGCACAATGATGGTCTCGAAAATAGACAGACACAACATAATTATAAAGTCTAAGATCTCAGTCATATGTTCATAGTCTCGATATAATAAAGGAAGTCATGATCTTGGTGCAAACATACTTTGTCTCAACATATGGAATGAAGTCATGATTTCTGCGCAAGCGTACTCTGTCTCGACATATTGAAGATGAACTAAATGAAGTCATAATCTCGGTGCAAGTATTGATCATGAAAGGATCTCGATGAAATTGCCATAGATGTATTCCGTGATTCGTATACAACAACTCAGATTGATGAATGGTTGGAATACGCCAATGTCTTTTCAGGCTGGAGCTGAATTTGAAAAATCATGTACTTATGTGGATAATTATCTGTCACTGCGGACTTTTGTGGTTGGGTATAGTTTATTTGTCGCTGATATAGCAGTTTGGTTTGATCTAGCAGGCACTGGGCAAAGATAGGAAAGTCTCCGTGAATCAAAGAAATTTCAGAATCTAGTCCGGTGGTATAATTCAATATTGTCAGAATATCCAGTACTGAGTGAAGTAATTCAAAAATATGTAGGCAGCAGAGGAATTGGCAATGTGGTTGAACATATTAGGCCTTTACCATGGTATCCTGGCAAACTTGCTTGGCACTTGAACTTTTCTCGCATGTAACTAAGGAAAAACCAAATGCTTGAAAGGATTCATGAATTCTTAAAGCAAGAAAACGAGGTTGGGAACATAACTCGACAAGAGGCCGTGAGCATGGTGCCACCCCTTTTCTTGGATGTACAGTCGCACCACTATGTTCTTGATATGTGCAAATCAGTTATGCTCGCATTTCTACCCAAGGGAATGGTCATAGCAAATGATGTTGATGTTCAGCGGTGCAATCTTCTCATTCATCAGACAAAGAGAATGTGCAGTGCTAACTTGCTGGTAACCAATCACGAAGCACAAAACTTTCCAAGTTACCGTTGCAAAAATAATGGCATGTTGATGCAAGCAATGAATGAGACAGAGGATAACGGTAGTGGAAGACTTGAGATGAATGAAGACCCCAATGCAGAAAGTATGACAAAGTTACTTTTTGATCGCATATTATGTGATGTACCTTGCAGTGGAAATGGAACAATTCGTAAGGCACCTGATATCTGGAAAAAATGGAATGCTGAACTTGGCAATGGGGTACATCGCCTTCAAGTTCAAATTGCCATGTGAGGTGTTGCATTGCTGAAAGTTCAAGGGAAATTATTCAGCAATCCTCGGGTGTATATTTGTTTCTCAAAGAGTGAATTTGGTCCTGTTGAGCAGGGCAGAAATTCAGTAAATGACACCTTGCCTTTCTCTCATAGAGTTGCTATCAACTCTGGAATTGATTCAAAAGTTGTAGAGAATCTCAGACTGGAAAGGAATCATGGTATTACCCATGGAGTATTAGGCATGCCAAGTCCCAGTTTTAAATCAAATCCTGAGAGAATGCACTCTAGTTCAAATATCAACCTTCTGGGGCATGCTAATTCTATGAAAACAATTGGCGGCGGATATGATGACATAAGAGCAATCAGAGCCGAGAACTATGTTTATTATTAAAAGTTAACTTTTATTCAAGCGACAAATGTAAAATAAAAGTCAAAGACCGAATGCTCAAGTTTATAACATATGCACGCGTGTTTCTCCTGAGCCACGTGGTCATCTCTGTATTAGATGACACACACCGAGAGCAGATCCCGAAAGATAGGAAGCGGGTTGCTTATTTTGTCTTCAGCCATGATTTCATGGGACCCACGCTACAGTTTTTGTCATTTTTAATTGGTCATCAGAGAAATCAAAATGTAACGCTGCTCATTTGACAAATGGTTAGCTCTTCAACTTCAATTCATTGATGATGATTAACTGACTCCCTATCTTCATCTATTTGTCTTCCCATTTCTGAGTTTATTTATGATATTGAAAATCATTTGTAAGAGGTTGGAATTTCTGGGAGTAGGGAAGGAAAACTCAGCACTTCATTGTACAACTTTGACAAAGAAATAATGAAAGGTTGCAGCTCTGGTTTATGAGATTCATGTGGCAAGAGTTTAGCATGTGTCTTTCTTTCTGTTTCATATGTAGCCTGTTATGTTTGACATTTCATTCATTATCATTTCTAATTGAATGCTTTTTAAGTAGAAAAGGTAGAATTCAGTTTACTGCTCTGCCTTGGGAAAGTGTTCATGTTCTATGTTTTCTTCTGTTGAAAAGGATTCATGTATTATGCCCTTTTCGACCTCTCAACAGTCTTTTCACTCCATATTATTTACAAATTTGAATGCTAAACCTCCTGCCTATCTTGCCTCATGAAACACCCTGCGTCTTTGATTTAATTTCCTTGCTCATGCTGTCCTTTGTCCCCATACAGCCCAGAAAAACTCAGTCATTCATCAAAATACCTCTTTCATATCTATTTACTAGCCTAAAATCAGTATTCAGTTTAAGTCATCTCAGACCATATTGTTTATTCCTCACTGAGCGTGACCTGGAGAGAACCCTCTCCTGTTCTGGTAGGGCTAGCTACCAGACTGAGCGTGGTTTGTGGTTACCCTGAATTTTTCCTTCTTTCAGCCTAAGGCAGATTTAGGCTCTAACAAGACCTTTCAACATGAAGCCTCGAGAAGTTGTGGAGAAGCCACAAATGGAGAATCAAACAGGAGTCAAAGTGGAGATATCCACTAAAGTAGATACCTCTAGCAGGGGGAGAGTTTGAGCCAAGTGGGAAGAGGGAGCGCATGCAACTATACCTCCAGGAGTGAGGTGGAGTGATGTAGATCATTAGTCCAAGAGTTTCAGAAATCTGGGAAGGGTCCATTGAGGTGTTCTCCTCATGGATCATTACCTTACTATAGGGGTCCATAATATTTAGTAGGAGGAGGATCAGTGTTAGTCAGATACTGAGGAGTGTTGATAGCAGAGCAGGAGGCTCGGTAGCAGTGTCAACAATAACACAATTTTTCCAGTAGACAATTGCAGAAACAGTTGATTTAGTCTTTTTTTTATGCTTCTCAGTTGCAGGTGTTGCAATTGTGGAAACAATAGTGAGAGTTGTTTCATGTAGTACATTCCAAAGGTGCTAGATCAGGGTAGATATGAATCCCTTTCTTGCTAAGAGGGAAGTGTTGAAAATGCAGCAAGAAATTCCTAATTTAATTTTTTCATGATTAAATTAGGGGAAATTCGAATTTCAATTTCAATAGAATACTTGGAGGTAGTTAACTGAGGTGACATGGCTCTTGTCACTCAGTTAACTCAATAAATTCAATTTGGAGAGAATTGAGTTCGGTTCTACATGATTGATTGCTAATTTGTAGCAATCTATTTTAGTTAATTTTAGTTATTGTCAGTGTAACTAGTTCTCACTGTTAGAAGAACTTGTCAAGGTTTACTCAAGGGTGTGTAACTTTTTTCACATTGAGTGGCAAGGGTGTGTAACCTTTTTCAAACTGATTAATCATCTAGTTAACTGACCAATCAACCTAAATTAAATCATGCAAGTATAAAATTCAAGTTACCCAATTGAGATTGAAGTTCAAGGGAAATGTACTATTAGTTGTAAACTAGTTTAACTTGTATAGGTCATGCATGCAATTAGAGAAGGACCTATAGGAATAGCGCATTCCAAATTGAGGAATTTTCTAATTAATAGGGGGTTAATCCCCAAGGGGAAATCGTAACGAAATAAGATCTTGGAGACTCGAAATTTTGGCTAAGTATTGACGAAGCTTAGTCATTCAAGAAAAGGATAGAAGATACAGGTGTAGGTTGAGCTCAAGCTTGAGCAAATCATATTGTATTTATCTAGATTCTTTGATTAATGCAATACAGATGGTAAGGGGTTTTGAGCAGTTTCTTTCCCCTAGATAAATCTTTGTGTATGTGTGTTAAATATTGATGCATGTTAATGATTTGTGTTCTTGATCGTGAATTTTCTTCCACGGATGAGTAGAGTAGCTACTAGTCTTATTATTTAGTAAATTTCATGAGAATTTTCGAATCTACACATTAATTTATTCACTTCGAAGTACAAGATGAAAAAGAATGACACAATTTCTCAGTATCTGAGCATGTTTACATAATTTTGGAATGAACTTGGTAGGGTCAGTGTTAATGTCCCAAAATAATACTTGGTAAGCCTAGCCCTTCTAGGAATTCTCAAGAGCTACCTTAGCTATGAATCAGGAGGGAGAAAATACTGAATTGGGAGCGCTTATGGTCCAATTTGGTACAGGAGGAAATAAGGTGAAATACTTGAGATGTGACTTCATCCAAGGGTGAGGATGAAGAAAAATTTTCATTGGGTGGAAAGGAAAAGAAGGGAAAATGGAATATATCCTAATCTAAACCAGAATCTAGTCAAGGGAGCAAGAAGAAAGATTTTTCAAAAATTAAATGCTTCCATTGTCATGAATTAAAACACTATGCCACAAAGTGTCCACAAAAGAAGATAAGAAAGAATAACTCAGGAGGAGCAGTAAGTGAAGCTTTGGCTTCACAGTTTGAGCTTGAATTTACCCTCATTGCATGCATGGGAAGCATAGTGAAGGGGAGCGTGTGGCACTTGGACTCAAGTGCATCGTTCTACATGACAGGGAATAAAGACTCTTTCAGTGACCTAGAAGAAAAATATTTGCAGATGCACATCGAGATGGGAGACAATGAAAGGTATAACGCATCCGGGATTGGCACAATCACCTTTTATAGGGATTCAGGCTCCCCCCTCAGACTCAAGGATGTCATGTATGTTCTGTGCCTAAAGAAAAATATCTTCTCTCTTATAGTTTTGGAAGACCATGGTTATGATGTGATCTTCAACAAAGGAAAGGAATACCTTAGACACATAGCCACAAGACAGGTGAAACATAATAGGGTTCGTGTGAAGAACCTGTATAAGCTAGATTTGGAGGATTGTGTTGCATTGAGCACAAAGGAGAAGAAGGTGCAGAGTTGTGATGTCGGTGAACTTTGGCATAGAATACTTGATCATTTACATTATGGCCCATTGAAGATAATGCAACAGATAACCACAAGCCTCCCCAAAGGAGCACTTAAGAAACAAGATGTATGCAAAGGATGTACCTTGGAGAAGTAAAAAAAACCCACATCCCATGATCGAGACAACAAAGCACATGCTGTCCTTGAAAGGATCCACTCTGATGTCTGTGGAGCTTTCTCGATATCCTCCACTTCCAAGCACATATATTTGTCATTTATATTGATGACATCTCCTTGAAGTGCTAGATCTTCTTCATGCGGAAGAAAGATGAGACATTCTCTAAGTTCATAGAATTCAAGGCACTGGTTGAGAAAGAAATGGGTAAGAAGATGACGGATCTCAGGAGAAATAATGGAGGTGAGTATGTGTCAAATGAATTTAAAAATTTCTATGCAAAAGAAGGCATTTGACGAGAATTGACATCACCTCACAACCCACAACAGAATTGGGTGGTTGAGAGGAAGAATTGTAGCATTGTGGGAACAATGAGGGAAATGTTACATGATCAAGGCCTACCTCTACATTTGTGGGCCAAGGCATGCAACACAACAATCTATTTTCTTTTTTTTTGTTGACAAGGGAATCGGCAACTGGGGCAGCCTCGTAACTCGCGTAACACGGTGTCGATTCTGGCCGCTACCACTATAACCCCTGGGAGACTGCGCCCGCCCCTCTCCACAGCTCCGGGTTAGTCCGGGGGATTTGAACTTGTGACCTTCAGTATGGAGCCCACCTTTATAACGAACTTCACCGAAATGTGATTACCAACTCGCCTGTTAGAGTCAGTCTTTTCGTCCCTCCGTCAATGATTATAATCTCTTTTGTTGCATTTCATTTTTAGGTGTCTCGTTTAGTCCAGTCATTTGCATTCCATTAGGAGCATCGATTTTCTGACGGAAGGGTCTTGTCACTCATCTCCCTCATGTCATGTACCTGCTGGTCCGTGTCTGCTCATCAAAGTCAATTTTAAAGTCATGTACAGTCTTGTTTGGTCTCGTGGTCAACAAAGAGTCATTTTAGTCATTAGGTCTAGGGTTTCACAAGTTTAGTCTTCAAAATGGCTAATAATGCCAGCAGGCACATGAGGGAGGTTCGAAATAAGTTTTCATTGCAAAATTTCATCGTAATAATGCTCAATCATGACTTTTCTTCAAAACTCTGTTTTGAAGAAAAATCGTCAAATTTCGTCCTTTGTAATAAATACCATGTGATTTTCAAAGTTTTTTCAGTTGTAAAGTCCTTCAGGCACAACTCTGGTTGCCTTTGCCAAATCCAATGACATCCATCCCTGCAGAACAAACAAAGAGATTCATCATCAGTTCAAAAAATCACAAGGAAACAAAAACAAAATTCTTTTGTAAAAGTGCCAAATTTTTCAAATAGTTGGTTTTCTTCAAATAAAAAATCAAAGTTCATGCCATAAGAGATGTGTTTTTGTTTCAATAATCCAATTACATGCCAAAGACATCAGTGAAACAAAGAAAAATCATGGAGGAAGCAAAAGTTAGTGTGAAAAGCCGAAACTATGGTGAAGCCAGCCTGCTCGGCGCATTGGGAAGCAGTCACGGCGCACTGGGAGGTCGCGTCACATAGAGCCGCCATTTACAGTGTTAAATTGAATGTGCGCGGTGCATACAACCTGCGCAATGCACTGGATTGTGCACATGACGCACAGGGCCGACAAGCAAAAATTTCATCATTGCTTCCAAAAATTTCAAACCAACTCAGTTTTCCTCGCGCCAAGTAAGTTTGTAAGGCTATGAATTGCTATTAGCTTGTGTTTGGTGTTGTTTGGAGGGAAGAATATGAAAGTTTAAAAGTTGAAAACATAAACCCTCTCATTTTGATAAAAACTGCCTCTTAGGGTTTGAATTTGAGTGTTAAAATTTGACGTTGGTGCCAAGTATTTCAAATCTCATTCCTTTCCTATGGTTCCTTTCCCCTTCACTATCATATTATCATTTGTCAATTCCTTATTCCCTAACATCCCAAATCACTTATTCCTAAGTTCTATTATCCCTATTCCTAAACCCTACCATTCCCTATCACTCTCCTTCTCTCATTTCACTTATAAAATCCTCAAGTCCCCAAGCAGTCAAGTGACTATCTTCACATTTTAAATCTCACTTGACAAACTCCATCATTCTCACTGCCCATTTTTTCCCACAGTCCCTCATTTGACTTTGACACATTTGGCAAAATAAAATAAAGCACCAAACTCTTCATTTTCGCCTCAAGCGACATAGATGAAGAAGGCATCGAGGAGGCGTGAAAAGACATGATCTTGGCCAAATCTTCTTTGGCTGAGCATGATACTTGATGATGGACCTTCATTCCAAATTTCAACAAATTTGGAGAAAATTTTGTCAATTTTGAATTTTTTGGCTTCAAAACAGATTTTCCTGCCCAACGCGTAGCGCCACTTGGCGCGCGCTTATAATTAGGAGATCCTCTGGAGGAAAACTTTGCATTTCTGGATTTTTTATGAAAATTTATGCATGCTCATGAATTACCTAAGGATTTTATCAAGTTCTGGGTTGCCTAAAAGGTAAAAAACACACAAAAAATGACCTCTCTACCACCTTTTGCACCCACAGAAAGCAGTCTTGGGAGATTGAATTTTTGGAGGGGAAAATGACATCCAAACCCAAAAATGCCACTTGGGTTGGAAACTAGATAGACAAGGCTTTCCAACGAGCTATCATGAGCTCAATTTGGACTTCGGGAAGGGCCTAAAAATCAGCCTCAAAGTTGTGCTACGCATACAAGTTTTAGGCGCGGCGCATAGGGGAATTTGACCTATTTTTCACTCAGCAGCTCAGAATTTCGCCCAGTTTTGACTAGTTTCACTTTTTCATGTAACTTTTGACTTATCTTGATGTAAATTCATGACTTTGATGTAATTTTGGCACATTGATACTCATCCATGTAGATTCATTCACTAAAAGGTGAAAAGATAGTGAATGAATCAGTTTCCTTTTATTTAGAGGCAAGTTGTTTCATTGCCTATTTTTCAGTTCCTTGTTTAGATATGGTTGAAACAGCTCCTAGAATGATGAGCTCGACCCCTAGAGGCATGGGAAGGAGTTAGGCTTGTCTATATCATGTAATTTCTCAGTCATTTTCAGGGTTGGACACTTGGGATTGCTTGGCACTCCATTGTACATTTGATTTCTGCATTTTTGGCAAAGGAAAGACCAGGGTTTTGCAGCACTTTTTGGGATTCCTATGGCTCTGTGTTTTGATGGTGTTCCTCTCTATCTAATTTGTGAGTTCACTGATATTTATGTGCACCATTTCCTTTTCTCTTTTGCTTCTGAAATTAAACAAATGAGTGACAAAGGTAGAATTCATTAGTTTGTTGTGCTCTGCCTGTTAGTTTTGTTTAATTTTCAATGTTTTCTTTAGTTTGAAGAGGATTCATGGTACCCTCTTGCCCTCTTAACCTCCTCACCGGTCTGAACCCTCCACCTTTACATATCAAAGCATCAAAATGATTGCCTTTCTTGCCCCAATCAGAATTCTGCAAAACTGGCCTTCATGCCCGAACCCAAATTTGCCTTTCCCTTGATTCCAACAAAACTCCATTTTATCAAATCAACTCTTGTTCAAATATACCTAGCCTAAAATCAGAATATATTTCAGTCATCTCAAACCCAATAGATCATCATTAGCTGAGATTGACCCGGAGAGAGCCCTCTCCTGACCTGGTAGGGCTAGTTACCAGGATGAGCATGGTTTAATGTTGGCCCTGGATCCTACCTTTTCAGCCTAAGGTAAATCTAGGCACTAACATTGCCTACCCCGTGGGGTTGCCACAACATTCTATTTTCAAAATCGGAGCCCTCATCGGATTCTGGGCATGATTACACCGAAGGAGGCTTTCTAAGGGAGAAAGTTGGATGTGTCGCACTTTAGGATTTTTGGAGCCTTTGTTTACTGCCATGTCTCCAAAGAATCAAGGAAGAATCTAGAGCCAAAAACATAATTGGGGGTATTTATGGGTTACACAGAAACTCCCCACAGCTACCATGTGTACTTGTCATCTCTCAGAATGATAGTTGTGCGAAGGGATGAAAAAATTGACAAAGATAAATCCATGCAGTGCTCTCTTGAGAAGGAACTTCAAATCCTGCCAGAAGAGGAACTGTTAGCTCCAAGGGAGGAGTCTCAGGAAGTTATGGAGTAGCCACAAATTAAGGAGAAAAGAGTGGAGACAACCACAAAGAAGGAAGAAAAAGGACCAGGAAAGCTAAGATACTTGTGCAGGATGTTAGGGAGAATGTGGGTGCTCCTTCAAATCAACGCAGGAAGAGAAGGTCACTAGATTGATACACTGACTACATGGATCTAATTACTGAGCTTGTAGAGACTAAGTCATCCTCTTTCGAGGAAGCAATAGAGAAACTTGTGTGGGTTGATGCAATGATGGAGCAATACGAATCCATTATAAAGAACAATGTTTGGGAAGTGGTACCAAGACTAGCAGATAAATTAGTTGTGGGTTCGAGATGGATCTTCAAGGTAAATCATGTAGAAAATGGAAGCATAGAAAACTATAAGGCCAAATTTGTGGCCAAGGGGTACTCTGAAGTTGAGGGGATTAATTATGAGGAGACCTTTTCCCCTATAGCAAGGTACTCATCCATTAGATCAATTCCTTCTTTGGATGCATAGATGGGGTGGAAGATACACTAGATGGATATAAAAACAACATTCCTCAATAGAGTTATTGAGGAGGTGGTGTACATCGAGCAACCAAAAGGATTCAATACTTTTTATTGAGAGTCTCATGTGTGCAGACTCAAGCGAGCATTATATAGTTGCAAGAAAGCACCATGTGCATGATACATCAGGATTGATAGCTATCTCACTGGTTTTGGCTTCACCAAAAGTGAAGCGGATGAAAACCTCTATAATATCTTGGTAGAAGGTAAATTGTTGATTATTGTCTTATATGTTGATGATTTGATTTTAACTGGTGATGAGCAGTTGATCAGATCTTGCAAGGAGGACCTTGCAAGATAGTTTGAAATGAAGGACATGGGTCTCATGCACTACTTCCTCAGATTGGAAGTATGGAAAGGCCATGGGGAACTGTTTATCTCTCAAAGGAAAATATTCCAATGAGATACTTCAGAGGTTCTGCATGGAAATTTGCAAACCCATGGAAACACATCTAGCAACCAACTGGAGGAAAGAGGATGCCACTTTAGGTGAGGAAGTGGATGCTACTGTTTATCGACAATTGGTGGGTTCACTAATGTATCTTGTGAACACATGACCAGAAATGTGTTATGCAGTTAACCAACTAAGCCAAACTATGTTTAGGCCAACCAAATTATTTTGGAGGGTAGCTAAGCATGTTCTATCGTACCATAGAGGCACTACCCAATTCGAACTATAGTACAAACAAACATAGGGAGTGAAGCTATGTGGATTCACAGATGCAGATTGGGCAAGGAGTCCAAAAAATTGAAAGAGTACATCAGGTGGAATTTTTAGTGTTTAGTTTGCAACGGTTTATTGGTACAAGGGGAAGCAAATATCTGTGGCACTCAGCTTAGCAGAAGCATAATACACGGCTTCCAATCAAGCAACATATGAGGTGATATGGATGAGAAAGATACTTTTTGGATTGTTTGGTTAGATGATGGATCCAATTGTGATCTATTGTGATAATCCTAGTTACATCAAGCTCTCTGAGAATACTATTTTTCATGATCGATCCAAGCATATAGATATACGATGTCACCATTTATGGAATTATGTGCAGAGGTAGATAATATTGTTGCAGTACATTCTGAAAGAGGAAGAAGACACTGACATTTTGATAAAGGCCTTGTCAAGAGGGAAGTTCGAGTTCCACAAGTGCAGGATAGGGGTGGTTGATAATCCCTTTCTTATAGAGAGGGAGTGTTGAAAATTGCAGCAAGAAATTCTCAAATTGATTTTTCCTTGGTTAAATTGAGAAGATTCGAATTTCCACATCAGCAGACAACTTGGATGATGTTAAATTGTGTGACATGGCTTGTGTCCCCTAGTTTACTCAGTGCATTCGAGTTGGAGGAGGTAGAGTTCTGTTCTGCATGTGTGATTACTAATTTGTTGCAATCAAGGTCAATTATCTCAAGTTCTTTTTAGTTAAACTAGCTCTAACTTTTAGAGGAACTAGTGGAAGGTCAGTTAAGCAGCGGGAGTTCAGTTAAACTTGGTGATCATCTAGTTAACTAATTAATCAACCCAAAATAGCTAGTGAATGTAGAGAATTCGAGTTACCCAGTTGAGGTGGCGATTCCAAGGCAGTGTAACATCATTTATAGACCAGGCTTGTGTTTACATGTGTTGGATGAAGTCAGATGATCAACCTAAGGAATTGTGCAATTCAATTAGAGGAATTTCCTAAATAATAGGATTTAATTCCTCAAGGAACAACGCAAGGAAACATGAGCTCAAGCTGAGGAAAATTTTGATTAAGTCTGGGTCAAAGGCCTTCAGTGAGCAAAGAGATAGGTTGTGCACTTGCAGGGTGAGCTCAGTTGAGAAAAAAAATGTAACACATCTCTATTGATTTGATTAATGAAAGTAGGAATTGGGATTTTTAGCAGATTTCTTTCCCCAGATTAAATACTTGTTGCATGTGTGTTATTTCTTATTGCATGTCTAAATTTTTTGTTCTAGATTGTGAATTACTTTCCGCAGAGTAGTAGAGCAGGTTTGTGTCTTCTGATTTTGGTTAAAATTTCAAGAGAAACTACAAATCTACAACCTAATTTATACATCAACCTAGTCTATACCCTGAATGCATTATATATAGGCATGAGGAGGAGGAATTTTAGCAATTTACTCAAGGACAATTCGGATCTATTGAAACAATTGAATAAAAGAACTGTTTATGGGATTCATATCATGAACTAGAAGTTAGGAGAGGCCAAATCGTGGAGGCTATCTATGGATGGAATTTTGGCACATTTTTAAAGTATTTTGGCACAATTTTTGAAGTTATTTTTCGCATAATTCTTGTGGAAGTTTGGAGCAAATCTTGAATTTATTCTTGTAGAAGTTTGGACAAGATCTTGAAGTTATTCTTATTGAAGTTTGGAGCATATCTTGAAGTTATTCCTGTAGAAGTTTGGAGAAGATCTTGAAGTTATTATATATAATTTTGGAGCAGATCTTCAAGTTATTATGGTAGAAGTTTTGAAGCAGCCAAGTTACCTTTTGAGGCAGATCAATAGTATTTTCTGAGGTAGAGTTTTCTGAGGGAGATCTAAGCTACTAAAAGCACAATATGAGGTTTTTTCTAAGGCATATCTAAAAAACTGATTGAAGGTATGAATTAGAATCTATTCTTTTGCAATAGAGGTTAGAGTTACAATGACATACTTATTGGAGTAGATCCAAAGCTGAATATGTTTAGGCAAAGATAGCAGTGATTGTCTATTGTTGTATTTGGGTCACTATCTTTGATATGGGAGCCCACGAGTTTTTTTCTTTATTTTATTGTTCAAGTTAGCATGGTGGTATTAGGGAAGGAAGTTGTAGCTTCCTTCAATATTTTATCATCTCCTTCCATTGGGAGTTGGTAAAGTTGGGGTTGTAGCCCTTCCAGTTATAGCTAGTAAATCAAAAGTTGTAGCGTCCCTCAAATAAAAATAAATTGTATATATATAGATATATATATTGTTTTCCATTGATGTGATTTTATTGGTTAATGTTATTGATACTAAATTGTAAGATAAAGTGAAATACTGATTCACCCCCCTCTCAATATTTCTAACAATTGGTATCAAAGTATGTTTCCCTCTAACAATCTAATCACTGGAAGGAAGATCGTAAACAAATATGGATCATATGGAAGGCATATTTTCAAGGATAATTTCGATTTTTGATGGAAATGATTATCCACTATGTATCAATTGCATGGAAACCTACTTGAAGGCTTTAGGAATGGATGTATGGCTCTCCATCATAAATGGCTACAAAGTTCCTAAAAACTCTCCAATTGATCCTCAAGAGAAGAATTTTTTCAGCTGCAATTCAAAATCGCTTCATGCCATCATAGGTGGATTATCAAGAACCATTAAGTCCAAGGTTATGTTCCAAACCAAAGAAGTTTGGGATAAACTTAAAAATCTATATGAAGGTCTTGATAAGGTGAATCGAGTCAAACTTCAAATGTATAAAGCTCAATTTGAAAACCCGAAAATGGATGAAAAAGAAGATATTGGGATCTATTTTATCAGAGCAGATGAAGTTTTTGTAGGAATTTACAGGGTAAGTTCCTCAGACAGAACACCAAAGGACACTGCTCACAAATAGATCACAGATCAATATACCAGTATTTTGACGTGGTTAAAACCCTCAAAGAGGAAAACAGTCCACGGCCTGATCTAACGTGGCCACTTTAGGCAATTTATTAATAAAAGAATGAAAATTTACATATGCTTCTCTCATAGACGGATTACCCTACAAATGACCCTCCATGCTCTTTAAATAGAGATCATGGACCAATCGGGTGTTAAGCCATGGATCAAGTGTCGGTAATACCGAGGAGAGAATGAACCGTCGGATCACTACATATCGTGACCGTCAGATTCTAAGTTACAAAATGTACATAGTAAAGAAACACACTTTACCTAACTCTATACCTAACTCTATACTAGACCAAGTTGTACTTAACTATTTCCTATGTGTCGGAATATCCTAACATCCCCCCTTAAGAGAAACTTGGGATAGGATTGAAGGATTTACAAATATGACACAATAGGAGAAGGAAGGAGGCACTAGAGCCTATCCCACCTTAGCGACAAATTCCTGAACTCCAACCATAAATCGAAGTTTAGTGAACTTTGCCTCTGTGAGAGCCTTTGTAAAGATGTCTGCAACTTGATCATCTGTTGAACAATATTGCACTTCAAGAACATGGTCGTGAATGAGCTTTCTGATGAAGTGCATGTGCAGTTCAATGTGTTTGCTGCGCTGATGTTGGATTGGATCTTTGCATAGCTGAATGGCACTTTGATTATCACACCAAAGTGTAGTCGGATGCCGCTGCTGAAAGCCAAACTCTGACAGGATCTGACGAAGCCACAAGGCTTCCTTACTAGCTTCTACGGCACCACGATATTCTGCTTCTGCTGAAGAAAGAGAAATGGCACCTTGTTTCTTGCAAGCCCATGTAATAGGTCCTGAACCAAGAGTGAACACATAACCTGCAGTAGACTTCCGATCATCAGGGTCACCTGCCCAATCGAAATCAGTGAAACCAACCAATAGAGGAGATGCTTCGGCACTGTAATGAATCCCAAACTGAACTATACCTCAAACATAACGAAGTATTCTTTTAGCTGCTTTCTAATGACTTTCACGTGGGTTTTGCATAGACTGAGCAACAAGGCCAACAACAAAGGAAAGGTCAGGACGAGTATGGGTTAGATACAAAAGTTTTCCTACAAGTTGACAATATAAGGTAGCATCAACTTCAGGAGAAGTACAAGTGACTGAAAGTTTGACTCCAGACTGAAAGGGAGAAGGGGTTGGCTTACAGTCTTCCATGTGAAAGTGGTGTAGAATATCACAGGCATAATTGGAATGACAAAGGGAAATACCTTCCTTGGATTGCAAGACTTGAAGACCGAGAAAATAATGTAAGTGTCCTAAGTCTGTCATTTCAAACTTCCTTTTAAGGCTAGACTTCACATGGTTTATAAGGTTGGGATCACTACCAGTCAGGATAAGATCATCAACATAAAGAACAAGAATGATAAGAGACTTGCCCACTTTCTTGGTGTAGACAGTATTGTCAGAATGACACCTAGAGAAGCCAGATTCTAAAAGAAAGTTATCCATTTTGGCCTACCAAGCTCGAGGAGCTTGCTTGAGACCATAAAGGGATTTCTTAAGCCGACATACAAGGCTGGAGTCTATTTTTATAAAGCCAATAGGTTGTTCCATATAGATTTCTTCATGCAAGTCCCCATGCAAGAAGGCGGATTTAACATCCATCTGATGGACTTCCCATTTGAAAGAGGCAACAAGGGAAAGAACAAGGCGGATAGAGCTCATTTTGGCAACAGGGGAGAAGGTTTCAGTATAGTCAATGCCTTCAACTTGTGAAAAACCCTTAGCAACAAGACGAGATTTATGTTTATCAACTTTCCCATCTGGTCCATACTTGGTTCTGTAAACCCATTTGCATCTAACAAGTTTTCGTCCCTTTGGTAGAGGAACAAGATCCCATATATCATTTGCCAATAATGAATGATATTCTTCATTCATAACTGCTTCCCAATCTGGATGGCCTGAAGCTTCTGCAAAGGTGTCAGGATCATAATTCACTGAAGCTTGAGCGAGTAAAGAAGAGGCTCTCTCGAACTGAGTACATGTACGTCGCTGATCTGTAGGATCGTCGGTAAGATCACCTGCTGCATCCCGAGTAGCACAGACCCATTTTGGAAGCTGAGGAGCTGAAGGAGGATCCTGAGAAGGTGGGGGAGGATTTTCATCCTCGCTTTCATCATCAGAAGAAGAAATATTTTCAAAAGTAGAAGAGATAGGGAGAGGTGGCACATCCGCTGAACTAGGCTCGCAGGCCGATATATTTTCATCAAACTTTACATCTCTTCTAATGATAACATTTTTGGACTTAAGTGGAATAAGTATATATTCTTTGACATCTTCAGAATATCAAAAAAAAATACATTTTTCACCCTTTGGTTCTAAAGCTTTATGTTTCTCATCTGGAATATGGGCCCATGCTTCACTTCCAAAAACATGAAAGTGACTTACATATGGTTTGTTTGAGCTCCATGCTTCTTCTGGAGTGATATTCTTTAAAACCTTAGTAGGAGTGCGATTTATTATGTAATTTGCACAGTTAATTGCTTCTGCCCAATAATTAAGACTAAGTCCTTTAGATTGAAGAATACAATTAGCCATTTCCTTTAAGGTGTGATTCTTCCTTTCAGCTACACCATTTTGTTGTGGAGTATATGGAACAATATGTTGCATTTGAATTCCATTCTCAGTGAAAAAGTTGATGAATCCGTTTTTAACATATTCTCCGCCATTATCAGATCTTAGCTTAAGAATTTGATGTACAGATTGTTTTTCAACAAAGGCCTTAAAGGCCAAGAACATGTTAAATACTTCACTCTTGAGTTTTAAGAAGTATACCCAAGTGCGTCTGGAGAAATCATCAATGAAAGTTAAGAAATACTTGTAGCCAGAGAATGAAGCAACTGGAAGTGGACCACATAAATCACTATGCACGAGCTGTAAAGGGGCTGAGACGTGCCAAGAGGCACGTTTTTCAAAACTTTCCTGATGATGTTTTCTGAGTACACATCCAGAACAAACACCATCTCTGCAAGATACCATTGGAAGACTGGTCACCATATTTTCTTTACACAGATTCTGAAGAGAGTGATAGTTTAAGTGACCAAATCGCTCATGCCAAAGTTTGCTCACTTCATCATTATGAGCAACAAATACTGAGGGAAGATTTGATGACCCAAAGTTATGAAACTTATACAACCTTGTAGAATCATCAGCAATGCCAGTAGCTAAAATCTGCCTAGGATCTCTTAGGTCCTTAATTACAACATCGTGCGGTGAAAATTCAATGATTTTACCTTCACCTGAATGGGTTATCTGATATACAGATAGAAGGTTGCAGGATAAGGTTGGAACACATAATACATCATTAAACTGACCATTGTCTAGATGAACAGTTCCAGTCCCTACAACACTAAGAGATCTATCATCACCAACATATATATTTTTGGTGTTGCAATCATTTAAAGAAGAAAACATCGCTTTGTTTTTGGGCATGTGATAAGAAGCTCCAGAATCAATGAGCCACTCATGAGAATGAGAAGAAGAAGATACATTTAGTGCATAGCCAGACTGAGATGCTTGACAACCACATGCAGAAAGTTCCATTCCTGAAGATGAAGTTGAAGTTGAAGTTGAAGATTGCTCCAAATGGATGTTATGCTTCTTCATTGCTGCTTCCAAGGCTTCCATATTCTTAAAGCATTTGGATTCTAAGTGGCCATCTCGATTACAAAAGTTGCAATGTCTATCAGTCTTCTTCCCTTTGTTTTTATTTGTCTTATCATTTTGTTGAAATGATTTTTCATTTTGAGGATGAAATTGTTTACTACTTAGGACCCTTGTTTGGTTTAGGACCATTCTTTTTAGGATACAACTTCTTAGGATTCTTTGGATTTGGTTGCTGCTGGGCAGCTAACGCTTTCTTAGAAGAGTTTCCAAGATGAAGAAGACCAAGGTGTAAGAGTTTTTCTTGTTCTCTTATTAAAGAATCACAAAAGGAATCAAAGGAAGGGGACTTATAGGTTTGTCCTTGAGAAATGAAGGCTTCTCTTGTAGAATGGAAGGTGGAAACAAACACAGAATAGGCTGGTCCCAACTTAGTAAGTGGTTGAAGGGAAAGTACTCCTAGGGTCCTTTGGGCTAAGACTCTACCAGACTGAAAATTTCTTACTCAAAGAAACACACACAACCATTATCTTTACTTTAAGCAAATTCTAACGTTAAGGGTATGTACCTAAGGTCCTACGTTCGAGAAGGCCTTTAGGGTCCAAATCCTTCTTGGAGTTCCCTTCTTCTTCCTTTGACCTGTAAAACAAACAAATCAAAGAACACAACAGTACATGGACTGATACTTATATATAAACCATCTTCATGCTATAAAGTTAGTTATAAAAATCTTTAAGTAACTACTTGCATAAGAATTCAAGACAAGAATCTCATAAGCATAAAGAAAGATTGTTTCGGGAACCAAGACATGTTTCTTTTATATAAAGGCAAATAAAGTACATATAACGGAAAGATATCACCTGAAACACCTTCAGCAGGCTCCAAGCAAAGCTTCCTCCCGGATTCGTTCCAGCCTCAAGCCTCCAACAAGAGCTCCTTCCAAGTCTTACTCAATGATGACATAAAGGATAAATGATCACCAATACACATGGAAACAAGGGTTTCCTATGCAAAATGGGGGAAGTGCAGAAAGCACCAAGGACTTCAGACCTGGTCTATGGGGAAAATCTCAACATAATAATCTTGCTCTTCTTTTCTCTCTCCCTTATGCCTTCCCTTTGATGTCTTTTTATACCATCTCCAAAGTAGTTTTTTAGTTAGGAGTTGGTTGGGAACAGTTGGGCCACGGGCACTAACAGGTGATCAGCAGGTAAAACCCGCGATCTTCGCCTGAAAATGAGGAATTATTATTATTTTTAAGTATTTTAATACATACACGCGGGTTGGGTATACACAGACCCATGTGTACACGCGTTTAACTCAGGGCAATGTCGCGTATAGGGAATAAAACACTGTTTTTTAAATTTTGGACCAGGTCTGGAAGGAGGGGTTGCCCTAGGCCATGAGTGCAGCATCACAAACCATAAGAGTGAGATTTGGAGCTATAACAGTAAGAATGGAGTAGATAAGGCTACTATCTTCTTTCTTAACCTTAACACCTTCCAAGAGAAGTCTAAGGGTCTTGAACTTGGACAAAAAATCTTCAATGCAAGAAAAGTTATTGGGGTCCAATGTAAGCAATTCATTCCAATTTGATGGGCTTTAAGTTCATTTTTAATTCCAAAGACTTTAGTAATTTGTTGCAATGCTTCATCAGGAGTATCAAGTTCTGCAATATGGAATTTAAGATCTGGAGAAATAGACTTCCCTATCAACCCACGTGCTTGGTCTTGCCTATTTTCCCATTTAGCTGCCTTATCTTCATCTTTCGGTTTGGTCTCTTGGCCTGTGGCTATTCTATAAAGACCTTTACTTCTAAGTAAATCCACAATGTAGGACCACCATTGGAAGTAGTTAGTGATATCAAGAATGACTTGGCATGGACTTTCCATTTTTAACAGAAACCGAAGCTGTAGACGCTGAAACTAAGTGTACCGATGGAAAGATCTCGAAAAATTAGGCCGTTTCAAAAAAAAAATGGCTCTGAAAACGGCTTCCGGATGAAGAAGCTATGGCTTTTTGAAAAAAAATTGACGAAGTCGCCGACGAAGTGCGAGAATGTGCGGAAATGAAAAAATCCACTCCCACAAAATGGAGACTTGAACCCAAGACCTCTACTCTCATAAATTAGCTTTGCACCAAGTGAGCTATACAAAATGTTTGAGAGAGAGAGAGAGAGAGAGAGAGGGGGATTGATGCTTTGGGTTGCGTGCTTGCTTTGAGAAATCTCTTTTTCCCTACAAAACAAAAAACACAAAACCAAACACGGACATACAAAAAAATAAACCTTGTGGCTCGAAGTTAGCTTTAGCCGGAAACTAAATATTTTAAAAAACGAACCTTGCGGCTCGAAGTTAGCTTTAGTCGGAAACTAAATATTTTCCTTAATGTTTCTGATTTTTCGAGATCACACTAAGGTGCAGCGGAAAAGAGCATATGCATGAGAAAAATCCTTCCTTTCTGTTTCTGATTTGCCCAGATCGCACAAAGTCATAGGGCAAAGAGCATACACAGAAATGAAAGGTATAGATCCGGTAAAAAAAAGCTAAATAAACCGAAACCAAAATAAACTGAGAGAAAATAACTGTAAACTGCAAATAAACATTGTATACCTCCAGATCTTAAAAATGACGCAGCTAGGGCTACCAGAAACCTTTTCGCGTGAAACGAAAGGGGTTCCTCAATGAAACAGATGCTCCCAACACAACAGAGCAGTCCTCTCGGCCCGAGAGCAGTCAGAAATAGTAGATCTAGGAAATGGCAGTCGGATGCAGTTCTACCGGCTTCAGATTTGGATCACCAACGGACGCGGCCCTCAAATAGGTCTGATACCATGTAGGAATTCACAGGGTAAGTTCCTCAGACAGAACACCAAAGGACACCGCTCACAAACAGGTCACAGATCAATACACCAGTATTTTGACGTGGTTAAAACCCTTAAAGAGGGAAACAGTCCACGACCTGAGCCAACGCAGCCACTTTAGGCAATTTATTAATAAAAGAATGAAAATTTACATATGCCTCTCTCATAGACGGATTACCCTACAAATGACCCTCCATGCTCTTTAAATAGAGATCATGGACCAATCAGGTGTTAAGCCGCAGATCAAGTGTCGGTAATACCGAGGAGAGAATGAACCGTCAGATCACTACATATCGTGACCGTCAGATTGTAAGTTACAAAATGTACATAGTAAAGAAACACACTTTACCTAACTCTATACCTAACTCTATACTAGACCAAGTTGCACTTAACTATTTCCTATGTGTCGAAATATCCTAACAGTTTTCAAGTCCATCATAGGATTGGGAGAAGGATTTAAATATCATTTGATCATACAAAAGGTCCTAATATTGCTTCCCTTGAGATACGATGTCAAGGTATCTTCCATAAAAGAAACCAAGGACTTGACCAAGATGACAATAAAGAATTACAGAGCACTCTTACAACATAAAAAATGAGAATAGATACAAAACATGGACAATCAAATAGAGAAGCAACCTTTAAAGCCATAAATAAGACAAGAAACAAAGAACTCAAGCTAGAAGACACCTAAGGCGATGAATCAAATATAGAAGAAGTAAAGTTCATCAAGAAGCTCAAAAGAGGAACTATAAAAAACAAGGGTAAGTTAGCTTTTAAATGTTTTGATTGTGGTAGAATAGGTCATTATGCTAAGAGATGTCATTTCAAGGAAAATGAAAGCTTCCACAAGAAAAAACATTATTCTAAAGAAGACAACAACTTTTAAATGAAAGTTGTTATGCGACAAATTCACAAAATATAAGAAAAGATAGATCAATGACTTGAGAAATATCCTCTTTGAGGGGGAAACCTCCTTACATGACATAAATAAACAATTCTTGGATGATAAAAATGATAAGACTTTCTTTCTATACATATGAGTCTAAGGGGTCACAAAATAATCAGAGCTTACATAACAATAACAATGTAAGGGCACAACAATAACAATGGTGGGGTTCTATGGGGCACAACAATAACAATATGGGGGCTACATTAAAAATAACAATAATGGGGCTAGAATATTATTATAGGGACATAACATGCCCTTCCCCAAGTCACCTGTTTGGAATGTAATTCAGGAGTCTGCAAAAAGAACAACTTCCTCAGATAATATCTCCGCAGATATAGCGTGAACAGCTCTGAAATTCGGACGCGAGGTTCAGCGCGATTTCTTCTCAAATGGGTTCTTTTTGCAACTTCTGAAACGTTGCAGAAAAAAAGTTGTAGCGAAAATGCCACGATGACCTGTTTGGAGCAGCGAAACCCTAGAATCCAAAGCTCTGATACCAAATGTTATGAAACCAGCTCAAGAAAAGATAGAAAAGACAGATAAATGCCTTAGAATTTAGCCTCTTCGAGGGGGCAAACTCCTTTAAATTACATAAATGAACAATTCTTGGATGCTACAAATGAAAAGACCTCCTTTCTATATATAGGAGTCTAAGGGGTCATAACATAATCAGGGCCGACATAAAAATAATAATGTAAGGGCACAATAATAACAATAGTGGGCTTCTATGGGGCACAATAGTAACAATATGGGCACTAAATGGGTACATCAATATAATAAGTGGGTTGTACTAATAACAATAAGGGGTTACACTAGAAGTATAGAGGCCTATACTAGTTAGGCCCCTATACTACTAGTGTAGGGGCCTAACATCAAATTTGAATGTTCCCCCCATAACTCATTCATAAATGCTGGATTGGCAATCCGTTCCCCCCATAAATCATTCATAAATGCTAGATTGGTGACTGATTTTCACAGATATTGTCCTTAAATTCTGAATTAAATGCCAACCCCCAGTCCATTTGACCATTTTCCGACTGTCATGTCATGAAAAGTGACTGTAACGATCAATTTTCGGCCCTTGCACAGTCCCTCCTTGGATAGCGCAACTCTTTGCCCGTATCTACTGATACTATGACATTCCTTCATTTCGCACAATTCCCCAACCATGCAGCTCCCCAACTCGAGCAATGTGGTTTATAGTCCCGTGCCTCCTTTCAGCTACCTGGATTGACCTTAGGCTGAATTGAAGCAGTTCTAGGGTAACCACAAACCATGCATAACCTGGTAGCTAGCCCTACCAGGTTGGGAGAGGGCTCTCTCCTTTATGGATCTCAGTCAAAATGACTGGATCAGATAGGGATTTTAGGCTAGGTATAGTAGCTCAGAGGATTTTGATTGAATTTTGTTGGTTTTTGCTGGATCAGATGGAGCTGGGTAGTTTTAGGTGCGGGAAATTATGTTAGAATGTAGGGTGTTCTATGGGGAAAGGTAGGTAGATGCTTTAAACAATGTAAATTTAGTGAGGTGAGATGTCTAGGACCAGTGAGGAGTTGAGGAGGGCATGAGACAAGCATGAATCTTACTCAAACAATAGAAAACATAGAATACTGAACGATTTCCCAAGGTAGAGCATTGCAAACAAAGAATTTTACCTATCTATCTTGATATCATTCAGTTAGAAGCAGTAAAATATATGGTGGCACACATAAAACATGCAAACAATTGATAACAAAATAAAAACTATGCAAAAGCACCATACCACAAGTATCCCATAAAAATAGCCGCAACTCCTATTAATTTCCTTTCCAAACTGCTTACAATGGTGTACAATGTAGCTCAAAGCATCCAAGTGAGTCCAACCTCTGTTAATGACAAAGAAAATACATAATATAGAAATCAAGCTACTCATCTTGACCATCAGGGGTCGAATCCATGAGAAGAGGGGCAGTTTCAACCATTTTCCAACTAAGAACCAGAATATAGACAGTCAAACAACTTGCCTCTATAAGTAGGGAAACTGATTCATTAGCCTCAAAACCACCTCTAACTAATGAATCTACCCTATAGTACTATTTTACCATCACATTTACATGCCATGTCATTAATTACATGCGTGAAATCATCCATGAGGAGAGAAAAGCCAAATCCACAGTCAAAACAGGCGAAATTTTGATTTTTTGGCCAAACTAGTCAAAAGCGTAGTGCCACTTTTCACCTACTTTTGGAGGCCTTCCCCTTAGCCCAATTGAGCCCATAATAGCTCATTGGAAAGATTTTCAAGTCTAGTTTCTAGAACAACTTGAATTTTTGAATTTGGAGGTCAATTCCCCTTCAAAAATGGAATCTCCCAAGACTGCTTTTGTGTGTCCAAAAAGAGGCAAAGAGGTCATTTTTTAGTAGTTTTTGGACCTTTTGGTGACCCAGATCTGCTCCAAAACTTCTGAAACTTTCCAAGGTGTATGTCCTCATCATCCTAAATCCAAAAATATAAACTTTTTCTCCATCTGATGCTCCAGGAAAAAGTGCAGTGCCAGTGGGCTACGCTTCTGGCCAAATTTCTTGTGTTAAAAATTTCAAAATTGCAAAAATGCAAAAACTCTTCAAAATTTGTCCAAATTTGACATGGGACACCACCATCAACTGCTTTTATGGGCTATGGAGGCTTCATTTAACATTTTCAACTTATCTTGCTCCTTTTTTCTCTCTAGGGCTCTCCTCAACCTAACTTTTAGCTTCCTTTGTTGTCTGTGCCTCTCCATAGAACTATCACTAAATGTCTCTTCTTCATAATCATAATCACTGTCTATGTCCATGTTTTCCTTTGGCTTGAACAATATGGTCATATATATGGATAGTGTTATGGATAATGGTGTGGAGGAATGTAGTGGGCAAAATGTATGGATGAGGGAGTGTGGTGAAATGTATGTGTGAGGGGGATTTGGGAAAATGTATGTGTGAAGGGGATTTGGGGAGAAATAAGAAGTTGATATGGTAGGATAGCACTAATAGAGATGAGGGTTTTTGTTCATGAGGTAAATTGTAGGAAAACTAGGGTTTTCCCTAGAAACTAGGGTTTTGATTTTGGATGTGAAAAATCACAAAAACTTGATATTAAAACCCTAAACCACAAGAGATATTAGTGCACTTACTTGCAAAAGAGGGAAACTTGAAGAAATGTGGTGAAATTTGGAGATTTGAGGTGATTTGGGGCTCTGTTGGGCAAAGCACAGTGCCTCCTACAGGAGGATAGCTCTAGCCTAAAAGCGCAGTGCCTGTGTATTTTTACACTGCAAAAATTCTCCAGAAGCACAACGCCGGCTTCAAAGCGCAGCGCCACGACTCAGAAGTGATATGCCTTTTGCAGGCAACTTTTGGAAGCCTTCCTTGTGTCCAAAATGGGCGTGGGATAACTCGTGGGAAATCCTGCTGAGCCTATTTTCCTAAACATCTTGAATTTTTTAATTTTGAGTTCATTTGCCCTATCAAAAGCTCAATCTCCCAAGACTGGTCAAAATGTGCAGAATGAGGCTGCCAAAATGCATAGTGCTATTGCAGTCAACTTTTGAAGGTCTTTCTCAACTCCAAATTGAGCTCATGATAGCTCATTGGAAATATATCTATGTCTAATTATCATTTGAATCCTCAAGAAAGTTATTTGGTCATTCCATATAGGAGAAAAATTGATTTTACCAAGGTCACTCTAGAGGTGCATTAACCCTCCTGAGGCAAATGATGTTTTCAACATTTCTCCCAAACCATGAAACCTGTGTAAAAACTAAAAGAGGTTTTTCTTCTTGGGTCAATGATGGACAAAAACCTCTCTCACTTTTGTCAAATTAATCTTTTCTTTCTCAGAAACATAGTTTGAAGAAAAACCGTCCCTTATGTGTGGTGAATGACTTGTTCCTTGGAATGACTTCTCGACAAATGATGGAGACCTGATGTTTGATGATATGAAATGGCCTCATACCTTCTGATATCCCTTATTCCCCCTTGCTCAGATATCTCTGCTCTCATAGCCAACCCTAGCTCAGTGGGAGAGGAATTTATGGTTTTAGTGCTTGTTTCTCTTTTGCTTTTGCAGGTGGATTGGTGCTCATGATGACTTGATTTTTGTAGTGGCAGGTGCTTGGAAACATCATTAGATCCTTAGGAGTAGCTGGGAACCAATATTACATATGGAAACATAAAATTACATAAGAAATGAAGATAAAAACAAAATACTCTGTTTTCACCTCAAAACAAGTTTTGAGGTGAGAACTACCTTCGGCTTTCAAAATGATAAATTATGACTTTACCAATCATTATTGACTTCCTCATGTCCTTGCTGATCATTATTGGCATGTAATAATTGGATTTGACCATGGTGGGACCCTAAAACATAATGAAACCAAACCCTAAGATTTAGAAATGAACTGCAGAGTAAATATGAACCATGACTGAACTATATGGAAGAGGATCAGCAAGTATGGATCACGAGGGAAAAATTTGAAGAAAACCCTACCATCAGTGAATCCATAACCTAATGGAATGTAAACTCATCAGTATGGGACTCCTACTATGAAATGCAAAAGAGCAGATTTTGATTACTCATGGCAGTGTGAAACACTAACACTAACAATATGCGTGTGAGAGCTTAATACCTCAATTCTCAAAATGGCAAGTGATTTTCACTGGGCAGCCACTTGTAATTTATAGGCATTTTTGAATTCAAATTTGGCCGTTCCCCCCATAACTCATTCATAAATTCTAGATCGGTGATAGATTTTCACGTATCTTGTCCTTAAATTCTGACTTAAATGCCACCCCCAATCCATTTGGCCATTTTCCGACTGTCATGTCATGAAAAATGACCGTAACTGTGAATTTTCAGCTGCCCTGCATGGTCCCTCCTTGGATAGTGCAACTCCCTGCACGTATCTGCTGATACTATGACATTCCTTCATTTCATGCAGTTCCCCAACCACGCAGCTCCCCAACCCGGGAAGTGTAGTTTATAGTCCCGCGCCTCCTTTCAGCTGCCTGGAGTGCTAAGACTATGCTTCCATCATGTTTTCATCTAGCTGGATCGCCGGTGTATGGCTTCAATCGGTTGCCATTCACTCGTCCTGGGAATGGTTCTCCATTCAATTTGACCAGATGAACTGCTCCACCATTGGTAATCTCCTTGATGACATAGGGCCCCAACCAATGCATCCTAAATTTCCCTAGAAATTTATCAAACTTGTTGTCATATAACAAAACCATATCATTTACCTTGAAGGTGCGTAGTTTGATGTGCCAATCATGCCAAGCCTTTTCGCGTTCCTTTTGAACCTGTTGATGGAATCCAGCTAGAAATCGATCTTCTTCAAGCTCTGTTAGTTGTGCTAGCCTCTCCTCCAGGGCTCTGTGATCCACCATTCCTATGAATGCTGCTATGCACAGACTAGGTACAATGTATTCCATCGACATCACAACTTCCATGCCATAAACCAGTTTGAACGGTGTTTGTCTAGTCAAATTATTGCAAGTCGTTCTATAAGCCCATAGCATCACGGGTACGCACACATCCCAGTCACTTCTTTGAGCATTATAAACCTTCATGAGAGCACTCTCTAATATTTTATTAAACACTTCCACTGTCCCATGAGCCTGTGGATGATAGGGCATGCTCTTTGTTATAGGTCCAAATCTCACTCTTATGGTTTGTGATGCTGCACTCATGGCCTAGGGCAACCCCTCCTTCCAGATCTGGTCCTAAAATTTAAAAAACAGTGTTTTATCCCTTATACGCGACATTGCCCTGAGTTAAACGCGTGTACACGTGGGTCTGTGTATACCCAACCCGCGTGTATGTATTAAAACAATTAAAAAAATAAATAATTCCTTATTTTCGGGCGGAGACCGCGGGTTTTACCTGCTGATCACCTGTTAGTGCCCGTGGCCCAACTGTTCCCAACCAACTCCTAACTAAAAAACTACTTTGGAGATGGTATAAAAAGATATCAAAGGGAAGGCCTAGGAGAGAGAAAGGAGAGCAAGATTATTATGCTGAGATTTTCCCCTTAGACCAGGTCTGAAGTCCTTGGTGCTTTCTGCACTTCCCCCATTTTGCACAAGAAACCCTTGTTTCCATGTGTATTGGTGATCATTCATCTTTTATATCACCATTGAGTAAGACTTGGAAGGAGCTCTTGTTGGAGGCTTGAGGCTGGAACGAATCCGGGAGGAAGCTTTGCTTGGAGCCTGCTGAAGGTGTTTCAGGTGAAATCTTTCCGTTATATGTACTTTAGTTGCCTTTATATAAAGAAACACGTCTTGGTTCCCGAAACAATCTTTCTTTGTGCTTATGAGATTCTTGTCTTGAATTCTTATGCAAGTAGTTACTTAAATATTTTTATAACTAACTTTATAGCATGAAGATGGTTTGTGTATAAGTATTTGTCCATGTACTGCTATGTTCTTTGATTTGTTTGTTTTACAGGTCAAAGGAGAAGAAGGGAACTCCAAGAAGGGTTTGGACCCTAAAGCCCTCTTCGAACGTAGGACCTTAGGTACGTACCCTAAACATTAGAATTTTCTTACAGTAAAGATAATGGTTGTGTGGGTGTTTCTTTGAATAAGCAATTTTCAGTCTGGTAGAGTCTCAACCCAAAGGACCCTAGGGGTACTTTCCCCTCAACCACTCTTCTGATGGTACACCTAAAACTCCTCTGTCATCGCGTTGATCATCTCATTGAGAAAGTGTGTACCGTGATCACTCATGAGAATTTTTGGACAACCAAACCCTGTCAGTACATACTCAATGATAAATTTTTTGGTTGTCGTGCTCGTACAATCTTTCATAGGCTGTGCCTCCACCCATCTGGTTAAATATTCAGTCACGGTGATGATGTACCGTGCACCCAACATCTTTCTTGACTGTTGGATTGGTCCTACAAATTCAATCGCCCACTTCACGAAGGGCTGTAGTGATACCTGATGATTCAGTGGTAGCTCATCCTTGTGCGAGGGCCTGCCAATCCTTTGGCATGCATCGCATGCCCTACAATATGCTTTCGAATCCTTATGCAAGGTTGGCCACCATAACCCAACACGTAGGATCTTTTGCGATATTTCTTTTCCTATGTAATGATCTCCTGCGGTACCGTCATAAGCATCAGTGAGGATGCTATTTCGTTCAAATTGTGGCACATATTGTCGCAACATTTCATCTGACCCCATTTTGTACAAGTTCCCTGCAATGACAAAAAATTCTGTCATGCGCACCACCATTTCCTTCTTCTGTTGGCTTGTATATCCTTTCGAAGTCATCTTGTCATTAGGAAGTGTATAATATCTTCAAAGTGACTGTCCGTGATGCGTACTATAAAGAGATGTGCATCAGGTATCCCTTCCTCTAAATTAGTAGGTTCCTCTCCCGTTTCGATGCGCGACAGATGATTTGGTCCAACATTCAAACATCCTGGTTTCACAATAACTTCAAAATCATACTCCTGGAACAACAACAACCACCTACATATCTTTCCCCCAACACAAGCTTGTTGACCAAGTATTTCAACACGGAATGGTCCATATACATCTTAAAGTGTCCACCCAACAAATAGTGCCTGAACTTCTGGAGCACGTACACCATAGCTAAACCTTTGCACTCTATTGTGGAATAATTTTTCTCTGCTTTGGACAGCTTCCTACTTGCAAACACTATAGGATGATCCAAGTCCCCTTCACTAACCGGTGTCAGTATTTCTCCCAACGCAATACATGATGCATCCACATGCACACGAAATTCCTTCTTCCAATCTGGGAAGACTAGGATTGGCATAATGACCATCTTCTCCTTCAGCACATCCAAGCTCTTCTATCATTCTTCATTCCAACAGAACTTAACATCCTTTTTTAACAATTTTTCCATCGGTGTGGTAATCTGGGCATAGCTCTTGATGAATTTCCTATAGTATCCCGTATGCCCCAGTGTTGTGCGCGGTTGTTTCACACTCCTTGGTGCCTCCAACTTGATTATGACCGCGATCTTAGTTGGGTCTACCATCAAGCCTTGTTTGCATACCACATGGCCCAACAAGTTCCCAAAAGGAATGAAAAACAAACATTTCTTCATATTGAGCGTGATTTGGTATCTCTGGCATGTATCTAGCATCAAGCACAAACTTGCCACAAGGCACTTCACCAATCCAAACACTATCCAATCATCGAAGTATACTTCTAGAAATTTATGAACAAAATCCTTAAACATCGTGATGACTACGCACAAAAAGATTGTCGATGGGTTCTTTAGCCCAAACGACATCACCATATACTAGAAGCATCCCCATTCGGTCACGAAGGTTGTCTTACTTCTATCCTCTGGCATGATCTTGATCTGATGGTACCTAGAGAACCCATCAATGAACAAATATGATTCTTGGCCACCAACATTATCCAAGACCTCATCGGTGAACGGGGTTGGGAAGGGATTATGCACACAGGCATCGTTCAACTTCCTTAGGTCTACACATATCCTTATTTCTTCCCTCTACTTCTTTTCCTGAGCCACTATTGGGCTTACGCAATCAGATTCTTCCATTGGTTCAATAATACCCGTCGCGAACATCTTATCAAACTCAACGTGGACCCTTTCCTTATACTTTGGGTTGAGGCGGTACAGTATTTGTTTCACAGGTTTCACTTCTAGATTTAGGGTGATCTTCATGACACCTAGGTCTCCTATTATTCCTTTCAAATTGGAAAAATTTGTGGGGAATAAATCCTGATATTCACGGAGTATTTCAGCGACCTTATCTATTGTCGCATCGTCCCAATAGTCCCCAATCTTTACAAACTTTGGTTCTACCTCCGTGCCAATGTTCACCTGCTTGGTCTTGAGCGGCTTAGTTATGTTTGCGTTCTCTAGCTGTGGTGCTTAAACTTCACGGTGACCTTCAGTCTCTGGGATATTAATCTTTCTCGAGTATTCGTCTTCTTCTTCCGCTGTTACATTGTAACACTCTAGTGCATGGCTCAGCTGGGTAGTCCAATCAGATTGAATCAGGCCTAGAGGATCCCATGGTATCCTAAAGATGGTTGTCTTAACCTCTTGCAACGCTTCATTGATTGATTCAAATCCATTCTCAGAACTAAACGTCATTAGAAATCCTTGGCGTAAAACATCCCATTATTCAGTGCCATGACGAAGTTATATCTCCAAGTATCAATTCATTGGTATAACCTCCAATGTATGACAAATAGTTGCACCCACTTCGACTGAGGCTTCACTCAATATGCTTCAGTACATTTGGCCAAACGATCGCGTGGATAATTCCTCCTATCATACTTTTCTGTTATTCGTACCTTTGGGTGGCCAAAGCATATCATCATCATCCTTTTATATTCGCGCTAGTCCTCGAAACTGTCCTTGTGTGTACCCCACCATCTTGTAGGTGTAGCGCGCAACGCCCAATCTAATGCTTGGAAGCGATGCTTCTCGGGCACTTCCCTTTTGAATGCATCCAAAAAGAGATCAACATCAGTTAGTCTGTCATAGTGAGGCAAGTTTCTTACCTCTGATGATGAACAACACAATGACATGGTCATCATATTACATCGCAGCGTAGATACTTCATGCAACCAGTTCTGCCAGTGCTCTAGTTCTTTGTTAGAATCTAATTTGCAGGAGCTCTCGCGGTCCCATACAATATGTCTGTCTATTATTGGATTCACCCAATCCTGGTCTCGCATTGTTATCTTGTAAATTTGGTCCAAATCATTATCACTTTCATAATCACGAACCCGTTCTGTATAGCGCGGTCCTTTTGTAGGATCCAGTGGCACCACTACACGGAGTGATTCATTTTCAAATATCATCTTTGATTTCTTCAGGTTGATTAACCCATTCATGTTAGTGGCCCAATCGATCCCAAGGAGCACGGGGTAGGGATTTCTATCATCCACAATCTCTATTACTTCAAAATCCGCCAGTGCACTCGCGCCTTCGATGTCAACTGTTACCCCCTGCAGCCTCCCCATTGGGATGATTTTCTGTTGATTCACCATCTTTAACTGGATCAGAGACCACTGGAGCACAGGTTTCCCCATTCTTTCCCATGTTTGTTTTGGCAAAACATTCGCGTCGGACCCTAGATCCAAGATAACTTGGTCCATTTCGTATTCCCCTATTTGCGCGGTGAGTCTCATCTCACGTCCAGTCCTCACCTTATGCTTACCAAACTTTCTGACTACACACAGTTCACTAGTAGCACTGTCCTTGCCAACACACCGATTGATCAGTTCCTCCAGTCCCTTCACAGCCTTACTATCGCGGAGTAGTTTCATGTAGGTCTCCAAGAACGTGGTAATCATGGATGGGTCCATTTCTTCAACTGGTTTCTCCTGACCTCTTGAGGTAGAGGCATCAGTGAAACTTTTGTTTGCTTCCATAAATTTTTCTTTTGCGCGTTCTAGATGAAACTCGGTGTCTTTTTCCGGTGCTTTATGACCCACTCACCCTCTGCAGGTTGCTTCCCCTTATCCTCACTAGTTGTCGTTCCACTCTATAGCATAATGTTTACCTTAGGGTCTTCCTCACAAGGCTCAGCCCTCATCATCTATAGGTTCTGAGTCGGTTGCGGAGGTTGTGCCTCATTCTTGTGAATCTTAGCCAATAATATAGGGCAATCCTCAGTTGCATGGTCAAACTGAGTACAATAGTGGCATGACAGTTGCCTCGAATTTGGGCAGTCTCTCACGTAGTGTCCTAGTCCTCCAAAATTGTAACAAATAATCTTCCCTTGGCCTCTACCAGGCCCCCCTCCACCTCGGCCTCGGCCGCGCCCCTGATACTCACCTCGTGCTTCCCCAACATCTTGGTCCAAAGGCCACATTTTTTCCTACACCCTGTATGTAGGTGTCTTGTCCATCATTAATTCGTAACTATGGAAATTGCGCTCGTCATGACCTATTGATTGACAGAAATTTCAGACGAGCTATTGTGGTGTCTGTATGAATTTCTGCAGCAGATGGTAATTGTTGGTCGCATGTTTCCCAACTACTTGGCATATAGCACACCATAGCACAGGCCCTGTACTTGGCCCTGCTGTAGCCTCCAGCATTAGAGGCATTGGTCCCCCTGCTGCAACATAGTTCGTGAAGACCAGACAATGATCCTTGTCATGCCCTTGACCTTTGCATTTTAGTCACTAGAGTTCTTCGCGTGCCTCTGGCCGATCTATTTTATCTTTCTTCAAACTTTGCATTTCAAGGCAAAGGTTCTACAACTCCACGTGAATCTGCTGAACCCCTAGATTAGCGTCCTCCATTGGTGTCTAGTGCAGTCTCATCGCGATTTCCAGAGCTTTTGCTTGGGTCCCAATATTTTGTTATGATATCACAACCCTTAGGTGGGGTAGGAGCGAGGTCACAAACCATTCGCGGTGCTGCCCATCAGTTAGGTTCGTGTTGGCTTCATGGATCGTACACTTCAATATTTGATCCAAATCCTAGGGCATCTCCCTAGGCTTCATCATGATCTCCTTGAATCTCACAATGGATTGCACTTGAGACTTAGGCATACTAAATTCCCTATTCAACACAGTCTGGATATCTTCCAATGCGGATGTCAGGTTATCAATACTGTACTTAATGTACCACGTTACTGCGCGGTCCTGCAAAGCACTAACCAATGTTGCTTTCTTAATTTGATCTTCTGTGATACTTTGACCTTCCCATAGAGCCTTCTCGTTGAACCAAAACTGGTCTGGATCTTCATTTCCTATGCCCTTAAATACATGTAGCTTTACGGAGTTCGCCATGTTGAACACTAGTGGGGGTGGAGGTGGTATGGGCGATGGAGTAAGTGGTGGAGGTGAGGATGGAGGCAGTGTGGATGGATGGGATGAGGATGGCGGTGGTGTAGGTATTCACGGGAACTCTTGTCTTATCAACTGGACAACACTCAGCGGAGAAGCATACGCTGCTCCTTTGTCGTCACTCAAAGGAGGCTCAATCAGTGGGCTATACTCAAGACCTTTTCTTCCTCCATCCCTGAAATACATTCAACTTCATGTAGCTCCAAACATCAAGGTAACTGCATGACCCGCTTTTCACACAAGAGCATCTTAATCCAAGTATTTAGTGATTTCAAATACTTACCTCGCGGCCCCTTGAAGAAGTGGCACATTGCTTTGCTGCAGCAGACCGAAGTATCAATCGCAAACTCTATCACAAACCCTCCTATGATACGGTCGAGCCAATGATCGACAACACGTGTGATATTATCTTCAGAGGCTTCCAATTTCCTTACTAACTCTGGGGTCTAGACAATTGGACCATCAAGCCTCCACCTTCCCTAGTTGCCTGCCAACTTCGCAATCCACTCGTATAATTCAACCGGGAAAGAACAAAAGAAGATTTCATGAATTTTTGTGTACAAATATCTGTCCAATCACTGTTCCTTTGTCAATCACAGATTCCTGTTCTCTTGCACCATGAATTCATGGATCTTTCTATCCAACCAATCTTCAATCTCCTTCTTAGTTGGATTCCAGTGATGCGACATCACACATCTCGTTATGTAGATCCCGATCCTAGCAACATAACCAATTCTTGGCTTGATGGGTCCTGACCTAGGTTCAACGTTTAGTCAGCTAAGCAAATCCCTACACTACTGGCCCTTTCGGCATCAATCTACGGAGCACAGATTGAAGTCTCACCCAAAGCAGTATGGGGGGATGCAGGAACCAAGTTTCTGCACCCTAAGATGGTTATGATGTCGGTTTTATACCTTAACCATGCCTTCACATAGATCGATAAGCCTTTAGGGCTTATCTATGTACTTCTCTATTAGTTTTCAGGACCTCCGTGAAGGTATGCAATTGTCCTTCGCGTAACTCTAATAAGAGATCTCGGCACTTATGCACCTCTGTAATTACTTTTTTTTATAGTTCTCCGAATTATCTTAAGTGTTCACCAATTCTATCATGCAATTTAGATTATCTTTGCGTAAACATATATCTCTACTTGTGTTCATATAACAAAGGAAAACATATAGATCTGTGCATCAATTTAGCAATAAAACATAAACCTAGTGCTTACATAACATAACTGTATGCAATTGACAAAAGTAAAATACACAAAAATTTAATAATACTCTTATTTATTAATGATCCAGATGTTCAGTATAGACTCCGACTACCCTGCGCACATAGCAGCAAGGATCCGCGCACTTAGCTGCAGTGCCTTCTTCATATGCTGAGACTCTCGCTCTTAGCCCCTTTACCGACTCATCAATGAATCAAATTAACTTAATTGAACTCACGAAAAACTCCTCTAAGACCTCCCTTTTATACAATCCCATGGCCCGCGGACCAAGGGCGGATCTACGCAAGCTGACACAACCTATCTAGACTAAGGGCGGAAACCCTTTTTGACTCTTGATACCTTCGCACTCCACGACCACAAAATGTGGAGACTTTACATTTCTTTATACAAAATTTGGGCCTTTTGCCCCAAAACTTGGGTTTTCAACCCAAAAATTGACCGCAGGGGATCCATTCCCAACAATCTATGCCTGGCCGGACAACGAGTGGAGCACGGGATGCTTCACATTAATCAGGATGGCTTCGAATCCTAATATCAAGGGATTCCTTCATGATAGGACAATATAGAGATTGAGATTGACTCAGTGGCATATTTGGGACCTTGGTATTGTTGGTGGTGATCAACAACTAGAGAGAACACTTGTTTGAGCATTGCTTGAGGATAATACATTTTTGGTGGGGAGGACTGTCATGTCCCCAATTAGAAATTTTGTTAAGGAAATTATCAATTTTGTAATTTTTGTGATTAATATGGTATTAGATAAATAAAACTTAAGAGAAACGAGTTAAAGTAATTTTTTGGAAAAAGGAAAGGTTAGGACTTAGGAAAAGAAGAAAATTAAAGTGAAGATAAGTTGTGGAGGTTACCAAAAAGGGAAATCAAGCCATGGGAAGAATCAAACCATGGTATCAAATCATAGTGTGAGAGAAATAGAACGATGGTATGAGGAAGGGAAAGCAACAATAGAAGGAGGGCTAGAGCTTCATTTTGATAATTCTATTTTGGTATTTCATTCCTGATTTTGGAGGGTTTACTTTAGCTGCTTAGCCAAGTCAATGGGTGTTATTTATCACAAGGAATTTCCAAGCAAGAATTCCAAAGTTTCTTTAATTAACTTCGAGTGTCACTCTTTAAGATAATTTGTGAGCATAATTTGGTATTTGGAGGGTCAAATTTCAAATATATTTCAGCTTGTGCGGGTTCTGGGAAGATGCAATTGTGGAATTCATGGCATTTTGGAGAGATATCATTTGGTGGATCCCGAGGCTGAAAATTTGCAAAAGGTTTCGTTAGTGGAGGATGAGTTTCCTTGGAGATTTTCGGAGGCGAAGAACATTGCTATCAGGATGGTCGAATTTTTTTCATTAGGTCCCGCACAAGGGTTTTTTGGGCCATCTACAACACATAGATTGAGGTGGATATTTTGTGCAAGACTTGAGCTGAGATTTCTTGTTATTTTCTAGAGAATTTTGTAGAGGAAATTCTAGCAGCTAAGGGAGAAAATTAGAGCTAATTTGCAGTAGATATTCTTGGTAGGACACATAACCCATTTGCTAGGAATGTCGTCCGAATTTGGGTATTTCCGGATCAGCTGGAATTAGCCCAAAATATTTCTTGGTTTTATGAGTAGAGGCCCCAATTAATTTGGTAGAATTTTCTGAGCACTTTTGAGGGCCAAAACAAAGGGCTGAAGTCAGCCAACAACAACAATATTTCAAGATATGGGCACAATTATTTTGGGATGAAATTCTACCACTTGGGTCTGTGAGTTTTTTTCTGGATTTTGTTATTTGGGGTGTGAAGAGCCCTCCTCTAATTTTTCATAATTTTTGGAGCATTTTTTAGGGTTCATTTCACAAATTTCCTCCGGTAGTAGAAATAACAACCAAAATTTCTGAGCAGTGAATTTGGACAGATTGAGCCATTTCAACTGGAGATTTTACTTACATTCTCACATGGGTATTGCGTGCTTGTAGTAGCAAGCCCAAGTTCTATCATTTCACTCCATTTTAATAAGTTCCAACTTAAAATTTAATAAAATGTCTCAACACTTTGCCCCATTTCACTACTGTAATTAGTGCATGTTTTGGTAATTACTGTTAATTTTCCAATTAGGAAAATTACAATCTTCAAGAAATGAGAACAAAAGCTCCAAGGAAGAAACTAAAAGAAATCATGATGGTGATTCCAATAACACCCATCACAAGGATCAATAATGGATTGGACCTTCTCCAAGGAAAAATAACTTCAAAAGGTCATCCTACTCTCCCAGGAATGAAAATATCTTTCTTGGTCATTGTTACTCTTGCGAAAATTTTGGGCATAAAGTAATTCCATGTAAAATCAATTCAAGATGAAATTATGCAAGGAGAAGGAATGATTACAGATCTAGATCTAGAAATGTCCATGGATTTACCAACATAAACTAGAATCCATTTGAACCACTGATGAATCAAAACACTGTATGCTACAAGTGTAATAATATTTTTTATAAGGCACAAGATTGTAGGCTTGTGAAAGAGAATGCTCCAATCATGCAAACAAAGAATCCAACAATGACATGGCAGAAGAGAAAGAAGGAAATTTTCAATCTAGCATTGATCATTGAAGATGAAGAAGATGAACGGTACATAAACAATAGATGCTTGACACACATGATTCAAGATCAAAATAATTTTCTTAGCCTAAAAGAAAAAGGTGTCAATGTTGTGTTTGGAGATAACTCTTATGTCAAGATACTTGGAAAAGGTGTATCAAGTCTTGGAAGCAAACATATGAAAGCAAAAAATGTTTTGCTAGTTAGGGATTTGAAGCACAATCTTCTTAGTGTTAGAAATATGTGTGATCAAGGGTATAATCTCTTGTTTGACTCCCGGAATTGAGAAATCAGAGAAGAAGACTCAAGAAGATTGGTTGCAACAACTACAAGAAGACCAAACAACATATGCATTCTAGACCAAGGAGAGTGAAATAAAATTGCAACGAAGAAAAGGAGTCGAAATCACAACAAAGAAGGAAAGGAAAAGAAGACAAAAGTAGTGTTGAGTGCCATATGTTAAGAGGGAGAAGTCCCAAATACACACGTCACCCTTTGCCATTGATGTCAAAAAGGGGAGAGAAAAGGAAGTGTAGCATGGAGACGTAGGAAGTGAAGAATGGAGAGAGGGCCAACATAAGTGTTGACATCAATAACAAATGCAAAGATTGTTGGATGGAATTTGTCATTGATGTCAAAGGGTGAATGTGTCATTGTTGAGTAATCTTGTTATTGATGCCAAAGCCATAAAATTAGAGATGATTCTCTAGCTTTGGGATGATCAAAGCATGTGATAATATTTCAAGAAGCCCTAAAGAGAAAATGGGTTTAAGCCCTCAAATGAAAAATTGAAAGTCAAAATAAAATCAAGGGAAAGGTGGTCAAAGCCAAAGAAACTTCAAAGAAGGACTATATCTTCATGTAGCCCTCATTCTGACCTTTCCAATGGTATATGGAACTCCCTATAACTCCTCAAAGTTGAAGAGAAATTATTTGTAGATTTTTGATGCCCCAATTGGATACCATACTCGTGAATGCATATTTACTTCATTTACATATCTAAAATGGAAGCTTAAAATACATGGTTGGAAAGCTTATTCTGAGGCCTTTCCAATGGTATATCGCACTCCCTCTAACTCCTTATGTTTCAAGAGAAATAAGTTTTTGAATATTAAATATACATTTTATCAGTTTCACAAGCCAATACATAGAAAGGAGAAGTCAGCCCAATCTAGACCCCTAATGAACTATATATATGCATGAGGAAGAGGCATTTTAGCAATTTTCTCAAGGAAAATTCAGATATGTTGAAACGATTGAAGAAAATAAGTGTTCCCGACGTTCATATCTCATGAACTAGAAGTGAGAAGAGGATGGATTGGGGAGGCTATCTATGGAAGGACTTTCGACACAATTTTAAATGATTTTGGCACAATTTATGAATTTATTTTTAGCATCGTTCATGTATAAGTTTGGAGCAGATCTTGAATTTATTATTGTAGAAGTTTGGAGTAGATATTGAAGTTATTCTTATAGAATTTTAGAGCATATCCTGAAGTTATTCTTGTAGCAGTTTGGAGCAGATCTTGAAGTTATTCTTATATAAGTTTGGAGCATATCTTGAAGTTATTATCTTAGAAGTTTGGAGTTGTTCCTGAAGTTATTCTTGTAGAAGTCTTGAAGTAGATCCAAGTTACCTTTTGAGGAAGATCAACAGTATTTTCTGAGGCAAAGTTTCTAAGGGAGATCTAAGCTACTAAAACCATAATTTGAGGTCTATTCTAAGGCATATATAAAGCAAATGATTGCAAGTATGAATTAGAATCTATTTTGTTGCATTGGAGGTTAGAGTTACAATGATATACTTATTGGAGCAAATATGAAGTGGAATATGTTTAGGTAGAGATAACAATGATTGTATATTGTTGTATTTGGGTCACTATCCTTAGTACGGGAGCCCAAGAGTTTTCTCTTTTTTATTATTATTTAGGGTGGTAGGGTGGTGTTACGGAAGGAAGTTGTAGCTTCCCTCAAATAAAAATAAAAATAAAAATAAATAAACAAATATATATATATATATATATATATATATAATTTCTTTGATGTGATGTTTGTTAATATTTTTATATAAATTGTAAGAAAAAGTAAAACACTGATTCACCCCTCTTAGTATTTCCAACAAACATTAATCATTAATAAATTAATTAATTGTACTTGAACATTTTGTCAATATATTAAGAATCTAAAACCTAATTAATATATAAATTGTTTTTCAAAGTAGTGATTTGAACAAATATATATATATATATATATATATATATATATATATATATATATATACCATATTAGAATGTACTTTAAAGTATTTTTTATAGAAAAGAAGTTGTTTATTTAGCTTCGAGTGTTAGTT
The DNA here is from genome assembly GCA_031772625.1 of Pinus tabuliformis. Lineage (NCBI taxonomy): Eukaryota > Viridiplantae > Streptophyta > Pinopsida > Pinales > Pinaceae > Pinus > Pinus tabuliformis. Next base: position 16,934,843 of record CM062818.1, on the reverse strand, counting down.
TAGTTGGTCAAAGTCCTTGTTAAAGTACCTCTACTATTGTGAGGTCAGGGTTTGTGGTTGAGTTCGATAGGGAGTGATCCTTTTGTGTAGATATGCTTGGTACAAATATTTCGTGGATGTAGTGGTCGTCAATCTTGGAAGGCCGTGAACCACATAGAAAAAATATAAAAATAAAGAAGAAAAAAGAAAAATAATTGTTTATTTAACATTATATGAAATAATTAAAATATAAATAAATATAAAGTGTTTTTTAGGTTGACTCGAATTATGGAGATTTGAACCTTGAATCTCATGTTTTAAATAATACAACATAACAAATAAATAAATAAACTGAATATAAAGTTTTTTGAGAAAGCCGCTAAATATAAAATTATTATTATTAAATTTAAAATATTTTTGAAAAACATTTTTTTATTAATCTTTTAAATATAATACCAATTTAGATAATTTTTATTATTATTTAAAAGAAAGTGGTGAACAAAATACATTAATTTTAATATAAAAATTTAATAAATAAATTATATTTAAGTATTTTGTTAATTGAATTTATTTTTGAATAATTATTATTTTTTTCCAAAAATTTTATGGTTTAATAGCCTTAAAATAAATATTTTTCTTATAACCTAGAGAGTCTAATGCTCAATTTTCTTATAACCTAGAGAGTCTAATGCTCAATTGATAAAAAAATATATATTTGAATTTTACTTTCTTATAAAAAAATAGTTAGTTTTTCACAAAATCTAATAATTTTAGTTATATAAAAAATATAGTTTTTAATTGATTTAAATGAAAATAATTATATATATATATATACCAATTTAGTTTATCTATCAAACCTTGAGATAGTAAAATTTAATTGGTTTTAAATGAATCACTTTGAAGAAAAGAAAAGTTTTGTTTTAACTCTTCAACCTTAATGGTAAAGAAGTTATCTAATATGTTTGGAATATTTTAGAAGTCTACTTACTTTTCAAATATATTAAGCTTTAAATTTTACCATGTGATAAATTAATAGACTTTTCCCTTACAGCTTATGATTAATATAATTTGGAGAGTTGGCCAAGATCACTATATGCTTAATAGTAAGCAATTAACTACCTTAGAAAAGAGGACCTCCCATGTCATGAATCATGATGTGAACCTGTGTGCTTAGGTAGATTTGAAGTCAACATACCTACGATAAATTTAATCAGGAGTTATAAATAATAGTGAAAATTATCGGTGTGATAACTAAATACATTCATATTATTATTAATTTTAATATGTTAAGTGCTAAAAGATATTCGATTTTTTAAATTGTAAATTTTGTAGTTATTTAAAACGAATTTAGATTAATTATAATATTATTAAATTTAATTTAAAAAACAAATATTAAATTTAATAGGAATATTGATATATATTTTTATTATTGTTAAAATAAAACATTAATATAAATATAAATATAAAAAATATAGTTTTTATTTTAAGTTAATTTGAATTAAAATTAGATAATTTTTTTTTTTTTAAATTTGAGTTTAAGTTGTTTAATTTGTAAAATTTAAGTGTGTTATGGATTTTTTTGAGTTTTGAATCTATCTATGCATTTAAAAATGTAGTTTAAATAAATTTAAAAAATCAGAATCTTACTTGTAATTATATCGTCAGATTCCAATGAAAAATACTATTTGTCAAATTGAATTGCATCATTTTTATATTAATATTATATATTTAATATTTTTATTTATTTCTAAATAATATATATTGTTATTATATAAATTCATATATATATATATTTTTTTTTCTCTTATATTAATATTTGGTTAACAAATAATGTCTTTGTCTCTACATAAAGTCGATATATGAAAATACAAGGTTCTCATGACAACATTTCTATTATCTTGGAATTGGTGTAGTTTAACTCTTTTATATTTTGATTTTTTTAAATGTAATCTACAATAATTTTTTGGGCAAAATTGCGGTTTTGTGTTTATTAAATATGTTCTTGAATGTATAAATGGTTTCACATCTTGAAAAACCCTTGTTTCACTCATTATGTAGCTCAAACTTGTGATTGGTACAAATTCCTATAAGATTTTAAGCTAAATTATTAATCAGGAACTATGCTTAAAAGGCCCAAAACATCGAAGATTTAGACTAGGGCTTATAAGTTTGTATCTTTTATCCCAAAATAACATTATTTGCTATAGATATATTAATATAAATAGGTTAACAATAATTCCATTAAAACATTATTATAACAAAGTAAGTATTATAGGAAAATTTACAAAACAACATAAAATAAATAATTTATTAATAACAATATAATAATAAAGAATTAAAATAAAAATCAATCTTGAACTGCTCAGCGTCTCAACTTTACAACTCCCCTGATCATATTTATAGCTCCTGTTTCTCTTCTTTGTAAATCAATCTTGATGATGAGTCTTGTTCTAGAATCCAAACGTTGACAACGTAAAAATGAAGACTGTGAAATATCCGAATTCAAAACCTCAAATTATTTACTATAATTAATATATTTTTTGAAACAAATATATAATGACACAAAACTTACGTGGTAACATTTTAATCAAATTAAATTGTAATAATAATAATTTTCTAGCATGTAATAAATAACACTCCAAACACCTTACTTTTCTAACTAATTTTGACTCTAAAACAAATTAGAATTATGTCAAAAATTTGAATTCTATCTTTATTGAGAAGTTTTGTACATAAACTTCACCAATTAGTTATTGTTAATATCCCAAAAAAATAATCAAAATTTTAGTTATTGTTAATATCCCAAAAAAATAATCAAAATTTAAATTCTATCTTTATTAGAGGAGCTTTATCCATAAAACTCTACCAATTAGTTATTGTTAATATCCCAAAAAAATAATCAAAATACACCAACAAAATAACTCATTAAAAAAACAAAAATATGTTAAAAATAAAACAATTTAAATACCCCATATCAAACACTCATTTTCCATTATAAAATAATATTATTTATTATAATTAATTACCTCATATTAAACCCCCCCATATATAATCCCCCCATATATAATGACATAAAAATACATAATAATATTGCTATTCTATTCTTTATTAAATTGAAGCATAAAACTAGCATCTTTTCTCACAAAAATTACATTTACATCTAAATTTCTTAACCTCAAACTACGGTATCTTGTTAAATAGTCAAGACTTTGTCTTTTGGTTAAAAACAAATAATGTTACACTATCAATGTTTTGATGTCATGTCATGGGATGGTTTTAATGTCATATCAAAGTTGTTGTTAGACCTGCCTATGATATGGGTACCTTGTTGAAACTTGAAGGCCACCTTAACTAATAGATGTTATGTATTGTAAAATAATGGAAGGTCTAAATCAAAGTTTGGTTAGGGTAGATGCTTATTGCGTGAGGGACAAGGTGTGAGGGACAAGGTGTGAGGTAGATAAGGGAAAGATATTTGTATGAAATAGATTGCACTGTTGGTGGACAAGTCATTTTCTTGTAATTAATATAAAAATGTGGCATCATCAATGCTTTACCCCAACATTAATCTTATCACCAAAACGAGCATGCCCACGTGAAGTTTCCTTGTCGACACATCATGAAGAGACAAAATGCTTATTTTGAAAGCCGTCATTTCATTCCATGATTTTGTTGTGGCTAGAGAGACCATGCCCCTCCTATAATTGAGATATAATAATGAGAATAGGTGAACAAACATGTTTGCCACATGGCTTTTTCTTGACCAGGGACTTTTATTTTAGGTTGGCACAACCCCATTTAAATGTGGGGAGAGATTGAATTTTCCATGGTTTCTATGGCTGGGAATGCACATGAACCTTATCCATATGCTTCATCTTAAAGGTTGGCAAAACACCACAAAATTTAGGTGAAAGGTTGAATTTGCCATGGTTTTTATGGTTGGGAATGCACATGAACCTTATTATTATATTTCATTTTGTTTTAAGTAATGTTGTATGGTTAGCCTTTGTTGTAGGCAGATGACTATCGTTCTAATTGTTTTTATTATTTGGAAACTATACACATAAGTCAAAAAATTCTAACTTTGAACCTTATTATTATGTTTCATTTTGTTTTAACTAATTTTGTATTGGTAGCCTTTGTTGTAGGTGGAGGACTATTGTTCTAATTGTTTTTATTATTTTGAAACTATACACAAATTAAAAACTCTAACTTGATTTTTAGAAATCGATAAAAATATATTCTAATTGTTTTTGTTATTTTGAAATTCTACACATAAATAAAAAAAAATCTAACTTTGATTTTTACAAATTTATAAAAAAAATATTTTTTTTTTTTAAATTTTGTTATTTTAAAATGGTTATAAATATAATTATCATCGAAACAATCAACAAAATTTATGGTGGAAAATCTAAATTGGGATTATGAAAAATATCAATTCCCCTTAAATTTAATATTTGATTTAAAATACATTGATGTTAAATTTTATTATTGTTATTATGGTTAACTACTATTTATTGATTATATTAATTAATCATTTTCAACAAGTGATTCAACTTATTAATTTTTCTTTTATTATGTAGGTTAATGGTTATTAATTGATTATAAATATATTGGCTTGATTCATATTGCGATTTGCATAAAATATTATGTTAACCTTGCATGTGAAAGTGTATTTCTATTTTTGTCATTCATGGTTTTTGGCAAACTACAGTAATGACAAATAACCATAATTCTATGGTTATGTTGCACACACATGAAAATGGAGGACATATTCAAGTAAGTGTGTGATTCATTTCATTAGAATAATACACATATAAGTACATTGTTTTTAACCTCTAGAGTCATCTTCTAAGCAGTCTCTTGGATTCCTATTGGCTATTCAAGATCACTTGTGACTTTTCAACTTCCTCTCAAGTGAATAATGCAAATTTACATAATCCTTAAGGATTTAGGTTCCCATCATTCCCCCCTTAATCCAAAGGGGCATATGAGAGTCTGATAAGAGAGATGGAATCTCAAAGTGGGTAGCTACCAATAATTGAGTATCCTCTCTAAAATTGGTGGTTTAAGGAAGTCCACAAACCAAATGGGTAGTAGAAGTTGAAGTCTTCTACTAAATTGTGGTTTAAGGATTACCACCAACTCTAGAACTTGGCTCAAATTTGTCCCTTGAACAATAGGAAATCTAGCTAGAAGTTGATGTCTTTCGCTAAATGGAAGTTCTCTATGATTGTAGTTTAAAGATGACTATAAACTGTTTTCTACTAGAAGCAATAAGTATTCTACTGAGTGATAGTTTAAGGAAGACCACAAGCTAAATGGTGATTTTTGGATTTCCACAAACTAATACCACAAACATGACTTTGTCTCTAGATATAGCTTTGATTCTAGCTTTGATTGACTCTGGCTCTAGGCTTTAACTATTGGCTCTAGTTATGGTTGTGGCACAAGCTTGCTTGTTTATGTTTGATTAATAAGACTTTGAAAGTTGAAGTATGATTTTCAATCATTGATATTAACCCCCCCATTATATACAAGGCAAGAAGGCTAGATTCTCTCCATTGCAAGATGTTTCAATACTCAAGAATTAATTCTATAATAATACTGATATATCTTCTTGGTTGTTGATGACCAGTACCAAGAAGCAATGCACCCAAGGTGAATATTTTCATATTACAAGGTTCTGATGGCTAGAACATTTGTCTGAAGGATTATTATGCTTTCCACAATGCTCATATGGATTAAGCTAAAAACAATGATCCTTCATGTGGCCAAATTCATGATAATGTTAGCATTTAGGAACCTAATGTGGAAGTGGAGTAAGAGAAGATGATATTTCTTGAAGGAGCCCAACACTCTAGAACTAGATTAGTTTGAAATAGTATACCAGGCAGACACAAAAAATGACCCAAACAACAATATTGGACTGAGTGAAACACTGTTGTTTCAGGGATAACAACAAGGATCGATTTTTACATAGATATAAGCATAAAAAGAACCTGACCTGAATCATAAACAAAAGCCTGAGACAGACATGACAGGAGAGCTTTAACTTCGGAGGAAAAACCATAGAACCAGAGGCGCTGGCAGTTTCAATCTTCATCTGAAGTGGTTGGCTATTGCTCTATAACCCTGCACCCAAAATGATCGGAGTACATGGAGTCAGAGGAGTGGATTGCAGAGCTGGAAGGCTCTCCTCTCATGCTAGGGCTGACATTGGCCTCAGAGTGCGTGGTGGGCATGCTTCCAGTACCTTGGCGCAGGGTGGCAGTTTGACTGGCCACCCTCTGATGAACAAAACCCGGACTCGAGTTGTGCTCACATCTTTCGATGGTAACCGAAACGATGAAAGAGGAATTTGCTAGCGAATAGGGAATGCGATAGCGGGCAGTGGGATGAACATGATGCTGACGGGCTTCTCCTCTAACCTGCCCTTGACCTCGTCCTCTGCCACTTCTGGTTGTTGGGTAGGCCGACGCTCCTTCCGAGGGGTCCAGAGAAGTAGAGATATGCTGGGCGGTGGCTCGACCACGTGAACCTCCGCGCCTGCTTATCATTCTTAGCCGTTCTTTTGGCATGGTTATGGGATGGGAGTAATTAAACAGCGGAGGAAAGGTGAAAGATCGATTGAGGGACGAATTCACTGAGAAAGCAGGAAACTGAGCCAGTGAAAAGCAGATGGCTTTGGAAAAATGAGCTGAAGGGAGACTGGAGCAGATTAAGGTGTAAAAATCTCTACAGAGCAAGGCCAAACGGGAAGAATTCTCGTCATTCAACAGTGACGAAAGGGAGTAGGTAGGCAGACATTTGCTTGGAGAGAAGCCCAAGACTGCGACTTGGACTGAGCCGGGAGCAAACCAAAGAACAACAGCAATGAAAAAGAGATGGAACTCCATCGTTCCTATGACCAAAAACAGGGTGGGCAGAGTAAATACTGCCTTAAATGCGTATGTGTGATGCTTGTCGTCCTTGCCAGGAGTCATGCGCTTCACGCAGGTGGCCTGCCACTTGCCCAGCTTGGGCGCCACCAATGTACCCATGAAACTAACAATCACCCGCATCCGGGAGCGAGTAGTCTTGTTGCACCAGAGATGTGCATTCTTTTTTAAGTTGTTCATCATCTGAGTCGCCGAGAGGACCTGAGAAGTAGGGGATCTGCTGGTTAACCCCTTGATTGGCCAGTCTATCTGCTACTTTGTTGGCACTGCGTCTTACATGCTTGAAGGTGATGCTTTTGGGGTTCCGAAGCCAATCCTCCAATAGTTCCAATCTGCTAAGTAGCCTCCAGCTAGAAGCTATCTTGGCTGCCGAGGTGCCTGCTTGAATCCTGAGAGCTGCTGTTATTAGGATAAGGGAGTCTCCCTCGACCTCTAATGGGAAGAAGTTTTTTTGATCTGCTATGCAAATCCCTTTCCACAGTCCTTCCAATTCAACAACATTGTTGGTATCTTTGCCAATGGTTCCATAGTAGACATGCAATGCTGCGCCCACATCGTTCCTGAAGACCCCTCCAAAGCCCGTCATCCTAGGATTGCCCTTGGCTGCTCCATCGAAATTCAATTTGAAGGAGTTGGATGCTGGAGGAGACCAGGTGAGAGGAGAGGCAGAGCTAATTGGAGGACGAGCTTTGACATGGTCCAGAAAAGACAGATCCAAATTCCAGGCGTTCATGATGTTGCGTTCCTGAGGTGATTCTGGCAGATCTGTGTCATGCCAACATCTGATGGCTAGAGTTTCTTGGAGATTTTGCTTCAGAAGAAGCCATAGAGTATCAATAGGCCTGCTGATATTGTTGAAAATTTGGCCATTCCTTTCCTTCCAGAGAATTCAATAGAGAAAGTCTGTTAATAGAGTCCACAGAGAGTTTAAAAGAGGGCTTTGAAAAGGGTTCTTTGGCCATTTTCTGATTGTATCTGTTATATCTCCCCTCCTTTCTCTCGATCTTCGATTGCATTGGTCAGTTTTCTCCCATAACTGAGTAGCCAGAGGACAGGTCTCCATGAGATGTGTAATGGTTTCAGAGTTGAGATTACAGTTGGGACATCTCGATGGGCCAATGAATCCCCTTTTTTGCAAATTGTCCCAAGTGAGGATACGCCTTTTGCTTAAGAGCCAGAGAAAGATGGATATCTTAGGCCATATTCTTGGTTGCCAAACCCGTTCCCAGAGCTGATCCTTATCTATCTGAATGGCTGAGTAGCGAAGCTGGTAAGCTTCCTTGGTGGTGAAAATCCCCCTTGGTGTGTGTCCCCATCTTAGTTTGTCCTGCTGATCTGAGCATTTGATTCTTCTATGGTTTAACTCCTGATCGATCTCAGTGAAGGTTTCCCCTTGCCAATTGGCTTGCCAGGTACTGGTTGGTTTCCAAAGGTGAAAGTCTTGGGTTGCTTGCTGCTGCCAGAATTGATGGACATGGGTAAGATTTTCTTGTTGCATCGAAACCTGCCAGATTGGCTTGTGGAAGAGAGAGGCTAGTTTTGGGAGTTGTTGCCAAGAGTCCTCCCAGAACCTAGCCGTGGTGCCTGAATGAATTTCCCAGAAGCTATGCTCTTGAATGAAGGCGCTGTGGAGCTTGGCAACATTCCAAATCAAAGAGCCTGGGGTTGTAGTGCTAATTCTTATGAGGTCGTTCCCTTGGCTTCCTGGTGCATATTTTTCTTGCCATAGCCGCGCCCAAGGTATTTGTGGTTTGGAGATCCAATTCCACCAAATGCGGGCACCCATTATATTGTTGCTATGGAGAGGATCCCTTAATCCCAACCCTCCCTCTGATTTTGGCTGGCAGACTTCCTTCCAATTGACAAGAGCCCATTTCCTATTAAGACTAGAAGATCCCCATAGAAAGTTTCTCTATAGATTGCGAATTGCCTCAAGGACCCATTTTGGTGCCACCAAGATAGAGAAAAGATACAGAGGCATCGCCTGGAGAACAGATTTGATCAGAATGAGTCTACCGGCTATATTGAGAGAGCGGTAAGTCCAGGATGAGAGCCTTGAGTCCAATTTGTCGAGAAGAGTCCTCCATGAGGCATGTTTTATGGCTGAATCCAACAAAGGAGCTCCCAGGTATTTCGAGGGCAGTGTTGCTGTAGAGAATCCCAGAATACGAGCGATGTTCCTTTGAGTGGTGTTTGGGGTATTAAAAAAGAAGAGTTGGGATTAGGAGGCATTGATAGAGGTACTTGAGGCTTCAGAGAAGAGAGAGAGCAGATTTTTGAAGGCTTTAGCCTCTTGAGAGGAGGGGTGGCCAAAAAGCATAGTGTCGTCTACAAACTGCTGGTGGGATAAGGGATGAAGACCATGGAGAGAAATGCCTTTTAGAACATGAGAGGAAACGACAGAGTGAAGTAAACGACTGAGCCCCTCTGCCATGAGGACAAAAAGGAAGGGGGATAAGGGATCCCCTTGACGAATACCACGTGAGGGGTGGAAGGGCGATGAGGGGGTGCCATTGAGTAGGACCGAGAAACAGGGAGAGGAGATGAGGTTCATGATCCATCGAGTCCAAGTGGAATTGAAACCAAATGCCAGTAACATCTGATGAATATAGTTCCAGCTGAGTTTGTCAAAAGCTTTAGATAAATCAAGCTTTAGAATCATACCTGGCTTTTTCAAGATCTTCAGGGAATGGATTACTTCATTTGAAAGAATGATTCCGTCCATTATCTGACACCCTTCTACGTATCCAGTCTGCTCCGGCGAGATGAGAAGAGGGAGGAGAGGTTTAAGCCTATTCGTCAGTACTTTAGAGATGAACTTGTAGATGACGTTGCATAATGCAATCAGCTTGTATTTTTCGGGTGTATTTGGTTCATCCCCTTTAGGTACTAGTGCTAAGAAAGTGGCATTTAGGGAGGGGAGAATCCAGTGCATAGATCTTGATTCCTCCACTAGTTCCCATACCTATGTCTTGATGAGCTCCCAAAACTCATGAAAGAAATTGGCTGTGAAACCATCAGGACCAGGAGCCTTACCATCCTTGAGTTGGGCCATCGCCGCTTCTACTTCCTGCAGTGAAATAGATTGGAGCAGTTTATTGTTATGATCCTCCGTTATGATTTTAGGGATGTGTTGCGTGATGGTTCTAATGGCTTGATCTCTGCTTCCTGGAGGCTCCCTGAGAATTTCCTGAAAGTAGTCTTTAAATTCCTTTTCCATGTCTTCGTGCACTTCTAATCTGTCCCCTTGTTTGTTGTTGATGAATGCAATATTGTTGTGCATTCTTCTTTGGATGGCCGATCTATGGAAGAATTTTGTATTCTTCTCCCCTTCCTTGAGCCACCAGATTCTGGACTTTTGTCACCAAAGGATTTCTTCTTGCTGCATACAAGCCTCAATTTTAGTCCAAAGGTTTTGCTCCTGATGCGCCTGCTCTTCTATCCTACCCTCCAAAATGATAGTCTGTTGAAGTGAGCTCATTTGTTGTTCCAAATTTTTCTGATTTTCGAAAATGTTGCCAAACTGAGTGCGGTTCCAAGCTTTGAGAACTTGTTTCAGGTTTTTTAATTTCTGTTCGAATTGAAACATTTTGGCTCCTTCAGGTGGGATAAAGGATTGCCAGGCCTCACTGACCACTGTTTTGAAGTTAGGATTTGAGAACCAGAAGGCTTCAAATCGAAAATGTCTGTTGCATCTTGTACCTGGCCGTGACCATTGTAACATAATGGGCCAGTGATTAGATCCTCCTTGGGGCAATATGGAAGCATGAAAGTCCCCTCCCAGGTGTATGGCATTGTCCGAGATGAGGAACCGATCTAGCCTGGAAGCAATATGTTGAGTACCCCTCCGCTTATTGGTCCAGGTGTATACACCATTGGAAGTCTGAATATCCATTAATTGGTTACTTTGAATAAATTCTTTGAAGCCACTGCTGTCGCCTTCTAACCTTGATCTTCCGCCATTTTTCTCCTCCAGCGACGTTATGATGTTGAAATCGCCACCACCAATCCAGAGGGGGAATTGCCTATTGGAATTTAGAATGGTAAGAGTATCCAATAGTTCCAGTTTTTGCTGTATATTTTGCGGAAAATACACATTAGAGAGATGCCGGTGAATGTTTGTTCCTATGAGATGGAAGGACACTTGGATGAGGAAATGGGTAGCATGAAAGTCTTGAAGAGTGAGAACCTGCGGGTCCCACAAAATTTCCAGTCCTCCGGAAGCCCCAGAGGCATCTACTGAAACTGAGCAGCTGCCTGACCAGACCTTATTGAGGATTCTTTCTATGGCAGTATTATTACTTTTTGTTTCTTGAAGAAAAACTAGTGATGGTTTTTCTTGCTGGATCAAGTTTTTTAACATTCTGTGTTTTGATGGGCTATTGAGCCCTCTCACATTCCAAGAGATGAGCTTCATGAGAAACAGTGGGGTTTGGGTTTGTAGAACTTTGTCAACTTAGGGAATCGCCCTGATTCCATAAGTATTTCTCCTACGATAATGGTCCTTTGCAAATCTGTTTTGCGCCCTCTTTTCTTTGTTTCTTTAAGAATTCTTTTTCCATCCCAGGGGCTTCCTGCTTATATACCTAGACATTTATTGTGCTGAGCTTTGGTGAGAACTCCTTCCAGCCTGTCGATTTGCCATGGGGGTATTGAATTGTATTCTTTCTGCTTGCATGTCATTTCCAATTTGAGGATATCCAGACCATCCAGGCTAACATTCTCTGGATCCTCATCCATTATTGTGGGAGTATTCTGATCTTCCATGTATGCGATGTCATGCAGACTAAGAGCTAGAGCAGCATCTAGATCCATTGAAGAAGACTGCTGGCCTGACTCTGCAACGGTTTTCTCCAAGGTAGAGGGATTTAGGCCAGAATCTGGAACAGGTTTCTCCGAGTCAGAGGATAATAATGAGCTGGAGGGATCGAAGGCGGAGGATGGCCGAGAAGCTTTGATAATCTGAGAGGAGGAGGGTGGGGAGGGGATCGCCTGAGGATCGGAGCTATGATTCTCTGAGGGATCTTGAGAGGAGAGTAAAATGAATCTGTTCTGGGACTCAGGCTTTTTGGGGCTTTCTGGGGCTGCAGGATTTTTCTTCGCATGCCTCTGGTGATTAGGGACTTTAATGAATCCTTCAGAGTCTTTGCTAGATTCATTAGCAGAGGTTTTGGGCTGGGAATTCAGAGGACAATCCCGGAAGAGATGGCCATGTTCGTGGCATTTCCGACAACGAAAAGGGATATGCTCATAGTCTAATGGTTGGATCCATTCAAAATCATCATGAAAGAGACTTACCGAGTCTGCAAGAGCTTTGGTCAAGTGCATCTGGACACAGATCCTGGCATATGAGGTGTATCGACGGGATTTGGTTTCCTCAGCAACTTTGATGAAGACCCCCAATTTGTTGCCGATGTCCGCTAGCATTTCCTCTTTCTAGTATTCCACAGGAAGGGAGTACATATGTATCCATACTGGAGCCCAACTGAAATATTCCTTATCTGGTTTAAACCTGGCTTTCCAGTCCCGAAGGTATAGACCTGAGGAGTTAAAGAAATACGGGTCGCCTTCAAATATGTGAGATTTGTCCTCCACGCAGTGGAAAATGGTCGTGAAAAAGCCTTTAGGGCCCAACTGCAGAGTGACTTGTCCTTTGGGCTTCCATTTTGAAGCTATCCAGCCCTGCAGAGCCTTTTCAGTTGGCCAAAATCCAAGGAATTTGCCTATGAGTGCGTGGTCCTGCATAAATTGGATTTCACTTTTGATTCGATGACTGGGGAGGTTGACTTTGATTCGTTCTGCTGCTTTAGGGATGCATGTTTCCGAGGTCACCTTTGGCTGTGACGTTGGATGCTTCTGGTTCACGCCTTTGTCTTGGTCATCATTTTCACGTGCTGCTGAGGGGTCAGCTTCATTGTTGACAGGTTTGGAACCCTGATCTGTTTCTGAGAAACTACCAGGAGGGGTCAAAGGTGCTGTAGGCTTTAAAATGTCAGAGGCTGAGGCGTTGACATGAGGGGGGGCGGATCCCGCCCCTCCCGAGGGTGCATCCATGGGAAAGAGGTCAGTAGGTGCGCTATGGTGCAAGCTGTGAAAACCAGAAGAATGCAATGATTAGGGTTTTTCGATCTAAGCGATGCGCAGCATTCTCAGCTCCACTCCTCTTCAACCGTCAGTTGATTTATCTCATTGGAGTTGTTACTTGAGTTGGAAAAACTAGATTTTGTCCCATGAACCTTATAAATAGATTCAAGCATAAACAAGAATGAATTTGTTGATTTTGACTATGTCATCAACAATAAAGAGTATTAGAATATTTGGTAACTCTAATAACTAATTAAATTGAGCCATTTTCTCAATAATCCAAGTTGTACTCTTTTGAAAGTCACTATTGTGGTAATGGAGATTGTAGGTTAAAATGGTACAAAACATCTTTGTTGTTTCCAAAATATTTACATTGCTTCGATTAAAAAGTGATCAAAATCTAGATTAGGGGCAAAATTTTTCTCAAAAATCAAAGTACTCAGAATCACTAAAAACCTAAACGTCTGCATCCATCTTGGCGATACAATCCCAACATAACTTGTTTCAATCAAAACAGATCTCATATGAGAAAGATAAAGACTTCTGTTTGCTTTCACAAACAATGAAAATTTTGGGTATAGGGCTGACTGGGATGCTAACTAGGCATTCATACAACCTAGTCAACAAAAATAATATTCCAAGGAATATTCCTAGAATATTCCCACAGGTGGCTCAATCTAGTTGTGACAAATGTCGGCATGTAATTGGTCAAAGGAATTTGGGAGGACTAATGAGAGGTTAACACGTGGCAAGCACGGAGGCTGCCACATGCCCTCTCAAAGGTCATGTAAAATTATTTGGAAGGCCGGCGGAGTCAAATTCGCGACCTTGCCCACACAAGCGCCATGCTTTACCGCTATAGCACAACTGTGTTTCTTAACAAACTATGGGCACAATTTTCATTTAAAGAGTTAAAATGTGGTGGTTGGGGAAAGAGAGGGCTAGCCCCGAGGGCCAACCCCCTCTACATGTGACCAACACTGTAACCAGAGGCCGGTGTTTATTGCTAACCGCATGCTTAATGCGCTAAGTGGAGTTTAATAATAATTAAACCATGAGTAACCCTTAATTAAGCACAAATTTAGTTGGCAGCGGTTTTAGCAGGCTTGAAAAATCAGGCGCTGCTACAAATTTGGTGGGGTTAACTGGAGTTTCTCCAGATTTGGTGGAGTTTTCCTATGAAAAACTAAAGAGACCATACTTTTGCTATTTTTGACCAATTTTGGCTAAAAAAGAGTCATTCCTAGATGATTTGGATGCTCTGAACACAATGGAATAGGTTGTAGAGGCAGAAAGGCACCTCTATACATGATTTTTCTATGTTGAAGTTTAAGGAAGCCTAGTGCCACCAGGAGAGGAGGTCAAGCCTAGATCAGCTGAAGTCCAATTGAAGAGCTTGTATAATCATTTTGTGGGTTTTTGAGTCTTTTGAATCCAATGGAGTAGGTTTCAAAGCCATTGGAGCACCGTAGGTTCATGCAATCAGAGAATTGACCATTAATCCAAAGAGGGCCAAGCTATTGTAGCAAGTCCAAGGAGATCTAGCCCAAGAGGAGTGAACTCCTTTATTGGCTTTGTGTTATGAGTTTTTGTGTTTTACTTCTCTACATTTTACTTGTTGTATATGTGTTTTAAACAGCTAATTAACCTCATAAAATTGCTCATAAAAGAGACTCAACACTTGACACATAATTCTTCACATTTTGGTTAATTTGAGACGATCCTAAACACATTTTTTTGAACACTGATGAGGGAGCTTGCATAGCATTAACAAGTTTTCCCAACATTTAGATCAAGGAATATTACAAACTACCACATTTATTGTTAGCTATATAATTCAACTCATCATAAATCTAATCAACATAGAATGTTTCTTTGCTGCATCAATGTGAAGCAGGCTTGTTTATGTGAAAAGATTCTAGACTTCAAGAAACAACTATTGTAGTTCATTGAGTTACCACTATAGTTGTTGTGTTTATTTTCCATGCTCCTCCTCCCACTCTTCCAACTTATCCTCTTTCCACCATCTACCATCCTCATTGATGATTGTTGCTCAACCTCGTATTGATGTATTTTTTGGTTTAGCAAAATAGTCAACCTCATAAGGCCCTTTTCAGGTTCCCTCTCTATTTTTATAGAGGTGGTACTATTATTTTCGTTCAATTAGATATTAAAAATAACTAAAAGAAAAAAAATATGATCATTCAACCCAGTCATGTGTGAGTGGATCAGGTGTTTTAAATGGAGAACAAAATAATAATATTATAAATAAATATTATAATATTAGAGGGATTGTGCAATTCAATTAGAGGAATTTACTAAATAATAGGGGTTAATTCCTCAAGGAATAAAGCAAGGAAACATGAGCTCAAGCCGAGGAAATATTCGACTAATTCTAGGTCAAAGGCCTTCAGTGAGCAGAGAGATAGGTTGTGCACTTGCAGGGTGAGCTCAGTTGAGCAAACAAAATGTAATACATCTCTATTCATTTGATTAATGCAAGAAGGAATTAGTTTTTTTAGCAGATTTCTTTCCCCAGATTAAATACTTGTTGCATGTGTGTTATTTCTTATTGCATATCTAAAATTTTTGTTCAAGATTGTGAATTACTTTCCATAAAGTAGTAGAGTAGGTTTGTATCTTCTGAGTTTAGTTAAAATTTCAAGAGAAACTGCAAATCTACAACCTAATTTATACATCAACCTAGTTTATACCCTGAATGCACTATATATAAACATGAGGAGGAGGAATTTTAGCAATTTACTCAAGGACAATTCGGATCTATTGAAACAATTGAATAAAAGAAGTGTTTATGGGATTCATATCTCATGAACTAGAAGTTAGGAGAGGCCAGATTGGGGAGGCTATCTATGGATGGAATTTTGGCACATTTTTAAAGTATTCTGGCACAATTTTTGAAGTTATTTTTCTCATAATTCTTGTAGACATTTGGAGAAAATCTTGAATTTATTCTTGTAGAAGTTTGGAGAAGACCTTGAAGTTATTCTTGTTGAAGTTTGAAGCATATCTTGAAGTTATTCTTGTAGAAGTTTGGAGAAGATATTGAAGTTATTCTTATAGAATTTTGGAGCAGATCTCCAAGTTATTATGGTAGAAGTTTTGAAGCAGCCAAGTTACCTTTTGAGGTAGATCAATAGTATTTTTTGAGGTAGAGTTTTTTGAGGGAGATCTGAGCTACTAAAAGCTCAGATCTCATAAGGCCCTTTTCAGGTTCCCATTAGATTTTGGAGATTCCCTCTATCCCCAAAACCAATAACCCTAATCCCTAACTTCACTTTTTCCAAAACCTAATTAACATCCCTAAACCCTAAACATTATTCCCCAAACCCTTCCATTCCGCAAGAAACAACAAGCAACATCCCAAACCCCCTATTCATAGTCCCTTCACATTCCTTATCATCAATCCCTATCTTTTAGCAGCAAATACCTATTGTCACTATAAAATCTCTTCATACTCATCTAAGAAACATAAAGCATTGGAAAACATGGAGTCAAATTCATCTTATGACAGAAATGAGGAAATGGTAAGTGACTCCAAAGAAATTCATGCACCAAGGAGACCTCACAAGAGTGGAAAAAATATCCGGGAGGAGCCTACTACACTTACTAAGCTGTTGACTTGCCCTCTCGCTGTAACATGCTTCCAACATCAATCTTGCTACCAATTTTTTGAGATGGTGGAAAGATTCAAATACCACCATGAGCTTGGTAGACTTTTTGTGCTCCATCTTCACAATGGCCAGGTCAATTTGGTAGGTGTGACATTCACTTTGACACCTGAGACTATAGCTCAAGCAACCGGTATTTCGAATGTAGGTGAGTAGTGGAACAAGGGACAACTTGTGGACAGAGATCATTATGAGCCTTATATCAAGGCTGGTTTTCAGAGGCATGTCAGTAGGGTCTTCCCTTTTAGGTACCTATGGGACACATATGCTCCCCTTATGAAACTTATAATCAAATATTTCAGCTGTGAAGGTAGATTTTCTCACCCATACACCTATCATATCAAATTGTTGATGCATTTTATTAGGGTGAGGATGATGAACATCCCCTATTTCATATGCCAGAATATTGACAAAATCACCACATTGGTGCAAATGAAACCTCCTCATCAACAGTATAACAACATCTATCACTTTTCATCGATCAAGATTGTGGTTTTGCATCAGCTTAGTTTACTGAATGTGTCATGGGATGATTTCATATCACATGAGGTCTTCATAGGTCCTCAAATGCCCCCATCAGTTTTTCATGAGGCAGGAGAGCCTTCACATCAGCAAGAGGTGCATGAGACTCAAAGAGCAGTGTGGCAGTGTTTGTCACTTACCAAAAGGGCACAAGGAGATTGTTTGTAGCAACAAAACGAGTACTATCCCCACCCGGGGTGGAAGGGGTCTCGTTTCCTTCAACGAAAAAGCAGGTACAGGACTGTTGTAGGGAAAAGTATCCAACTCGGATGACCCTATCCCACTCTAAGGGTGATAGTACCTCAGCAACAACTGTAAAGAAAACTACTTAAGGTTTACTTCTTTATGAAAGCAAAAGAGAGTGGATAAATGCACTAACCGTAGCCTTGCGCTTAATGTCGAATCCAAACTCCTCTCTTCACCGCTTGCTCCCAGCTCTTTGCTCTTTTGCCGGCCCAGCTACAATGAGATCCTGCAAAATGACAAAGAAGGAAACTACAAGAGGCATGCAATCATAACTGATTCACGGATTAGCATAAACCAAATATACAATTATCACAAAACATCATTGGAACAAATGCATATAGAAGAACCTCAATAGCTTTTATTAATGAAGAAGTAAAGGTTCTGAGAGTGTTACAACCTTTGAAGGCCCCAATCCAGCAACACCTCCCAGCAGAAAGAATTTCTCCTCTTCACCTCCCTCAAGCAATCACCCAATAGCTCTATAGTGAAACCAACAACATATCATTACTTTGCACAAAATTCCAGCCTCCCGAGCTCATAGGAGAGAGCTCAATATATAGATGAATTGAGAAAGGATGAGTCAGCTTGCAACTGATGTGTAGCTGCCTTGTGTCCTCTCTCTCTTTAGTTGATCTTCAGTTCTTGAGTCCACTTGGAGAACCTTGCTTCCACTTGGAGAAACAGAGCCTCTGACTCATCACAAGGCGAAATCCCTGATCCAAGTGTCATTTTTGGAGCAATGACTCAGTGTGCCACTTGTCCAATCTCGCTCAACGCAGGTGGCCTTTGTTCTACCTGCTTTGCAACGCAGGTACACCATGGAGGAGTTGTGTTTCAGCGCAGAAGCCTAGTGGAGCACCTGCTTTGATTTCAGGATTGCTTGTTTTTGAGTGTTTTCAGGTGGAGAACTGATCTGAGAGCTATTGGTTTGCTGACCTTGTTCCTCTAGGGGTAGGAACATCATGTTTAGGGAACTTTGGATCCCTTGGATTATTGACAATTCATGCCTGTTGCTGTACGACACAAAATTGTCTATAACAGATGCCCCCTAAAGTATGAGGTCGTTTATCGGGTGAAATGCTTTATTGAGAGGATCCGAAGTTCATTCAATCTGCTGAGAAGTGTCCTGTAATAAGATACAATACAATACATTATTTTTCATACATTTTCATGATCTAGCTGAGGCGGGCATTCCCATGCTCAGCTTTATAAATACATTTTGGTACATAGAACAGACGATCGTCTGATTGTAGACCGATAATTCTCTGCTGAAATTATCATCCTTTGAGAAGGATGATCATCTGCTGTAATGATGTACATATCAAATGTCTTTATGTCCTGAATATATATCGCAGCCCGGATGGATGAAACTAGATCCGGGGTCTTCGATCTCTTCCGATCTTCACTCGATGTACAAGTCGATCCATGTGAGAATTTCCTGAAGTCGAACATGGAAAGACATCGCTTGATTACCGGTCAATGATGTAAACCGTTAACAAGCGCGAGAGGAATCACCGATAAGGATGATGACCCTCAAGGTACGGCAGTACAATTCACATGGTGGGAATAAAGGACTTGGCGTCGACCACCATGCAAAATCTTCTGGTCGAAGGTCATTGATGTATACCTGTCGCCGGAAGTGAGAAACTTGCCATTGAGGCATGCAAGCTTCAAAGTACTGAAGGGGGTGTTCCTAGATCAACTCCTTGGATAATGAGCTGATGTCGACAAGGGGCGATCCGTCAATGGAGGGCCTTAATGAATCCCACATCAGTGACACGGAACGGAGCTAATGATTGTGATGAGGTGAAAACAAACTGTGATGTATGATTCAGGGTGGCGGTCATGAAATGGGTGAAGGACAATGTATGGCAGTGGATGGGACACGGTTGACTCTTTGCAGAACAACATCTCTTGAACATATAACGACACTGATGTGATGGATTGGTAGCATTACCCCAAAATGTGGATGGTGTGGCGAGGAACATGGTTATGAGACCGGTGAATGAAACAACCCAACCCGATGTGATACGGAGGACAAAGTGTCATGTTCAAGAGCGACTTGCTACCATTAAAGCTGTGAGGTTCTCCCAATTTTTCCCCAGTCATTGCTGACCAGTACCTCTTTATTTTTGTCAAGCTTGAGGAGGATAACATATGCTTGTTCTATAACCTGCCCTTCGGGCAAGCCCATCGCTATGTTTTAACGAGCCTAGCGATAGGGAAACTCGTTCTCGTCTAAAGACAAGTTTGTCGCTATTTAATCATTTTAACGAGTCTAAAGACAAGGAAAACTCGGTCCTTTTCATTTTTAGAGAGTCTGAAAAGGTACGGAAAGTTAACTCCAAAATTCCTTTTTCGTCATTTAATCCCTTAAATCCGAAAAAGTATAAAACAATACAGAAGGGATGAGTTTTTGATTGCTTTAACGAGCCGAACAAAACAAGCGCTCGATCTTTTTGTGCAATAATCCCTCAGGTCCAAAAAGATTAAAATTTAGAGGAGGGATAGATTTCCGGTCGCTTTAACGAGCTGGAAGGCCAAAACTCGGCAAACTTTTCATATTTTACGAGTCAGTGAAAAGAGCTCAAAGAAGACTCGTCTTTTGAGGAACGAGTGATAAACAGGGATAACAGCAGATTCCAGGTACAGGTTGGAATATTCCAATCACGGCAGTGTCACAAGGATGGCTTAGTGAAATCACTCTTTGCAGCTGTTCCTCAAAATGGGTAAACAAACATATGGAGATGAACGATTGGCCAAATGAACGGATGGAGGTGATGGCATATAAACACGACCAATGGTTTTTAATATGGCAGTCAAAGGTTACATTTCTCAAGGTTATTTACCGGTTCATTTTTTCTGGGTGAGCTTGAACTCTAGGGGAAGATTGCTCACAACTTATGTTTATTTTTTAACGAGCATGAACTATGTATTAAAACTGCTCGGATTCTTGCGTTTATTTTTTAATGAGCATGAACATTGCTAAAACTGCTCGATGATGCCCCTAGCATAATAATGCAGATGAGGCATATGCCCCCTAAACTTTAAGGGGCAGTTCATTTTTTAACGAGCTTGAATGCGTTCAAACCTTGCTCAATTATACCAGTCTTAATACAAGGAACGCCTCAGGTGAGGTATTCTTATTTAAGGAGCTATACCTCACTAGCTACTCCAATTTGGCAAGTTTTAACTTTTGCCCCACATCCCTTTTTTATGCAAGCTGGAAACGGCTAATCCTACGAGTTTAACGGGTTAGACCTACAGGTTTAAAGGGAGGACCTAAAAATTTAAAAAATAAATAGTCGTCCCGTGCTTGCACTCCAAAAGGTTCGCATGCCCCCAGGTATAAAGTATAATTTCAAGGCTGCCCCTCCTCTGTCCCACCTCTGTTTTTCTACTTGTCGTCTTGCTATATTTTTAACGATACTTGTCTTCTCGTTATTTTTCGGTGCCGACGGTACTTGTCTTCCCATCAGTTCACTTTTTGATTTTTGCAAGATCGCAACAGATAAGACATTGGTGTTACGGAGGGAGGCCCTCTTACTTATTATCCAAAAAATGGTTTCGTTTGCTGCCGCAAACTAAACTCTCTTTTCAGCGATGTCTATCATTAGGTTGCTAAGGATGGTGACTACTTGTCGCAGCAATTTCATCTCTTTCTTTGGAGACTGCCCCTACTTATCCTTCAAAACATACGTTTTAATGGGTGAGGCTTGACATTCAAAGATGGTGGCTACTTGCCGCCACAAATGGATCTCCTCCCTTAGGAGAGCCTACTTTTTTAGACAAAGGGAGCGATTCTTCCGCTCACATAACTTTGACAAAAGAACTTTATCCTAGAACAACCCTCTCTTCCTTTCTTCGGACGGGGTACGGACTAGTCCATTCTTCTGCGGAAATTAACTTTATACCCAAGGTTTCCTCTGCCCAAGGCAGGCCAGGGTGCATGCCCCCTGGGTCCCAGTTCTTTCTTTCTGAATCACTCGCATTCATCGGGAAGTAGAACCGGGGGTGGAGGCATTCCTTGAGTGAATAAACCGTTAAGGGATGGTATTTGACTATTTGCGATGCGTGATCCTGGAAATGAAAGTTGGTCTACGAGCTTGACCATTCTTCCTTCGTGCGGAAAACACATAACTCTGAAGAGTGAGGACACTATCGCCTCCATGCAATATATATAGTCTCGTCCAAGGAGTAAGTTATAAACCAAGGGTCCCTGGATGACCATGATGTTCATATGAATTGTCTTCCCTTTCAATGTAACTGGAACATTGGGGAGAATCCCTAACGAGTGACTGGTTCCTTTATCAAAACCTGATAGATTTCTCATCTCAGGTAAAAGCGCCGGGGAACCCAGTGCTTTCCAAGAAATAGAGGAAAGGATACTCACAGATGCCCCTTCATCAATGATAGTTCCAGCCATCACCATTCTGTAGATTTGGACGATGATTCTGAATGGGATACTGGCTGGTAACCGGGGTCTGCCTAGTTGATTCCAATCAAAGGATACAACTAGGTTGCTTGGTGGTGGGACCGAATATACGGCCGGATATGACCCTGACGATGTTCCTTCCTGCGATAAAGGAATGGGCGCATTGCCCTGATGCTCATCAGAGTCTGTGTTGATGAAAAGAATATGGACGGTGTCATCCTTATCCTCTTCAGTGAGGGTGTCATTTGAAGATAAATCTTCAATGACGGTGTCATTTGAGGATGAAACCTCTGAAGGAAGAACCGGGTCAACTGCCGTTTCGACCTTTAGACTTTCGTCTGGTCTGGATTCAGCAGGTTCATTCTCAATGACTGACACTTCAGCTGACCACTTGAGCGGGTCAGCTGGATTTTCAACTATCGAGGGATTAGGCACGAGTTTTTGGTATCCAGGAGGAAGTCGTAACGGTGATACCGGACGATCTTCCAAAACTCTCTTCGCCTCATCTAAGAATGGACATCGGTGGATGGTGTGATCGCCTTCACACAACATACAGGGTGATCTTGGTCTCCCTTTTCGTCCTTCACTCTCGCTAGTTGACGGACTGCAATCAACATGACTACCAGAGGTTGATGCTACCGGATTGTGCAACCTGGGGGACCAGTCCCTTAGTATCCGGGGAATACAAGGGCAATCACGATGGAAGTGGGTCCCTTTGCAGATGACACATGGCGATTTAGGCCCGGTCGGTGCAGTGTGTGGATTTTTGTCAGATGTCTTTTGCTTGCCCCCAGTCGCCTTCGCCATAGGCCCCTTCTGCTTCTTTTCTTTCTTCTTCTTTTCCTTCTTCTCCATGGGAGGCTGACTTTTGCCGGCTCTTCCTTGCGAAGATGGAGGATCAGAGGAAGAATTGTAAGAAGTGGAAGGCTGGTGGGTAGTTCTAGACTGGTCTGACTGTTGATTTGACTGCTCAGGATTAGTGGCGATCTGAACTACATTAGTTGAAAAGAGCCATACGGGTAGGCCAATTGTCAATCCTGGAAGTGACAATGTGGCCATATGAGGCGCACCAACATCTCCCCAAGAGGAGAAGGGATTGGGACTTCCGCCAAGGTTACTTCCTTGGTTGGTGGGCTCCATACTTTTCAACTGAAAGATCAACGTGGGAATAACAGGTGATTATGTTCCGATTTAAAATAAATTTTATTAACGACGCTTTAGACACAACTTTGCTTTTTCATGTTTTAAGAGTCGAGAAAAAGCTAAAGATGACTCTAGTCTCCTTCGATGTTTTAAAGAGCCCGAAGTGACAAATGCTCGGATGGACTTTTTCAGTTATAGAGTTTGAAAAAGGCCAAAAGAAACTTCTCTGGAGTTCTAGGCAGAGGGTGTGCCAAACTTTTCGCGAAACCACAGAATACGTTTTACGGTACGGGTGGTCGATCTTCGTGAATACTGTGTTCACTGCATCGCGATCAGTAGGGCGGTCGACACGGCTTCCTATGGATAAAGGCTTTGTTCCTATAGGGGTCTCCCAATATATACGCGACGGTACGTGGGAGCACAAGTCCGTATTAGTGCCACCGACTCTCAGGAGGAATCACCCACCTTCGTAGAGATCGACAGTCACTATGTTTAACGACGCCGGAACACGTCTCTACCTAGACCTCTATGTGTTTGCGTTATGTTACAAAGTGTTGTTATGTAAATTGAATTTATTTTAATGTTGATCTTGTTTAGCAGTTTGCCTTTAAGGATCACCACGAGATGTATGTAACAAATTCCTGAATGCAGTCTAAGATGAGAAGCAAAATTTTCAATCTTTCAACTTTGAAAATCTTAACTACTGAGGGAGAAGAAAGGCAAATCTTTTCTCACAGATCATAGAGCACACACTAATGCAAATTTTTCCTAAATCGTCATGCAAACAGTCAGATGCAAAATGCACAATGCATGTATTTTCTTTTCCCTTTCTTAATGTTGATGGGTTACAAAAAGAAAGTTGTTATATAACTTTGATTTCGATTTAAAGCGAAAGTAAACAAGCTTGTCCAAAATCAAAAGACACCTTAAGATTTACTTGTTTAATCACTGGAAATACATGAAATCAAACCATAATGACGAAAGTAAAATGACTAATCAGCTATGGACAGCAAACAAGCTAACTCTTTAGACCAGCAAAATGCCTAACACAGGTTCAGATCTAAGAGGCCAAAGCAAGACTAGTTTACTCTTCGTTATGGGAAATTGTAAATGATGTAAGAAATACAAAAGAACAAGTACAAATTCGTTATATAACAGAGGCGGAATGATGGCAAGTAATGTCGGTTTCAGAACAGGTACAAGACTGGTAACTGGCAGCCAAATCTATAGTGAAAACAGGCAAGAGAAAGGGAGGAAACCCCAACTGCACTAGGCAAAATTGGGCCAACGCAGGTGCTGCTCAGCCAGTCTGGCTCTCAGCGCAGGTAGCCCCTTCGGGACCTGCGTTGCAAAGCAGGTAGCCTGTGTACTACCTGCTTTGGAAAATGAAAGTTGCGTTTTCACAGTTTCCGGGTCACAATTTTCTCAAAAATGCACAGTTTTTGCTCAAATCAGAAGCAATCAGTCAAGCACACTCAAAGGGATGATTAGGAAGATGAAAAACTATCACTAAGAGCTTACAAGGATTCTTGTAGATCAGCTCTTCAAATCATGAACATGCTCAGAAATGAGCTAGAGTAGCTGCCCTCTACTTCGCTTTTGATATAGTCAAAAGCTTTTCGATTTGGTACTCTTTTGTTCAGGAAATGAATAGCAAAATACTACAAACAATCAAACAGATACGATCCCCAGCGGAGTCGCCAGTTTGTTGTAGGGAAAAGTATCCGACTCGGATGACCCTATCCCACTCTAAGGGTGATAGTACCTCAGCAACAACTGTAAAGAAAACTACTTAAGGTTTACTTCTTTATGAAAGCAAAAGAGAGTGGATAAATGCACTAACCGTAGCCTTGCGCTTAATGTCGAATCCAAACTCCTCTCTTCACCGCTTGCTCCCAGCTCTTTGCTCTTTTGCCGGCCCAGCTACAATGAGATCCTGCAAAATGACAAAGAAGGAAACTACAAGAGGCATGCAATCATAACTGATTCACGGATTAGCATAAACCAAATATACAATTATCACAAAACATCATTGGAACAAATGCATATAGAAGAACCTCAATAGCTTTTATTAATGAAGAAGTAAAGGTTCTGAGAGTGTTACAACCTTTGAAGGCCCCAATCCAGCAACACCTCCCAGCAGAAAGAATTTCTCCTCTTCACCTCCCTCAAGCAATCACCCAATAGCTCTATAGTGAAACCAACAGCATATCATTACTTTGCACAAAATTCCAGCCTCCTGAGCTCATAGGAGAGAGCTCAATATATAGATGAATTGAGAAAGGATGAGTCAGCTTGCAACTGATGTGTAGCTGCCTTGTGTCCTCTCTCTCTTCAGTTGATCTTCAGTTCTTGAGTCCACTTGGAGAACCTTGCTTCCACTTGGAGAAACAGAGCCTCTGACTCATCACAAGGCGAAATCCCTGATCCAAGTGTCATTTTTGGAGCAATGACTCAGTGTGCCACTTGTCCAATCTCGCTCAACGTAGGTGGCCTTTGTTCTACCTGCTTTGCAACGCAGGTACACCATGGAGGAGTTGTGTTTCAGCGCAGAAGCCTAGTGGAGCACCTGTTTTGATTTCAGGATTGCTTGTTTTTGAGTGTTTTCAGGTGGAGAACTGATCTGAGAGCTATTGGTTTGCTGACCTTGTTCCTCTAGGGGTAGGAACATCATGTTTAGGGAACTTTGGATCCCTTGGATTATTGACAATTCATGCCTGTTGCTGTACGACACAAAATTGTCTATAACAAGGACAAGGGTAAGCAACCATTGCATGATGAGGGGCCTTCAGAAGGTCAAGAGAGGGAGTTCACTCTTATTCAAGATGATGGCACTAATTTGGGCTCCCAAAGCTCAAAGCTCAAGGAGATCATTCAAGAACAACATGATGACATTCATGACTTGTCTCTCAACCTGGAAAGAGCCAAGTGGATAATAAACTATCTTGAGCAGAGGAACAAACAGTTAGAGGATCAAAAAACTATCATGGAGCTCTAAAACATAAGAGAAAACTGGCAAGATGCCAAGAGGAGGAAAGTCAAGTTGACACCACTTGAAACAAGAAATTGAAGATGATCATGAATCTTGGCTTGAGAGGGAAAATATGCACTTGGAAAATATTTTGGAGAAGGCCAACAAAGAGAAGAAGATGTTGAGGCACATGGACTATCACTATTTGGCGAGAAACAAAGTTTGCAAAGCGAGAATTAGGACATTGAATGCCAAGTTGAGGAAAGCTTTGAGGAAGAGGAAAGAGTAAGACAAGCTCCAGATTTTGGCTGAGGCTTCCTTAGCCCAACATAACACTTGATGTAGGACACTCAGCCCAAATTTCAAGAAATTTGGGATACTTTTTGACAATTTTGAATTTTTGAAGCAAAACACAGATTTTTTTGCCTGGTGCACCGCGCCACCTGGCACGCGCTTTTGCTAGGGACCTCCTTTGGAGAAAAACTCAGAATTTTTGGATTCCTCATGCAAAAATATGAATTCCCACACATGGCCAATAAACTTTGTCAAGTTTTGAGCTTCCAAAAGGGTCAAAAACACCTCAAAAATGCCCTTTCTACCCCTTTTTGGCCACACAAGAAGCAGTGTTGGAAGAACTCACTTTTGGAGGGGTAAATGGACACAAAATTTAGAAATTCAACATGTTCTGGAATTAGATAAACATACCTTTCTAGAAAGCCCACTTTGAGAAAATTTGGTGCATGGGAAGGCCTCCAAAATCAGTTGTAAAAAGGCACGCGCATAGGATGGAAAATTGATTTTTTTTCCCAAAAAACTCTGTGTTTCGCCTAGTTTTTTCTCAGTTTGACTTTTCTCTTTTTCATAGTCAAAATAATGATGTAATTTGATGTAACTTGATGGATTTTGATGTAAATATGCTAAAATTTCACTCATGGAGGTAGATACATCATAAAAAGGTAGTTTGAAACTAAATGAATAAGTTTCCTAGGTTTTAGAGGCAAGTTGTTCCACTGTCTACTTTTTAGTTCTTAGTTTAGATCTTGTTGAAACAACCCCTAAAATCATGAATTCGACCCCTAAAGCCTAGCATGAATTGTTTTTTTCCTATATCTAATATTTTTTCAGTCATTGGTAAAGGTTGGACTCTTGTGAATGCTTTGAGCATTATTGTACATTCATCTCTGCAGTTTGGCAAAGGAATAGACCAGGGTTTGCAGCACTTTGTGGTATTCTTGTGGAAATTTGATTTGGTATTGTTCTTCCTTCTATAATGTAAGTTTACATGTGTTTATGTATGCCATCATCTCTTTTTGTTCAGCTTAAATAAATGAATCAAGGATAAAGGTAGAATTCATTAATGTTGCAGTGCTCTACCTAGGGTTTGTTTAGTTATTTATATTTTCAACTGTTTGAAGAGGATCCTTGAGATTTTCATGCCCTCTCCAACTCATCACCAGTCTTAAGAATCCCCATCTCACTTATTTCAAAGTACTAAACCATTTTCCTACCTCTCCCAATAGAGACCTCTGCAAGACTGTGTCTATTCCCCATACCCAAATTTGCCTTTCACATTTGAGCCAGCAAACCAACATTAAATTCAATCAAACTCCTCTGAGCATATACCTAGCCTAAAATCAGTCCTTACATCAGTCATCTCAAACCTTATTAATCATATTTTCCTGAGATTAACAAGGAGAGAGCC
The DNA here is from genome assembly GCA_031772625.1 of Pinus tabuliformis. NCBI lineage: Eukaryota > Viridiplantae > Streptophyta > Pinopsida > Pinales > Pinaceae > Pinus > Pinus tabuliformis. The sequence continues at coordinate 16,907,131 of CM062818.1, read as the reverse complement.
CTCTCCCGACCTGGTAGGGCTACCTACCAGGTTAAACATGGTTTGATGTTACCCTAGATCCTTCCTTTCTCAACCTGAGATAGATTTAGGCTATAACATGAAGAAATATGTGGAAGGTTTGAAGGAAGGTTTGACAAAGTTCCTACAAGAAAGGCTTCTTAGTGGTGAAAAGGTAGTAGAGGAAACTCATGATGAGAAAAAAAGAAATGTTAATCATGATTTCATAGACTATAATGTTGGAACAAAGACCCACCACATTCCAAATATTGATATGAGAAAGTTTGATGGAAATGATCCTATAATATGGATACTACAGATGGAACAATATTTCAATCTCCATAATGTGAAAAACATACAAAAGGTACGCATTACAAATTTATATTTGGAACCAAATCAGTTTGTATGGTATCAATGGCTTTTCTCTCGTAAACAAATTGTCACTTGAGCAATTTTTACAGAAGAAATGATAGAACATTATGAGGATACAAAAAGCAACAACTTTTTTAGCCAATTGATAAATCTCAAACAAAAGGGTTCAATGACGGAGCACATTGAGGACTTCCAAAAATTGAATATAAGGGTAAAATATATTCCAGAGGAGCATAGGATTGATGTGTTCATAGGGGCTTTAAAGGATAACATACAAAATGTAGGTCCCTATAATACTAGCGATGCCCCCATTACTATTGTAGTTGTATCCCTTATTAATATTTTTGTGCCCATATTGTCCCCATATTGTTATTACTGTGCCCCATAGAATCCCTTTATTGTTATTATTGTGCCTTTATATTATTATTGTTAGGTCGGCTTGGTTATATTGTGACCCCTTAGACTCCTATATATAGAAAGGAGGTTTTGTCATTTGAATCATCCAAGAATTGTTCATTTGTGTAATGTAAAGGAGGTTTCCCCCTCGAAGAGGCTGAATTCTAAGGCGTTCAATTATATTTTCTATCTTTTTGTGAGTTGGTTTCATAAAATTTGGTATCAGAGCTTTGAATTCTAGGGTTTCACTGCTCTAAACAGGTCATAATGGCATTTGCGTTATAACTTTTTTCTGCGACATTTTAGACGTTAAAAAAAACCCATTTGGGATGAAATCGTTATGAACCTCGGGTCTGAATTTTAGATAATTTCGCACTATATTTGCAGAGATATGATCTGAGGAAGTTGGCATTTTTGCAGACTCCCAAATTTCATTCCAAACAAGTGACCTGAGGAAAATCGTCATAACTTTTGTTTTGAGCATTAGATTTTAATTGCATAATAAGTTACAGAAAGAGGATGAACTATAGTTTCCTATGTATATTTTTCAGATACTAAGGTTAAAACAGTGACACGTGGCACTTCTTACAAGTTCGCTCTTCTGGAAAGGTTTATAATCAGGTCATCTTGGGAGATTGTGCATAACTCCGCCTTGAAGAATATAAATTCGATCAGACTAGTGGCATTGGAAAGAGGACACAGAAGGTTACTACAGGTCGCAATTTTAGAACTGGATGATATGCAATTACAGAGATACATCAGATTCAATATTGAGCTCCTACAAAGTGAAAAAAGGTGTGTAGTTCTTTTTTAATTTTGCATAAGCTTGGTTTGAAAAATTAGTTTGAAGGAATTCAAAGGGCATAGTAAAGCATTATTACGGGTAATTGATGCCCCGAGGAAATAAAATGCAAACACCTATTAAGCAACTTGCAAGCTGTAGCATGACCCATGAAGAAGAGGAAGAAATGCAACATGATATATCAAAATTACGAGACCAAGTGCAACAAATGTCACTCGCACAAAAAGTAACAGAATCTAAGATAGATGGTTTAAAGAAAGACATAGAAGCTAAGATGTATGGCATGGAAGCTAAGATAGATGGTTTAAAGAATAGCATGGAAGCTAAGATGAATGGCATGGACACTAATATGGATGACATAGATGATAAGATGGGAGAATTGAAGATAAATTTGAAAAAGTTGCTACAAGAAATGGTTACTAATGGTGAAAGGGTAGTAAAGGAAACTCATGATGAGAACAAAAGAAATGTTAATCATGATTTAATAGACTCTAATCTTGGATCGAAGACCCACCATATTCCAAAAATTGATATGAGGAAGTTTGATGGCAAGGATCCCGCAACATGGATATTACAGATGGAGCAATTTTTCAATCTCAATAATGTGCAAAACACACAAAAGGTACATATTGCAACTTTATATTTGGAACCAAATTAGTTTGTATGGTATTAATGGCTTTGCTCTCATAAACAAATTGTCACTTGGGCAATTTTTACAGAAGAAATGACAGCACATTATGAGGATACAAAAAGCAACACATTTTTTAGCCAATTGATAAGTCTCAAACAAAAGGGTTCAAAGATGGAGCACATTGAGGAGTTCCAAAAATTGAACATAAAGGTAAAAAATATTCCAGAGGAGCATAGGATTGATGTGTTCATAGGGACTTTAAAGGATAATATCCAACATGATGTTCACCTTTGGGAACCCGATTCATTGGAGAAGGCATTCAGGTTAGCAAGAAAAATGGAAAGCACAATTATGGCAACCAGGAAGCCTACCACTCACAACTATAAAGATGGAAGTGTTGTTGCCCCTAGCCTTCCAAAACCTATAAGGTTGAAACCACAACAATTGGAAGTAAAAAGAGCAAAAGGGCTTTTTTACAGTTGTGATAGCAAATACACTAAAGCTCATAAGTGTTCCGAGAAGAAATTATTCTACATAGATTGTGAAGAGGAAGAAGAAAAGGAACAAGAAAGGCCAAAAGAAGAGGATATACTCCAGGAATAAAGCCTATATAAAGAAGAAATGAATCCATTCCATATCTTGTAATGCATGGGCTGGAATTAACACTCCTCAAACCATCAAGATAGAAGGACATATCAAGAAGAAAAAGGTAATGGTGTTGATTGATTCAGGAAGTACCCACAATTTTATTCATTGTAAGATAGCAAAAGAATTGAATTGATTCCTATATCCAGCACCAGAGTGTCAAGTGATGGTTGCAAGTGGAGGAACAATAAATTGCTCTAGAAAGTGCCATAATATCAACCTATCCATGGGAGAATATGTGTTGAATAGCACAATGCTTTCCATTCCAATGGGAGGTGCTGATGCTGTACTAGGAGTTCAATGGCTACAATCCTTGGGTATAATAGCTTTTAACTTTCAAGAAAATTTCATGAAATTTTATGCGGAAGGAAAGGAAGTTGAATTAAGGGATATTGTAGGGAAACCGGAAAATATAATCAGCTCTAACGGTATGAAAAAGCTTCTAAAAAAGGAACAATGAGGTGTAATTTCACAATTATGTTCGCTAGATGTTTCCACATCGAAATCATCTATTTCTCCAGATCTCCAAAAAGTCTTGGACAATCATTCCAAGGTATTTGAGACTTCCAAAGGTCTCCCACCTATTCCTGATCATGATCATGATATTCATTTGATTCCAGGAAGTGTTCCTCCAAACATCAGGCCGTATAGACATCCCTATTCCCAAAAGGTTGAAATTTAACGTATGGTTGCAGAAATGCTAGAGGCTGGTATAATTCAACCTAGCCAAAGTTCTTTCTCTACTCCAGTAGTATTGGTGCACAAGAAGGATGGATCATGGTGCATGTGTCCAGATTATAGGGGGCTCAACAAGCTCACTATTAAAGATAAGTTTCCCATTCCTGTCATTGATGAATTATTGGATGAATTGCATGGATCAATTTACTTCACCAAGTTGGATCTTCATTCAGGATATCATTAAATCAGAATGAAGACTGAAGACATTCTGAAAATAGAATTTAGAACTCATGAGGGTCACTATGAATTTTTGGTCATGCCTTTTGGCCTTACCAATACACCTTCTACATTTCAAGGTTTGATGAATTCAATTTTCAAACCCACCCTTAGAAAATTTGTGTTAGTATTTTTTGATGATATACTAATCTACAGCAAGTCTTGGAAGGATCATGTTCAACATGTTGACAGGGTGCTACAACTATTGGAGGAGAAACAATTATATGCAAAAAGATCCAAATGTTTCTTTGGAGTACAAGAGGTGGAATATCTGGGTCATATTGTATCTCATGAAGGAGTTAAGGTAGACCCTAGCAAAATTAAAGCCATTAAGGAATGGAAAATCCCCACATCCATAAAGCATTTGCGAGGATTTCTCGGGTTGACAGGGTATTATCACAAGTTTGTTAAGAATTATGGGAAAATAGCAGCACCTCTAACAACATTATTGAAGAAAGATGCATTTTTATGGACTCCAGAAGCAACAAAGGCCTTCGAACATCTTAAAGAGGCAATGTGGCAAGCACCGGTCTTAGCTACACCAGACTTCACAAAAACCTTTATTGTGGAATGTGATGCTTCAGGAAATGGAATTGGTGCTATTTTAATGCAATATGAAAGACCCATTGCTTTCGAAAGTCGTCCAATCAAGGGAAAGTATTTACACAAAGATATTTATGAGAAGGAAATGTTAGCAATACTACATGCACTTAAGAAATGGCGACCCTACCTAATGGGAAGACACTTCAAGGTAAAAACAGATCATGATAGCCTTAAATACTTTTTAGAACAAAAATTATCCTCTGAAGAAAAACAAAAATGGGTCACAAAGATGTTGGGTTATGACTTTGAAATGATCTACAAAAAAGGGAAGCAAAATGTTTTGGTAGATGCACTCTCAAGAAAGGATGAGGATGTGGAAGCATTTTTTTGCGCCATTTCTATTATCCAACTAGATTGGATAAACGAAGCAAGGGAGGAATGGAAGAATGATGGAGAAGTGTGGGCACTTATTCGAAAGTTACAACAAGATTCCAGTACATCTGATACATTTAGCTAGAAAAATGATTCGTTATGGTACAAATATCGCTTATACCGCTATAAGAATTCACAACTCAAACAAAATATTATTCTGGAATTGCACGCTTCTCCCTTAGGAGGGCACTCAGGATTTTTAAAAACTTACCACATGGTTAAGAAGGAATTTTTTTGGGATGGCCTTAAATTAGATATTCAAAAGTATGTGGCAGAATGTTTGGTTTGCAAACAAAATAAAGCTGAAACAATTAAGACACCAGGTCTATTACAATTAAGAAACCAGGTCTATAAACATACACAATGGGTCAAATGGTTGCCTCTGGCTGAATGGTGGTATAACACTTCCTTCCATACTGCAACAAAACTAACCCCATTTATGGAACTTTATGGATATCAGCCACCATCCATCACATCATATTTAAGAGAAAATTCTAAGGTTCAAGCAGTGGAACATCACATCGAGTGTCAACAACAAGTTCTCCAACTCTTAAAGGATAACCTCATGTTGGTGCAAAATAGAATGAAACAAAAAGCAGATCAACATCGCAGCGAAAGAAGTTTTGATGTAGGTGACTGGGTATTCCTACGGCTACAACCATATAAACAAATGTCCCTCAAGCAAGCTAAGAAGGATAATAAATTATCACCAAAGTATTATGGTCCGTAAAAGGTGTTGCAAAATATTGGTACTATGGCATACAAATTGGAGCTTCTTGCAGCTTCTCGAGTGCACCTAGCTTTCATGTTTCATGTTTAAAGAAGGTTATAGGCGACAAGCTCCCATTTCAAACAATATTGCCAGAATTTGACGAGGAAGGAAAAATGATATTGGAATCGGAAGCAGTCATAGAAACAAGAACTCGAAAGCTACAAAATCGATCCATTTCGAAGTATCTCATCAAGTGGAAGAACTTATCCGCTGAAGATTCCACATGGGAGGATGAGAATTTTATATAAAAGCATCCAGAACTACTCAAGTGTTGAGGATAACTCTTTTTTTAAAGGAGAGGGGCATGTCAGGTCCCTATAATACTAGTGATGCCCCCATTACTATTATAGTTGTATCCCTTATTAATATTGTTGTGCCCCTATTGTCCCCATATTGTTATTACTGTGCCCCATAGAATCCCTTTAATGTTATTATTGTGCCTTTATATTATTATTGTTAGGTCGGCTTAGTTATATTGTGACCCCTTAGACTGCTATATATAGAAAGGAGGTTTTTTCATTTGAATCATCCAAGAATTGTTCATCTGTTTAATGTAAAGGAGGTTGCCCCCTCGAAGAGGCTGAATTCTAAGGCGTTCAACAATCTTTTCTATCTTTTTGTGAGTTGGTTTCATAACAGTTTCCTAATGGCGAAAAGGTAGTAGAGGAAACTCATAATGAGAACAAAAGAAATATTAATCATGATTCAAAGAATTATAAATTTGAAGATTTGAAGAAAGACGTGGAAATTTTGAAGGAAGGTTTGACAAAGTTCCTACAAGAAAGGTTTCCTAGTGGCGAAAAGGTAGTAGAGGAAACTCATGATGAGAAAAAAATAAATGTTAAGCATGATTTCATAGACTATAATGTTGGAACAAAGACCCACCACATTCCAAATATCGATATGAGGAAGTTTGATGGCAATGATCCTGTAATATGGATACTACAAATGGAACAATATTTCGATCTCCATAATGTGAAAAACACACAAAAGGTATGCATTGCAACTTTATATTTGGAACCAAATCAGTTTGTATGGTATTGATGGATTTTCTCTCATAAAAAAATTGTCACTTGAGCAATTTTTATGGAAGAAATGATATAAAATTATGAGAATACTAAAAGAAACACATTTTTTAGCCAATTGATAAATCTTAAATAGAAGGGTTCAATGATGGAGCACATTGAGGACTTCCAAAAATTGAATATAAGGGTAAAATATATTCCAGAGGAGCATAGGATTGATGTGTTCATAGGGACTTTAAAGGATAACATCCAACATGAGGTTCGCCTTTGGGAACCTGATTCGTTGGAGAAGGCATTCAGGTTGGCAAGAAAAATGAAAAGCAAAATTATGGCAACAAGGAAACCTACCCCTCACAACTATAAATATGGAAGTGTTGTTACCCCTAGCCTTCCACAACCTACAAGGTTGACACCACAACAATTGGAAGAAAATATAGCAAAAGGGCTTTGTTACAATTGTGATAGTAAATACACTAAAGGTCATAAGTGTGCTGAGAAGAAATTATTTTACATAGATTGTGAAGAGGAGGAAGAAAAGGAACAAGAAACGTCAAAAGAAGAGGATATACACCAGGAACAAACCCTAGATAAAGAATAAATTAATTTGACCATATATTGTAATGCATTGGCCAGAATTACCACTCCTCATACTATTAAGATAGAAGGACATATCAAGAAGAAAAAGGTAATAGTGTTGATTGATTTGGGAAGTATCCATAATTTTATTCATTATAAGATAGCCAAGGAATTGAATTGCTTCCTATATCCAACACCAGAGTGTCAAGTGATGGTTGCAAGTGGACGAACTATAAATTGCTCTAGAAAGTGCCATAATATCAAGTTATCCATGGGAGAATATGTATTGAATAGCTCAATTCTTTCCATTCCAATGGGTGGTGCTAATGTTGTACTAGAAGTCCAATGGATACAATCCTTGGGTACAATAGCTTTTAATTTTGAAGAACTTTTCATGAGATTTTTTCGAAAGGAAAGGATGTTGAATTAATGGGTATCACAGGGAAACCGAGAAAGATAATCAACTCTAATAGATTGAAAAATCTTCTAAAGAAATAATAATGAGGCATAATTTCACAATTATGTTCGCTAGAGGTTCCCACATTGAAATCATCTATTTCTCCAGATATCCAAAAAACCTTGGACAATCATTCCAAGGTATTTGAGACTCCCAACTTCCTCCCACCTATTCATGATCATGATCATGCTATTCATTTGATTCCAGGAAGTGTTCCTCAAAACATCAGGCCTTACTGATATCCCTATGCCCAAAAGAGTGAAATTGAATGTATGGTTGCAGAAATGTTAGAGGCTGGTATAATTCAACCTAGTCAAAGTTCTTTCTATGCTCCAGTAATATTTGTGTACAAGAAGGATGGGTTATGGCGCATGTGTCTGGATTATAGGGAGCTCAACAAGCTCACTATTAAAGATAAATTTCCCATTCCTGTCATTGATGAATTATTGGATGAATTGCATGGATAAATTTACTTCACCAAGTTGGATCTTTGTTCAGGATATCATCAAATTAGAATGAAGACGTAAGACATTCCAAAAACAACATTTAGAACTCACGAGGGTCATTATGAATTTTTGGTCATGCCTTTTGGCCTTACCAATGCACCTTCTACATTTCAAGGTTTGATGAATTCCATTTTCAAAACCTTCCTTAGAAAATTTGTGTTAGTATTTGTTGACGATATACTAATCTACAACAAGTGTTGGAAGGATCATGTTCAACATGTTGATAGGGTGCTAAAACTATTGGAGGAGAAACAATTATATGCAAAAAGCTCCAAATGTTTCTTTCAAGTATAAGAGGTGGAATATCTGGGTATATTGTATCTCATGAAGGCATTAAGGCAGACCCTAGAAAAATTAAAGCCATTAAGGAATGTGTTGTACCTACTACAACCACCCTCCAAAATTTTTCCCTAGCTTCGTTTTGGAGATTTTCTACCAACCTTTCACAACACCTTGTCTTGCTTGGTCAAGTACACAAGCTTCAGTGTTTTTCTTGCATGAAGCTTGATGCAGTCCCCTCACAGGCTGATCACCCGGACTTGGTCCAACTGCAGGTTGAGCAGCTCCCCTAAGAATGTAGGTTTTAACCCTGTACAGAAATTACCTTCATATGAATTCTAAAACACAAAAAATAAATAATGTGAGAGCAGAACACATAAAACACATATACACATAGATTTTCCCCTGTATCCCAAAACCGGGACTACCAGCTTGATTTTTCATTATATTCCTTTCAATGTTACAATACATATTTATACATGCCGAAGCATCCAATACCATGGACCGAAAACCATCACGTCCAATACCATGGACCGAAAAATCATCGCGTCCAATACCATGGACTGAAAACCATTGCGTCTAAAAAACATGTGTGAAAATCATGCACAAAACAATAGGTGGGTCTGCCCAACCTAACATAGGGTCCAAAACCCCCATAAAGTGGGGTTACGGGTGCCCTTCAAACCCCCTGTTAGCTACGTGGAAAGAATATAACACAATCCAACATTCTCCCAATTGTTGTTTTTTTCCCACAGGGGGCCACAAGAAAGCTTAGTCATTTTTCCAGCCCTGAAATGCCCATTGTCTCTCTACACCAAGAGAACTTCTCAGAGCTCACAGATTTTGTCAATGCATCTGTAATATTCTTCAAAGTGTCCACCTTTACCAGCAACACCTTTTTGTCTTCTATCATATCCCTCACAAAGTGATATTGAACATCAATGTGCTTTGTCTTTGAATGATATGGGGGGTTCTTTGCCAAGAAAATTGCACTTTGGCTGTCACAGCCTATCCTTATAGCTTCCTGTACTAACCCCATACTTGAACACATTCTCTGCAACCAAATTGCTTCCTTGCTTGCATGAGTGGCTGCCATGTATTCTACCTCTATAGTTGATACTGCCACTACATATTGTTTCTTACTCATCCAACTGACTGCACCTCCAAATAGGTTAAACACATACCCACTTGTAGATATTCTCTGATCCAGATCTCCAGCCTAGTCTCCATCAACAAAGCCATGAATATCCAACACTCTATTGAATCCTGGTCTTCCTTGGTAGCACAAACCATAATCACTAGTGCCATGCAAATACTTGAAAACCCGCTTCACTGTTGTCCAGTGCTCCTTCCCTGGTTTTGACATAAACCTGCTCAATACTCCCACTGCAGGTGCAATGTCTAGTCTTGTACAGACCATTGCATACATCAGGCTACCAACTGCACTTGCATATGGAACATGGGACATGTCCTCTTCCTCTTCTTGTGTCTTGGGACACTGTTTAGTAGATAACCTCACATATACAGGAATAGGAACCTTGACCAGTTTACTATCCTGCATATTAAACCTCTGCAATATTGTCTCGACATACTTCCTCTGGTTTAACTAGAGCTTCCTCTTTGCCCGATCTCTTTTAATTTCCATGCCCAAAATATAGTTTGTAGCACCAAAATCTTTCATGTCGAATTTGGAAGACAATTGGGTCTTCAAATCCTAGATAAATTATTTTTCATTTCCAACCAACAACATATCATCCACATACAAGACCAGATAAATAACACAGTCACCAATTAATTTAAAATACACACAGTGATATGCTTTGCTTCTGGTGAAGCCAAGTCCCTGTATAAATATATCAAATTTCTGATACCACATCCTTGGTCACTGTTTTAACCCATACAGAGACTTCTTTAACTTGCATATTAGTTCTTTCTTACCCTTCACCGCAAAGCCTTCAGTTTGCTTCATGTATATTTCCTCTTCCAGATCCCCATGAAGAAATGCTATCTTCACATCCATCTGTTCTACCTCAAAATCAAAAGCAATAGCAACAGATAAAAGTAATCTAATAGAAGTTACCTTGGCAACAGGAGAAAAAATATCACCAAAACCAATTCCCGGCACCCAGGAATAACCTTTTGCTACCAACCGAGCTTTGTATTTCTCCACTTTTCCTTCTGCATTTGTCTTCTTCTTGAACACCCATTTGCTGCCAATGGGTTTCCTTCCAGCCGACAACTCCACCAAATCCCAAGCCTCATTTTTGTGCAAAGATGTCATTTCATCAACCATGGTCTCTTTCCAGAGTTTTCCATCCTATAAATCCATTGCTTCCTTCACAGTTTTTGGATCATCATTAGTAACAGACAAAGAAAATTTTGAACAGAAAGTAGATGGACTATACCTTTCTAGCTGCCTTCTTTCTTGAACTGATCTTCTCATGGTTGGAGTTTGTGGCTCTTCATCTTCTGATTCCTCCTCTGCTGTAGAGTCTGATTCTTCCTCCTTTAGCTCAAACTCTATCTTCTCAGGTTCCTTTCGTTGGACTTCGTGTTTAATAACATCTTTCACCTCTCTGAACACCACATCTCGGCTGTACAAAACCTTCCATGTGACTAGGTTCCAAAGCTTATAACCCTTTAAACCTTCCCCTATACCCAATAAAGATGCACTTTTTAGATTTACTATCCAACTTGTTTCATTTCTCCTTTGGAACATGTACATATGCATTACATCCAAATACCCTCAGATGTGAAAGAGAGGGTTTCTTACCAGTCCATACCTCTTGTGGAGTCTTATCCTCCAACACTGATGAAGGTGACCTGTTGACTAGGTAACATGCAGTGTCCATCGCCTCTGCCCAAAATTCCTATCCTAACCTAGCACCACTAAGCATGCTTCTTGCCCTTTCCATCAACGTCTTGTTCATTCTTTCTGCAACTCCATTTTGCTGAAGTGTATATGGAGTAGTCTTATGCCATGCTATACCAGAGGGGAAACTCACCCAATTTCACCCTCTTACTACTAGAGGGGAAACTCACCCAATTTTGCTTCCCATATACACAATTTTCACAGAAATCAAAATCCAGAGAGCTATTACTCATACCTTCTACCATACCTTTACCATGAAGTATCCGAAGGCCTTTCTCTCCAATATGTCCAAGCCTTTGATGCCATAGCATGGTCTTTTCACCAGAGACCACTAGATTTTCCGCTCAACTTTTAGGAACCACAGAACTGTTGCACCCATCAACAACAGTGCTACCTTGCAGCTTGCACAGAGTTCCAATCCGAACTCCCCACATCAATACCAGTGCTACGCGAACCATCTTGCAGGTATCCTTCTCGAACACTGCTTTTATACCTGCATCATCCAGCTTACTAACAGAAATCAGATTTCTGGCTAATGCAAGAATATGTAGAACACCGGAAGTGTTCTAACCCTTCCACCTTGCAGCTTTAACTTTACTTTTCCATGACCAATGATTCTATCCTTCCTATCATCCCCCAAGAAGACATAACAACCATCATATTGTTGGGTGTGGAGCCTGATTATCTTCTATATTCAAAGGTATCACCACATTGGACCCCAGTTCGAAATGGGGGAGGAAACACTGCCCATAAAATATTCGCTGCAGGGGGGGTCCAGGGGGCGCCCCCCTTGGCGGGGGGTTTCGGGGGCAGCGCCCCCGAAGCTAAAAACAGCTGTAAAATTGCCTTGTAAAAGTATAGTAATTTCTACTCAATCTGGGCCGTTCATTAGGCGGATGATCTGACGGTAGAACTTATGTTTAGTTTAGGGTTTTTTGCCCTAGAAGGAAACCCCTCTCTTTGTATGAGGGCATTGTATTTGAGGCTGTGTGATAGATGTGTATTCTGTGAGCAGGAAATAGAGAGGTGAGACTGTGAGAGAAAATAGAGGATATTACAGCGGATCTGCTGTAGGTTGTGTCTCTTCATTTTGCTAGATAATAGAAAGGAAGGACTGGCTGTTCGGGGTGGACGTAGCCCAAACTGGGTGAACCATGTATATTTATGTCTCTCTTGTTTTATGTGTTTTCTGTGTTTATATTTCTGCAATATTTTATGTGTTCCATTGCTCCATAATATATAATTTCTAACAACTAGTATCAGAGTCGAAGGTCTATTTGGCTGATAAACTCGCAGGAAAGAAGGGTTCCTGGTTCGAGTGGGAGCAATGGCGGAAGATGGTAAGTTTAGGGTCAAGAAATTTAATGGCCAAAACTTCTCACTGTGGAAGATGCAAATGGAAGATTATCTGTATCAGAAATATCTATACCTACCATTGGGCGGAAAATCAAAGATGCTGACGGGTATGACAGACGAAGAATGGAACCTTATCAATAGAAAGGCACTCGGAACAATACGGTTGTGCCTTGCTGCGTCAGTCACCTTCAACATTTCGAAGGAAACAACGATAGAGGGTTTGATTCAGGCGTTGTCGAAACTATATGAAAAACCCTCGGCCTCAAACAAGGTATTTCTTATGAAATGGTTATTTAATATGAAGATGTCGGAAGGTGGATCTGTTGCAGACCATTTAAATGATTTTAATACAGTTACAATTCAGTTAATTTCTGTAGGGGTAAACTTTGATGATGAAGTTAGAGCTCTGTTATTCTTGTGCTCATTACCAGCAAGTTGGAATGGTTTGGTAATGGCCATTAGTAAGTCCTTTCTGGATCTAGTACTTTAAAGTTTGATGATGTTGTCGGTGCTATCCTTAGCGAGGAAATGTGACGGAAAAGCTCCGGTGAGACATCGGGAAATGCTTTGAGTGCAGAGTCTATAGGAAGAAAAATGGAAAGAGGAAAGAGCTCAGGATATTGCAGTAAATCAAGGAAAGGCAGATCCAAGTCCAGATCGGGGATAGTGTGCTAGAAATGTGGAAAGAAAGGACACCTAAAGAAAGACTGTAGATCTCAGAAGGGAAAAGAAGGAGATGCACAACAAGAAAACAATCATGAAGCAAATGTGACAGGTGAGGTGTTACAAGATGCTTTGATTCTTTCTTTCGAAAATATTACTGATTCCTGGGTGGTTGATTCACGGGCTTCATTCCATGCCACACCTGATAAGAAATACTTTCATGACTATGTTCAAGGAGATTTTGGACAAGTTCGTCTGGGTGATGATAAACCCTATAAAATCATTGGAATGGGTAAGGTTCTTGTAAAACAACAGAATGGAAACCAATGGCTATTAAAGGAGGTAAGGCATGTTCCAGATCTAAAGAAAAATCTGATTTCAACAGGGTAGTTAGGTGGTGAAGGTTGCGTGACAACTTTCACAGATAAAGCTTGGAAGGTCACCAAAGGAGCCCTGGTAATAGCAAAAGGCAAAAAGGTTGGTACATTGTATTTATGTAATGGTATTTCTAACTTTGTTAATGCTTTAAATTCCAAAGGAGAAGATGCAGCATTATGGCATCATAGGCTTGGACACATGAGTGAAAAGGGGTTGAAGATTCTTCACTCAAGGAATTTGTTGCAAGGTTTGAAGAATGTTGATTTGGACTTCTGTGAGAATTGCATTTATGGAAAACAGAAGAGAGTCAGATTTCTCAGAGTTGGGAAAGAAAAGAAGAATGAAAAATTAGAGCTTGTGCATACAGATGTATGGGGACCTGCTCAGGTATCATCTCTCAGTGGCTCTCGTTATTATGTTACTTTTATTGATGATGCAACTAAAAAAACTTGGATTTATTGTATTAAGAATAGATCTGATGTATTTGATACTTTCAAGAAATGGAAAACTTTGGTTGAGATTGAGATAGGAAAGAAATTGAAGTGTCTTAGATCAGACAATGGAGGTGAATATTGCAGCAAAGAGTTTGATAGGTACTGTTCAGAGCATGGAATTCGTAGAGAGAAGACAATTCCAAGAACACCACAAGAAAATGGTGTGTCAGAAAGGATGAACAGAACAATCATGGAGCGTGCAAGGTGCATGAGATTGCATGCAGGATTGCCTTTACAGTTTTGGGCAGATGCTGTAGATACTGCTATTTATCTAATAAACAGAGGGCCTTCAAGTTCCTTGGATGGTGGTGTTCCAGAGGAAGCATGGACAGGTAAAGAGGTAAACTACTCTATTTTAAAGCCTTTTGGTTGTGAGGCCTTTGTCCATATTGATAAAGAAAATAGAACAAATCTTGAGGCAAAGTCAAAGAAATGTACCTTTATTAGATATGGTGTTAATGATTTTGGTTATCGCTTATATGATTACGAAAATCACAAAATCATTAGGAGTAGAGATGTAATATTCAATGAAAAGGTCTTGTATAAGAATCAGTTGCAGGAAAAGAAACAGAGAAAGGAAAACAAGGAATACACAGTTCTTGATGAAATCACTGAAAAAGTAAAGGTGCCTAAAAGTAATAATAATCAACAACCACAACAACAAAAACCACCACAACAACAACAGGCACCCCAAACACCTGAAAGTGGTGTTAGAAGATCTACCAGGATAAGTAGACCCCCTGAACGATACTCTCCTTCATTATATTATTTATTGTTGACTGATTCCGGTGAACCCAAATGTTATGAAGAAGCAATGCAGGTTGAAAGCAGGAAGGTGGGAGGTAGCCATGGAAGAAGAGATGGACTCCTTAATGCATAACCAGAATTGGGATTTAGTCAGGTTGCCTGTAGGAAAAACTACATTGAAGAATAAACGGGTTTACAGGCGAAGGAAGAAGATGGAGGAAAACAGAGGTATAAAGCTAGACTTGTGGTGAAGGGGTTTGCACAGAAGAAAGGTATTGATTTTGATGAAATATTTTCTCCTGTTGTTAAAATGACTTCAATCAAAACTATTTTAAGTCTTGTAGTAGCTGAAGATTTGCATCTTGAGCAGTTAGATGTAAAGACATCCTTTCTCCATGGGGATTTGGAGGAAGAGATATATATGCAGCAACTAGATGAGGTGAAAGGGAAGGATAAACTAGTGTGCAGGTTAAACAAGAGCTTGTATGGCTTAAAACAGGCTCCAAGGCAGTGG
This sequence comes from Pinus tabuliformis, assembly GCA_031772625.1. Taxonomy (NCBI): domain Eukaryota; kingdom Viridiplantae; phylum Streptophyta; class Pinopsida; order Pinales; family Pinaceae; genus Pinus; species Pinus tabuliformis. Next base: position 16,891,720 of record CM062818.1, on the reverse strand, counting down.
TATCTAAAATTTGACAAGTTTATGTCTGAACAAGGTTATACTAGATGTCACTCTGATCATTGTGTTTATTTGAAAAAGCAAAATGATGGCAACTATATTATATTTTTATTGTATGTAGATGACATGCTTGTTGCAGGATCTAACATGCAGGAAATAAATGTGCTCAAAAGAAAATAGGCAAATTCATTTGCAATTAAGGATTTGGGAGCTGCAAAACAAATCCTTGGTATGAGAATAACTAGAGATAGGAAAAATCGTAAATTAACATTGTCTCAGAATGAGTACATACAAAAGGTGTTGAAAAATTTAACATGCACAATGCAAAACCAGTTAGTACACCTTTTGCTAGCTATTTCAAACTTAGCAAGGAAATGTGCCCAAAGACCCAAGAAGACATGGATTATATGTCTAAAGTTCCATATGCATCAGCAGTTGGAAGCTTAATGTTTGCAATGGTTTGCACACGGCCTGATATTGCACATGCAGTGGGAGTTGTAAGCAGGTACATGAACAATCCAGGAAAGGAACATTGGATGGCAGTGAAATGGATTCTCAGATATTTGAAAGGTACCACAAATCAAGAATTATGCTTTGGTGGTTCAAACATATCCCTACAAGGATATGTTGATGCAGATATGGCAGGTGAAAGAGATAACAGGAGGAGCACTACAGGATATGTATTTACTGTTGGAGGAACAATTGTCAGTTGGGTTTCAAAAATCCAAAGTGTTGTTGCACTTTCAACAACAGAAGTAGAGTATGTTGCTGCTACAGAGGCTAGTAAAGAAATGATTTGGTTACAAAGGTTTATGGGTGAATTGGGTAAGGAGCATGATATGGGCACGTTATACAGTGATAGCCAAAGTGCCATTCATCTTGCAAAGAACTCAGCATTTCATTCCAGGACTAAACACATACAACTCAAGTACCATTTCATACGATCAGTGTTGGAAGATGGAGAGTTGAAGCTGGAAAAGATACACAATAGCCAGAATCCTGCAAATATGCTAACAAAAGTTGTAACCAGGGAGAAACTGAGAATATGCTCAGTTTCAATTGGTCTTCAAGGATGACGATGAAGATGAGAAACAACCAAGTCCAAAGAGGAGTCATTGTCCAGCAAATGGAGCAGTGGTGGAGTTGCTACAATCAGTCTCCAAGTGGGAGATTGTTGGGTGTGGAGCTTGATTATCTTATATATTCAAAGGTATCGCCACATTGCACCCTAGTTCGAAATGGGGGCGACAACACCGCCCGTAAAATATTCGCTGCAGGGGGGTCCAGGGAGGGTGCCCCCCCTGGTGGGGGGTTTCGGGGGCAGCGCCCCCGAAGCTAAAAACAACTGTAAAATTGCCTTGTAAAAGTATAGTAATTTCTAGTCAATCTGGGCCGTTCATTAGGTGGATGATCTGATGGTAGAACTTATGTTTAGTTTAGGGTTTTTTGCCCTAGAAGGCAACCCCTCTCTTTGTATGAGGGCATTGTATTTGAGGCTGTGTGATAGATGTGTATTCTGTGAGCGGGAAATAGAGAGGTGAGACTGTGAGAGAAAACAAAGGATATTACAACGGATCTACTGTAGGTTGCGTCTCTTCATTTTGCTGGATAATAGAAAGGAAGGATTGGCTGTTCGGGGTGGACGTAGCGCAAACTGGGTGAACCACGTATATCTGTGTCTCTCTTGTTTTATGCATTTTCTGTGTTTATATTTCTGCAATATTTTATGTGTTCCATTGCTCCATAATATATAATTTCTAACACATATTTCTCATACTCACATAACCACTCTCTATGGGGAGTGAAGTGAAAGGATGCACCTGAGTCAATCAACCATGCCTCATGATCTACGTGTGTACTTGAAGAAGCCAAGTACACATCCCCACCTTCATCTGAGGTGTTTTTTGCCTCTGCAGAGGGAGCCTCATCAGATCCCTTTCCTTTGTCAGGAGCTTTAGATTTACATTCCCTTTTGTAGTGCCCTTCCTTTCCACATTTCTAGCACACCACCTTTACAGGTTTTCCTGGAGATTTAGATCTCTCACTTGATGAATTATTTTTATTTCTATTCTGGGTCCACCCACATACAGACAAGGCATCACCATTCTGGCTCTCCACATTTTTCTGTCTCATCTCCTCCATCAACAAGGATGAGACTATTTCATCAAAATGCAAGGCAGTTGCATTGCTACCTATTGCAATAACCAAACTATCCCACGAATCTGGTAGAGAACAAAACAAACTGATTCACTTATCTTCATCTGAAATTTTAATATCAACAGATGCTAATTGACTTACCACAGTACTAAATGAATTCAGATGCTCTGTCACTAAGCCTCCATCTTTCATCCTCAGGTTATACAACTTTTTCTGTAGGAACAATTTATTCACCAGAGACTTAGATTGGTACAAACTCCCTAACTTGTCCCACAAATCCTTCGTCGTAGCTTCCCCTGATACATTCAGCAATATTGAATCTAAGGCACATAATCGTATTGTGCTCTTTGCCTTCCGATCCAACTTCTTCCATTCTTCATTGGACACTCCCGTTGGTTTAGTACCCATATGTACCGTGATCCACTGATCTTTATCCACCAACAGATCCTCCATCTTGAGTTTCCACAACTGAAAACTCTGACCATTAAATTTCTCGATCTCTATCTTTCCACTGCTCGCCATCTTCTTTCACCACCAGAATCGATCTCGCAGATCTCCCACTGAACGGGGTCTACCACAGGCCCGAGCAAAACCCCTCAACAACAAAGGCATCCCCTTGAAGCCAAAACAACTCTGATACCAAATGTAGGTTTTAACCTCGTACAGAAATTACCTACATATGAATTCTAAAACATAGAAAATAAATAATGCGAGAGCATAACACATAAAACACATATACACAAAGATTTTCCCCTGGATCCCAGAACTAGGACTACATTGGATGAATTGCATGGATCAATTTACTTCACCAAGTTGGATCTTTGTTCAGGATATCATCAAATTAGAATGAAGACAAAAGACATTCCAAAAACAACATCTATAACTCACGAGGGTCATTATGAATTTTTGGTCATGCCTTTTGGCCTTACCAATGCACCTTCTACATTTCAAGGTTTGATGAATTCCATTTTCAAAACCTTCCTTAGAAAATTTGTGTTAGTATTTGTTGATGATATACTAATCTACAACAAGTGTTGGAAGGATCATGTTCAACATGTCGATAGGGTGTTCAAACTATTGGAGGAGAAACAATTATATGCAAAAAGCTCCAAATGTTTCTTTCGAGTACAAGAGGTGGAATATCTGGGTATACTGTATCTCATGAAGGCGTTAAGGCATACCCTAGAAAAATTAAAGCCATTAAGGAATGTGTTGTAGCAGCTAAAACCACCCTCCAAAATTTTGCCTTAGCTTTGTTTTGGAGCTTTCCTACCAACCTTTCACAACACCTTGTCTTGCTTCGTCAAGTACATGAGCCTCAGTGTTTTTCTTGCATGAAGACAGTCTGTCGATCAAATCTTGATGCAGTCCCCTCATAGGGTGATCACTTGGACTTGGTCCAGTTGTAGGTTGAGCAGCTCCCCCAAGAAATTGTGCAATTATGGAGGGCAACCAACCTTCCCTCCAGAAATTATGCAATTATGTCTGGCAACCTGCTGGGCTCCAGAATTGTGCAATCCTGCCAGACAGTCTTCACCTAGAAAACTACGCAATCCTTCCCAGAAGGCCTACTCAGCCCAAGAATTGCATAATCTTGGGCAGTAGCTAGTTGCTCTGCCTAGAAATTGCACAAATCTCCTCTACAACCAGCCCATCCCCCAACTAGAAATGTGCATTTCCTCCTAGCAGTTGAGGAGTCTCATGCATGAGTAGTTAGGTTGACCAGTTCCACCCAGGACCACGGAAACTTGACTTGCATGCATGGCTTACGTTTTCTCAGAATAGAAAAAGGCAACACGAAGAAAAAGCCCATGATTCAGGGAGCTATTTTTGGCAGCTAGAGGTTACATGCAAAGTTCTTTTTAGAAACTTTCTTCCAAGTGTTGTTTTTTCCTATATTTGTGGTATGCACATCATGAGCTCAAACTTATTTATTTGACGCATCAGAGTTCATTCTTTCACATTGATCTTGGACCTCTGATATCCAACAACACATCCAAGACTCTTCAAGACTTTTGGCTCAGCTATTCATGGGTAAGTGGTCTCAACTTGTCTTTTTCAACATTTATGTCGCTTTTTGTGTTTTTGCTTGTGTGAGTGCTATTTGCTTGATTTATTTGAATTCTTTCAATTGTTTACATGTATACTAGCTTGTACTAGCACCATTGCAGTGTTCATTGCTATCTCATTGCTATCGCATGCATGAAACTATTTTGCATGAACGATTGTCGATTTAGTGACTCGCTTAACCCACATGCATGTTGATCTGTTCACTGAATCTTTCATTCGATGTTTGCATGCACAATCAATCACTTCTTCTTTCACTCAGTGTCAACATGCATTCACTTTCAATTTTTTTTTTCAGTTTCCCATTGGCATGTTTGGGTAACCTTGGCCCGGAATCTGCCTCTCCCAGACAACATTGTGCAATCTGGAGAAGGAAGGCTCCATCTTCCTCCCTAGAAATACACATTTCTGCCTAGACACTGTCTTCTAGGACTGTTTTGCACATTTTTGAGGGATAGTGACTGTTTGCCATAAAATTGAGCAATGAAGTCCCTGATCCTACAGTCATTTCTAGTTGGAACTGTGTATTGTGCAATCCTAGTAGTCATCAATGAGAAGTCAGCCTGTATTGTGCAATCTTTGCCTATCATTCCCCAGGTATTTGTTAAGTCATTCCCCGAATTTTCTTTGGTTTCGCTGACAGATTTCTTGCCATGCATGTTTCTTTGTCTCCAGATCTTTCAGGTGTTCATCTACCTCTTAGTAGTACAGGATCAATGGCATCCAAGAGAGCAGGATCAAAGGACACTGACGAAAGTGCAACTGGAGTAGCAGTTGAGCAGGTGTTTGCATGTCTACCGATCTATGAAGATACCAAGTTGTTTCTAGACAAGGACATCAAGTTGAAATGGCAAGAGGTCAATGAAGCATTTGCAAGCACTTTTGTGGAAGACCTCGAAGACCATTAGGTGTATGTGAATATTCACAAGTTCAACTTGTACCAGATTGCATGCAGATACCCCGCGTTCCCATCCATGGACATGATACACTGGATCGTCTCACACACTGATCTCGAGATGATGACTTTGAGCAGTGTTAGTGGGATGAAGATTGCCACCTTCTGGGCACAGGATTATGATGAGATGTATTAGATGTCAAAGCTCGTGACTATCATGGAAACTCCTTTTTAGCTTACCTAGCAACAGTGCCAACTCCAGAGACATTCTGAAGAACTGGGTAAAGGAGCCTACTAGATTTAGGATGACACCCAACCAAATCTATAAAACGAAGATATTGCGGAAGGCGTATCAATACTTGGTCATATTTGCATGTCAACTATGTCGCCAGGAAAGCACGAAAACCTTCCCATAGAGTTGGGTGATCGCGCTGGACCAACTAGCCAAAGAGGGTAAACCATGTAACTGGTCCGGCATGTTGGCTCATCAGCTGAAGGAATAGGTAATGAAGGCTCGACAGTCACCAGGAGGTATGCAAGCAGAGATCTACATGTCTGCCTACATCTTAGATGCAATCTGTTCCTGACAAGAGTTCCTGGGCTTAGAATAGGTATGGTCACCGACGGAGACTGCTGTAAACACATATTGCAGGTTGTTGTCCAAATGTAGCTTTAGAGGAGTAATCACACAACTGTCTGATCATTTTTTCATCCCAGTCTACAAGATGATATTCAAATAGGATCCACCCTACATGTCAAAGGAAGCAATGGAAGCACTAATAGACATTGCTGATTGGTATGCCTCACCATCTGACACCTTCATCTGAATGTTCAACGCGAAGAAGCCTCCACATGTTCTACCAAATTTTTCCTTGGACATACTCGTCATGCGGGAAGTAGCATATCACATCTCAACAAACTTGACAACTAGACTACACTAGAAGAAGAAGGAACCTTGGCCCACTCTTCTGTTGCGGATTGGGTTATATGAGATCCGAAGTATCAAGAAAGTGGATGTTGAAGCAGAATTGATGAAGAAGTGTCCATTCGATCTCTGAATCTACAATCCGTATGACCCACATTGTATTGTGAAAGACCACTACACGAGAGTACAATTCAACTGGATCCATGGGGAATTTCATTGGGCCAAGGAGGACCCATGGAGATATTACTACAGCTTCTCCAGACTTAATGAATAGGTGAGCTTCGCTATGGAGTGATTAGTGGAGCAACGTGAAGCAGCGTCCCGAAGAGCACCAACACCAACAACACTAGCAGTAGAGGCAAGCATACCAGTGTGCAACAAGGACAAGAGGAAGATTGTTGATCGCATGAAGGAGGAGCAAAGTTGCAAGTTCTGAGCATATCAACTTGTGGAGAAAGCAGCTATGGATATAGAGTCGAGGAGGAAACAATGCGACAAGTGAATCACACAAAGGCAAAGGGATAAGAGAATAATGGAAGAAGTAGAGAAAGAGTTGCATGAGTTGAAGGAGCAACTATAGAAGGAACAAGAGTTGCGCAAGCAGGAGAGGGAAGCACAACAACAATAGGTATAGTAGGGGGCACAACATGTGCAAATATATGAAACAACACCCGTATAGGTAGTGGATTCATTAGAACATCTAGCATCAGGAAAACAGGGTGAACCATCATAGGAGCAAGAATTCACTCATGAGATAGAACAAGCACTTCAATAGTTGGATAAAGATATGGAGCAATGGGAATCAGAACAAGACATCGACCTTATACCTCACCACCAAAAGGTTAAATTACATGCTTCACTGCATCCAGATGATGAGCAAGTACAAAGTGACTGAGGAGGCACTGAAATCCTTGGATATCTGCCGGAAGAAGAGATGCACAACATCTCATTCGACGAGTCTCAACATAGAGTTGTGCAGTATCGTAGAGTGTTGACTCTGGATGATCATACATATCCTGCGCAAGTTGACGGACAAGTTATCGTGTTTGATGTGTGAAAACATCCAGTAGCCTTAGCCGGTGCAACTAGAGTGTATGCTGAAGCCACTAGCTCAAGTGTTTGCTTTCTGATAGCTGAGAATGAGCGAATGGCTAAGGAACTACAGACGGCCAAGCAAGGAGGAGAGTTGGTGACAACATCTGCTCGAGTTGAATTGAAGAAGGCAATGCTAGATGAAGTATTGTCTCTTGACACAATTATGCGAGCATTGTAGTCCAAGTTTGGCACCGTGCATAAGGAAATCGTCCATCTCAACTTATCGTAGCAGTGATGTGCTAGAAGAGCACGTATCTTGATGAACTTGCTTGATTCTATTGATTACTTGCAAGCATGGATGATGAGATACAAGGGAGCCCCACTTCACTTGCCTAAGATGATGAAGGCTAGTGTAGTTGAGCTGAAGGAATGTATCAGGAGTCAGATCTAGAACTATGAAGAGCTCTTGCAGCTCATCACTAGTATACAGGCTTCCCATGCATGTGTGTTCAAGAGCATGGATGTTGTGGTGCACACACATGTGATCCCATCTATTGGGACTCTCACCCAAGTAAAGACTTCCCCATCAGTGCAGACATCATGCAAAAGTATGTTTCTGGTCCAGCTGCATTGAAGAAAATGATGCACATGCTTGTAGACAATCTGGACAGAGGAGCCTGAGCAATGTACCTAGATGTTATGGAGGCAAGAGTCAGGTTCCAGAAAGATGTCACCTTGGAGCACACAAACACCATCAAGGACTACCAATCTTGGCATCAGCATGTTACTGTTGATCAGTGCGAGAATGTTGAGGAGTTGGAATTCCATGGTTGTCTAAGTTAGAGTGATGTCTAGCATGACTTTCTCAAGCCATTTCTCTCACATGGGTACATGTGCATTGTAATATAATGTCTTGTCAAGTGTAAATCAAGTTGTGGTAGTTGGATGTAATAGTCATAGAGTAGATGAAGAGTCATGAGGGTAGTTGAACTGTCACAAAGGGGAATGTCAAGGGTCACCCCACCCTTTGCTATAAATAGTCCCTCATAACTCATTGTATAGGTGTTGGCTTGTTGGGGCATAACCTAGGTTCATAAGTGTTTTAGCCAAAAAAATCCTGCGCTACAGGCCCTTTCAGCGATAGTCCGTGGAGTGCGGACTGAAGTCTCACCGGAGGTAGTAAGGGAGGTAGCTAGAACCAGGTTTCTGTACCCTTGGGATGTCTTGATGTGGTCTGGAGCGGTCGTGATCCGATTTGTGCACTCACGCCACTCTGCTCGACTGTTCGTCCTTCACGTAGATCTGCGGTGGGTGCTTCCTAGATTCCTACTATTATAGGTGTTTATTATAGCTTAGTTCTGGTTCTCAAGGTCTTTAAGCAACATTTAACAGTAATAACTAGTGTGTGCAATCAACATCAGAAACCATAATAGATGCATAAACCCAAATATAAACAGAGCCGCAATATTTCAGAACCAACTTAACTTTATTAATGTCTTCAATTTCAGCGCAATCCTTCGCGCACACAGCTGCGGAGCCTCTATCCCCTACTACGACCCAAGACTCAGACTTCCAGACCCAGAGCGATTATTACAATAAAAAACCCATAATAAGTTAGATCTCCTTTTTCCAAATCTACCTTCTACCTTTAAGGCCTTGCTTTATTTATACATTCCCATGGTTCGCGGATCATGTGCAGGCCAACTCACTTTCTATTATTTTACATTATTTTCGGGCGGACAACCATTTGAGTTGAACTGTTACATTTCGTTCTCCACACACTTCACGTAACTTTTACAATATCATTACCCTAAATTATGGGCTTTAAGCCCCAAAACTGTTACGCAGGGCCTCCGCTACCCAACAGGTCCCCAACACAATCATCGTGACTTGTCCCGAGTCACTCATCAATGCGGCGATACGCGCTGCCAAGGATTCGCGGTCCACGATCCCTGTGAGTACGCACTACGTTATGCTGCTCCCTCCTTATCTCCTGCAACTCTTCTTCAATATCCTGCTACATTTCCTCTATTAATTTGCGCAACCGATTATGGTCATTCTGATCTGCTCGGTTAACACAGAGCACCCCCTCAAAGGATTTTCGCTCAAGCTGGGGTGCTGCATGCAGGAACTCTTCATGTCAAAGCAGCGAGTCTCCAATTTTTGATCTACTATACACAATGTCTGCTACAGCTTGTGTTGCATTTTTTCAAGAAAGTTGTTGTTGTCCACGAGATCCAAATCTTCAAGGTGTATCAGAGACGAATAGTTAACTATAATTCCATCATTTGTCTTAATATTCACGGGTTTTCCCTTATCTTTCATGGATCGCCAGCCAGCCCATGGCTTAGGCAGCGACATCCGGACCAGTTCTGCGTCGTGTCTAAGAATTTCTAGTACATCCCCAACCGTCAGTGCTGAACTCGACGTAGTGTCTGGTGGGCTCCAGTATTGCAGCAATAATGCTGCAACTCATGGGACTTCCTTCTTTACTCTTATCAACTCGGTAGTTTGTAACAAACTTGGAAGCGACGGTGCTATATGCACAAGTACTAGCTCTTGCCGCAGCTGTCACTTGGTCAGCTGGCACAAGTCTACTATGAGCTTAAGACAACTTCTATGAGCTCTGAGAAGCTTTCTAACTGATGGATGGAAGCTAACTCAAAGGAGGCTAATCTACTTGCAGAAAGAAACTGAAAAGCTAAAAGGAAATGCAAACCCTAGCAAACCCTAATTTTACCAGCTAATCCTACTGGTGCGCGAAAGAGGACGAAAGCTACTAAAAGAGATGCCATTGACTTCTAATAAGGTGAAATTCATGTTTCTAAGCTACTTCTACAGTAAAATCTGAAAAAAACATCTTTTTGTATTTTTGAGTAAAATGTCAGAATTGTCATGCATGTGCTTTAACTAGTTTTTGACTGTGCAGAGGTGGATTGGCGAGAGGAAATGCTTGTAGGAGGTTGGAAAGGTTAGAAGAGGGCCTAAGGGGTCCCTAGCACCCTTCCAGAGAGTTTCACAGAGTTTGGCTATCAAGAAACTGCTTTCGTGAGCTTCTACTAGAAGTCTGTAGGGGTTCTACAGGATGTTCTATATTTTCTACAAGATGTTCAGAAATGGGATTTTGGAGGGTGGATGGAGAGAAAAAGATGGAGAAGTGAGTATGGGGTTAGGATAAGGGTGTGAGGAGGTCCAGGACTTGATGGATGGAGTTGAGGAGTGATGAGGATGGTTGGATTTGTCAAGGAGAAGTAGAGCAATGTTGCACAAAATTATGGACATTAGGTCAAAGTGAAGGAACGTAGCAAATGTGAGCCAAGAATCAGAGTTGGGGGATGGAGAAGATGGGATTGATGGAGTACAGGTAGATGGAGAGGTAGTACAGGCGCTCTGCAAGTGATTTCTCAAACTGAGCAAACAATGACTTGGAAAACCAATGGCCTAGCTACTTTACTCTAATCTGACCTAAGTAACAGCAAAGGAAATGAACAAAAGTTTATTTGCAATGAAATCTCATGAAATAGCTATACAACTAAGCAATCATGATCTTGAACGCGTAACCACAACAGGTATCAACTTCTGCAGATGAGAACCTACACTAATAATTGCGTGATGAAGCACTGACAGTGTTTTTGGTAGCTGCAAGGACACCTTGGTCTCAGGTCATGATCCCACTGAGGGAGAGGTGAGATCAGAGGTGCTTTATGGCCTTTTTCTGAAGATCTTCCCTGTGATTAACATATCAACTCAATCTGAACATAAAAAGCCTTTCTAATAATCAACAATGACCTAGGTAACCAGCAAGATTTTAATCTACTTAACAAAAATTATTTTGCAAAGACATGAAAACAAATAAATAACAGTACACAAAGGAAGCCTTGGCACTTGGATTGGGCCCAACCCTAAGAGCTGTAGGCTCCTAAGAAAAACTCAGAATTGATGCCAAATAAAGTTGCTTTTCATTACTAAAAAATAACCATGTCACAAGAAGGTTATACAACAATAGCTACGAAAATGACAGCACTATAGTGCTAAACCCAACAATTCAAAAAGTAACCTACGAAGGTTGAAAGCCTTCCTATTTATGCACTACGAGGGTCCTCAGTAGCCCTCCTTAACTCAAGGGGCTCGGCTGTTCAAACTTCCAGTAAACATTCACTTTTCACAAAGCTGCTCGGCTGCCTTTAGGATTCATTTTGGTGGCCTGCTGAGCTTCGAGTTGAGGGGGGAAATTTCAAGGAAGGGCCATTTAATGCAAGAGACACCCTTCCTACGAATCCTCACCCTTGTTCCTTCATGCTTGGCTATCATCTAGCTCATAATTTCTTGGCCTTGTTCCAAAATTTGTCCAAAAAACCTGAAATAACCACGTATTAGCCTTCTTGGTAAAGTGACCACCCTCATTCGTTCAAATAACATAAACATACTAAAAAAACATGCTTAAACTATGAAAAATGGTGGATTGATGAAGAACAGTAGGCAAAATGAGCCCAATAAGTTACCCATTTTTGGGGCTTATCATCAACCCCTGCTAAATGGGTTGGTCATCCTCTGAGCAGCTAATCTAGCTCATCATCCTTGATAGCTTTGACTGCCTCTCTCACATCCCAGGCCTCCATGGTGATGTCTTCTTCCCGGTCGTGAAATCCTGCTTTTCTTTCCACTTCCTCCCACTGTCTGTTTTCCTCCTCTTCCTTAACTCCTTCTAGTAATCCCAAAAGCAAGGGAGGACTGAATTTCTGGCCAATCGAATTGGCTTGCAGATTTTTCATTGACTGTTTGTAGAGGGGTACCCTTGCCAAGGCCTCCCTCATCCTATTTAGAGAGTGGTATTCTCTTATCTTCAAGCTGTGGGGCAGTGTGTTCCACCGTCTTCTGCAGCCATGAAGGCAGTTATCCCCCAACAGTGTCTCCATGTCCTCAAAATGGGCAATAGCTTGAGCATGTTGCTCAATGTTATCTGGTAAATCCTGAGGGCTATTGGCCAAGTGATGGTGGGCGCTAATCACTGCTGAGGGATCCTCCGACTCTGCTCTGATCATTAGTGGCTCACTGAGTTCCCTGCTCATAACATTTCAGACCTCTACTACTCTTTTTTCCTCATGATTCATCCAAGAGGCCATGGCCATAAGTTGGACGTCTCCTACCACAGTTTTGGAATCCCATGAATTCATATTTGGAAGGGCTAAGTTGTGAAAATAAAACTATGATAATTTAGCCTTGTCCTCTGATGAGCTACTGTCACATAAAGCCACAAATTGATGATAATTTTGAAATGGAGTGATGCCCCTTTGGGCCAAGGTGTTAATCTGAAACTGCAACCACTGATCCTTAAGGTATAGGGCGTATGATTTGGTAGGTTTCCTACACTATAGAGCTTCCATCGCCCAGCTGGCCATGCAGGCCAGTTGGGCCTCCTTTTCTTGCACCTGCTGTTTCAGAGACTGTATCTCCTGGGCTGCTTGCAAGTCCTTCTCCTGTAGCTATCTAGTTAGTGTCTCAATTTCAGCTTGCAACCCATCTCTTCTCTGCTATTCATCAGGGGTTTCTTTGTCTGTTGTGGGCTCCTCCTGCTGCTGTTGTTCTCCTAAGATGTGGGACTTGTCTTCCTTATGTTGTCCCTATAGCTGTAGCTGCTGTTTAAGCAGCTTGTTTTCTTCTTATAGCTTGGCCCGCTGGCTGCTTTCCACATGCCATACCATAGCCAATTCCTTTCTCGCCTCTTTGAGTTGTTCCTCCAGGGGACCTATATCTGCCACACCCTTGGACTTAGTGATTGTTGGGACTCACAATTGACCTATTTTTGACCTTATCTTTTGCCGTATAATTACCCTTTTGTAGTCATAAGTTGAAAGCTTTTATTATATAATGACATATTAACCCCAAGGTATGAAGTAACCTTCCGCATGTCTATGTTTAATTGTTTATTTCATATTCGTGAATATCTTTATACTTATCCTTGGAAACGCTGACTAAATTGTCAAATAATTGTCTTAAGCTTGCAGGAGTTATAATGTATAGTTGCTGTAACACCAAAAACAGCAACTACGCAGTTGCTGCAACACCAGAAACAACAACTACGCAGTTGCTGCAACACCAGAAGCAGCAACTCCGTAGTTGCTACAGTCAGCAACAACAATTACCTAAAGCAAGCTATTTTGTAACAGCCACGGACAACAGATGGCAGCTATCTAGAGAATCTTGACGTGGCATAATCAAGCGGAAGTCTAAAGAAAGAAGAACACAGTCAGCATGAACAGCATGGGGAAATGGCGAAGGAATATGAAGATCCCGAGAAGACAGTCAAAGTCAGTTACCCGCCGTGTAACGGCTAAAGCTCAAGAAAAGAATGTACTATCATACTGTTGTAACAGCACTCTGAATTGTTTATTTTTGACAAGATGGGTTAACTGAATAGGCTGTAATACTCTATTGCAATAGATGTCTCCTCTATAAAGAGGAGACATCTACATGAAAAGGGAGTTAGTCGGTGTCTATGGTCAGTCTGTAATCGAGATTCTGAGAACATCAGCAAGTCGAAACTCTATTGTATTTAATATTTTTGGTAGATGAATATAAAACTGTTTTGAGCACTTAATCCCGTCTTCGTTTTCCTGGGGAATCTTGTGAGAGGGACTGGGCCCACCTTCCTCACAAGATTCACCCATTTACTTTCCTGTCAAGTGTGTAAGTGTGCAGTAATTTTTTTCTGGTACTCTGTTTGGATTTGATAGCATTACCTCTGGTATTCTTTGCTTTGCTAGTACTCTGTTTCATTGATCTTTTGAGTTTGTTTCTCACCGGTGAATGAGAGTGCAGTGTGCATTAGTAATTCTGATTACAGGGGAAGGTGCTGAACGTCCCCATCTGGAGGATAGGGTCCTGATCCTCTGCCAACAGAGCATCCATTATTTTGCTTCCCAAACTCGTAGTTTTAATTAATTGTTTTCATCTTAACAAGTACTGTAATGACATAGCGTAAGAATTACGTATACTACAGCTTTCGATGCTTTTAGACTTTAAGTACATGCAGTACGCAGTGCCTTTGAAATAAAAAGACTTTCCCTGGTCGACAATTAATGTGGTACTTAAATGTTTAATTCATAAACAATTCAACTAGCCAACATTTTGGTGCCGTTGCCGGGGAAGGCAACTAAAGAATTCTAAAAGCATTAATGGTTTCTTTGTGAAAATAACAGGTGTATGAGAGGACGCAAGAAACCTAATTTTACAGGCGGCAAAGGAGGAAGGAAGACTTACATCGACGAAATCATCTCTAAGGCCGAAGCATCACAGAGGACGAGTTCCCGGAGACCCCAGATCCAATACTCCTCACAAACAGACCAGCAGACGGAGGAAGTGATAGGACCTGAGAGGAAGCTGGAAGCACCAGAGTACACCGAGGAACCGGAAGAGGAACCTGAAGAAACAGAAGACACAGAAGACAAAGCGAGTGATTCAGGGAAAATACCGATGGAGGATAACAGAACAGAAGGGAGAGGGGAAAACTCGCTCTCTACCCTAGAATTCCCTATTGGGGAACTTCCGAGAGGAACAACCCCCATGAAAAATATTCCACTCTCGGCATTACCCAATTTCCATGGGTTGTCCTCCAAAGATCCGGACGAATTCCTCTTCGAATTCGACATACTGTGTAGAAGCTATGATTACATAAGTCCTAATCAGAAGCTGAAATTGTTTCCAGCAACACTAAAAGGGAACGCATTGAGGTGGTTTATGAGCTTGGGAGCTCAGGCAATCACCACCTGGGACCAAATGAAAGAGGGATTTCTGGCTAAGTATCAAGACTACTGTCGGACAAGAGAAAGAAAGGAAGAATTGTTTAAAATGGTCCAGAAAGAGGACGAGAATTTGGAAGACTTCGTGGAAAGATTACAGTATAATCTGCAGCGGTCTGATCATCCTAATATGAGCAAAGATGTTTTGAAGACCATACTGCTGAAAGGGGTAAGAGATGATTGCCTGGACATGCTTAACATGCTTGGAAAAGGGGACATTTCTAAAGAACCCTTTGATGAAATTATTAAGCTCTGTATGCAGTGTTCAAGGGGAGCGGCAGGCAGATCGAAAGGCAGAGATAATGTGTATTCAAGGGTTCAGAAGTCAGCCAGTGGAGGAGCAACAAGAGCTGAGATAGGTAACTTATTAGAAGAATTTAAAACTGAAATGCTAAGTTCTTTTGCTTCACAGATTGATGCTCTGCAGGTCAAGAAGAAACAGGCAGAAGTAGAAGCTTCCCTGGCAATTTTCTGTTCAAAATGCAGAGAGAAACATCCACTTAGAGAATGCCCACTGGATAGGATGCCTATATGCACAATCTGCGAGAAGGATCATGAAACACAGCAATGCCCCTCTCTGCCTAGAATTAAAGCAGCACTGCAAACAACTGAAGAAGAAGCTGAAGCGGTGTACCTAATGACTCAGAGGAGGCAATGGCCGCAAAGACAAGGTACGAGCTCTAATACAACATTCAATCGTTGGAATAATAGTTCTCCTTTTTACCCACCCATGAATCAAATGCAATACCCACCCATCAACACAATGAACTTTCCACTTATGCAGCAACCAAATATCCCTTTTCCTGACCCTACTATGTGGAATCCTTGGGCCCCCCAGCAACCATACTTTAATCAATGGAACCCAAACTGGGCAGCCCAACAGATACCTTTTCCTCAACAACAACAATCTCTTTCCTTACCATCTAATAATCCTCCGAATAATCAGGCAATGAGACCGCAGCTGCCTATACAACCTAACCCTAATCCGAATAATAATAAGGCCTTGCAAGTTATTGACATTCAGAGTCAGTCTATTCCTCCCCTGCAATGCAATGATATCCATCTTCGCTCAGGGAGAATAGTTGAACCTATTATAGATGATATCACGGACTCTGAAAAAGAAGAGACTAGAAAACAGAAACCAGCTAACCATAGTACTGAAACTGTAGAAACAACACCTAACAATAATGACCAAACGGTAGACCCACCATTCCCTGAAAGACTAACTCTCACTAAAGTACCTGAACAACCTACCTTCAATCTTTTAGGAGAGTTACAGAACTTGTATGTCAAAATCCCATTATTGCAAGCACTAAGGGATGTTCCTATATACGCCAGAACTATTAGATACATCTGTGTAAAGAAACCTGGAAGGAAGGCTAAAGACCCCCTCACAGTTCATGTGATGGGGGAATTAACTGCCTTAATGACTGAAAAAGATTATCCTGTCAAGTATGGTGACCCTGGTCACCCTACAGTAACAGTCCAGGTCGGAAAAACCTTTATCTCTAAAGTCTTAGTAGACTTAGGAGCTGAAATAAACATCATGACTCTCGAAACAGCTCAATTTCTCCAGCTGAAAAACTTTATCAGGGAAACTCCTACTATCTTAGAATTAGCTGACCGTTCTACGATCAAACCTGAAGGGGTCATTGAAGACCTTATAATCTCTGTAGAATCCTGGAACTACCCGGTTGACTTTGTGGTCTTACAAACCAAAACAAAGTTGGGGGGTCATCCGTTGATTCTAGGGAGACCTTGGTTGGCTACAACAGATGCTTTCCTCAGCTGTAGATTTGGATCAATGACCATCTCCAATGGACAAGAAACTAAACAGCTGACCCTCTATCCCCATGCCACTCCCATGATTAACAATGATAATTCTATATGGGTAGACTATGAGGATGAGGAAACCCAACCAATATTAACTATTGGACAAGCTTTGACCTTTAAAGATTCCACCGAAGATGAGCTAATTAGCAGTTTTATTTCTGAACCCTCTTCGGTTAACCCAGAAACATCTAATCACTTCGCTGCAATTCTAGAACCGGAATCCCAGCAGAATATGAATGATGAAAACTTATGCCAAACAACACTAGGTAACTCTTCCAAGAGCACAACAGTTGAAATTGAGCCTGGTAAAACGCTGAATATAAATCCTGATTTGACTGAGGATGAAAAACAGAAAGTAATAAAGTTACTCCAAGCAAACAAAGAGGCATTCGCATGGGACTACATAGACATGAAAGGAATCTCCCCTGAATTATGTACTCATCGTATATACATTAAGGAGGGATCCCGACCAGTCTGTCAACCCCAACGAAGAATGAACCCTAACCTCAGAGAAATTGTGAAGGAGGAACTCCAAAAACTTCTAAATGCAGGATTCATATACCCAATATCTGACAACGAGTGGGTTTCTCCACTCGTAATTGTACCAAAGAAGAATGGGAAATGGCGAGTATGTGTAGACTATAGATCATTAAATAAAGCAACACAAAAAGATCATTTCCCTTTACCTTTTATTGATCAAGTATTGGATAATTTAGCAGGTAAGAAATTCTTCTCGTTCTTGGATGGGTTTAGTGGATACAACCAAATCAGGATTGCACCCCAGGATCAGGACAAAACCACATTTACCAGCCCATGGGGAACCTTTGCCTATAGAGTACTGCCATTTGGGTTGTGTAATGCTCCAGCGACATTTCAGAGAGCGGTGATAGGAATCTTTTCTGATATGTTAAACGATTCATTAGAAATATTCATGGACGACTTTACTCCTTATGGAGTGACCTTTGAAGATGCCCTCCAAAACCTTGAAAAAGTACTCAAGAGGTGTATTGAAGCACACCTCTCTTTGAGCACTGAAAAGTGCCACATGATGATGAACCAGGGCATTGTATTAGGTCATTTCATTTCATTTTTAGGAATCCAAGTCGACCCAGCTAAGATTCAAGTGATTCAGAACCTTCCTATCCCCAAAACACAAATAGAGGTGAGAAGTTTTTTAGGACATGCCGGTTATTACAGAAGATTTATTAAAGATTTTTCTAAAATAGCCTCTCCTTTGTTTGTGTTATTAATGAAAAATGCTGAATTCAAGTGGACTGATGACTGTGAGACTGCATTCAATAAAATTAAGCATCAGTTGTCCACAACTCCTATTTTGAGAGGACCCGATTGAGCATTACCCTTTCACATTTCCTCTGACGCCTCAGACACGACAATTGGAGCTGTCCTGGGTCAGGAAGAAAACAATCTCCCCTATGCTATCTATTTCATTAGCAAAAACATGACACCAGCTGAGTTAAATTATACAGTAACTGAGAAAGAATTTTTAGCAGTTATTTATGCTATTAATAAATTTCGGCATTATATTACTGGCTATACTACCTTTGTGCATACAGACCACTCGGCCATCAAGTATTTAATGAATAAATCAATTACTAATGCTCGAGTCACCAGGTGGTTATTACTATTACATGAATTTGATATCACAATCGTAGATAGTCCAGGAAAAGAAAATGTAGTTGCTGATTTTCTTTCTCGTTTAAAAACCAATGAAAATGTTCCAGTAGATGATTCTTTTCCTGATGAGTATCTATTTGCAGTATCTGCTCACTCACCTTGGTATGCAGACATTGCCAATTATTTAGTTGCAGGAAAATTACCATCACACCTATCACACAGAGAAAGAAGAAAGATCATCCAGCAAAGTGCTAGGTACAGCTGGATAAGCGGGTGTCTGTTCCATACAGGGATAGATCAAGAAATCAGGAGATGCATTGGGGAAGATGAGATTTATGACATATTGAAAGCTTGTCACGATGGTCCTTGTGGAGGACATTTTGCAGATAAAAGAACAACTCACAAGGTACTTAGAATGGGATATTACTGGCCATCACTTTTTAAAGATGCAAAAAAATATGTGAAGGCTTGTGACAGCTGCCAAAGAATGGGCCAGCCCAACCATAGGGATGAAATGCCAGTCAACCCTCAGGTAACTCTCGAACCCTTTGAGAAATTGGCATTATATTTTGTAGGTCCCATTAATCCTCCATCCAATCAAAGAGTTTACATTTTAGTATGCACAGACTACATGACTAAATGGGTAGAGGCCAAAGCACTCATCAAAGCTAATGAAGAAGCAATGTTAACATTCCTATTTGAAGAAATCTTTGTTAGATTTGGACTACCCAGAGAATTAGTCACTGATGGAGGACCTCCTTTTAATTCTCACGGTTTCAAAGATACGCTTCAGAAATATCATATCAAGCATAAGATGACCACACCTTACCACCCCCAAGCAAATGGGCAGGTGGAAAGCATAAACAAGGTCATAGAAGCTATCTTAATAAAAACAATAAAGGAGAATAGAAGGGACTGGTTTCAGCGGTTGCCCGAGGCTCTTTAGGCCTACAAAACCACCTGGAGAAACACAACAGGATTTTCACCCTATGAATTGGTTTTTGGAAAGAATGCTATTTTTCCTGTAGAATTTGAAATTAAAACCTTAAGAACTGCCTTAGTTGTTAACCTTGATTTAACTGATGCACAGACAGCCAGGTTGCAGCAGTTGCAGGAACTGGACGAGAAAAGACTGGATGCCGTTCACCAAACAACTATGATACAGCAACAAAGGAGCAGATGGCATGACAGAACCATTAAGCAAAAGCAGTTCCAGAAAGGTAACTGGGCTCTTCTTTACGACTCACGTTTCGAGAACTTTCAAGGGAAGTTGAGAACAAGATGGCTGGGACCGTATGAAGTGGATACTGTTTTCCCAAATGGAACAGTTAGACTATTAACAATCGATGGAAGCAGAACACCACTGTTAGTGAATGGCTACCGACTTCGGTTGTATCAGCGGCCGGTTTCCAAAGAGGACTTTAAAGCCACTTGCATGGCAATAAAACAGTATTCTTTTCCAGGGGAACTTGCCGTCCCTCAGAACACTTGAATTTCTATTATTTATGTAATTATTAGGATTAGATATTTTTTTTAGGAACTAATAATTCCTGCCAAGGATTGCAATATTATATTTCCAGATTTTGCAGATGTAGCATGGAAAGTAGCTGAGAGCAAAGGCTTCAAAAGGAATTACTGGGCGGACTCCGAATTCCTGTTGCTGCAACACCATTTCCTGTTGCTGCAACACCATTTCCTGTTGCTGCAACACCATTTCCTGTTGCTGCAACACCATTTCCTGTTGCTGCAACACCAATTCCTGTTGCTGCAACACCATTTCCTGTTGCTGCAACACCGTTTTCTTGTTGCTGCAACACCATTTTCTGTTGCTGCAACACCACTCCCCGTTGCTACAACACCACTTCCCGTTGTCCCAACATTATTCCTGTTGCTGTAACACTAGTTCCATTATTCCAGCACATTCCCCGTCTTACAAACGTTTCCCCCTAATCCCGGTTGCCCAACGGTAATTCTCTGTGGCTGCAACACCAATCTCGGTGCCACGACAGTGCTTCCTGATCCGAAACATCCTTTCCACACGAAACATATCACCTTTCGTGATGATTACAGTACCTCACCGTCACTTCCCGTTGTTATCATATTCCCGTGCTTTCAGATCCGCGGTAATGATTATAATTTGACAGCAGACGAGAAAAGACTTTTTGACGCAGCGATCCAAAAAGGTAAAGGACGAAGGTACGCACGTTTATGAATAAGCATTAAATAATAGATAAGAGGAAAAAGGGTGATAGGTCCATCAAAGGATTGCATTTCCCAATCATATCATTCACACGTAGGAAGGGGGGGGTTACCAAAGCAATTTCCATAATGGTTAACCACGCCAACCACTGCCACCCTTAATTCTCCCGGTTGTATGTAAAAATTACATCATGTTACCATTTGTGATGTATACTCTGAGTTGAAATCGGTAGCTCGGCCCCGAATTCTGAAGATTTACCGAGACAACAGCCATGGGAGGAACCCTTATCACTCATGAACCAGGAACGACAGCAGTTCTGGAGCTCTTTCCAGAAATTTACCAAATTTTCCTGCAAGCTGGATGGATAGAATATTTCAGGAGACTTCCGGACTTTAATGAGCAGCAAGTCCTGGAATTCACATGCAATTTGACAGAAGGATTCTCTGTCGTCCAAGGAATTCAAGTTCCGGTTATGGAAGAATTCATAGCCGAAGTCACCGGACTCCCAACCACTGGTACAAGATGGTTCAGCAGGAAGCACTTGATTCTGAACGCGCAGCAAGACTTTCTCCGTCCGGGCGAGGAAGTAGAAACCAAGGGCAGAGGTGTAGCATTGCGGTCGTTACCTCAACCATGGCCAAGAGTCGCCGAATTCGTCAAGCAGTATCTAACATGCGAAGGTCGTTACCAGGTAATCTACCAGCACGACTTCGTTCTGTTAAATCACTTAAGAAATGGTCAATTATTGAACATGCCATATTATTTGCTGGGTTGTCTTAAAAATATGGCACGATATGCTATGAAAGCGAAGAATCCAGCCCTCTCCCTAAAACACCATCGCCTAGTCCAACTGTTGATTAACAGAGCTCTTACTCTGAACATCCCTCCACCCCCCATTAATCCCCATCCGGAGGAAAGAAGTCCATAGCCTGTGCAGGGTAGTCCTCATCAAGAAGAGGAAACTCCTCGTCAAGCTGAGGACACACCTCAGCAAGACCAGGAGCCTCCTCAACAAACAGACGACACCCCTGAGCAAACCCCTTCGGAAAACCCTCAGCAGACAGAGCATATCCCCGAACAACCCCATCAAATACCTCTGCATGTTACAGAAAATGAACAAGAAGCAGTGGAATTAACTGTGTCGCCCAAAAGAACCAATTCTCCCGCCCCCATACTCAGTATCTCTACTGATGATTCTGACGATAATATCCCAATTACGCAGCTTAAACGAAAAATGCAGCAGGCAAGGAAATCCCCAGTAAAAAGAAGAAGAACGGGGGTTTCAACCAAAGCACCCACCACCCCGACTACTGTTCCGGCCACAAGAGCCAGCAGGAAGAGAAAAACACCTCAATTCCCTGCCTTTTTACCCAAACGAAAATCAGCAGTAGTTGGATCCCCTGATTCCTCCAGCCCACCATCCATTATTTTAAAACCCCGCACTCCAGCCACTTCTCGAAACCCTTCTCCCTCACCCACAGAGGCTGAGATGCAGAGCCTTCATAGCTTCGTGGCATCATATCTTAAGACAGCTGATACACAAGAACCAGCTGCCGACACCCAGAATGATAGTGAGCAAGTGGCTGCAACACAAGAACCAGCCACTACCCCAGGTGACACACAAGAACCACCTGTGGGAAATATTGACCAAATTGACGTAGCAGAACCTCTACCTCCACTGGAACCTACTGTCTCACAGGATCAGCCTACTATATGTTATAGACAATTTTGTGCCTTACAGCAACAAGCATGAATTGTCAATAATCCAAGGGATCCAAAGTTCCCTAAACATGATGTTCCTACTCCTAGAGGAACAAGGTCAGCAAACCAACAGCTCTCAGATCAGTTCTCCACCTAAAAACACTCAAAAACAAGCAATCCTGAAATCAAAGCAGGTGCTCCACTAGGTTTCTGCGCTAAAACTCAGTTGCTCCATGGTGTACCTGCGTTGCAAAGCAAGTGGGACAAAGGCCACCTACGCTGAGCGAGAAGGGACAAGTGGCACAGTGAGTCATTGCTTTGGAATCTTCCAAAAATGACACTTGGATAAGGTATTTCGCCTTGTGATGAGTCAGAGGCTCTGTTTCTCCAAGTGGAAGCAAAGTTCTCCAAGTGGACTCAAGAACTCAAGATCAACTAAAGATTAACTGAAGAGAGAGAGGACACAAGGCAACTACACATCAGTTGCAAGCTGACTCATCCTTTCTCAATTCATCTATATATTGAGCTCTCTCCTATGAGCTCAAGGGGCTGGAATTTTGTGCAAAGTAATGATATGCTGTTGGTTTCACTATTGAGTTATTGGGTGATTGTTTGAGAGAGGTGAAGAAGAGCAATTCTTTCTGCTGGGAGGTGTTGCTGGGTTGGAGCCTTCAATGGTTGTAATACTCTCAGAACCTTTATTTCTTCATTAATAAAAGCTATTGAGGTTCTTCTATGTGCTCTTGTTTCAATAATATATTGTGATGATTGCATGTTTGGTTTACACTAATCCATGAACCAGTTATGATTGCATGCCTCTTGTAGTTTCCTTCTTTGTTATTTTGCAGGATCTCATTGTAGCTGGGCGAGCAGAAGAACAAAGAGCTAGGAGCAAGCGACCAAAGAGAAGAGTTTGGATTCGACATTAAGCGCAAGGCAACAGTTAGTGCATTTCTCCATTCTCTTTTGCTTTCATAAAGAAGTAAACCTTAAGTAGTTTGTTTTACAGTTGTTGCTAAGGAACTGTCACCCTTAGAGTGGGATAGGGTCATCCGAGTCGGATACTTTTCCCTACAACAAACTGGCGACTCCACTAGGGATCGTATCCGTTTGATTGTGTTTGTAGTATTTTGCTATTCATTTCCTGAACAAAAGAGTACCAAATCGAAAAGCTTTTGACTATATCAAAAGCGAAGTAGAGGGCAGCTACTCTTGCTCATTTTCTGAGCAAATTCATGATTTGAAGAGCTGGTCTACAAGGATCCTTGTAAGCTCTTAGTGATAGCTTTGCACCTTCTTAATCATCCCTTTGAGTGTGCTTGACTGATTGCTTCTGATTTGAGCAAAAACCGTGCATTTTTGAGAAAATTATGACCCGGAAACTGTGAAAACGCAATTCTCGTTTTCCAAAGCAGGTAGTACATAGGCTACCTGCGCTGAGAGCCAGTTTGGCTGTGCAGAGCCTGCGTTGGCCCAAATTTGCCTAGTGCATTTGGGGTTTCCTCCTTTCTCTTTCCTGTTTTCACTTAGTTTTGCTGCTAGGTGTCAGTCTTGTGCCTGTTTTGAAACCAATATTACTTGCCATCATTCTGCCTCTGTTATATAACGAAATTGTACTTGTTCTTTGTATTTCTTACTCATTTACAATTTCCCATAACGAAAAGTAAACTAGTCATGCTTTTGGCCTCTTAGATCTGAACCTGTGTTAGGCATTTTGCTGGTCTAAAGAGTTAGCTTGTTTGCTGTCCATAGCTGATTAGTCATTTTACTTTCGTTAGTATGGTTTGATTTCATGTATTTCCAGTGATTAAGCAAGTGAATCTTAAGGTGTCTTTTGATTTTGGACAAACTTGTTTACTTTCGCTTTAAATCGAAATCAAAGTTATATAACCACTTTCTTTTTGTAATTCATCCACATTAAGAAAGGGAAAAGAAAATACATGCATTGTGCATTTTGGATTTGAAAAAGTTTGCATGATGATTTAGGAGAAAGTGCATTAGTTTGTGCTGTATGAACTGTGTGAAAAGAATTTGCCTTCCTTCTCTCTCAGTAGTTAAGATTTTCATCAGTCAAAAAGATTTGAAAAGCTTGCTTCTCATCTTAGGCTGCATTTAGGAATTTGTCGTATACATCTCGTGGTGAACCTTGAAAGGCAAACTTTAAAAAGATCAACTTAAAATATACTGAATGAACCTAACAACGCATTTGAAACATAACGCAAACATCTAGAGGTCTAGGTAGAGACGTGTTCCGGCGTCGTTAAACATAGTGACTGTCGATCTCTACGAAGGTGGGTGATTCCTCCTGAGAGTCGGTGGCACTAATACGGACTTGTGCTCCCACGTACCGTCGCGTATATATTGGGAGACCCCTATAGGCAATTATCCTTTATCCATAGGAAGCCGTGTCGGCCGCCCTACTGATCGCGATGCAGTGAACACAGCATTCACGAAGATCGACCACCCGTACCGTAAAACGTATTCTGTGGTTTCGCGAAAGGTTTGGCACACCCTCTGCCTAGATCTCCAGAGTAGTTTCTTTTGGCCCTTTTCAAACTCTATAACTAAAAAGGTCCAACCGAGCATTTGTCACTTCGGGCTCGTTAATACATCGAAGGAGACTAGAGTCATCTTTAGCTTTTTCTCGACTCTTAAAACATGAAAAAGCAAAGTTATGTTTAAAAGCGTCTAATAAAATTCATTCAAATTGGAAACACAAATTTTCCCCCTTTATATTTTAGTTGATCGAGTAATCCGCAATCGTGGAAGAAAGTCAATTGAATATCCGTCGTTCTCGGAGGCTTGCGAGTCAACCGTCTTTGTCTTCGGAATCGAAAACAATCCGAACAAAGCGAGCTCGTCGAACCAGTTCAAAATCTCCTTTAAAAGTTAGAACAAGTGTTCCAACAACATCTGAGATTCTGGTCACTCCAAACATTTCCGGAAACCCTGCCTCCATAGAAGAAGTTCAATCGCCACGGAGGGACAGTAATACTGATCCTAGTCTGGGGGCAAATACTTGTATGACTGAACCAGTTCCATCTGTAACCGGTCCAGAGAGTTTTGTTCCTCAAACATCCGTCACGGTCGATACAACCCCTTCTTCGGTACCGGAAATCTTTTACGGACCTGACGGTCTTCCTCTTCCACCTGGTCTAATTGTGATAGAGGAAATTATAGAGGAACCACAAGTATCCACTCCAATTCAGTTTGGAGTAGGGGTCACTCTATTTCCTACTACAACAAAAGTTTGTCCATCACCAGTGGAAGTTCCTGTAGAATCACTAGGCGATCAATTGGATAGACTAAAAATGTCTGAACAACCGTCAACATCTAGGACTGTGTCAAATGACACGGCGACGACAGAATTACCCGCTGCAAATCCAACAATGTTCGCCGGCATACCATCTGTCCCAACTAGCTTTCAATCGCTAGAAGGAGTCCACCAAGAGACTATCTCGACAGTATGGTCTGTTCCTGTTTGTTCCGGGGTAATGTCTGGTAACTCTCATGGTGAGACTCATCAAATTGACCCTTTTGGGAATCTAATTAGGCCATCCAGTCCTCCAGGACAATCAATTGCCTTGAGTTCTGGGTTGCTACCGTATGGGGGGCAGTATGCCCTTTCATTACCCCCTCCGGGAGGGTACCCATACGGGAGTTCTCAACCTTATTCAAGTTATGGCGGAATTGCAACGAGTAGTTGGGTACCTATGCTATCCCAGCCACCGAGAGTTGTATATTCTATGCAACAGTGTGTACCTGTGACAAACATCCCAGCTACACCGGCTATTGTGACCGTGTCGCAAGTTCAAACAATGCCTGTTGTATGTCAACCTCAGATTTCTCAGGTTCTCATGCAATAGCCCCTTGACCCTGCGACCCAACCACAATCACCTACTGGTGGGGCAACATAAGTACAGTTGGGTACAACTACCCCACATCTTGGTCCAATGGTTAGTGTAGCGCAACAACCCATGGTGTCGCAACCGTGGATAATGCAATACCAACAGCCGCAATTCCAACAAGTGTACCAAGGTTCTGAACAACAAATATTTGCGAATACTGGACAACCATATATTCAAAATGGTCAAAATCAACCACTTTATAGTGGTCAAGTCCATCAACCGTATTCATCATACCAACATCAACTCCATTATGCTGGTATGCAGAGACCGACTATTCAGGCGATTCCATCGTATCCTGGTTACGCTTCGCCTAACTTGAACCAGCAGTTACCATTCGTGGCGACTTTAGAGTTGCCTGATTTACATCGGTTAACCAATGATCCAATTGCTTACGCCCCTTGGTGGCCAGTGATTCCACACAAACTCCCATCTGACATCCCTAAATTCAATGGAAAGCCAGGTGAAGACCCGTCGAATCATGTGATGACATTTCATCTATGGTGTTCGTCGAACACTTTAAATGACGATTCGATAAGGCTTCGCCTCTTTCAGAGGACATTGACAGGTCCAGTGGCAAAATGGTATATAGAATTGCCTAGAGCTTTGTTCGACAATTTTGGCTCCCTTGCCACGACATTCTTGACCCACTTTCAATTACCGATAAGGTATGAAACGGGAACAGAGATATTGACTAACTTCAAACAGACGACCGCAACTCATATATCAGATCATATACATGAGTGGCAACGTCGACGAAGAATGGTTAAGACGTACGTTCCTGATCAGATTTTAGCTGAGTGGTTTATAAAGTCATTACTTCCGGCCATAACGGAAGATGTAGCAAAGGGAGGAGTCGTAACAGAAGAGCAGGTTATCGCTCGTGCACAATACTTGGATTTAGTATACACTAAGTCTGGCACGCTCTATGACAAAATACCAGACGCCCCTAGACCAGAGTTTTCAATCCCTCCTCCTCCTAAATCAAACAGTGACTCTCATGCCGGTGATGGCGTGATTGGCACGGCAAACATGAATCCGAAAAAGACGCAACAAAAGAAGGCCCGTAAGGATTCGAATCAAAATGCGCATGAAGAAGTTCTTGCTTCGGAAGTAAATGCCGTATTGACAGATAAGGGCAAAGAAACCAATCGACCAGGAAGCAAGAAAAATCAAAACGGAGGGAAGAAAGATCAAAGAAAGTCATCTCCTCGAAAAAATCCTCGTAGAAAGGAGAAAACACCTAGGAGATGTCACATATGTGACGATGATCATTGGACGTCAGATTGCCCATACAAAGCTGAGTTTAAGAGATTCGTAAAGAATCCGCACACTCCAGCCGTATTGACTGATCCATTTCCCGACCCAAGTCAGAATCTGGTTGACAGTGGAAATGCTTCCCCATCACAAGTTATGATGTTGTCAAGTTTTAAGCGCCAAGATGATGCTTTAATTTCAACATTAAACAAAAACCATGGGAATCCACAGCCGTTGAATAGCGAAAGAAAAAGTCGACCAGGCAGTTCGACAACAACTTCGACAGAAGTTGAGCCGCCATCCAACACGAGAAGCATTCCATCGATCCATGGAGGCAATCATCCTCTCTAATATATCGGAGTAATTTTCCCAAAAGGCCCTTCTTTAATGGGCACTTTTGCCCCACCACCGCCGAGTAATCTTGCGGAGATGAGTGCAACAGGATATGAAGCCTTCTATTTTTAATGGATCTAAAAGTTTCGAGGATAGTTCCTTTCTCAAGTCAACCTCGTTTAAAAAATGAAATAAAGAGTAAAGAGGATAGTTCTTCACGATGTCAACCTCATTAAAATATGAAATGTCCCCTTAAGAATTAGAGGACATATGCCTCGCCCACATTTTTTATGCTGGGGGCATCATAATCGAGCAGTTTTAGCAATGTTCATGCTCGTTAAAAAATAAACGCAAGAATTGAGCAGTTTTAGCAATGTTCATGCTCGTTAAAAAATAAACGCAGGAATCGAGCAGTTTTGTACAGAGTTCATGCTCGTTAAAAAATAAACACAAGTTGTGAGCAATCTTTCCCTACAGTTCAAGCTCATCCAGAAAAAATGAACCGGTAAACAACCTCGAGAAATGTAACCTTTGAAAGCCATATTAAAAGGCCCTTGGTCGTGTTTATATGCCATCACCTCCATCCGTTCATTTGGCCAATCGTTCACCTCCATATGTTTGTTTACCCATTTTGAGGAACAGCTGCGAAGAGTGATTTCACTTAGCCATCCTTGTGACACTGCCGTGATTGGAGAATTCCAACCTGTACCTGGAATCTGCTGCTATCCCTGTTCATCACTCGTTCCTCAAAAGACGAGTCTTCTTTGAGCTCTTTTCACTGACTCGTAAAATATGAAAAGTTTGCCAAGTTTTGGCCTTCCAGCTCGTTAAAGGACAAGAAGAGCTATCCCTCCTCTAGATTTTAATCTTTTTGGACCTGAGGGATTATTACACAAAAAGATCGAGCGCTTGTTTTGTTCGGCTCGT
This sequence comes from Pinus tabuliformis, assembly GCA_031772625.1. NCBI lineage: Eukaryota > Viridiplantae > Streptophyta > Pinopsida > Pinales > Pinaceae > Pinus > Pinus tabuliformis. Next base: position 16,863,054 of record CM062818.1, on the reverse strand, counting down.
TAAAGAAATCAAAAATTCATCCCTTCTGTATTGTTTTATACTTTTTCGGACTTAAGGGATTAGAAGACGAAAAAGGAATTTTGGAGTTAACTTTTCGTACCTTTTCAGACTCTCTAAAAATGAAAAGGACCGAGTTTTCTTTGTCGTTAGACTCGTTAAAATGATTAAATAGCGACAAACTTGTCTTTAGACGAGAACGAGTTTCCCTATCGCTAGGCTCGTTAAAACATAGCGATGGGCTTGCCCGAAGGGCAGGTTATAGAACAAGCATATGTTATCCTCCTCAAGCTTGACAAAAATAAAGAGGTACTGGTCAGCAATGACTGGGGAAAAATTGGGAGAACCTCACAGCAGTAATGGTAGCAAGTCGCTCTTGAACATGACACTTTGTCCTCCGTATCACATCGGGTTGGGTTGTTTCATTCACCGGTCTCATAACCATGGTCCTCGCCACACCATCCACAATTGGGGTAATGCTACCAATCCATCACATCAGTGTCGTTATATGTTCAAGAGATGTGGTTCTGTAAAGAGTTAACCGTGTTCCACCCACTGCCATACATTATCCTTCATCCACTTCATGACCGCCACCCTGAATCATACATCACAGTTTGTTTTCACCTCATCACAATCACTAGCTCCGTTCCGTGTCACTAATGTGGGATTCATTAAGGCCCTCCTTTGACGGATCGCTCCTTGTCGACATCAGCTCATTATCCAAGGAGTTGATCTAGGAACACCCCCCTCAGTACTTTGAAGCTTGCATGCCTCAATGGCAAGTTTCTCACTTCCGGCGACAGGTATACATCAATGACCTTCGACCAGAAGATTTTGCATGGTGGTCGACGCCAAGTCCTTTATTCCCACCATGTGGATTGTACTGCCGTACCTTGAGGGTCATCATCCTTATCGGTGACTCCTCTCACACTTGTTAACGGTTTACATCATTGACCGGTAATCAAGCGATGTCTTTCCATGTTCGACTTCAAGAAATTCTCACATGGATCGACTTGTACATCGAGTGAAGATCGGAAGAGATTGAAGACCCCGGATCTAGTTTCATCCATCCGGGCTGCGATACATATTCAGGACATAAAGACATTTGATATGTACATCATTACAGCAGATGATCATCCTTCACAAAGGATGATAATTTCAGCAGAGAATTATCAGTCTACAATCAGACGATCGTCTGTTCTATGTACCAAAATGTATTTATAAAGCTGAGCATGGGAATGCCCACCTCAGCTAGATCATGAAAAATGTATGAAAAATAATGTATTGTATTGTATCTTATTACAGGACACTTCTCAGCAGATTGAATGAACTTCGGATCCTCTCAATAAAGCATTTCACCCGATAAACGACCTCATACTTTAGGGGGCATCTGTTATAGACAATTTTGTGCCTTACAGCAACAAGCATGAATTTTCAATAATCCAAGGGATCCAAAGTTCCCTAAACATGATGTTCCTACCCCTAGAGGAACAAGGTCAGCAAACCAACAGCTCTCAGATCAGTTCTCCACCTGAAAACACTCAAAAACAAGCAATCCTGAAATCAAAGCAGGTGCTCCACTAGGTTTCTGCGCTGAAACTCAGTTGCTCCATGGTGTACCTGCGTTGCAAAGCAAGTGGGACAAAGGCCACATGCACTGAGTGCGAAGGGACAAGTGGCACAGTGAGTCATTGCTTTGGAATCTTCCAAAAATGACACTTGGATCAGGTATTTCGCCTTGTGATGAGTCAGAGGCTCTGTTTCTCCTAGTGGAAGCAAAGTTCTCCAAGTGGACTCAAGAACTGAAGATCAACTAAAGATTAACTGAAGAGAGAGAGGACACAAGGCAGCTACACATCAGTTGCAAGCTGACTCATCCTTTCTCAATTCATCTATATATTGAGCTCTCTCCTATGAGCTCAAGGGGCTGGAATTTTGTGCAAAGTAATGATATGCTGTTGGTTTCACTATTGAGTTATTGGGTGATTGTTTGAGAGAGGTGAAGAAGAGCAATTCTTTCTGCTGGGAGGTGTTGCTGGGTTGGAGCCTTCAATGGTTGTAATACTCTCAGAACCTTTATTTCTTCATTAATAAAAGCTATTGAGGTTCTTCTATGTGCTCTTGTTTAATATATTGTGATGATTGCATGTTTGGTTTACACTAATCCATGAACCAGTTATGATTGCATGCCTCTTGTAGTTTCCTTCTTTGTTATTTTGCAGGATCTCATTGTAGCTGGGCGAGCAGAAGAACAAAGAGCTAGGAGCAAGCGGCCAAAGAGAAGAGTTTGGATTCGACATTAAGCGCAAGGCAACGGTTAGTGCATTTCTCCATTCTCTTTTGCTTTCATAAAGAAGCAAACCTTAAGTAGTTTGTTTTACAGTTGTTGCTAAGGAACTGTCACCCTTAGAGTGGGATAGGGTCATCCGAGTCGGATACTTTTCCCTACAACACTATACCCGCCCTGCAAGAAGAAATTGAGTTTCTGAAAGCTCAGATTCAGGATTACCAGGAAGAGATAATAAGAATCAGGGAAGCATATCAAGAAGAATTCAATTTGCATGTTTTAGCAAGAGCAGCCTCGGCAGCAGAGAAAAGCAAAGATATCGAGTATCTGTGTACAAGTTGTGGTGAGATATATGCTCAGGCAGGGTATAGGTTAGTGCAAGAACCAATAGAGGAAGCTCCTGAGGCTGAAAATGAAACAAAAGAGTCTGTTGATGCTGAAGTAAAAATTTCACAAATTTCTGCTGAGACAGAAAGACCTGTTGCTACACAAGAACCAACAGGGTCTGTAGAGAAAGCGCAGTCAGCAAGCCCTGTTGACACACAAGAACCAACAGGAGCTTCAGAAAAAGTACAGTCAGAAAGCCCTGCTGATACATAAGAACCAACAGGAGCTTCAGAGGACGTGCAGATAGAAGAACCATTTTCAGAGGAAGTGCAGAAAGAGAAGCCTGTTGTTACACAAGAACTAACAGGTCATCCAGAGAACATGCAAGACCAAGAACAGGAACTTACTGACACACAAGAACCAGTAAGTTCTTCAGAGGCTGCACAAGAACAAACAAAGGAGCTTCCCGATGCTATGCAGGAGAAAAAGGAAGAAGAAGATACAGATTCACCCCGGCCTACCCAGATTATTATGGAAGAAGAAGAAGATACAGATTCACCCCGGCCTACCCAAACTACTATGGAAGAAGAGCAAACAGTCTCAGAAGGAAATAAGGAAGAATTGAATTCACCTAGCAAGAAGCAAGGAGTAGAAGAAGAAAAAGAGACAGATTCACCCTGGACCACCAAAATCAATCTGGAGAACAATGAATTAGCCCAGCAGGAGGAAGAAGTTCTGGTGGAAGATGAAGAAAAAGATGCTGGATCATCCCACTCCACTTCAACAAAACAGATGATTCTGGTTGATGCCTGTATGCAAACAGAGCTTCCCACTGTTAGTGATGCATGTGTAGAAACATAATTTTTTCTGGAATTGAAACGCATATGCTGGAGAGAATATCATCAATCTCAAGGTAAAGCATTTGAACAACAGAAAGGGACCTGGTTTGATCATGCCTATAGGAACTGGGAAGCACTGGAACAGTGCAGGGCCCAGTATAAAGAAATTAAGGAACTGAAACACAGGATGTCCCTGATGTTTGAGTTATGCCAAAGGATGCTCGCCACAAGGAAACCCTCCTTCAACTATGCCACATTCTTAAGGGAAAGGCTTGCATTTATTCAGCTGAAGGCCATCAAGGAGGGGAGGCCTTATCAAGTGGTCACAGCAGATCAGTTTATGAAAACTTTTGCAGAAGCACCCAAAAGTGACCAAAACCTGCTATGTGAATTGTACCTCCATAATGAGGCTGTGTCTGAAGAAAGAAACATGAACATGACACCTGTAGTAGGTGACATACAATTGAGAGCTTTCATTTCCTTTTTGGCGAATCAACTTACCTGGCAAAATGCCTATGTCTCAAGCGTCCAAAACGAACAGAATTGCCTTTTGTGGATTCGGGCTGAACCACAGAACGCTGCCACTTTCATTTTGCAACATTTTAAAATGATAGATGATGATGATATGAAGGATCATGTTATGAGACTGTGAGCACAGGTCCTAACAGACTGTCAGCAGTATGTAAAAACCAAAGCATCATTGGCTGTGAAAGCAAATAAACTATTTTGGGATAACTGCCCCGCAGAAAGGAAAGAATATCACCCGTATAACCCATCAAATCTGCAAGCAGCATTATCAAGGGTACCTTGGTATGTTGAAAGCATGCTACATTGTGCTGAGAACTGGATAGGTTATAAATTTAAGTTCCCACTTTTATGGTTGCCGGGTGATCAGTATAAGGGTCAGTTTGGACTTTCTAACAGAGAAGAGGCAGCAGTATGGAAACATATACGAACTGTTTGTGGTTTCAGAGACAAGTTTGATGTTACTCCCTACAGCTATTGTCTTAGTAATCTCCATTGTTCGTCCCAGTTCTCCGACTCAGACTCAGAGTAGACATTGCATGGGGACATGCAATCTTTTCAGTTGGGGGGGATGTTGGGACTCACAATTGACCTATTTTTGACATTATCTTTCGCCGTATAATTACCCTTTTGCAGTCATAAGTTGAAAGCTTTTATTTTATAATGACATATTAACCCCAAGGTATGAAGTAACCTTCTGCATGTCTATGTTTAATTGTTTATTTCATATTCGTGAATATCTTTATACTTATCCTTGGAAACGCTGACTAAATTGTCAAATAATTGTCTTAAGCTTGCAGGAGTTATAATGTATAGTTGCTGTAACACCAAAAACAGCAACTACGCAGTTGCTGCAACACCAGAAACAGCAACTACGCAGTTGCTGCAACACCAGAAGCAGCAACTCCGTAGTTGCTACGGTCAGCAACAACAATTACCTAAAGCAAGCTATTTTGTAACAGCCACGGACAACAGCTGGCAGCTATCTAGAGAATCTTGACGTGGCATAATCAAGCGGAAGTCTAAAGAAAGAAGAACACAGTCAACATGAACAGCATGGGGAAATGGCGAAGGAATATGAAGATCCCGAGAAGACAGTCAAAGTCAGTTACCCGCCGTGTAACAGCTAAAGCTCAAGAAAAGAATGTACTATCATACTGTTGTAACAACACTCTGAATTGTTTATTTTTGACAAGATGGGTTAACTGAATAGGCTGTAATACTCTATTGTAATAGATGTCTCCTCTATAAAGAGGAGACATCTACATGAAAAGGGAGTTAGCCGGTGTCTATGGTCAGTTTGTAATCGAGATTCTGAGAACATCAGCAAGTCGAAACTCTATTGTATTTAATCTTTTTGGCAGATGAATATAAAACTGTTTTGAGCACTTAATCTCGTCTTCGTTTTCCTGGGGAATCTTGTGAGAGGGACTGGGCCCACTTTCCTCACAAGATTCACCCATTTACTTTCCTGTCAAGTGTGTAAGTGTGCAGTAATTTCTTTTTAGTACTCTGTTTGGATTTGATAGCATTACCTCTGGTATTCTTTGCTTTGCTAGTACTCTGTTTCATCGATCTTTTGAGTTTGTTTCTCACCGGTGAATGAGAGTGCAGTGTGCATTAGTAATTCTGATTACAGGGGCAGGTGCTGAACGTCCCCATCTGGAGGATAGGGTCTTGATCCTCTGCCAACAGAGCGTCCATTATTTTGCTTCCCAGACTCGTAGTTTTAATTAATTGTTTTCATCTTAACAAGTACTGTAATGACATAGCGTAAGAATTACGTATACTACAGCTTTCGATGCTTTTAGACTTTAAGTACATACAGTACGCAGTGCCTTTGAAATAAAAAGACTTTCCTTGGTCGAAAATTAATGTGGTACTTGAATGTTTAATTCATAAACAATTCAACTAGCCAACAGCGATCTTCATCCAAGTGTGGGTCCTCACTCTCTCTTCTTCTAGTGCAAGGAAAAGTGGCACTGCGAATTTTTGGGGAATGATCTTTCCGTCTTCTAACAAGTTATAGTAGGAGCCCAGGCTAGGCTGGGGGCTTGGTTCCATAATGTTCTCTGCCTTTTCTTCCTCCTATGATGATTTAGCTACCTTTCCTTCCAATTCTTCAGTCTCCTTTAGCTTAGCCAGCGTTTCCTGTAGAACAGTCTCAACATCCTGTTGAGAGGTCTTTTTGTCCAACATTTTGATCCTTTCTCTCCAGGTGGATGTTTTTGGGCTTCCCCGTTCATAGGTGATGGATTCCTTTGAAGGAGACCTTTCATTTTGTTTAGTTGGGGTGTCCACAATCGTAATTGGCTCCTTTGACTGTGGCTGGGGTTTGCCAGTTTTTATCCGCATGCTCCTTCTTGCCTTAAAATACATGGAAGGCTCCCTTTTTATCTTCCCTTTTTGCTTTGGAGATGTTCTTAAGGCAGCCAGCACAACTGTCGCCTCCCTGGCCAAAATCTCAGGTGATTTCTCCTTTTGCTGCTCTGTATCCATGCTTCCTGTAGGAAGTGTGATGTCGACTATTTTCATGCTTCCTGTAGAAACTGTTTTCATGCTTCTTGTAGAAACTATTCCAACTGTTTCGGTCTGCTTGGCTAGATGTGTCTTTCCTTTTAATTTCTGTGTGGGTGCCTTGGTGGTGCCCTCCTTTGTTTGGACTTTTCAGTCCTCTCTGCTCTCCCCTGCAATCATTTCTCCCTGGGTGTTTGTGCCATTGTTCCTCCCACAGTTTTCGGTTCAGTGACTTGGCCTTTCCCTTGTTTCTCTTCTTGTTCTTTCTATGGTGGTCTGTCTTGTGTTTCTCTAACACTGGCTTTCTCTCCTACCTGAGTGTGTTCCTTTTCTTCACTGCTGGATGAGGTGAGTTCCTCGGCCTGAATTCGAATATCGTCATCTCTGGTCATGTTGCGGAAAATCTCCTAGGAGAGAGGGACAGTGTAGGTGTGGAGGGCATCTTCCACTAAAAGCTTGATGAGCCCATGATGGGCTAGCTGATCTGGTGTCCTTTCCTTCAATTTTGTGCCACAATCAATTAATTATTGCAGAAGAAAATAGGGGATGCTTAACTTCTGTTTTGGAGGTAAATCCATCCCATGTCTGAGTTCACTCAACAACCGAAAATGATAGCCGTAGACAATACTGAACCGTCCCTCACAAATAATGTATTTCATGATCTGGAAATTGACTTCCAAAAAGGATGTAGGCTGGCTCTCCAGACCCCGTTCTTGTCTTCTGCAAACTATTCCTCTGGTAGGAAGAATTCTTTCTTGGCTTTTTGGCCCAATGCCCTCTTCTCTTTGCTCCAGGGTATCCTCAATGGCAGATCAACAACTCGACTAATGAGTTGTGGGGTAAGCTTTAGGTAAACCCTCTGAAATTCACAATGGCCAGTGTCTTTGATTTAGGTTGCAGGGACATTAAGAACTCCTCCGTTATCTCATCATCATGACCTTGAATTGTCACAAAAGGTCATCCAATTGGCATGGCTAAAGAGGTTCACCACCTCGGGATGTTCACGCAATTTTCTGGAATCTGAGGGTTCCTTCCTGATAAACCCCCCTGGCATAGTGAGAGTGCTCTGTTTTATGCCTTGAGCAGAGAGGGACTGTTTTTTTATGGTTTCCTCCTTTGAACTTCAAGACAATATCTCTCAAGTGTTTATATTTTACTTTGCACCAATTCCCTGGTTCTAATGCTTTTGCTGCCCAAAGCTTGACTGTTCGTGTATAAAAGGAAGAAGTAGGTTTCCTCAGATAGAGTGCAAAGCTCAATTTTGATCCCCAACATACATACAACCATGTAAAATTCACATCCTTCATACAAAGATTAGCCCTGACAGTGCTTTATCTTTTCTACAGGAGTAATTTTCTTAACAAGAACTGTGGAGGAGAATTTGGATGCAGAACCAATGAAGAAATTATGTGCAACACACAAGTAAACTACTATTTTCGACTCACAGGCAGACTTGTCTCTAACCCTCCAATTCAAGAGAGCTCAATTCACCATTTTTTCGAAATATACCATGCACAGAAGAGTGTTTTTGAGACTACATCTCTCGGAACTCCAAATTTGACGAAGAAAAGTCCAGGCTTCTCTGCTCCGGAAGGCTATGCTGTATTTCCTGTAGAACTCTTGCTGGCTTCTATAGGATGTCACTGCACTTCTGAATGAGCCTGGTACCTGGGAGAATTTTGAAACAGGCCGAAAAGCTCAGTGGAGGATGACAGGTTAATAGATTGTGGAAGCAAAGGACGCTTACTTCGGTCGAGAATGGTTGCAAGTGAAAATGAACAATGCTTAATGCGAGTCTTCAGCTGAGAATTTTTGAACTACAACGTAATTCGTGGCGAGGGGGTGAGGTGACCGGGCTAAACCGTTAGCCAACGTCACAACCATCATTCCTCTGCGTGTCTCTGACCGCCATTACCTCTCCTCTGTCATTAACCATCGCCACCATGGCTAGTCCCGTTGATTTTCCCCAACTTGACTCTCCACACGTGTCGGCTGCACGTCTCGCTGGAAAATTCGAACGTAACCGAGCTTGTTCGGATCCCACAAAGCTATGTGACTAGCTATGGGTGGCCAGTTGACTGGCCACCAAATTCGTTCAATCCGAACCATTTTCACAGACATGCAGTTTTTGAAATATAGTTTATGCAATTTGACGAATGAGGTTAGACATTTACCTACATGGCCGTGGACGTGTTATGCAGGCTTCGGGACTTGGAACGACTGCTTCGCTTGCTACTGCCTCGTGCACAGGTGATAGAACCCATTCTTTCATTTGTTGATGATGTATGCATGGCTTTGGAACCCGATCCTTCAGTTGGCAATGCTGCATGCACAGGTTCTGTTTGGTTTCAGCTATCGAGGATGTCTTCACGTCCAGGAGGAGACTTTTTACATGCTTCCTTTTGTTGGTTTCAGCTGCCCCTGCCTCTAGAGTATGTCTTCCAGAGGGATCAGCTGCTACAAGATTCCTGTAGGATGTCCCGTAGCTGCTTCTCCTCCTAGGATGTAGGCTAAATGAGTAGGGCTATATTCACTGATGAAGAGTCTAGATGGAGCTTGAACAGGTAGAGTGTGTGGGCCTTTGCTGCTTGATTTGTCACTTGAATTTTTTTTTGTCCATCTGAAGAAAACAAGGTTTCTTGTATGACTGTGCAGGAACACATAACCAGGTGGGTGCAACAAGGGTGACATATGGTGATGGATGGAATAGAGGGGTGGCTGCAGGCCTAACCAACAGATTCCAAGTTCTAGATCCCTTTCCAAAATCGAATTTGGCCCGCCCGAAGGTTCTACAGGATGTTTCCTGTAGAAATACAGAACTTCCTGTAGAAAGCCCAAAACTTCCTGTAGAAAGCCCAGAACTTCCTGTAGGAGGTGGAATCTCGACCCGAATGTGATCAAATCCTAGGAAAGGCAAGTGGCCATGGAGGGAGTGTCTGTAAGGATGTCCTATAGCCTAGTACAGACCCCTGTCCTCGTTGTGCGCGACCTTATTTACCTGCAATGTATTCCCTGCAACTTGCAATAATTTTATAGAGATTAGGCCTGTTTCTTTTTTCTTTTCTCTTTTTTTCTTTCCTTCTTCTTTTTTTTTTTCTTGAGAGACAGCTGGGGCACCTCCATAAGGTTTTCACCCCCACTATCTACCATGGGCGCCTCGAAGAGATTTTCACCCAAGGATATTTTTTTATTCCATTTCTTTATTTTTTGAGAGACAGCTGGGGCGCCTCCAAGAGGTTTTCACCCTCACTCTCTTCCCTGGGCGCCTCAGAGAGGTTTTCACCCAAGGATATTTTTATTCCTATTTTTTTTTTCATTTTTTTTTATGATCAAGGTGTGGGTGGAATAGAGGCAGAGCCCTGCTTTACTACCAACACTGATTTTTCCAAAGTTTCAATGAACTCCTGCCTCGAAAGGGGTTTCTTGTAGATTTTCAATCGATGCCCATTGACAAGCTGTTGTGGGGAAAAGTATCCGACTCGGATGACCCTATCCCTACTCTAAGGGTGACAGTCCTTAGCAACAACTGAAAGTAAAGCTTTGATTATTTTCCTTTATGAAAGTACAGAGAAGGAAGAAAAGATTGACCAACCGTTGTCTTTCGCTTTTGTTGATCATATCCTCTCTCTTTGTCTCTTGTTCCCAGCTCCCTGCTTCCTTTGCCGGTCCAGCTACACACAGATCCTGCACAAACACGAGAAGGAAACTACAAGAAACATGTACTCATAACTGATGCATGGATTAGAGTGAATCAAATATACAAGTAAATACAATACATCAATGCAATACAAGTATATAGGAGAACATTCAAAGCTTTATTGATAGAAGTAAAAGGGTTCTGAGAAGGTTACAACCATCAATGGCTCCAATCCAGCAGCACCTCCCCAGCAGCAAGAAATCTCCTCTTCACCTCTATAAAAGCAATCACCCAATAGCTCTAACTATAAACCAACAACACTTCCTTGCTTTACACAAAATTCCAGCCTCCTTAGACCTCATAGAAGAGCTCTATATATAGGATAGAAGAAGAGAGGATGAGTCAGCTTGAGACTGACATAAAGTTGCCTTGTGTCCTCTCCCTCTTCAGTTAATCTTCAGTTCTTGAGTCCACTTGGAGATCCTTGCTTACACATGGAGATCAAGTACCTCTTACTCATCACAGGGCGAATCTCTTGAACCAAGTGTCAGTTTGGAAGCTTCCTGGGCAATTGACACCTTGCAGAATGACTGTGCCACTTGGCCAATCTCGCCCAGCGCAGGTAGCCTTCATTAGATTTGACTTCCAGCGCAGGTACAAGGAGGAGCAGTTGCATTACAGCGCAGATGCTCAGTGGAGCAGCTGACATGATCCAAAAATAGCCTGTTTCTGAGTGTTTTCAGGTGGAGAACTGATGGGAAGTGCTGTGGTTTGCTGACCTTGTTCTTCTAGGGGTAAGAACAACATGTTTAGGGACTGAGGATCCCTGTAATTATCGACATTTCGTGCTCCATGCTGCGAGGCACAAAAATGTCTATAACAGTTGCCCCCTAAAGTATGAGGCCGTTTATCGGGTGAAATGCTTTATCTAGAGGGTCCGAAGTTCATTCCAGTGCTGAGGAGGTGCCCTGTAATACAATACAATACAATACATTATTTTTCATTTTTTTTTCATGATCTAGCTGAGGCGGGCATTCCCATGCTCAGCTTTATAAATACATTTTGGTACATAGAACAGACGATCGTCTGATAGTAGACTGACAATTTTCTGCTGAAATTATCATCCTTTGAATAGGATGATCATCTGCTGCAATGATGTACATGACAAATGCTTTTATATTTCCTGAATATATATCGCAGCCCGGATGGATGAAACTATATCCGGGGTCTTCAAACTCGTTCGATCTTCACTCTAAGTACAAGTCGATCCATGTGAGAATTGCGCTGAAGTCGAACATGGAAAGACATCGCTTGATTACCGGCCAATGATGAAAACCGTTAACAAGCGCGAGAGGGATCACCGATAATGATAATGACCCTCAAGGTATTGCAGTACAATTCACGTGGCGTGAATAAAGGACTTGGCGTCGAACGCCACGCAAAATCTTCTGGTCAAAGGTCATTGATGTATACCTGTCGCCGGAAGTGAGAAACTTGCCATTGAGGCATGCAAGCTTCAAAGTACTGATGGGGTTGTTCCTAGATCAACTTCTTGGATAATGAGCTGAAGTCGACAAGAAGCGATCCGTCAAAGGAGGGCCTTAATGAATCCCACATCAATGACACGGAACGGAGCTAATGATTTTAGTGGAGGTGAAAACAAACTGTGACATATGATTCAGGGTGGCGATCATGAATGGATGAAGGATAATGTATGGCAGTGGATGGGACACGGTTGACACTTTCAGAATGACCCCTCTTGAACATATAACGACACTGATGCGATGGATCGGTAGCATTACCCCAAATGTGGATGGTTTGGCGAGGACCATGGCGATGAGACCGGTGAATGAAACAACCCAACCCGATGTGGTACGGAGGAAAAGTGTCATGTTCAAGAGTGACTTGCTACCATTAAACTTTGATGTTCTCCCAATTTTTCCCCAGTCATTTCTGACCAGTACCTCTTTATTTTTGTCAAGCTTGAGGAGGATAACATATGCTTGTTCTATAACCTGCCCTTCGGGCAAGCCCATTGCTATGTTTTAACGAGCTTAGCGATAGGGAAACTCGTTCTCGTCTAAAGACAAGTTTGTCGCTATTTAATCATTTTAACGAGTCTAACGACAAAGAAAACTCGGTCCTTTTCATTTTTAGAGAGTCTGAAAAGGTACAGAAAGTTAACTCCATAATTCCTTTTTCGTCATCTAATCCCTTAAGTCCGAAAAAGAATAAAACAATACAGAAGGGATGAGTTTTTCGATTGCTTTAACGAGCCGAACAAAACAAGCGCTCGATCTTTTTGTTCAATAATCCCTCAGGTCCAAAAAGATTAAAATCTAGAGGAGGGATAGCGTTCCTGTCGTTTAACGAGCTGGAAGGCCAAAACTCGGCAAACTTTTCATATTTTACGAGTCAGCGAAAAGAGCTCAAAGAAGACTCATCTTTTGAGGAACGAGTGATAAACAGGGATAGCAACTGATTCCAGGTACAAATTGGAATTTTCCAATCACGGTAGTGTCACAAGGATGGCTAGGTGAAATCACTCTTCGCAGATGTTCCTCAAAATGGGTAAACACACATATGGGGGTGAACGACCGGCCAAATGACAGTGGAGGTGATGGATGAAAACACGACCAAGGCTTTTAAGGCTGATAAATTTACGATCGCAATGGTTATTTACCGGGATAAGTTCATTTTTAATGAGCTTGAACTCTGGTGGAAACTTTTGCTCACACTTTTCTATTTTTTAACGAGCATAAATTCCGTGGTAAAACTGCTCGATTCATGGTCAAATTTGATTTTTTACTTTTACTAGCTTTTCTCTTTTCAAATGTAGTACTTCACATTCAATTCCTGCAACAAACTTTGTTAGAAATGGACAATATTTGCATGAAAAGGAGATTATAACCCTAATATTTAACTTTAAACTGTGTAAAAAGTCATAAAAAGGTGTTTTTACCTCTCATTTACCATTTCATTTGCATTTTGCTTATTGGAGCTCTGGAGGTGCCTCTACTTCCTTGATTTTCACCAGCTGATTCCGGGAGATTCTGTGGACGATTTTCGGCGCCGTTTGGACCAGGTAGGAGCTAAACCTTAGCCCTTCACTTTCACGGTTTCCTTTTTCAGTTTCATGCACATTTTTCAGGGTTTCTGAGCCCCAAGGGTTTCACCAGGGCGCCCTGGCATCAGCGCAGGTTCTCCTTTCGAAACTTGCGCTGTATTTCAGGTAGTCTTAAGGCAGACTGTGCCTCAGCGCAAGGGGGAGACTCTCTGCCTGCGCTGAGCCTAGAAAAACTGATCCTGCATGTGTTTTTGATGATTTTTCGCCAGTTTTTCATCAAAATTAGGAACTTACTCCTTCTCTTGTTTGCTTGCAGGGAACTTTGAACAAAATGTCCCTTACATGGCGAGAACGAGAACATGAAGCAGAGGACATGGTTGCACTCCATGACCCGGTTACGGTGAGCGCGCTTCGGAACTGTGGCCTACTGAAGTTCTTCCGTATCTCTAGCATGAGAGCACAGATTTCTTTACTGCAGTATATGCTTGATGCTTGAGATCCTGTTAACCAAGTATTCCAGATTAGGGGGAAAACCATCCCCTTGACCATAGAGGACATGTACTTCTTGACTGGGTTGTCAAGGCGGGGCGCCCCCATTTCTTTGTCAGGTACGGCTCGAGGGACTACTTCCACCAGAGACTATATCCGTCAGTATTGCCAGGAAGGTTCACAGCCGAGCAAAGACGGCAAGATCAATATCCGTGACATCACTGACAGGTCTCTTAGATCCATTCTGTTTACTATTGGTAGGATGGCCGGTAGCGCAGCTTTACATGTTGCCAACAGATCTTACATGCAGCACGCTTTGGAGTGTCTCCAACCGAAAGTGTTTAACTGGTGTGATGCAGTACTTGTTCAGATGAAAAGTCAATTGACCAAGGTAAAGGACGGGAGGCTCAAGAACTTTGGTTTTGGTTCTATTCTGACTGCCTTTGCCTTGGAGAAAATCCCATTGATGCAGCCTCAGTACATCATACTTGACTTGCCTTCTCCGACCGAGCCACGCATGCAGAGGTGGGTTGACCACATGTCCCGACATGCTGGTCAACCTCAGATTACTTTCACTGAGGCCTTCTTTAGGTGGTTCGAGCGTCAGGAGATGGCGTTTTCTGAGTATCCATATGTGGGTATGGACTACCGAGGTGATCCGGACTTGGTGCTACCGGATGGCGAGCAATGGGGCGCTATTGGTAAAATCTCTGACCATGTCACTGTTTATTGTTTTTACTCATGATGTTACTGTGAAAAACTGATCAAACTCTTGGGTGCATGCAGATGTTGGTCCTGTTCGTCCAGTAGCTCGTCCACGATCGCCAGTTGCTGCCCCAGCAGCAGAGCCTGCTAGGCGAGTTGTTATTCGTGACCTTGGTGATACTGAGATACTTGCAGCTGTGTAGGAGCAGGTTGAGAGCCTTACTCGTGGTCTTCCGGATGTACAGATTGACGAGTTACCTTTACAGTTGCAGCGACACACTATTGGCATGCCTAGACGATGGACTCGTCTCTTGCGCATGATTGCACAGACCGTGACGTACTTTCATGAGCACCACTAGGCTAGGGTGCCCCCTAGCATCTTTTTGAGTTCTAGGTCATACGACCAATTTTGTTTTGATTACAGCACATTATGTACAAACTATAAACAGCTTTATATATTTTTATTTTCGGGGTTTATTTTGGTTTATTTGTGATCCACTTGCATAGCACCGATGCATCTCTTTTTATATATGTCGTAAATGTCTATCTAACACATAGTTTGCTAACGAATCTGTTAATGTGTTCAAGTTTCTGGAAATATGTTGGTATTGAATTGAATCAAACTCTCTTTCCAAAATCTTAACCCTTAGAAACATTCGATAGATAGCTGGATTGCGGACTGAATATATACCAGTGAGTTGTAGTATCACAAGCTGTGAGTCTAGCCTAACAATTAGTCGGCGTATACCATGAGCGATGGTATCAGAGAGGAGTTCAATCAATGCGCTATACTCAGCGATGTTGTTCGTTGACTGTCCAATACACACACCTCTGAAACTCACTAACTCGCCGCTTGGATCAAAAATGGCCCAGGCTGCGGAGGACAAATTCCGTGTACTACGACTCGCTCCGTCGGCATATCCCACATATGTCTCAGAATAATTCGACATCTGCAACAAACGAGAAGAGTGGATTACTAAACCGAAACAAACACTTTAGCGAAAACAAAATACAACAAAAGCACTCAGGTTACTATTCAGGCATAGTAACGCTTTAGGTACAACACGTTGCGGGGTTGCGCCAGTGGTATCCCGTCATAATCCATTAACTCGTAGGCTCCTTTTGCTAACACCCTTTTAACAATATAGGGACCCATTCATAAGGACTTAAATTTTCCTGCTCCTAATTTGTCGGATTCTTGGTTGTAAAGCAAAACCAAGTCACCCTCAGAGAAGATACGAGGTTTGACATTCTTGTCGAACTGCGCTTTGACTCGTTTCTTATGGGCTTCGTTCACCAAAGCGGCGTCACGACGGTTTTCATCCAACTGGATCAATTCCAAGAAACGAGCCTCTTCTTCTGAGGTTCCGGGGAGGAGGTCAATTGCGAGTTTAAGAGACGAGATTTCGCACTGGATCGGTAAGACTGCCTCGAGGCCATACACCAATTGGAATGGTGTGAACCCAGTGGCGTTCTTTACCGAGGTTCGGTAAGCCCACAATGCTGAGTACAGGAGTAGGTGCCATCTTCTTTTGTGAACCCCGATCATCCTTTGCAACATACGCTTCAGGACCTTGTTGATTGCCTCAACTTGTCCATTGGCTTGTGGATAATATGGGGTAGAGCTATCGTGCGATAGCCCTAGTTTGGCAGCTAACTCAACCATCATGTGATTGCGAAAATGTGATCCATGATCTGTCACTATAGCCTGCGGCACGCCGAACCTGGCGACTACATGATTAAAAAAGAAAAGGGCAGCTGTTTCACCAGTGTTATCCAATGTAGGCATCGCCTCAGCCCATTTGGTAAAATAGTCAACAACGACTATAATATACCCATGCCCCCCGGTCGAGGTGGGGTTACATTGCATGAAATCGATGCCCCACTTGGCGAAAGGCCCAACAGCAACTATAGGCTGCAAAGGTGCGGGCGGTCTCCTGGTTTTGCTATCAAAGATCTGACGTGCATGGCAACTTCTGACAGCTATTATGCAATCTTTAAACATAGTTGGCCAGAAATATCCTGCTCGTAAGATTCTTTGTGCTGTTGCATATCCAGATTGATGCCCCCCGCACGCGCCTGAATGACAACCATTCAGGGCTTTCTCGGCCTCCTCATGGGTAAGGCACCTCCTCAGAACCGTATCGACACCACGACGGTAAAGCGTATCACCGACGATCATGTAGTCTTTAGATTGGTATCGTATACGCTTCCGTTCCGAGTGTGAGGTATTAGGCCTAAATTTTTGGGTTTGGAGATAAACAATGATGTCTCCATACCACTCATCGCTTACCGATATCAGAAACAAATTTTCATCCACGATTGACTCTTCTGATGTTTCATCGTTGGACGACGATGGGAGATCGCACAATAATTCCGCGAAAACTAGAGCTTTCTTCGATTTGGATTTTACAAAATCCAGATCAAACTCTTGAAGGATCGCTATCCATTTCGAATATTTGCCCCCAAGCAACTGTCGCGACAGTATATACGTCATGGGGTTGCAATTTGACAGAATGGTAGTTTTCCTAAAGAGGACATAATGTCGAAACCTTTGAATCGCTTGAACAGCAGCAAGCGCTAGTTTTTCAACATAGGAATATTTACTTTCTGTGTCATTTAAGTTTTTACTTAAATAATAAATAGGATGTTCAATTCCATCGACTTCTTGCACTAAGACCATCGCAATGGTCGTATCTACTGCAGCTAGATACAGGTTAAAATCTCTTTGATAGTCCGGGGTGTACATTAATGATGCTCTTACTAGAGAATCTTTCAGAGCATCAAAGGAAGCTTGCGCATCCTGGTCCCAAACAAAAGGTACATCCTTTTTCAAAAGACGAGTATAACCTTTGGCAAGTTCTGCGTAATTTGGAATGAACCTCCTCAGAAAGTTCGCTTTCCCTTGGAGTTTCTGAATCTGAAGCAAATTTGAAGGTGGAGGCAAATTAATGATTGCCTGAACCTTACAGGGGTTGAGGCGAATCCCATCCTTAGAGACTACAAAGCCAAGTAAACGACCAGAACCGACGCAAAACACACATTTGTGCGGATTGAGTCTTATCTTGTAGTGTCGGCAACGTAGAAATATTGCTCTCAAATGCCGCGGATGATCAGTCCGCTTCCGCGAATGAGCCGGAAGATCGTCGAGGTAAGGTTGAACGATGTTCTTGATGTCATGGAAAGCATAATTCATTGCCCTCTGAAACGTCGCCCCTGCGTTCTTTAAACCAAAGGGTAATTTTCGATAAGCGAATGTGCCCCACGGACAAATAAATGCAGTCTTAGACTGGTCCTGTGGGCGGATATTTATTTGATTATACCCGGAAAATCCATCCATAAAGGAAAAGATTTCACATCCGGCGCATTCATCAATTATCTGGTCGATGAAGGGTGTAGGGTAGTTGTCCTTTGGACAAGCTTGGTTTACATCCCTATAGTCGACGCACACTCTTATCGTCCCTTGTTTTTTCATAACAGGGACAATATTCGATACCCAATCGGTTAGAGGAACCGGGTAGATGAATCCAGCATGGAGAAGTTTTTCAACTTCTGCCTTAATGGCAGCGGCTTTCTTGGGGTGTACCTGTCGAAGCCGTTGTCTTACTGGTTTGACATCAGGATACATTTTAATCTCATGTTCAACTATGCTCGAGTCAATGCCTGGCATTTCATCATATGACCATGCAAAGACATCTCTAAATTCGCGAAAGAGAGCACCATATATTTCCAGTTCTGAAGGGGAACAACTTTTGCCGACATGAATATTCTCTACAACATCAGATTTTGTCGAGATGTTTACGGCTATGGTCTCTTCAATATTGGACAGGTTTCGCTCTGAATCCACCGTATTTACAGTATTTGTTAGGAATTCAAACACTGAAGGGTGATATAGGTCGTGTTGAGTTTCTTCTTCACATTCTGGAAGAAGGGAACGATGGTGGTGATCATTCCATGGTGTCCCCTCAATCATCATTGATTGTAAGATTCCTTCGTCAGTCCCATGAACTTTTGACCATGGATCTAATGGGGTACCATATTCTCTAGACCTATCTACCCAAACGCTTGACGAGCGTTGATTTGGGCTCGCCTCCCATGCCTGAAACATTGATTGCTACAATATTTCTGTAGGGCTAGGTGGCAAAACCACTTGATAATCCATGACGACTTTGTCTCTTGCGACCTTCGAAGAAGATACCATGTTGCTACAAACGGGATATCCCCTACATGGAAAGGAGGTGGCAACGCGAAAGTTCCCATCATTGTGGGGTCTTTTAGCAAGCCTACTCCGATATCTTGCATTGAATGGTCGCTCCCATGGATCAGGGGAATGCTTCCAGTAACTTGTGAACCATTAGGGAGGAAATTCTGCTGGTCGACGACCGTAATCCCTCCTTCAAACGAGAATGCGATCTTCCTAAAATATGTCGACACTACAGCTACCATGGCATATATCCATGGTCTTCCCAGTAGGATGTTATAGTCAAGATTGCCATCAATGACTTCAACATCAATTTCCACTGTTTTTCCTCCTAGTTCAACCTTAAAGTTATTTAGGATACCGTACGGAGTGTACGTCCTACCGTCAAATGCTTTCAATGTCGTCGAAGATCGCGACAAGGTTGGAGATCCAAGAGTTTTCCAGCAACTCATCGACATGATACATGTCGACGCCCCCTCATCAATAATCATTCTATGAACAGTTTTGTTGAGTGCTTTCACTTGAATAAGGAAAGCTAGTTGCGCTGGTAACTGAGGATCATATCCTTTGTAATCAAAGGATACAAGATTGGAATCTTTAGGATCCACTCCACCAATTGCTGATAACAATGCCTGCCTTTGGGATGGACAATTTTGCAGTACCTCAAGAGTCGACATAGCAGATGGCGATTGGGCCAAATCTTCCACTATGTTATAATGCTGCGCCACTCTGGCTCGATGATTAAATGTCGACTTGTGTACTACTCCCTTAGGTGGCTTTATTGTTAATTCATGCGTGAGGGGGGGTACAACTTCTGCCGAAGTTGTTGTCGAACTACTGGGTTGATCTTTCCCTTTGTCGTTCGACACCGGCGGATTCCCATAATCTTTATTCCTGGTTGAGATCAGAGCATCATTTTGCTTAGAAACCGATAACATAAGCACTTGAGACGGGGAAGCATTTCCACTATCAACCATATTTTGACCTGGGGTGGGAAATGGATCAGTCAACACAGCTGAAGTTTGGGAACTTTTAAAGAACCTCTTTAACTCAGCTTTGAACGGACAGTTCTTTGTCGAATGATTTTCATCGCATATCTGACATGGATAAAATTGTTTCCCTTGCCCAGGAGGGTTTGAAGAAGTTTTTTGAGGGGATGATTCACCCTGTTTCTTCTTCTTCCCTTTGTTTTGTTTCTTCTTGCTTCCTGGTTGATTGGAGTTTTTTCCTTTATCCGTAGATACAGCATTTACCTCCGAAGCAAGAATGTCTTGATTTGCTTTTTGATTTGAAGTCTTACGGGCTTTCTTATTTGAATCCCTTGTCGACTTAGCGTTTGCAGTTCCAATCACGCCATCACCGGCGTGAGAGTCACTATTCGATCCGGGAGGAGGAGGGATTGAAAATTCCGGTCTGGGGGCGTTAGGTATCTTATCATAGAGCGTGCCCGACTGAGTATATACTAAGTCCAAATATTGAGCACGAGCAATAACCTGCTCCTCTGTTACGACGCCTCCCTTGGCCACATCTTCTGTTATAGCAGGAAGAAGCGACTTTATAAACCACTCAGCTAATAGCTGATTTGGAACGTAGGTCTTTACCATTCTGTGACGACGACGCCACTCATGTATATGATCTGATATATGTGTGGCCGTTGTCTGCTTGAAATTGGTCAAGATCTCTGTTCCAGTTTCGTACCTTATAGGTAACTGAAAGTGTGTTAAGAAAGTTGTGGCTAGGGAACTAAAATTGTCGAAGGAGGCTCTAGGTAATTCAATATACCATTTAGCCGCCGGACCAGTCAATGTCCTATGGAAAAGGCGAAGCCTTATCGAATCATCATTCAAGGTATTCGACGAACACCACAGATGGAATGTCATCACATGATTCGACGGGTCTTCGCCAGGATTTCCATTGAATTTAGGAATGTCCGAAGGAAGTTTGTGAGGAATCGCTGGCCACCAATGGGCATAGGTGATTGGATCGTTCGTTAATCGATGTAAATCTGGTAATTCTAGGGTCGCCACGAATGGCAACTGCTGATTCAGGTTTGGCGAGGCATACCCAGGATACGATGGAATCGCCTGAGCAGTAGGCCTTTGCATACCAGCATAATGCAACTGATGTTGATATGACTGATACGACTGGTGGGCTTGGCCACTGTAAAGTGGTTGATTTAACCCGTTCTGAATATAGGGTTGCCCACTATTCGCAAAGATCTGTTGCTCAGATCCCTGGTACACCTGTTGAAACTGAGGTTGTTGGTATTGCACCATCCATGGTTGTGAAGAAAATGTTTTGCTGTGCGACACTAACCGACGGACCAAGTTGCGGGGTTATGGTTCCCGTTTGTATCTGTGTCGTCCCGGAAGTTGGCGATTGTGGTTATGTTGCAGGGTCAATGGGCTGTTGCATTACAACTTGGGGTTGACATACAACAGGCATCGATTGAACTTGCGACACGGTTACAATTGCTGGCGTCGTCGGGATACTAGACATAGGTACACACTGTTGCATGGAATATACAACTCTTGGTTGTTGGGGTAACATAGGTACCCAACCACTCGTCGTTACTTCAGTCAAACCTGAATGTTGTTGAAAACTGCCGTATGGGTATCCCCCCGGAAGGGGAAGTGAAAGGGCATATTGCCCCCCATACGGTAACAATCCGGAGCTCAAGGGTATAGATTGCCTTTGAGGACTGGATGGCCCAAACTGATTTCCAAAGGGATCAATTTGTCTAGTTTCAACATAAGAATTACCGGGTATTATACCGGAAGAACAGACTGGAACAGACCAAGTTGTCGTAATAGTCCCTGGGTGGACTCCTTCTAGCTGATGAGAGCTAGTTGGGACAGCTGGTATGCCGGCAAACATCGTTAGATTGACGACAGGAACTTCTGCTGTCGCTGTGTCATTTGGCACAGTCCTAGATGTCGACGGTTGTTCAGACATTTTAAGTCTATCCAATAAACTGCCTAACGATTCTACAGGAACTTCCTGTGGCGATGGATAAACTTCTGATGCAGAAGGAAAAAGAGTGGCACCTATTCCAAAATGAGTTGGAGTATTTGCTTGCTGGTTCTCTACGATTTCCTCTATTGCAATCAGACCAGGAGGAAGAGGAAGACCGTCAGGTCCGTAAAAGATTTCTGGTGCCGAAGAAGGGGTTGCTTCGACAGCGACAGTTGTTTGAACAACAAGACTCTGTGGACCGGTTTCAAATGGAACTGGTTCAGTTATGCAAGCACTTGTCTTCAGACTAGGATCAGTACAACTGTCCCTCTGTTGCTGTTGAACTTCTTCAATAGAGGCAGGGATTCCAGAAATATCAGGAGTGACCAGAATCTCAGATGTCGTCGGAACTGTTGTTCTAACTTTAATGGGAGATTTTGACCCGGTCAAGCGAGTTCGCTTTGTCCGTACTACTCTCGATTCCAGAGACAAAGACGGTTGACTCGCGAGTCTCCTCGAACGACGGAGTTTTAATTGACTTTCCTCCATGGTTGCGGATTACTTGATCAACTAAAATACAAAAAGGGGAATTATGTTTCCGTATTGAATGAATTTTATTAGACGCTTTTAGACACAACTTTGCTTTTTCATGTTTTAAGAGTCGAGAAAAAGCTAAAGATGACTCTAGTCGCCTTCGATGTATTAACGAGCCCGAAGTGAGAAATGCTCGGTTGGACCTTTTCAGTTATAGAGTTTGAAAAGGGCCAAAAGAAACTGCTCTGGAGATCTAGGCAGAGGGTGTGCCAAACCTTTCGCAAAACCACATAATACGTTTTACGGTACGGGTGGTCGATCTTCGTGAATGCTGTGTTCACTGCATCGCGATCAGTAGGGCGGCCGACACGGCTTCCTAAGGATAAAGGATAAATGCCTATAGGGGTCTCCCAATATACACGACGGTACGCGGGAGCACAAGTCCGTATTAGTGCTATCGTCTCTCAGGAGGAATCACCCACCTTCGTAGAGATCGACAGTCACTACGTTTAACGACGCCGGAACACGTCTCTACCTAGACCTCTATTGTGAGCGTTATGTTACAATGCGTTTTTAGATTCATTCAATATATTTTAAGTTGATCTTGTTTAGCAGTTTGTCTTTCAGGATCACCACGAGATGTATTGGTACAAATTCCTAAATGCAGCTAAAATGATAAGCAAGCTTTACAATCTTTTTAGCTTTGAAAATCCTAACTACTGAGGGGAGAGAAAAACACTATCTTTCCACACAGAGCACAAAGCACAAACTAATGCACTTTCTCCTAGATCAATCACGCAAACTTATCAAAATGCAAATGCAAGATGCATGTATTTCTTTTCTTTTCCCTTAATGTTGATGTAGACAAAAAGGAAACTGTCGTATAATTTTTGAATTCAATTTGAAGCGTAAACAAACAAGTTTTGTCTAAAATGAAAAGACGCCTTACAAGCACTTGTTTCGACACTAAAAATATATGAATTCAAACCATAAGATGAAAAACAAACAAACTCAAACAGCCATGAACAATAATAAAACTAGCTCTTAAGATCACAAAGACACTTTTACAGTTCAGGATCTAAGAGGCCACAGCTATACTGGTTCACTTTTCACAATGGGAAACTGTAACCGAAGTAAGAAATACTGAAAGAACACTCATAGTTGCATCACACAACTGAGGCGGAATAATGTCAAGGAAAGTTGGTTTACAGCAAGTACAATGACAAGCAATCAGCAGCAAAACAACAGTGAAAACAGGGCTCAGACACAGTGGGAAACCTCAGGAAGACATAGCCTAACTGGATCAGCGCAGGCTCTGGTCTGTCAGATTGACTCTCAGCGCAGTTCCCGAAGGGAGTACCTGCGCTGGAATGTAGACTGCCTGTGGACAGCCTGCACTGAGACACGAGAGTTGCGTTTACAAGGATTTCCGGGTCATAAAAAGCTCAAAAATGCACTGTTTTTGCTGAAATAAAAAGCTATAGGTCAAGTACAAGCTAAGGGATGATCAAGAGGATGAAAAGCTATCACAAAGAGTACAAGAGTCTTTTGTAGATCAGCTCTTCAAATCATGAATCTGCTCAGTAAATGAGCAAGAGTAGCAGCCCCTCTACTTCGCTTTTGATATAGTCAAAAGCTTTTCGATTTGGTACTCTTTGGTTCAGGGAATGAATAGCAAAGATACTACAAACACCAACAAGATACTAGGCTCCCCAGTGGAGTCGCCAGTTTGTTGTGGGGAAAAGTATCCGACTCGGATGACCCTATCCCTACTCTAAGGGTGACAGTCCTTAGCAACAACTGAAAGTAAAGCTTTGATTATTTTCCTTTATGAAAGTACAGAGAAGGAAGAAAAGATTGACCAACCGTTGTCTTTCGCTTTTGTCGATCCTATCCTCTCTCTTTGTCTCTTGTTCCCAGCTCCCTGCTTCCTTTGCCGGTCCAGCTACACACAGATCCTGCACAAACACGAGAAGGAAACTACAAGAAACATGTACTCATAACTGATGCATGGATTAGAGTGAATCAAATATACAAGTAAATACAATACATCAATGCAATACAAGTATATAGGAGAACATTCAAAGCTTTATTGATAGAAGTAAAAGGGTTCTGAGAAGGTTACAACCATCAATGGCTCCAATCCAGCAGCACCTCCCCAGCAGCAAGAAATCTCCTCTTCACCTCTATAAAAGCAATCACCCAATAGCTCTAACTATAAACCAACAGCACTTCCTTGCTTTACACAAAATTCCAGCCTCCTTAGACCTCATAGAAGAGCTCTATATATAGGATAGAAGAAGAGAGGATGAGTCAGCTTGAGACTGACATAAAGCTGCCTTGTGTCCTCTCCCTCTTCAGTTAATCTTCAGTTCTTGAGTCCACTTGGAGATCCTTGCTTACACATGGAGATCAAGTACCTCTTACTCATCACAGGGCGAATCTCTTGAACCAAGTGTCAGTTTGGAAGCTTCCTGGGCAATTGACACCTTGTAGAATGACTGTGCCACTTGGCCAATCTCGCCCAGCGCAGGTAGCCTTCATTAGATTTGACTTCCAGCGCAGGTACAAGGAGGAGCAGTTGCATTACAGCGCAGATGCTCAGTGGAGCAGCTGACATGATCCAAAAATAGCCTGTTTCTGAGTGTTTTCAGGTGGAGAACTGATGGGAAGTGCTGTGGTTTGCTGACCTTGTTCTTCTAGGGGTAAGAACAACATGTTTAGGGACTGAGGATCCCTGTAATTATCGACATTTCATGCTCCATGCCGCGAGGCACAAAAATGTCTATAACACAAGCATGGGGATGGCTTCTTCATCAATGGTCCTGATAAGGACTGAACCATTGTCATTGCATTTTTCCACTGTATATGGTCCTAACCATCTGGTCCTGAGATTCCCTTTGAAATCCTTGTATCTTGAGTTAGACAATAGCACCCAATCTCCTGACTGGAATTGCTTTTCATTAAGGTGCCGGTCATGCCATATCTTCCTCTGGAATTGAACCACTTCTGAGTGGATGAGGTCTTGTATTCTGTGTTCATCTAATCCATTCGGCTGCAGTAATCTTTCACGTTGAGCATGCCTGAGATCTAATTCCAGCTGAGCTGCCACCCTCAATGTGTTGTACTCGAACTCTATGGACAACAAAGCTTTCTTCCCGTAGAACAGCTCATAAGGTGTGAAACCTGTTGTAGTCTTCCAAGTGGTGTTGTAGGCCTAGGTGGCCTCAACCAGGTGATCTGCCCAGTCCTTTCTGTTGCTGCTCACCACCTTAGTCAAAATCCCTTCCAATGCTCTATTAGTGACTTCCACCTGCCCATTTGCTTGTGGATGATACGGGGTGGAAGTTCTGTGCTTGATCTTGTGATGAGCGAGTAGGTCTTCAATCAAGTTAGAGGTACACTGGCTTCCTTAATCGGTGACTAACTCTCTTGGGTAGCCAAACTTGTAGAAGATATTTTCCCTTAAAAACTCAGCCACCTTTTCTTCTGTCACTGCTTTGATTGCCTTTGTTTCTGCCCACTTTGTCAGGTAGTCAGTGCACATAATGATGTAAGACATTTGCTTTGAAGGAGGGTTGATAGGACCCACAAAATCTATGCCCCACTTCTCAAATGGCTCAAAGGTCACTTGAGGTTGGAGAGGCATTTCATCCCTTGGAGTCAGTTTCCCCATCCTTTGACATCGGTCACACTAGCTGATGTATCTTCTGACATCTTGATGAAGAGTAGGCCAATAGTAGCCTGTCTGTAGAATTTTGAAAGCAGTCCTTTTTGTTGCAAAGTGGCCTCCACAAGGCCCATCGTGACAGGCTAGGAGGATGTCAACAACTTCCTCCTCCCTAACACAATGCCTCAAAATATGATCTGGGCCAAGTTTGAACAGGTTGCCCCTAATCCAAGTGAACGGGGCACTCTTCCTCACAATATTCTCTTCTCCTTTGAGGATAGATGCGGAGGGAACTGTGCTGAGACCAAGTAATTTGCTATATCAGCAAACCATGGAGAGAGTATTGAGATAGCAAACAGGTTTTCATCTGGCATCTGGTCATCTACTGTCC
The DNA here is from genome assembly GCA_031772625.1 of Pinus tabuliformis. Taxonomy (NCBI): domain Eukaryota; kingdom Viridiplantae; phylum Streptophyta; class Pinopsida; order Pinales; family Pinaceae; genus Pinus; species Pinus tabuliformis. Next base: position 16,836,913 of record CM062818.1, on the reverse strand, counting down.
CTTCTTCACCTGCAGGCAAATCCAATCTAGACAAGAAGTCAACAACAACATTTTCCTTACCTGGCTTGTCGACAATGGTCAAATAAAATTGATGCAACAAAAGTAACCATCTAATGATACGAGCATTTACATCAGGTTTATTCATTAAATATCTAATCGCAACATGATCAGTGTGTACAAATGTTTGATAACCAGTGATGTAGTGTCTGAACTTGTTTAGGGAATGGACTACAGCGAGGAACTCTTTCTCGGTTACAGTATAGTTCATCTCTCCCTTGGATAGGTTTTTGCTGATGAAGTATATGGCATATGGTAGTTTCTCCTCCACTTGTCCCAAGGCTACCCCTATGGCTTTGTTCGAGGCATCTGTGTAGATGTGAAAAGGTAGGGCCCAGTTTGGACCTCTCAAGATCGAGGCAGACACCAGCTTATCTTTCAACTCATCCAGAGCCCCTTGATAGTCGTCGGTCCATTTAAACTCAACATCTTTCTCTAAGAGGCAAAATAATGGTGAGGCTAGCTTACTGAAATCTTTAATGAATCTTCTATAATATCCTGCTAAGCCTAGGAAACTCCGAACATCTATTACCTTTTGAAGAGGTGGGACCTTCTAGATGATAGCAATCTTGTTAGGATCCACCTGTAATCCTTGCTGAGAAATTGTATGACCTAGCACAGTCCCTTCAGTCATCAAGAATTCACATTTTTCGGAATTGAGGGATAGGTTCATCTCAATACACTTGATTAAAACTTTTCCCAGGTTAGTCAATGCTTCTAGGAAGTTGGACCCATAAGGAGTAAAGTCATTCATATAGATTTCTACCGAATCGTGGACCAACTCAGAAAATATGCTCAATACTGCTCTCTGGAAAGTAGCAGGAGCGTTGCATAGCCCAAAGGGAAGGACTCAGTAGGAAAAGGTACCCCATGGACAAGTGAAGGTGGTCTTATCTTGGTCCTCTAGGTTGATTTGGATCTGATTATACCCACTGAACCCATCTAGGAAAGAGAAGAACTTCTTCCCTGCCAGCCCATCCAACACTTGATCTATGAAAGGCAAAGGGAAATGGTCTTTCTTGGTGGCTTTGTTAAGTTCTTGGTAATCTACACAGATTCTCCACTTCCCATTTTTCTTGGGCACAAGCACTAGAGGTGAGACCCACTCATTGTCAGAGATGGGGTAGATGAATCCTGCATCCAACAATTTTTGCAATTCTTCTTTGACGATGTCTTTCAGGGCTAGATTCATTCTCCTCTGCGGCTGCCTGATTGGTTTACAATCTTCTTTAATGTAAATGTGATGGGTATAGACCGAAGGGTGGACTCCTTTCATCTCCTTATAGCTCCAAGTGAAAGCATCCAGATGATTGTTCAGTAAGCTACACAGCTCCTTCTCCTGGGAGGGAGATAGGGATGAGATGATCTTTAAGGTTCTTTTAGGGCCAAATTCCACATTCTTAACCCTGGGAGTGGTCGGATCAGTCACACAGAGGTCCACTAAAGTGCTGGCTTGGGTACCTTCCACCAACTCCTCTAAGGACAGTGCACTGGGAGGTGGATTTGGAATCAGATTCTCAATCAAGTCATCCTCGGTTTGAGGGCCTCCCCTGGTGGTTTCTACTGTGCACAATAGTGCAGAGTAGACCTCATCCTCATCTCCCTCTTCCAACCAGAGTGGTAAGTCATGTTCTAGCAGAGGCTGGGTAGGAGGGTATAGGACTAGCTGTTTGGACATAGGCCCATTCTTTATGGTCATGCTTCTAGCTCGACAACTGATGTAAGCATCCACAGTAGCTAAACAAGGCCTTCCCAAAATTAGGGGGTATCCAGTGAGCTTTTCCTTTAGCTAAAGGACCAAGAAGTCCATAGGGTACTCCTAAGAGTCAACGGAGACCAGGACATCTTCCACAATCCCTTTGAGAGTCACGGTGGAGTGGTCTGCTAGCTGCATTACTGTCGAGGTCTTCCTTAAGGAACTTTGAAGGTTGAGTTTAAGCATAGTGTCCCTGGTCATCACATTAATGGCAGCCCCTAGATCGATCAAGGTATGGGAGATTATGGTGCCATTGATGTGGACATCAACTACAGGAGTCCCAGGGTCCAAATACTTTGGACAGATTACTTGCCCCAACATTAGATCGGACAATTGTCCTATGACATTGATAGTCGAGGAATCTCTCTTTTTCCTGCCTGGGTGCCTGAAACACTTCTCCTTGATCAATCTTTTGGATATTGGTACATCTTTTATGGCTTGGAGAAGTGGTATTTTCACACACAACTGTTTAAGTTCTCCTAGAAGTTTAGTCTCCTCTGGGTTTGGTTGCGTGGTTACTATTAGTCGCTCAGGAAAGGGTGGAATGGATTTGGGTTCAATTTCCTAATTCTCTTCCTCGTCCTCTGGGGGAGGAGGTTGGCGATCTGGAAGGACCTTCCCAGATCGCCGGTTGATCTCCTGGATCTCCACAGCATAGGTAGGGCATGTTGTCTCCCCAGTGTATACCTGTTGGGTTTGTCTGTTGTTGGGGTTCAGGTTCAGTTGAGCAGGCATCTGGGGTTGTCTTGGAGGAGCAGGAGGTAATGGTTGTGGTTGAGCTGGTGGTGGAGGTAGAATGGCGGGAGGAGAGTTGTATTGGGGCCTCCACACCGGTTGAGCTACATTCCACTGAGGTTGTGGCTGGACATGTGAGTGAAACAAATGAGCAGTGGGTTGAGTATGGTATTGAGATGGATAAGACCATGGAGGAGGTGTAGACCAGGAAGGATGAGCAAGGGGGCCCCAAGAAGGTATGTGAGCAGATTGGTTGGGGCTATAATAAGCTTGGGATGTCCCTTGCATCCCTTGCTAGTAAGGCCTGGGCCCATGCGACCTCCTTTGGTTGAGGAAGTAGAGAGCTTCAGTGGTTGCCTCAGTCCCTTGGTACATGGCTTTAAATCTGGGTAAGGTTGGGCATTGGTTTGTGGGGTGGTCTTCCTCACAAATGAAACATACCTCTACTGAGTGCAATGGACACTCGTTCTTAGGGTGCTTCCTTGTACATCTGGGACAGAAAATGGCCAAAGCCCTCTCAGCTTCCTCTTTCTTTTGTTGGATTTAGAAAGTATCAAGTTGCATGGAAATGGCTTGTCTCATCTCACTTTTGAGGTCTTCCATCTGATTAGCAAACTCATGCTTGGAGAAGGTGGCACTACCTGAAAGCGGATTCCCCCTACCTCTTTTCCGGGCTGCCCTAGAATGGTTTTTAAACATAGTCTCTATGTCCTCATAAGGTAGTTGGTAGATGTCCCCTCTAGCTAGCAAACGAAGGGTATCTAGAAGGTCTTCAAGGACTCCTCGGAGTAGAACCAGCTTCAGAGATTCAGGGTCAAGTGTGCACCTGGCCCATTTATAACTAAGTTGGAACCTCTCCTCGTAGTCTTCTAAAGACTCATCATTTCCCATGGTCATCCAAAAGATTTCTCCCTTTGTTTCCTTGGACCTAAAGTAGTCCCGGTATTTGTTGCTAAAGGCTTGCTGCATCTGAGCCCAAGTGGTGCTACTGTTTCTAGGTAACCCCATGAACTAGCGTAGTGCTGCGTTCTTGAGGGTAGAAGGAAAGAGTTTCAACTTTTGCTCGTTCTTAGCATAGTCATAAGTTCGACAAAGAATGACAAACTCAAACAGGAAGGTATTAGGGTCTTCAGTAGTCAATCCATGAAAGTGAGGTAAGGTTGAGGGACTTATGTTTTTCATTTTCATGTCCCCATTAGTCTCTTGGATGGGGAAGGCACCTTATATTCTCTCATCATCCTCTCTACCGTTTCTGTTTTCAGCCATGGTATCAAAAGGAATGTTTTCTTGCTCTTCTTATGTTATAGGATCTTCGTATATCTCAGGAGGTTCACCTATAGTTTCTTCTGGATCACTACCACCAAAGAGGAGAGAAGGGTGACTCAGTGATGTGTTGGGGGTGTTGGGTAGGAATTTTCTGGTATTATCTCTGGTCCTATGAGGCATGAAAATATTTTTGGTTTCTTTTGATTTTTTCTGCTTGTACCTACAAAACTGAAACAGATGGAATTGCAACTAACTAAAATTTATCTTGCGGAAATGAAAATGCGGAATTGAAATGAAAGCAGGAAAGGACTAATCTATTTTGTTGAAATGAAACTGCGAAATTGAAATGCTAATCTACGCTTGCAGAATTGAAATGCTATTCTACGCTTGTAGAAATGAAATTGCAGAATGGAAATGAAATAAACTACTTAGCAGAAGGTTGGAGTAGAAAAATAGAAGAAAAGAAGCAATCACAAATACTCTAATGCTTCCCCAGCAACGACGCCAAAAAGATGGCGAGCTCCAGTATTTCAGCAATAACGCCGCAACTCCTAGGACTCCCTTCTTTACTCTTATCAACCCGGTAGTTCGTAACAAACTTGGAAGCGACGGTGCTGTATGCACAAGTACTAGCCCTTGTCGCAGCTGTCACTTGGTAAGCTGGCACAAGTTCGCTAGGAGCTTAAGCCAACTTCTATGAGCTCTGAGAAGAAGCTTTCTAACTGATAGATGGGGAAGCTAACTCAAAGGAGGCTAATCTACTTGCAGAAATAAATGAAAAGCTAAAAGGAAATGCAAACCCTAATTTTACCAGCTAATCCTACTGATGTGGGAAAGAGGATGAAAGCTACTGAAAGAGATGCCATTGAATTCTAAGAAGGTGAAATGCATGATCCTAGGCTACTTATACAGTAAAATCTGAAAAAAACCATCTTTTTGTATTTTTGAGTAAAGTGTTAGAATTGTCACGCATGTGCTTTCACTGGTTTTTTACTGTGCAGAGGTGGATTGGCGAGAGGAAATACTTTCAGGAAGTTGGAAAGGTTGGAAGAGGGCCTAAGGGGTCCCTAGCACCCTTCTAGAGAGTTTCACAGAGTTTGGCTATCAAGAAACCGCTTTCGTGAGCTTCTACAGGAAGTCTGCAGGGGTTCTATAGGATGTTCTGTATTTTCTATAGGATGTTCAGAAATGGGATTTTGGAGGGTGGATGGAGAGAGAAAGGTCGAGAAGTGAGTATGGGGGTAGGATACGGGTGTGAGGAGGTCCAAGACTTGGTGGATGGAGTTGAGGAGTGATGAGGATGGTTGGATTTGTCAAGGAGAAGTAGAGCAATGTTGCATAAAAATATGGAGATTAGGTCAAAGTGAGGGAACGTAGAAAATGTGAGGCAAGAATCAGAGTTGGGGGATGGAGAGGATGGGATTGATGGAGTATGGGTAGATGGAGAGGTAGTACAGGCGCTTTGCAAGTGATTTCTCAAACTGAACAAACAATGACTTGGAAAACCAATGGCCTAGCTACTTTACTCTAATCTGACCTAAGTAACAGCAAAGGAAATGAACAGAAGTTTATTTGCAATGAAATCACATGAAATAGCTATACAACTAAGCAATCATGATCCTGAACGGGTAACCACAACTGGTATCAACTTTTGCAATTGAGAACCTACACTAATAATTGCATGACGAAGCAAAGATAGTGCTTTTGGTAGCTGCAAGGACACCTTGGTCTCAGCTCATGATCCCACTGAGGGAGAGGTGAGATCAGAGGTGCTTGATGGCCTTTTTTTGAAGATCTTCCCTATGATTAACCTATCAACTCAATCTGAACATAAAAAAGCCTTTCTAATCATCAACAATGACCTAGGTAACCAGCAAGATTTTAATCTACTTAACAGAAATTATTTTTCAAAGACATTAAAACAAATAAATAACAGTACACAAAGGAAGCCTTGGCACTTGGGTTGGGCCCAACCTAAAGATCTGTAGGCTCCTAATAAAAACACAGAATTGATGCCAAATAACGCTGCTTTTCATTACTCAAAAATAACCATGTCACAAGAAAGTTATACAACAGTAGCTACGAAAATGATAGCACTATAGTGCGAAACCCAACAGTTCAAAAAGTAACCTACGAAGGCTGAAAGCCTTCCTATTTATGCACTACGAGGGTCCTCAGCAACCCTCCTTAACTCAAAGGGCTCGACTGTTCAAACTGCCAGTAAACAATCACTTTTCACAAAGCTGCTTGGCTGCCTTTAGGATTCGTTTTCGTGGCCTACTGAGCTCTGAGTTGAGGGTGGAGATTTCGAGGAAGGACCATTTAATGGAAGAGACACCCTTCCTACGAATCCTCACCCTTGTTCCTTCATGCTTGGCTGTCATTTGGCTTGGCCTTGTTCCAAAATTTGTCCAAAAAACCTGAAATAACCACGTATTAGCCTTCTTGGTAAAGTGACCACCGTCATTCATTCAAATAACATAAACATACTAAAAAAACATTCATAAACTATGAAAAATGGTGGATTGATGAAGAACAGTAGGCAAAATGAGCCCAATAAGTTACCCATTTTTGGGGCTCATCAGTGTCCACGGCCATCGACACCACACTATCCAGAAGGTCCTGTCTCTCTATTGGCCATATTACAACCCTTGGGCTTATGCCTTTAGCATCACTGATCAATAGTTCCATACTGGTAGGAAGGAAAAATAGATTAATTCTCTCGATACCATAGATCATTCAGTGGATGCCCTCTGATTTATAGACCTGTGGAAATTCAAATTCAGTGGTTCCCTCCTTTTTTGGTGCATTAATGTTATATCTACAATAGCTTATTCTGGATCTAGCTCATACGTTGTATCTTAATTGCCCACCGCCCACTCCATTTTGCCATGACTCGGACATCTTGTCATGAACAGTGACAACAACAGTCACCTTTGTGTTTATCCATGCAGCAGCGGAACCCCTTCTATGCAACCGTGATCCTTGTGACATACGTAGCTCCTTAACAAACTGTTTTACCATCCCGCGCTCTCTTTCAACTATTTGGAGTAGTGAGACTATGCTTCGATCAGTCAGTCAGGTAGCCAGCCCACCCATGTAGAGCTTCAGGCGACTGCCATTTACTCTGCCTGGGAAGAGCTCTCCATTGAGCTTGCCGAGCTGGACCGCGCCTCCATCTGTGACTTCTTTGACTACATATGGTCCCAACCAATGCATTCGGAGCTTTCCACGGAATTGCTCGAACTTGCTGTCATATAATAGGACTAGATCGTTTTCTTTGAACGTGCACAACTTGATATGGCAATCATGCTAAGCTTTTTCCCGCTGCTTCTATACCTGCTGATGGAATCTTGCTAGAAATTATTCCTCCTCAAATTCTGATAGTTGTGCGAGCCTCTCTTCCAAAGCCCCGTGGTCTTCCATGCCTATCATCACTACTATTTGCAAACTGGGTACAATATATTCCATTGGCATAATGGCTTCCATGCCATAGACTAACCGGAAAGGTGTATGAATCGTCAACTTCTTGCATGTGGTTCGGTATGCCCATAGCACTGCAGGTATGCACAAATCCCAATCATTGCACTGTGCATTACATACCTTGGTCAACACAGTCTCCAAAATCTTGTTGAAAGCTTCGATGGTCCCATTCGCTTGTGGATGGTATGACGTACTCTGCTGATGATATATCTGGAATTCCTCAGTGAGTGCATTGATAGTTTCATTTAGAAAGTGCGTTCCGGGGTAGCTCATTAGTATTTTTGAGCATTCAAACAGTTTCAACACATTCTCGAACAAAAATTTCTTAGTTGTAGCGGCTGTGTAGTCCTTAACCCGCTGTGATTCCACCCATCGAGTCAAGTATTCTATCGCGGTGATGATATAGTGCGCACCCATATTTTTTTGAGGTGTGATAGGCCCCACAAAGTCGATCACCCATTTTTCGAATGGTTGCAACATAATCTGTGGATTGAGCAGCATTTCGTCCCTCTGCGATGGTTTCCTAGTTCGTTGACATACATCACAAGCCCGTCAATATGCTTTTGAGTCTTGATGGAGAGTTGGCCACCATAGTCCAGCGCGAAGAATCTTCTGTGCTGTTGTGCGTCCCGCATAGTGCCGTCCTGCAGCCCCCCCATGTGCTTCTGCGAGGATCTGTCCTCTCTCAAATTTAGGTACATATCTTCATAATATTTCATCATTTCCCATTTTGTAGAGGTGCCCCACGATAACAGTAAAATCTACTGCGCGTATCACCAATTCTTTCCTCTGCTAGACTGAATATCCCTACAGCGCGATCCCTGTGGTTAAGAAGTAGATTATGTCTTTAAAGTGGTCGTCCGCGACACGCACTGCATAGAGATGTGCATTGGGTAATCCTTCTTCCAAAATTTTTGGCTCCCCACCGTTCTCAATTCGCGAGAGGTGATTTGGACCTACGTTTAGGTGTTTTGGGTTCACAATGACTTTGAAGTCATATTCTTAAAATAGTAACAACCATCTGCAAATATGCCCCCCCAACACAGGCTTATTTACTAAGTATTTCAACGCGAAATGATCAGTATACATTTTAAAGTGCCTACCCAGCAGATAGTGGTAGTATTTATGGAGTGCATATACCATCGCCAATCCTTCGCTCTCAGTAGTAGAATAGTTCTTTTCAGCTTTTGAAAACTGCTAGCTCGCAAACGCGATCGGGTGATTGACACCTTCCACACCTTCCTGTGTAAGTAGAACACCCAACGCAATACACAATGCATCGACATCTACATGAAATTCGATGTCCCACTTTGGAAAGACCAGAATGGGCGTGGAAGCCAATTTTTCCTTGAGAACCTCCAAAATCCGTGTACATTCCTCATTCCAACAATATGTAGTGTCCTTTTTCAAAAAATGTTCCATAGGTGCCGGGATTTGTGCATAGCTCTTAATGAACTTTCGGTAGTAACTAGTGTGTCCCAACGTGGCATGCAGTTGTTTAACACTTCGCGTCGCCTCCAGATTGAGTATGACAACAACCTTCGCGGGATCCACCATCAAGCCTTGTCGGCAAACCACATGACGGAGCAAGTTTCCGAAGGGGACGAGGAAAGTGCATTTCTTAAGGTTTAGCGCAATCTGGTGTCGTCAACATGTATCCAGCATCAACTGTAAGCTCGCGATATGTTTCTTGACTAGCCCAAATACATTCCAATCATCAAAATAAACTTCTAGAAATCTATGGATGAATTCCTTGAACGTGGCCACTACTACTCATGAAAATATCACTGGGGCATTCTTTAACCTAAAGGGCATAACCGTGTACTGAAAACAACCCCATTCGGTCGTGAATGTGGTATTTCTTCTATCTTCCAGTGTGATCTTGATTTGATGGTACCCTAAGAACCCATCCGTAAATGAGTAGGCTTCTTGTCCACCAACATTCTCCAGAACTTCATTTGTAAACAACATCGGGAACATGTCATGAACACAGATGTCATTCAGTTTTCGGAGGTCCACGTAGATTTGAATTTTCCCTTCTGTTTTTTCTCTTGCACTATCATAAGACTCACCTAGTCAGATTCTTCCACAGGTTCAATAATTCATGCTGCAAGAATTTTGTCCAATTCTTCGCAGACCTTTTCCTTGTACTTTGGATTCAAATGGTAAGGTCACTACTTAACTGGTTTCGTGTCTAGTTTCAGAGTTATCTTCATCATCCCTAGATCGCCAAGGATCCCTTTTAACTCAGTTATTTTGGTTGGGAATAAGTCTTGTTATTCTTGAAGTAACTCAATGATCTTATCCACCGTGGCATCATCCCAATAGTCTCCCAGCGCCACGTACTTCAGCTCCTCATCTATACCAATATTTAACTGCTTCGTTTTCAGTGGCGCGGTGATGTCAGGGTCCTTGATCGTTGGTCCGCGAACCTCGCGACTCCCCTCTGTTTCCAAAATATTGATGTTTCTGGGGTCATCATCGTCATCTTCTACCTGCATGTTGTAACATTCTAGGGCCTGGCTCAACTGATGCGACCACTCTGGCTGCACTATTTCTTCTGGTTCCAGTGGTATTTTGAAAATGGCAGCCTTCACAACTTGCAATGCATCGTCAATAGTATCCATCCATTGGTCCTCAAATAAGAACATTAATAAAAATCCTTCACGCAAGATATCCCATTCGCCTGTACCATGTTGGAGTTCTGTTTCAGTATACCAGTTCCTTGGGATGACATCCAAGGTATGATAAAATAAGTGTACCCACTCTGGCTGGGGTTCTTCTCCATAGGCCTTGGTCCATTTTGTGAGGTGCATGCATGGGTCATCACGTCCATCATATTTCTTGGTTATTCATAGTTCCGGCTTCCCAAACCTTATCTGCATCATATGCCTGCAGCCACGCCAGTCTTCAAAGGTTCCTTCATGTGTTCCACACCAACGTGCAGGCGTTGTGCGCAACGACCATTTTAATGCATCAAACCTTTGGTGCTCTAGTACTGCACTCTCAAACTTGGTCAGGAATTCATCCACCACTGTCAACCCATCATACGTCAGTCGCTCTCGATCTTGAGCTGTTACACAACACAACGACCTAGTCATCATGTTGCAGTTTAACGTTGTTACTCCGTTGAACCGATTATGCCATTGTTCATCTTCTTCATCTAAATTTGAAGTGTAGGCCTCTGCGTGCTCCCATGATATTCTTCCTTCTGCAGTCGTATTTACCCAATCCTAATCTTGCATAGTTATTTTCAGATATGATCCAAGTTATCATCATCTTCATCGTCGTGTACGGGTTCAATGTAGCACTGTTGGGTCCCTATAATACTATTGATTACCCCATTACTATTGTAGTTTCATCCCTTATTAATATTGTTGTGCCCCTATTATCCCCATATTGTTATTACTGTGCCCCATAGAATCCCTCTATTGTTATTTTTGTGGCTTTATATTATTATTGTTAGGTCGGCTGGGTTATATTGTGACTCCTTAGACTCCTATATATAGAGAGGAGGTTTTGTCATTTGAATCATCCTAGAATTGTTCATTTATGTAATGTAAAGGAGGTTTCCCCCTCGAAGAGGCTAAATTCTAAGGCGTTGATCTATCTTTTCTATCTTTTCTTGAGCTGGTTTCATAACATTTGGTATCGGAGCCTTGGATTCTAGGGTTTCGCTGCTCCAAATAGGTCATCGTGGCATTTTTACTATAACGTTTTTTCTACAATGTTTCAAAAGCTTAAAGAAAACCCCATTTGAGAAGACATCATGCTGAACCTTAGGTCTCCATTTTAGAGCTTTTAGCAATATATTTACGGAGATATGATCTGAGGAAGTTGGTCTTTTTGCAAACCCCTGAATTACATTCCAAACAGGTGACCTGGGGAAAATCGTCATAACTTTCTCTCTGAGCATCGGATTAAAATTTCGTAAGAAGTTACAGAAAGAGGATGGACTGTAGTTTCTTGTAGATATTTGTTTAGAGCCAAAGATAAAAATAGTGACTCCTGGCACATCGTACAAGTTTGCTCTACTGAACTAGTCTATAATCAAGTCACTATGGGAGATTTCGCATAACGTTTCCTTGGAGAATCCAATTTGGGTTAGACTGGTGGCATTGGAAAGAGGACACAGAGGGCTACTACAAATCATAATTTCAGAATTGGATAATCAAAAAGTACCGATATACATCAGAGGCAATATCGAGCTCCTACAAAGTGAAAAAAGGTGTGTAGATTTTTTTAAATTTTTACCTAAGCTTGGTTTGAAAATTTATTGTGAAGGAATTCAAAGGGCATAGTAGAGCATTATTATCAGTAACTGATGCCCCGAGGAAATAAAATGCAAACACCTAGTAAGCAACCTGAAAGCTCTAGCATAACTCATGAAGAAGAAATGCTACATGATATATCAAAATTACAAGAACAAGTGCAACAAATGTCACTCTCACAAAAGCTAACAGAAGCTAAGATAAATGGCGTGGAAGCTAAGATGAATGGCATGGAAGCTAAGATGGACAGCTTGAAGATAGATTTGAACACAAATTTGAAGACATGCATGGCAGATTTGAAGACAGATTTGACAAATTTTCTACAAGAAATACTTACTAATGGTGAAAAGGTAGTAAAGGAAACTCATGATGCGAACAAAAGAAAAGTTAATCATGATTTCTTAGACTCTAATGTGGGATCAAAGACCCACCATATTCCAAAAATCGATATGAGGATGTTTGATGGCAAGGATCCCGCAACATGGATATTACAAATGGAGCAATTTTTCAATATCAATAATGTGAAAAACACACAAAAGGTACGTATCGCGACTTTATATTTGGAACCAAATTAGTTTGTATAGTATCAATGGCTTTGCTCTCGTAAACAAATTATCACTTGGGCAATTTTTACGGAAGAATTGATAACACATTATGAGGATACAAAAAGCAACACTTTTTTTTAGCCAATTGATAAGTCTCAAACAAAAGGGTTCAATAATGGAGCACATTGAGGAGTTCCAAAAATTGAACATAAGGGTCAAAAATATTCCAGAGGAGCATAGGATTGATGTGTTCATAGAGACTTTAAAGGATAATATCCAACATGATGTTCACCTTTGGGATCCTGATTCATTAGAGAAAGCATTCAGGTTAGCAAGAAAAATGGAAAGCAAAATTATGGCAACCAGCAAGCATACCACTCACAACTACAAAGATGGAAATGTGGTTGCCCCTAGTATTCCACAACCTATAAGGTTGACACCACAACAATTGGAAGAAAAAATAGCAAAAGGCCTTTGTTACAGTTGTGATAGCAAATACACTAAAGGTCATAAGTGTGCTAAGAAGAAATTATTCTACATAGACTGCGAAGAGGAAGAAGAAAAGGAGCAAGAAAGGTCAAAAAAAGAGGATATACTCCAGGAACAAAGCCTAGATAAAGAAGAAATGAATTCGACCATATCTTGTAATGCATTGTCGGGAATTACCACTCCTTAAACCATCAAGATAGAAGGACAAATCAAGAAGAAATAGGTAATAGTGTTGATTGATTTAGGAACTACCAACAATTTTATTCATTGTAAGGTAGCAAAAGAATTGAATTGCTTCTTATATCCACCACCAGAGTGTCAAGTGATGGTTGCAAATGGAGGAACAATAAATTGCTCTAGAAAGTGCCATAATATCAAGCTATCGATGCGAGAATATGTATTGACTAGCCCAATGCTTTCCATTCCAATGGGAGGTGCTGATGTTGTACTAGGAGTCCAATGGCTACAATCCTTGGGTACAATAGCTTTTAATTTTCAGGAACTTTTCATGAAATTTTCCATGGAAGGAAAGGAATTTGAATTAAGGGGTATTGTAGGGAAATTGGGAAAGATAATTAGCTCTAATGGTATGAAAAAGCTTCTAAAAAAGGAACAAAGGGGTGTAATTGCACAATTATGTTCGCTAGATGTTTCCACATTGCAATCATCTATTTCTGCAGATCTCCAAAAAGTCTTGGAAAATCATTCCAAGTTATTTGAGACTCCCAAAGGTCTCCCACCTATTCGTGATCATGATCATGCTATTCATTTGATTCCAGGAAGTGTTCCTCCAAACATCAGGCGGTACAGATATCCCTATGCCCAAAAGAGTGAAATTGAACGTATGGTTGCAGAAATGCTAAAGGCTAGTATAATTCAACCGAGTCAAAGTTCTTTCTCTGCTCCATTAGTATTAGTGCACAAGAAGGATGGATCATGGCGCATGTGTCTGAATTATAGGGAGCTCAACAAGCTCACTATTAAAGATAAGTTTCCCATTCCTGTCATTGATGAATTACTAGATTAATTGCATGGATCAATTTACTTCACCAAGTTGGATCTTCGTTCAGGATATCATCAAATCAGAATGAATACTGAAGACATTCCAAAAATAGCATTTAGAACTCATGAGGGTCATTATGAATTTTTGGTCATGCCTTTTGGCCTTACCAATGCACCTTCAACATTTCAAGGTTTGATGAATTACATTTTCAAACCATTCCTTAGAAAATTTGTGTTAGTATTTTTTGATGATATACTAATCTATAGCAAGTCTTGGAAGGATCATGTTGAACATGTTGACAGGGTGCTACAACTATTGGAGGAGAAACAATTATATGCAAAAAGATCCAAATGTTTCTTTGGAGTACAAGAGGTGGAATATCTAGGTCATATTGTATCTCATGAAGGAGTTAAGGTAGACCCTAACAAAATTAAAGCCATTAAGGAATGGAAAATCCCCACATCCATAAAGCATCTGCGAGGATTTCTCAGGTTGACAGGGTATTATCGCAAGTTTGTTAAGAATTATGGGAGAATAGCAATACCTCTAACAACATTATTGAAGAAAGATGCATTTTCATGGACTCTAGAAGCAACAAAGGCCTTCGAACATCTTAAAGAGGCAATGTGCCAAGCATTGGTCTTAGCTACACCGGACTTCACAAAAACATTTATTATGGAATATGATGCTTCAGGAAATGGAATTGGTGCTGTTTTAATGCAAGATGAAAGACCCATTGCTTTTGAAAGTCGTCCAATCAAGGGAAAGTTTTTACACAAAGCTATTTATGAGAAGGAAATGTTGGCAATACTCCATGCACTTAAGAAATGTCGAACCTACCTAATGGGAAGACACTTCAAGGTAAAAACAGATCATGATAGCCTTAAATACTTTTTAGAACAAATATTATCCTCTGAAGAGCAACAAAAGTGGGTCACAAAGATGTTGGGTTATGACTTTGAAATCATCTACAAAAAAGGGAAGAAAAATGTGGTGGCAGATGCACTCTCAAGAAAGGATGAGGATGTGGAAGCATTGTTGTGCGCCATTTCTATTATCCAACCAGATTGGATAAACGAAGCAAGGGAGGAATGGAAGAGTGATGAAGAAGTGTGGGCACTTATTTGAAAGTTACAACAAGATTCCAGTATGTCAGATACATTTAGTTGGCAAAATGATTCTTTATGGTACAAAGATCGCTTATACCTCTGTAAGAATTCCCAACTAAAACAAAATATTCTTATGGGATTGCACAATTCTCCCTTAGGAGGGCACTCAGGATTTTTAAAAACTTACCACAAGGTTAAGAAGGATTTTTTTTGGGATGGCCTTAAATTGGGTATTCAAAAATTTGTGGCGGAATTTTTGTTTTTCCAACAAAATAAAGTTGAAACAATTAAGACACCGGGTCTATTACAACCTTTATCCATTCCAAACCAACGTTGGGAGGAGGTTTCAATGGATTTTGTCACAGGTTTACCCAAGTCTGAGGGAAAGAGTGTCATCATGGTGGTAGTTGACAGACTTACCAAGTATGTGCACATTTGTGCATTATCACATCCATTTAAAGCCAGTACAATTTCTACTGCATTTATGGAAACAATTCAAAAGATACATCGAAACCCGAAGATTGTTGTAAGTGATAGAGATCCCATTTTCATTGGAAATTTTTGGACAAAATTATTTTCTTGTCTTGGTACTTAGTTAGCTCATAGCTCATCTTATCATCCTCAATGTGATGGGCAAACTGAGATAGTAAACAAATGTTTGGAAGGATATCTTCATTGCTTTGTATCTAATAGACAGACATAATGGGTCAAATGGTTTCCTCTGGCTGAATGGTGGTATAACACTTCCTTCCAGACAGCAACAAAAATGACCCCATTTATGGCACTTTATGGATATTAGCCACCATCCATCACATCATATTTAAGAGAAAATTCTAAGGTTCAAGCAGTGTAACATCACATCGAACATCAACAACAAGTCCTCCAACTCTTAAAGGATAACCTCGTGTTGGCACAGAATAGAATGAAACAATAGGCAGATCAACATCGCAGCGAAAGAAGTTATGATGTAGGTTATTGGGTATTCCTATGGCTACAACCATATAATCAAATGTCCCTTGAGCAAGCTAAGAAGGATAAT
Source organism: Pinus tabuliformis (assembly GCA_031772625.1). Lineage (NCBI taxonomy): Eukaryota > Viridiplantae > Streptophyta > Pinopsida > Pinales > Pinaceae > Pinus > Pinus tabuliformis. The sequence goes on along the minus strand of CM062818.1, from coordinate 16,821,160 downwards.
AAATTATCACCAAAGTATTATGTTCCGTACAAGGTGTTGCAAAATATTGGTACTATGGCATACAAATTGGAGCTTCCTGTAGCTTATCGATTGCACCCAGTTTTCCATGTTTCATGTTTAAAGAAGTTTATAGGCGACAAGCTCCCAGTTCAAACAATATTGTTAGAACTTGACGAGGAAGGAAAAATTATATTGGAACCGGAAGCAGTCACAGAAACAAAAACTCAACAACTACGAAATTGATCAATTTCGGAGTATCTTATCAAGTGGAAGAACTTATCTGCTGAAGATTCCACATGGGAGGATGAGAATTTTATACAGAAGCATCCAAAACTACTCAAGAATTGAGGACAACACTTTTTTGAAGGAGAGGGGCATGTTGGGTCCCTATAATACTAGTGATTACCCATTACTATTATAGTTGCATCCCTTATTAATATTGTTCCCCTATTATCCCCATATTGTTATTACTGTGCCCCATAGAATCCCTCTATTGTTATTTTTGTGGCTTTATATTATTATTGTTAGGTCGGCTGGGTTATATTGTGACTCCTTAGACTCCTATATATAGAGAGGCGGTTTTTTCATTTGAATCATCCAAGAATTGTTCATTTATGTAATGTAAAGGAGGTTTCCCCCTCGAAGAGGCTAAATTCTAAGGCGTTGATCTATCTTTTATATCTTTTCTTGAGCTGGTTTCATAACAAGTGCGCTCCTTCAGCCAGGTCTAGCGGAATGACTACGCGTAGGGACTTTTTCTCAAATATCATCTTCCATTTCTTTAAATTAATGACTCCATTCATATCTGTGGCCCAGTCTATCCCTAATAATGCGGGGTAAGGGTTACTGTCATCCACAATTTCTATTACCTCAAAGTCCGTTTGTGTGCTCGCACCTTCTATATCCATTGTGACTCCTTGCAATCTCCCCATGGGCAAGATCTTTTGTTGGTTCACCATCTGTAATTGAATAGGAGACCACTATAATGTGGGCCTACCCATGCATTCCCATGTCTGTTTAGGTAGCACGTTTTCATCCAAGCCTAAGTCTAGAATGATCTGATCCATCTCATAGTCACTAATCTGCACTGTTAATCGCATTTCCCGTCCAGTGCGCAAAGCATGTTTTCCTAGTTTCTGGACCATGTGAGGTTCACTTGACCCTGCACACCTAGTTATCAGCTCTTGTAACCCTTTAACTGCCTTATTGTCATGTAGCAACTTCATACATGTCTCTAAAAAGGTAGTTAGCATCGAGGGATCCATTTCCAGCTCAAGTGGATCCTTACTACCTGGAGTAGAGACCTCTGTGAAGCTCTTCTTAGCTTCCATAAATGTCTTCTTCGCATTCCAAGTTGAACTCAGGCTGCTTTGTAGGGGTCTTGCGAACCCCTGGGTCTTCCTTGGTTAATTTCCCCTTATCTTCCCCTGTGGCCGCGCCACTTCTGAGCATCATGTTCACATTGGGGTCTTCCTCATGTGGTTTAGATCTCATCATTTGGACATTCTGTGTCGGCGTAGGTTGTGCTTCCCTTTTCTCACATATCTGCACTATCAATGTGGGGAAATCTATCATTTCATGATCAAATTGCTTGCATTAGGGGCATGATATTCTGGTCGGGTTGGTACAATCACGTGCATAGTGCCCTGCTCCTCCATAGTTATAGCAAATTAACTACCCATAGCCTCTTCCTTGCCCCATTCCTCCCTGTCCTCATCCTCGCCCTTGGAACCCATCGTGTGCTATCACTGCGGCTGGATCTTGACCTCATTCCTTAGTCTGCATCCTATAGGCAGGTGTTCGATCCATCACCAATTCATAACTACAACAGTCTCGTTCATCGTGGTCCACCGATCTACAAAAATTGCAAAATAGTTGCTGGGGGGTCTGTGTAAACTTCTATAATAGATGACAGTTGTCCATTATGTACTTTCCTCCTACCTGACAGATCTCACACTAGAGCGTAGGCGCTGCACTTAGTCCCACCTACGCCTTTGGTCTTAATGGCATTGGCCCTCCCCCTGCCAAATAGTTCATGAATACCGGACAATGATCCTTATCATGGCCCTAGCTTCTACATTTTATGCACCACACTTCTTCTCGTGCTTTTGGCTAGGGCACCTTCTCTTGTTTCAATCTCTGCATCTCCAAGCATAGGATTTATAGTTGCGCATGGATCTGTTGAACTCCCAACCCAATATCCTATATCGGAGTCTCATGAAACCTCATTGCTATCTCTAATGCTTCAGCCTCGGTTGAGATCTTCTGTTGTGACAACGTCGTTTTCATATGCATTGTCAAAGACGCCACAAACCACGCGCAGTGCTGCACACCTGTTAGCGTCATGTTAGCCTCATGGATCGTACTCTTTAGTCTTTGATCCAGATCCCAAGGGGTTTCACCTGGTAGCATCACGATCTCCTTGAACCCGATGATCGACCGCGTCTTAGATTTCGGTTGGCTAAATTCTTTGTTCAATGCATCCTAGATCTCCGCTATTCCGCATGTGGATGATCGCTAGAGTGCCTTATATACCACGTCAATGCGCGATCCTGTAGTGCGCTTACCAATGTAGCCCTTTTAATGTTATCATCTGTAACTCCATGCACTTCCCACACTGCCTTTACTACGAACTAAAACTATTCTGGATCTTCGCTCCCTACTCCTCTGAATACATGCAACTTGATTGTGCTCGCCTTGTTAAACTCCTAGTGTGGCAGAGGTGGTCAACCACAAACTCGTACAGCTTCTGATCCACTCAATTTTCAATCTCTTTCCTCTTAGGTTTCCAATGTTCTTATATCAGACATTCTTTAGATAGATCTCGGTACCGGCAAAGAAACCATTTGTTGGCTTGTTGGGGCCTGACCCAGGTTCAGAAGTGTTTTAGCCAAACAAATCTCGCACTACCGGCCCTTTCGGAAACAGTCCACGAAGCGCGGAATGAAGTCTCATCCAAGGTAGTAAGGGAGGGTGCTGGAATTAGGTTTCCACACCATTGGGATGTCTTGATGTGGTCTGGAGGGGTCGCGATCAGATCTATGCACTCGCGTCGCTCTGCACAACTATCCATCCTTCGCGTAGATCTGCGATGGGTGCTTCCTAGATTCCTATTATTATAGGTGTTTATTATAGCTCAGATCTAGTTCTCAAGGTATTTAAGCAACATTTAACAGTAATAACTAGTGTGTGCAAACAATATAAAAAGCCATAATAGATGCATAAACCAGAATATAACAGAGCGACAATATTTTAGAACCAACTTAACTTTATTAATGTCTTCAATTTCAACACAATCCTTTTTCTACCCTACACACACAGCTATGGAGCTCCTATCCCCTACGACGACCCAAGGCTCAAACTTCCAGACCCAGAGTGAGTATTATAATAAAAAACCCATAATAAGTTAGATATCCTTTTTCCAAATCTACCTTCTACCTTTAAAGCCTTGCTCTATTTATACATTCCCAAGGTCCGCAGACCATGGTTAGGCTGACTCACTTTCTATTATTTTACATTATTTTCGGGCAGAAAACCCTTTGACTTGACCTATTACATTTCGTGCTCCGCGTACTTCGCAGAACTTTTACAATATCATTACCCTAAATTATGGGCTTTAAACCCCAAAACCGTTATGCAGGGTCTCCGCTACCCAACAATAGGCTTTTGGTAAGCCAAGATTCTGATAAGACTACCTTGGAGAGGGATTGGATAGTATTGTAACGAGCCTTGGCTTCTCCACTACACAGAGCTAGTATATCTCTTTAGAGGAGCAGGTGGTTGTGGCTGTAACGTTCCTCTATCAGAACTAATGGTTGGACATGGATGTATTGTATGACTGGAACTTACACTTCTCAATATAACAAGAGACATCACGTTTCATGCATATGTTGTATTATATTCTATGCTATCTAGTTTACTCTAAATGATATATGTATTGGTTTTCTTACGCATGCATGTATAACTATCTGTGTATGTATGTATGAGTCTTTCTGAAATGTGTTGTTGGTTTAATTATCACTTTAGATTTCTTTCTAACTTTCCTTCCATGTTGTGATGTATCTTTGCTTGTTTATTCCCCTATTAACTACATGCTATCATAGGTTTCCAAGAGGCGCACTCATCTCAACCCCTGTGTGTTAGAACCTCTCATGCACCTTCCTTGGCTCGCCGTAGCTGTCACACCCTTGCCACCGATAGAGTTATCTCACTTTCCTCTGTGCAAAATCGCGGTCAAGGCATTACTATACGACCCACTACTGGGACTCCTACACCAAACGATCTAAGGTATAATTGGGAATTTTTACCGGGGAGATCCCCTAACATGTTTGTGGGTCCAACACTGTCAACATTTATGGTGCTATAAGGAGGGCCAGATGACAAGCTGTGTCCTCTCATCCGGTTTTGAACCTTTGCATATTTTTCATTGATTCTTGGACTCTTCTCCCTCCATGTTTTTTTAGAATCATGAATATGTCACCATCATGAGGGAGTTCTTTGATCTCTTTTCCACTTACATGTATGATGGTGAAGGCGAAGTGGCCTGGCCTGAGTTCTTACATGAATTTCTTTCCATGCTTCATGAGGAAGATGGGTGTCCTGACAAACATGCCAACTTGCTGCTTGCATACACACTTTTCGAATCTCCACTTCGACGGTTTTGCAACCTACTGACTGACACCATGCACTCACTTGAGCACTTCTATGATCTTATTGAAGACACTTTCTATCATTTTGATCCAGACCATCTTGACAAAAAACTGTTGCAACAATGGAAGGTTTCGCATAAATTGTTCCTGGATTTTTGGCAGCGCTTCCATGACTTGCAATTTCAAGCTTCGAAGATCCAGATGAATTTTTTCTATCTTTGGGACCGGTTTGAGTACTGTCTTAAGAAATATGCTCATACCAAGAAGAAGTTTGAAATAAATCCTTGCTCAATTCAGTGATGGAGTTGCGTAATCTCAGATGGAGATGGTGACTGTCACAAGTGGCTGTCTGCCATCCCCTCATCAAACAGTTCCACCATTGCAGAGTGATTTTTAGGATCGTGCTCACACATCTGTTCAGCTATCACATCCTCCCAACATCACTTCGCTTAATTTTCGCACAGATTTGGTTGTGAGTCCATCGAGTTGTCATATGCCTTTTGTTCCACAATCTCCGTCTTTGCACTCAGCTATTCCTCTGGATGATACTTTCTTGTGTTCTTCCATTCTGGACTCTACACTTGTTGTGAACGAGGAACAAGCCACTAATGGAGTTGGTGTTGCACAACCAGCATGAACTGTCATTCATGAAGAATATGAGTGGGAGCTTGAGCATCAACACTCGACGAAGGATGACCCTCTTCTGTCCGAGTCTCCTTTGTTCTTTACTGTTATCTTTGGTGAACCTGTCATCCATGATTTCACATGTGTGTCTTCATCCACAGATGCACCCCTTGTTGATCACTCACAGGACACAACAGATGTTGGTCCATCATTCAACAATAGAGAGGATAAGTTATTCATTAAAAATCCACTTGATCTTTCATCTGTCTTTCCCAGAAACATAGAGGATGAATTTGTTCGCTTCTCATCTACCCCTCTATTTGATTCATTAGATCATGAGGATGCCGATGTAATCACTGATTTTCCTGATCATGGCTATATTGATCCATTTACCCCCATATTCGATCACGATCATGTTTCTATCACTGTTGATTTTTTGAAGCCATCGGTCTATGATGATATATCTGATGATGAAGTCAAAACACCCAAGACTGTCGAGGAACTTTAGCACGAGCTGATGGTTATGTCAGGCCCTCACTCTCTTGGGGTTAGTCTCACTTTCGATCAGGAAACTGTTCAATCACCTAAGGCTCCTCATCACTCATCTGTATGCATTGAAGATCAATCTCACACACAAATCATGCTTCCTCCACTCAAACTGCATGATCCTATCACTCATGCATTGGAGGAATCTTACATTACAAGCACACGTGAACGATGAAATTTTCCTTTGTTTCTTTTGTTTGCTTGCATGTCACAGTCAAGAGTGTGGTTATGCTTCAAAGATGAAGGCAGTGTCACACTGTTTCTGGGAAAACTAGTATCTTTTCGATCGACTAGCCCTCTAGGTTTGGCAGCTATCCTAAAAACAACATTTTAAAGCAATTCATGATTTCTTCTATGTATAATAGATAAGAGAAAGACAAAGGAACCAACTTGGATCTTTCGCTTAACTTCTTTCTTGATCTCTCTCCCCCTTGACAAAACTTACAACTCCTCTCCATACTTATCCCGCTTGGAAAGTACCTGTAGAAACACAGTAACAAAGAACCATCAAAGCATCTTGATCTATTATATCATAATCATTACGGAATTAGAAATATAATGAACATACATGGCATTCACAAATAATAACATTCACAATTGCACAGTTATATGGAAGAAAACTTGAAGAACTTTATTCTATAGAAGAGAGAATTACAACCCAGTTGTCTGATCCAGCATCATCCTCCCAGCATCAAGCCCTCTTCACCTCATGAAATAGCAAGATCACACGAACAATACAATGCTCTTTCTTCAAACTATTAGCACTTACTTGTAATTCACAATATTCCAGCCCCCAGATCTCTTAGATGAGGGATCCATTTATAGATGTGTGCAAGGTTGTGAGTTATCTCTGGGTTTTTGATTAGTGTCATTCCACTTGTTGCATTTGGTTCCACTTGGAGATTTCTTAGATCTCTCACTCATTCCTGGGAGAATTCAGAGAGGCAAGTGTCATAGGAGAAGTTTCTAGAAGATTGCATGAGCATCCACTTAGCAAACTGTCTCGGACATTTGTCCATCCTCGCTCATCGCACCCTATAGGAGGCCTCATCAGTATGCATCGCACCTGGCTAGTGTAGAAGTCAGTATGCATCGCACCCTGATAGTGGAGTAGTCAATATGGTCCAGTTTAGGCCAATTAGGGTATGAAATAACACTTTTAGGGGTTGAAGAGCCCTAGTTTATTGACATATAATATTGGGGTTGAAGTGCCCAAATATGTCTATAACAATTTCCCCCTAAAGCATGAAGTCGTAAATCTTTGATGTCAGGTGAAATGCTTTAACATGAGGATCCGAGGTTTTGAAACTAGAAGGTGACCTGTATAGGATAAAATAAAATACATCATCATAATATAATTTTCATGATCTAGCTGAGGTGGGCATTCCCATACTCAACTTTATAAATTCATTCATTGTACATAGAAAAAATAATTGTTTGTAGTTGCAGACTAGTGATTCTTCATATGTAGAGTCATCATCCTTGGTTTGGATGACCATCTATGCAGCTTCTGTGTACATTTGATGTCTTTATATCCCTGAATATATCGCAGCCCAGATGGATGAAACTAGATCCGAGGTCTTCAAACTTGTTCAATCTTCGCCTGATGTACAAGTCGATCCATGTGAAAAGATGTTCTGAAGTTGAACATGGAAAGACATCAACTGATTACCAGCCAATAATGTGAGCTGTTAACAGGCGCGATAGGAATCACCGATAACGATGATGACCCTCAAGGTACTACAATACAATTCACATGGTTTGAATATATGATCTGATGTTGAACACCACGCAAAATATTTTGGTTGAAGGCCATTGATGTCAACCTGTCACCGAAAGTGAGAAGCTTGCCATTGAGGCATGCAAATTTCAAAGCACTGAAAGGGTTGCTTCTAAGTCAAATTCTTGGATAATGAGCTGATGTCGACAAGAAGTGACTCATCGTAGGAGGGCCTTGATGTATCCCACATCTACAACACGAAATGAAGCAAATGATTTTCTAGAGGTGAAAACGATCTGATGACACAAGGTTCAGGAATGGCGGTCATGAAAAATGGAGGTTGAAGGTATTGCAGTGGATGAGGCATTAACTGGATGGTGAATTCTCAACTGAATGAATTCTCTTGAACATATCAGTGACACTGAGATGGATTGGTAGCGTTAACCCCAAAAATGGATGGTGTGAAAGACCAATGGTGAAGTGACCGGTGAACGAAATAACCCAACCCGACTCAATCATGGTGATGGAGTGAAAGTGTCATGTTCAAGAGCGACCTGCTACCATAAAGTTTTCAAGTTTTCTTCCCTTTTTCCCCAGTCATTGCTGACCAATACCTCTTTATTTTTGTCAAGCTTGAGGAGGATAACATATGCTTGTTCTATAATTTGCCCTTCAGGCAAACCTGTCGCTATGTTTTAGCGAGTCTAGCGACAATGAAACTCGTTCTTGTCTAGGTGGACAAGTTTGTCGCTATTGTTTTAACGAGTTTAACGACAAGGATAACTCAATATTTTTCATGTTTAAAGAGTTTGAAAAAGGACGAAATGGAAACTCTGTCTCGTCTAGTAATGGACGAATTTGTCGCTATTGTTTTAATGAGTTTAATGACAAGGATAACTCGGTACTTTTCATGTTTAGAGAGTTTGAAAAGGGACGAAAAAGGAAACTCCAGAAGTTTTTTTTTGTAGCATAATCCATTAGGTACAAAAAAGATTAAAATAATACAAAAGGGATGACTTTTCGATCAATTTAACGAGCCGAAAAAAGACAAGCACTCAAACTTTTTTGTGAGATAATCCCTCAGGCCCGAAAAAGATTAAAATATACAGGAGGGATGGCATTTCCCATCACTTTAATGAGTTGGAAAGGCCAATTGCTCGAAAATATTTTCATGTTTAATGAGTTTGAAAAGCGTTTAAAGAGTTCTTTTTTAGGAACGAGTGGTGTCTAGAGTAGCAACTGGTTCCAGGTAGGCTTGGAACTTCTCAAAACATGGTGATGTGAAGCGGTTGGATAACAAGACCACTTGTCGCGACTGTTCCTCAAAAGGGTAAACAACCAAGAGGAGGCGTATGATCAGCCAAAAGGATGGGGGTGATGGGCGGTACACAACCAAGGCTCAAAAGGCTGATAGCATGGCAATCACAGAAGTTATTTACTAAAGGTGGGTTCATGTTTTAACGAGCTTGAACCGTGGGGGGGAACTATGCTCGGTGTGGGTTTCATTGTTCTTACAAGCTGGAAATGAACAAACATATGCTTGGTTAAGTTGGTCAAAGATGTTCAATTCACTGTTCAGCACATGATTTTCTTTCGATGGTTTTTTAACCCGCTCAATCACTCCATCAAATTGATTAGAAATACAAATATATGTGGGAAAAATGAATTAAAACTAACATTTTACTCAAAGTACGTGAATAGTAGATACAAAAAGTAGTTTCACCTTTCATTTTCATCATTTCATTTCAAAATTGGGATTTTGGAGTTCTAGAGTGGTTTTCCCCCTCAAATTTCACCAGTTGATTTCGGGAGATCCGGTGGACTATTCTCCGTGCCATCAGGACCAGGTAGGAGCTAACCCTGAGCTCTTCATTTTCATTCCATGTTTTCTTGATTCTGAGCTAGTTTTTCCACATTTCTGGGCCCCTGGGGTTTGAAGATATTGTTCCCCAATCATCGCACCTAGCCTGTATCAAAGGTGAGATTCAATCTGAGTTGCCAAAAGGCCAGTCAGTATGCATCCCACCTTGCTCAAAGGCAGGGTGCGATGGGCGCAGAAAGGCAACTTTACATTGTGATTTTTCATCAAAATGTTTCCTGTTTTTGCTCAAATTTGGATCCTAACTCATCTTTTGTCTTCATTTTAGACATTTTTTGGATCAAGATGGTTGTCACATGGCGTGAATGAGAACATGAAGAGAAGGACATGATTGTTTTACACGACTAGGGCACAATTGTTGCATTACGAAACTATGGCTTGCTGAAGTTCTTCCGCATATCTAGCACGAGGCAACAGATCAGTTTGTTGCAGTATTTTCTCGTTTCTTGGGATCCGATTGACCAGGTATTGCCCAATAGAGATGGAAAGATCAATATCCAGGATGTCACTGATCGACCCTTGAGGACCATTCTATTTACCTTTGCTAGATTGGATGGTAGCGCAACTTTACACTTGGAAAATAGATCTTACATGCAGTATGCCCTGGAATGCCTGGAACTGAAGGTGTTCAACTGGTGTGAGGCGATAATTTCTGTCATAAAAGAATAACTTCCAAAGTAAAGAATGGAAGAACCAAGAATTTTGGCTACGGTTCCATATTGACTTCTTTTGCTTTGGAGAGGATTCCACTGATGCAGCCTTAGAACATTTCACTGGGATTACCAGCATCGAGGGAACCACAGATCCAGAGATGGGTTGATCTTATGGCCAGACATGCCGGTCAGTCACAGATTTCATTCTCTGATGCCTTTTTTCAGTGGTTCAACCGTCAAGAGATGGTATTTGCGGAGTATCCATACGTCGGGATGGATTTCTGAGGCGACCCGGATTTGGCATTACTAGCTGGCGAGTAGTGGAGTGCTATAGGTAAAATGATTCAACCATATATTTGTTTATTAGTTTTATAATGTTTTTTTGTTTTTTAATGTTATCAAGACTAATCAACCTCATATGTGTGTGCAGATATTGGACCAATGTGACCAGTGGCACTCCCACAGGTAGCAGAAGACGCTCCAGCAGGAGACGCTATAGGGAGGGTTGTTCTTCGAGATCTAGACATATTGGAGACCCTGGTAGTGTTGCAGGATCATATTGAGGGCCTCACACTCGGTATTCAAGATGTGAGGACCGATGAGTTACCTTTGAGGCTACAACGCTATACTACTGGTGTGCCAAGTCGATGGACCGGTCTCGTACGCATGATCGCACAGGCGGTGACATGTTATCACCAACGTCATTAGTCTAGGATGATTTTTTGCATTCATTTTGAGTTTCTTGGTCAGGTGACGGATTTTTTCTTGGACACAAAATTTTTTGTAAAAACTATAAACAACTATATATTTTTTATTTTCAGAGTTTTATTTTGGTTAAGTTATGCAATCCTGATGTAAATGTTGATATAAAATGCTCTCTTTACAAATGCTGCAAATGTCTATCTAATACATAGTTTGCTAATGAACCAATCAATGTGTTTAAGTTTCTGGAAATGTTTTGATATTGAATGGAATCAAACTGTCTTTCCAAAAACCTAACTCTTAGGAACATGCGATAAATAGCTCGGTTCCGAACAGAATAAGTGCCAGTAAGCTGTAGAATGACAAGTTGTGAATCTATCCTGACAACGAGTCGGCATACGCCATGTGAAATGGAATCAAAGAGAAGTTCAATCAACGCACTATACTCAACGATGTTGTTCATCGATCGGCCAATACATATCCCCCTGAAACTCACCAACTCACCGCTTGGAGTGAAAATGGCCCAGGCTGCAGAAGATATGTTCTGCGTACTACAACTAGCTCCGTCGGCATACCCAAAAAATGTTTCCAAAATGTTTGACATCTGCAATAGAATGCGAAGTGGATTACCTAACCAAAATGACAACTCTAAAAGAAAACACAAAAAATGAAATACAAGCATATGTATAATGAGTTTACTACACTTAATTAAGCATAGTAATGTTTAAGATACAACTTGTTTCAGGGTTGTGATAGTGGGATCCCATCATAATCGACCAACACGTAGGATCCTTTTGTCAATACCTGTTTAACAATGTAGGGGCCCATCCATAATGGTTCGAATTTACCCGCTCCTAATTTGTTGGAGTCTTGATCGTAAATCAACACCAGGTCACCTTCTGAGAAGACATGAGGCTTGACATTTTTTTCAAATTGCGCCTTGACACGTTTCTTATGTGCTTCGTTAGCCAACGTGGCATCACGACAGGTTTCATCCAGGTGGATTAGTTCCAAGAAATGAGCCTCTTCTTCAGAAGTTTCGGGAAGCAGATCAATTGCTAGCTTGAGGGATAAGATTTTGCAGTGAATTGGCAAGATAGCTTCCAGACCATACACCAACTGAAAAGGCATAAATCTGGCTGCATTTATCACTGAAGTCCTATATGCCCATAGGGTTGAGTATAGGATTAAATGCCAATTCCATTTGTGGACTCCAATCATTCTTTGCAATATGCGCTTAAGCACTTTGTTGATTGCCTCAACTTGTCCGTTAGCCTACAGATAATATGGAGTAGAACTGTCGTGGGACAATCCTTATTTGGCAGTAAATTCAATCATCATGTGATTGCGAAAATGCGACCCATGATCTGTGACTATAGCCTATGGAACACCAAATCTAGAAACTACATGATTAAAAAATAAAAGAGCAGCTGTTTCGCCACTGTTGTTTAATGTAGGCATCGCTTTGGCCCATTTTGTAAAACAGTCGACAGTAACTATATAATATACCCATGCCCCTCGACCGAGGTGGGGTTACATGTCATGAAATCAATGCCCCATTTAGCAAATGACCCAACAACAATTACTGGATGCAGTGGTGCAGGTGGTAATCTGGTTTTGTGATCAAAAATCTGATAAGCATGGCAACTTCTGACTACAGTTATGCAATCTCTGAATATGGTGGGCCAGAAGTAACCTTCTCGTAAGATCTTTTGTGTAGTAGCATAACTAGATAGATGCCCCCCACAAGCACCTGAATGACAATAATTCAAAACTTTTTCGGCCTCCTCATGTGTGAGGCACCTTCGTAGAACTGTATCAACACCACGATGGTAAAGCGTATCGCCAATGATCAGGTAGTCTTTGGCTTGGTATCGAGTACGTCGCTGTTCAGAGTGAGAGGTGTGAGGCCTAAAAGTTTGGATTTGGAGATGCACAAGTATATCCCCATACCACGGATGTAGAAACAGAGTATCATCCACAATTGTTGCTTTGGATGTTAAATCGTTGGATGACGAGGGAAGGTTACAAAGTAACTCCGATAAGATGAGAGATTTCTTTGATTTGGATTTGGTGAATACCATATCAAACTCTTGCAAAATGACTATCCATTTGGAATATTTTCCCCCCAGCAATTGACGCGACAGAATGTAGGTCATAGGGTTGCAATCTAACACAACGGTAGTTTTGTGAAAGAGAATGTAGTGTCGAAATCTCTGTACTGCTTGAACAACTGATAAAGCCAAATTTTCAACATAAGAGTACTTTCTTTTTGTATCATTATGGTTGCGACTTAAATGATATATTGGATGTTCAATTCCAATATCTTCTTGCAATAAAACCATGGCGATGGTAGTATCTTTAGTGGCGAGATACATGTTAAAGTCTTTTTGATAGTCAGGAGTGTACATTAATGATGCTTTTATAAAGGAATGTTTTAAAGCATCAAAGGAAGCTTGTGCAACCTGATCCCAGTGGAAGGGTACTCCTTTTTTCAAAAGACCTGTATAACCTTTAGCGAGTTCAGCATTATGTGGAATGAACCTCCTCAGAAAGTTAGCTTGCCTTGGAGTCTCTGAATCTGAAGTAAATTTGAATGTGGAAGCATGTCAAGGATTGCCTAAACCTTAAATGGGTTGAGTCGAATTTCCTCCTTAGAAACTACGAAACCAAGAAGTTGACCGGAACCAACACAAAACACACACTTGTGCGGATTGAGTCATATTTTTTAGTGTCAGCAACATAGAAATATGGCTCTCAAATGCTGTGGATGATCAATCCACGTTTGCGAATGAGCCAGTAGAACATTGAGCTATGGTTGAACGATGTGTTTGATGTCATGGAAGGTCTAATTCATTGCCCTTTGAAAAGTTTACCATACGTTCTTCAAACCAAAAGGTAATTTAAGATACGCTAATGTGCCCCATGGACATATAAATGCAGTCTTCGACTGGTCCTGTGGGCAGATATTTGATTGTATAAGGTGTTATGCCCCTATACCAATAGGTGTCATATATAATGATTGACTTGATGAGATATGAATATGTTCATACCTTTACTTGTTGCAAAGGTTTTCCATATTGTCAAAAAATAAAAAATTTAAAAAATGTAAAGAGGGTATACCCTAAAAGAAAAATCAAAGGGTGAAAAGAATAAAAAAGAGGTCAAAAAAGGAAAGAAAATGAACCCCATCAAAAGAAAATACCATGAAAGTGTGCAAGTCTAAATGCCACTACTTTTTACTCTTGTGCAATAAACAATTGTGTGCAGCTTGTCACTTATGCCACAATTGATGAACAGTCAAACAACTTAAACTTGGCTAGTTCATATTTGAATTTCATGCTTTAGAAGCAGAGAATAAAAACTGACCAAACTATTTAATCTTGGCAGATAAGTAGATAGGTAGAGTGAATAAAAGGAGCTCAACAGTTTAATCTAAGCCCTTGGATGTAATAAGGCTAGATTTAGATAGATATTTCCATGTAAAAGAAAAGAAAAGTTTGATAAGTGTTTGTTATAGCTCCAAATCTCACTCTTATGGTTTGTGATGCTGCACTCATGGCCTAGGGCAACCCCTCCTTCCAGACCTGGTCCTAACATTTAAAAAATAGTGTTTTATCCCCTATACGCGACATTGCCCTGAGTTAAACGCGTGTACACGCGGGTCTGTGTATACCCAACCCACGTGTATGTATTAAAACACTTAAAAAAATAAACAATTCCTTATTTTCGGGCGGAGATCGCGGGTTTTACCTGCTGATCACCTGTTAGTGCCCATGGCCCAACTGTTCCCAACCAAATCCTAACTAAAAAACTACTTTGGAGATGGTATAAAAAGACATCAAAGGGAAGGCCTAAAGGAGAGAGAAAATAAGAGCAAGATTATTATGCTGAGATTTTCCCCTTAGACCAGGTCTGAAGTCCTTGGTGCCTTCTGCACTTCCCCCATTTTGCATAGGAAACCCTTGTTTCCATGTGTATTGGTGATCATTCATACTTTATATCACCATTGAGTAAGGCTTGGAAGGAGCTCTTGTTGGAGGCCTGAGGCTGGAACGAATCCGGGAGGAAGCTTTGCTTGGAGCCTGCTGAAGGTGTTTCAGGTGAAATCTTTCCGTTATATGTACTTTACTTGCCTTTATATAAAGAAACACGTCTTGGTTCCCGAAACAATATTTCTTTGTGCTTATGAGATTCTTGTCTTGAATTCTTATGCAAGTAGTTACTTAAAGATTTTTATAACTAACTTTATAGCATGAAGATGGTTTTCATATAAGTATTTGTCCATGTACTGTTGTGTTCTTTGATTTGTTTGTTTTACAGGTCAAAGGAGAAGAAGGGAACTCCAAGAAGGGTTTGGACCCTAAAGGCCTTCTCGAACATAGGACCTTAGGTACATACCCTAAACATTAGAATTTGCTTACAGTAAAGATAATGGTTGTGTGTGTGTTTCTTTGAATAAGCAATTTTCAGTCTGGTAGAGTCTTAACCCAAAGGACCCTAGGGGTACTTTCCCCTCAACCAGAATTGGCAACTCCGCTGGGGAACAACACTCTTGTTGTTCCTAGTTTGGGTAGTCTTCAAGCCAATCAAGGCTCAGCTTCTCTGTTTGCTGGCTCTGACTGTCTGATCTATTTTCGAACTCCAAGCTTTTCCAGTTTTTTCAGTCTGTGTTTTTTATTTTTCTTGAAAATCTTTAGATACGCTGTTTTTCTGGATTACAGAAGCGTATATACGCAAGTTGTACTAAGTTAACCCGCGTATACACAGGTTTCCTCAGTTACAGTCGCGTGTACACGCACTCTGCACATCACGGCAGGCGCGTATATTATCTCATTTTCAAGATTTATGAATTTTCTTTTTGCTGAATGTCTGTTTGGTGGTTTGGGTCAGTTTGAAGCAGTCATTTTCCAGTAACAGTCCTCTTCTTAACAGGGGGCATCTTGTTCTGAAATCTCTCTAGTTATAAGGAGTATCAGTTTTGTTTTCGTTGATTGCAAGCATCATTGTTTTTTGACACACAAGATTTCTGGTTAAGAATCTTGACTGCTCTGTTTTGGCAGAGTAGGAAGATTGGATTCAATCTTTGTGTTCATTTTGTTTTTGTGACCTTTTGTTTGCTTAACGAAACCATTTTTGTGACCATTTGCTCCTTCGTTTTGGGAAAGTTGTTTGCTACCATTTTCTTGAAACTTGTCTTTTGATCTTTTGGACTTTCATTGCTACTTTTGATTGTCATGAGCGATTTCAAACGCATTTATTTTTGTTGGGTTTTCATTATTTGAAAGGTGTCAATTCACAAAAGTGTTTGGTTGCCTATTCATCAATCATTGGTGTCAGTATTTTTGAGAGCATTCTGTGAAAAAGACTTATTGGCTTCATTGAAAGAAAATCTTTTGAACGTTTTGAGTTTCGCTTTCTTAAACTTGCTTTTCATTTGATTTCCTTTTTTGCGAAGTGAAAGTGCTTTGTGTTTATCTTAGAAATTGTTTTTATTGTTTGGACGAAATGATTGGTAACACATCATCTTCTATCTAAGCATTTTAGTGGCAAGACAAATTTGATAAGGCAACAACTTTCCTTCTTTGTTTTTAGAGTAGTCTTTAAATCTTGCATCCACATATAGTTCTTGCATTAGGATAGATTTGCATCTCTTTTTAGGCATATATAGTTTTGTTAGTTTTTGTGAATGTGGAGTCTGAAAAGAAAAGGAAAATTTGTTTATATTAGAAGTACCTCTGAACCTCATAGAAATTTCTCTTCATCAAAAACAAAAAGTGCATGTGCATGTAGCTAAGTTTTATTAATTTCTTTTGCATCCATAAAAAACACCACAAGTTTCATCTCCATTACCTTGTGACTTAAAGAACATCCTAATAAAATCAAGCGCTAATTAAAATCCACTAGAACTTTTTGTTTTAGTCAGTTACACCAACAAGTTTAGGATTTTAGGACCTTGGATTAGGCGAGTGGAGAGTTAACTCTCCAAGGCCACATAAAACGTCAAACATAAGAGTCTGAATAACGAGAGAAAATCCAATAGCGTTAGGAAGACCAGGAAGGCTCCAGATCTGGGAGTTAAGCACGAGGGTCTATGAAGACAGGGAAGAGAGATACCCCCTCCCCTACTTGTCCAAACTTACCTCACGACTGTTCCGCCTGGCTTCTGCGACGAGTTGGTACCCATAGTTGCCTCTCCTAGGGATCTACACAGGTGGCTGCAGAGGGGAATCCCGTGGCACCTGAGGTTGACGTTGTATCACTCTCGACAGTACTACTGGAGGGCACCCTTGCAAAGCTTGGGGGCTTGCACCGGCACAGGCTGTTGTTAGGAGGTCAGCGTAACTTCCTCTGATACCTTCGTTGATAGGACTGGGCCCTTATCATCCCAGACTATCTTCGGAAGGCCCCTTGATTCACTTTCTCGTATTTTGGTGTCCGGTCCTAATCACCCGGAGCGGAAATACTTGGAAGTTGTTTGACTGGATGTGTCTTTAGGGACTTTATAGTGTGTGCTCTGTGCTCCTAGTTGGCCTAGCTTTCAATTTTTTGAGTCTTTAGTTAGATCATAACAAAAATTCAAAGTGGCTGACTGATCTCCCAGACGGTCTCGAAGACTTCGTGGTCTTTTGCTGCCAAGTTTAGAGCCTTCTCCGAGAAGGCACAGAGGGAGTACCACCGGTGGGGTTCGTCCTACACCGGTTGACGCATCGGAGATTGATCCTCCTAGTGGAGGCATTATTGCCCAAGCAAGGCCTGGTACTTCTGAACAAGAGAGGGATAATCCAGTCCTTTCTCGAGTTCTTTTTCAAGCGGAGAATAACGTAGAGGTAGAAGAATTCTCAGAGTCGTTAGGGGCTCCGAATTCTCCCCTACCATTTAGTCATCCAGACGTATTGCAATACGTTGGGACTCCGTCACATAGACCATCAAGTCCAGGTTACGCTACGCGCTTACCATTCATGACCACTACTGGAAGCATGGCTTCTACAAGTGCTACGACTATGCAAACCCCAACATCAGTGCAAGGGGGAGGAACTATTTCCATCCCCTCCACTTCCTTGTTTGGATCTTTTGCGAGCACATCTCTACTTGGGTCTACCTCCATTCCGTCTACGAGTGGAAATGCCCAAACCAATGCTTTTGGTACTGGACTCTTCTCTTTTGGCACCCAATCACAGGGTATTCCATCGGTTCCGTTTAGTGCCGCTACGTCCATGATGGGCGGATCGACTTCATTCCAGGGTTTTCCTTTCGGAAGTGGTCATATACCACATTCCAACCCGACGGTAGGATCCATGCCTTTTTCTTCTATAGGACAAAGCAGCAATCCTTTCCAAGGTTGGAATAACCCTGGGGTTAGTAGCGCGGGAACTGGGAATCCGTTTATCGGCCAACAAGGAAATAGGCCGTACACCACGGTTAGTTCGTTTCAAAGTATTCCTCCCCTTGCTTCAGCATGGAATCCATATCAGGGGTTATCAACTCCTTACCATTCTTTAGGAGGAAACTTTGCGGGTTATGGAGGTTATACGGAAGGAGTTGGTCAAACTCTGAATTTTGCTGGACCACAAGGCTTTCCTTTTGGTTCAGCTGGTTCTACTGGTCACTTCGGGCAGCCTGGTGCCTCCCAAATTCCAGGACAATCTTTTGAGAGCTTTGGGAGTTCTTCCCAGTCTGGGTGGAATCCCCTAGGTCCTCCTAGGCTTCCATTTCTGGCAACGTTAAACTTGCTAGATCTCACAAAGTTAACAAATGACCCAATCAAGTATAATCCGGTCTGGCTTCCGGTCCCAACCAAACTCCCTTCGGACATTCCAAAATTCAAAGGGAAGAGTGGTGAGGACCCGGGCGACCACATAACCACATTCCATCTGTGGTGCTCATCCAACTCCCTCATCGAGGATTCGATTAGGTTGAGACTCTTTCAACACACCTTGACTGGTAATGCGGCCAAGTGGTATATAGAGTTGCCAGGGGGCAGCTTTACATCGTTCACCGACTTAGCCAATATTTTCTTAAATCACTTTCAGTTGCCTCTCCGCTATGACGCCGGAACTGAACTTCTGGCCACCTTTCGTCAGGATAAGGCTACTCACATTTCCGATCACATTCAGGAATGGAGACGGAGAAAGAGGCTCATTAAAGCCGAAATTCCTCCGGAGTACCGTCTCGAGTGGTTTTTGAAGTCTTTACAACCCGAGATATCCAAGGATGTCTCCATGTCTGGGGTCTATTCTGAGGAGCAAGCCATTTTTAGGGCCCAGCAATTAGAATTGATCTACTCTCAGTCTGGGATCCTACAAAAGTACTTTCCAGATGCTCCTGGATCTAAGGTTGATTTAGCTAAGCCGAAGCCAGGTCCGCACACGGATGGTATCATTAGGTCAGTAGACACATCTACAGTGAACTTGTTGAATCAATTGCAGCAGTTGTCTTTGCAAACTGCTTCTAACAACCAAGTCACATTGTCTAATCCTCCCACTTCCCAAACTTCTTCAATTAATGCCGTCCAATCCGATAACCCCAAAGGAAATCAAAATTCCAATGGGAAAAAGAAAGGATGTGGTAAGAAGAAGAACTCGGATGGGAAGCCCGATGCAAATAATCCGGTAACAATGCTGGTGGTGGTAAAGGTGAGTCGAGAAAGAAAGCTAAGTTTCCTTGCAAGTTATGCAAAGGAGACCATCTAACTCATCTTTACCCTAGGATTGAAGACGCTCAACGCTTGTTAGGACAGCAAGGGACTTCTAGTTCGCAAGCTGTGTTAACTAACCCATTTCCCCAAGGGCAGCAACTTCTTGCTGGCGCGAGTTCGAATCCTGGGACCTCCTCAGGGGGCAACCAGGAAGGGGAAAAAGCATCAAATGTTTTTATGATGGGTTCAAATGTCCATGTGACTACTCAGTCACGTGATTATGGTGAAGCCGAAACATCCAAGGATAAAACCGTTCCCGAAGGTACTGACCTTTATATTGAGCGACCCCCTGTTGAGACTATACCTCGGATACCGAAAGGTTCCGCCAAACGCGCGACGATTAACCCTAATGCTAGGGCCGCCCAGAATTACTCCATTGTGGAGGATCTGGCTCAAAGCCCGTGTGCTATGTCCGCTTTAGAGGTTCTCCAGTCGTGTCCGGCTCAGAGAAGTGCTTTACTCTCCGCAATTGGAGCAGTTGATCCGGCTAACTCTTTAGTGCTCACTTTTGACATGTTAAATGTCAAAAAGCGACTCCCTCATCATATGGCTTTTCAGATAAAGTCTACATACCGGAGAATCAATATTTTCCACACTGTGATAGATGAAGGAGCTTCCACATGTGTCATGTCGATGTCATGTTGGAAGGCTATTGGCTCACCTTCGGCTGTTTCTTCACCAACTGTCTTAACTGCATTTTATGGTCATTCTCACAAGCTGCATGGGATTATCCAGGCCTTTCCTATATGTGTTGGAGGGAAGGTCGTTAATATCGAAGTTGAAGTCGTAGATGCTAACCTAGACTATAATCTCCTATTAGGAAGGAACTGGGTATACGAAATGGAAGCCGTCATATCGACTCTGTTTTGTGTCATTTGCTTTCCTCATGAGGGGAAAATCGTTAAGGTTGATCAATTGGACTACTCCCCAATCGATCCTCAAGCAAGATCCGACTCTACTGTTCCTTTGGTGGATAACCCTCGCCCGCCGACTGAGAATTTAGGAGTAGGGATGTATTCCTCATTGATGGGTACGTTTGATCTTCCCTCTCCTTTTGCAAAAATCAATGCTATTTCATCATCCAAGGAGTCTCCTCGAGAAGAGTTCTTCCGAACTCATTATTTTTCCGACCCTTGGACCTTGCCTTCACCTACGACCACATTAGTTGAAGGACAAGTAAATGGAATGGCGTTTCCTATATCTGCAGCTGAGCTTAGATATCAGTCTATCGTAGACTCTGCAGATAACCATTCCACTCCTTTTTCTGAAGAAGAGTTGGATGGTCATGTGGCCCCAGCCTGGAGCCTAGACTCTATCTCTACCTTGGATTGCTTGGATTCAATTTTACCTTCTGAAGAAGAAATCATTGAAGCAATGATGGGTATAGATCAACCGTGGGAAGACTTACACCATCGTTCGTACTTTCTTCCTCCTTTGCAGGAAGTGGAATCTAGGTTTTCCGAGCTCTGTACTAATGATGTTGATATGGTGTCGAACCCTTTGGCTCCAGCACACATTCGCGCCGAAGGTAATATGTCGGTAATTTAAAAAACGATACCCATCAACATCTCTAGGGACCCTAACATCATTGAGAATATCTTCATCGGGATTGAGTGTTCCCCTGAAGAAATTCAAATCTACACCTACCTCTTTAAGGAATATCGTGACGTATTTGCTTGGTCTTATGAGGAAATGCCTGGCATTGATCCTTCTATAGTTCAACATGAGATCAAGACATATGAAAACGCGAAGCCTGTTCGTCAAAGACTTCGTCCGGTTAACCCTAGGAAAGCAGGAACTATCAAAGCTGAAGTCCAGAAGCTGCTAAAGGCGGGTTTTATATACCCTGTTCCTCTTACCGATTGGGTTTCTAATCTAGTCCCCATAGATAAAAAGCAAGGAACAATCCGTGTATGCATCGATTTTAGGGATCTAAACAAGGCTTGTCCTAAAGACAATTACCCCATGCCATTTATTGATCAAATTATTGATGAGTGTGCGGGTAACGATATTTTCTCCTTCATGGATGGTTTTTCAGGTTATAATCAAATCTCTATCCGTCCTGAGGATCAGCATAATACAGCCTTCATATGTCCCTGGGGTACCTTTGCATATCGAAAGATGCCTTTTTGTCTTAAAAATGCTGGAGCCACGTTTCAGCGGGCCATGTCATACGCTTTCCATGACATCAAACATGTCATCGAGGCATACTTAGATGATCTCGCTGCTCGTTCTCTAAAGAGAACAGATCACCCTAGTCATCTTCGATTAGTCTTTGAGCGATGTCGTTTTTATAAAATTCGGTTGAATCCCAACAAGTGCGTTTTCGCGGTTACATCCGGTCAGTTGCTAGGGTTTATTGTGTCCAATGAAGGGATTCGGGTCGATCCCTTCAAGGTTGAGGCAATAATTTAGTTGCCTCCCCCGTCTTCACTTCGGAAACTTCAAAGTCTTCAAGGGAAGGCTAACTTCTTAAGACGGTTTATAGCAAATTACGTCGAGATCACTAAAGGGTTCATGCGTCTACTACGGAAAGGAGTTCCATTTATATGGGATGACTTCGCGCAGCGGTCGTTTGATGCTTTGAAAAAAGCATTAGTCTCTGCCCCGCTTTTGAGTCCACCAGATTATGGTAGAGACTTCCTTTTATATCTCGCTGCGGCAGAATCAACCATTGGTATGGTTCTAGTTCAGGAGGACGATGCTCTCGCCGAGCACGTCATTTATTATTTGAGCCGAGGCTTAATAGGCCCTGAGCTTCGCTATTCTCCGGTTGAGAAGTTGGCCTTGGCAGCCGTCCATGCTGTCCAACGGCTCCGTCATTATATTTTGCTACGTAAAAATTTTGTCTTAGCGGCAGTCAATCCATTTCAATTTGTCCTCAGTAGGCGAGTGATTGGGGGCAAATATAATAGATGGATAGTCATTTTGCAAGAATTCGATCTCGAGTTCTTGTCTGCCAAATCTAAGAAATCCATGGTTTTTGCGGAACTTATCTCGGAGCTACCTTGTGGAGATGATATTGTTTATGAGGAAAGTTTACCCGACAAACATATATTCCTCATCTCTGCACAAGACCCTTGGTATGGAGATATCATTGTTTATCTCCAGACTTCGAAGTGCCCCTCTACTTTCTCCAAGGATGAACGTCGTAAATTACGTCACCTGGCAAAAAACTATGTTATTGTTGGTGACACATTATATCGTCGAGGGGTTGACTCAATCCTCTGGCATTGTTTAACCTTAGAGGAAGCAGAGTCCGTGCTCAATGATTGCCACAGTGGAGCTTGTGGTGGTCATCTATCAGGGCTTGCTACAGCCCAACGGATCTTACGTGTCGGCTATTTTTGGCCTTCACTTTTTAAGGACTGTGTGGAAGCAGTCAAACACTGCCACCCATGTCAAATTTTTACTCGCAAGATGCGTGCGCATCTAGCTCCTCTTTTCCCCGTTGTCACTGTCGGTCCCTTTACTAAGTGGGGCATTGACTTTACGACTTGTAATCCGCCTTCAGCGGCGAATCACAAGTACATTATCGTGGCTGTAGACTACTTCACGAAGTGGGCTGAGGCCATGCCTACTTATAAGAACGATAGTGACACGACAACTTTGTTTCTTTTCAATCAGATCATCTCAAGATTCGGTATCCCAAAGGAGATTGTCACTGACCATGGAAGTCATTTCCAGAACCAACTGATGCCCAAATTGGCTCGTAAATTAGGATTCCGTCAAGAGCATTCATCCCCTTATTATCCTCAGGCCAATGGGAAGGTCGAGGCAGTTAACAAAACTCTTAAGATGATACTCCAACGGGCAATCGATAAAAATCGATCCAATTGGCACATTATGTTGTATCCGGCCCTATGGGCATACCGAACCTCCATCAAAACGGCTACTGGTTTTACACCTTTTCAGTTGGTTTATGGGATGGAATCCATCTTCCCGGTTGAATGTGAAATTCCATCTCTTAAGTTGGCTGTCGAACTCCTTCCAGAGACTTTGAGTCTCGAAGAGCGCCTAGTTCACTTGGAACATCTCGATGAGCAGCGTCGAGACGCCGCCACGATGAATGAGGCTCATAAGAAAAGGGTTAAAACGGAGTATGATAAGTTTGTCCGTCCTCGAGTCTTTTCTGAAGGTGACCTTGTCTTGGTCTACGACCAAGATAAAGACACCTTGGGGGCAGGAAAATTTAGGCCTATGTGGTACGGTCCTTTCATTGTTAAACGAGTTTTAGAAAAAGGGTCGTATGAGTTAATCGACTTTGAAGGGAACAAGTTGGCGGAGCCCCGAAATGGGCTCTACCTAAAGAAGTACTTTGCTTAGTTCAGGCTGGGCAATGAATTCATTGTACTTTATGTATATATTTATACATATATCGTTGAGCGTTTTCTGATATCAGTGCTTTTTGGTCTGCTGTGGCAGGTGCTGATGGATGATTTGGTCTATTTTGGGTTCGCCGATGGTGCTAGTCGACACACCCAGAATCTTGCTTCCGCAGCTTGGGTACTTTATTATCCAACTGGTCAGTTGATGGTATCGAGAGGCATGTGTATCGGTCCTGCTTCAAACAATATTGCCGAGTATACAGCTGTTATCAATTTATTATCCGAGGCAATCTCTTATGGGATCAACTCGTTGGTAGTATATCTTGATTCTCAATTGATAGTGTCTCAATTAAATAACATTTATCGGGTTAGGGATCCTTTATTATATCGCCAATATTTAAGGGTGAGGTTGTTGCAAAGATCATTTATTTACATTAATTATTTGCACATTCCAAGATCTCAAAATTGGTTAGCTGATTCTATCGCTAATCAAGCATTAGACTGGCATATCAATCATTCATCATCATAAAATCATACATAAAAAAGTCAAACTGTATATATATATATATATATATATCATAAAACGCCTCGAGTGTACATATGTGTGTCCAAAAATATACAAAATTGGGACTCAAATGCCCATAATCATGTTAGGAATATCTAACGCCTCGACTCAGGATGAGCGTCTAAGTATGTCACTATAGCGTTGGCCATGCGCCGCAAGACGTGAACCCAGTCATGTGGCATGCCAACCACATGACGCTGCATATCCGGAGGAAGGTCCTCTATCTCGGCCATCGGTACTCGGCAGCTCAGTCTTGCCAAGTGTCGTTGGACGTTGTTCAGGGTCCGTTCCGTATCCGCAACCGCCTCTTCGGCTCCTCGGCCACGCTGTCCATGCCGCGGGAATCCATCTGGTCGTACAGGCCCAATGTTTGGAACATGATCATCATATTAGTCATTTAAATCTCATCAAAAAATATTTTTCAAAATTCATCATTATATTTGAAAAATCCAAAAAATCATAAAATAATAAAAAATTCTTACCAATCTCGCCCCATGCTGCATCCGGTGGTAACACTAGATCAGGATCTCCTTAGAAATCCAGTCCAGCATAGGGGTAGTCATCCACAGCGATGATCTGCTGCTCCCACCAGGCAAAGAAGTCATTGTCAAATGCATTCCTTGGGACTTCCCCACCCCCCAGACATTTCATCAAGTCAGCCCACTGGCCCATGCATGGATCACGTGGACTACTGATGGCAACTGCTACCCTGGGGTGGAGTGCGGGAACCTTCTCGAAGAAGAAAGTGCACAAGATGGTTCCGAACCCAAAGTTCTTGGTCTGTCCCCTCCTGATAGAAGTGAGTTGTTCCTTCATGTTGGCAAGAAGAGGAGTACACCAGTCAAACACAGTAGTGAGACAGTCCACTGCCACGCTCATGGTTACCCGTGACGCCTGATGTAGTGAGGATGATCCGTTCACTCGAGCTATGGTGAACAAGATTATCCTGAGTGACAAACTCGCCACATGTGGGATAGAGATCTGGCTCCCGACCTTCTGATGACCCGGGCAGTAAATCTATACATAGTCATCTACACTGAGGCTATTCCGTGTCCTGCCCCGAGAATGTACTACCTCTCCCCTTCGGGAAAGGCCCGTGATAAAATATATGTCTTCCACTTCTATCCTGAGTGGCATCTGATCAATCACAAATGCTTCCTCATCGACATCCCAATAATCAATGAGCCTCTCGAGCAGATGCGTGTTTGCTTTCATATTTGGCAATTTGAAGAATATAAGCAACCTGCATCCCCGTAGGGCATCTAATGCCTCATCATTGCCCATAAATTCATTATCCACGGCTGAGTGCTCTCTTTCACGCAATGTGATAGTCATCCTGGAAGAAAAAAATCATTTTCATCCGTTAGTTTTGTTTATAAAATTAGTTCGCTGCGCACACGCGGGTCCCTATATACACAGTCGCATGTAGGGTCGTCGTATACGCGAGTTCAATATTGCCAACCCACGTGTACGCCGCGAAAGAATTTTTTGCAAAAATCCAACGGTAAAACATCAACTAAAATTCCTAAAAACTATCACAATTAATTGCAAGATAAGTTTGAGGCTTACCTAGAAGTTTTCGGCAAGTTTGAACAGTTGAATTGATCACAGGGAAGTTTGCTCCTTTTGCTCCACAATTTTTGCTCTCCAAGTCAAATGGTGAAAATGGTGAGTCAAAAATTCCTTTTATAAGTTTTGAAAATGCAAAATTTTTTCAAAATTTTATTTTGTTTGGCCTCATGTGACTTTTAACTTGGAAGCTTGGAATGCCGAGTTTGGTTTGTTTTCAGGACATTTTGGACATTTTTCGACAGTTCGAGACGGTTCCATGACCGCTGACCCGTCATGGTAGGTATTGTGTTTTCACTGGAATATAGGTTAGGGACACCATTTTTCTGTTGCATTATGCATACTAGCCTCCATATGACCGATACATCTGCCGTAGGGTCCACCCCATCATGTTATGGTTAGTAAGCCATTTTCACTCGCCGATTCTTTAAATCATGACACGATGGTAGAGCCATCCCTTTACATGGGCATCATAGTTAGCACCTCACTAACATTTGTTGCCCATGCTGCTTCGTTTTGAGTAGGCTCGGGAGTCCTCTGTAGTCCCGCCATGACTTATGCGTTGAAGACTCATTCCTCTTTGCTTCTTCGCTTCATTCTGGCCTTATACCCTAGAGACCCCTATGTGTGTTGAGTTGTACTTCTACATTGCATGTTGACCATTTGCACCTTTTGGCCTAGAGCCGGCTTCACTTGGACTCGTGTTTAAGCCAAATTTTGACCATGACATCTGCAAAATCAACCTTGCATACCTTTGACTTCTGCAGCTTAACATACCCTGATCTGTAGTAAGAACATACCTCTGAGTGTCACTGACCAGTTTTCACCTCCCTGCATTGAGCATAGGAACGTTCCTTTCCCAGGAACTAGATCATCCGTTTCACCGACACTCGTTCTTTCCACTGTACCATGGCATTCTTTTATTCTTTTTCCGGCTTAACAGAAAAAGACAAAAAAATTAAATATTCCAAAAAAAAAAGAGTGGGAACAGGGACATTATTTCCATTTATTGTTGGCAGCTAGAGTCAGTCGTGTCGCCCTTGAACAAAGCACTCAAAACAAAGTCTCCTCCGCATGGGTGGGATTTAGTTTGACTTAGGTATGCCATAACCTTGTTACTGAGTCAGTTCTCCCCCGATTGGTTATCTCTTCCAATCATATGGAGGGTTCGTTCGTGCCTCCTACATGGCGAACTTATACAGAGTCATCATATGCTGCCACATAGTCACATTGAGTCGTGCTTTTGTTCAAGGGAAGTTAGCCTGAGTCGACCTTTCTGCGGTGTCTCTTGACTCATTTTTCAGTCGGCCATCCCTGGTTGTCAGTATCATGTCTATCATCACATCAGCTATATTGGTCCTTTACTCGTGCCGATTTGAGAAGGTCCCCATTGACTTCTTGCTGGCGGGTCTTGTCTTTATCGACGACGACACCTTGCTCTGAGGACAGGCCTAGAGCCGCACCCTGGCCCTATTTTCATTATTGATAGGTCACCTTGTGCTCAGCATCGATCAGTATCATGGGTCTTTGACTGAGTGGTTTCCCTTGTGTTCGACATCAGCATACCTTATCACACATTGGGATTCATGCAGTACCTTGGTTTCCATTTGACCCTATTGGTGGATACCTTGCCTCTATGTCAGCTTTCATTATTGGTTGGTTCAGAGGGTTTCTGCCGTGCGCTAGCCACATCTTGTGTACGTCGGAAACGTACTTCGGTTGGGTTACTACATCTTTTTCGTCTGATTCCTTCCACATTATTGGCCTACGGGTTACACTCGCGCTAGATTGATGGAAGATGCCTTAATGCCTTCCTTCTAGCGGATCTTTCCCTATCGACTCTTACTCATTGCTTTGGGGCAAAGATCTAGAGTCCATTTGGCAGTACCTTGGGGTTTGCAGTCATTAGTGGCAAATTCCTCGCTATCGACAGTGGGAAACCATCATTGTCTCCTGATCGATAGATTCTTACAGGTGTTCGACTTCAGCTCATCTATTCACACTTGTTAGATTGTACTGGGTACCTTGACACTCATTATCATTATCGGTGAGTAGTCTCGCGTTTGTTAACGGTATACGTCAATGACCGGTAATCAAACGATTTCTCACATGGTCGACTTCAGATCATTTATTCCCATGGTGTAGAAATGTACCACGGCGGTCGGTGAAGACCTCAGGTTGTATCAGCATTCATTGGTTCACTTGACAGTTGCTCCTGTTGCTGCTAGTTGATACCACTCCACCTTATATGTTGCAGTCAGTCATGGCGACATTCTATATGCTGGCACCTGAGTTTGCAGTGTAGTACCATCCTATTCCATCATGTTCAGTTGGTACCTTTTGGGATCAGTCTTTCATATCAGTGATCCGTTGCATCTTTCAGCATCATTGACAGTCTTATATGTGATATTCAGACATGTACTTGCTCCTTATGATCAGATGATCCATTATGTATCTTCCAGTCATTTATACTTGTATACTTAGTGGATCCGCTTGTACTTGATATGCAGACATGCTTTACTTTTTCTGAGCATGGGTATGCCCGCCTCAGACAGTGTTTCTTTCTGATCTCCTTTTGGTGGCTTGGCAGGCTGAATTCTGGTGAAGTCCTCCTCAGTTTCTCAACAAGACTTCCTTTCCATGTTCTTACATAATATAATTCGGCCATCATGTTCCCCTTCTGACCTCATATATTAGGGGGTATCTGTTATAGCTCCAAATCTCACTCTTATGGTTTGTGATGCTGCACTCATGGCCTAGGGCAACCCCTCCTTCCAGACCTGGTCCTAACATTTAAAAAACAGTTTTTTATCCCCTATACGCAACATTGCCCTGAGTTAAATGCGTGGACACGCGGGTCTGTGTATACCCAACCCGCGTGTATGTATTAAAACACTTAAAAAAATAAACAATTCCTTATTTTCGGGCGGAGATCGCGGGTTTTACCTGCTGATCACCTGTTAGTGCCCATGACCCAACTGTTCCCAACCAACTCCTAACTAAAAAACTACTTTGGAGATGGTATAAAAAGACATCAAAGGGAAGGCCTAAAGGAGAGAGAAAAGAAGAGCAAGATTATTATGATGAGATTTTCCCCTTAGACCAGGTCTGAAGTCCTTGGTGCCTTCTGCACTTCCCCCATTTTGCATAGGAAACCCTTGTTTCCATGTGTATTGGTGATCATTCATCCTTTATATCACCATTGAGTAAGACTTGGAAGGAGCTCTTGTTGGAGGCTTGAGGCTGGAACGAATCTAGGAGGAAGCTTTGCTTGGAGCCTGCTGAAGGTGTTTCAGTTGAAATATTTCCGTTATATGTACTTTACTTGCCTTTATATAAAGAAACACGTCTTGGTTCCCGAAACAATCTTTCTTTGTGCTTATGAGATTCTTGTCTTGAATTCTTATGCAAGTAGTTACTTAAAGATTTTTATAACTAACTTTATAGCATGAAGATGGTTTTCATATAAGTATTTGTCCATGTACTGTTGTGTTCTTTGATTTGTTTGTTTTACACGTCAAAGGAGAAGAAGGGAACTCCAAGAAGGGTTTGGACCCTAAAGGCCTTCTCGAACGTAGGACCTTAGGTACGTACCCTAAACATTAGAATTTGCTTACAGTAAAGATAATGGCTGTGTGTGTGTTTCTTTGAATAAGCAATTTTCAGTCTGGTAGAGTCTTAACCCAAAGGACCCTAGGGTACTTTCCCCTCAACCAGTGTTTGTCAGTCTAAGTGCACGCAAATAAAGAAGAAAAAATGTTAGGTTAAAGTAGGTAGGGTAGGTAGATGATGTTGCAGAATTACAAGTGATGAATAATGACTCTAAATGTGTTAATCTTTACTCTCATCACAAGTATAAGACAAACATTACACTGAAAGCATTTCAAGCAAAGCAAGGTCAATTACTTAATTTCCCCTCTCATTTTTCCCTAAATTCTCACTAATTTCCCCTAAGTACTAAGGCTTTTGCTAATTTAGAGGGGCTTAGAGCATTTCTCTGAATTCTGGAGCGACCAGACCCTCGGCCCAATAGTTTATAAAGCCTAAAGTACTTAAAATTATTCATAAAATCACTCTTTCACCTTCATAATTCTTTTCGTAAGTAAAATCCTATTTTACTTAGGGAAATTGCAAAATTTCTCATATAAACCCTTCTCTAAGCCTAAGTTTAACTACACATGTCAAACATTTTTACACTTAGCGCTTTCGTTTCATTGTCATATTAACTTATAACCTATATTATATAAATCCCTTATAATATTTTCCTTTTCCCGTATTATTAAATATATTAAATATTCCTAAATTCTACATATCCCGCTCCTATTTAAATATAATCATAAAGATTTCTTAATCGAGATTAATTAGTTAATCTGTAACTAATTAACAACCCATAAATCCCCCACCGCATAAATGGGATTAATTAACCCTTATGGTTAATAACCTTCCTTGACCTATCCCACCACTCCCGATATGATTTAATTAACCCTTAATCATATCGGACCTACCCTATTAAACTCCCTCATATCGCACCTTCCATCGACCGTCCGATCAGGTCCTCTAGATCTGACGGCCTTTATGAATTTTACGCAATCCTTTGTGACCGCGCGTTAGTGCGCGATCACAAAGTGGTTTTCTCCCAGCGCCTCTGCCACACGTCAAATGATCTATGGAATCGATGGCTCCCAGCTTATTACCGCCCGTCCACAAATGCGGTGCAATATGAAACCGCTTACCGCTTTCCCACATACGAAAAAGCTATCATACCACTCCCTGCTGACATCACCCATCCCGAAACCAAAAAAACCCCCACCAACCCTTGACTTTGTAATTAAAACAAACAATGTCATTTTCATTGTCTCGTACTGTAAACTTGTGCTCCCATGCAAAAGAATGTCAAAGTCAACAGTCCGAAGTTTTCAACTGCCAACCCACTCGAAACTTGCAACCGATGCAACCCAAAGCCTGTTAGCCACAACCAGTACCTGAATTTCACTATTTATCCCCCGAACACAGGTATTTATCCAAATTCTCAATAAAACCCTGCAAGTTCTCGTTTTCCACTGTAATTTAACATAAAGACCCAAATTCATTGCAATTCAGTCTTTGTTTTCATCATATAAGTTCCTAGACGCTCTATTTTGCCCATTTTTTATAGAAAATCCACATTTCCATCTAAATCCACATGAACCAGACATGGAAACCCCTTTGGCCTTGAATGTTACACCCCTAAATGCTCCCCACAAAGATTTAGACTATCTGCCTTTAGCTAATAGGGACTTCCAGATAAAAGACCTCATTACTGACAAAAATTACCTGAGAGTCTTTTTCCAAAGCAGAGATAACTACCTAAATGGCTCTGATATCCTAGGACTGTGGGAATCCAACCTTCCCATGTATTTTCTACCCACAGTTCATGTTTTCCCAGAAATAATTCATCATTGCCATGCTAATTATGACCCTAATCGCTGATCAGTCATGTCCCCGAGCCAAACAATTCTTTTTTCCAATAACTGCTGAGTCAATTAATGACATGTTACAGTTTCATCCCAGTCAAGCCCTGGCTCCCCTTTCCATGGGATATTTACTTGAGAAATCAACTAAATTGTCCCAAGAGGAACTCAATCACCTCTGTCAAACTTTCATGTCACCAAAGTATCAACCTGATGGCCTGCCTCCTTACCTGCATACTTTCTTCACAGATATGGGACAACTCATAATCGACATGATATCATCAATAATGGGTTTCAGTACTAGTGAATTTGTTGATGAGTTAACCCTAGTAATGTTGTCAATGTTTACTCCTGGACAACCCCCTACTGTCAAATATGACTTTGCCTCTTACATTGCTGACAAGATTCATGACCAGTTCATGAGACTGGAAAATGAGAGAGTTTTCAAGTATAACACCTTTATATACCATCGTATGCTCTATTATCAATCAGATAATTTCCCATTCCTTGTCCTGAAACTTGACACAGGAGGAAATCCAAGGTTTGTAATCTTCTGGTCTGCAGTCTTCCATGATTCCTTTGAAACCCCTTACTCCTATAATGAATTCATTGACCTATTCATTCATCCAGCAACTACTTTATTGATAGGGATTTCCCCTCCCAGGATCAGTGGTGATATTAGAAAGAACATTCAACTTTCTAAATAGTACAAAGTATGAGATTGGTATCTATACCAGAACTTCACAGAATTCAGGATATATGGTTGTGAGCTTGCCCCCTTCAAATTACCAATGTATGTTCCAATGTGATTGTTTGCATTGGAATACTATAGGAAAATGTGTAATGCAGAATTGATCCATTTTACAAAAGCCAAAAAGAAAGCACAACTCAGGATCAAACATCAAATAGGCCCTTTTGTCTGCAACAGTAGAGAAGCAGGGGAAGCAACAAAAAGGATTCTAGAAAACTACCTTAGATTACAAAAGAGCTTTGGTTGGGCCCCATATGACCCTCATCCCTTTATCTGTGATAGAAGAATGAAGCATAGGTTGTCCCCATATATGCATCATAGGATCCCAAAAATTGAACAGTTTGCGAACATCGATGAATGGAGAGAGGGACCTTAGTAGCTGCTGACAGTGAAAAAGTGAATATTGAAAATGTAATGAGAGATCTTGAAAAGACTCTTGACTTAGATTCTTCTGGGCAGGTACATTATGATAGTTCTCAGAGATTAGCATCAGGAATAAGTGCCTCAGCAGCTAGGACCTCTGAAAGGCTCACAACAGACCAACACACCAGCCGCAGAGACCTCCAAGGGCAAAGAAATAGAGATAGGTACACAGGTTACTGAACAATCTACACTGTCTAAGCAGCCTGAAGCACCTAAAGAGCAGGACAACATTCAGAATCCTCCAACTCAAGTCAATGTGGTAGAACCACCCATCTTGCAAAATCCTCTGAATGAGGAGAGTACTAAAAATAGAGACAGGGAATTAGCTACCCCTTCCAATGGACCCTCTGAACAACCCGGTGCTAAGAGGCACATGCTGAATCCTCTTTCAAAAGAAGAATTCTATGAAGAACATACTGATAGCCAAAGAAAATAAGGTGTTGATAGTCACTAGACTTTCCCAGTAGGAGAAACACCATCTGGCTCACAAAGACATGAGTTGGAAAGACAACAGAGTGCAGAGGTGTCATCCTTTAGGCCTCCAAGAAACGAAAATCTAGATATCAAAAAGAAGTTCAAAGAAATCAAAGCCAAAAATGAGCCATTAAGGATCCATGTTTACAATCAATATTTGAACATGGCTCCCACAAACCAGAACAGGTTGATGTCAGCATATGACATCAAATAAGGGAAAATGATTATGGGTTTTTTCAAGCCCAAGGTGCAACAACCTCAAACCGCTGTAGATTACTTCAAAACTAATTTTGAAGTTATGGCAAAAGACATCCATCCCCTGGACCAGATTGAATTACGCAAATAGACAGGAGAGATGGTCTACTCTACACTGACAAGTAAGGCCATGATGGCTCAAACGCTGGAAAACTCTCTAAACAATACAACTACCCAACTACAACTGGAGAAAGCCTCTTCAAAGGCTAAAGAAAACAATATTAAAACATTAGAAGAATTGATCATTGGGTTGGGTCATGATCCCAAAGATGTGAAGGCTGCAGAAGCATTAATTAAAAAGAAGGATGAAGAAATCGCTACCTTGAGAAAGAAACTGAAATTTCCACCTTCAAGGCACCCACAAACAACTGAGGTTATACAACAAAGAATTGAAGAAGAACTGATGGATTTAGTTCTGAAACTTAATGCGCAGTTAAAGGAAACTAAACAAGAATTGGAGAAATCATTGAGGGACAAGTAGGGAGAGTCGACCTCTCAGCCTCCCAATGTGATTCCAGTAGTTTCCACTGTAGTCCCTTCAACCCTTGGAACAGCTCAGGCACCTAATGTTGCAGTGGTCACAACAGAGGCAGTAACAACAACAACAACAGAAGGTACAACACAAGCAGGAATTTCAGATCTTAGCCCAAATGAATTAGTAAAATCAATGGAGGAATTAAAGCTCCAAGTTACAGAGCTGCAAAAGGTAAAAGAACAATTTGCTACCTTGGAGCAAAAGTATGATCTCTCAAAGATAAATGTTGTAGAAAAGACAAGAGAAATTAAAGGATTGGAAAACAAGGTAAAATCATTAGAAAAATACCTTACATTTGACAAGTCCTTGATAGATATTAAAAAGATTCTTTGGGCCAACATCACTCAATCAATAAATGATGTTTGACCATCAATCCAAATAATTTTTTAACAAATTGATTTAGTAAAGGCAACCCAAGAAGAGATTCAGAGGAAAAGAGCAGAGTTAGGAAAGATGCATGAGGAAGACACCAGGCTCATAAATTTTTTGAATACCAAGAATAAGTACCAGCTTGAAGAACTGGGCATTGAAGATAGAACATGGAAAATTTTGGAAGTCAAATGGGTTTTAACTAAAAGGACTCTGATGCAAAATTTAGAAAGAAGATGCCATGAAATGCAGGAAGAAATTAATGATTTTATGAAGAAATTTGATATTTTGCAGAGTAAAGGGTTGCCTAGTCCTTTAGTTATTAATGAAAAACTAATGAGGCATATAGATTATGTGGAAAAAATGAATCAATATGCAGGCAACTAGGCAAGTTCATCAACAAGTGCATCAACATCACAAGCATTGCCTATAGGCAGAGTTCTCTATGATAGTCTAGAGAAACTATTCTATGTCGAACATGAAGTAAAGCACTTGTTTCCAATTCAACCTACCTTTTTCAGGTACATCGAAACTGATGAGAGCTTGAGAAAACTTCAAAATGCCAGAATACCACAACCAAAATGGTGGGAAGAAATGTTAGAAATTTTGTAAAATGTCCTTGGTAAAATGTAAATTTTGGTTATTTACTACAGTCAGTAACGGTAAAGAAGATAAACAGAGATCAAACAGGTCAAAAAGTATCAGAGCAGGTAAGTATCAGTGAAAATAGGCAACCAGCACAGAATTAAAAAGAAGACAGCAGCATGCCAAATCATAGGGCCTGCCTCCAACACATTCACAAGAATAGGAACAACGCAACATCATTTTGCCTTTTCTTCTATCTACGAGACCATCTGTCTCTATTTTTCTTGTAACTTATTGATAGTCATCCTAGAATATATCTCACTTTGTTATGAGATATTTTTTGTAAGTTTTTTGTATAAATACTCCCTCAATTGGAGTATTGAGGGTGGATTCTTAGAAATTGCTATAAAACTAATTACTTTGGAATAAAGTGCTGCTGGACAAATTTTGTATGGCTAGATGGATGAAGAATTAATGCAAAGGACTTTTCACAGGATTCATGTGTTAGACACCGAATCAATAAGTATTCTATATCTCATGTTTTAAAGTTTTCTGGTTTATTATTATCAAATTTGTTCCATATCTGAATAGTAAACGAAAAATAATAATTCAGGAAGTGCTGAAGTGCAATCTGTTTTCAATCGTTTTTATTCTTAATGTTTTCCTCTAAACTAGCATAAGCAGTGAAGTCTTAATTGCTCCTGTTTCCTAGTTTATTCATTTATGATTTTTTAATAAAGAATTCTTAATTGCTCTTTATTGTTAATCATCCAAGTTCCTTCTCTTAAAATATGATGAAGGATTCTTAATTGCCCTTCATCCCTTTTGAGTCCATTCCATCCTTTTTTAAGTTTCTATTTGCTCCATATTTAGCTATCTTGCCCTATGAAACCATCCCTTGTTGAGAAACCAAATCCAGTTGAGCCATCCTTTTTGACTCCATTTGCCTAATGGACTAAACTATTCAGTTCTGCCCCTCAGCTATTGAATTTCACCACCAAACACAATCCAAACCCCTAAACTTTCATAACTAGCCTAATATCTTTCAAAACAAAGCTAAAACTTAAAGAGAGAGCCCTCTCTAGGTATAGATTGGCTAGATTCTGTACCTAAAAGTTGGTTTGTGGTTACCTCAGACCCCTCTCCTCTTCCCAACAACTTCAAGGAAAATCTGAGTGATAACATAGTGGTGACTCCAATGTGGAACGAATACTTTGTTTGTTACTATTGTTTACTTTATAAACTACAGACGGAGCCTGAAGTTAGCCAGGTAGCCTTTGAACTGCTCTTGCTTTGCAATTGCATATTAGATGAATGTTACTTCAGTCTATCTCTAGTCTAATTTATGGATTGAACATCTGGTTTCTAAACACTCAACCAGTTCCTCTTGTCCAATAAGTCTTTAAGAAAGTTTAAATCCCATATCTGAAACCTCTTGAAGAAACTACTGAAGTTGTGTTGTTAATCCCATTTAAAGAAAAAACCAAAAATACCCCTGGAAATCTAGCTTCAGAAAAGACTCATTACACCAGAGCTAATCCTGATCCAAATCCACCACCTGTGTTTGAGAATCCTAATCTGATCCCCAGAATTCTTAGGAGACAGGAAAGCCAAGAAAGTACTGCTAGTTCTCGGCCCCTCTACAGATCAAGATCCTGCCCTGTAAGGTGAATTTACCTTGAGGACGAACCATTTGATGAGAAATTTGAGACCTCTTTGTTTGTAACATTTTCTAACTCTGAGTTGGTCCACTTGGTTCAGGACCCAGTATTTATTGAAGATTTACAACTTGAAATTGTTAATTCACATCTTGACAGACATTTTCAAAGTTCAATACAATCTGAGCTTACTTTTGAAATAACACCTGATCTCTCTACAATCACTACTGCTTCTCTGAGTTCCTCACCATCTCCTCAAACATCTCAACCTCAAACCACCCCTTCTACCCCTCCATATACAACTCCAACACCCATAGTTATCCCAAATCCAGCTGTTGTTTCATCACTACCTGCTGCAATGGCAAACATATATGCTCCCTTGGTATTACCAGCCAATCCAGGGGCTATGCCACAAGACTACCAAAGTAAAATCACTCCATTCGATGGTTCTGGTACTTACACTGCACAAAAACATACCAACAAAATGATTGATTACTTTGAAATATATGAAATAGATGCTGATGATGTAAGAATGAGAATATTTGTTCGAAGTTTGACTGGAGAAGTTAGAACTTGGTTTAGAGCCCTATCTGCAAATAGTATAAATGACCTAGAAGCTCTTTATAGACAATTCTTAAACAGATGGGAAAAGAAGAAAGATCCTCTCCAAATCTTATCAGAATATGGAAACTCGAAGAGAGGAACACAAGAAACTGTGCAATATTACTTCACTAGGTTCAATAATGTTTACAATGCTATCCCTCAAAACCTTAGACCTCCTCCTGATTTAGAATTAATTAAATTCCCTGATGGATTTGATTCTGACATGGCCTACCATCTTAGGGAAAGAGCTCCTCGAACTTTAGAAGATATGCAAAGTATAGCTGTCAGTGTTGAAGCCAACCTGATATCTAAACGAGCCAAGGCCAGAAGTGAAAGGAGAATACCATTGAAAGAAGAACCCTCAGCCTTTGAACAGAAACTAGATGCTATTATTAAAGGGATGGATAGGCTAGGAGATAGAGTAGAAACAATAGAAAGGAAAGCCCCTTGGGATGGTCAGCCAACCAATACTGGAAGAAATCCAAATTTCAGGAAAAATCAAAACCAGAACACTGGAAAGACTAGTCCTAACCAAAACATTAGGCCCCCATTCTAGGAAAATTATGCTGAAGCCTCAAATTCTGATGAACCAATAGAAGATACTCAAATAAATTTAATGGGACTCAATAATGAACAAGAAGTTTTCTTGACCCAAGAGGATCAAGAAGCTCATATTCTTAAACAATTCCAAACTCAGTCAGGTGAATTATTTGACTTCAGGGAGGGATATGATACAACCATCTATGAAGTTCACAAGCAATATAATCTGAGGAGCAGAAGAATTGATGTCCATGAAACCAACAAATAGAAAGCTACAAAAAAACTCGTCAATGGTAAGACTAATACTACACCTGTACATATTCTTTCTAGATCAGATCCTAATCCTTCTAATCCAATAATCGAAGATGTATCTGATAATAAACCTAATAACAGACAACTCTCCACCTCTCCTCCTCCCAAAGGAAATGTGGAAGAACCTCCAAAAGTTGATTTGGAAGCAACTTCAGCTCATAACCCCACTCCTGAGAAGGAGAAAAGTAAAGAAAATACAGAAGATAGAGAGAATCCAACTATCCAAAATACAAGAGCTCATACTGAAAAACCTTTTAATCTGGAGACTGAAGTAGGCAAACTAAAAATAGTTGTTCCATTGTTTGAATTAGCTAAACATGATGCCTACCGAAGTCAAATCAATAGATCACTTAAAATCACTGGAAATGAAGACTGAGTAAACGTTTTTGATGACCAACCTGAATTGATCTTTGGCCCTGAAGTAAATGGAAAACCCTTAGATGGAGGAATTCCTCCTTTCTATGTGAGTTTAAACATACATGACAAAATACTTCATAATGCCATTTTT
Source organism: Pinus tabuliformis (assembly GCA_031772625.1). Taxonomy (NCBI): domain Eukaryota; kingdom Viridiplantae; phylum Streptophyta; class Pinopsida; order Pinales; family Pinaceae; genus Pinus; species Pinus tabuliformis. The sequence goes on along the minus strand of CM062818.1, from coordinate 16,782,764 downwards.
GATTCTAGAGCATCTCACAACTTAATGCCCAAGTTTGTAATGGAAAAATTAGATCTAGATATCACTAGGCCATACAAAGACCTCTTTTCTTTCAATTCGAGTCAGGTGAGGTGTTTAGGATTAATAAAAGACTTGTGTGTTTCACTGGTTCAATACCCCACGAAGACAATCTTAATGGACATAGTAGTAGCAGATATTCCACCAAAATATGGCATGTTATTGTCCAGATCATGGGGTGCAAAGCTTCAGGGATCTCTTCAATTGGACATGTCCTATGCTACTATCTCAGTTTTCAGTCAGCCTAAGAAACTATATAGAGAAACTTTAATGAAATATGTAGTAAGTATTTAGGAGAAACCCAAAATTTTCCCCATCTACTAAGTAGACTCTAATATGGATTCATTCATTCTTTACAATGTTGAAATTGATCCCTCCAATGAATTAGAAGTTTTAGCAGCAGAACCAAAATAAATTATAAAGGAAAAATCTAGTGTTCAAATCCAGGAAATATCCGAGAACAATGAAATATCAGATACCCAAGAAAAACCAGAAGAAAATGAAAAACCAGATCTCACTGTTAAACAAATTCCTGATACTCCTGATACTAATTACGAACATGAAATTCTTTGGCACTTAGAATTTGATGGTTCAGTCAACAAATTAGGAGCAAGGGCGGGAGTTTGGGTGTACAACTTTGAAAATGACCATGTTGAAGGCCATGCCTACAAGTTAGAATTTAAGTGCACCAATAATATGGAAGAATATGAAGCTCTCTTACTAGGTCTCAAACTTGTTAAAAGATTAGGAGCAATTAGAGTATCTGTCATAGGAGATTCTGATTTAATCATTCAATAGATCAAAGGGAAGTATCTAACTAATGATTCCAGATTGAGATATTACATAGGAACAGTTATAGAGATTCTTAATACTTTCCTAGAAACTCAGCTTGCTAAAATCCCAAGAAAACACAACTTGCAAGTCCACAGTCTGGCAATGTTTTCCAGCACCTACAAATTACCATTCAAACCTAATCATCAGTTTGCAGCTGAGATTAGACACAGACCAGCTATACATGACAATTTAAAGAACTGGAAAGTGTTTGATAGTGATGAGCAGATTAATAATTTTTTGACTTTAGATGAAGAATTTTCTAACAGTCACATAGATGTAGATACAGTTATTGAATTTGATCAAACAAATAAAATAGAAACAAACATTTTAGAAGAAAGTACAATTCAAATGCTTCATTCCACAAAGCTTACCAATAAACAAATGCAGGACCTTAAACAAATGGATATTGATGAAGTTATTGAAGGAGAATGAAAAGTCATTGGTTTAAAAGATAATCATTTGCCTAAAGGATCAACTCCTCTAGAAGACCTCTTTGATTCTAATGATATTCCAAAGAAACCTAAGATGGAACCATTAAAAGCAGACATTGAAGAATATAACCTAGGAACAGAAGAAAATCCAAAAATGATAAAGTTATCCAAACCTTTGCCTCCAGACCAAAAATTAAAATATGTTGAACTAATGAGAGAATTCCAGGATGTCTTTGCCTAGAGCTATGAGGACTTGAAATCATATGACACCTCTATAATTCAGCATACAACACCTATGAAAGAAAATTAGAAACCATTCAAACAAAAACTCAGAAGAATTAACCCTGTATTGCTACCATTGATTGAAAAAGAATTTAAACATATGTATGAAGCAGGGATAATTGCCCCTATTAGATTTTTAGAGTGGGTGTCTAATTTAGTATCCATTGGGAAGAAAAATGGGGAAATCAGATTATGTGTTGATTTAAGAAATGTGAATAAGGTTTCTTTGAAGGATAATTACTCTTTACCTAAGATGGATCATATTTTACAAAGGGTAGTAGGTGCTTCTAGGATTTCACTTTTAGATGGATTCTCAGGATATAACCAGATTCTGGTTCATCCTGACGGATAGGAAAAAACTACTTTTACAACACCATGGGGTACATTCATGTACATCAAAATGCCATTTGGGCTTAAAAATGCAGGAGAAACCTTCCAAAGAGCAATGGACATAGCATTTGCAAAAGAAATTCATGATTTTCTTGTTATATATCTGGATGACTTAACTATTTTTCTAAATCAGATCAGCAGCATTTGGACCATCTCGGATAAGTATTCCTAAAATGCAGAAAATATGGTATCTCTTTCAATCCAAAGAAGTCCTTGTTTGGTCTAGAGAAAGGTAAACTCTTGGGCCATATCATTTCCAAAGATGGCATTTGAATTGATTTTGCTAGAATAGAAGCTATTCTACAAATACATCATCCAAGAAATGTCAAAGAACTTCAAGCTTTCTTAGGAAAGATAATTTTTTTGAGAAGATTCATATCTAATTTACCTGAACTAATTAGATTGCTTAATGATATGTTAAAAAAGGATTCAAGTATTAAATGGACAGTAGAAGCCAAAAAATCATTTGAAGAAATTAAAATGGCTTTAACTAGAACACTGGTCTTAACCAGTCCACAATTTGATAGAGACTTCATAATATTTTCATTCACATCAGAACACACTATAGCAGTTGTTTTATTACAAAATGATGATAAAGGTTATGAGAAACCCATAGCCTTTTTTAGTAAAGCAGTCAGGGATGCATCATTAAAATAAAAAATCATAGAGAAACAAGCATTTGCACTTGTTAAAGCTATTGAAGACTTCAGAGTCTATATATTATACTCTCATGTGATAGCCTATGTACCAAATGTTGTTGTCAAAGACATCTTAATCCAGGATGGAATTGAGGGCAAAAGAGGTAAATGGATTGCTACCATATTGGAATATGATATTGAAATAAAACCTGCCAAGCTAATAAAAGGACAAGGATTGGCCAAACTTATGACAGAAACAAATTATCAAGCCCTAGACATTAATGAACTGGATAACGAATAGGAGATGGTGACTCCACAAATCAGCCAGGCCTTCTTAGATTCACCCTGGTACGTTGATGTGATTTATGTATTACTAAACATGTAGGCTCCTCTAAGGTTATCTAGAACAAAGAAAAGGTTTTTAAAGATGAAAGCTTCAAAGTTTTGTATTCTAGATAATGTTCTTTTTTGGAAAAATCATGAAGGAATTTTAATGAATTGTTTACTAAAAGAAAAAGCTGACAAGGCTCTCCAAGAATTTCATGCAGGAGACTATGGTGGGCACCTTTACTCGAAATCAACTGCAGACAAGATCCTAAGGGTTGGATTCTATTGGAAAACCTTGTTTGCTGATGTAAAGAAATTTGTTACTGCTTGCCATAAATGTCAAATTTTTGAAGGCAAGAGAAAATTGTTACCTTTACCCCTCAAACCAATTTCCACTGAAAAACCCTTCCAACAATGGGGCCTCGATTTCATTGGAGAAATCCATCCCCCCTCTTCTGGCCAACACAAATGGATTCTCACTACCACATACTATTTCACCAAATGGATAGAGGCCATCCCCTCCAGACAGGCCAATGACATAGTGATCATAGGATTCTTAGAAACCAACATATTGTCTAGATTTGGTTGTCCTGATAAAATCATAACTGACAATGCTGCTACCTTCAAATCCAAGAAGATGATAAGTTTCTGTAACAAGTACCACATCACCTTAGGCCATTCCACAGCCTATTACCCTCAAGGGAATGGACTGGCTGAGTCTTCCAACAAGAGCCTCATTAATATTATTAAAAAATTATTGGAGGAGAACAAGAAAAATTGGCACAAGAAACTGACAAATGCATTATGGGCATACATACTCACCACCAAAAAATATATTGGTACTAGTCCTTATGAGTTAGTCTATGGCATGGAGGTTGTTTTCCCTTCATCATTAGGAGTTCCTGTAATGAAATTACTTAAAGAAGCTCAGGTGGAACCTAATGATATCCAAAAAAGGATAAACCAAACCATCAATCTACAACAGGCCAGAGAGGAAGTGTATCAAAGATCCCAAGTGTTGCAGGAAAAGCTTAAGAAGATATTTGATAAAAGGACCATGGTATATGATTTCTACCTTGGAGACAAAGTGTAAGATGGGATTCCAAGAGAGAGGATAAGGGGAAACATGGGAAGTTTGACTTCCTATGGAAAGGACCTTATATTATCTATGCCTTACAACGAAACAATACATATTATCTGAAAAAATTGGATGGCACATAAACAAAAGAAGGGCCAGTTAGTGGTCAGATGTTGAAACATTACTTTTGTCAGGCGGAAAGAGTCGATTGTGCGGACACAACCAACCTCCCTATGAGCCTAAGACTCTCTAGTGACAAACAAGACAAACAAGAGCAATCCTTCTCTAAACATGCATTTACTATATGGGAAATCAAGTGTTTAGATCCTACCTGTAGTCCCACGCTGCTATAGCAGTCCAGCTCCGCTGATCCGGATGAGATCCTCCTTCACTTTGAAACCTGCATCCACTAACAATCAAACGATTAAATAGCACTTGATAATCTCATAGAATAAAACATATATAACACATAGACCAAGGAGTACATGAAACAACTCATAAATAACAAGTTATTGAGAAGAATGGACTCATTTGCATTAATAGGTAACAAAAGGAACAAATACAACCTGAGCCTCGGTGTTGTGCAAGTCCCTCCCAGGGTCCATCAAGAGTTCTCCTTTACTTTGACAAAGCTCACCCACTTCCAAATAGAACAAGCAAAGATGGCAATCTCTCCTCACAAGCTTCTAAATGGGAGTCCTAATTCCTGCAACATTTACTCTTAGAAATGTATAGCTTCCAACCTCCTCTCCTTCTGGCCCAATGCCTGTATTTATAGTGTTCAAGAGGAAGTTAATCAGGTCCACCATCAATGGGATAATCCCCTCTTTGGATGGGATAGCTCCCTTATTGATGGGATAAGTTCCTCTTTGGTAGGGGTGCATGAACCATCTGGAGGCTCTCAATACACGTCGAACAACCTTCTAGAATGCTCTAGAAATGACCACAAGTAACTTTTTAAAGATGAAACTTGCGCATTTTGACCTTTACAGGGGGACGCACCTGTCCTTTTACATACAGAGCGTCCAAAGACGCAGCTTCTGTGAACATTGGGTGCGTACCCGCAGGTAAGGTTGAGAGAACCTGTGTACCCAGAGATAAATACATTTATAAAGACTTTTCTCTCTTTTTGGAGTTTGACATGGAGAGCAGAGGCATAAGACTTGCCTAAGAGGATAGCATGACTGTTGATAGAGCCATACTAACTGTAAATAGTCATGGTGACATTTTTTAGTGTAACAGATTGCCCCCTAAAGTGCGAAGCCTGTAATAGATTAGGGTTTTGTATTATCTAGGAAGGGTGAAGCGCTTTATCATTTCAAGGATTATCTCGTGGAGAGCCTGGTCAGAACCTGCAATTTTCAACACAAAATACATGTATAAGATTATATCATCATTGAGGTAGGCATTCCCATACTCAGATCAAAACTTTAACTAACATACTAACTACTCTGATACAGGAATGATCTTGCAGTACATCATAATCATAGACTTTTGTAGACACAGTATGGGCGCAGCCATCTGTTTATGATTAGTCTACTTAGATAATGAATACAAAACTCCTCGCAGCCTGGATGGTGGAAACTAGATCCAGGGTCTTCATTTCTGCTTCCCGAATTGGTACGATTCTAGCCATGCGAATAAATGAGTTGATGTCGAACATGGTAGAAACCACTTGATTACCAGTCGATGATGAAAACTGTTAACAAGTGTGAGAGAGACCACCAGTAATGTCAATGGTTGTCAAAGTACCCAGTACAATCCATGAGATGTGAATGAATGAGTTGATGTCGAACATTTCACGGAATCCTTCGATCGAAAGTCAATGATGTAAACTGACGTCAAACGCGAGAAACCTGCCATTGATGCATGCAGACTTCAAGGTACTGACGATTTCTAAGTCATCTCTCTAGATAATGTGCTGATGTCGATAGAAAGCGACCCGTAGCAGGCAAGCCCGCAACACGAAATCATTGTTCAAGTTGAAGAAATGTTGCTGTAAGGACTGACTCAGGGATGGTCAAATGGATGACAAGTATTTTGCAGATGAAAGTTTTGCTTGCAGACCTCTTGAACACATAACAACACGACAGATGGCTTGGTGATGAATAACTCAAAGTTAATCCCTGGAACCCGGTTGAAGACTTTCAAAGTGGTTTGATCAACTGTGAGGTAAAAGATTTCCCAACCCAGGTGAATGAAAAAGTGTCGTGTTCAAGAGTGGTAATAAAGTTTCTTCTGAGACAAAAGATAACAAATAGGCTCATTCTTCTCTCTTTTCCCCCACCATTTCTGGCAAGTACCTCTTTATTTTTAACAAGCTTGAGGAGGATAACATATGCTTGATTATAAGCTCACCCTTCGGATGAGTCCAACCTAGTTTTGATTCGAACCCTAGGAAGGAGTGGTTCGTTCCTGTTTGTAATTGAACAGGTCCTTTACTGTGAAATGTTTAACGAGCCCAGTATAGGAGAAACTCGGCGTTTTTCAATTTTAGAGAGTCTGAAAAACTTAAGAAGACTCCAAGTTGAACTTTTTCGTAGATTTGTGTCCCTCAAGCCCGAAAAAGTATAAAATAATACCTGGGGGAACCGCTTGATCTTGCGACCAAGGAGTACTTTCATAATTAGTGCCACTGACCTAAAAAGTAAAAAGCAATCAAGGACACGTCGTTTTATTTCTGTATCGAGTTTGAAACAACAAAAACCCGGCAATCTTTTCCTGATTTTACGGTCAGAAAAGAGCTATAAGGGGACCGTCTTTTAATTCCATTTTAACGAGTGTAAAAGAAATGCTCGGCAATCTTTTCATATTTTAGGAGTCAGAAAAGGGCTTAAAAGATGACTCTGATATTTTGGTTCGTGAAAAATGACAATTTTCCCTCTAAATCCCTTTGTCCTGCACAAAAACGACACATTACTCATACCTGTTTAAGATAGGCAAAAATACATTGAAAAATATCCTTCCATGGTGAAAAATGAACAAACCTAGCATTCATTCATCCAAAAAACCTATAAAAAGACTTTTTACCATGCCATTTTTACCATTTTACTGTTGAGGTTGAAAAAAGGGCTTTTGGCAAGAAACTTCCCGTGGTCGCTGCGGAGAATCCGACTGTTAGAATCGAACGCCGTATCTTCCAGGTATTTCACAACATCCTCCTCTTCAATTTCATCCGATTAAAAGTTTGTTTTAGGTTTTAGTTTTGATTTTTGGGGGGTTTTGGGTTTCAAAAATCGCTCTGCGGGGTACGCAGGTGCCCTTAGGGTGACCTGCGTCCCCCGACTTTTTCCTATACAGGAAAAAGGTTGGGGGATGCAGCCCACCTTCAGGCCAGCTGCGTCTCGATGCTCTGTGTCCTAAACGCAGGGTGCGTCCCCCGCGAAAGGCGGAATTTGAAACCCCAAACTCCACAAACAACCATTTAAAATTTCCCAAATCAATTCTAATCTTTGTTTCTTGGTGTGTAGGGCACTCACCATGTTGGATTGGAGAGAAAGAGAGCACGAGGACGTTGATTTAGCCGCAATTAATCATCAACCTTCCATTGATGCCCTAAAAGCATGCAGACTATATAAATACTGGGCCATACCTGGCATGAGGGCTCAGGTAAGATTCTTGGAGTGGCTGGTTGAGAGATGGAACATTCATGAGCAATGCTTTTACATCGGAGGGCACCAGCTCGAGATAGAGCCCTCTGACATATACTTTCTCACTGGCTTGCCAAATAGGGGTGAGCAACTCAATCTAGCCGGGACTAGGCCAGGTGGCCAATCCCTTGCTAATCTCCGGGAAAATTGGTGCACACCCAATGCACACCATGCGAAAGGCGTGGAAATCAAACACATCTCTCTGCGTGAACTCAAGGTTATAGCTTTCACGGTTACCAAAATTTGCGGTGCAGCCGCTTTACATATTGCCACCGGGTCCCAAATGCGGATGGCGATTGACTGTTTCCAAGGCACCATTTTCAACTGGTGTGATGCTGTGTCGGCCAATATGAAGGGCCAACTGACTAAGGAAAAGAACGGACAACTGAAGACCTTTGGATATGGGCCTCTAGTTGTGAGCATTGCCTTAGAGAGAGTTCTGATGCTGATCCCTCAGCAACTCACTGTTGAAATATTGGGTCCTCGGGAGCCAAAGCTGATACGATGGGTTACGGTGATGGCCCGGCATCCTGACGAGGGCACAGCGGTTGTTCGATTCCTTGATAGTTATTTTCACTGGTTAGAGGACCAGGTTTTTTCGATTCAGGACTTTCCGTATGCCGGAGTAGATTTTCGAGGTGATCCGGACATGGTTCTTCCACAGGGAGAATAATGGGATGACAGAGGTACTTTATTTTTCACAAGTTTTCAAATTATATATTTTTTTTGTTTTTTATATATATCGTCTCAAAACTGACAGTAAAAATTTTCAAAATGCAGATGTTGGTCCACGACGCCCAGCCAACCTCCGGCCTTTTGAGAGGAGACATCCAGTTGCACCGGTACCGGCTCCACAGGACGCGGCTGTAGAGTCACTAGCTGAGTTGGAGCAGGATCTAGAGCGTCTGACGGTGGATATACCTGAGACTACCATAGATGATATTCCTATCAGACTTCAGCGCTATGTAGTCGCAGTCCCTGGGCCGTTTAGGAGATTTTTGTGTAAGGTAGCCCGTGCAGTGGTGTCGTATAGGGAGCACCACCAGTGATTGGCTAGCCACTTTTGTAGACACATATGACATTTTTGGCTTTTTGTACTTATCATTTTTGCCGATCATAAGGTGTTTTTCAACCTATGATCGAAGACGATGTATATTTTTGACACACTCCTATCTATATATATATATCATTATTACCGGCTTATCTTGTTTAACATATGTGATGAAATGTTTTTAAATTTACTTGCATGATTATCGTAAGTGTCTGTCCAAAATTCGAGAAGCAATTGCATCTGCTAATGTATTTAAAGACCTCGGAATATGCTGATATTCAATGTAATCAAATTCACGTTCCAAGAGACGCACTCTCAAAAACAACCTTAATAACACAGGATTTTTAATGGCATATACTCTATTAAGCTGTAATACAACAAGTTCAGAATCTAACCTCACTATCAAACGTCGAATTCCAAATGAAATAGATTCGGATAATAATTCAACCACTGCACTGTATTCTGCAATGTTGTTCGTTGTTTGACCGAGGCTTACCCCATGCATAGAAACTAACTCGTCAGAGGGCGAATAGATAAAAAAGAGGTCAAAAAAGGAAAGAAAATGAACCCCATCAAAAGAAAAGACCATGAAAGTGTGCAAGTCTAAATGCCACTACTTTTTGCTCTTGTGCAATAAACAATTGTGTGCAGCTTGTCACCTATGCCACAATTGATGAACAGTAAAATAGCTTAAACTTGGCTAGTTCATATTTTAATTTCATGCTTTAGAAGTAGAGAATAAAATCTGACCAAACTGTTTAATCTTGGCAGATAAGTAGATAGGTAGAGTGAATAAAAGGAGCTCAATAGTTTAATATGAGCCCTTGGATGTAATAAGGCTAGATTTAGATAGATATTTCCATGTAAAAGAAAATAAAAGTTTGATAAGGGTTTGCCAGTCTGAGTGCACCCAAATAAAGAAGAAAAATGTTAGGTTAAAGTAGGTAGGGTAGATAGATGATGTTGCATAATTACATGTGATGAATAATGACTCTAAATGTGTTAATATTTACTTTCATCACAAGTACAAGATAGAAATTACACTGAAAGCATTTCAAGCAAAGTAAGGTCAAATACTTAATTTCCCCCCTCATTTTTCCCTAGATTCTCACTAATTTCCCCTAAGTACTAAGGCATTTGCTAAATTAGAGGGGCTCAGAGCATTTCTCTGACTTCTGGAGGGATCGGACCCTCAACCCAATAGTTTATAAAGCCTAAAGTACTTTAAATTATTAATAAAATCACTCATTCACCTTCATAATTCTTTTCCTAAGTGTCATGCGGAAAGAGTCAATTTTGCGGACAAAACCGACCTACCTAGAAGCTAAGGATTTCTAGTGACAAACAAGACAATTAAACACTACCTTTCCCTAAATATGCATTTAGAATACAAGTTATCAGGTGTTTATAACATACCTTTAGTCCAACGCTTTGTAGTAGTCTAGCCTCGCCGATCCGGATGAGCTCCTCCTTCTCTTCGAAACCTGCATTCACTAAGAAGCAAAAGATTACATAGCACCTAAATAACTCATAAAATAAAACATATTCATCATACAGACCAAGGAGTATATGAAAAAAATCATGTATAACAATCTGTTGAGAAAAATGAGCTTAATTGTATTAAGTGGAAACAAAAGAAACCATTACAACCTGAGCCTTGGTGTTGTGCAGGTCCCTCCTAGGGTCCAGCAATAGTTCTCCTTTACTTTGATCAGCTCACCCACTTCCAAATGAAGCTAAGAAAGGATGGGAATCTCTCCTCTCAAGCTCAATAAGGGAGTCCTAATTCCAGCAGCATCTACCCTTAGGAATTTTCAGCTTTCAACCTCCTCTCCCTCTGGCCCAATGCCTGTATTTATAGTGCTTTAGAGGAAGTTAATTAGGTCCACCATCAATGGGATAAGCCCCTCTTTGAATATGATAGCTCCCCTCTTGATGGGATAAGTTCCTCTTTCATAGGGATACATGAACCATCTGGAGGCGCTCAATACACGTCAAACAAACTTCTAGAATGCTCTAGAATCGACCACAAGTAACTTTTTTGAAGTAAAACTCACGCCTTTTGACCTTTACAGGGGTACGCACCCACCCATTTACAGACAGAGTGTACAAGTACGCATGGAATGTGAACTTGAGGTGCATACACGCAGGTAAGGCTAAGAGAAACTGCGTACCCAGAGTTATATAGATTTTTAAAGACTTTCTCTCTTTCTTGGAGTTTGACATGAAGAGCAGAGGTATAATACTTGCCAAGGAGGATAGTATGACAGTTGATGGAGCCATACTAACTGCAAATGGTCATGGTGACAAATTTTAGTGTAACAGATTGCCCCCTAAAGTGCGAAGCCTGTAGTAGATTAGGGTTTCATATCATCTAGGAAGGGTGAAGTACTTTATCATTTCAAGGATTATCTTGTGGAGAGCCCAGTCGGAAGCTGCAAGTATTCAACACAAAATACATGTATGATATCATATCATCGCTGAGGTAGGCATTCCCATACTCAGGTCAAAAACTTTAACTAACAAACTAACTACTGCTCTGATACAGGAATGATTTCTGCAGTACATCATAATCATAGACTCTTGTAGACACAGTATGGACGCAGCCATCTGTTTATGATTAGTCTACTGTATAATGAATACAAAACTCCTTGCAGCCTGGATGGTAGAAACTAGATCCAGGGTATTCATTTCTACTTCCCGAAAAGGTACAATTCTATCCATGTGAATAAATGAGTTGATGTCGAACATGGTAGAAACCACTTGATTACCAGTCGATGATGTAAACTGTTAACAAGTGTGAGAGAGACCACCAGTGATGTCAATGGTTCTCAAAGTACCCAGTACAATCCATGAGATGTGAATGAATGAGTTGATGTCGAATATTTCACGGAGTCCTTCGATCGAAAGTCAATGATGTGAACCGTCATCAAAGGCGAGAAACCTGCCATTGATGCATGCAGATTTCAAGGTACTGACGATTTCTAGGTCATCTCTCAAGATAATGTGCTGATGTCAATAGAAAGTGACCCGTTGCAGGCAAGCCCACAACACGAAATCATAGATCAAGTTGAAGAAACGTAGCTGTAAGGACTGACTCAGGGATGGTCGAGATGGATGACAGGTATTTTGCAGATGAATGGTTTATTTGCAGTGACCTCTTGAACACATACCGACACAACAGATGGCTTGGTGACATTTGACCCAAAGTTAATACCCGGCTGAAGACTTTCAATGTGGTTTGATCAACTGTGAGGCAAAGGATTTCCCAACCCAGGTGAATGAAAAGTGTCATGTTCAAGAGTGGTGATAAGGCTTCTTCTGAGACAAAGGATAACAAATAGGCTCATTTTTCTCTCTTTTCCCCCACCATTTCTGGCAAGTACCTCTTTATTTTTTACAAGCTTGAGGAGGATAACATATTCTTGATTATAAGCTCATCCTTTGGATGAGTCCAACTTAGTTTTGATTCGAACCCTAAGAAGGAGTGGTCCATTCCTATTTGTAATCGAACAGGTCCTTTACTGTGAAATTTTAACGAGTCCAGTATAGGAGAAACTCGGCATTTTTCAATTTTAGAGAGTCTGAAAAAACTTAAGAAGACTCCAGGTGTTATAGACATTTTTGTGCCTTACAGCATTGAGCATGAAATGTCCATAATCCAAGGGATCCAAAGTCCCTAAATGAGTTGTTCCTACCCCTAGAGGAACAAGGTCAACCAATGACAGCTTCTCCCAGAAGTTCTCCACCAAAAACCACTCAGAAACAATCAATTCAGGATCAATTCAGAGGTTCCACTAGTTGTCTGCGCTGAAATGCAGAGATTACACTGGCTAGGTGCACTGCAACGCAGGTAGAAGAACTACCAGGGTGCGCTGAGCGGGAAATGACAAATGGAAAGTTCATTCAACGAGGTGGAAAGACCCTGGAAGCTTCCAGAATCTTCTCCAATGACACTTGCCTCAATGAATTCGACTAGTGATGAGTAAGAGGTTCTCAACCTCCAAGTGGAAGCAAGAACTGACAGAGAGAAGCCACAAGTCAAAACATGAGCTGACTCATCCTCTCTGCTCACATCTATATATGGATCTCTCACCTAGAGGTTCAGGAGGCTGGAATTTTGTACTTTGCAGAGAATTGTTGTTGGTTTAAGATTGATATTAGCACATTGGGTGGTTTATGCTTTGTTGGAGGAGAGGAAGGGATTCCTTTGCTGGGAGGTAGATGCTGGATCAGAACTCACTTGGTTGTATCTCCTCTTAGACTTTATTATCTTATCAATAAAGTATTTGAGTTTCTCCTACATGTTGTATACCAATGATGTTTTGTTATGCTTACATGTTTAGCTTAATCTGATCTTGAGCTTTTTATGAATGTATGTTTGTATCTTTGTGTAGTTTCTCTCTCTTGTGATCTTGCAGGAATTTGGTGAAGCTGGGCCAATGAAGGAGCAAGAAGCTGGGAGCTACTGAAGAGAGGAGTGATTTGGATCGACAAACTAGCGGAAGATACAGGTTAGTTAGATCCTTCTTCCTCACTTACATTTCATAAAGAAGAATACTCAAATAAGTTTACCTGTTTGTTGCTAAGGCACTATCACCTCTTAGAGTGGGATAGGGGCATTCCGTATTGGATACTTTTCCCAACAACAAATTGGCGACTCCACTGGGGAGAGTATCTTGTTAGTTTATTTGTGTTTCTATTGTTGTTCTTCTCATAAACTCAGGAGTGCCGAATCGAAATGCACTTGCCATTTTCAAGTGCAAAGTAGAGATCTGCCACTCTAGTCCAATCACTGGGCCTGTTTTTATGATCTGAACAAACTGATCCACAAGTGCTCTAACAGCCCTTTGTGATAGATCTTAGTCCTCCTTTAAATAATCCTCCTAATTGTACCTAATTGATAGCTTTGATCCGGCCAAAAACTGTTGATTTAACTGCAAACCGTAACCCAGAACCCAGAAACAACTCTCGTTTCTGCTTCAGCGCAGACTCTGTGAAGAGGTTCTGCATTTCAACGCAGGTCCCGTGAAGGCTACCTGCGCTGAATGTCAAAACCTCTGTGTTGGGAGTGCGTTGATCAGTCTTTGCCTTGTGCAGCTGTGGTTCCTTGATTCCTTTTGCTCAGTTTTATCTCTGTTTTTTGCAGCCTGTTATCAGTCAGTGTACCTATATGAAGCCCCTTTTCTTTGCCTCAATTCCGCCTCATTTGTATAAAGAAACTGTATTTGTTCTTTGTGTATTTGTTACATCATTTTTAGTTTCCCATTACAAAAGTAAACTAGTCATACTGTCACCCTTAGATCTAGACCTGTCGTAAGTGTCGTTTTGATCTTAGGAGTGAGTTTGTTTGTTGTTCACAGTTGATTTAGCTTTTACTTTTGTCATTTGGTTTGAATTTATGCATTTCTAGTGTCGAAACAAGTAAATCATAAGGTGTCATAATCGTATTTTTGATTTTGAAAAAAGAACTTGTTTATGTTTTCACTTGAAATCGAATTCAAATTTGTACAACAGCTTTCTTTTTAGGCATCAATATTAAGGAAGCGAAAACAAATACATGCATTTGTGCATTTGCATTTTGATAGTTTGCATGCTTTGATTTAGGGAAAAGTGCATTACAATTTGCTCTATGCTCTTTGAGAAAAGTTTGTATCTTCCTTTTCCCCTTGTAGCTAGGATTTTCATTGTTGAAAAGATATAAAAGCTTGCTTATCATCTTTAGACTGCATTTAGGAATTGTATCACACATCTCGTGGTGATCCAAAAAGGCAAACTTATAAGAAATATCAACCTAAAATAAATTGAATGAACTTAACAATGCTTTGTAACTTAACGCACAATATAGAGGTCTAGGCTAGAGACGTGTTCCGGCGTCGTAAAACCTGGTGACTCTCGATCTCGCTGATGGTTGGGTGATTCCTCCTGAGGGACGATAGCGCCAGTACGGATTGTGCTCCCACGTACCATCTAGTATATATTGGGAGACCCCTATAGGCATAAAACCTTTATCCTTAGGAAGCCGTGTCGGCCGCCCTACTGATCGCAATGCACTGAACACAGCATTCAGGAAGATTGACCGCCTGTACCTTAAAAAGTATTCTGCGGTTTTGCGAAAAGTTTGGCACACCCTCTACCTAGAACTTCAGAGCAGTTCCTTTTGGCCTTTTTCAGACTCTATAACAGAAAAAGTCCATTCGAGCATTTGTCACTTCGGGCTCGTTAAAACATCGAAGGAGACTAGAGTCATCTTTAGCTTTTTCTCGACTCTTTAAAATTGAAAAAGCAAGTTGTGTCTAAAGCATCGTTAAAATTTATTTTAAACGGAACAATCACCCCTTTTTCCTGCGTTGATCTTTAAGTTGAGAAAATGGAACCCACCAACCAAGGAATTCCCCTTGGTGGAAATCCTAGTCCCTTCTCCTCTTGGGGAGATGTTGGTGCGCCCCATATGGCCACATTGTCGCTTCCAGGACTGACAATTGGCTTGCCAGTCTGGCTCTTCTCAACCAATGTCGTTCAGAACACCACTATTCTTGAACAGTCGAATCAATAGTAAGACCAGTCCAGATTTGCCCACCAGCCTTCTACTTCCTCTAATTCTTCCTCTCCTCCTTCCTCTTCGCTTGACAGAACTGGTAAGACAAAAAACCAAGTTCCTAAGGAGAAGAAGGAAAAGAAGAAGAAAGAGAAGAAGAAGAAGGAGCCTAAAACGACTGGGGGCAAACAAGTGTCGTCTGACAGAAATCCACACACAGCACTGACTAGGCCTAAATCGCCATGTGTCATATGCAAGGGAGACCACTTCCACAGAGATTGTCCCTGCATCCCTCGGATACTAAGGGACTGGTCTCCCCGTTTGCACAATCCGGTGGCATCAACCTTTGGTAGTCATGTTGAATGCATACCGTCAACTAGCGAAAGTGAAGTCCTTGGACAAAAAGGGAGAGCTAGATCTCCCTGTAGACTGTGCGAATGCAACCACGCCATCCACCGTTGTCCCTTCTTAGACAAAGCGAAAAGAGTTTTGGATGATCGTCCGGTTTCACCGTTACGACTTCCTCCTGGATATAAAAAACTCTTGCCGAGTCCTTCGTTAGTTGAAAATCCAGCTGGCCCGCTCAAGTGGTCAGCTGAAGCGCCGGTCATTGAAGATGAACCAGCTGAATCCATACTTGACGAAAGTCAAAAGGTCGAGGCGGCAGTTGACCCGGTCTTGCCTTCAGAAGATTTGTCTTCGAATGATACAGTCACTGAAGAGGATAAAGATGACACCATCCAAATTCTCTTCATCAACACAGACTCCGACGAGCACGGGGGCACTCCCCCCATTCCTTTATCGCAGGAAGGAAGTTCGTGAGAGTGATACCCGACCGTTTACTCAGTCCCACCACAAAGCAACCTAGTTGTCTCCTTCGACTGGAACCAACTAGGCAGGCCCCATTTGCCAGCAAGCATACCATTCAGAATTATCGTCCAAATATACAGAATGGTAATGGCTGGCACCATCATTGATGAGGGGGAATCTGTGAGTATCCTTTCCTCTATTGCTTGGAAAGCGCTTGGTTCGCCAGCGCTTTTGCCTGAAATGAGAAATCTGACAGGCTTTGATAAAGGAACCAGTCGACCTTTAGGGATCCTCCCCAATATGCCCATAACATTGAAAGGGAAGACCGTTCAAATGAACGTGATGGTCGTTCAAGGACCCTTGGATTATAACCTACTCCTTCGACGAGACTATATATATTGCATGGGAGCCATCGTCTCCTCACTCTTTAGAGTAATGTGTTTTCCACACGAAGGAAGAGTGGTCAAGCTTGTGGACCAGCTTTCATTTCCGGGATCACACATCGCAAATAGTCATATACCGTCCCTAAATGGTCTCTTCACGCAAGAAATGTCTCAACCCACGGTCCGTCCTCCCGATGAGCGCGATTAATTCGGAGGGATATGACTGGAACCTAGGAGGCATGCGTCTTGGTCTGCTTCAGCAGGAAAACCTTGGGTATAGGGTAGGTTTCCGTGGGAGAATATGACTAGTCTGTACCCCGCCCATGCTGAAGAGGGTTATTCTAGAATAAGACTCTCTTGTCAAAGTTATGTGAGTTGACAAAATTGAGTCAATCACCTTTGTCTATCTCGGTAGACATTGCTGAAGAAGTGTTTTGTTTGAAAGATTAATAGAACAATCTTTGGGTGACCTGTAAGAGGTAGGCCTCTCTCGCTGAAACAAATGTTTTATCGGACTAAAGTAGGGGTAACCTTGAAACTCTTTTTTATACCAGGGGGCATGAAAACCTTTTTGAGTGCAAGCAAGGGGCGGCTATTTATTTTTTAAATTTTTAGGTCCTCCCTTTAAACCCGTAGGTCTAACCCTTTAAACTCGTAGGATTAGTCGTTTCCGAACTTGCATAAAGAAAGGATTCCAGGAGCAAAGCTTTGTAAGGCACAAGCTCCATAAAAAATGGGATCTTACATGAGACATTCTTATCATATGACTGGATAATCGAGCAGTTTTAGCGCATAGTTCATGCTCGTTAAAAAATAAACATAAGATCGAGCAGTTTTAGCACATAGTTCATGCTCGTTAAAAAATAAACATAAGACTGAGTAGTGTTTTTCCACGTTTAAGCTCGTTAAAAAATGAACTATCTTCCGGTAAATAACCACCGTGAATGTAACATTATCATCCATTAAAGCCTTGGTCGTGTTTGCACCGTCACCTCCACTTTTCCATTGGCCGATCGTTCACCTCCATATGATTGTTTACCCATTTTGAGGAACAGCTGCGAAGAGTGATCTCACTAGCCATCCTTGTGACACTGTCGTGCTTGGAAAATTCCAACCCTTACCTGGAATCAGCTGCTAACCCGTTTTATCACTCGTTCCTCAAAAAACGAGTCTTCTTTAAGCTCTTTTCATCTGACTCATAAAATATGAAAAGATTGCCGAGTTTTGGCCTTCCAGCTCATTAAAGCGACCGGAAGTGCTATCCCTCCTCTAGATTTTAATCTTTTTGGACCTGAGGGATTATTGCACAAAAAGATCGAGCGCTTGTTTTGTTCGGCTCGTTAAAACTATCGAAAATTCATACCTTCTGTATTGTTTTATACTTTTTCGGACTTAAGGGATTAGATGATGAAAAATGACTTTCGGATTTGACTTTACGTACCTTTTCAGACTCTCTAAAAATGAAAAGGACCGAGTTATCCTTGTCGTTAGACTCATTAAAAGCATTAAATAGCAACAAACTTGTCTTTAGACGAGAACGAGTTTCACTATCGCTAGGCTCGTTAAAACGTAGCGATGGGTTTGCCCAAAGGGAAAATTATAGAACAAGCACATGTTATCCTCCTCAAGCTTGAAAAAAATAAAGAGGTACTGGTCAGCAATGACTGGGGAAAAATTGGGAAGAAACTCAAAGAACTTTATTGGTAGCAAGTCGCTCTTGAACATGACACTTCCACTCCGTGCCTGAGTCGGGTTGGGTTGTTTCATTCACCGGTCACATCACAATGGTCGCGCCAATACCATCCATCTTTGGGGTAAATGCTACCAATCCATCACACAAGTGTCGCCGATATGTTCAAGAGAAGTCATCCAGAGAAGTCAACCATGTCCCATCCACTACCATACATTATCCTTCATCCTTTCATGACCGCCACCCTGAACCATATATCATCAGATCGTTTTCACCTCCATCAAAATCATTTGCTCCGTTCCGTGTCACTGATGTGGGATACATTAAGGCCCTCCTTTGACGGTGTTAGACTCCGTCTCATGTCAGAGATAGATTCTTCTTCAAAACAGTGTTTTGAAGAAGAAATCATTAATGTTGCTTTTCAGATTATGTAATTTGTTCTTCAGCTCTTCAACTGGCAGCGATTTCTTCATATGGTTTGAACTATCATGGCACAGAAGTTCTCTATCGTGGCTTACTTGTGAAATACTCAGCTGGAGGATGGATTTAAGTGAGAAGATCACAGTGTGTTTGCCTTTCATAGGACTTTCTATTATAGACTCCGTTCCACAGGAACTAGCCTTTGCATGTGCAAGAGGGATCAAGATCCAGATATTGCAAGGCTTACCTCAACAGAAGCTTATTCTTTAAGCAGCATCAGTTCAATTTGACAACCATCTACCCCATCCCATATATCCAGTCATGGTCTGTAATGAAAATGCTTCTAGTGGGCCATTGAGTATGATCAAGCGACAGCAGAAGCATTCAAGCTCAATCACCCAGAAGGCCGAGGTTTTCTGTCAGAATTGCAACGTTATAATAAGGTCAACTATGGAAAAGGGAGGAGATATTGATGACTGCATCTCAATGCAAGAGGCGGTTGAGCTATCTTTAGAACTTACCGATGAGCAAAAGTCTAAGCTTCCCTTACCAGGACAAGTAGATTTCATTAATGGTGGACCACCTTGTCAGGTTTTTTCTGGAATGAATAGATTTAACCAAAGAGCTTGGAGCAAAGTAAGATGTGAGATGATATTGACATTTCTCTCATATGCTGATTATTTTCGGCCAACATTCCTTTTATTGGAGAATGTCAGAAATTTTTTATCCTTCAACAAAGGTTAGACATTTCGTCTCATGCTGGCATCACTCTTGGAAATGGGGTACCAGGTGCGATTTGGGGTTCTTCAAGCTGGAAACTATGGGGTTTCACAATCACGTAAAAGGGTATTTATTTGGGCAGCTTCGCCTGAGGAATTTCTTCCAGAATGGCGAGAACCTATGCATGTTTTTGCTAGTTCACAGCTAAAAATATCCTTGCCTGGAGGTTTACAGTATGCTACTGTGAGAGATGCTGCACTGGGTGTGCCTTTTCATCCTATAACAGTGAGAGATACAATTGGTGACTTGCCACCTGTTGGTAATGGTGCAGTTCAGTTGGAAACAACATATGGGAATGGTTCAGTCTCTTGGTTTCAGAAACAAGTTCGTGATGCAGAAGTTGTCCTTTATGACCATATATCTAAGGAATTGAATGAATTGAATTTCAAACGTTGCCAACGAATCCCTAAGCGCCCAGGTGCTGATTGGCGAGATCTTCCAGAGGAAAAGGTTAAATTGTCTACTGGGCAAATAGTTGATCTCGTTCCTTGGTGCTTGCCCTACACTGCCGATTGGCATAATCAGTGGAGAGGTCTGTTTGGAAGACTAGACTGGGAAGGGAACTTCCCTACGTCTATTATAGATCCACAACCTATGGGCAAAGTAGGCATGTGCTTTCATCCTGAGCAAGACCGTATTGTCACTGTTCGAGAATGTGCATGCTTCCAAGGTTTTCCAGACACAGACAAGTTTTGCGGTAATATACAAAGCATGTATCGTCAAATTGGGAATGCAGTGCCTCCACCTTTGGCATTGGCTCTAGGTAGAAAAATAAAGGAAGCAGTGGATTAAAGTTGAGTGCGGAAATGCAAAACGATCCTCCAATTTTTTTGATCTAAACTGCAATGGTCAGGACAGACATTGATGTGCGAAATTGTAGCTGTGTCATTCGTTTTGAAAGGAGCTTTATTCAATCTCGTGGGTGAGTCAAAACAAATCAAATTTTATCCTTCTTCTTGAGAGAGGTTCAGTGGGCCAAAGGGGAGATATCTTCAAACAGTCTCAGAATGTCTCTACTTAGCAGATTCTTCCACAGGAGGTGTCCCGATGGCCTTCTTAAATTTGTTGATAGAGTTTATGTATTCGACTCATGTTTCTCAACTGAGGTTCTACCAGATGAGATATATCACATTTATTTGCGAGAAATTGTCACCAAGTTGCATGAACAATATCCCGATTCTGCCTTTCTCGCATTTAATTTCAGAGAGGGAGAGAAGAGGAGTGAATTTGCGGAAATTGTGTGTGAATGTGATGTTACAGTTATGGATTACCCCAGACAGTATGAGAATTGCCCTCTTCTTCCGTTGTCTCTGATCCATCATTTTCTTCGTGCAAGTGATAAGTGGCTGTCAATGAGAAACCATCAGAACATTATACTTATGCATTGTGAAAAAGGAGGCTGGCCCTTACTAGCTTTTCTTTTTTCGTGCTTTCTCATTTACAGAAAGCTTCAAACTGGTGAGCAAAGGATTCTCGACAGTGTTTACAGAGAGGCGCCAAAAGGTTATCTGCAGTTCTTGTCACCTCTAAATCCATTTCCTTCACAGTTGCGTTATCTTCAATATGCAAATTCAATATCGCCAAAGGGAAGATCAACCGTTTGCATATGAATTACAGATACATGAACGTGGCAGTGGTTGCAATATTTAAGGCAAAAAATCTGGACCGAGACCATTAATAGCATTGCAGTGACATGGTAGCGCTCATCATCCGGATTCTTTTGAGGAAGAAGACGCTGAAGAGGCATTCAACATCATGATTTGGCTAAATAAATACTTAACTCAAAACAGAATTTTCCCATTTATTTTTAGATGGTATTTTTAATACGTGGATTGTTTTTGCCCCCAAGCTCAACTGTAAAGACATCTGTCACAGCAGAAGATGGGTCAATGCGCTTACTTCTATCCTCAGTCCCGATTCAAAGGGGCCAACGCTCTATATGTCAGCCAGCAGAGGATTTCAAAAGAAACGAATTTCCTATTTCAAGATCACCTAAATCAAAGAGATATGCTCCAGTTTAGCCTCATAATTAGCCAAATCATCAACAGAATGTTAATTTAAAAGTTTGTTTTATTAAAATCGCCAATGTATTTCCAGAAATTCGGGAGCAGTTGTAATTTCTAGCATATGCAAAGTGGCAGAGAACGAGGAGCGATTGCCTAGTTGGGATCGACACCTGTGAACGCACTTGTTTCCATCTTCAGCAGCGCTTAGTGGTTATTGTTTTTGTTTTTTTTTAGTTTTATTTATTAAATAATCATAAAACAAATCCCTCATCTTGGGGTCGATTGGTTTTCCCCCAGCTGGTTTTTTGTTTCATTTTTGGTAATGTGAGTAAAACTGTGCCCCTGTTTTGGGCAGCAGTTTTATTTATTGTATTAAAAATGTCATTTGTAAAGTGAGAGAGAAGAAGAGTAGGGAGTTTTTCTGAGCGCTGGGAGCTGCCGGAGAAGCAGAGAGCTTTGTAATGTACAGTTTTCTACAGAGAATTTAATGGAATTTCACAGCTCTGTTTGCTGAGATTCATGTGGTATGTTGATTTAGCATGAGTTTTTCCCTTTGTCTCATATGTAATCAGTTATATTCCATTTCATTTCATGACCCTTTCAAGCTGAACAAATGAAGTGATTAGGTAGGAATTCATAGTATTATATGCTCCTCCTATAAGTTTGTTCGCATTCGATGTTTTCTACTGTTTAAGGAGGATTCAGAGTTATTGTCTGCCCTCCTTAGCTCCTCACCAGTCTTTCCATCCCATTTGAAACCAGATTTGGTGTTAAATTGCATGCCTACCTTGCCTCAGTTGACAACCTGCGTAGTCATTATATTTTTCTGTTTGAAGCTGTGATTTTGCCCATGTAGCCCAGAAAAGCCCCGTCATTCCATTAAAAAACCCCAAAAATCATTAAATCCAAACCCCCTATCAATTTACTAGCCTAATATCTTTGATCCTAATTGGTCAGCTTATTATATTATAAGATCTATCGAATCTGACCCGAGAGAGCCTTCTCATACCTCGTAGGGCTAGCTACGAGGTGAAATGGTTTGATGTAGCCTTGAAGATTTACCTTCCTCAACCTAGGGTGAAATCTCAAGCGCTAACATATTGGCGACCATACTGGGGAAGAACAAACTTGTTTGTGTGTTGATGTGTGAGTTTCGCAAGTCTTAGACGGAGCCTGAAGTTATGCCAGAAGCCTTCGAAAACGCTCTTGTTTTACATCAGCGTTAGTAGATAAACGCTGCTTCAGTCAATCTCCGTGAGCTTGTGAATACGACCACTTCGATTGTATTTTACCCCAGTACATGTATCAAGTTCAGATCTGATGCTGATGGTGGACAGCAGTCAGACACTTATGCAGGCTGAACCATTCACCTGGCGACTCCAACTTGATCCAGAAATTCCAGTGCCTGTTGATATGTTCATGCAATGGTAGGGTATGTGGAAAACCCTGCACTGTGTGAAGCTCTAAATGAATTTAGAGAAAGCTTAGTGGATATTGAAATTAATGAAGAAGTTTTAAGTTTTTTCCTTCAATGTTTGAAATCTCCGGATTATCATCCTAGCGTCTGTGAGTTACTTGTGGAAAGAATTGAAGATGAGATTCAACGGTTAGATGAGCAGATTCAATCTTATGATTTCCAAGACCCTAAAAAGTTTTTGGAAATCCTTCCTCCATCGAAACAAGAAATAACAGATTTGCCTATAGAGGTATACATTGACAATGTGCAGCTGGAAGTATGTATTGCAGAGTTGGGGCAGCCAACAGAGGCCGGTGTCCGTGATCCTATTGCAGCATACATGGACACATTTTTCACTTTGATTGACAGATCGGGCTGTCTTGTACCTGACCAGGATCAACATGTGCATGAAGGGCTGCCAGCAACTGCATCTGTGACTTCGTGGCAGCATTCTCAAGCGGCTTCATTGTCAGGTTTAATTGAATGGTTAATATGGCATTTTAGCATTACCTGATCTATTGTTTGTACAGCAGATTAGAATAGGTTATGTACATAAATAAGCAGCCATAAGGGCAGCATCTTGTTTCAGTTGGCTTTTAGTTTGATTGAGTTAAGTTTCAGTGTGAAAATAAGTCTTCAGCAATGTTGATTTGTTGGAAAGATGACTCCATTGCCCAATGGTGGAGGCACGGTCTGCTCTACCAAAGTTCTGCGGTTCTTGGCACCTCCAGGAAGCTGCAGCTGCCATCCCAAATGGAGCCAATGTTAGACTCCGTCTCATGTCAGAGATCGATTCTTCTTCAAAACAGTGTTTTGAAGAAGAAATCATTAATGTTGCTTTTCAGATTATGTAATTTGTTCTTCAGCTCTTCAACTGGCAGCGATTTCTTCATATGGTTTCAACTATCATGGCACAGAAGTTCTCTACCGTGGCTTACTTGTGAAATACTCAGCTGGAGGATGGATTTAAGTGAGAAGATCACAGTGTGTTTGCCTTTCATAGGACTTTCTATTATAGACTCCGTTCCACAGGAACTAGCCTTTGCATGTGCAAGAGGGATCAAGATCCAGATATTGCAAGGCTTACATCAACAGAAGCTTATTCTTTAAGTAGCATCAGTTCAATTTGACAACCAGCTACCCCATCCCATATATCCAGTCATGGTCTGTAATGAAAATGCTTCTAGTGGGCCATTGAGTATGATCAAGCGGCAGCAGAAGCATTCAAGCTCAATCACCCAGAGGCCGAGGTTTTCTGTCAGAATTGCAACGTTATAATAAGGTCAATTATGGAAAAGGGAGGAGATATTGATGACTGCATCTCAATGCAAGAGGCGGTTGAGCTATCTTTAGAACTTACCGATGAGCAAAAGTCTAAGCTTCCCTTACCAGGACAAGTAGATTTCATTAATGGTGGACCACCTTGTCAGGTTTTTTCTGGAATGAATAGATTTAACCAAAGAGCTTGGAGCAAAGTAAGATGTGAGATGATATTGACATTTCTCTCATATGCTGATTATTTTCGGCCAAGATTCCTTTTATTGGAGAATGTCAGAAATTTTTTATCCTTCAACAAAGGTCAGACATTTCGTCTCATGCTGGCATCACTCTTGGAAATGGGGTACCAGGTGCGATTTGGGGTTCTTCAAGCTGGAAACTATGGGGTTTCACAATCACGTAAAAGGGTATTTATTTGGGCAGCTTCGCCTGAGGAATTTCTTCCAGAATGGCCAGAACCTATGCATGTTTTTGCTAGTTCACAGCTAAAAATATCCTTGCCTGGAGGTTTACAGTATGCTACTGTGAGAGATGCTGCACTGGGTGCGCCTTTTCGTCCTATAACAGTGAGAGATACAATTGGTGACTTGCCACCTGTTGGTAATGGTGCAGTTCAGTTGGAAACAACATATGGGAATGGTTCAGTCTCTTGGTTTCAGAAACAAGTTCGTGATGCGGAAGTTGTCCTTTATGACCATATATCCAAGGAATTGAATGAATTGAATTTCAAACGTTGCCAACGAATCCCTAAGCGCCCAGGTGCTGATTGGCGAGATCTTCCAAAGGAAAAGGTTAAATTGTCTACTGGGCAAATAGTTGATCTCGTTCCTTGGTGCTTGCCCTACACTGCCGATTGGCATAATCAGTGGAGAGGTCTGTTTGGAAGACTAGACTGGGAAGGGAACTTCCCTACGTCTATTATAGATCCACAACCTATGGGAAAAGTAGGCATGTGCTTTCATCCTGAGCAAGACCGTATTGTCACTGTTCGAGAATGTGCATGCTTCCAAGGTTTTCCAGACACATACAAGTTTTGCGGTAATATACAAAGCATGTATCGTCAAATTGGGAATGCAGTGCCTCCACCTTTGGCATTGGCTCTAGGCAGAAAACTAAAGGAAGCAGTGGATTAAAGTTGAGTGCGGAAATGCAAAACGATCCTCCAATTTTTTTGATCTAAACTGTAATGGTCAGGACAGACATTGATGTGCGAAATTGTAGCTGTGTCATTCGTTTTGAAAGGAGCTTTATTCAATCTCATGGGTGAGTCAAAACAAATCAAATTTTATCCTTCTTCTTGAGAGAGGTTCAGTGGGCCAAAGGGGAGATATCTTCAAACAGTCTCAGAATGTCTCTACTTAGCAGATTCTTCCACAGGAGGTGTCCCGATGGCCTTCTTAAATTTGTTGATAGAGTTTATGTATTCGACTCATGTTTCTCAACTGAGGTTCTACCAGATGAGATATATCACATTTATTTGCGAGAAATTGTCACCGAGTTGCATGAACAATATCCCGATTCTGCCTTTCTCGCATTTAATTTCAGAGAGGGAGAGAAGAGAAGTGAATTTGCGGAAATTGTGTGTGAATGTGATGTTACAGTTATGGATTACCCCAGACAGTATGAGAATTGCCCTCTTCTTCCGTTGTCTCTGATCCATCATTTTCTTCGTGCAAGTGATAAGTGGCTGTCAATGAGAAACCATCAGAACATTATACTTATGCATTGTGAAAAAGGAGGCTGGCCCTTACTAGCTTTTCTTCTTTCGTGCTTTCTCATTTACAGAAAGCTTCAAACTGGTGAGCAAAGGATTCTCGACAGTGTTTACAGAGAGGCGCCAAAAGGTTATCTGCAGTTCTTGTCACCTCTAAATCCATTTCCTTCACAGTTGCGTTATCTTCAATATGCAAATTCAATATCGCCAAAGGGAAGATCAACCGTTTGCATATGAATTACAGATACATGAACGTGGCAGTGGTTGCAATATTTAAGGCAGAAAATCTGGACCGAGACCATTAATAGCATTGCAGTGACATGGTAGCGCTCATCATCTGGATTCTTTTGAGGAAGAAGACGCTGAAGAGGCATTCAACATCATGATTTGGCTAAATAAATACTTAACTCAAAACAGAATTTTCCCATTTATTTTTAGATGGTATTTTTAATACGTGGATTGTTTTTGCCCCCAAGCTCAACTGTAAAGACATCTGTCACAGCAGAAGATGGGTCAATGCGCTTACTTCTATCCTCAGTCCCGATTCAAAGGGGCCAACGCTCTATATGTCAGCCAGCAGAGGATTTCAAAAGAAACGAATTTCCTATTTCAAGATCACCTAAATCAAAGAGATATGCTCTAGTTTAGCCTCATAATTAGCCAAATCATCAACAGAATGTTAATTTAAAAGTTTGTTTTATTAAAATCGCCAATGTATTTCCAGAAATTCGGGAGCAGTTGTAATTTCCAGCATATGCAAAGTGGCAGAGAACGAGGAGCGATTGCCTAGTTGGGATCGACACCTGTGAACGCACTTGTTTCCATCTTCAGCAGCGCTTAGTGGTTATTGTTTTTGGTTTTTTTTAGTTTTATTTATTAAATAATCATAAAACAAATCCCTCATCTTGGGGTCAATTGGTTTTCCCCCAGCTGGTTTTTTGTTTCATTTTTGGTAATGTGAGTAAAACTGCGCCCCTGTTTTGGGCAGCAGTTTTATTTATTGTATTAAAAATGTCATTTGTAAAGTGAGAGAGAAGAAGAGTAGGGAGTTTTTCTGAGCGCTGGGAGCTGCCGGAGAAGCAGAGAGCTTTGTAATGTACAGTTTTCTGCAGAGAATTTAATGGAATTTCACAGCTCTGTTTGCTGAGATTCATGTGGTATGTTGATTTAGCATTAGTTTTTCCCTTTGTCTCATATGTAATCAGTTATATTCCATTTCATTTCATGACCCTTTCAAGCTGAACAAATGAAGTGATTAGGTAGGAATTCATAGTATTATATGCTCCTCCTATAAGTTTGTTCGCATTCGATGTTTTCTACTGTTTAAGGAGGATTCAGAGTTATTTTCTGCCCTCCTTAGCTCCTCACCAGTCTTGCCATCCCATTTGAAACCAGATTTGGTGTTAAATTGCATGCCTACCTTGCCTCAGTTGACAACCTGTGTAGTCATTATATTTTTCTGTTTGAAGCTGTGATTTTGCCCATGTAGCCCAGAAAAGCCCCGTCATTCCATTAAAAAACCCCAAAAATCATTAAATCCAAACCCCCTATCAATTTACTAGCCTAATATCTTTGATCCTAATTGGTCAGCTTATTATATTATAAGATCTATCGAATCTGACCCGAGAGAGCCTTCTCATACCTCGTAGGGCTAGCTACGAGGTGAAATGGTTTGATGTAGCCTTGAAGATTTACCTTCCTCAGCCTAGGGTGAAATCTCAAGCGCTAACAGACGGATCGCTTCTTGTCGACATTAGCTCATTATCCAAGAAGTTGATCTAGGAACAACCCCTTCAGTACTTTGAAGCTTGCATGCCTCAATGGAAAGTTTCTCACATCCGGCGACAGGTATACATCAATGACCTTCGACTGAAAGATTTTGCGTGGTGTTCGACGCCAAGTCCTTTATTCACACCACGTGAATTGTACTGCAGTACCTTGAGGGTCATTATCATTATTGGTGATTCCTCTCGCGCTTGTTAACGGTTTACCTCATTGACCGGTAATCAAGCGATGTATTTCCATGTTGGGCTTCAGAACATCTCTCACATGGATCGACTTGTACTTAGAGTGAAGATCGAACGAGTTTGAAGACCTCGGATCTAGTTTCATCCATCCGGGCTGCGATATATATTCAGGAAAGATAAAGACATTGACATGTACATCATTGCAGCAGATAATCATCCTACCAAAAGGATGATGATTTCATCAAAATTATCAGTCTACCATCAGACGATTGTCTGTTCTATGTACAGAAAAATGAATTTATAAAGCTGAGCATGGGAATGCCCACCTCAGCTAGATCATGAAAGCAGTATGGAAAATAATGTATTGTATTGTATCTTATTACAGGTCTCCTCCCAGCATTGAAAGAACTTCAGATCCTCCTAATAAAGCATTTCACTCGATAAACGACCTCCTACTTTAGGGGCAACTGTTATAGACATTTTTGTGCCTTACAAAATTGAGCATGAAATGTCCATAATCCAAGGGATCCAAAGTCCCTAAATGAGTTGTTCCTACACCTAGAGGAACAAGGTCAACCAATGACAGCTTCTCCCAGAAGTTCTCCACCAAAAACCACTCAGAAACAGTCAATTCAGGATCAATTCAGAGGCTCCACTAGCTGTCTGCGCTGAAATGCAGAGATTACACTGGCTAGGTGCACTTCAACGTAGGTAGAAGCACTACCAGGGTGCGCTAAGCGGGAAATGACAAATTGAAAGTTCATTCAACGAGGTGGAAAGACCCTGGAAGCTTCCAGAATCTTCTCCAATGACACTTGCCTCAATGAATTCGACTAGTGATGAGTAAGAGGTTCTCAACCTCCAAGTGGAAGCAAGAACTGACAGAGAGAAGCCACAAGTCAAAACATGAGCTGACTCATCCTCTCTGCTCACATCTATATATGGATCTCTCACCCAGAGGTTCAGGAGGCTGGAATTTTGTACTTTGCAGAGAATTATTGTTGGTTTGAGATTGATATTAGCACATTGGGTGATTTATGCTTTTTTGGAGGAGAGGAAGGGATTCCTTTGCTGGGAGGTAGATGCTGGATCGGAACTCACTTGGTTGTATCTCCTCTCAGACTTTATTATCTTATCAATAAACTATTTGAGTTTCTCCTACATGTTGTATACCAATGATGTTTTGTTATGCTTACATGTTTAGCTTAATATGATCTTGAGCTTTTTATGAATGTATGTCTGTATCTTTGTGTATTTTCTCTCTCTTGTGATCTTGTAGGAATTCGGTGAAGCTGGGCTGGTGAAGGAGCAAGAAGTTGGGAGCTACTGAAGAGAGGAATGATTTGGATCGACAAACTAGCGGAAGATACAGGTTAGTTAGATCCTTCTTCCTCACCTACATTTCATAAAGAAGAATACTCAAATAAGTTTACCTGTGTGTTGCTAAGGCACTATCACCTCTTAGAGTGGGATAGGGGCATTCTGTATTGGATACTTTTCCCAACAACACCAGGGTTGAACTTTTTCGTAAATTTGTGTCTCCAAAGCCCGAAAATGTATAAAATAATACTTGAGAGAACCGCTTGATCTTGCGACCAAGGAGTACTTTCATGATTAGTGTCTCTGATCTGAAAAGTAAAAAGCGATCAAGGACACGTCGTTTTATTTCCAGTATCAAATTTGAAACGACAAAAATCTGGCAATCTTTTCATGTTTTTACGGTCAGAAAAGGGCTATAAGAGGATCGTATTTTAATTCCGTTTTAACGAGTGTAAAAGAAACGCTCGGTAATCTTTTCATATTTTAAGAGTCTGAAAAGGGCTTAAAAGAGAACTCCAAGGTTTCACTTTTTCGTAAGTTTTAACGAGTTCGAAAAAATGATAAAAATGTACTCATATGGCCGAATTTCAATTTAATTTACGAGCAGGGAAAGATGGAAAGAACTCGGCATTTTCATTTGTTTTATGAGAATGAAAGATAGCAAAATAATCTCGGGATTTTCATGAGTTTAACGAGTCTTGAAAATAACTGAAATTGACTCGAGATAGGTTTCATTTTTACAAAAGCTTGAAACAGAGAAAAACTATGCTTCAAAGTAGTTTCATTTTTACACAAGCTTGAAACAGAGAGAAAACTGTGCTTGATGCCCCCTAAGCATAACTGCTAGAGTGCATGCTCCCCCAGCTTCATTTAATTCAACTAAGTACAAGCTGGATGGAATGAAGGTTCATGTACGAGATCGTTTGAAAGACTCGACGTAAAACTGTAAGAAAATTATGCAAAAGACTCAAATAACTAACCTAAATATCAAACTTAACATTTATGAGATCTAGTCAAATTCTCGACTCAATTAGAGGAGGATTTGTTTCATTTTTTAACGAGCTTGACATAGCAAAAGAATTATGCTCAGATTCGGTTTCATGTTTACGCAAGCTTGAAACGAAAAACTATGCTTGTTATAAGTTCACATGCCCCCAACATAATGACGCAAAATGAGGTACATGCCCCCCAAGCTTCATTGCATTCAATGAGGTGGATGGAATGAAGCTTTACTTTCAAGATCTTGGAAAGAGTTGTGGGAGTTGTTTCATTTTTTAGTGAGGTTGACACAAGAAAAGAACTATCCTCAAAAACCCTTGTTTCATTTGTTAAACGAGCTTGACACAAGATAAGGAACTATTCTCAAAACTACTCTCTACAATCTACCTAACAAAAAACTTTACTCTAAAAACCTTGATTCATTTTTTAACGAGCTTGACACAAGACAAGGAAGTCTGCTCTAAAATCCTTGATTCATTTTTTAACGAACTTGACACAAGACAAGGAACTATGCTCATGACTACTCTCTACAATCTACCTACTTAACCTACCCTTGTTTCATTTTTTAACGAGCTTGACACAAGAAAAGGAACTATGCTCAAAACTCCTTGTTTCATATTTTAACGAGCTTGACACAAGACAAGGAATTATGCTCAAGAAGTTCGCATGCCCCCAGGATAATGATGCAAAGCTAGGTACATAATGACGCCAAGGAGGTACGAGTCTAGTATAGGAGAAACTCGGCGTTTTTCAATTTTAGAGAGTCTGAAAAAACTTAAGAAGACTCCAGGGTTGAACTTTTTCGTAAATTTGTGTCTCCCAAGCCCGAAAAAGTATAAAATAATACTTGAGAGAACTGCTTGATCTTGCGACTAAGGAGTACTTTCATGATTAGTGTCTCTGATCTGAAAAGTAAAAATTGATCACGGACAAGTCGTTTTATTTCCAGTATCGAATTTGAAATGACAAAAATCCGGCAATCTTTTCATGTTTTTACGGTCAGAAAAGGGCTATAAGTGGACCGTCTTTTAATTCCATTTTAACGAGTGTAAAAGAAACCAGTGATAGTCAGGTTCCTAGGAAAGAGGGTAAAGTTAGGTTTCCTTGTAAGTTATGCAAAGGGAGTCATCAAACTCACATTTGCCCTCACATGGATGAAGCCTCAACATTGTTGGAAAAACTTACTGTTCCACAGCAAGAATTTCCAACTGGTTACCGTAAACTTTCTCCCAACCTACCGTCAACTGACGGAGTGATTGATCTAAATTCAAGTACAGTCGATCACACTCTCCCATTGGAGAGTGAAACTCATGTCACTCAGGTTGATGATCCTTTAGTTGATCAAGTGGTCAATTCAATTTCACAAAGAGTCGATCCCACTTTCCCATTAGAAAGTGAACTTCATACCGCTCAGGTTCTTCTTGTTACATCAGATTCTTCTATGCCGGGGGACATTTCACCTGTTTTTATAGAACCCCCTCCAAGTACTGAGGTCTTTTCCTTTGATTGGAATAGACTGACAGAACCTCATCTTCCTTCCTCCATACCTTTCCAAATCATTGTCAAGGCTGGTGGTAGGGACATACATCGTACTCAGGTAGATGAAGGTGCTTCTGTTACTATTTTATCCTCAACTGTTTGGAAAGCTTTGGGTTCCCCTCACATTGCGCCTATTACGCAGAATCTGAAAGCTTTTAACAGAACCATTAGTGAACCTTTAGGGATCCTTCCTAAGTTTTCTATTACCTTGGAAGGTAAAACTGTCTGTATTGATCTTATGGTAGCTCGAGGTCCCTTGGATTTCAATTTACTCCTTGGGTGAGACTATGTTTATGCAATGAAAGCTGTCGTATCGACACTCTTTCACGTGATGTATTTCCCTCACAATGGCAGTATTGTGACTGTATACCAGCTTTCGTTCCCTAGTCTTGTTTCAACTACCAATAATATAACAGCCCTAAATGTTTCCGATTCTAAAGTGGTATCTACCCTGCCACGGGTTAATTATGTGGCAACTGGTCCCATGTTTTCAGTTACCCATGTAAGTGAGCCTCTCACTGTTTGCTCATCTTCCTTTGATTTAGATCTGGTAATTGACATGGAAAACTCTATGGGATTACTTGAACACGGTGTTCTTATCCCTTTTGAGTCCCTTGACATGTGTTCCTTCCAAAGAACTATTCTTCCTTCTGATGAAGACCTTTTGGAAGCCATGATCAAGGTGTGTCCATTGACATGTCTTTCTTCCAGTTGGAAGCCATGATCAAGAAGTGTGAGGAAAGTTCCTTTTACTGTGTCAACCTCGTTAAAAAATGAATCAGTGTGTACAAGGAAAGTTCCTTTTACTGTGTCGACGTCGTTAAAAAATGAATCAGTTGGTCAGAGGATAGTTCTTTTTACTGAGTCAACCTCGTTAAAAAATGAATCAGGGGTGAGGATAGTTTTTTCCTGTATCAACCTCGTTAAAAAATGAAACAGGCTAGCATGAGGATAGTTCTTTTACTGAGTCAACCTCCTTAAAAAATGAATCAGGTAGATTTTAGGATATGTAGGTCGATTGTAGAAAGTAGAATTTTGAGGATAGTTCCTGTTACTGAGTCAACCTCATTAAAAAATGAATAAGGTATGAGGATAGTTCCTGTTACTGTGTCAACCTCGTTAAAAAATGAATTAGGTATGAGGATAGTTATTTTCTTGTGTCAACCTCTTTAAAAAATGAAATAACTCCCTTTTCAAGATAAATATTGAAAGTAAACCTTCATTCCATCCATCTGGTTGAATGCAATGAAGCTTGGGGGGCATGTACCTCGCTTTGCATCATTATCCTGGGGGCATGCGAACTTCTTGAGCATAATTCCTTGTCTTGTGTCAAGCTCGTTAAAAAATGAAACAAGGAGTTATGAGCATAGTTCCTTGTCTTGTGTCAAGCTCGTTAAAAAATGAATCAAGGATTTTATGAGCATAGTTCCTTGTTTTGTGTCAGGCTCGTTAAAAAATGAAACAAGGAGTCATGAGCATAGTTCCTTGTCTTGCGTCAAGCTCGTTAAAAAATGAATCAAGGATTTTATGAGCATAGTTCCTTGTCTTGTGTCAGGCTCGTTAAAAAATGAAACTAGGAGTCTTGAGCATAGTTCCTTGTCCTGTGTCAAGCTCGTTAAAAAATGAAACAAGGATAGGTTATTTAGGTAGATTGTAGAGAGTAGTCATGACAATAGTTCCTTGTCTTGTGTCAAGCTCGTTAAAAAATGAATCAAGGTTTTTAGAGTAGAGTTTTTGTTAGGTAGATTGTAGAAAGTAGTTACGAGCATAGTTCCTTATCTTGTGTCAAGCTCGTTTTAAAAAATGAAACAAGGGTTTTGAGGATAGTTCTTTTCCTGTGTCAACCTCACTAAAAAATGAAACAACTCCCACAAGTCTTTCCAAGATCTTGAAAGTAAAGCTTCATTCCATCCACCTTATTGAATGCAATGAAGCTTGGGGGGCATGTACCTCGTTTTGCGTCATTATGCTGGGGGCATGTGAACTTATAACAAGCATAGTTTTTCATTTCAAGCTTGCATAAACATGAAACCGAATCCGAGCATAGTTCTTTTCCTGTGTCAAGCTCGTTAAAAAATGAAACAAATCCTCCTCTACTTGAATCAAGAGTTTGACTAGATCTCATAAATGTTAAGTATTTAGGTTAGTTATTTCAGTTTTTGCATAATTTTCTTACAGTTTTAGGTCAAGTCTTTCAAATGATCTCGTAACTCAACCTTCATTTCATCCAACTGGTTGAATGAAATGAAGCTGGGGGGGCATGCGCTCTAACAGTTATTCTTAGGGGGCATCAAGCACAATTTTCTCTCTGTTTCAAGCTTGTGTAAAAATGAAACTACTTTGAAGCATAGTTTTTCTCTGTTTCAAGATTTTGTAAAAATGAAACATATCTCGAGTCAATTTCGGTTATTTTCAGGACTCGTTAAACTCATGAAAATCCCGAGATTATTTTGCTACCTTTCATTCTCGTAAAACAAATGAAAATGCTGAGTTCTTTCCGTCTTTTCCTGCTCGTAAATTAAATTGAAAGTTGGCCATATGAGTACATTTTTATCATTTTTTCAAACTCATTAAAACTTACGAAAAAGTGAAAACCATGAGTACATTTTTATCATTTTTTCGAACTCATTAAAACTTACGGAAAAGTGAAAACCATGAGTACATTTTTATCATATTTTCGAACTCGTTAAAACTTACGAAAAAGTGAAACCTTGGAGTTCTCTTTTAAGCCCTTTTCAGACTCCTAAAATATGAAAAGATTGTCGAGCGTTTCTTTTACACTCGTTAAAACAGAATTAAAAGACGATCCCCTTATAGCCCTTTTCTGACTGTAAAAATAGGAAAAGTTTGCCGGATTTTTGTCATTTCAAATTCGATACTGGAAATAAAACGACGTGTCCTTGATCGCTTTTTACTTTTCAGGTCAAAGACACTAATCATGAAAGTACTCCCTGGTCGCAAGATCAAGCGGTTCTCTCAAGTATTCTTTTATACTTTTTCGGGCTTGGGAGACACAAATTTACGAAAAAGTTCAACCTTGGAGTCTTCTTAAGTTTTTTCAGACTCTCTAAAATTGAAAAACGCCGAGTTTCTCCTATACTGGACTCGTTAAAATTTCACAGTAAAGGACCTGTTTGATTACAAACAGGAACAGACCACTCCTTCTTAGGGTTCAAATCAAAACTAAGTTGGACTCATCCGAAGGATGAGCTTAAAATCAAGCATATGTTATCCTCCTCAAGCTTGTAAAAAATAAAGAGGTACTTGCCAGAAATGGTGGGGGAAAAGAGAGAAAAAAGAGCCTATTTGTTATCCTTTGTCTCAGAAGAAGCCTTATCACCACTCTTGAACACGACACTTCTCATTCACCTGGGTTGGGAAATCCTTTGCCTCACAGTTGATCAAAACACATTGAAAGTCTTCAGCCGAGTATTAACTTTGGGTCAAATGTCACCAAGCCATCTGTTGTGTCGTTATGTGTTCAAGAGGTCACTGCAAATAAACCATTCATCTGCAAAATACCTGTCATCCATCTTGACCATCCCTGAGTCAGTCCTTACAACTACGTTTCTTCAACTTGATCTATGATTTCGTGTTGTGGGCTTGCCTGCAACGGGTCGCTTTCTATCGACATCAGCACATTATCTAGAGAGATGACCTAGAAATCGTCAGTACCTTGAAATCTGCATGCATCAATGGCAGGTTTCTCGCCTTTGACGACGGTTTACATCATTGACTTTCGATCGAAGGACTTCGTGAAATGTTCGACATCAACTCATTCATTCACATCTCATGGATTGTACTGGGTACTTTGAGAACCATTGACATCACTCGTGGTCTCTCTCACACTTGTTAACAGTTTACATCATCGACTGGTAATCAAGTGGTTTCTACCATGTTCGACATGAACTCATTTATTCGCATGGATAGAATCGTACCTTTTCGGGAAGTAGAAATGAAGACCCTGGATTTAGTTTCTACCATCCAGGCTGCGAGGAGTTTTGTATTCATTATACAGTAGACAAATCATAAACAGATGGTTGCATCCATACTGTGTCTACAAGAGTCTATGATTATGATGTACTGCAGAAATCATTCCTGTATCAGAGCAGTAGTTAGTTTGTTAGTTAAAGTTTTTAATCTAAGTATGGGAATGCCTACCTCAGCAATGATATGATCTTATATATGTATTTTGTGTTGAATATTTGCAGGTTCCGACTGGGCTCTCCACAAGATAATCCTTGAAATGATAAAGTACTTCACCCTTCCTAGATGATATGAAACCCTAATCTACTACAGGCTTCACACTTTAGGGGGCAATTTGTTACACTAAAATTTGTCACCATGACTATTTGCAGTTAGTATGGCTCCATCAACTGTCATACTATCCTCCTTGGAAAGTCTTATACCTCTGCTCTTCATGTCAAACTCCAAGAAAGAGAGAAAGTCCTTAAAAAGTCAAATAACTCTGGGTACGCAGTTTCTCTTAGCCTTACCTGCGTGTACGCACCTCAAGTTCACATTCCATGCATACGTGTATGCTCTGTCTGTAAAGGGGTGGGTGCGTACCCCTGTAAAGGTCAAAAGGCGCGAGTTTTACTTCAAAAAAGTTACTTGTGGTCGATTCTAGAGCATTCTAAAAGTTTGTTTGACGTGTATTGAGCGCCTCCAGATGGTTCATGTATCCCTATGAAAGAGGAACTTATCCCATCAAGAGGGGAGCTATCCCATTCAAAGAGGGGCTTATCCCATTGATGGTGGACCTGATTAACTTCCTCTAAAGCACTATAAATACAGGCATTGGGCCAGAGGGAGGAGAGGTTGAAAGCTGAACATTCCTAAGGGTAGATGCTGCTGGAATTAGGACTCCCTTATAGAGCTTGAGAGGAGAGATTCCCATCCTTTCCTAGCCTTATTTGGAAGTGGGTGAGCTGATCAAAGTAAAGGAAAACTCTTGCTAGTCCCTAGGAGGAACCTGCACAACACCAAGGCTCAGGTTGTAATGGTTTCTTTTGTTTCAACTTAATACAATTAAGCTCACTTTTCTCAACAGATTGTTATACATGATTTGTTTCATATACTCCTTGGTCTGTATAATGAATATGTTTTATTTTATAAGTTATTCAGGTGCTATGTAATCTTTTGGCTTGTTAGTGAATGCAGGTTTCGAAGAGAAGGAGGAGCTCATCCGGATCAGCAAGGCTGGACTACTACAAAGCGTTGGACTAAAGGTATGTTATAATCACCTGATTACTTGTATTCTAAATGCATATTTAGAGAAAGGTAGTGTTTAGTTGTCTTGTTTGTCACTAGAAAGCCTTAGCTTCTAGGGAGGTCGGTTTTGTCCGCAAAATTAACTCTTTCCGAATGATAAAGTTGTCATTTCCTGATTACCCTTTTTCTCTTAGCCTTACCTGCGTGTACGCACCTCAAGTTCACATTCCATGCGTACGTGTACGCTCTGTCTGTAAAGAGGTGGGTGCGTACCCCTGTAAAGGTCAAAAGGCGCAATTTTTACTTCAAAAAAGTTACTTGTGGTCGATTCTAGAGAATTCTAGAAGTTTGTTTAACGTGTACTGAGCGCCTCCAAATGGTTCATGTATCCCTACGAAAGAGGAACTTATCCCATCAAGAGGGGAGCTATCCCATTCAAAGAGGGGCTTATCCCATTGATGGTGGGCCTGATTAACTTCCTCTAAAGCACTATAAATACAGGCATTGGGCCAGAGGGAGGAGAGGTTGAAAGTTGTCATGCGGAAAGAGTCAATTTTGCGGACAGAACCGACCTCCCTAGAAGCTAAGGCTTTCTAGTGACAAACAAGACAATTAAACACTATCTTTCACTAAATATACATTTAGAATACAAGTAATCAGGTGTTTATAACATACCTTTAGTCCAACGCTTTGTAGTAGTCCAGCCTCGCTGATCCGGATGAGCTCCTCCTTCTCTTCGAAACCTGCATTCACTAACAAGCAAACGATTACATAGCACCAGAATAACTCATAAAATAAAACATATTCATCATACAGACCAAGGAGTATATGAAACAAATCATGTATAACAATCTGTTGAGAAAAATGAGCTTAATTGTATTAAGTGGAAACAAAAGAAACCATTACAACCTGAGCCTTGGTGTTGTGCAGGTCCCTCCCAGGGTCCAACAAGATTTCTCCTTTACTTTGATCAGCTCACCCACTTCCAAATGAAGCTAAGAAAGGATGGGAATCTCTCCTCTGAAGCTCTATAAGGGAGTCCTAATTCCAGCAGCATCTACCCTTAGGAATGTTCAGCTTTCAACCTCCTCTCCCTCTGGCCCAATGCCTGTATTTATAGTGCTTTAGAGGAAGTTAATCAGGTCCACCATCAATGGGATAAGCCCCTCTTTGAATGGGATAGCTCCCCTCTTGATGGGATAAGTTCCTCTTTCATAGGGATACATGAACCATCTGGAGGCGCTCAATACACGTCAAACAAGCTTCTAGAATGCTCTAGAAATGACCACAAGTAACTTTTTTGAAGTGAAACTTGCGCCTTTTGACCTTTACAGAAGTACACACCCACCCCTTTACAGACAGAGCGTACAAGTACGCAGGTATTGTGAACTTGGGGTGCGTACACGCAGGTAAGGCTAAGAGAAACTGCGTAACCAGAGTTATTTGACTTTTTTAGGACTTTCTCTCTTTCTTGGAGTTTGACATGAGGAGCAGAGGTATGAGACTTGCCAAGGAGGATAGTATGACAGTTGATAGAGCCATACTGACTGTAGATAGTCATGGTGACAAATTTTAGTGTAACAAATTGCCCCCTAAAGTGCGAAGCCTATAGTAGATTAGGGTTTCATATAATCTAGGAAGGGTGAAGTACTTTATCATTTCGAGGATCATCTTGTGGAGAGCCCAATCGAAAACTGCAAATATTCAACACAAAATACATATATAAGATCATATCATCTCTGAGGTAGGCATTCCCATACTCAGATTAAAAACTTTAACTAACAAACTAACTACTGCTCTGATACAGGAATGATTTCTGCAGTACATCATAATCATAGACTCTTGTAGACACAGTATGGACGCAGCCATCTGTTTATGATTAGTCTACTGTATAATGAATACAAAAATCCTCGCAGCCTGGATGGTAGAAACTAGATCCAGGGTCTTCATTTCTACTTGCCGAAAAGGTACGATTCTATCCATGCGAATAAATGAGTTGATGTCAAACATGGTAGAAACCACTTGATTACCAGTCAATGATGTAAACTGTTAACAAGTGTGAGAGAGACCACCAGTGATGTCAATGGTTCTCAAAGTACCCAGTACAATCCATGAGATGTGAATGAATGAGTTGATGTCGAACATTTCACGGAGTCCTTCGATCGAAAGTCAATGATGTAAACCGTCGTCAAAGGCGAGAAACCTGCCATTGATGCATGCATATTTCAAGGTACTGACGATTTCTAGGTCATCTCTCTAGATAATGTGCTGATGTCGATAGAAAGTGACCCGTTGCAGGCAAGCCCACAACACGAAATCATAGATCAAGTTGAAGAAACGTAGCTGTAAGGACTGACTCAGGGATGGTCAAGATGGATGACAGGGATTTTGCAGATGAATGGTTTATTTGCAGTGACCTCTTGAACACATAACGAGACAACAGATGGCTTGGTGAAATTTGACCCAAAGTTAATACTCGGCTGAAGACTTTCAATGTGGTTTGATCAACTGTTAGGCAAAGGATTTCCCAACCCAGGTGAATGAAAAGTGTCGTGTTCAAGAGTGGTGATAAGGCTTCTTCAGAGACAAAGGATAACAAATAGGCTCATTTTTCTCTCTTTTCTGTTGGGTGTGGAGCCTGATTATCTTCTATAGTACTGGCATATTGGACCCTAGTTCAAAATGGGGCGGCAACGCCGCCCGTAAAATAATCGCTGCCGTGGGGGGTCCAGGGGGGTGCGGCAGCGACTTTTGGGAGCCCCCCCCCTGGCGGGGGGTTTCGGGGGCAGCGCCCCCAAAGCTAAAAACAGCTGTAAAATTGCCTTGTAAAAGTATAGTAATTTCTAGTCAATCTGGGCCGTTCATTAGGCGGATGATCTGACGGTAGAACTTATGTTTAGTTTAGGGTTTTCTGCCCTAGAAGGCAACCCCTCTCTTTATATGAGGGCATTGTATTTGAGGCTGTGAGATAGATGTGTATTCTATGAGCGAGAAATAGAGAAGTGAGACTGTGAGAGAAAACAGAGGATATTATAACGGATTTGCTGTAGGTTGTGTCTCTTCATTTTGCTAGATAATAAAAAGGAAGGACTGGCTGTTCGGGTGGACGTAGCCCAAACTGGGTGAACCACATATATCTGTGTCTCTCTTGTTTTGTGTGTTTTCTGTGTTTATATTTCTGCAATATTATATGTGTTCCACTGCTCCGTAATATATAATTTTCTAACATTTTCCCCCACCATTTCTGGCAAGTACCTCTTTATGTTTTACAAGCTTGAGGAGGATAACATATGATTGTTTATAAGCTCATCCTTCGGATGAGTCCAACTTAGTTTTAGATTCGAACCCTAAGAAGGAGTGGTCCATTCCTGTTTGTAATCGAACAGGTCCTTTACTGTGAAATTTTAACGAGTCCAGTATAAGAGAAACTCGACGTTTTTCAATTTTAGAGAGTCTGAAAAACTTAAGAAGACTCCAAGGTTTAACTTTTTCGTAAATTTGTGTCTCCCAAGCACGAAAAAGTATAAAATAATAATTGAGAGAACCGCTCGATCTTGCGACCAAGGAGTACTTTCATGATTAGTGTCTTTGACCTGAAAAGTAAAAAGCGATCAAGGACACGTCATTTTATTTCCAGTATCGAATTTGAAACGACAAAAATCCGGCAATCTTTTCCTGTTTTTACGGTCAGAAAAGGGCTATAAGGGGACCGTCTTTTAATTCCGTTTTAACAAGTGTAAAAGAAACGCTCGGCAATCTTTTCATGTTTTAGGAGTCTGAAAAGGGCTTAAAGGAGAACTCCAAGGTTTCACTTTTTCGTAAGTTTTAACGAGTTCGAAAAAAAATGATAAAAATGTACTCATGGTTTTCACTTTTTCATAAGTTTTAATGAGTTTGAAAAAATGTACTCATATGGCCGACTTTCAATTTAATTTACGAGCAGGAAAAGACGGAAAGAACTCGACATTTTCATTTGTTTTACGAGAATGAAAGATAGCAAAATAATCTCGGGATTTTCATGAGTTTAACGAGTCTTGAAAATAACTGAAATTGACTCGAGATAGGTTTCATTTTTACAAAAGCTTGAAACAGATAAAAACTATGCTTCAAAGTAGTTTCATTTTTTCACAAGCTTGAAGCAGAGATAAAACTGTGCTTGATGCCCCCTAAGCATAACTGCTAGAGCGCATGCCCCCCAGCTTCATTTCATTCAACTAAGTACAAGCTAGATGGAATGAATGTTCACGTACAAGATCATGTGAAAGACTCGACCTAAAATTGTAAGAAAATTATGCAAAAACTGAAATAACTAACCTAAATATACGACTTAACATTTATGAGATCGAGTCAAACTCTCGATGCAAGTAGAGGAGGACTTGTTTCATTTTTTAACGAGCTTGACACAGGAAAAGAACTATGCTCGGATTCGGTTTCATGTTTACGCAAGCTTGAAATGAAAAACTATGCTTGTTGTAAGTTCGCATGCCCCCAGCATAATGATGCCAATCAAGGTACATGCCCCCCAAGCTTCATTTCATTCAATCAGGTGGATGGAATGAAGCTTTACTTTCAAGATCTTGGAAAGACTTGTGGGAGTTGTTTCATTTTTTAGTGAGGTTGAAATAGGAAAAGAACTATCCTCAAAACCCTTGTTTCATTTTTTAAACGAGCTTGACACAAGATAAGGAACTATGCTCATAACTACTCTCTACAATCTACCTAATAAAAACTCTACTCTAAAAACCTTGATTCATTTTTTAACGAGCTTGACACAAGACAAGGAACTATGCTCTAAAATCCTTGATTCATTTTTTAATGAGCTTGACACAAGACAAGGAACTATGGTCATAACTACTCTCTGCAATCTCCCTACTTAACCTACCCTTGTTTCATTTTTTAATGAGCTTGACACAAGACAAGGAACTATGCTCAAGACTCCTTGTTTCATTTTTTAACGAGCTTGACACAAGACAAGGAACTATGCTCATAACTCCTTGTTTCATTTTTTAACGAGCTTGACACAAGACAAGGAACTATGCTCGTGACATCCGGTTTCATTTTTTAATGAGGTTGAGACAGGAACAAACTATCCTCGTACCAGATTCATTTTTTAACGAGGTTGACTCAGTAGCAGGAACTATCCTCAAACCTGATTCATTTTTTAATGAGGTTGACTCAGTAGAAGGAACTATCCTCAAGCCTAATTCATTTTTTAACAAGGTTGACTCAGTAGCAGGAACTATCCTCAAACCTGATTCATTTTTTAACGAGGTTGACTCAGTAGCAGGAACTATCCTCAAGCCTGATTCATTTTTTAACGAGGTTGACTCAGTAACAGGAACTATCCTCAAAATTCTACTTTCTACAATCGACCTACATATCCTAAAATCTACCTGATTCATTTTTTAAGGAGGTTGACTCAGTAAAAGAACTATCCTCATGCTAGCCTGTTTCATTTTTTAACGAGGTTGATACAGGAAAAACTATCCTCGCCCCTGATTCATTTTTTAACGAGGTTGACTCAGTAAAAAGAACTATCCTCTGACCAACTGATTCATTTTTTAACGAGGTTGACACAGTAAAAGGAACTTTCCTCGTACACACTGATTCATTTTTTAACGAGGTTGACACAGTAAAAGGAAATTTCCTCACACTCACTGATTCATTTTTTAACGAGGTTGACACAGTAAAAGGAACTTTCCTCGTACATACTGATTCATTTTTTAACGAGGTCGACACAGTAAAAGGAACTTTCC
The DNA here is from genome assembly GCA_031772625.1 of Pinus tabuliformis. Lineage (NCBI taxonomy): Eukaryota > Viridiplantae > Streptophyta > Pinopsida > Pinales > Pinaceae > Pinus > Pinus tabuliformis. Next base: position 16,740,156 of record CM062818.1, on the reverse strand, counting down.
TCGCACTCACTGATTCATTTTTTAACGAGGTCGACACAGTAAAAGAAACTTTCCTCGCAGCCTGTTTCATTTTTTAGTGAGGTTGGTACAGGAAAAAACTATCCTCGCAGCCTGTTTCATTTTTTAACGAGGTTGGTACAGGAATAAACTATCCTCGCACACACTAATCATGGCTTCCAACTGGAGGAAAGACATGTCAATGGATGCACCTTGATCATGGCTTCCAAGAGGTCTTCATCAGAAGGAAGAATACTTCTTGGGAAGGAACACATGTCAAGGGACTCAAAAGGGATAAGAACATCGTGTTCAAGTAATCCCATAGAGTTTTCCATGTCAATTACCGGATCTAAATCAAAGGAAGATGAGCAAACAGTGAGAGGTTCACTTACATCGGTAACTGAAAACATGGGACCAATTGCCACATAATTAACCCGTGGCAGGGTAGATACCACTTTAGAATTAGGAACATTTAGGGGTGTCATATTATTGGTAGTTGAAACAAGACTAGGGAACGAAAGTTGGTCTACAGTCACAATACTGCCATTGTGAGGGAAAGACATCATGCGAAAGAGTGTCGATACGACAGCTTTCATTGCATAAACATAGTCTCGCCCAAGGAGTAAATTGAAATCCAAGGGACCTCGAACTACCATAAGATCAATACAGACAGTTTTACCTTCCAAGGTAATAGAAAACTTAGGAAGGATCCCTAAAGGTTCACTAATGGTTCTATTAAAAGCTTTCAGATTCTGCGTAATAGGCGCAAGCTGAGGGGAACCCAAAGCTTTCCAAACAGTTGAGGATAAAATACTAACAGAAGCACCTTCATCTACATGAGTACGACGTATGTCCCTACCACCAGCCTTGACAATGATTTGGAAAGGGATGGAGGAGGGAAGACGAGGTTCTGTCAGTCTATTCCAATCAAAGGAAAAGACCTCAGTACTTGGAGGGGGTTCTGTAGAAACAGGTGAAATGCCCCCCGACATAGAAGAATCTGATGTAACAAGAAGAATCTGAGCAGTATGAAGTTCACTCTCTAAATGGAAAGTGGGATCGACCGAATGTGAAATTGAATCGACCACTTGATCAACTAATGGATCATCAACCTGAGTGACATGAGTTTCACTCTTCAATGGGAGAGTGTGATCGACTATACTTGAATTTAGATCAATCACTCCGTCAGTTGACGGTAGGTTGGGAGAAAGTTTACTGTAACCAGTTGGAAATTCTTGTTGTGGAACAGTAAGGTTTTCCAACAATGTCGAGGCTTCATCCATGTGAGGGCAAATGTGAGTTTGATGACTCCCTTTGCATAACTTACAAGGAAACCTAACTTTACCCTTTTTCCCAGGAACCTGACTATCACTGGTTGATGGATCAACGGAAAGTTGATGAGATTTTTCTGACCATACTTCCAAGACCTTTGGTATACCAGGAAAATTGACAAGGAAGTGGTCACCCTTACAAAGCCTGCAAGGGTATTTGGGTTTACGATGCATGTCGGAGTTTTCCTCAACACAACTAACACTTACAGTCGTGGTTGGTTGGTTGACTTCTTTCTTATCTTGCTTCTTCTTCTTCTTCTTCTTCTTAGCCTCCTGGTTACTAGCATCAAGGCTTTTACTAGGCGAAGAGGAAGAAATGGAGGAAGAAAAATTAGGTGAATAAGGTAAAGGGTCAACAGAAGGTTGGTGATGTTGAGATGGTGAACTCTTTTGAGGTGAAGCATCCGGTTGAGATGGAACAATTGGAGTATTTTGGGCCAACGAAGTTGAAAATAACCATATCGGTAAACCTATTGTAAATCCAGGTAATGACAAAGTAGCCATATAAGGAGGACCAACATTTCCAAAGTAAGGAAAAGTACTAGGATTCTCGTTAGGAGGGGTTCCTAGGTTGGTAAATTCTGGAACATTTGCCATTATATTCAACTTCAGTGAATTTTATTAACAATTTTTAAAACTAAAATTAACAATTCACAATTCACACCTATGGTCTCTAAAAGTAAAAACAAACAAATTAACACGCGCTATCAAATCTAGGAGTCAAACCACACACAAACAGTAGCCTTCCGGACCGAAAACACTAGTTGGTGATGAAATCCAACATTGCAAAATTCAGTACAGAAGTGGCGGGTGGAATAGTTACCCCGACAACCTGCTTAATGAATAGACTGGACCAAGTTCATCCACTTTAACCGTCTCGAGTGAAGTGAACCCCCCAGAAAATCCAAGTGAGTCTAGCCGACATCTGCTCCAGGTACAGTGGGATCTTCCCTCGACCGTCACCTTGGGTAGAACCCTAAAGATAATAGTCACTAAGGTCACCAACAGCAACAATTATACCTGGGGGAACAGTCTACGATCCGATAGCACGCAAGGGCAGAGTAACAAGCTCAATCCCCTTGCCGACTCCTTGACAATAATCCAAGGTTTACCGACAAGTGACCCCAGGCTCCTCGACAATAATCTGAGGTTTACCGTTTGTAGTACGTGCGTATCTGGCGTCATTCCCAATGAAGGAGGATTGATCCCCTCACTGGTTCAGACACGATCTCGTGCTTCTCCTTTAAGAGGAGCTTTCCCAGAGCATAAATATAACAGTTGGATTTATCCTACCGCAAGATAAGCTACTTGTTTGGTTATGCTGTCTTGGAGAGTTAATTACTCTCCTACTCCAAGACACTAGCCTAAGCTATGTTGGTGTATCAAAGCCCTAGAAATGTAAAAATTACTAGATGAATTTTAATTAAGCACTGTGTTATTAAGGGTGTTTTTACTCAAATGGGTAAATGGATACGAAACCAATGGTGTTATGACCCGACTCAACTGAATGCAATGATAATGCAATCCTTTCAATTCGATGAATCCTAATTAAAGTAAGGAGAGAGTTTCCATTCACCTCCGACAATGCAAAAAATTGATCACTAAGAGAAAATATAACAAATTCTCTAATGCACTAATTTTATCAAGAAAAAAACTAATGCAAATCAATTCCAAACCATTTTTTTTATTTTTATTTTTGTGTAAATTCAAATCAAAGAAAGATGATCTAAATTTACGATTGATTTTTCAGAATGTAAACTATGCAATGGTAATCTAAGCACAATTCACTTGAAAATTATGCAAATGTAATCTATGCACATTTTTCATTCATATTCTGAAAATGAGAATTCTAATTATGCAAATGTGATCTATGCAAGATAATTCTCAAACACAAGACGATTCTAATGTAATCTAAGAATCAATCAAGTGCAAGTCGAGAAAATTGGGTGAGAGTTCCAAAGATCAAAAAATAAAAACACTCAAAGGCGATTAACACTCATACACAATTTAGCCCCCCAAAAGATGCAAAATTGTGAAAAGACTGAGACAAACCTCCAAGTAATGACCAAAGGAAATCAAATTAAGAATTTCTCAAAAAAGAGACTCAAAACACCCAATTGATAAAAGCTTAAAGCAGGAATGCCAATGAAATTAGCCAAGATGAAAACTTCTGACAGGTGAACAGTGGATCTGGGCAGCAAAAATAAGCTATAAACAAAATCTAATAGGAGAAAAAGGAAAAAATGGAAATTTTCTAAGCTTTTGACAGGGGTACGCAGGCAGCCTGTTTGCACAGGTGCGGCCACGCTCTGTGTACACAGCAAAAGTGCGTACAGGTACGCACTGTGCTTAACGCAGAGGGTGCGTACTGCTCTCAAAATCAAGAAAAATAAAATCTAACTTAACCCTAAGCTATTCCACCCAAATTCACAGTCAATCAGCCAAAAACCAGAAAGAAATCGACTTTTCTCAAATCAAAGTATCAATCAAAAGAGAAATCAATCAAATCCATGGAATCCCCAGCGGAGTCGCCATTTTGTCATGCGGAAAGAGTCAATTTTGCGGACAAAACCGACCTCCCTAGAAGCTAAGGCTTTCTAGCGACAAACAAGACAATTAAACACTATCTTTTCCTAAATATGCATTTATAATAAAAGTAATCAGGTGTTTATAACATACCTTTAGTCCAACACTTTGTAGTAGTCCAGCCTCGCCGATCCGAATGAGCTCCTCATTCTCTTCGAAACCTGCATTCACTAACAAGAAAATGATTACATAGCACCTGAATAACTCATAAAATAAAACATATTCATCATACAGACCAAGGAGTATATGAAACAAATCATGTATAACAATCTGTTGAGAAAAATGAGCTTAATTGTATTAAGTGGAAACAAAAGAAACCATTACAACCCGAGCCTTGGTGTTGTGCAGGTCCCTCCCAGGGTCCAGCAAGAGTTCTCCTTTACTTTGATCAGCTCACCCACTTCCAAATGAAGCTAAGAAAGGATGGGAATCTCTCCTCTGAAGCTCTATAAGGGAGTCCTAATTCCAGCAACATCTACCCTTAGGAATGTTCAGCTTTCAACCTCTTCTCCCTCTGGCCCAATGCCTGTATTTATAGTGCTTTAGAGGAAGTTAATCAGGTCCACCATCAATGGGATAAGCCCCTCTTTGAATGGGATAGCTCCCCTCTTGATGGGATAAGTTCCTCTTTCATAGGGATACATGAACCATCTGGAGGCGCTCAATACACGTCAAACAAGCTTCTAGAATGCTCTAGAAATGACCACAAGTAACTTTTTTGAAGTGAAACTTGCGCCTTTTGACCTTTACAGGAGTACGCACCCACCCCTTTATAGACAGAGCGTACAAGTACGCAGGTATTGTGAACTTGGGGTGCGTACACGCAGGTAAGGCTAAGAGAAACTGCGTAACCAGAGTTATTTGACTTTTTAAGGACTTTCTCTCTTTCTTGGAGTTTGACATGAGGAGCAGAGGTATGAGACTTGCCAAGGAGGATAGTATGACAGTTGATAGAGCCATACTGACTGTAGATAGTCATGGTGACAAATTTTAGTGTAATAGATTCTCCCCTCTTGATGGGATAAGTTCCTCTTTCATAGGGATACATGAACCATCTGGAGGCGCTCAATACACGTCAAACAAACTTCTAGAATGCTCTAGAATCGACCAGAAGTAACTTTTTTGAAGTAAAACTCGCGTCTTTTGACCTTTATAGGGGTACGCACCCACCCCTTTACAGACAAAGCATACACGTACGCATGGAATGTGAACTTGAGGTGCGTACACGCAGGTAAGGCTAAGAGAAACTGCGTACCCAGAGTTATATAGATTTTTAAATACTTTCTCTCTTTCTTGGAGTTTGACATGAAGAGCAGACGTATAAGACTTGCCAAGGAGGATAGTATGACAGTTGATGGAGCCATACTAACTGCAAATAGTCATGGTGACAAATTTTAGTGTAACACTAAGTAAAATCCTATTTTACTTAGGGAAATTGCAAAATTTCACATATAAACCCTTTTCTAAGCCTAAGTTTAACTACACATGTCAAATGTTTTTACACTTAGCGTTGTCATTTCATTGTAATATTAATTTCTAACCTATATTATATAAATCCCTTATAATATTTTCCTTTTCCCGTATTATTTAATATATTAAATATTCCTAAATTCTACATATCCCGCCCCTGATTAAATATAATCATAAATATTTCTTAATCAGGATTAATTAGTTAATCCGTAACTAATTAACAGCCCATAAATCCCCCACCTTATTAATGGGATTAATTAACCCTTATGGCTAATTAATAACCTTCCCCGACCTATCCCACCACTCCCGATACGATTTAATTAACCCTTAATCATATCGGGCCCGCCCTATTAAACTCCCTCATATCGCACCTTCTGTCGACCGTCTGATCAGGTCCTCCAGATCTGACGGCTTTTATGAATTTCGTACGACCCTTTGTGACCGCGCATTAGTGCGCGATCACAAAGCGGTTTTCTCCCAGCGCCTCCACCACTCGTCAAATGATCTATGGAATCGTTGGCTCCCGGCTTATTACCGCCCGTCCCCAAAAGCAGTGCGATATGAAAACGCTTACCGCCTTCCCACATACAAAAAAACTCTCATGTCACTCCCTGGTGACGTCACCCGTACTGAAACAGAAAAAACCCCCACTAACCCTTGACTTTGTAAATAAAACAAACGATGTCATTTTCATTGACTTGTACTGTAAACCTATGCTCCCATGTAAAATAACGTCGAAGTCAATAGTTCGAAGTTTTCAGTCGCCAACCTGCTCAAAACTTGCAGTCGACGTAGCCCAAAGCCCGTTAGCCAGAACCAGTACCTGAATTTCACTGTTCATGCCCCGAACACAGGTATTTATCCAAATTCCCAATAAAACCCTGCAAGTTCTCGTTTTCCACTGTAATTTGACAGAAAAGACCCAAATTCATTGCAATTCAGTCTTTCTTTTCATCATATAAGTTCCCAGACCCTTTGTTTTTCCCATTTTTTATAGAAAATCCACATTTCCATCTGAATCCACAAGAATGAGACATGGAAACCCCTTTGGCCTTGAATGTTACACCCCTAAATTCTCCCCACAAATATTTAGACTATTTGCCTTTAGCTGATAGGGACTTCCAGATAAAAGACCTCATCACTGACAAAAATCACCTGAGAGACTTTTGCCAAAGCAGAGATAACTACCTAAATGGCTTTGATATCCTAGGACTGTGGGAATCCAACCTTCCCATGTATTTTCTACCCACAGTTCATGTTTTCCCAGAAATAATTCGTCATTTCCATGCTAATTATGACCCTAATCGCCGAGCAGTCATGTCCCCGAGCCAAACAGTTCTTTTTCTAATAACTGCCGAGTCAATTAATGAAATGTTACAGTTTCATCCCAGTCAAGCCCTGACTGCCCTTTCCATGGGAGATTTAGTTGAGAAATCAACTAAATTGTCCCAAAAGAAACTCAATCGCCTCTGTCAAACTTTCATGTCACCAAAGCATCAGCCTGATGGACCACCTCATTACCTGCATAATTTCTTCACAGATATGGGACAACTCATAATCGACATGATATCATCAATAATGGGTTTCAATACAAGTTAATTTGTTGATGAGTTAACCATAGTAATGTTGTTAATGTTTACTCCTGGACAACCCCCTGCTGTCAAATATGACTTTGCCTCTTACATTGCTGACAAGATTCATGACCAGTTCATGAGACTGGAAAATGAGAGAGTTTTCAAGTATAACACCTTTATATATCGTCTTATGCTCTATTATCAATAAGATAATTTCCCATTCCCTGTCCTGAAACTTGGTACCAAAGGAAATCCAAGGTTTGTAATCTTCTGGTCTGCAGTCTTCCATGATTCCTTTGAAACCCCTTACTCCTATAATGAATTCATCGACCTATTCATTCATCCAGAAACTACTTTATTGACAGGGGTTTCCCCTCCCAGGATCAATTGATGATATTATAAAGACCCTTCAACTTTATAAACAGTACAAAGTAGGAGATTGGTATCTATACCAAAACTTCACAGAATTCAGGATATATGGTTGTGAGCTTGCCCCCTTCAAATTACCAAAGTATGTTCCAATGCGATTGTTTGCATTGGAATACTATAGGCAGATTTGTAATATAGATTTGATCCATTTTACCAAAGCCAAAAAGAAATCACAACTCAGGATCAAACATCAAATAGGCCCTTTTGTCTGCAACAGTAGAGAAGCAGGGGAAGCAGTAGAAAGGATTCTAGAAAACTACCTTAGATTACAAAAGAGCTTTGGCTGGGCCCTGTATGACCCTCATGGCTTTATCTATGATAGAAGAATGAAGCATAGGTTGTCCCCCTATATGCATCATAGGATCGCAGAAATTGAACAGTTTGCCAACATGGATGAATGGAGAGAGGGACCTTAGTAGCTGTTGACAATGAACAAGTGAATATTGAAAATGTAATGAGAGATCTTGAAAAGAGTCTTGACTTAGATTCTTTTGGGTAGGTACATTATGATAGTTCTCGGAGATCAGCATCAGGAATAAGTGCCTTAGTAGCTGGGACCTCTGAAAGGCACTCACAACAAACCAACACACCAGCCACAGAGACCTCCAAGGTCAAAGAAATAGAGATAGGCACACAGGTTACTGAACAATCTACAATGTCTAAGCAGTCTGAAGCACCCAAAGAGCAGGCCAACATTTAGAATCCTCCAACTCAAGTCAATGTGGTAGAACCACCCATCTTGCAAACTCCTCTGAATGAGGAGAGGACTAAAAAGAGAGACAGGGAATTAGCTACCCCTGCCAGTGGACCCTTTGAATAGCTCGATACTAAGAGGCATAGACTGAATCCTCTTTCAGAAGAAGAATTCTATGAAGAACATACTAATAGCCAAAGAAAATGTGTTGATAGTCATCAGACTTTCCCAGCAGGAGAAACACCATCTGGCTCACAAAGACATGAGTTGGAAAGACAACATAGTGTAGAGGTGTCATCCTTTAGGCCTCTAGGAAATGAAAATCTAGATATTAAAAATAAGTTCAAAGAAATCAAAGACAAAAATGAGCCATTAAGGATCCAAGTTTACAATCAATATTTGAAAATGGCTCCCACAAACCAGAACAGGTTGATGTTAGCCTATGACATCAAAGAAGGGAAAATGATTATGATTTTTTTCAAGCCAAAGGTACGATAGCCTCAAATAGCTGCAGATTACTTCAAAACTAATTTTGAAGTTATGGCAAAAGACATCCATCCCTCGGACCAGATTGAATTGCACAAACAGATAAGAGAGATGGTCTACTCTACACTAAAAAGTAAGGCCATGATGGCTCAAAGACTGGAAAACTCTCTAAACAATACAACTGCCCAACTACAACTAGAGAAAGCCTCTTCATAGGCTAAAGACAATAGGATTAAAACATTAGAAGAATTGATCATTGGGTTGGGTCATGATCCCAAAGATGTGAAGGCTGCAGAAACCTTAATTAAAAAGAAGGATGAAGACATTGCTGCCTTGAGAAAGCAACTAAAATTGTCACCTTCAAGGCACCCACAAACAACTGAAGTTATACAACAAATAACTGAAGAAGAACTGATGGATTTAGTTGTGAAACTTAATGAGCAACTAAAGGAAACTGAACAAGAATTGCAGAAATCATTGAGGGACAAGCAGGGAAAGTTGACCTCTCAGCCTCCCAATGTGATTCCAGTAGTTTCCATTGCAGTCCCTTCCACCCTTGGAACAGCTCTGGCACCTAATGTTCCAGTGGTCATAGCAGAGGCAGTAACAACAACAACAACAACAGTTATAGCACAAGCAGGAATTTCAAGTCTTAGCCCAGATGAATTAGTAAAATCAATGGAGGAATTGAAGCTCCAAGTGACAAAGCTGCAAAAGGTAAAAGAACAATTTGCTACGTTGGAGCAAAAGTATGATCTCTCAAAGATAAATGTTGTAGAAAAGACAAGGGAAATTAAAGGATTGGAAAACAAGATAAAATCATTAGAAAAAGATCTTACATTTGACGAGCGCTTGGCAGATATTAAAAAGATTCTTTGGGCCAACATCACTCAGTAAATAAATGATTTTTGGCCATCAATCCAAATAATTTTTGAACAAATTGATTTAGTAAAGGCAACCTGAGAAGAGATTCGAAGGACAAGAGCAGAGTAAGGAAAGATGCATGAGGAAGCCACCAAGCTCATAAATTTTTTGAATACCAAGAATAAGTACTAGCTTGAAGAACTGGGCATTGAAGACAGAACAGGGACAATTCTGGAAGTCAAACAGGTTTTAACTAAAAGGCCTCTGATGCAAAATTTAGAAAGAAGATGCCAAGACATGCAGGAAGAAATTAATGCTTTTATGAAGAAATTTGATATTTTGCAGAGTAAAGGGTTGCCTAGTCCTTTAGTTATTAATGAAAAACTAATGAGGCATATTGATTATGTGGAAAAATTGAATCAATATGCAGGCAACCAGGAAAGCTCATCAACAAGTGCATCGACATCAAAAGCAATGCCTATAGGCAGAGTTCTCTATGACAGTCTAAAGAACCTATTATATGTCGAACATGAAGTAAAGCACTTGTTTCCAATTCAGCCTACCTTTTTCAGGTACATTGAAACTGATGAGACCTTGAGAAAACTTCAAAAAACCAGAATACCACAACCAAAATGGTGGGAAGAAATGTTAGAAATTTTGTAAATTGTCCTCGGTAAAATGTAAATTTTGGTTATTTACTATAGTCAATAATGGTAAAGAGGATAAACAAAGATCAAACAGGTCGAAGGTATCAGATCAGGTAAAGAGTATCAGTGAAAACAGGGCAGCCAGCACATAATTACAAAGAAGATAGCAGCATGCCAAATCATAGGGCCTGCCTCCAGCACATTCACAAGAATAGGAACAGCACAACATCATTTCGCCTTTTCTTCTATCTATGAGACCATCTGTCTCTATTTTTCTTGTAACTTATTGATAGTCATCCTAAAATATATCTCACTTTGTTATGAGATATTTTTTGTAATTTTTTTGTATAAATACTCCCTCAATTGGAGTATTGAGGGTGGATTCTTAGACATTGCTGTAAAACTGATTACTTTGGAATAAAGTGTTGTTGGACAAATTTTGTATGGCTAGCTGGATGAAGAATTAATGCGAAGGAATTTTAACAGGATTCTTGTGTCAGACACCGGATCAATAAGTATTCTATATCTCATGTTTTAAAGTTTTCTGGTTTATTATTATCAAATGTGTTCCATATCTGAATAGTAAACGAAAAAGAATAATTCAGGAAGTGCTTAAGTGCAATCTGTTTCCAATCGTTTTTATTCTTAATGTTTTCCTCTAAACTAGCATAAGCAGTGAATTCTTAATTTCTCCTGTTTCCTAGTTTATTCATTTATGATTATTTAATAAAGAATTCTTAATTTCTCTTTATTTTTAATCATCCAAGTTCCTTCTCTTAAAATATGGTGAAGGATTCTTAATTTCCCTTCATCGCTTTTGAGTCCATTCCATCTTTTTTTAAGTTTCTATTTGCTCCCTATTTAGCTATCTTGCCCTATGAAACCAACCCTTGTTGAGAAACCAAATCCAGTTGAGCCATCCTATTTGACTCGATTAGCTCAATGGACTAAACTATTCAGTTCTACCCCTCTACCATTGAATTTCTCCACCAAACACAATCCAAACCCCTAAACTTTCATAACTAGCCGAATATCTTTCAAAACAAAGCTAAAACTTAAAGAGAGAGCCCTCTCTGGGTACAGATTGGCTAGATTCTGTAACTAAAATTTTCTTTGTGGTTACCTCTGACCCCTCTCCTCTTCCCAACAACTTCAAGGAAAATCTGAGTGATAACATAAGGAAAACCGTCCATGAATGAAAATATTTTGCGTCCGGCACATTCATCAATTATTTGGTCGATGAAGGGTGTAGTATAGTTTTCCTTCAAACATGCTTGATTTACATCCATATAATCGATGCACACTCTAATTGTTCCTTGTTTTTTCATTACAGAAACAATATTCGATACCCAATCAGTGAGAGGAATAGGGTAAATGAAACCAACATGCAAAAGTTTTTCAACTTCCACTTTAATGGTAGTGACTTTCTTTCAATGGACAGGTTGAAGCCGTTGTCATACTGGTTTGACATCTGGATACATCTTGATTTCATGTTCAACAGTTCTCGAGTTAATGCCTGGAATTTCTTCATATGAACATGCAAAGACATCTCTGAATTCACGAAAGAGAGCGTAGTAAATTTCTAATTCTGATGGAGAACAAGATTTGCCAATGTGAATATTCTCTACAACATTAGGTTTGGTTGAGATATTAATGGCGATAGTTTCTTCAATATTGGACATATTTCACTCGGAATCTACTGTATTTACAGTATTTGATAAAAAATAAAAAACTGAAGGATGATTAAGGTCGCTCGAATAATCTTCATTGTTATCTTGAAGGTGGGAATGATGGTGGTAATCTTCCCATGGCGTCTCTCCTATCATCATTGAATGGATGATTCCTTCGTCTGTAGAATGTATACGAGACCAAGGATCGGAAGAGCTACCATACTCTAAAGACCTATCTATCCAAACACTCATTGAGTGCTAATTCGGGTTTGCCGCCTAGGCCCAGAAAATTGATTGCTACAAAGATTCTATGGGGCTTGGAGGCAACACCTCGTTGTGATCCGCACTATCAAAATTGTCAGAGTTCTTTCTAATTGTAGAAGATATCATATGATAGGTTTCCACTGTGGCCACTTCTGCAAGTCCAGGTGGAGGCGGGAGGGCAAAAGTACCCATTAAGGAAGGGTCTTTTAGGAGACCTACTTCAACATTTTGAAGTGATTGATGACTTCCATGGATCAATGGAATGCTTCCAGTAGCTTGTGAACTGTTGGGAAAAAATGCTAGTTGGTCAATGATTGTGATTCCACTTTTGAAGGGAAATGCAATATTTCTAAAGTATGTAGACACAACGGTAGCCATAGCATAAATCCAGGGCCTTCCCAGTAAAATATTGTAATCAAGGTTTCCATCAATGACCTCGACTTCAATCTCTACTGTCTTGCCCCCCAGTTCAACTTGCAAGTTACTTAAAGTTCCATACGGTGTGTATGTTCTTCCATCGAATGCTTTTAATGTTGTTAATGATCATGACAAGGGTGGTGAACCTAAAGTTTTCTAGCAACTCATTGACATAATACAGGTAGAGGCCCCCTCATCAATGGTTGTTCAATGAACAATTTTATTGAGGGCTTTTACCTGTATAAGGAAAGCGATTTGGGCTGGTAACTAAGGTGTATATTCTTTATGATTAAAGGCCACAAGATTGGAATCTGCTGGATCAATCCCACCTATTGATGATAACAAAGCCTGATTTTGGGAGGGGCAATTCTGCAGTACCTCAAGTGTCGACATAGCGGATGGTGATTGAGCCATATCCTCCATTATATGATAATTTTGTGTAGCTCGAGCATGAGGATTAAATGTCGATTTATGTACGACTCCCTTTGGTGGCTTTATTGTTAATTTAGGAATAATGGGTGGAACAACTTCTAGTGAACTACTAGGTTGATTTGTGGCCTGGTTGTTTGACGATGATGGATTACCATAGTCTTTAATCCTTGTCGATATCAAAGCATCATTTTGCTATTTTGAGATGGATAGCATAAGCACTTGGGATGTGGAAGCATTATCGATAGCAACTAGATTAGTTTCTGGGTTTGGAAATGGATCAGTCAACACCGCTGAGGTATTTGAAGTCTTTAAAAATTTCGCAACCTCAGCTCGATGTGGGCAATCTTTCATCCAATGCTCGTCATTGCATATGTAACATGGATAACGAGGTTTCTTTTTCCCAGTAGGGTTCTCAGACGATTTTTCAGGAGTTGAATCTTCTTGTTTCTTTTTATTATTTTTCCCTTTCTTCTTGCCCCCAGGTTGCTTTGGATTTTTTCCCTTGTAAGATGACATGGCATTAATCTCCGAGGCAAGAGGCTTGTCATTTGCTTTTTTACTAGAAACTATAAGGGCTTTACTAGATGGAGCCTTTGCAGTTTGCGTGCTTGAGGCACCGATCACGCCATCACCAGCGTGAGAGTCCCTGTTTAATTTAGGAGGGGGTGGAACAGAAAATTATGGTCTAGGAGCATCAGGAATTTTTTCGTAGAGTGTGCCAAACTGAGTATAGATCAAGTCTAAATATTGGGCATGAGCAATGACTTTCTCTTCAGTGACAACTCCTCCTTTTGCCATGTCCTCAGTTATAGATGGCAATAAGGACTTAATAAACCACTCAGCTAAAAGCTGATCAGGAACATACATCTTTACCATTCGACGACGACATCGCCACTCATGAATATGATCAGATATGTGAGTGGTCGTGGTCTATTTAAAGTTGGTAAGAAGTTCTGTTCCTGTTTCGTACCTTATGGGTAACTGAAAGTGGGTTAGAAAAGTGGTGGCAAGGGCGCTGAAGTTATCAAACGAAGCTCTAGGAAATTCAATATACCATTTCACTACCGGACCAGTGAGTGTTCTTTGAAAAAGGTGAAGCCTAATCGAATCATCGTTCAGGGTATTAGATGAGCACCATAAATGAAAATTCATTGCATGATTCAATGGATCTTCACCTGGACTTCCATTGAATCTAGGAATGTTGGAGGGAAGTTTATGAGGAATCGCTAGCCACCAAGGGGTTTATGCAATTGGATCATTCGTCAACCAGTTCAAATCTAGTAATTCTAGAGTTGCTACAAAAGGCAACTATTGATTCAGGTTAGGTGAAGCATACCCAAGATAAGATGGAATCGCCTGAGTAGTAGGTCTTTGCATACCAACATAATGTATCTAATGTTGGTAACTTTGATAAGGTTGTTGGACATAACTAGTATAGTATGGTTGTTGATAACCATTTTGAAAATGCGGTTGTCCATTACCTATAAAGCCTTATTGCTCAAGTCCTCGGTAGGTTTGATATTGACCAAGCCCAAGCTGAGGTTGGGTTTGTTGGAATTGCGGTTTTTGGTATTGTACTAGCCATGGTTGTTGGACCATTTGCTGTTGCCCAATACTAGAAGATTGACCAAGATGCGGAGTGATATTACTCGTTTGAGCCTAAGTCATTCCAGGTAAGGAAACACTAACGTGAGGTTGTGATTGAGCCGTAAAGACAAGAGGCTGTTGTATTACAACCTGAGATACTTGAGGTTGAGACACAACAGGTAGTGTTTGCACTTGCAACACAGTCACAATAGTAGGTGTAGTGGAAATATTTGACACAGGTTGGATTGGTTGCATTGAATATACAACCCTTGGTTGCTGTGGCAGTATTAGTACCCAACCACTAGATGTAACTCCAGTTTGACCTAAATTTTGTTGTGAACTCTCATATGGTTGTTCTCTTGGAGGGAACAATGAAAAAGCATAGTTCCCTCCATATGGCAGCAATCAAGTGTTCAAAGGATATATCAGTCTTTGAAGACTAATCTGCTCAAATTGATATTGGAAAGCACGATCAATTTGTTGAGTTTCAACATAAGAAATACTAGATGGGACTTCTGATGAATAAATAGGAATAGATCATGTCGTCGAGACATCCCTTGGGTGGACTCTAGCTAGTGATTGATAACTAGTCAGGACAGATGGTATACCAACAAACATTGTAGGAATGGTAGCAAGAAGTTTTGTTGTAACTGTATCAGATGACACAGTCCTAGATGTTGATGGCTACTCGAACATGTTTAGTCTATCCAAAATATTTCCTAGCGATTCAACAGGAACTTGCGATGAAGGATGCTTAGAAGAACCAAACTCAGGAGTAGAAGGATACAAATGAATTCCAGTTCCAAAATGTATCAGGGTACTGGATGGAGGATCCTCTACTATCTCCTCTATAGCAATCAAACCAGGTGGAAGAGGTAGACTGTCGGGTCCGTAAAATATTTCTAGAGCCGAAGAAGGTATAAATTCTACAGTGGCAGACACTGTAGTGGTGACACCTTCTGAATTCTGAAACTCGACTTCCAGATGTTCAGGTAAATGAACTTCGGTCTCTGGATCAACTCTAGATGGATTTTTTTCAGGTATAGAAGTGTCTACCGTTACACTAGGATTAGTTCTAGTGTCCTCTTGTAACTACGAAACTTCTTCTCTAAAGGCAGATGTACTAGAAATAATTGGAGTAATTGTAGTCTCTCACAATGTTGAAACAAAAGTTTCAAATAAACCAGGTGAATTGGACTCAATTAAATGAAACCATTTTTCCTGGAATGGCTTCATTTCCAGAGTCAAAGACGGTTGAGTCGCTAGTCTCTGTGAACGATGGGGTGTTGATTGACTTTCTTCCACGATTGCGGATTACTTGATCAACTCAAAATTAAGGGGAAAATAATGTTATTCCAAATTTAATAAATTTTAATGGCTTTGACACAACTTTTCTTTTTCAATTTTTAAGAGTCAAGAAAAAGTTAAAGATGACTTTAGTCCCCTTCGATTTAATGAGCCTGAAGTGACAAGTGCTCAGATGGACCTTTCTTTTAAAGAGTCGAAAAGGAACGAAAGTGACTACTCTAGAAAATCTAGATAAAGGGATTACCAAACCAATCGCAAAACTGCAAAATAGACCTTGGAGATAAATTAAAGATAAATTACCAAGGATTTATGTACGACAGTCAATCTTCCTGAATGTTGTGTTCAGTGCATTGCGATCGATAGGGCGGCAGACTCGGCTTCCTATGGATAAAGGATATAAGCCTATTGTGGTATCCCAATATATACTCGACAGTATGGGTTGCACGTGTCCATGCTAGCACGTTTCATATCAAAGAGGAGGAATCACCCAACCTTCAATGAAAACGATAAGTACTAGATTTTACGACACCGGAACACATCTCTAGCCTAGACTTCTAGATGTGTTGCGTTAAGTTCCAAAGTGTTGTTAAGTTCATTGAAATTTATTTTATATTTGACCTTGTTTAAAGTTTGTCTTTCAATGGTTCACCGCGTGATGTCGATTTGAAATTCCTAAAAATGCAATCTGTAATGATAAACAATCATTGTTTATTTTAAGCAATGGAAATCCTAGCTACTAGGGAAAGAAGATTACAATTTCTTTCAAACAAAGAGCAAAGAGCACACACTAGTGCATTTTCCCAAATCATATTACAAAAACTAAATGCAAATTCAAATACATGTATTTGTTTTTCATTCCCCTTAATGTGAAAAAATGCCAAAAAGGAAAACTAAGTATAGCAAAGACTTGAAATATTTCACTCAAAGTGACATTTTTGACAATATATTTTTCAAAATAGAAAGGAAGGCTAAACGACACTTTTCAATTTCTAATATAAAATGCTTTTGACACTTCAAATATCAACAAATCAAATCAAGTACATGACAAAAAGTTCAATCAACTATCCAGGGAAGGAAGACTCAATGACACTTCTGTTTTTGACACAAAATGACAGTTATGAAACTTTTTGTACCAAAACGAAAGATCGATTTAAGAAACTTTTCGACAAAGGATTGTAAATGATGGACAAATACATAAAAACATTTACTAATCCTAATCAATGTTGGCTGATCTATGTGATGCAAAGAGGCTTCAGTAAGGAGGCACTGTTCATAAGCAACAAATCAACTAAGCAGAACCGAAAAGAAGGACAAAAACCCCAAACTTCATGAATGGAAATAGGTTCAGTCAGTCATCGCACCTGGGCTTCACAGAAACATGGATGCATCACACTTTACAGAATCGGGAGGTGTGATTCATACTAGTTCATAGTGACAGATAGTGCGATGGGCCAGGGAGCGCAACTGAAGTGGGTTTTGACTCAAATTTGCAGCTAATTTCAGTGAGTTAAGTTGAGATATGATGGACAGTAAAGAGAAAAGTACAGAGGAATGATCTTGAGAGGTTACTAAGCTACCAAAAGGGCATATAGAATGCTTGTAAGTCAAATGTTTAATTCATAAACTAAAATGGAGATCGACTGAAGCAACATTCATCTACTATGCAATTTCAAAGCAAGAGCAGTTTGAAGGCTACCTGGCTGGCTTCAGGCTCCATCTATAGTTTATAAAACAAAAAATAACAATAAACAAACATCTATTCGCTCCCTAGCGGATTCGCCAATTTGTTTCTAGGAAAACTAAGTCTTTTCGATCGACTAGCCCTCTAGGTTTGGCAGTTATCCTAGAAACAACAGTTTAAAGAAATTCGTGATTTCTTCTATGTATAATAGATAAGAGAAAGACAAAGAAACCAACCTAGATCTTTTGCTTAACTCCTTTCTTGATCTCTCTCCCCCTTGACAGAACTTGAAACTCCTCTCCATACTTATCCCACTTGGAGAGTACCTATAGAAACACAGTAACAAATAACCGTCAAAGCATCTTGATCTATTATATCATAATCATTACGGAATCAGAAATATAATGAACATACAATGGCATTCACAAATAATAACATTCACAATTGCACAGTTATATGGAAGAAAACTTGAAGAACTTTATTAAATAGAATGGAGAATTACAACCCAGTTGTTTGATCCAGCATCAAGCCCTCTTCACCTCATGAAATAGCAAGATCACACCAACAATACAATGCTCTTTCTTCAAACTATCAACACTTACTTGCAATTCACAATATTCCAGCCCCCGGATCTCTTAGATGAGGGATCCATTTATAGATGTGTGCAAGGGTGTGAGTCATCTATGGGTTTTTTATTAGTGTCATTCCACTTGTTGCATTTGGTTCCACTTGGAGATTTCTTAGATCTCTTACTCATTCCTGGGCGATTTCAGAGAGGCAAGTGTCATAGGAGAAGTTTCTAGAAGATTCCATGAGCATCCACTTAGCCAATTGTCTCAGACATTTGTACATCCTCGCTCATTGCACCCTATAGAAGGCCTCATTAGTATGCATCACACCTGGCTAGTGTAGAATTCAATATGCATCGCACCTTGACAGTGGAGTAGTCAGTATGGTCCATTTTAGGCCAATTCTGGATGGTTTTTCAAGTGGAAATTTTGGGGAATGATGTAATCAATTGACCATGATCTTTTAGGGTATGAAACAAAAATTTAGGGGTTGAAGAGCCCTAGTTTATTGGTTTGTTTGTTTGCTTACTAGATTTGCTTTCGCTTTTGCTTCTTCTCTTGGGTTACTTTGTTGTTCGTTTGTTTGCTTGTTTTGTTCATAGGTTAGTTTCGCATGAAACCACATACGACTCTTGAAACAAGATTGGTAAAGTACAAGAGGCCTTGTACAACTATTACTACTTGGTTATCTATCATCCCACCTCTGTATGAAGAACTTGTTACTTTTAGTCCATGATACGTCAAAGGAAAATATGTGCTGTTCAAAGTGAACCTTGGTGAAAACACAAAGCTTGCACACTAACTAGTGTCACCTACTCTAGTCAGTTGTTTTTGGGTTAACCATTGTCATCTCAGTCAAGTAGAGTAAGGTGAGGGGGAAATCCTTAATAGGCACGTCAAAGGTATAATAATCTACTTCTTTGCTAAAATAACCTCTTCTGCTCTCAATAAGTTGGGATCCCTCTTTCGCCTTTGAAATGAATAAGTGTTATGCACAGTTACAAAAATGGAAAAAATGAAAAGGTGAAAAATTAAAAAAAAATGAAAATGAATAAGTCAAAAGAAGAGAAAGGCTTCCTGCATAGAGAGGTGATGCAAGTAACTCCGTCGAGGTACTGACTAGGCTCACTGGAAGAGGAGCCATGCTTGTGTTGTTATGTGACTCCGCTGGGGTACTGTCCAAGCCTGTTGGCAACAAAGCAACACCATAGATGAAACTAAGACTCTGATGACTATATTGCTTGTGCACCAATATACCCCTCAACCCCAATCAAAACAAATGTGTTGCCTTGGCGTGTAATGTGTGTCAATCGACTAAAAGCATGGTAGATGCTACATCTTACAATCAAGCTAGTGGGAAACCAAGACAAACCAAGAACTCAACAGTACTTCCGGAGGTGTTAGACTTGCTTTTCATGAACAAGGTCTATTCATAGATCTGGAGTTCTGCCAGTGTGTTGCCAAGTGTTGTAGTGGCTACAACCACCCTACAAAATTTTGCCTTAGCTTCGTTTTGGAGCCTACCTACCATCCTTTCACAACCCCTTGTCTTGCTTCATCAAGTACTCAAGATTCAGTGTTTTTCTTGCACGAAGATAGTCTGTTGATCAAAGCTTGATGCATTCCCCTCACAGGCTGATCATCCAGACTTGGTCCAGTTGCAGGCTGAGAAACTCCCCCAAGGAATTGCACAATTATGGAGGGAAAGCAACCTTCCCTCCAAAAATTGTGCAATTATATTTGGCAGTCTGTTGGGCTCAAGAATTGCACAATCATGCCAGACAATCTTCACCCAGAAAACTACGCAATCCTTCCCAACAGGCCTACTCAGCCCAGGAATTGTGCAATCTTGGGTAGCAGTTAGCTTCTCTGCCCATAAATTGCGTAAATCTCCTAGGAAGCTGGTCCAGCTCCCAGCTAGAAATGTACATTTCCTCCTAGCAGTTGAGCAGTCTCATGCATGAGAAGTTGGGTTGATCAGTTCCACCCGAGACCAAGGAAACTTGACTTGCGTGCATGGCTTGCTTTTTCCTGGAATAGCAAAAGGCAACATGCAAAAAACATCCCATGATTCAGGGAGCTATTTTTAACTGCCGGAGGTTACATGCAAAGTTCGCTTTAGAAACTTTCCTCCAAGTGTCGCTTTGTCCTATATTTGTGGCATGCGTGTCATGAGCTCAAACTTATTTATTCGACGCATTAGAGATCATTATTTCACATTGATCTTGGAGCTCTGACATCCCACAACACATCCGGGACTCTTTGACACATCCAGATTAGCTATTCACAGGAAGGTGGTCTCAACTTGTCTTTTCCTACAATTCTATCACTTTTTGTGTTTTCGCTTGTGTGACTGCTATTTGCTTGATTTCTTTGAATGCTTTCTATCATTTACATGTATGCTAGCTTGTACTAGCACCATTTTAGTTTTCATTGCTATCTCACTGTTGTTTCATGCATGAAACTGTTTTTCACGAACGGTCGCCGATTTAGCGACTCACTTCATCCACATGCATGTTGATCTGTTCACTGAATCTTTCATTCAATGTTTGCATGCACAATCAATCACTTATTATTTCACTTAGTGTCACCATGCATTCACTTTTAGATTTGCTTTCAGTTTCCCGTCGGTGAGTCTGGGCAGCCTTGGCCCGGACTCTGCCTCACCCAAACAACATTATGCAATTTGGAGAAGGAAGGCTCTGTCTTCCTCTCTAGAAATGCATATTTCTACCTAGACATTGTCCTCCAGGACTATTTTGTGCATTTATGAGGGACAATGACTGCTGGCCCATAAAATTGCACAATGTAGTCCTTGAGCCTGCAGTCATTGCCAGCTAGAATTGTGCATTACGTAATCCTAGCAGTTAGTAGTCAGCCTAGATTGCGCATTGTGAAAATATAGTAGCTATTCTTGCCTCTCAGAAAACCTAGACTGACTTTTGTGCAACTCTGGCAGCCCATCACCCAGCCTCCCAGTAGAAATTGCGCAATCTTTGCCTATCATTCCCCGAATTTGCTTTGGTTTCATTGACAGATTTCTTGCCATGCATGTTTCTTTGTCTTGATATCCTTTAGGTGTTAATCTACCTCTTAGTAGCACAAGATCAATGGCCTCCAAGAGACTAGGATCAAAGGACACTGACGGAAGTGTAACTGGAGCAGCAGGTGAGCAAGTGTCTGCATGTCTATCGATCTATGAATATTCTAAGCTGTTTCTAGACAAGGACATCAAGATGAAATGGCAAGAGGTTAATGAAACATTTGCAAGAACTTTTGTGGAAGACCTCAAATACCATAAGGTGTATGTGAACATTCACAAGCCTGTCTTGTACCAAATTGCATTTAGATACTTCGTGTTCCATGCGCGAACATGATACACTAGATCGTCTCACACACTAATCCCAAGATGATGACTCTGAGTAGTGTCAGTGAGATGAAGCTTGCCACATTTTGGGTACAGGATTATGATGAGATGTATCAGATGTTGAAGTCTGTTACTATCATGGAGACTCCTTTCAACTTACCTAGCAGCAGTTCCAACTCCAGAGACATTCTGAAGAACTGGGTAAAGGGGCAGCCTAGATTCAAGATGACATCCAACCATATCTATAAGACGAAGATAATGTGGAAGGTGTATCAATACTTGGTCATATTTCCATGTCGACTATGTGGCCAAGAAAGCATGGAAACCTTCCCACAGAGTTGGGTGATCACGCTGGACCAACTGGCTAGAGAGGGTAAACCATGTAACTGGTCTGGCATGTTAGATCATAGGCTGAAGGAACAGGTAATGAAGGCCCGACAGTGACCAGGAGGTATGCAAGCAGTGTTGGAAATAATATTGGGGGGGGTTGAATCAGTATTAGCTAATCAATAAATTTTTCATTTCCAAAATCAGATTCATATACACTACTTCAATTAAGGGAACTCGCGTGGACATGCAACTAGCGTATATCCAAAAAACTTATGATTCAGTTAATTCATCATATGTTGATCTTTAATCAGTGCATCAAAACTTCATTAACCATATAAACAATAACCAGGTGTAGTTAAAATAGAATAGATCATCACACATAAGAAACACACATGAACACCAAGATATAAGGTGGAAACCCAATGCAGGACAAAAACCACCTGCTGTTGTCTTCCTTTAATATAAGAAAAACCTGTTTACAATCTTGTACTGGCGCAGACTCATATCAATACATAGGCACCCACCTGTAGAAGGCTATAACCTTATCTCATTCTCCATCTTCTACTGGAAGGGAGCTACAACCCCTTGGCTCTTGTACTAGCCGATATATTTACTAGTACGTAGACGTCGGCCTACTGAAGGCTACAACCTTCACTCATTCTCTAGCTACTACTGGAAGGGAGCTCCAACCCCCTGGCTCTTGTACTAGCCGATATGTTTACTAGTATGCAGGAACTAGCCTATAGAAGGCTACGACCTTCTCTCTTCCTCCAGGGACCACGTTTCATAAATTTTCAGACTGGATACTCTTGGAACACAACACCATAATCTAAAGGCCACGTTTCATAAAATTTTCATACTAGACCCATCAACAACATTTAAGCTCAAAATCAATCACCACTGCAATACAACCATTGCATTAACCAATCATCAATCTCTGAATCACCCAAAAACTGAACCACTGAAGCCTTGTCATCAAAACACAGTCACCAGAACATAGAGCAGAACCTAGAACTCTGCAACAACCACTAGAACCAACTTCAAATTTAGATATCATATTTCATAATGTATACGCTACTCTAATGAGCCTAACCAGCATGTATACGTGCTTTTAGCAAAGTGAACCCGCGTACAGATCTGCAAATACTAACTTAACAACTTCACAACTATTTCAGAATTCAGTCATACCCAGATCATAACATTTGCATAATAAAACATGCGTCAGTATTTAGATCTAGTCTATCCATGATCAAACCACATAATGATAATACATTCCAAGCCTTAAGATCCCGATCCATCATCCATCATCATCCACATAGGTGCATCCTTAGTTTAGATCAAGCAAAGCATCACAAACCCATAACCTGCATATTGGATCTCATACTTCATCAGATATTCAATACTTGCACACTTTTGCCTAATGATCTTCTCCTCCTTATATAGTTTTAGGCCTTTCTCAATACCATGGACCAAAACCACTTAGGACCAATACCTTGGACCAAATACCTAGGGTCAATACCTTGGACCAGATATTTTGGACCAATAACACGGATAAACCATGGGCCAAATACCATGGACCAAAAACTTAGTTTTCCAACATGTACATGCTTTCCCTCTTGTGAAAGTGCGTGTGTATGTTATACACTTCTTTTGGTCTGTTAACATGCGTGTATACGCTTCTTTGTCAAGGTGAACCTGCGTATACCTCTCTTTCTTCATTCTTTGTAGTCTGATCATTAATTCTTTGCTATTGACCTACTACACTATGATCTATCATTTGAGTGAGTTGCCATCAAGGACAACACCTATATCATAATTCCAACAAGCAGAGATCTACATGTCCACCTACATCGTAGATGCAATCTGTGCCTGAGAGGAGTTCTCAGGCTTGGAGTGGGCATGGTCACCGACAGAGACTGCTATAAACACATATTGCAAGTTGTTGTCCGAATGCAACTTCACAGGAGTAATCTCACGACTTTCTGATCATTTTTTCACCCTAGTCTACAAGATGATATTCAAAAACGATCCACCCTGCATGTCGAAGGAAGAAATGGAGGCGCTAATAGACATTGCTGATTGGTATGCCCCACCATCTGACACCTTCATTCGAATTTTCAACACAAAGAAGCCTCTGCATGTTCTACTGAAGCTTTCCTTGGACATACTCGTCATGCAGGAAGTAGCATATCAAATCTCAGTAGGCTTGACAGCTAGACTGCACCGAAAGAAGAAGGTGCCTTGGCTTGCTTTTCCATTGTGGATCGGGTTATATGATATCCGAAGTATCAAACAAGCAGATGTCGAAGCAGAATTGATGAAGAAGTATCCATTCGACCTCCGAAGCTACAATCCGTATGACCCACATTACATTATGAAAGATCACTACATGAGAGTATAATTCAATTGGATCCACAGGGAATTTCATTGGGCCGAGAAGGACCCATGGAGATATTGCTACAACTTCTCCAAACCCAATGAATTAGATGGCTTAATTATGGAGTGGTTAGCAGAGCTACGTGAAGCAGCATCCTGGAGAGCACCAGACTAGCAACAGTAGCAGCATAGGCAAGCATACTAGCACGTGACAAGGGCAAGAGGGAGATTGTCGATTGTATGGAGGAGGAGCAAAGCTGTTATAGACATTTTTGTGCCTCGCGTCAAGGAGCAGGGAATGTCGATAATTACAGGGATCCTCAGTCCCTAAACATGTTGTTCTTACCCCTAAAAGAACAAGGTCATCAATCAACAACACTTCCAATCAGTTCTCCACCTGAAAACACTTCAGAACAGGCTTATTTTGGATCATGTCAGCTGCTTAACTGAGCTTCTGCGCTGTATTGCAACTGTCCCACTCTGTACCTGCGCTGGAAGTCAAAAACAATGAAGGCTACCTGCGCTGGGCGAGATTGGCCAAGTGGCACAGTCATCCTGCAAGGTGTCAATTGCCCAGGAAGCTTCCAAACTGACACTTGGGTCATGAGATTCGCCCTGTGATGAGTAAGAGGTACTTGATCACCATGTGTAAGCAAGGATCTCCAAGTGGACACAGGAACTGAAGATTAACTGAAGATGGAGAGGACACTAGTCAGCTATATGCCAGCCTCCAGCTGACTCATCCTTTCCTCTTCTCTCCTATATATAGAGCTCTTCTATGAGGTCTATGAAGGCTGGAATTTTGTATAAGCAAGGAGGTGCTGTTGGTATACTGCCAGGATTATTGGGTGATTGTTTTACTAGAGGTGAAGAAGAGAGTTCTTGCTGCCGAGGAGGTGCTGCTGGATTGGAGCCAACATCATTGGTTGTAACTTCCTCTGGAACCCTGTTACTTTTTATCAATAAAATTTGCATGTTCTTCTATATACTTGTTTTACATAGATGCTTTTGTGTTTACATGTATATTTGATGCAATCTAATCCATGCTTCAATTATGATTGCTTGTATCCCGTAGTTTGCTCCCTTTTGTTGTGCAGATTCTGTGTGTAGCTGGATCGGCTTGGAGAGCAAAGAGCTGGGAACAGGATACAAAGCGAGAAGGACAAGGATCGACTAAGCGCAAGACACCAGGTTGGTTGACCCTCTTTCCATTCTCTCTGTGCTTTCATAAAGTGGAACATGAAAACTTTATCATTCAGTTGTTGCTAAAGACTGTCACCTTTAGAAAGGGTTAGTGTCATCCGCATCGGATACTTTTCCCCACAACAAACTGGCGACTCCGCTGGGGAGATCCTAGTATCTTGTTGTTGTAGAATTTTGCTATTCATTTCTTGAAGAAAGGAGTACCGAATCGAAAAGCTTTTGACTCTATCAAAAGCGAAGTAGAGGGTTTTGCTACTCTTGCTCCTTTGCTGAGCAAATTCAAGATTTAAAGAGCTAATCTACAGATGAATCCTTACTCTTAGTGATAGATCTTTATCCTCTTGATCATCCCTTTGCATGTACTTAACCCATAGCATTTTATTTCAGTCAAAACAGTACATTTTTGAGCTTTTTATGACCCGGAATTCTTAGCAGACGTAACTCTCGTAAGTCAGTGCAGGCTGTCCACAGGCAGTCTGCATTACAGCGCAGGTGCTCCCTTCGGGAACTACGCTGAGAGTGAAACTGGCAGACCAGTGCCTGCGTTGGTCCAGTTGGCCTTAGTCTAGCTCAGCTCTTCCTTTGTGTCTTGGCCCTGTTTGCACTTGTTTTTGGCTGATTGCTTGCTGGTTATTGTATTTGTTGTAGACCACTTCTCCTTGACATTATTCCGCCTCAGTTGTGTGATGAAATTGTAAACGTTCTTTCAGTATTTCTTGTTTCAGTTACAATTTCCCATTGTGAAAAGCGAACCTAGTAGCTGTGGCCTCTTAGATTGCGATCTTATGAGTTAGTGTTATTGCTGTTCATAGCTGTTTTGGATTGGTTTGCTTCTCACTTTATGGTTTGAATCTATACTTTTCTTGTATTTAAAACAAGTCTTTCATAAGGTGTTCTTTTGATTGTGGACAAGCTTGTTTATTTCTACTTGAAAGTTGATTCAAAAATCATACAACAGTTTCCTTTTGTTAAGCATCAACATTAAGGATAACGAAAAGAAATACATGCATTGTGCATTTTTCATTTGACTGTATGCTTGACGATTTAGGAAAATGTGCATTTTAGTGTGTGTTCTTTGATCTGTGGAAAAAGTTGTGTCTTGCTCTTTCCTCAAGTAGATTAAGGTTTTCAAAGTTGAAAGATTGAAAAGATTTTGCTTCTCATTCTTAGATTGCATATAGGAAGTTGTATATATACATCTCGTGGCGAACCTGAAAGGTAAACTGTTAAGAAAGATCAACATTAAAATAAACTCAATTTACATAACAACGCTTTGGAATTTAACGCAAACATCTAGAGGTCTAGGTAGAGACGTGTTCCGGCGTCGTTAAACATAGTGACTGTCGATCTCTACGAAGGTGGGTGATTCCTCCTGAGAGTCGGTGGCACTAACACGGATTTGAGCTCCCGCGTACCGTCGCATATATTGGGAGACCCCTATAGGCTTTTATCCTTTATCCTTAGGAAACCGTGTCGGCCGCCCTACTGATCGCGATGCAGTGAACACAACATTCACGAAGATCGACCACCCGTACCGTAAAACGTATTCTGTGGTTTCGCGAAAGGTTTGGCACACCCTCTGCCTAGATCTCCAGAGCAGTTTCTTTTGGCCCTTTTTCAAACTCTATAACTGAAAAGGTCCAACCGAGCATTTGTCACTTCGGGCTCGTTAATACATCGAAGGCGACTAGAGTCATCTTTAGCTTTTTCTCGACTCTTAAAACATGAAAAAGCAAGTTTGTGTCTAAAAGCGTCGTAAATAAAACTTATTTTAAAGCGGAACATAATCACCTGTTATTCCCACGTTGATCTTTCAGTTGAAAAGTATGGAGCCCACCAACCAAGGAAGTAACCTTGGCGGAAGTCCAAATCCCTTCTCCTCTTGGGGAGATGTTGGTGCGCCTCATATGGCTACATTGTCACTTCCAGGATTGACAATCGGCCTTCCTGTTTGGCTCTTTTCAACTAATGTTGTCCAAATCGCCACTAATCCAGAGCAGTCGAATCAACTGTCAGAACAATCTAGAACTACCCACCAGCCTTCTACTTCTTGTGATACTTCCTCTGATCCTTCATCTTCGCAGGGTAGAGCCGGCAAAAGTCAGCCTCCCAAGGAGAAGAAGGAAAAGAAGAAGAAAGGGAAGAAGCAGAAGGAGCCTCTGGCGAAGGCGACTGGGGGCAAGCAGAAGAAAACTGACAAAAACCCACACACTGCACCGACCGGGCCTAAATCGCCATGTGTCATTTGCAAAGGGATCCATTTCCACCGTGATTGTCCTTGTATTCCCCGGATACTAAGAGACTGGTCCCCGAGGTTGCACAATCCGGTAGCATCAACCTCTGGTTGTCAAGTTGATTGCATTCCCTCAACTAGCGAGAGTGAAGGACGAAGAAGGGGACCAAGATCACCCTGTCTATTGTGTGAAGGTCACCATGCCATCCACAAATGTCCATTCTTAGATGAGGCAAAGAGAGTTTTGGAAGATCGCCCGGTGTCACCGGTGCAACTTCCGCCTGGATACCGAAAATTCGCGCCTAATCCCTCGATAGTTGAAAATCCAGTTGAACCACTCAAGTGGTCAGCTGAAGTGTCGGTCATTGAGAATGAACCTACCGAATCTAGACCAGACGAAAGTCTAAAGGTCGAAACGGCAGTTGACCCGGTTCTTCCTTCAAAGGTTCTATCGTCCAATGACTCCGTCATTGAAGACCTGTCTTCAAATGACACCGTC
Source organism: Pinus tabuliformis (assembly GCA_031772625.1). Classification (NCBI taxonomy): domain Eukaryota; kingdom Viridiplantae; phylum Streptophyta; class Pinopsida; order Pinales; family Pinaceae; genus Pinus; species Pinus tabuliformis. The sequence continues at coordinate 16,712,142 of CM062818.1, read as the reverse complement.
ACCGAAGTGTCGTCTTCATGTGACACTCTCACTGATGAGAACAAGGATGACACCATCCAGGTTCTCTTTATCAGCACCGACTCCGACGAGCATCCGGGCAAGGCGCCCATTCCTTTATCGCAGGAAGGAACATCATCAAAGTCGTATCCGGCCGTTTATTCGGTCCCACCACCAAGCAACCTGGTTGTATCCTTTGATTGGAATCGACTAGGCAGACCCCGGTTACCAGCCAGTGTTCCATTCAAAATCATTGTCCAGATCTATAGAATGGTTATGGCTGGTACTATCATTGATGAAGGGGCGTCTGTGAGTATCCTTTCCTCTGTTGCTTGGAAAGCACTGGGTTCCCCAACGCTTTTACCTGAGTTGAGAAATCTCTCAGGATTTGATAAAGGAACCAGTCGACCATTAGGAATCCTCCCCGATGTACCTATTACGTTGAAAGGGAAGACCGTCAGGATGAACGTGTTGGTAGTTCAAGGACCCTTGGATTATAACCTACTCCTTGGACGCGACTATATTTATTGCATGGGAGCGATAGTCTCCTCACTCTTTAGAGTAATGTGTTTTCCACACGAAGGAAGGGTGGTCAAGCTCGTAGACCAACTTTCATTTCCGGGATCTCGCATCGCAAATAGTCAAATACCAATCCTAAATGGTCTGTTCACTCAAGATTCGCCTCCGCCCCCAGTCCTCCTTCCCGATGAGCGCGAGTAATTCGGAAAGAAAGACTAGGACCCAGGGGGCATGCACCCTGGTCTGCTTCGGGCAGAAGAAACTCCGGGTATAAGGAAGAATTTCCGCAGAAGAACATGACTAGTCCGTACCCCGTCCGAAGGAAGTGGGGTTGTTCTGGAATAATGATCTTTTGTTAAAGTTATGTGTTTGGGAATCATTCACCTTTGTCTAAAAAAGTGGGCAATGCCCAAGTAGGAATTCCCTTATTGCAAAAAGTAGTCACCATCTTTAAATTCAAGCCTCGCCCATCGAAACATATGTTTTGAAGGATAAGCAGGGGCAGTCAACTAAGAAGGAGACCGTATTGTTGTAACAGAGGGTAACCATCTTTGGACAACCCAATGATAGACACCGCTGAAGAAAGAGATTGATTTGCGGCAGCGAATAGAACCACTCTTCGGATAATAAGAAAGAGGCAAGCCTCCCTCAATAATACCAATGTTTCATCTTTGAGTAGTGTTCTTCTATTGTCACATAGCTGTTTGTTAAAAGTGGGCCGACAGGAAGTCTGAGTACTGCGTAAAACCCCTTAAAATAACGAGAAGACAAGTATCGTTAGCATTAGATTAGCAAGATGACAAATAAGTAAGAACACCCAAAGAAAAACAGAAGTAGGGGAGAGGAGGGGCAGCCTCGAAATTCTATCCTATACCTGGGGGCATGCAAACTTTCTGGAGTGTAAGCTAGGGGCGGTTATTTATCTGGTTTTAAGATTAGCCGTTTCCGAACTTGCATGAAAGAAAGCCTGTGGGGCAAAAGTAAAATTTGCCAAAATGGAGCATAGCTGTGGTAAGGCCCAAGCTCTATAAAAAATGGATCCTTAGAGGAGGCGTTCTTCTTATGACTGGTATATCGAGCAGTTTTAGCATATAGTTCATGCTCGTTAAAAAATAAACGCAAATCCGAGCAGTTCTAGGCCTGAATTTAAGCTCGTTAAAAAATAGAAAAGTGTGAGCAAAAGTTTCCCCCAGAGTTCAAGCTCATGGAAAAAATGAACCGGTAAATAACCTTTTGAGATCGTAAATTCATTAGCCATAAGAACCTTGATCGTGTTTTCATCCACCACCTCCACCGTTCATTTGGCCGATCATTCACTTCCATTTGTGTGTTTACCTCTTTTGAGAAACAGCTGCGAAGAGTGATTTCACCTAGCCATCCTTGTGACACTGCCGTGATTGGAAATTCCAACCTGTACCTGGAATCTGTAGCTATCCCTGTTTATCACTCGTTCCTCAAAAGACGAGTCTTCTTTCAGCTCTTTTCACTGACTCGTAAAACATGAAAAGTTTGCCGAGTTTTGGCCTTCCAGCTCGTTAAATGATCGGAACGCTATCCCTCCTCTAAATTTTAATCTTTTTGGACTTGAGGGATTATTGCACAAAAGGATCGAGCGCTTGCCTGATTCAGCTCGTTAAAAGTACTGAACAGCCATCCCTTCTGTATTGTTTTATACTTTTTCGGACTTAAGGGATTAGCTGACGAAAAAGGAATTATGGAGTTGACTTTCCGTACCTTTTTAGACTCTCTAAAAATGAAAAGGACCGAGTTTTCCTTGTCGTTAGACTCGTTAAAATGATTAAATAGCGACAAACTTGTCTTTAGACGAGAACGAGTTTCCCTATCGCTAGGCTCGTTAAATCTTAGCGATGGGCTTTCCCGAAGGGCAGGTTATAGAACAAGCATATGTTATCCTCCTCAAGCTTGACAAAAATAAAGAGGTACTGGTCAGAAATGACTGGGGAAAAATTGGGAGAACATCAAAGTTTAGAGGTAGCGAGTCACTCTTGAACATGACACTTTTCTTCCGTATCACATCGGGTTGGGTTGTCTCATTCACCGGTTTCATCAGCATGGTCCTCGCCACACCATCCATTCGGGGTAATGCTACCGATCCATCGCATCAGTGTCGTTATACGTTCAAGAGGGGTCATTCAGAAAGTGTCAACCGTGTCCCATCCACTACCATACATTGTCCTTCATCCATTTCATGATCGCCACCCTGAATCATATGTCACAGTTTGTTTCCACCTCCACTAAATCATTAGCTCCGTTCCGTGTCATTGATGTGGGATTCATTAAGGCCCTCCTTTGACGGATCGCTTCTTGTCGACATCAGCTCATTATCCAAGAAGTTGATCTAGGAACACCCCTATCAGTACTTTGAAGCTTGCATGCCTCAATGGCAAGTTTCTCACTTCCGGCGACAGGTATACATCAATGACCTTCGACCAGAAGATTTTGCGTGGCGTTCGACGCCAAGTCCTTTATTCACGCCACATGAATTGTACTGCCGTACCTTGAGGGTCATCGTCATTATTGGTGATTCCTCTCGCGCTTGTTAACGGTTTCCATTATTGACCGGTAATCAAGCGATGTCTTTCCATGTTCGACTTCAGCGTAATTCTCACATGGATCGACTTGTACTTAGAGTGAAGATCGAACGAGTTTGAAGACCCCGGATCTAGTTTCATCCATCCGGGCTGCGATATATATTCAGGAAATATAAAAGCATTTGCCATGTACATCATTGCAGCAGATGATCATCCTCCTCAAAGGATGATAATTTTAGCGGAAGATTATCAGTCTGTCTTCAGACGATCGTCTGTCATATGTACCAAAATGTATTTGTAAAAGCTGAGCATGGGAATGCCCGCCTCAGCTAGATCATGAGAATAATGATGAATGAAAGATAATGTATTGTATTGTATTGTATTACAAGGCACTCTCCTCAGCACTGGAACGAACTTCGGACCCTCTAGCTAAAGCATTTCACCCGATTAACGGCCTCATACTTTAGGGGGCAACTGTTATAGACATTTTTGTGCCTCGCGTCAAGGAGCAGGGAATGTCGATAATTACAGGGATCCTCAGTCCCTAAACATGTTGTTCTTACCCCTAAAAGAACAAGGTCATCAATCAACAGCACTTCCAATCAGTTCTCCACCTGAAAACACTTCAGAACAGGCTTATTTTGGATCATGTCAGCTGCTTAACTGAGCTTCTGTGCTGTATTGCAACTGTCCCACTCTGTACCTGCGCTGGAAGTCAAAAAAAATGAAGGCTACCTGCGCTGGGCGAGATTGGCCAAGTGGCACAGTCATCCTGCAAGGTGTCAATTGCCCAGGAAGCTTCCAAACTGACACTTGGGTCATGAGATTCGCCCTGTGATGAGTAAGAGGTACTTGATCACCATGTGTAAGCAAGGATCTCCAAGTGGACACAGGAATTGAAGATTAACTGAAGATGGAGAGGACACTAGTCAGCTATATGCCAGCCTCCAGCTGACTCATCCTTTCCTCTTCTCTCCTATATATAGAGCTCTTCTATGAGGTCTATGAAGGCTGGAATTTTGTATAAGCAAGGAGGTGCTGTTGGTATACTGCCAGGATTATTGGGTGATTGTTTTACTAGAGGTGAAGAAGAGAGTTCTTGCTGCCGAGGAGGTGCTGCTGGATTGGAACCAACATCATTGGTTGTAACTTCCTCTGGAACCCTGTTACTTTTTATCAATAAAATTTGCATGTTCTTCTATATACTTGTTTTACATAGATGCTTTTGTGTTTACATGTATATTTGATGCAATCTAATCCATGCTTCAATTATGATTGCTTGTATCCCGTAGTTTGCTCCCTTTTGTTGTGCAGATTCTGTGTGTAGCTGGATCGGCTTGGAGAGCAAAGAGCTGGGAACAGGATACAAAGCGAGAAGGACAAGGATCGACTAAGCGCAAGACACCAGGTTGGTTGACCCTCTTTCCATTCTCTCTGTGCTTTCATAAAGTGGAACATGAAAACTTTATCATTCAGTTGTTGCTAAAGACTGTCACCTTTAGAAAGGGTTAGTGTCATCCGCATCGGATACTTTTCCCCACAACAAAAGCTGCAATTTTTGAGAAGATCCACTTGTGGAGAAAGTAGCTATGGGTATAGAGGCGAAGAGGCAACAAGAGAATCACATAAAGGCAGAGGGATAAGAGAATAATTGAAGAAATAGAGAAGGAGTTGGATGAGTTAAAGGAGCAACTCCAGAAGGAAAAAGAACTGCGAAAATAGGAGACGAAAGCACAACAGCAAAAGGTATAGCAGGGGGCAACATGTGAAAATAGATGAAACAACACCCATACATGTAGTGGATTCATCAGAATAGCTGGCATCAAGCAAACAGGGTGAACCATTGTAGGATCTAGACTTCCCTCATGAGATAGAACAAGCACTTTAACAGTTGGATACAGATATGGAGCAATGAGAATTAGAATAGGACATCGACCTTATGCCTCAGTGCCAAGACTTAGAATAGGACATAGACCTTATGCCTCAGCACCAAGAGGCTGACTTACTTACTTCACCGCATCCAGGTGATGAGCAAGTCTCAAGTGACCGAGGAGGCACTGAGATCCCTAGAGATCAGCCGGAAGAAGAGATGCAAAACATCTCATTCAACGAGTCTCAACATAGAGTTGTGCGGTCTTGTAGAGTTTCAACTCCAGATGATTATACATCTCTTTTGCAAGTTTAGGAATGAGTGATTGCGTTTGATGTGCGCAAACATCCAAAAACCTTGACCGATGCAACTAGAGTGTATTCCAAAGCCACTAGCTCAAGTGTTCGCTTTTTGATAGCTGAGAATGAGCGAATGGCTAAGGAAATACAGACGACCAAGAAAGGAGGAGAGTTGGTGGCACAATTATGTGATTTTTGTACTCCAAGTTTGGCATCGTGCATAAGGTAGTCGTCCATCTCAACGGATGACAGAAACGATGTTCTAGAAGAGAATGTATCTTGACGAACTTGCATGTTGCTATTGATTACATGCAAGCATGGACGATGAGATACAAGGGAGCCTCGCTTCACTTGCCTAAGATGATGAATGCTAGTGTGGTTGAGCTAAAGGCATGTATCCAGAGTCAGATCCAAAACTATGAAGAGCTCCTGCAACTCATCACTAGTATTCAGGCTTCTCATGCACATGTGTTCAAGAGTATGGATGTTGTGGTGCTCGCACATGTGATCCCATCTATTGGGACTGTCACCCAAGCGAAGGAAAAGTCACATGTCTGACTAGAGCTTGACTCATATTTTGACGAGTTGATGCGCATTTCTACCAGCCCAGACTTACCCATCAGTGCAGACATTATGCACAAGTATGTTGCTGGTCCAGCCACATTGAAGACAATGATGCACATTCTTAGAGATGAGTTGGACATAGGATCCCGAGTAGTGTACCCAGATGTTATGGAGGTAAGAGTCAGGTTCCAGAAAGATGTCATCTTAGAGCACGCATACACCATCAAGGACTACCAATCTTGGCATCAGTATGTTACTACTGATCAGCGCGAGGATGTTGAGGAGTTGGACTTCCATGGTTGCCTAAGTCAGAGTGATGTATAGCATGACTTGCTCAAGCCATTTCTCTCACATGGGTACATGTTCATTGTAATGTAATGTCTTGTCAAGTGTAAGTCAAGTTGTGATAGTTGGATGTAATAGTCATAGAGTAAATGAAGAGTCATGAGGGTAGTTGAACTCTCACAAAGGGGAATGTCAAGGGACACCCCACCCTTTGCTATAAATAGTGCCTCATAACTCATTGTATAGGCTTTTTGTCGGCTAAGCTTCTAATAAGACTATCTTGGAGAGAGCTTGGACAATATTGTAATGAGCTTTGGCTTCTCCACTGCGCAAAGCTAGTACATCTCTTTGGAGGAGTAGGCGGTTGTGGCTGTAATGTTCCGCTATCAGAACTAGGGGTTGGACATGGATGTATTGTATGACTGGAACTTACACTTCTCAATATAACAAGAGGCAACACGTTTCATGCATATGTTGTATTTATTCTATGCTATCTAGTTTACTCTAAATGATATATGTATTGGTTTTCTTACGCATGCATGTATAGCTATCTGTGCATGCATGTATGAATCTTTCTAAAATGTATTGTTGGTTTAACCATCACTTTGGATTGCTTTCTAACCCTCGTGTGTTAGAACCTCTCATGCACCTTCCTTGGCTCGCTGCAACTATCACACCCTTGCCATTAATAGAGTTATCTTACTTGCCTCTATGTGAAATTGCGGTCAAGGCATTAATATACGACCGACTACTGGGACTCCTACACCAAATGGTTTGAGGTCTAATTTGGACTTCTTACCAAGGAGATCCCTTGACATGTTGGTGGGTCCAGCACCATCAAAAAAATGGAAAATCCCCAAATCCATAAAGCATCTACGAGGATTTCTCGAGTTGACAGGGTATTATCGCAAGTTTGTTAAGAATTATGGTAGAATAGCAACACCTCTAACAACATTATTGAAGAAATGTTCATTTTCATGAACTCCAAAAGAAACAAAGTCCTTTGAACATCTTAAAGAGGCAATGTACCAAGTAGTGGTCTTTTCTATGCTAGACTTCATAAAAAAATTTATTGTGGAATGTGATTCCTTAGGAAATGGAGTTGGTGCTTCTTTAATGCAAGAAGAAAGACCCATTACTTTGGAAAATCATCCAATGAAAGGAAAGTATTTACACAATTCTATTTATGAGAAGGAAATGTTATCAATACTACAAGCACTTAAGAAATGGCGACCCTACCTAGTAGGAAGACACTTAAAGGTAAAAATGGATCATGATAGTCTTAAATACTTTTAGAACAAAGATTATCTTCATAAGAGCAGCAAAAATGGGTCACAAAGATGTTGGGTTATGACTTTTAAATCATCTACAAAAAAGGGAAGAAAAATGTTGTGGCAAATGCACTCTCAAGAAAGGATGAGGACGTGGAAGCATTGCTTTGCGCCATTTCTATTATCCAACAAGATTGGACAAACAAAGCAAGGGATGAATGGAAGAATTACGAAGAAGTGTGGGAACTCATTCAAAAGTTACAACAAGATCCTAGTACATCTGATACATTTAGATGGAAAAATGATTCGTTATGGTACAAACATCGCTTATACCTATGTAAGAATTCCCAAATCAAACAAAATATTCTTATGGAATTTCACACCTCTCCCTAGGAGGGCACTCAGGATTTTTAAAAACTTACCACAAGGTTAAGAATGAATTTTTTTGGGATGGCCTTAAATCATATATTAAAAATTTTGTGGTGGAATCTTTGGTTTTCCAACAAAATAAAGTTGAAACAATAAAGACCCTAGGTCTATTACAAAGTTTATCCATTCCAAGCCAACGTTGGGAGGAGGTTTCAATGGATTTTATCACACGTTTACCCAAGTCTAAAGGAAAGAGTGTCATCATGGTGATAGTTGACAAACTTACCAAGTATGCACACTTTTGTGCATTATGACATCCATTTAAAGCAAGTAAAGTTTCTACTGCATTTATGGAAACAATTCAAAATCTACATGGAAACCCAAAGATTATTGTAAGTGACAAAGATCCCATTTTCACTGGAAATTTTTGGACATAATTATTTTCTTGTCTTGGTACTCAGTTAGCTCATAGCTCATCTTATCATCCTCAACCTAATGGGAAAACTGAGATAGTAAACAACTGTTTGTAAGGATATCTTCGTTGCTTTGTATCTGATAAACAAACACAATGGCTCAAATGGTTGCCTCTGGATAAATGGTGGTATAACACTTCCTTCCATACTGCAACAAAAATGACCCCATTTATGGCACTTTATGGATATCATCCACCATCCATCACATCATATTTAAGAGAAAATTCTAAGGTTCAAGAAGTGGAAGATCACATCGAGCATCAACAATAGATTATCTAAATCTTAAAGGATAACCTCACTTTGGCGCAGAATAGAATGAAACAACATGCAGATCAACATTGCAGTGAAAGAAGTTTTGATGTAGGTGACTGGGTATTCCTACAGCTACAACCATATAAAAAAAATGTCCCTCAAGAAAGCTAAGAAGGATAATAAATTATCACCAAAGTATTATGGTCTGTACAAGGCATTGCAAAATATTGATACTATGGAATACAAATTGGAGCTTCCTGCAGCTTCCCAAATGCACCCAGTTTTCCATGTTTCCTGCTTAAAGAAGGTTATAGGTGACAAACTCCCAGTTCAAACAATATTACCAGAACTTGATGAGGAAGGAAAAATCATATTGGAATCTGAAGCAGTCACAGAAACAAGAACTCAATAGCTACAAAATCGGTCAATTTTGGAGTATCTCATTAAGTGGAAGAACTTACATGCTGAAGATTCCACATGAGAGGGTAAGAATTTTATATATAAACATCCATAACTACTCAAGTGTTGAGGACAACAATTTTTTGAAAGAGAGGGGCACGTTAGGTCCCTATAATACTAGTGATTCCCCCATTACTATTGTCATTATAGCCATTATTCTAATTTTTGTTCCCATATTGTCCCCATATCGTATTATTGTTTCCCATAGAAGCCCACTATTGTTAATGTTGTGCCTTTATATTATTATTTTTATGTCGGATTTGATTATATTGTGAGCCCTTAGACTCCTATATATAGAAAGGAGGTTTTGTCATTTGTATCATCCAAGAATTGTTCATTTTTGTAATGTAAAGGAGGTTGCCCCCTTGAAGAGGCTAATTTTGAAGTCGTTTCTTCTATTTTGTGAGCTGGTTACATAACAAGGTTCTAATGACTAGAACACCTGTATGAAGGATTATTATGCTTTCCACAATGCTCATAGGGATTAAAGCTAAAAACAATGATCCTTCATGTGGCCAAACTGATGATAATGTTAGCATTTAGGAATCTAATGTGGAAGTGGAGTAAGAAAAGATGATATTTCTTGAAGGAGCCCAACACTCTAGAACTAGATTAGTTTGAAATAGTATGGAATGTGAAAGGTCACTTCCTTTTCATATTCAAGAATAATTATGTGGCTTGTTGTTGATGACTTATTCCCAAGTTATAATGATGGGATTGAGAAGTGCAAGTAGAAATTCATATTTATTTGAATCTACTTTCAAAGTGGTATCATGTTCTAGTTGTTTATAAGATTCTTTCTCAAAGTAAAATATACAATTGTTTTGAACAAGGACTAGTTCATAATGATGACTCTTTCATTGTAATTCATCTCATTGGAGTCGTGACTTGAGTTGGAGAAACTAGATTTTGTCTCATGAACCTTGTAAATAGATTCAAGCATAAAGAGTATTAGAATATTTGGTAACTCTAATAACTCATTAACTTAAGCCATTTTCTCAACAATCCAAGTTGTACTCTTTTGAAAGTCACTATTGTGGTAATGGAAATTATAGGTTCAAATGGTACAAAACATCTATGTTATTTCCAAAATATTTACATTGCTTCGATTAAAAAGGAATATTACAAACTACCACATTGATTGTTATCTATATAACTCAACCCATCATAAAGCTAATTAGTATAGAATTTTTCTTGGTTGGATCAATGTGAGGCATACTTGTTTATGTGAAAAGACTCTAGAATTCAAGAAATGGCTATTGGAGTTCATTGAGTTACCACTATAGTTTTTGTGTTTGTTTTCCATACTCATTCTTACACTCTTCCAACTTCTCCCCTTCCCACCATCTACCATCCTCGTTGATCATTGCCTCTCAACCTCCTGTTGTTGTCTTTTTCAGTCTAGGAAAAGAGTCAACCTCATAAGGCCCCTTTTATGTTCCCTCTCTATTTTTATAGAGGACGCTTATTTTCATTCAATTAGATATTAAAAATAACTCAAAGCGCAAAAATATGATCATTAAATACATTCATGTGTGTGAGTGGATCAAGTGTTTTAAATGGAGAACAAAATAATAATATCATAAATAAATATGACCTAACAATTCATTCCATGCCACAGATCATTAATGCATTATGAGGAAAACACATTTGAATAAAATCAATAGACAAAAAGTAAAGAAATTTTCTAGAAAATCTAATAACCCTAAAATGATTTCATTTATTAAAAGATCATAAAGAGTCATAGGAGAAAATTCATGAAATTTCATTTCTTATTTAAAAGTCTCAAAACCACAAATGACATGCACTCTTGAAAATATCTTTCTGTGAGAATCAAAGAGTAGTTTCATAGACTTAAATAAAGTAAGTTCCTAAAGCACTTTAGAAAATCCTGACACTTAAGCATAAAAGTAAAGGAATTTATCCCTAAGGGATTGGGATTGAGCTCTCGTGGACTAATAATATGAGGTTACTTAGATGAAAAAGAGAAATTGTAGTTAGGGATCAAATTTACAAATATAAAACACAATTTCTAAAGTTGGATGATAAAATATTAGGGATAAATAAAGGGAATTTCTTCAAAATAATACTAAATGACACTCATAAAATCGTAGAAGGGAAATTTGTGGAATGATTCCTTTCTTTCAATAACCCCCTTTTGAGTGTGAATTTTCCCCTTTATAATCTTGCATTCATCTTTGTAACTATTTGATGGTTAAGCTATCCTATTTTTGTTAACTCAATAAAGATCCATTATAAAAATACAAATTTAGGAATTCATCCTCCAAGCTAGGCCTTCTTCAGACATTCCATATTTCCCATTTTCTAAATATTTTTCCAAAATATTTGGTGATAGGCTTAATTTTCTAAGCTAATATCTCTAATTGTATCCTTGGAAACCACTCACACTATTTTCTTCACGATTCTATATTTCAAACGAGTTCTTGTTTTCCAAAATTAGACATTAGGAACTCAAGTTATGGCCTTTGAAAGTTCATGGCTCAACCACCATTTATTTGTACAAAGTGACTTCACAACTGTTAATCTACTCCATATGAATATGTGTCTTTGATTTATAAATATATCATACTCATTCCACATGCCTTATGGGAGGGAATTTGTGATGACTTATAACCAAATGGAATCCTTATATTATTTGTATATGAAGTAGAAAGAGACATTAAACCTTGTGTAACTTATGTATAGTGTAGTTTTTGGTTTCCATCTCATTGCCTAATCATTTATTCCAACCAATACATTTTAAGTGTCACCTCATTGTATGTCCAATTGGGAGACATGTGTCATAAAGAAATATGCCAAAGGTATTTAGGATAAAAATTATATGAGAAATGATATAATGTGAAAGTGAGCTATAGGAGTTTAGAAAAGTAAAAAGGTAAAAATTACTAAGTAATAAAGAATGGTATGTGAGGTGTGCCAAGGAATATGAAGTGGGGAGTGCTAGTGTCCTATATTATAGTAATCAAAGTCAAGCTTAGTATTTTCATTATTGTTGTCAATTTGTAAAGTTTTGCTATGATCTCTTAGAGATCAAGTTATTATTATTTTGAGAGAAGTGTGAGATCATGTGATTAGTTTCAGTCTATGTTATGGTTATGTCAAAAATGTTTCAAGTGATGATGGAAATAGTCATTGATTCCTAAGGTCTAAATTTAGTAAGTTTAGGAAAATGTGTCAATCAAGTCATGAGTGAAGATCATAACAAATTTGAGTTTTCATCATTGAGTCGAGTTTAGTGGTGTATTGTCAAGTCAGTTGCAAGGTCAAGTCATCATATCATCATGATTTCAAGATGTTTTTGTGCTTCTCCATGTTGTTTTGTTTCTTCCTTGAGATGCGCTTTCTCGGTGTGCTACTGTCAAAGGCATGAAGTTTTAGTTAAGGGTTATGATTTTAGAATTCCTTTTTATGCATGGAGGTTCAAATAAAGTTGTTAAGGTGATCAACATCATCAACTAACTATTTTCCTTGGTTAGAGACCCCAACACTTAGTCAAACCTATGTAAATGAAAATCATTGAACTTCTTCTGTAGGTGGTATTTTTCGAGGATGCTGATGAACAAATATTATCTAATAGGTATTGTAGGTATAATTTATGAAACTAAATTAGAACATATATTTAATTATCAACCCAGATTAGTAAACTTAGAAACATGCCAAAATATATGGATCTTAGATCTAATTAACTTAGGAAGCCATTGTTTAGGATGCAAAAGTTGAATGCATGTCGGAATCTTAAAGATAGCAAGACAACTATTCTGAAAAGTAAGTAAAGAAAACATTCAGATTTACTCTATGAAAGCATATAAATGATTGGTCAATGAGATTAGTCTATTTTAGAAGATGGAGAAGAGGCTCTTTTCTAAGAGTCTTGGTTGTCCTTCCACAATATTTCTATAATAACATTGCCAAACATTTAAGAAAGCATGAGAGAATGTAAACTATAAAATCACATAAATTTAGTCTAGAAAAGAATATGAAAAAGTGAATCTTGTTTTAGTTCAATCCTAGCTCATGGAGAAGAGGCTCTTTTCTATGAGTCCTAGTTGTCCTTTCACATTCAAGCTAATTACCAAAAGGAAAAAAATCTTCACTTAAAACATGTCCATAAAATGAATTCATGCTGAAAACATCTACAAATATTTACTGCAAATAATTATGATGAACATAAAGAATTAAACTAGCATATGCACAATTATGAATTCTACAACGAAGTGTACTTATCTTAGTATGGGGGCCCTGCACCCTTGCTGGTACACTATTAAAACTACAAGATACAACAATCCATTCAAATCATACAATATGCACATGAAATTGATAGAGAAAGTTTTAGTCTTCAATTATCTTCAAAAAGTAACAATCTCCAAAATCTTCAGGGTCCTTTCTAATTATGAAAGCCTTGTTTAAATAGGCCAAATCATAACAAGAAAAGCTAAAAAGGTTGTAACAACTAATAATTATCTTAATCCACCTCACAAGGTCGAATTCATCATTTAGTTACACAAAATATGGGTGAATCCCATAAAATCATAAAACTGGCCATTTTTCAGGGGATTTTCTAAGCGACTCGTCAAGTTTGACCAATTTTGAGCAACACTAATCTTGTTGATTTGATTCGATCCAATAGATGTTTTTCCATTTGTGGTTCCCATAGTTTCCATATATGTCTTCGATTTGAGCCCAAGTGTCATGCAACCATGACTTTGAATGAGCCATTACAAGCTTTTTTGATTCTGCCTAAAATTAACTTTAATGCTTAATTTTTACTCAAACACTTAAAAAGAAAAAGACATAGTTTAGTTAACTTGGTATGCATTACAAGGTATAAAACATCATGAAAATGATAGAAAATGGATGATAAGGATGGAAAAAGTGATGTAATAGGTGTGGTAAAAAGAGTCAAAATCAAGAGGCAACATGTATCTCATGTTTTATAGGTTTTCTTTCACAGGTGTGACACATTTAGAAATCTAAGAGGTGATCAGAAACATGCAAATCATGAATTTCCTTCACTTTTGCTGAAGAAATAGGTAATGCAGCGAATGCACATGCTTCCACACAATCAACAATTTGACCTTATAATTCGACTCCAGACCTCTTAAAATTGATTTATATGGTTATAAAAAGTTTCCTTGAGTTTCTTGTAGGTTCAACATTCAAGCATTGATCATATAATATGAAAAGGAAGCTCGTTGCATTTTGGTTGCTAAGGATTTGCTGTGTTTTTTTATTGTTTTAGCAGTTAACTTCAAAATCAATTTATGACCAAATGGAGATGAATCTTCAAAAATTAAAATATTTTTTTTTGTAAAAAACGAGCTAAATTACAAAAACCTCCTTTAGGTTTGTAGCATGTGTCATAGATTGGAAGATTCAAGTGAGTAAATACAACCTATTTTTTAGATTTCATAATTTCTTGTTTTAGACATGATATTTCGATGCGTATTACAAGGATATGGAGAAGGATGTTCTAAAACTGAGAGAACGTTATCTCAAGAACAAGATCATTTACAAAAAACTCTTTTTTCTTTTGTAAATATTTCATGATTCGAGAGATATGGTCTAATCTTTGACCCCTATTTTCCAGAAATTCGGTCCCTATTTCCTAGCAGGCAGTTTCTAAGTCTAATGTAACTGACTCTATATTTGGGGAAATGGTTGAGATCGACCCCCTAAGTCCAAGGATGACATAATTATATATATTTTATTAATTTTAGTGAGAAAATGGTTTCATTGGGAGTGCGTGAGAGAGAGTTCATTGCCTGCAAATTGTAGATATTCTTTGAGATTAATAAAGCTTATACAAACCAGAAGTATTTGATCTTGATTTTCAGAGATTCATGTGACTATGTTATTTATGTATGTTTCTTCTCCCAATGTATTTTTCATTTTTCATATCATTCCTATATATGCAACACAATTAATGTATATGTATCAAAACTCATAAGGAATTTGATGCTCTGCTTATGTACTTGATTACTTCTTCTATCGTTTGCTTAAGATTTACTTAGGATTTATCCTACTTAGTGATCTGATATTCACCCTATGAGTGACATCAGTTAAATATTTGTTGATAAAGGTATTACAGACTCATGTGCTAGTGTGTGTTCTGTGTTATTTAAGCAACATATCAATCAGATTGCCAATACACAGACAATTAAATGGAAAGACATCAGAGAAATATAGTAAGCAAACACAAAGACACAAGAAATTAATAAGGAGTTCACCATATTCTCCAGGGCTACATCTCTGGTCCAACTTTCAATGGTGGCCTTGTTTTATTGTGTCTTAAGCAAAGAATTACAATACAGGGACTCAAAGTGAGTTCTCCTGAAGCAGATTTGCTTGCCAGGGTGGTTCTTGGATTCCCCAAGCCACTAGAGTGCACAGAATCTTCTTCTTTTGCCAACTCTATGACCTTCTGGTCTACAATGGCAAGAGTATAATATGGTGCTCAACCTGAATATATCCTCTATGGGATGGCTTGAATCCTTCAAGCTCTCTGGTGCTCGATGCTGCCTCTGGTTAGCTCGACCCTCTGTCTCTTTCTGCTTTTCTTTACTGCCATCTTTCTCTATTTTCTGTATCTCTGTGTTCAGTCCTCCTCTCGGGGTTCACTGACTGACTTCCTGTCTCAGTAATTATCTTTTCTTGTCTTTGTTCATGGATTTTAGCCATTTGTTCCAATTCCTATTCGGTTCCTCTTCCGCCTTTGTCGATTCACCTTCTGCAGCTGCACTTGGAGTTCCCTATTTGGCATCATCATCAGTGCTTAGGGGGTGGCCACATGTCCTCCTCTAAATGGCGCTAGCCTACTTCGTCAGTTCATTTCTGCAGTTACGTTGTGGATGAAGTCTTTCTCCACCGTGGCGATCAAACAGATTCCAAATCTTTCTAAAATGCGTCATATTCCCTTGTCGATTCTGCTTCCTCCATTGGGTGTGATCTCAGCCGTCTGATATGGGGCCGCCAGATCTGACGCCATATGCACGCTTCACGCGGTTGACTTGCTCGACCGATAGCGCATGATCAACGGTGGTTTTCTCTCACCTTTGCTTCCCATGTGTCGATCGATGAATGGAATCGCTCCACTCTCATCCAAAACCTATTACTATTTGTGGGCACTCCGATCAATACCACCGGTTTCCAGAGCGCGGGTCCCGCCTTGTACTTTTAGCGCTTTTACCTTTTCTGCCTACGATTCTACGGTTCCCCCATGCGACCGAGTGCTCGGGATTTTCCATTATGGCCCTATTCGCCTAGCGATGCATGATTATCACACATCAAAAATCACCTCCTTTTCCCGATCAGGGGCTCCTAGGGGCTACTTTGACCTCATGCACAATCTCCATGACGTTGGCTTCCATTGCCAATAGTTCAGGGTGTTTTTGATCGTTGTTTTGGAATTCTTTAGAGATTTGTTTCGACCTAATAAAGTCATGTTTCTTTGACAGTCTTCTATGGATCCAATTCGGATCACGACCTTCCCATTGAAAAAGATTTTGGACCATCAAAAGTTGGTTTTCAAGCATCGACTAAGTGAGGGTATTGTTTTCTCACTTGTCCAATCTCAATCCACTTTGCACTGCTTGGATTTGAACCTTTGAGCCCAATTCTAAGGTACTCAACATCTCCCCTGCACACCGTCCTCAACTTCCTATCTAGCACTGTGTCTTCCTACAACTCATTAAGATATTCAGGTAGCAGGTCATCAATAGAAGGAAATTGACTCTGCTCTTCAGGGTCCTCAATCATAGAAGGTTCAAACAATCTCAAGAAATCTACATTTACGACTGAGTAGATGTGCATGTAAGCTGGTAAATCAAGGTGAAAAGAATTTTCACCAATCTTCTCAAGTATCCCAAAGGGTCCATACCTGATAGGTTTTAGCTTCTTACCTTCACCTTGCATCCTGTCCTTGCTAATATACAACCAGACTTGGTCTCCAACTTGAAAACTATGCTCCATCTGATGCTTATCATGCCTAGCCTTGTATTTGGCTTGGTTCTTTTCCAACTATTCCTGTATTGCCTGATGGATCTCTTGGATCTATTCAATGAAACTAGTTTCCCTGTCCACATCACTGTTCCATCAACCATGGTATCTTTATCAAAGACAAAATCCAAAGGAGGCCTTGGTGTGAAACCAAAGCAAGTCTCAAAAGGAGATCTCTATGTAGAAGAGTGTTTAGCTCTGTTGTAAGTATGTTGCATATAAAAAAAGTGTTCATCCCAAAGCTTAGGATGTTTGCTGCAATATCCTCTCAGCAACTGGATCACTGTCCTGTTAACTACTTCTGTTTGGCCATTTGTTTGTGGATGAAAAGTTGTGTTTTTCTTTAGTTTGGTGTCCATCAGTTCCCACAGACTCAACCAAAACTTCCCCACAAATCAGGTGTATTGATCAGATATAATGGAAGTGGGTAATCCAAAATGAACCCATACATGTTCAAAGAACATTTTTGCAGTTTGTTCAGCTGTAATCTGTTTATTACAAGGTATCAAAATACACATTTTTCTGAACCTATCCACAGCAAATAGATAATCATGACCTTTCCTAGATTTAGGTAGTCCTCCAAAAAAATCCATGGAAACACTTTCCCAAGGGTGAGAAGGAACTGGTAATGGAGTGTACAAGCCTAGTTTTCTATTGTTGGGCTTGCTTTTAGCACACACAACACACCCTCTTACATATCTAGAAACTGTCTCATTCATTTTCGGCCAATAGCAGAATCTTTGCAGTTGTGCAACTGTTTTACTACCCCAAAGTGACCTGATATCAGAGAAGTGTGTGCTTCCATAATTATCTTTATCCTCTCGGTTTGTGGAATGCAGAGTTTCCAACAATGATATAAGAGTCAGTCCTTCACATGATAGTCCAATTCGTATACTCTTTTTCCTTTACTCAAAGTTGCATATACATATTTAAAGTCCATATCCTAAGCATATTGTTCTATGTAGCTTTCATGTAGCACTAAATTATGCTTAAGTATGGTAGATGCATTTATAATGGGTCTAGATAACATGTCTGCAACCTTGTTATGTATGCCCTTTTTATATTTGATGACTAAATGAAACTGTTGTAGAAAACCCATCCATCTGTAATGTCTTGATTGCTGAAACTTAGTTTGGGGGTGTAGATATTGAAGTGGTTGATTATTAGTATATATTACTGTTTCTTTGCCCATTAAATAATGTTTCCACTTTTTCACACTCTAAACTAATGCATACAATTCTTTATCGTATGTAGGATAGTTAACTACTGCAGGATTAAAAGTCTCAGAATGATAACATATGGGCTTACCGTGTTGTGTCAACACTACTCCCATGGCATAGTCACTAGCATCAGTTTGGATCTCAAATGGTCTTTGCAGATCTAGCAGTGCTAGTACAAGTGTTGTACTAATCTTTTCTTTCAAGGTGTCGAAGGATTTCTGATGTTTGCCTCCCCACTGAAACACCTTATTCAATCATGTTAAAGCATGTAAGGGAGCTGCAATCGAGGAGAAGTTAGAAATGAACTTCCTCCAATATTTTGCTACTCCTAAGAAGCTTCTCACTTCTGTAGCAAACCTGGGTTTAGGCCAGTTCACAATGACTGCCACTTTGGAAGGATCTATTTTCAATTCACCTCCCCCTATGAACCAAGTAGTTTAGATATGTTTTGCCAAATTCACATTTTGAGAGTTTAACATAAATTTTTTCTCCTTTCAAAACATCTAATCTCTACTTAACATGCTTTAAATGTTCTTCCCATGTTTTACTAAAAGTCAGAATGTCATCCAGATACACAATAACAAAATCATCAAGAAAAGGTCTAAGTACATCATTCATTAATCTCATGAAAGTAGCAGGAGCATTAGTTAAGCCAAAATATAACCAGCCATTCATACAATCCCTGCTTTTTTTTTAAAGCAATCTTCCATGCATTTTGCTCTACAACTCTGGCCTGATGGTATCCACTGTGCAAATCTAGCTTGGTGAAATAAACAACTTCCTTTAGTTGATCTAAAAGATCATCTATGCGGGGAAGGGGATAACAATTTCTTATTTTTATCTTATTCAGTGCTCGGTAATCAATGCACATTCTCCACGACCCATCTTTCTTTCTCACCAAAATGATTGGTGATATACATGGTGATTGGCTAGGCCTAATGAACCTTTCTCGAGCAACTCCTGCACCTGCTTCTTGATTTCAACATTCTCTAAAGCAGACAACCTTTTATACCTGTGGCTGCTATAGTTGTTTCATCTCCTAAGTCTGACCCCAAATATTTATGAATAGTTGTACCTGTCTTCTTCTTCTTGCCCTCAGACTTCTTAGGTCTCAGCTCTGGATGCAGAATCCAACAATGCTCATCATCATGCCCCTCCTTTTTACAATGAGTGCATGAAGCTTTGGCTTTCTGTGCAGTGTTAGCCTTCCTTGCTTTCCACATCTTCTTTCCTTTCTCCTTGCTCTTACTTACAGTGGGTTGGGATGGTCCCCTAACTTCTGGATTTACATTCTTTCCTCTAGCTTCGAAATGAGTAGCTTGTACAGATACCTCATCTATACTATGGGATTAAACATGAGGATGGTATGCCTTATGTAGCTATGTAGACCACCAATGTACTTCAAAAGAGTCTCTGGTGAGTCTAATGAGATACCCAACATTAATGGTCTCTTTCTGAATTCTTGAGTATACCCTTGCACACTTTTCCCTTTCAACTATCGAAGAGTTTTCCAACTCATCATGGCTTGTTGCATGTAGGCCAATGGATAGAACTGCTTTTTGATTGCAGAAAAAAATTCACTCCAGACAGAGATGGTCTTACCATGTCTTTTCATTTCAGCTTGGGTTCTGCCTTCCCACCAAACTAAGGCAGTGCCTCCTAGGTGTAGGTTTGCCAGCTGAATCTTACTCTTGTCTGAGTCTATGTTCTGTACCCTGCAATACACATCAATTTGTCTAATCCAATTGTCCAACTTTTCAACATTTAGCTCTCCATCATATATAGGCAAATCAAATTTAACATCTAGCTTAATCAAAGATGCTTTCTTAGTATGCACAGGGCTATTAGGAGGCGTGAGAAAGCTTTCCTCTTTCCCCTTTCCTTTGGAGTGGTCATGGAAGTGAGACTCATCTTCTTCTTTATCTTGTTTAGAGCCTGATGAATCTTCCACCTTATGCTTTCTAAAGTCTCTGTACATTTCTTCTAACATAGACTTTATAGCTAGAAAACTTTCTATGAATTGAGGGTCCGGCCCCACATAACCTTCCTCTGACATTGTCTTCCGAGGATAGACTCTCCCAATTTTAGGATTAGTTTCCATGAACTCTCCTTCTCCTAATTTTAGCTTTGATCTTGTGAGCATTCACAGCTAAACCAACACAAGCTTGTCTAACCTTACAGCCTAGAGCTCTGATACCACTTGATCTGTTATTCACCCTATTAGTGACATCCGTTAAATATTTGTTGATAAAGGTATTACAGACTCATGTCTGGTGTGTGTTCTGTGTTATTTAAGCAACGGATCAATCATATTGCCAATACACAGACAATTCAATGGAAAGACAACAGAGAAATACAGTAAACAAACACAAAGACACAAGAAATTAATAAGGATTTCACCCTATTCTCCAGGGCTACATTTCCAATCCAGCTTTTAGTGGTGGTCTTGTTTTATTGTGTCTTAAGCAGGGAATTACAATACAGGGACTCAAAGTGAGTTCTCCTAAAACATATTTTCTTGGTAGGGTGGTTCTTGGATTCCCCAAGCCACTGGAGTGCATAGACTCTTCTTCTTCTTCCAGCTCTGTGACCTTCTAGTCTACAATGGCAAGAACCCAATGTGGTGCTCAGCCCAGACAGATCCTCTATGGGATGGCTTGAATCCTTCAAGCTCTCTGGTGCTTGATGCTACCTCTGGTCAGCTTGGCCCTCTGTCTCTTTCTGCTTTGCTTTACTGCCTTCTTTCTCTATTTTTTGTCTCTCTGTGTTCAGTACTCCTCTCAAGGTTCACTGACTGACTTCTTGTTTCAATAATTGTCTTCTTTTATCTCTGTTCATGGTTTTTAGCCATTCGTTCCAATGCCCGTTCAGTTCCTCTTCCGCCTCTGTCAATTCACCTTCTGCAGCTGTGCTTGGAGTTCCCTATTTGGCGTCATCATCAGCACTGAGGGAGTGGCCACATGTCCTCCTCTAAACGGTGCCATCCTGCTTCGTTGATTCATTTCTACAGTTACATCGTGGATGAAGTCTTTCTCCACTGTGGCAGTCAAAAGGATTCCAAATATTTCTAAAATGCGGCATATTCCCTTGTCGATTCTGCTTCCTCCATCAAGCACGATCTTAGCCGTCCGATCCGGGGCCTCCAGATCTGATGCCATATGCACGTTTCACATAGTTGACTTGCTTGACTGATAGCGCGCGATTAACGATGGTTTTCTCATACCTCCACTTTCCACGCGTCGATCAATGAATGGAATTGCTCCGCTCTCGTCCAAAGCCTCTTATCTTTTGTGGGCACCCTGATCAATACCGCCAGTTTCCAGAGCATGGGTCATGCCTTTGTAATTTGAGCGCTTTTACCTTTTCTGCCCGTGGTTCTTTGGTTCCCCCACACGACTGAGTGCTCGAGCTTTTCCATTATGCCCCTGTTCTCCCAGCCTAAGCGCTAATTTCACATCAAAAATCACCTCCTTTTTCGGATCTCGGGCCCCCAAGGGCTATTTTTACCTCCTGCGCAGTCTCCATGGGCCTCGATTAGTGCGCTTTGACCAAAGTCCTCATCGTTCCACACTGGCTGCTATTACCACTGGTTCAAGGTGTTTTTGATCATTGTTTTGGAATTCTTTAGAGATTTGCTCCGACCTAATACAATCATGGTTATTTGACAGTCTTCTATGGATCCAATTCGGATCATTTAGATGCCCCAAGTTTGAAGAATTTATGTCCTTTCTTCAATTCATTATATACAATGATCTTTTTATCAGCATAAGTAAAATTTTCTACCTTGCCTCTGAAAGTTAACTCAATCAACCAAGTGTTTTCCTGATTCATTAATCTCTACCCTTGATGAATCCATTCCAAATGGAATTCTCTCTGCCCTGCCATCACACCTATAAAATTTTCTATTTTCCAAAGATCTAGCCATTGTTCTTTATTGAAACTAGTCTTTAGTGACTGAGTTAAAAGAGGGAGCCCTCTCTAGGGTTGGAAGGGCTAGTTTCCAATTCTGCAAGTGGTTTGTGGTTATCTTTGGGTTTCCTTCCTACAACCAAAGGAAATTACAAAGTGCTAATAGGGGGGAAAGTGTATGCAAAGGATTGGGTTGTGAAGAGGAAAAGGTTATGTGAAGGAATGGGTTAATATGAAGTGGGGTAATGTTACACACAACTTGGAAAATGCATAAGTATGGGAAATATTCACGCAAATGACTAACTAAAAAGGGAAGAAGAGGTAATATAATTTCTCATGAAAATGATACATAGTTGGGAAAATGAAAAATGGTGTGAATAATGAAAATAATGATAAAAAAAGAAATAATGGAGATATGTATGGAAAACTGTGATATCTGTGGCATATGACCTTTATCTTTTATTTCGTAAGAAGTTTAGACATAGGGCCATCCAATAAGAAGATGAACATGAAAAATTTATTCCTTTGTTATATTTTTTTTCTTCTCTCTTTTGAAAGGAGAAACCATCCTTGCTAACCTTACGTGAAGAATATTTGCAATGTTTGAACTCACTAAAACCTATTGTTTTAGGGTTATTTCATTTGATGTGTGTCATGAAAACACATCAAAATTCTACTCCAATTGTGGGACAATGACTTCCTGTGGGTCTCTAAGAACACTAAGATCTGACCAGTTTCCTTTTCAATTTGGCTATGGATTCATACCAAATTATTCTCTCGATTCAACAAATGCTTATTAGGAAAACTTTTCGAAAATAACAAATTTATATACAAGATGATCTACCTACTTGAATATGCTTGGTGAGAATGGTAACTCACAAGTATAAGTAGACTTCTAATGGACCCATGTACATAACCAACATATAAGTTTTTTCCCAACCATGTTTGAGAGCACTGATTTATTAAAAATATTCCAAAGGAACTTCTTTGTTAAGAAGTAACAATCTTGCCATAGTGAAGCCAAAAAAATGATTTGATGTTGAAAATCTATGGGGAACTGGAGGGAGGGTTCTTGTTGTTTACCTACAATCTTTCCTTTGGGAATAAAACATATATTTGTTCCTCTTCTTGTACATGTCCCTTTATCATGTCAGGTTGATATTCCTTTTTCTGTTCTATATAATCTAGCCGTGGCCTTTGAGAAACCACTTTAATATCTTCATCATGACCATATTGAATGAAGTCTTCAGGCACATCTAATGGAAGTTTATTAGAGCCATCCTTAAACTTATTATCAACATTACTCTTAAATTGAACGTATGAGAGGTCAACACTTCCCTCTCATGCAGCATGTGGTGAATTATCTTCTTCTTTATTTGAGGCATTACTATTCTCACTTTCTATTTTAGGAAAAAAATCTGATGTAGATAAATTATCATATATTTTATCATATTTCTCTTATGAATTCCCCTTTTCATTTTCTTGAAAATGTATTAGAAATTTTAATAGATCAACACTACTTTTTAAAATATTTTCTTTAATGAGCTTGCTACATTAACACTTTCCAATTGCAAATTTTCTCTTACTTCAATAAAATTTTCATATTTGTAGGAAAAGCATTTTCGTAGCAGCGATAAATGACTAAATTGCCCATAAACATTTCTTGAGGAATCTCATGAAGAATTTTCATAAATATAAGAGTGAAATATTTGATCATCTCTTCTTCATTCATTTGGATTTCAACCATTTTCAAGAAAATATAATATCCGTATTTCCTTAAGAAATATTTCTTAACAAATAAATCTTCTAATACCTGCCAGGTTGTGATGGTTCAAGGCAACCATGAATAAAACCATTCATGAGAATTTCCTTGTAGTCTCAAGACAAACAATCTACAAATAATATCATCTTCAACCATATTATAAATATCACAGGAACTATAAAACTAAACAAAATGCTTTTCCACATTCTCTTTAACATCTCCAAAGAACGTGGGGAGCTTTTCCATGGAAATATTTGGCAAGGGATGAATCTTTACTTGGATATTTAAGGAACTTTTGTATAATAGTTTATTTCCATGGTGACCTTATGCTTTTGCCATAGTTTAGAAAAAAAAAATGGGCTTGGTGGGCAAGGTGGATCATCATCACAACAAGGATTTTGTTTTCATTTGATTCACCATATAGATATTCATGCAATTATTATATCTTTTGAATGGAGTCATCAAGTCACCTTTTTCAAAATGAAATCTTCAATAATGGAGTTTCTAGGGAGCTCATTCTCCCAAATATTGTATGGTTCTTGGCCTTCAAGAAATCACGATGTCATATCTATATTTGAATTTCCATGACCTTGAATGCAATGTGATGTTCTTTGAACAAGGTTTTAAATATCTGAGTTCATTTTAAACTATATGGTTCAAGAAATAAAACTTGAACTAGCGAGCTTCTAGTTTCTCAATAATTTTTAATCCCTAAAAGAATCATATTTCTTGGAAATGAGTTATCTCCCTAGTATGGTCACCGAAAAAGTCAATGTCCTTTTTGTTCAAGGAAAAATTCAACCTCATAGGGCCTTTTCTAGGTTCCCTCTATGTTTTTATAGGGGCGGTACTCCTCCATTCATTCATTCAGATATTCAAAATAGCTCAAAACATAGAAATATGATCATTCAAAAAATTCACATATGAGTGGATCGAGTGTTTTGAAAGGAAAATAAAATAATAGTATCATAAAGAAATATGATCTGATGATTCATTCCATGGTACACCTCCATCCATAAATTCTGAAGAAAACACAATTGAAGAATATCTATGGAAATTAAGTAGAGAAATGGTCCATATATTCTGAGAAATATAAAACTATTTTTTTCATTCAAATATCATAAATAGTTATAGGATAACATTCATGAGATTTAATTTCTCATTTAAAAGTTTTGAAACTACAAATGACATGCACTCCGAAAAATATTTTTTTCTATAGTCAAAGAGTAATTTAAAAAACTTTAAGTTTTGAATAAAGTAAGTGCCTAAAGTACTTTAAAAAATCCTAATAATTAAGTGTAAAAATAACGGTGTTCATCCCTAAGGGATTGGGACTGGGCTCTCATGGACCAAGTAATATGAGGTTACTTGGAAGTAAAAGAGAAACTACACTAAAGGATGGGCTTTACAAATATATAAGACAATTTATAAAGTTGCATGATCAAAGAATAAGGAGAAAAAATTGGAATTGATTCAAAAGAATATTAAGGAAACTCACAAAATTGCAAAAGGATGACCATTGGAATGAATTATCTCTTTGAACAACTCCCTTTTGATTGTGATTTTCTCCCTTTATAATCTTTTTTTCATCTTTGCAACTACTTGACAATTACACTTTTCCTTTGTGTTAATTGAATAAAGATCCATTTTGAAAATATGAAGTTATTAATTCATTCTCCAAGATGGATCATGCTTTATATATTCCCTTCATATAAGTCATTTAAAATAAAATAAAATTTGGTGATATGCCCAAAATTGGTCATGATTGTTCTTTTAATTTTTTGAGTTGATAAATTTAATTTATCCCTAGAAATCACTTCCAATGTGTTATTTATGCTTCCATATTTACAATTATCTCTCATTTTCCCAAATTGTACTTCAAGAACTCAAATTATGTCCTCTGAAAGTTCATGACTTAGCCATTGTTAATTTGCACGAAGTGACTCAATAATTGGGTATCTACTCCAAATGAATATGGGCCTTTTGATTTATAAATTTTCTATACTCATCCCACATGCATTATGGGAGGGCATTTATATTGATTTATAAAGAAATGGACTCTTAGTATTTCTATATGAAGCAAAAAGAGACAGGAAACCTTGTGTAGCTTATGTATTGTATTTTTTGGTTTCCATCTCATTGCCTAGTTATTTGTGTCCAACCAATACCTTCCAGGTGTCACCCCATGACATGTCTATTTGGCTACCATGTGTCATAAAGGGATATGCCAAAGGTACTTAGGATAAAAATAATATGAGAAATTATATAATGCACCAATAAGGTGGATGAGTTTATGAAGTGGGGTAATGTTCCACACAACTTGGAAAATGTCCAAGTATGGGAAAATATTCACACAAATGACTAAGTAAAAAAGAGAAGAGGAGGTAAGGTAATTAGTCATGAAAATAATACTTATCCAGTAAAATGGAAAATGGATAAATGAAGTCAATATTGGAAATAATGATAGAAAAATAAATAATGGATTATCTATGAAAAGTAATGATATCTTTAGCAGGTGACCCTTGTTTTTGATTCTATAAAATGCTAGATGAAGTTGAGATATAGGGCTATAAAATGATAACATGAACATGAGAAATGTATTCCTTTATGATATCCTTCCTTTTACTTATCTCTTTTCAAAAGGGAAACCATCATTGGATTTCAGTGATCTGTGGTTTGTGATTTTCGAATTTTTGATCGGAGAATCCACAGTAGTCGAGTTTTTACACCAACGTTTCAAATCCCAAATGGGATCCATCATCAGGGTAAAGAGAAAGATGATAAAAAGAAGAGCCAGAGGATGGAATAAATATTCATGAGCGATGAGAATTAAAAGCAAAGCACAGGTCGGCCAGAAAGAATTATCATAAAACCTAAATTTAATTATAATTTATATTAATTATTATTATTTATTTAATATTTTTAAATTGATATTATTTACTTATATTTTTAAAACAAAATCCTTTAAACTAAAATCTAAATTAATCATTTAAACTAATAAGAATGTTAATATTTATATCAAAAAGTCTATATCTAAAAAATAATAAATATATTAATATTAATACCATAAACCTAATAAATAATCAATAATTAACATTAATAATTATATAACTTAATGACAATATAACTTAATAATGATGATTACTATATAACCTAATAATAATATAACCTAAAGCCAATATAACTTAATATATATATTAGATTTAATATTACTAAAGCCTAGAACCTAAATTAATAATTAAAAACTAATATATATATATTAATATCATAAATAATATTTGTATAACATTTATAAAACCTAAAAACTATATAAATTTAATACATACAAACTAATATATATATTAATATTAATATCTATGACAACACAACTTAATGACAATATAACTTAATGACTATAAAGGACTATATAATTTAATATTAATATATATAACTATATAACATAATATTAATATATATGACTTAATGACTATATAACTTAATATTTTATAAGACCTGATCATTATAAAACATAATATTTATAAAACTTAAAAACTATATAACTTAATATAGGTAATAGTAATAGAATCAATAAAAACCAAAAATCTATATTAATATCTAAATAAGTTAATATCAATATAACCTAAAATCTAAAGTAAAACAATATAAAAACTAGACTAAATTAGAACAAACATTAGGTTCAAATTGAGCCTAATGTTTGTTCTAATTTAGTCTAGTTTTTATATTGTTTTACTTTAGATTTTAGGTTATATTGATATTAACTTATTTAGATATTAATATAGATTTTTGGTTTTTATTGATTCTATTACTATTACCTATATTAAGTTATATAGTTTTTAAGCTTTATAAATATTATGTTTTATAATGATCAGGTCTTATAAAATATTAAGTTATATAGTCATTAAGTCATATATATTAATATTATGTTATATAGTCATATATATTAATATTAAATTATATAGTCCTTTATAGTCATTAAGTTATATTGTCATTAAGTTGTGTTGTCATAGATATTAATATTAATATATATATTAATTTGTATGTATTAAATTTATATAGTTTTTAGGTTTTATAAATGTTATACAAATATTATTTATGATATTAATATATATATTAGTTTTTAATTATTAATTTAGGTTCTAGGCTTTAGTAATATTAAATCTAATATATATATTAAGTTATATTGGCTTTAGGTTATATTATTATTAGGTTATATAGTAATCATCATTATTAAGTTATATTGTCATTAAGTTATATAATTATTAATGTTAATTATTGATTATTTATTAGGTTTATGGTATTAATATTAATATATTTATTAGTTTTTAGATATAGACTTTTTGATATAAATATTAACATTCTTATTAGTTTAAATGATTAATTTAGATTTTAGTTTAAAGGATTTTGTTTTAAAAATATAAGTAAATAATATCAATTTAAAAATATTAAATAAATAATAATAATTAATATAAATTATAATTAAATTTAGGTTTTATGATAATTCTTTCTGGCCGACCTGTGCTTTGCTTTTAATTCTCATCGCTCATGAATATTTATTCCATCCTCTGGCTCTTCTTTTTATCATCTTTCTCTTTACCCTGATGATGGATCCCATTTGGGATTTGAAACGTTGGTGTAAAAACTCGACTACTGTGGATTCTCCGATCAAAAATTCGGAAACCATCATTGTTGATCTTACATGTAGAAAATTGGCAGTGTTGTAACTAACTAAAACTTATTGTTTCATAATTACTTCATTTGATGTGTGACATGAAAATACATCAACACATCCCCAAACCAAATAAGTTCCATATTTTTTTAAAGTAACATCTATAATTATTGACAAAAAATCATGTTAGTTTCACTCTAGGTATCTCTTCTTCTATTAAATTCCTTCGTTACATTCAACAAAGCTTGGAAATATGCAGTAACAAAAAATAACCTCACCCAATTTCACAACTAATATGTTTTTACATATATTCATTCCATGCATCATTCATAATTGGTCTTTTGGATGGTTGGATGCTACTATCGTCAATCACGACTTGTTAGAAGTTGAGTGGAACAGGGTACGGATTCATAATGAGTTGGTACATACATTTGGGCCACCCCATAGATATTTTTCTTTATTAATAATAAATAATGGTGTTAGGGAGGATACACATATGATATTATTCTTTAAACCAGGATTACTATTCTATTTGAACCCAAATAAATTTTGAATCAACCATTCTGCATCTCGACTTGAGATAATGCTAGGTATTTCATATGGAGAGATATTTCTTATTTTGAGAGAAATGATAGCTATTATTGGGCCATTGGATGTTCCAAGAGTTGCTAGAGTTGTTGGCAGGTTTCCCTAGCTCTCTTTTACAAGCATTTTCTACCCCAAGGTGAATTCCACCATGAATTTCGTTGTAGTTTGATATAAAATGCATTGATTTTGGTAAAATTATCTCCTGAAATATTGTTTGTCAACTTTATCTTGACTTGCATCCACTAACCTAATTTCAAAATATGCTTGATTAGCGCAATATAATTCTATTAAACAACTTTAATACAAATTAATGGAATTTGGAGTTCAAATCCTGGGGCTCTAAAAGAAAAATAGGATGCACAACTTTACTATGGAGTCATTGGGAACTCAAGTTCTAATCCTTGGGATTAAAATGAAAAATAGGATGTTGGTAGAATCTAGGTGTGAGGGAAGACTTAGAAAATGAAACTAGCACAAAGAGGTCATGTACAATAATGGCGAGGCCGCACACTATGTCTTTGATACTTCTATTGGGCACACATGAAAATGGAGGATAGATTTATAAGTGTGTGATTTGTTTCATTAGAATGCTACAAATATAAGTATATTGTCTTTTATCCTTGGAGTTATCTTCCAATAGGTGTCTTGGACTCTCGATAGCTATTCAAGTTAGCTAGTGACTTTTAGCTTTCCTCTCAAGTGAATACTACAAATTTACATAATCCCTAAGGATTAGGTTTTGCAACAAGTTCCTATCAACAATTCAATTACAAAATGGTGTTGATAATTCTATATATTCCTTTAATCTAATACTCATTATCTCATTAGATAAAATCTAAAATTTCCCTTCTATAATCATGGTTGGGTTTTATATATTTTGGGATAATTCGTAGATTCCATATCTGAAGAAAAAACCAAACACATATTGGGGTTCATTAAGTTGTCTTAGTAGAGATGGGTGCACATTTTGGTGAGACAAAATGTGTTCCTAGCAATTTCAAATTGTTCGTTAGATGGTTGGATCAAATTAAAACTTCTTAGGGAGACAATTTGATCCAAAAGTAGTTTTCCAACATTGATATTGTGTACCAGAGGGATGGGTGGCATTATGGTAAAATCCCAATAAATTTGATGCAAACACAAGAATTTTGTCCACAAATTGTTGGATTTTATACATTTTGGAAATGAATTCATGGGATTTCATTCAATGATCTAGGACAAAATGGCAGATTCATGGAATGTATCTCTAATACAAGTTATTTTAGGGTGTATTGGAATTGGAATTAGACTATACTATAGAAGCTGTATTTTGCATATTGTCAGAGATTCAAAACATTTTTATTATTATTTTGAAACAAGAATTGAGAATAGGTATTCTATTAAAATACAATGAGGTAAATATAACTTTAGATACATGATTTACATAAGAAATTTGAAACCAATGGACATGGTCAAAATGGAGTATGCATTGACGACCATTTAGAAAATTCTAACCTTGAAGCTTTTGAATAAAATGCTATAATATCTATAGTATTCCACTTGTAAATTATCTAATACTAGACACAAAACAAATTTACAAAGAATCCATCCCTTTTTTCCCTTACTACCAAAGTTCACCTTGATTTAACCTTGATCCCAAATTAGCCATGTGATCAACCTTGGAGTTGTTTGATTTGAGAACATGGACAAATTTCTTCTTGGGGATAGATTTATGCAACTGATAAATCCTCTTGAAAATATGATTTAAATTTATATATGAGGGGAGAAATATTTAATATAAATGGTCAATTTTTTTCATGTGGAAAAATCATAATTTTATACATTAAAAATGATCAAAATTACATATTGTAGATGCTAATGAGCATATGTAGTAATAACACATCCTGATTTCTTAGAATCCATAAAAGATTAATCTATTCTTTCCTACCCTTCTTCTTTTCCACTTTTCGCCAACCACCAGGGCTGGGAGTGGAAGTTTCAATAGACATTTGATTTTCATTGGTATTAGTAAGTTGTTATTTGTTTGAATCTGATCCCTATGATCCACGGATTCATTTAATGCCACGAATTTCTTTTCCTGTTGTATGTTGTTGATTTTGTTGTAATGGGTTATTGGACGACTGTATTAATGTTGAGTTGTGCTCTGTGTTGTCCTTCCATGGATAGATCTGATAAGTCTGCTCAATATTGTCTGCAGTGTTCTTTGTTGTCTCCTCTTCTTCTGTTGTTTCAACTAGATGCTCTATGCATTGCCAACCTTTTGGTTTTTGTGGTGGTTTCTTATTTCTTTTAAAATGTGGGCAGGTGTTGAGGAGGTGACCTGTTTGTTGACAACCCTGACACCGGAATGTCTTATTTTCATAATCTAGTGGCTGAGTCCACTGTATATTATTGTGGATCAAATTAATGCTGCCAGGTAGTCCTTGACTAAGATTTTCCTCAACACATATTCTGGAAAAAGTGAAAATACCTCTAGAGATTCTGTCTGTATCTGTCTTGAGGTATTTTCCTATCGAATTCCCAATTCCTTCTAATACTTTGGGATGCCAGAAGTGTAGAGGGAGATTGTGTATCCTTACCCATACAAGTATTTTGGATACCACCATATTAGTGGCATAAAATCGTGGGAACCAAGGGATCAAGAATAGTCTTGCATTTCCCTAGAACCATGTCCCTCATTGAGTGCATATACCTTGTCTTGGACTATATTGAATTTGAAAATAAAGAACCCCTTAGAGCATAGATGGATACCACAATTTGTAGTCCATGTGGTATGGATCCATTGATGCAATACATATGATTTGAGCCAATAACCATTGAATCTGCATATGACAGCCTTGGTATGGAAATCTGCACAAAGCTCATTTATTTCAGTCAGAGAAATTGTCAAGGCTACGATTTGTGTTTTTTCTCCACTATGTAAGGTCCAAGTAGATCTGGTAGTGGTGTTGGTTTGGTGTTGGCTTCTCCCTTTTGTTTGAAAACATCTTTAAAGAAAACCTTTCCCTTTGAGCTAGATCTATAGCATCCTCCTCTCAATCTCATATTTATAATGATGGTTGTATCTGTGACAACTCCATAGTCCTATACAGTGTAATTTTCCTACAAAATTTGTCCTGCATATATCAAAATTTGAATATTTTCAACTATACTTGTATGAGCTTGGATGTCATACTTTAGTTCCTTTATCATCCTCCCCTTCCATATTTGCATGCACATAGTCCTTCCTTGCAAAGTTCTAATGAATATTTGTATTAGATCTGGGTCCGTGTAGGATAGATCTGGTCTTGTCAAAGCTAGATCCTTTAAATGGGGTAGTGGATCTAATAGATCTGGTTTGTTTATTTCCCTTTTCTTCACTGGAAGCAACACTTCGTTGTTGAGTAGTAGTAGATCAGAATCCTCCTCTATATAAGAGTCATTAGTGGGAGCTCTGCACAACAAGGAGGAGTCAAAGGATGTGTTCAAGCGATTCGATACGAATGGCAACAACAAGATCGCATCATCGGAGCCGAGAGAAAATTTTCACTCAATGGGCTGTCGTGTCAAGTCGCAGGAGTTGTGGCTCGTGATGAAGGAGGCAGACATAGATAGGGACCATTGAAAAGGGTTCACCAATCCCATCTCAGAATTCTGGATCTCTCTCCTTCGCAACGCCATTCTCCTATCCCGTCCTCCTTTAAATGGTCAATTATATTCAAGGAATCACCAAAAAAAAATCACCTCCTAAATTCCTAGATTCACAATTTTCCTTAAACCCTAATATAAAGCATATACTTCAACAACGTTATTAGAAGTGTGACCTAAACCCCAAGCATAGCTATGTTCTTCTTGACTTTTAGGGAAAAAAATTACCCCCACACTCCTACCACCCCTGGGATTAAGAACATTATTGATGGAATATATCATACCATAAATAGGACACCATAATATTATATTGGGATAGTAGAATATTAAATTATGACAAATAATTGAGAAATTAACTAAAAATAAATAAATGACAGTATCAACTATATTGGTTCAAAATTCCTACCTCCCATAATTGAAAATAATAGAAGAAGGATTACAGGAAGAGCACATGGAAAGTTGGAAAAATTAAATATATATAATTTCAAAGGAGCTAGCAACCCTAAAGGAAAATACTTATTGGAAGGATGTAGAAATTTCACATAAGAAAGCACAATTTTAAAAACGAAATATGGTGATTGATGATTGAAAAAAAATAATTAATTCATAGAGACAAACTTATTGCTAAGGGTACAACGTGATATCCCCTAGCTTGACATTTTATGTAATTAAATGTGCATGTGTGTTTCTGGTTTAATTTCTTAGCTTGAAAGTCAATTGGAAATTTTAATTATCAATAATTGATTACTGATAATGATTGATTGTAAATTTCTAATTATGATGCTTTAATTTTGTAAATAAAGAAAATTTGGAAAATTAGTTTTCGAGTACAAATGGCTGAAAGAGATGAGGTTGAAAATTATTGTGCAATATTTATTATCCATTAATAAGTCCTAGGCATATAATCTAGATGATTAGATTTAATTGAGGAATTATGATATTGGCCAATTAATTTTTCAGTGGGAAACAAAATCTCATTAACGAGGTGATAACTACATGCCACCCATTGGTGACGTGGAGGAAGTTATTAACCATCAAAAGAGTGGTAGATATGATGGATAATATATTTTGTTTTTACTTGCTTTTGTCTCATTCAGGGAGAGGAAGAGGCTGAAGAGAAGCAAGAAGTATAGAAAAAAAAATTGCAGGCCTAGTATGCTTAGGGAGACATTCGATGCTTTGCAACGTCAAGGTTGGGAGGAGCGAAGTACTTAACTATTAATTTTCTAGAAAAAAAATGTTATTTGAAGTCAGGATCTCTAATTTCTATATTTATTCGTTTGTCAAGAGAATGAATCTAGTTATGTTTTACATAGTGGAAAAATGAAAAGGGAAGAAAAAAATGATTTTTGTTTGGAATTTTAATTCTATGTTTTATTCATTTATTCTTTACCGTGTAAGTTAAATAGAATGAATAAATTTACATAAAGGAAAATAAGCCTCTCATCACTATTGATTGATTAGGTTAGAAATACCTCCGTGGATGGATAATCCATAGACACGTATACCACAAGAAAAGTAAAATAATAAATTCATATTAATTACAGAGTGACCATCACCATCGATCTCATCAATAATAAAAGAATAAACCTTAAAGGTGACAATCACCATCGATCTCATCAAATCACAGAGTGACCATCGATTTGGTAGGTGAGTATGACTATTCGTGGAGGCGTTATCCGCTGACATGTAAAGGCATAAGAGATGGTTGTCTTAGATTCGATGGCCCTACACTTGTTAATGAATTATTGATAAAAAACCAAATTTGGTGAAATGACATTATAAATCGAATAATGTATTTTTAA